>CM074196.1:4442287-6842287 GCA_037179385.1 Holothuria scabra | reverse complement strand
ATTTCATTTCAAATTTTTTTCTTGTCCAATGTTCTTTTTACAAGGAGCTAGCTTACCTTGAAGTATCTGTTCCATTTAGGCCTTAAAAAACTGTGAAAACCTACTTTTGTGGTGCTAGTATTTGAATAAGGGCCCGCCTGTTGATTTATAAATTCCACTCTCCCAACATTTGAAATGATCTATTTTATGATGTACCTGTTATGATTCTCTGTTTGTGATATGCTTTTATTTTATCGTTTAAATACCAATAAAATTCATTTACTGCTGTTATCAACACATGTACATGAACAGAATCACATGTAGTCTTATTCTGGTTTGACCTCAACTTGACCTTTCGTTGTCAATGTTCATGACTGAACGAAAGGGATAAAAGTAATTTTGCTTGCTGGCATAGATTTCAGGGATTTAAAGTGCAGTGGAAAAGAAATGCCAACCTAAAATGCAAATTCGTTTACTTAAGGGTCATTAAGTAAAAGCCAGAGTGGTCCTGTGTGATTCAAAAAACTTCAGGGAAACTTGAAATGCTAGCCTAGTAGTATTTGCAATCTGCCTTGGGCCTTTGATAAAAGCCAGGACAATTTTGGTCAATATATTAAAATCATCTCAGTAAGCGCAGTCTGGTGCCAGTGGACTGTCGTTCAAACACCAGTGTCTAAAGCGGTCAAATGGACAGTGGGTAGGATTGAAATAAGATGCCACTCTGCTTGACACACAGACTGCAGTCTGTTGACATGACCCATCTGTTCAAACCCCCAAGTAGCTCATACACCAACAACCGCTTCTCAAATTGCATGTGACGTGTACAACAGACAAGTGTTGTTAGCTTTTATCTATTAATAAATTTTTGCTTTACGTATGGGAAATCCTTAACCTAGAAAACACCTTCAATCTGTGGTATGGAGAATTTGAGAGTGACATAACGAGTAATTGATTCAGAGGTCTCCCAGGAGATTGTCTAAAATTAAATAAAAACTGTCTGTTGTAGATATTTTCATGTTTTTTGTGGTATATCACATTTTAAGGCAGAAATTTGTAGGTCAGGTTTTCAGCACTTTTTGAGGCTCTGAGTTGGTGTCACTTTATTGAAGAATGTTCGGTAGTTTCATGGGAGTCAATGTCAAATGTACTGTACGTTCTTCACGCAGAAGTCCTTTCCAGGGGTAAAATCAAATTAAACTGATGTACTATGAAGTATTTGTGTCAATGTCATCAAATTGCCACTGACAAAGGTACATCCTACAAAGTGCTAATGTGCTCAGAGGAAGGGTACAGTAGTTGTAATACTCTGTGTGTGTATGTCAAAAGTAAAGAATGGGATCCCTATTTGTGATTTAATACCAGATTCAAAAAGCACGAAGCTTGTATTTTTGCAGAGATTGTCTTTTGGAGAAAAAAAAACATCATTTGGGAGAAGAGAAAGAACTTTGGGGATTTTTACTGTATTTGAAGATGTTCACTATAGAATCCCTGTGAAATGATTTTTATCCAGATTTCCCGACCTCCCGGTTTTTTGTGCTTTTCTCCTGACTTTTTGTTGTTCCATTTTATTTGTGACATCCTGAAAATGGCCAATTCAGTTAATACTTAGTAAAGTGAATGAGACTATTCCGGCAATTTTGATGGGTTGGTTACGATATAACTTATACATGGTGCCTTCATTAAGGCCAGGTCACACTACAGCGATATTGGATCGGATTTGCTCCGATTTTTGTGAGTTTTAATTAATACAGTATCTCCTCCATCTTTGGTCGAAAAGAAAGAAAAATTTGCCAGCCTGTATAGATATATGAATTGTATCGCAGGACTATAAACACTATAGAATCCCTGTGAAATGGTTTTTCGTTCCTCTTTTTTTTTCTTTTTTTTTTTGAGGGGTGTGAGGTTGGTCTATCTCATATTGTCACCGATTCCCGAAACATCTATGTCCACGTTATTGCAGTGATTTATGAAATCAGAAGAGGTGCCTACAGTATCAGTGATGGTTTTATCAACACCGTTTTTGTGTTGTTCATGTCTCTTGCTAATGCCGACTTCGACACATCCCGTTATACTACACTAGCTATATTTCTGTTGCAACTTTGGGAATAAGTTTGGAAGAATACTCCAGGAAAATTTGAAAAGGATCTTGTAGTAAATGAAAGGGGATGATCTTGCATCATGATGTCCTTCAAATCCCACTCAAATATCTCACTTTTTTGCCCAATATACCCATGCTTGAACAAAGGCAATAGTCTTGGGAAATAAAAGATGGTATTTGCTTCAAGGTAGAGCAAAAATGATATACCATCAGATTGCTCTCAAAATCTTTTTTTGTTTTTAGAGTTATGTGTTTCTTGATGGTATACCACCCAGTGAAATCATTGTCTAGCATGAAATCTACAGCAGATCAGTAGGGCAAGACCAATCAACCCAAACTTATTGGAAAGCAACAGAAAAATTGCACAAATTTCTCCTTATTTCTGTTCAAAGTGTCATTCATGTTATTTTTTTTCCATGTAATTACCCTAGTTGCACAATGCATCAATACAGGCAAGTGTTTGAGAAATGTCAATATGGAAAAATTGCCTAAAGGTGGTGGTAATTTTAAAATGATAATTATCAGTAGAAAAAAATAATTGTGAGGTTAACAAACCAACAATAATTTTCAAACTCTGTCAAAGTATGAGTTCATCCCCGGAATATCTGCATGCTGTATGTAATTAATGGTGAGCTGATTCTTTTTAATTACTATAAACTGTTGTAGTATTGGTTATTCATCAGTGGTGGTGCCACCAGGGGGGAGGTGGGCAGGAGGGGGCATTTTCCCCCAGATTTTGTGCTTGCCCCCACCAAGTCAGGTCAATCAGGAGTCAGGTTAACCAAAACAAAAAATGTATACCTCTCCAGAGACTTAGTTTTTCTTCCAGAGTTATGTACAGTATGCTAAAACCCCATCTGGAGCTTTGGGGAGCTCTGCCCACTGGACAGTCACCCCCAGGAATGGGTGCTTAGGGCTTGAGTTTGCCCTGTTCTCAAAGATTTATTTCCCCAACATTATCCTTTCCTTCAGTTTGCCCCCCTCCCTTCATTTTTAAATTCTGGCATCGCCACTGGTTTAATATCATTTGGACAAAATTGTAAATTGTCCACCTTCATTATTAGTTGGTTTACCCTGGTTGAATAAGTTTATATTGAGCTGCTCAATTTGTCATCATGAAATTTCATGGTGTCATTCTTCTGCAGAGAAGCCTCCCACTTTTCGTATAAGAGTAGCCTTATTTTTCATTGAATTTCCTCTACTAAATGCATTTACTCTTTTGAAAAGGGCTAGCTCAAGACTGGTGTTTAGCCTATGCCAAGTGGTAGTCAATACAAGAGTATATTGTAAATTCATGACATGAAAAACCCCTCAATTATGTGAAATGGATATTTGTTTGAAAACTTCATAACGTACAGTACCAAAGGCAACATACTCTTGAAGTGTGGTTTACAGCAGTGAATGAGACGGTTTCATTCAGGTTCTGGATTTTCATATGCTGCTGTGGGTGGAATACACTTTTAATTGGAGTTAACATTGGGTCATTCACTTTTACAATCATTCATGTTCTGCACACAACCTGTAAGAGACACATGAGAAAATATTGACCTGTAAGTTTTTGGAGATATCAGTTCTGAAAGTAAAAATAAAATTTAGTTCGTCCTTTCATGTTGCATGAAAATTCTTTTGGCAGAATTAAGAGTAGCTTTACAGACAATTTCTGTTGAGTTGTGAACACCAACAAGATGCTAAAGCATTTGACTTTTACAAACAGAACCAACTCATCTGTGTAACATTCAAAGCGATTTGCACGCTGTGATTGCCCCCAAGGAGCACAAAGGTATCTTTAGAAGTCGTCATGACTCAAGAATTGCGCAAAGGTGTATAGAACATCACTTTTAGCACATGTTTGTGGGTCACTGGCATATGCTTCATTGGGGAAGGGATGTTACAAGAACCATGAAGAGAGTTTAGGGGCAAAGATTGGGTTTGAAAGCAACAGTCGAGCACCTTCAGCCACGAAGTCAAATTAATTCGAAAGCACTCTACTTTACAATAGCCTACGGGTTTCCTGTGAATTGTCAATCCTTTTCCTTCAAACAGAATAGGTGTAGGAGTAAAAATCTGTCCACTGTTTGGATCAGGATTTAAATTGCTCTGCATCAACTGTCTTGACCTAGGGGGCTGCTTGACCTCTTATGGGTGTTCACAGCTCTTGAACTCTAAGTGCTAGTTTTCTTTTCAGTGTCAGGAGTAGCTTGTAAAAAGAGAATTATTAGGAAGATCATTTTCTTATTTAGACTGAGAGGTATGTAATACATTTTCCACATTGTCTTAGACCAAATGTTTTAAACAATTGCTTGCCCAAGTAAATACCAGTCTGCTGCCTTTAGTTCAGTGGTTCTCAAACTTTTTCAAAATACCGCCCCCAAAAGGCATCCATGACTGATCCAACACCCCCCTCCCACCCAACATGCCATCATATTTATATAAGTCTTTGACTTTGAGCTTTTGACTTTCAATTTCCAGCACCAAAATGACCCAGATAAATTTTATGTTGGGTAAATTTTGGCAGTAGTTGCTAAACCTTTCAGAGAAGAAAGTCTGTGTCAACCACTCTGCAACCTCCTACTGTAGGTTCCTTAATATTGCATGAATGTATGAGAACCTCCAGGGACCCCCTAGTCAATGCCAACGCCCCCCTATTGCTTGCAAACTCCTCAGCGCCCCCTTGAAACTTTTCAATGCCCCCCAGGGGGCTTTAGGGACCACTTTGAGAACCACTGCTTTAGTTGAAGGTTTTTGCAGTTTGCATGTAGTACACACTGGAATCAGGAGCTGCTAATGGTCAACCAGACTTTCTGAAGGTTCAATGTTCCTGCAGTACAAGGTTCCCTAGGTTCAATGTTCTCAGGGTTCTGTATTCCCCAGGTTCGATATATCCAACATTCAGTATTCCTATGGTTCTATGTTCCCAGGGTTTGATGTTTCCAGGGTTCTATATTCCAAGGGTTCTATGTTTCCAAGGTTCTTTGTTTCCAAGGTTCTCTTTTTTCCCATGGAGCAGTGTTCCCAGAGTTCCATGTTTCCAGGGTTCTATGTTCCCCAGGTTCAATGTTTCCAGGGTTCTATATTCCCAGGGTTCAATGTTCTATGGGTTCTATATTCTCAAGGTTCTATGTTTTTAAGGTTCTGTGTTGCCAAGGTTCCATGTTGCCAAGGTTTTATGTTCCCAGGGTTTTATGTTCCCAGGGATCTACAGTTTGTTTCCAGGGTTCTATATTTCCTTGGTTCAATGTTACTGAGGTTCAATGTTCCTGGCCTTTAATACTTCAGTGGTTGGCAATGAATGTTAGATCTGTTTCTTCCAGGGTTCAATGTTCTCAGAAATATGTTCCATGTTCCATGCCTTGAAACAGGGAACCCTTGTAAAAATGGGTCCTGGGAACATTGACTTAGCTGTGGGACAAAGTTTAAAACCCCTGGTAAGAAATTATGGGACTTGCAGCAGACAATTAAGGAGATTTCTATTGCACTTTTTAGGGACATCAGTAGCAAGCAACAGGCAATTAATGAATTCTGTTGATACCATTGTTTAGTCAAGTCATGGCTTGGTGTATACAAAGCATTGCCAAAGGTATACACTCTCCACAACCAGAAAACCATCATTTGCTTTAATTTAACATCTAACAAAATGTGTTTCTAAAAATTTCTAAAAATTTGATGTGGTCTCGATTTTCCCGGCACCTTTCTGTGAGATGTCCACCTGCCAGATTTTGGCTACCACTTCACAGAAAAATGCTTTAATTGCAGCCTACACTGTTCTAACTTATGAAAAGGTGATAGTTTTCCCTCCATGTGGTTGTCAAAGCTGGCATTATTTTACCTTGTAGACAGTACCACCTCACAACCACTAAATCCCAGAGGACCCCTAATGGTGATTAACTGTGCAAATTATTGTTACCCTGTGATGTATTTTACTCCTCAGAGATGCAGCAGAGAATGAATCTGACTCTGATGATGAAGAGGAAGAGGAAAGAGGGGAGAAGGAGTCCGAATCAGAAACAGAGGTTGCAGTGACATCATCACTTGAAGATATGGTGAAGACTCCAAAAGTAACCGAAGAGAAGCAGCTATCCGAGCAAGAGCTCTCGCTACTCACAGCAAAAAGTGAAACAGAGTTATCTTCTCTGTGGCAGACTTTTAAAAGATTTGGAAAAGATGTATGATAATAAAGGAGAGAGACAGAATTATGTGATGTATATGTTTGAAGTCAAAGGTGCTTCAGAAGGGAAAGTATCAGGATGGGCATCTGAGGGTCATCAGGATAGAGACAGTGATGTGAAAGAAAGACAGAAATGATATGATGTGTACATTTGAAGTCATCGGTACTTGAGAAGGAAACCATCTGAATGGATTTCTGAGGGTCATCAGGATAGAAACAGTGATGCAGAAAAGACAGAATGGTAAGAGTACCTATGAAGTCATCAGTGATTAGGAAGGGAGAGTATCAGGATGGGCATCTGAGGGTCATCAGGATAGAGACAGAGATGTGAAAGAAAGACAGAATGATATGATGTGTACATTTGAAGTCATCGGTACTTGAGAAGGGAAACCATCTGAATGGACATCTGAGGGTCATCAGGATAGAGACAGTGATGCAAAAAGACAGAATGGTATGAGTACATATGAAGTCATCAGTGATTAGGAAGGGAGGGTATCAAGATGAACAGCTGAGGGTCATCAGGATAGAAACAGTGATGCAAAAAGACAGAATGGTATGAGTACCTATGAAGTCATCAGTCATTAGGAAGGGAGGGTATCAGGATGAACAGCTGAGGGTCATCAGGATAGAGACAGTGATGCAAAAAAGAATGATATGATGTGTGCATTTGAAGTCATCAATGCTTGAGAAGTGAAACCATCAGGATTGGCACCTGAAGGTCATCAGAATAGAGTCAGTGATGTGAAAAAGGACACAATGATATGATGTGTTCATTTGAAGTCCTCGGTGCTTGAGAAGGGAGACCATCAGGGTGAGAATCTGAGGTTCATTTGGGTAGAGATGGTGATGCAAAAATGACAGAATTATAAGTGTATGCTTGAAGTCATTGGGGAGGGAAACCATCAGGATGGGCACTGGAGGGTCATCAGGATAAAAACAGTGATGCAAATAATCGGACGGTATTACTTTTTTTAGCATAGGCTTACAAAATATTTGAAAGAGATGAGAAGATATGAATATATAGAGTGTGATGGTCATCAAGATGTCTCTTGATACCCTGGTAAAATAAAGAAAGGAGAAACCATTAACAGGTGAGGGGTGTTGCATAAAATGTAGTGGTATAAAGAAAGACAGATGATTGCAAGAGATGGATGCATGAAAGGGTCATTAAAATTGATATGTCCAATCATCACCCTGGCAGAAAGAAGTGATTAGGTCAGATGTTTTGAGTGAAGTGTGGTATAGAATAAGTTGAATGTTTGAATGTCAAGTGTGAATGCATAGCAAGGTCTTCAGATTAACATGTGAGGCCACTACTGGCAGAGAGAGAGGGGTCATTTGGAGTGGGCTCATCAAGAGTGAAGCTAAGATTAAGTTTTCATACAGTAGTACAAGGAAGGATGTTGTAAAATCAGGAATTGATGCATAAGGCTTTCAAAATAATTAGTGTCATTCCTGGGCAGAATGAAGTCACATTATGGTATTAAAGCATTGAGTGGAGGAGTGGCTCTACCAGGTATGGGACAAGTTAAGGAATTGTTGAATGACATTTTTGACCCAGCAAGGTCATCAGAAATGAGATGTGAAGCTATCTGTTGGCAGTGAGGAGTCATTGAGAGTTATGATTGGAATGTGGCAAAGTAGTTTAATGTAAAAAGGATGTTGAAAAGGCAGGAAGAGATGCATCTTAAAGTCATAAACCAGTTCTGTGGGCTAGTGGATAAAGGCCGTGGCATTTGAAGCGATGAAGCTTAGCAGCCAAGTTCAATTCCTGGCCAGGTCAAAGTAGGGTGGGTTTTTTATCCAAGAGCAATCTATGGTTTTCCCCATCTGAAATGGTCGTTCAAAAAAATACCAAATTTGATCCACATTGTTGAGTTGGTTGCCGCCCAACATGTTGTAACTCATAATCCAATGGCTTCTCCCACATTCATGGTCACTTAGATTTGTAAAACAACTGCCCTTCAAGGCCTAAATATTATTATTATGAAAAATGATGAAGTAAAGTCATCAATCGCTGAAAGGAATCACATGGTGGTGGGTGTTGGATGGAGTAGTTCTGGTAAAACTAAAAGGATAGCACATAAAGGTAGTCAGAGTTTGTCATCAAGATTGGTTCATCAAGAGTGAGAAACCACTCGCTTGTTTATTACATGTTACATTTGTAACTGATGGAAAAGTTGCTACATGTGTAATATACAGAATACTATGTACTGCAATGATTTATTTTATGTATTTTATGAATAAATCAAGGAAAAAAAGAGTGGGTCAGCAAGAGTGGGTCCTTAAAGATGGGTCACCAGTAGTGAGTCACCAAAAGAGGGTCATCCAGGAATGTTTATTGCAAGTGACTCACCAAGAGTGGGTAATATGGGGGTCACCAACAGTGGGGTCATCAAGAGTAGGTAGCCAAAAGTGGGTCATCCAGAAACAGTTATCACAGGTGGGTCACCAAGAGTGGGACATCAAGAGTGGTCATGAAGAGTGGGTCACCAAGAGTGGGTCACGAGGGGTGGGTCACAAAAGTGGGTCATCCAGCAATTTTCACCACAAGTGAGTCACCAAGAGTGGGTAATATGGGGGTCACCAACAGTGGATCATCAAGAGTAGGTAGCCAAAATTGGGTCATCCAGAAACAATTATCACAGGTGGGTCACCAAGAGTGGGTCACCAAGAGTGGGTCATGAGGGGTGGGTCACAAAAGTGGGTCATCCAGCAATTTTCACCACAAGTGAGTCACCAAGAGTGGGTAATATGGGGGTCACCAACAGTGGATCATCAAGAGTAGGTAGCCAAAATTGGGTCATCCAGAAACAGTTATCACAGGTGGGTCACCAAGAGTGGGTCATCAAGAGTGGTCATGAAGAGTGGGTCACCAAGAGTGGGTCACAAGGGGTGGGTCATCCGGCAATTTTCACCACAAGTGAGTCACCAAGAGTGGGTCATAAGGGGGTCACCAACAGTGGATCATCAAGAGTAGGTAGCCAAGAGTGGGGCATCCAGAAACAGTCATCTCATGTGGGTCACCAAGAGTGGGGCATCAAGACTGGAGCTATGATTAAATGTGGTACAAAGAAGGATGTTTGAAAACCAGGAATCGACACGTAATTTATAAAAGTCATTAAAAATAATATGTTATGTTCTCACTCTAAGCCATCAGTAAGGTGGGGTCCAATAAAATGTCGGTGTATTAATAGAAAGAATTGGATATTTCAAAATTAAAAATTGTCTTGTTTTGCCCAAATCTGCATTTTACCTTTATCACACCTGAAAAAGCAGCTTATAGTACTTTTCTGCTGTTTGATATCTACTCAGTTTTCAGAAAAGGAAAACTAACAACCCCCCCTCCCCTTCACTGGTAAGTTACTGGAAGTAACCTGCATTCATGTTTTTCTTTAATGTGCCATGAACTTGATGAGACTGAAAGTCTCTTCTTGAAAGTACTGGTAAGTGAACAAGTGGAACATTGGTAATGATTGGGGCCTTATGACCATTAGGTCATGTCTTCAATTCTGAGTTTTCTCATAGAAATTGTTGTATTGATCATAGACGTTGATCTGACTAACATCTTGACAGCCTTTGCATATTTAAAAGATGTTTATTTATCTTCCATATGTTTAGATTGCCTTAAATTGTGCATGGAATACTTGTTTAAGTCAGCTATAAAAGCATTAATTTTTTCATCCATGAAATATTTTCTTTACAGCTTTTCAGATGAGTTATGATCATGTCAAAATGGTATTTTTCCGTCAAAGTCACGTTACATGCCCCGTTGAATATGTATGAGCTATGTTTATTTGAAAGATTATGCAGAGCAATAAACCTCAACAGCAAGATAAATAAAGAGAAAATATGCACAAAAGCAAGCTGTTATTTGTATTCCATTCGACTTTCTGTTCAAGTTGTTGTAGCATGTTTTGGTAATATGCAGTGGCGGCGCTACGCGAGGCAAGAGGGGGACATGTACCCCCAGATTTTTGCCTTGCTCTCCACTTGCCCCCCCCCCCCCTCCAAATTAGGTCAGCAGTTGGGTTACCTGGAAGAAAATAATATACCTCTCCGGGGACTAATTTTTCATCCAGAGATATGCTTAAACATCAAACTCTCAGGGGCTTTCCCCCCTGACCCCCACCCTGCTTTGAGCTCGGTTTCGCGCTGCGTCCGAAAAGTTTTGCCCCATTATTATCCTTTGCCCCTACCCTCCCTCCCCCTCCCTCCCCCTCCCCCCAATTTTGACATTCTTGCGCCGCTACTGGTTATATGTGGCAAACATCAGAAAACTGCGTGTAGCTCTTCCCAGTCAGTATTACCTTTGTGACAACTGAGTTAACGTGCAACTCCTCGTAATGCAAATATCAAACTACATCTTCCCTCTCTAACCTATTTAACCCTAACTTAACTTTCAACTTACACTAGGCTTGTGAACAAATAGTGAATAGAGGGAATCTTCGCACCTCGGAGGTAGTTACAGTCCTCCCCACCCCGCGACGCGGGCATATTGAGTTGGTATCGATAACTAAATGAGGTGTTTAAGAGTACTTCCACATTAAAATACTAATCAGCATGATTAGCCAAGTTTAATATCCAGTAGTTACGGAAAACTTAAAATTTTGAATTTCGTGGTGTCCTAACTTGTAACGGTTTTGTGCATAAATGAAAAAGTGTCTGGTCGCAACTTTTTAAAAACCGAATTAAACCGTTAAATACCCATCATAGGATATTTATTTGAATGTAGTATATGGGTATTCTCCAAGTTTGACCATTTGTCATTGGTATATGGAGAGATCTTTGGAAAAAATTTTTGAATTTCATGAATCAACTCAATAAGCCCCTTTAAGAATTACTTTATACGAATTCCATTCCACTCAATTGAAATAAATTTTAGGTTAAGTGATTGCGGTAGCGATCTATGACTTTCCACTTAAGTGAAATTCAATTCCACTTAGGTGGAACTGAATTCCGTTTAAGAAAAATTGAATTTCACTTCAGTATAATATATTCCACTCAAAATGAAGTGCATTATACACGAAGCGGAATTCAGTTCTAATTGAGGTGAAAGTATTGTACTTCAATGAAATTCAATGTCACTAAAGTGCGGCGAATTGCGAGGTAAATGTGCTTGCCGTATGAAGCCTGACCCATGACAGTTTAAATAGAAGGACCGCAATGACGTCGATAAAAAAAAACTCCATGAATCGTGCTTTCATAGTATCAAAACTTCCTGTGCTACAAACTCCATATTTTCATTGAAAATGTTAAAACAACAACTGAGTCGGGAGCAAACTGATTAGAAATCGGGTACCCGTTCTCAGATTACCAGGTCGGGTATCTGTTACCCGAAGTATCAGAACAACTCCGAAACTTGCGGGAAAAGCACAGTTTTCCGTGTGGAAGCGTATTGTGGATTGTTTTGGATGAATAGATGGGGTTTTTAACGGCCCAGTTTCCAACAATTTGGCAGAAGTCGAGCCGCCCACGGCCTTTTTTTCAGTTGTACTCACTGGCTTGTTTTCTGATTTATTGTTTATGCTGAGCACCATGCACGGCGGCGGTGGGTTCCGTTTTTGACCCGCTGCTGCCCAGTGTTGCCCTTCTGCTGCGGACGAAGGGCGCGGCCCCACGCGTCTTTACTGTTTCACACTGAGCTCGAAACTGCGAGTAGCTACCCGAAAATTCGGCCACAACAAGGAGAGAGACAGTGGTTTAAGGTCACAGGGTCAATAGCCTACGGAAGCCGATCCGGGACGTGTTACGACCGCTTTTCCGCCGACCCCCGATTGGAGCCGGGTACTAGAAGGCTAAAGTCTTCGGTATGGCCTGGCCAGGACTCAAATTCCCGACCCCCACCCCCACCCCCTACTGTAAGTTTAATACTCTAGCCATTTGACCTGCTGTCGGTTTGTTGTGTTTTGGAGTATGGGTTAGTTAGTTATATGAGATTTAACGACACACCAGTACGATTGTGTTATATTTTGTCAGTCGCCTCTTACGATGGGCAGGAAATACCTTTGGCATATTCTACAACCCCCAGCCCACAGGGGCATTTGTGGAGTATGGGGAATAGATCGATCTTCGCGTATGGTTGTTATATACATATACCCGTCCAGCATTTTTGTAATATTCGGGTACCTTGTTTGTTAATGTTAGAATCGGATACCGTCATCTTCAATCTGGTACGACCGTACGGGTATCCTTTTCGAGTTCAGTCACTACACAAAGACTTACCCGCAAATCCTATCTCTAACGTTATGAAAGTTATTCCCGTATATTATCACGTCTAAACGATAAAATTTACAGGTGCGAGGGCAGTCATAAAGTTCAATAAACAGATATAAGATAAACGGTTTCCTTTTTTATGATGTAAATTAAAAATTGAAAAAAACATTAGGACCAGCCAGAAGCTTGCTGAGATAAAAACCCCTAGGTGGGCGCATAAAATGTTTCGTTTCTTCAAGTTTAGTGAGTTTACCAAAGTAAATACTGAGATACCCTGGCAGCAGCTCCCGACTTTTTTCATACCGTCTGAGTTTACCTCATTGTATATATATTGATACTGTTAATCATAACCATCCCTTAAATAATTAATCTCACTGTTGTGACTATTTAAACAAAGTTAAGTGTAGACTGAATCGTCGCATACGCTTTTACCTTAAATTAGTCAGAGCAACATGAAATCGCAACTGGCATTATTTTGACGATCGTTCAAAATGGTCTGTCAAATTACCAGATTACCAATCAATACGTTTGTGATTATTTGAAGTTATTTAAAGAGAGTATTTCTTTTAAAAGGGTCCAATTTGGCAATCTTGTCTGTTCGTATCGGACCTATGATGGACAATTTTTCCTTATCTCAATTCTAATGGTTACCATGTATATTTTGTCAAAAGGACGACAGGGAACGCTCCCATAGGGGGAGGGGGTCTAAGGAGTGGGTTTCTCGATTTTCTGCTGGTTCAAGTCGAGCCGACTGGCCTTTTTCCAGTTTTGGCTCGCAGGTTTCTTTACCCTATTTCATTGCTTATGCTAAACACCAGCACAACGGCAATAGGTTCAGCTTTTTAAAGTTTTCGGTATGACCCAGCCAGGACTCGAATTCCCGAACCCCTACCTCAAGTCTGATACTCCAACCAATAAAGAGGGTCATGTCCTTGTAAATCCGAACGACTTGTATACATATATCAATTCTTGGTATGGAGAGATTTGTTTGATAAAGGAGTTGGAAAATTTTCTCCTGTTTTGTGCTGTCTTTCTGATGACTTTTGTTCTGTACATTGTACATTTGAAACATGGTTGACATGTTCTATTGCTCTCATTAGCTTGCATGTTTCTATATTGTGACGTTTACATGATATGTTCTTTATTAAACATATTTTCCTTCTGTCAAGCGAGTAATTGCGAAATTAAAAATGTTTGCTCGTTATCGCCTTGTGAAAATGCGGAAAGCTTTTAAACAATTTGTTTGAAGTGATAGCCTAAATCCCGTCCACCATTACGCATCCGTTTTCCATGTACACTTTTAGACAACAAATAATTAAACTGTATAGTTCATTTTTAGTAGGCTTCTAGGCCGATAAAGTCATAGATATTATCTGTTATGAATTTGGAAGAAAAATGTAGATGAACTGAGGAAATTGACGAGGAATTAAATCTGGCCGAGAATTTGCCGCACGTCATACATTATAACTCACGAGCATTGCAAATTATGACTTTCAAATGAAAATGGTTTCCTATTATTAGTATAATAATTCCTCTGTGGTGGCCGACGATTGGTTGAGGGTATCAGAAAACATTTTTTACTACCTGTTCATCCGGTGCATAACAAATGCGTATGATTAATTTACGGGAAACTTGGAATGATTATATTTTTAATTCCTATTGAGACGCAGTTTTCAGGCTTCTAAAGCAGAAATCTTTGTAAGCGTATAATTTTTACATTTTAGTCTCCACATGCTCGTATTAACTTGTTATCTTTGGGTATACATATAGCCCATTGTTTTGCCTCGGCATAATGGCTGAAAGGGTGACATGACTCATTTGCAACGACATTTGGAGGAATTATGTCCATTCCTTGGCAGTTAGGCAGTGGTAACACGCCCGTAACGGACAAGTCACTGAAGGCTGGAAGGGGGAGGAATGACTTCGGCGAAGAAGGGGCTACGAAATTGCTAAAAATGTTTTTCGTTAATAGCAACTTTCACTTGGGATTACAATTTCCCGGGAGTTTTCTCCCCTATCCCACGGGATTTGGCTACAAACTTGATTTGAGGGTCAATATCTAGCAGGAAAGGAATCTGTAGTTCTTGGCACTTTCCTGCAAGAATTGACCGACGTTCAGAAGAGGGGCAAAAGTGTTCCGTCCAGAGAGCTTAGTTCTACTCCTTTCCGTTAGGAGAAATAAAACCTCACCGAGTAGCCAGCATACCGGTACTCATTTTTTTCATTCTCAGCATTCTTTTTGTTACCATTTAAAATGAAAATAACTGTTAGGTTAGATAGCTGTTATAACTTTTCCGGCTGAGATTTTAGATTACCAATCGACGAGAGTTCGTCACTCGGTTTTCGCATAGAATTGTGGAAAACGCCAAATTTGAGTAGACCTAAAAATAAAGTCACCTTTTTTCTTTTTTTTTTCGTTCGAAACAGTTTTTCTGAAGCTTTGAAAATGCCAGAACTCAAGAGCTTCCGGGGGCTTCGCCCCCAGGACCCCACAGGGGCCAGTGGCATAGCCACGGGGGGCCTGGTTGGCCTGGGTCCCCCAGATTTTCGTCAACCTCCCCCCAAATTTTTTGCGTCCTGATAATTGAAAAAATAAAGTTTTTGAAGGGAAATAAACTTTGAAGTATTTCCTTCAAAACAGTAAATACATAAAATGTGTAAAAATTAAAAAAAAAAAATCATGGATGAATGTGTGTAAAACATTTTGTGCGAACGTATGAAATCAAGTAATAACTTCAAAATGCCTACTTTCACTAAATTAGATACCGTTTGTGATCTGCACTGTCGTTTATTGCATTTCACTTAGAAGATGAAACGAGAGTCTCGACAACAAACTTTAATGTGACTTTGTTACGTTAAGACCCTTTCTGCCTTTCGGATGGCTGACTGATTTACTGAAAATAAGGCAATCATACACTGGAGACCACTCTTACACGACCATTCCTGTACTTTATCATACACAAAATATGCCGTAACCAGGTAAGGGTAATGTACTGCCTTCGGATAATTCTTCCCTTCCTTCCTTCCTTAAAAAGTAGGCCTATGTCGGGCCCCACTCCTGCCCATGACAAGTGCCACTGTAGGACGATTTTTGTCGACCAGTTCTCTTTTTACTAGTTGGCACTGGCGTCCGGGGGATTTGTAAAATGTCCACAAGGTCCGGATTTCTTCTGCTTTGCGGTTCACTTATTGTGAGAGATTTCTTGGTAGTAGTTTAATTTTGACTACGTAATGTACCGATGAACAAATACTGCACCGTTTTGCACATTGTTTCTTTGGTAGTATGTATGTCTCTCGTAAATCTCTACAAAAAGTAAAACTATTTTGATATGTTTCATGCTCCCCAAAAAGGGAAAATCCTTAAACTTAGGCCTATAATCAATTCAAAGTTTTGCCAAACATAACACCATTTTGCATCTAGGAAATCTAACGCAAAGAATGTTTCTCAGAGGGGGACACAACTACTTTTGGTTTTCTCGTTAAAGGGTAAGGTGTTGCCTTAGGTTAGCTGAAATCCATTCAAATATTGCCGCTTGGTACATCCAGTTTAAAACACGCGGGAAGTGCCGTTTCCGGCCATCTGGAGGGGTTTTTAAGTCCAAAATTTTCTTGCACGCTCCGCGCCAACTGATGGTGAGGCTCCTCTTAGATTCAAATATTGCCGCATTTGCGATCTACGTCCTTCTGAAGTTAACAATTTTTCCCAAGGTAAAGGGAGATACCGGTTCCCTTTAGTCTCATCCCCCAGGCCACAGGTCAGAAGTGCCCAGTTTTGGGGTCCCTAAAAAGTGTATGTATTACCATTTTTCATAGATTGATTTTTTATTCTCATTCTTTGAGAAGTCGCAGACATGAGATTCGTATTTCAAGGCTGGATACATCCAGCTTAAAACACATGGGAAGTGCCGTTTCCGGCCATCTGGAGGGGTTTTAAAGCCCAAAATTCTCTTCTACGCTCCGCGCCGACTGATGGTGGCGCTCTGCTTAGATAGTCTTGCCGTGCCTGACCCTCCGAGGTACCAGACCCCCTCTTGTTACCTAGGCCCCCAAAAATCTCATCCTGGCTACGCCATTGACAGGGGCTTTGCCCCTGGATCCCACCAGGAGCCCTTTGGGGCTTCGTGCTTCGCGCTCGCGGTGCCCGCCACACATGCACAGTTAAGTGCTCTTGGGCACATCATAAGGATTTTGGCCCCCACTCTCAAACAGAGATTTGCGCCCCTGTTCCCTACTTACGAGTCATATACCACTATTAGTTTGAACAACCGTAATGTGCGAAAAAAAAGGTTCTCAACGCTGGTTTACGACAAAGAAATGTAAACGTCAATACCGAAGAGGCAATTTTATACGCTGTTTATGGGTACAAAATCACCATATATTTTTGGATATTTTAGAAGTATACGAGTTGATGTTTTTTTTTTCAAGTAATCTCAAATTGTGGGAGAGTTGTAGGCGTGGCCAGTGTTTTGTGTATCTCTACACTTTGAATGTGCGCACGTGCAGATGAATTATCGAACACTCTTATTTATGAAAGTCTTTCGCTGGGATCAACATATAAACCGTGTGCTGGAGGCCCGACATAGCAACTAACTTGTGGTTAAGGAGTGGGATTAGATGGTTGGAATATCTTTCGCTTCCCTTCTACAATGACTTCAGAATAATTTATAAATAGTACATACAGTTATATGTTAATCTTAGACTATTCTGACTGTCTGATCAGAAAACTGCATCAAATTGTTGAGTTGTCATAACAACTCTTTCATGACTGTTTCGGAAAAACAGGTCCTTGAAAAAATCCGTGGTAATTCTTGTACCGTAGCTTTTATTGCCTTGACGTAGGGTGATATTTACACCCTACGTCAAGGCGTTAAGACGCCTCATCCAAGTTAAGATAAGCTTACGTATTTTCAACTACGCGATCGAAGACAGGGGTCGGGTACTACAGTGCAAATACCTATATCATGATCATTTCATTTGTACTTTTGTTGCATCTAAATTCATCTGATTTGCCTCCGGAAATTGCCTAAGAGTCACTTGAAATGATTATTATGCAAAAGGTTCTGTACTACTGTGTGCTTAAACGCATGTCGGCGAAGGTGCAAATAGCCTAGGCCTACCTATAGTGTTCGCCAGCAAAGGTGACGATTCCTCTGAAAATGTGCGGTCGATTGCCGTTTCGTTGTATAGGTGAAAGTACTCTACTTACGCGCCGAGTTTCCTAAGTTCAACAATACCATTAGACAGAACCAACGGGCCGGTAATTCTTTTTTTTTTAATTCTACCGACTTCCCGTTTATTTACGTAGGAGTTCTAATTCCCAACTTACTTTCCAAAAAGGACACAGAACTTAACAAAATAGTCCAGAACCAAATTTATGTTTACTTAAGAAGGAACATATCCTAATCATTCTATTGAAAGTTTTCATTTTCGTTTCCAATGTACTTAAACTTCATGCAGTTCTCTAGATATTAGTAATTGAAGTATTGACATATTTTCATTTTGAAAGAATTTCCATGGCAAAGAAGCGTTATAGGCGGCCACGGCCTTTTTCCAGTTGTGGTCCACTGGCTTGTTTTTCCTACTCCATTTCTTATGCTGCACTGGCACCAAGTTTTCGGTATGACCCAGCTAGGGACTCGAATTCGAACTCCCAATAATATTCGCAGAGCTTAACTTATACTCTCGTATTGTGTGCAGCTCCTTGAAACAAAAAAGTCCAGAACAAATTTATGTTTGATATTTTGAAGAGGAACATATTCTAGGCATAGCTTACTGGGGAAATTTTTACTCATTTCACATGTTTGGTTCTCGAGATATTAGAACTGAAGTTGACATGTTTTCTACCAAGAGTGAACCTGCAACAAGAAGACGTGATGTCATGCATTCACATTGATGGAAATGTTTAGTTGTTTTTCTCTAAAATTTAACACCATATATATACAATTTAACTCTGATAGGCCTATATTGTAACCATAAATGCATACCGAGCAAAGGAAGTTTAAAAACTTAATTTGCCTTACAGGCAATATAGCATCCCTAATCAATTCAAGATCAAACAGCAGGATCAAAAATAAATAAAAAACAAAGCAAAACATTGACCGTCAATATGAATACATGACATAGCACCTGCTTGGCTCAGGTTTACCTTTTGTAGAAAATGTGTCAACTTCAGTTGTTAATATCTCGAGAACCGAACATGAGGAAAGAATCAGAAAACTTCACCAGAGTGCTAAGAATATGTTCGTCTTTAACACATTAAACAAAAATTTGGTTCTGGTCTATTCTTTTCAATGAAGATTTTACTTTGCGACAAAGAAAATGATAAAATGTCACATCGTTCTGTAAAGGAGCCAGTACATTTTATCAGGAAATTTTCTGATCATTCTGCAGTTTGATTTTCTTTTTATTGAAATAACGATTTTATTGCAAAGGAAAGCTCAAAATAGCGACTGCTTTAGTTCTACTTACAAGCCTGGCAAATGCAATTTCCGGCTATCTAAGAGGTCGCGATTTTCAAAATTTACTGTACGCTCCGCGCCAGCTGATGGTGGCGCTCCGCTTAGATAGTCTTTCGGGCAGTCAGTCACACTTCTCATGCCCCCCAAAATATTTTTGCATGACATCCCCTGATACTATTTGAGACGTTTTTGTCTCAAGTTGAGTTTGCCCCTCCCCCCCCCCCCAAAAAAAAAAACAAAAGAAATTTCTTTAAATCCGCCGTTGAACATACTGACGCTACACATGTAATATTTAGCAGTGCAACGACTTGGTTAACTTTTGCTGCTTTCCCTCGCTGCCTGACCTCTTCCAGCAATCATGGCCACACGGGACTATTCCTCTCCGGTTGGGGGGGGGGGGGTGTGTGATTTTTGCCGGACCCCAGATCCCACCCCAGTGTATAATCTCTCCCCGACTAAGGCACCGAAGTATGCCCGATTCAGCAAAGTTTTGGCTAATTGGTGACAGCAGCCTCCCGGGCCTTCCCTTCCAGTACCGGCGTACCAGCAATCTCTTCCAATTTTATAAAAGTCCCCTCAGGAAGCACCTGATCTGAAGTGATCAACCTGCATTTTTCAAATAAAAAAAAAAAACACACACACAATGGCTAAACACGTTGTATTCTTTGAGAATTGTGCTAAATTTTGCGTAGTCCTATTTGTTATACAATGATGTGAGAGGGGGGTTAAGGCCGAAAATCCTTCTCACTTGTATCCTGCGTGATTTATCGCGCAACATTACAAGCGATGGAATAACACCAGAATTGCTAATTTTTAAATTGAGCAAAACATTGCAACTAGAACTATCGGATTCAGCCCATACTGTGAAAATTATTACACTCTAAATGCAACAGAGTGAAATCCAATAAGCGAATTCGGTAATGCGTTTATGTTGCTATGCAAATGCGCACATCTTTCAAATCGTCGGGACAAACAAGCCAGTTCCGCCACTACAACAAGTGATCCAAAATTTGAGTTTACAGTAAAATTTGGTGACATTATTCTTTCTTAATCCATCTATAACATAGTGGGAGGGATAATAAGTGCGGTTCTGTGCAGTGAACTAACGGACTTCCTATACATGGACAGAGCACACTGCACAGTACATTGTCGCTACCGTTCATGTGCGAAAAAGCGCACCAAGATGGCTGTCTGCTATGATTTTGTGTAAAAGTTTGGACTTGCTCAAGTAAATTAACAGATTTTGCAAAAAAAAATTGAAATATTTTCGAAACAATGCAAGGTAAGGTCAAAATTACCACACGTATTGAAGGAATATGTTAATGTTTCCCATTCATGTTCAAATTTTATTTATAATGTAACAGAGCCGTCATCAAATCAGACGACGGCCATCTTGGTGCGCCCTTTTTGTCCCAGTCGGTGGCGACAACCTACGGATAGGACGTACGCGTTACATGCTCTGTCCATGTACATGGGAAAACCGTGAGTGAACTGTGTCTAACTTGCCTTTCGGTGAAGAAATATGACATTTAATCTGCCGTAAAGTAGTGCTGAGTCCCTATTTTCGTTCGGGTTAGCTATTCAGATTTAAGCATGCGGGTAGTAGGCACGTACTGCACGAAAACAAGAAAACGCCGTACACTATGCATTGAACTTGATCTGTGTACCATACGCCGTGGCCTACAATTCCATGAACCAACGAATCACCGAACGATCTTATGCAATCCATAAAGAAACCACTCCTTAAAATAAGTGGATTTCGTCATTAATACGGTGGCAATTCACTGAAAAATAGTAATACTTTACATACATGGAATGCAATATCACTCTGTCTGGAGTGAAATTTTACTCTACTTTGGTGAAATTTTCTCTAGTTATAATTACGAGTGGTTACTGAGAACTCTTTTTTGAGTGAATTTCGTTCTTTGGGGTTAGATTGTAAACATCAGATAGACGGATGTAAGTCGTATCTGTCAATGGGTCTGGGTGTCTTGCGCCTTTTGAAAATTTTTACGTCCTAGCGTCCTTTACTAAAATTCCGTATTTGAAGTCCCAGTTGAAACGTAGAACGGTGGACCAACTAATACACTGCTCTGATGAATAATTTATTTTTATACCTGTCAGCCAGATTTTTTAGAAGCGTGAAAGTTGGAGAGCTCACTCACTGACATCTTTCTCAAGGTTTGGTCTGCTGATAATTAGAATGGCAGTCTAAAACAAAAATGGGAATTTGTCAAACAGGGAGGTTTTCGAAGGTCAAATTCAGTGGCACACTGACTGTATGTAGCAGGAGTATCATTATTCATCAGGGGGTCGTGTAATATCACTTAGTTGTTCGGCTTGCAAATACACGTACTTATGTACACAGTGTCGTCCCATTATGTCGCCCACCGTACTATCATACTCGACCCTCACAGATGTCTCAAAAAATATAAACCCACGCATACTGAGCATGGGGCTGAATCCCCGGGATTTTCCACCCTTAGAAGTTGCTATGTACCTAGTACATTTTTACACAATGAATTGGCCCCATGATTTTTTTGTCCTGGACACCATCCTCCCACTTTATTACTTTGTCTTGTTACTGGTCTGAACCTTTTTAACCATGCAACTCCTACTCTAATTAGGCCGTTCCACCCCGAAAGAAACTTTCAGCCCTTGTACAAAAGGAGTTACCATTATGACATACATATTCATTAGCAATCCTTGTACAAGAGGAGTTACCATTATGATATACATATTCATCAGCACGTACTTATTATTTGCTCCAGACCATTACGAACAGCTGAAATGCAAACAAGGCTTACGAACTCGTTCTGATTTTGGTAGATGACTCAACTAAGTGTGTCGGCTTGCTTTGATTGAAAGACCCAAATCCCTCATCCCAAACAGTACCAATTCTCCTACCCTTCTTACTTAAGCCTTTCCTCAATAGTATGAAATTCATCCTCATCCAGACACAACCTCACCTTGTTAAAGGTAGTGCGATATGAAAATGACAAAATTGGGTATTGGATATAAAAAGCATTGAAAACCACGAACAGGATACAATATCCATCCTGGGTAGGACGTTAAACTGCACCCGGTTGTGGAGTTGTTTCAACGTGGGAATAATGAGGTTACCCTTTGCCACAACTGCCTCCGGGACACCCTTGGGCAAGGTGTATCTGTATTTGCCCAGTGCTTTTTGCGTGTTGTTGCCTTCGGGCGTGTTGTTGCCTTCGGGCGTGTTGTTGCCTTCGGGCGTGGTGTTGCCTTCGGGCGTGGTGTTGCCTTCGGGCGTGGTGTTGCCTCCGGGCGTGGTGTGGGACGATCTTGGTTTTTGTTGTTTGGGGGTTTGGTGTGGGGCGGTGGTTGTTGTTGAGGGCGGTTGTGGTTGAGTTGGCGACTTGTTCGGGTATTAGGGTGGGGTTGGTGTGTCGTTTCCGTTTAAGACAAACCTATTTGTTCCGTGTTTTGTGTGTGGATGGTTGGTGGTTGTGTTTTCGTCCGGCCGGCTTGAGTTAGGTGTATTTGTTCATACGTGACCGTTTCTATGTACGTTTTAAAATGGGCTACAATATCCATCAAAATCCGTCCAAAATTGACCATTTTACAGGACAGTGTCTGATTTGCGCTTAATCATTAATAAATATGAGCTCAATGTGTTAACCTTGTGATGTCATGGGAGGGACATACCATTATGGCTAATGTTATCTCTTGTTTTTACAACCTTCATTTCAAGGACAGTTGTAACATTAGTTGGTCCTGAAAGTTTTATTTTGGAAAGTTAAATTGTGTCCTTGGAAATCTTCAGTATCAATTTCAAAACCATAAACTTACTGATGTGTAATTAAGACATAATTTAAATAGGGTTTACAAAAGCAATGTCAACACTACGCAACACTCTACATCATTATTTTTGCACGAGCAACAACTTTCTTCAGAAACGTTCGAATTTTGAAGAGGTATATCTTGAGAACCGTAAAAGATATTGAAATAATTCCAACGTATTTTTCCTAAGAAAACTTCACTCCACAACTGCCAACTGAAGTCAGGTCATGTTGCTGACATGTCACACTGCCTTTAAACAGTGCGCATCTACCCGGTGTAATAGAAGCTTTGGTACTCTGCTTTGTTAGAATTTTATTTTGGGGTGAAAGGATTGGTCCTTCAACTTGGACCTTTGCCTGTAATGTGCACTCAATGCTCAACCAGGGAGTTGTTACGTTAGAGTTGCATCTCCCTGCTTCAACTTATGATCTAGTCATCATTCATTATCGGTTCCTCTTTAGTGTATGTTGATTAGATTCTGCAGAGTCAGCTCGGATAATATTTAACGAATCGAATTTCACTCCCTCTTAAATAATACCTGCAATCACCTCTCTTCCATGAATATGCTACCTCCCTTATTAAGTTTCCATTCTTCCAGCGGACTTGGATAAAGAGCTATACGCGAAAACAGGGTTGACGGTTTTAAAGATGTCAAAGACATAGAAACATGGCTCTTTATAGAACAGGTTGCTAAATTTGGGCATTTACTGGATTGGATGAAACATAAAAAACATTATTTGGGGAATGATATCGCCGAGAAAGACTTAGCAAAGTCTTTTCTTAGGTAAACACTGAGTAGGTAGGTAGGCCTAGCCGTAGTAACGTGGCTAAATGACCCATTGAGACATGCCACCTACCGTAATGGTATTTTTAGTTCCCAGAAATATGTAAAAATGTTTTAACTCAGACTTTACTTCAAAAGGTAGGAAATGTGACACCAGGTTGCCTAAAAGGACACCGGATGTTTCACATCCCCCTCTAGACCGGCGATTACACAACTTGATACATGCTCCTTCCCCTTGTGAGAAATCTTGGTTACGCGACAGCTATAAGAAACGAAAAACTGTCATTTATCGTCCAGTTGTTTTCAAACTCTAAAGAAACAATGCAAAAGCAAGTCAATCACGGAAAAATGTCATTTTACTGAATTTACTTCGAAAAGCAAATTTATCGACCGATCTCAAATTATTTGATTCCTCTTCAACATTCTGTTGGTTTAACGTAGACTACTATTACAACGGGTTAGTCTGAGATATGCAAAAACGACACATCAAATCTACCATATCTATTTCCTACAAAGTAATCTGTTTAATTCCGGACCCGTTTACTCAATACTTTGTATTTTCTTTTCGTTCTGGGAGGCTTTGAGAAGTTTCCTAAATTCCGTCTTGCAATTCTGTTAAAGGTTACTCTGTTCCCAAATTTCAGCCATCGTCAAATTGCTTTTCAGTCAACTGAGATAGGATTTCCTGCCCGTTTTCTCGTGTGATTTTAGTGGTCCTGTTGCAATGTGATTGAATCAAAGATGCACAACAGAGACCTGGTGATTCTCACGTTGCAGAAATAACAGCAAAGATGTAGCAACGATTAGATCTGCGAGTAAATTAATTTGTATTCGAGCTGGCCGCCAACCAACTACAGACGCTCAGATTGATTTAAAACGCCTATAACTGTCAACTTCGAACGCCGGTATTTAGGTTCCTTGATCAGATAAGTTAACGAAAGTAGTTAACACGTGGGAAACTATGGTCGTATAAAATTAATGCGTGTTGGGAATTCTTACAACATCACCTATTTCTTTGCTAATTGGACATTCATTGAAATAATATTGGTTGTAATTAAGTTAAAAGGGTAAAATGATTAAGTGTGCAGGCTACAGAAACCTTGTCTTTTGAAAGGAGAATTATAGGCACCCAACCTGACATAGAGTAGCAGACCTTCCTGTTGTATGATTGGCTCTTGGAAGTCATGTGACAATGTTTTCCTTAAATGATGAATTTAATAGGAGAAACTGTTTGGTTTACTTAGAATATACAACACTGAAGTCTTAAAATATACTTTGAAGAAAAATAAGCTGGTGCTTTTCAATAAATTTGGGGCGTCCGGTCCTGACCATGCTATTTTGAAAGGACATATTGTTTGCGTCGTTTCTGCCATCGGCGCTAACCTCCATTTTAAAATAATTGTTATGGAATTCAATGGATGTCCTAAAATCTATAGATTGTCCCAAAAAATGATGAAAAGTCTGACAAATTCGTTCAAAATGTTTTCGACAACATCCCGACAACGGTGCATACAACAAGATGTTTTGGCTCTAAGAATTAGAGTCAGTTTAATTGAAATGGTAGATACGCCTACGTGATTACGCTAAAAAAGTGTAGTCCTGGTAAAAAACAAAGAAGGTTTAAAAAAATGTCTGAGAAATGAATAAAAAGTTTTATTCTAAGAATGTTGACTTAAACGTCTCTATCCGTCACCATTGAAAGCATAGCTATTCAAAATTAGTCGTTTGATTATAGAATGCAATATGAAACAATAGAAACCGCTGGGGAGTTGCTTTTTTATTAGAATTGATTAATTTAGTAGAACTTTATATGAGGAAAGGAAAAATGTCGCCCTTCAGACAATTCCGTCTAGCTCAAAGTTGGAGAGTTCTTTCGACCAAAGTTATAAAAGATGAGTGCGAGAACCTGAAAACAGACACATGGCCAGAAAATATTTTGAAGGGGTGAGAGAGTTTCTAGGGGCGATGTATCTTTCAGATGTATTTGGTTATTCGGAAGACAAACGCTTTCGGGAAAAAATGAGTATTGCTCCAATTGAGGGAAAGTATGAATATTCATGAGCACTTAGTGTCTCCCTGTTCACGGTCATCGTTTTAAATAAATGTGTGTATTCAAATATTAGATAAAGGTTCAAGCACAAAGAGCGAAACCGCGGGGAATCTTCAACAACGTGTTTACAATCACAAGGGCTGGCAAAATCCACTCACACAATATGATGAACAAAAGTAACGGCTGTGGTTAAAAATGAAGCTGATGTATGACAAAGACCTTTGTAAAATTTCTCGATATCTCAAAATCGATGCTATGAACCAACCAAAAATGGCGACTTCAAATATGCAAGAATATCTATTTCTTAAAATCGATGAAAATTGCAAGTTAAAGCTGCTTTGGACTCTCTTCTCTGTTAAATTTTCGAATTCTCAATACATCATGGGATATATATATATATATATATATATATATATATATATATATATATATATATATATATATATATATATATATATATATATATATATATATATATATATATATATATATATATATATATATATATACAAGGTCGAAATGCTGCGGAGCACTGTTGAAATGTGTAGGTCGAAAAGAGGTAGTAAAAAGTGCTTAAAAGTTTGCCGAAAACTCCACGACGTTTCGGGTATAAACCCTTCATCAGGTGGCAAAAACCAAACTGAACAACCAACAGTAACAATTGGACACGACAAACATCAAATCCGAAGCGATCGCTGTAAAAACAGAACCGGGCGAAAGTGACTGTCAGAAAACATGAGTGCGAAGAATGAAACACAAATCAAAAAAAGAAAAAGAGCGCCCTGGATGAAAAAGTGCTCGTACAAATCGAACATGGTCGGAAAAAAGGGGAAAAAAGTAGACAAAAACTAGGTCCGGAAAAAATAATAATTAGGGCTACACAGTAAAAAATGAGCACGAACGGGTAAGTGTAAAAGGAGTAAAAACTGGCTCAAAAAAGGGGTGAATATTACAAAAGGTCAATTCTAACGTTAAGGCCGTGTAGAGCGAGTGTACCTAGCCTCATGATCAGTCGGTTTTCAGCACCGGTCACGATCGGAGCCTCGTCACATTACAGCTGCCGTAACAGTTAAATGCTGTATAGAACAAGGTGAAGGGGGATTAAAATGTGCAGCCACCGGGTATCCATGGAGATTCTGTTTGATGGACCTGACGTGCTTGGTGACTCGATCCGCGAGGCGGCGCTTGGTCTCTCCCACATACAATGAGTTACATCTCCCACAAGCTAAAATATAAACTACATTAGAGGAAATGCAGGAGAATCTTTGTTTGACAATAAAGCTATTGCCGTTGGAGCCTGAAATGTTGACGAGGTCGTGTTTGCCAACAACTGGACATGTATTACACCTCGGACGGTTACATGGAAAGGTACCAGCCGTGTCGTCGAAAGAAGTTTGTGGGTGGGAAGCCCGAACTAAATGGTTAGCTAAATTTTTCTCAACTCTAAAAGTAGTGATGGGGGTTCCGGGAAAACATCACGGGTTGAGGGGTGTTGTCGGAGCAACTCTACATTTTTGTGGATGTATATATATATATATATATATATATATATATATATATATATATATATATATATATATATATATATATATATATATATATATATATATATATATATATATATATATATATAGATATATATATATATATAGATATAGATATATATAAATTCTGTCATTCTGCCATTCTTACAAATTCCTTTATCATAGCTGTTTCAGGAAACAGAAGCCCGAATTCATCTAATCTAGATGATCATCATGATAAAACTTTGTCGTGTGCAGACGTGTTAGAAAGGTCAATGACGATCCCATTGCTATCTAAATTAACAACACCCAACTTACCCAAGGGTTGACACCAGTGGGAGGATATGGAAGGATATGGATGGTCTGGTAGTGGATCAACCCTCTTTGAAGAGTGTTCTATTTTCGAAGGTATAGCGGATAAAGTGTAACCCCAAAGACAGTCGGTCGGTCGGTCGGTCGCCCCGACCTTCTGTTTTAATTGACTTAAAAGTAGTGTGACATATCAGCATTTAACAAGTAAACATTATCGAGGAACACCATTTGGAATTATGTCGTTATCTTTTACGGTTTTCAAGATACACCTCTTCAAAGTCTGAATGTTACTGAAAGAAGTATTCCATATCCTCAAATAATACTGCAGAGTGTTGCAACCTGTTAATATTTCTTTTGTTCACCCTACATCAATTGTCTCTTTATTACTCATCAAATAGTTTATGGTTTGGCAATTGATACCGATAATTTTTAAGGACACAATCACTTTAAAAATAACACCCTCGAGACATGCTTATGTTGTAAATCTTCTTAAAATGAAGGTTGCTAAAACAAAGAAGGATATCAGCCTCTTATGGATTGTCCTTGGAAATCATAAGGTTTGGATATTAAGCTAATGTTTATTAACGATTAACCTAAAATCAGTAATTGCCCTGTAAAATGGTTCACTTTTGATGAATTGTGATCGGGATAGCGGCTACTTTCTTGGTTTTTAATGCTTTTCATATCAGGTACCCAATTTTGGCATTTCTATGTCATACGAACTTTAAAGCTTAGTAAGAGTAGATTGTTCCATTAAAGTTTGGTTAGGTTAGATGGAGTTTTACGGCCTAGTTTCAAACCAATTGTTTCAAGTCGAGCCGGCCACGACATTTTTTCCAGTTGTGGCTCAATGGTTTGTTTTCCTTTCTCCATTGCTTATGTTGAGCACCAAAGCACAACCATTTTGCATTTGCAGACCCAAACAATCACCCCAGCAGCCACACTGCAACGAAATGGGATCGGATTCTGATCAGATTTTTTTTTTTTTTGGGGGGGGGGGGGTGGTAAAAACCTTCTCCATTTCTGGTTGGCAAGAGCCAACAAATTTTCAACCCGTGTAAATTCATGATTTGTACTTAATGTCCATGAAAGTAAAATGCCATCTGATTTTTATCGTGACTTCACATCGACATAGGAGGCGTAATCAGGAAAAATACGTCTCCCTATGTGACGTCATGGAATAATTAGCATAAATCAATGTAACTCAAATATTTTCACAATTGGCAAGTTTTGGATCTTTCCAACCAGGAAGGGTGAAGAATTTAACAAGACCAGAAAATATTGGATCGGAATCCGATCCGAATTCGTTGTAGCATGACCGTGGCCTTTTACTCCTACCCATATAACACAATTCTTTGACACAGTTCTCGCTTCGCGTCAAGTAACAAGAAATCAAAATAAAAATGGTCGCATGGGAACTGCATTCTTTCCACGGACTCCCTATACATGGACAGAGCATACTGCACGGTAAACATTTTCGCTACCGTCAGACCGTAGTGTGAGAAAAGGCGCACCAAGATGGCCGTCTGCTACGTTTTTGCGTGAAAGTTTGGACCTGCTCAAGTAAATCATCAGATTTTGCAAGAAAGTTGAAATATTTTTGAAATATGGCAAGGTAAGATCAAAATCCCTTCACTTGTTGCAGAAATATGATACTTTCCCCCCATTCAATTTTAACATTTGCTTAAAACATAACATAGTCGTCCTCAAATCAGACGATTTATAGCTTCATGGCAGCCATCTTGGTGCGCCTTCTTGTCCCAGTCGGTGGCGACCAGCTACGGATAGGACGTACCGGTACACGTTACATGCTATGTCCATGTGTATAAGTCCGGGATTTTTCCTGTTTGCACTATACGATATAGTCGCCCCTACATTCAGAAGCCGTGTACCTCACTCACTTCCTGAGTTAGTCAAATAAATTCATTACACATGGGAGTGGTTAGTGAAATTTAGCGATAGGCACTACTTGACGAGCTATATGGACACAGAACTCCGTAATATACAACATAAAAAAAATCGTTTAAGTGCTGCCGTGTGTCTATGGTGTATGAAGTCTGCGGGTGCAGTTAGTTACGACAAATATGTAACGATGCAAACTCTACCCATTAGTGTGGCGATAGATAAACATGAAACGGATTGAAGACCACCGATGACGTCATCGAAAAGGGTGATTGATCAGACGTTAAACGAGTTTCTCTACAGATATGATGACGTCAATACACTTAGTGTCCTTTGATTTCTTCATCACCTTAGTTCGTCTTTTCCATAAACACGCCTCGGGGTAAAAAAGATATTGTTTTTTTTTTGCTCCTTGTATATCCCGCGGGTACCTCACTTTGGGGAGAAAACAGACGACAAAGTTATATAGTCTATGTCCTGTTCAAAGATATTTTTATAGATTCATTCGTCTACAGCGGAATGTCTTACAGGTGTCCGCGCAATCCATAAAATTCCGTTAATTTGAGTCGTTTTTCCTTAATGAAATTACACTATCTTTTTCGATTCATCTGACCAAGAAAACGTTTACTTCGATTTTTAGGAGGTAGGGGTGGAAAGAAGACTGCAGCTCCACGTAGTGGTTTATACAGTTTTTTTTTGTTGGCCTCACCAGGGAGTTGCTCTAGCAACTCCCTGGCCTCACAAGTCCCGTTCTTTTTTTACTGTCCTGCATAAACTATGTTACACGTATACACGAATCCGGACAGCAAGTGATGGTCTGATTTCAGTCGGCCATAACTGGGGTCCGTCACCATTAAATCTTTCGATTTCCTTGCTTACCTCTATCATGGATGGTTGTGCACTAATTTGTATCTTGAATTCTCCAATTTCACTAAATACGAGGGTTTGAAATTCATGTAAACAATAAATAAAGACGATTTTAGTCTGTTGGACCCCACTAATGGCGGCCTACAGTCACTAAAACAAGCGCTAATCGGATTCGTCTACAAAGATCATTCACGTGGCATCAGCGTGTTTTAGTTTGACATATTGGATCATGCACGCAGTAGCTGTGTTACCGATACGCGCATGCAACAGCCCCTTAGTAACAATTGCTGTACAATGGACGTCTAGATGGCAAAATAGACGCGCAACACAAAGACAGCGGTGTTAAGCCTCTATAGACCTAATATGCATTGAAATCACCACTGATGTTTTGGGGGGAATGACAAAGTGCACATGGCTGCACCACTGAGTTTTGTTGTGTAGGGTATAGGCCTTTGTATATTGTCTGGCAGCACGCCGTAGAATTCCCACAGGTGGGTACAAACTTACGCGTAGGCCTATATATCCTATTAGTTGACCAATTAGATGTATGCATTTGTGTTGTTTGTTTGTAATTCCTCCAAAAGAGGGCGTATTTTTGCATAGTGACATCATATGTATTAGGTTTTGCTGAGAAGCAGCTAATATGACAACCGACGGGATGAATGTTGAATTTTTGCCCGCGACTGTGCATGACATACCAATTATGTCACGTGAAAACTCTATATGTGACTCCATAATTGTTTAGCCTCACTCACTGGCGAGAGCAAAAAAAAAAAAAAAAAAAAGGGAAAAAAACGACAGTTATGACGAAGTTTGACCGCCGCTTCTCAGCTAGCCATATGACAGTCAACAAATGGACGGGGCTCGTGACGTCGTTTAGTTAGTTATGGGGTTTTACGGCTCATTCCCTAAGCAATTGGTTTGAGTCGGGCCGGCCACTTCCTTTTCCAGTTGTGGCTCACTGCAGTTTTTCCTACTCCCTTACTTATGCTGAGCACAAAGCAGAGTGTCAGAAGTTTCCATTTTTAAGTCTTCTGTATGACCCGACAAGAGCCGAGCTCTTCCGCTCGACTGCAAGTCGGATGTCCTGACCACTTGACAATGCAATCGGTGAAAACACTCTGTGCGTACTACTCCACAGTCTTTCCCCAGTCAAGAAAGGAAAGGGTCTTTTGACGTCAGTGAAGTCAAAGTAACACACTATAGGTACACACACAGAGGAATCATTCAGATGATGTTTCAATGTTTCACGTGACGTCAGCGACTTCTAATTTTGTTACTGCCATTGGCGTTATTTTTTCCAGGACAAAAGACTTTAAATCATATATCAATGGACTACTCAGTTTTTTGAAAAAAATTCCACACCCCTAATTCAAAAATGAGAGCCTTCAGACCTTTTTTGTAACTAACTCTGACATTACATTGTGAAAGAGCAGGCCAAGCATACTAGGTCCACGTAACTCTAACCCTGAACACAGCCTTGACCTTGATTTAGAAATGAATTCATTTTTGATTCCTTGCCGAAGGCAGGCAAGGAATCTATGCGATGGTGATGTCGTGTGTATGTGTGTGTGTGTGTGTGAGTGTGTATGCGTATGTTTTTGGTGTAAAACGGGGACATGAGCCTTTTTTTTCTCCGGGCAAGTGTGGATACACCTGCAAGTGGGGATATCCCCACTTGCCAAATGCAAAATTAGCCATGAAATTCAATTTCTCACGTTTCAAGGATGTACCACAGCAAGTTTGAAGCATTTTGGATTTTTCCCCAGTTTCCATGTGATGGACCTAACATTAGGTGACAAACTGGGGCTGGTGCATGGGTGTATGTGTATCTGTGTAGTACCAGTAAATCGGGGACATGAGCGTTTTTTCCCCTAGTCAAGTGTCGATACACCCAAAGTGGGGATATCCACATTTTCATGGTTAAAAAAATGTGTCCCCGATTGACGGTCAAAACATGTATGTGTGTGTGTGTGTGTGTGTGTGTGTATGTGACACTTTGGCTTGTAAACACGATATCTCAAGAAGGGTAAGTGTGACTAACCTCGTATTTGGTGTGTAGGTTGGTCATATTGAGTAGATGTTCCCTATTGTTTTTGGTGGAGGTCAAAGGTCATTTGGGGTCATGAGAGTTCAAAAGGTGAAAACTTTGTAAACACGATATCTCGAGAACGGTACATGTGACTATGCTCATATTTGGTGTGAAGATTGGTCATATTAATTAAATGATCCCTATCGATTTTCGTGGAGGTCAAAGGTCATTTGGGGTCACGAGAGTTTAAAAGGTAAATTCCTTAGAAATTGCTTGTAAACACGGTATCTCAAGAAAGGTAAGTGTGACTAATCTCATATTTGGTGTGTGCATTTGCCATATTAAGTAGATGATCCCAATTGTTTTTGGTGGAGATCAAAGGTCATTTGGGGTCACGAGAGGTCAAAAGGTCAAAACCTCATAAACAGGATATCTCCAGAACAGTACATGTAAGTATGCTCATATTTGGTATGTGAGTCGGTCATATTGAGTAGATGATCCCTATTGTTTGTGGTGGAGGTCAAAGGTCATTTGGGGTCACAAGAGGTCAAAAGGTCAAAACTTCGTAAACCCAATATCTCAAGAATGGTGCAGGTGACTGTGCTCATATTTAGAGTGTGGATTGGTCGTATTGAGTAGATGATCCCTATTGATTTTCCCAAAGGTCAAAGTTCTTTTGTCAGCATGTTCAAAGCCTGACAAGCTTTCCTGCACAGTCTTTCAAGAAAGGTCGCTTGTAGGGTCCTGTAACTTTTCATGTAGATAGCACATAGTGAATGCATGGTCCCAGAAGTTTTTGGTGGAGGTCAAATGTTATTTGGGTTCACAACGGGCAAGAGGCGGATCTCAATGTAGGAAGATTGGATGCCTTGCATGTGTACTTTGTGGGCACATTATGGAGCCCTGTTAATTGAAAAACATTGCAAAGCAATGTCAATGTGAAAAAAGGCCTTACATTTCAGCAGCAAGGAATCACTAAGCCTTTTGGCTTTCTGGTTGAAAAATAGATTAGTCTCTATTCGTCCCGGAAATAAAAATTACCCATGTCGGTCACATAGGCAAAAGTGTGTGTTTGTGTGCACAGCAGGATTCCGTATACGCAATTGTGTATATTAAACACTCAGTGTATACAATCGACAAAGCACAACAAGAGTAAAAATATGGGATCGTGACCTCACTTAACACATCTTTTAAACAACGATATTATGCAGGAAATTCCGTGTAGAAATACAGCTGAATCTTTTCCTGGTGACAGAAAGATCGACAATAATCACAATGAATGGACTAAACAATAAGAAGTTCAAGGCGGATTTTTGTCTTAATCACTGTTTTTTGTAACCATGGAAACCAAATGATGTTACCCTCTCGTTCGTCTGTGCTTTGCTGTCACTGTTCGAGAGAAGCAAATAAATCAGGATGAGCGGCTGATCTAATTGTAACAATTTTTTGCATGTTACGGGAATTAGTTCCGTTTTAGTGATTTTCCTACCGGGGAGGGGAATCTGAATGGCTGACCAAGAATAGAGTTAGTTAGTTAGATGGATGTTTACGGCCCAGTTTCCAATCAATTGGTTCAAGTCGATCCGGCCATGGCCCTTTTTTCAGTTTTGGCTCAATGGCTTGTTTTCCATACTCTATTGTTTTATCCTGAGCACCAAACACAATGACAGAAGGTTCCATTAATAAGTCTTCGGTATGACCCGACCAGGACTAGAATTCCCGACCTCCCGACCACAAGCCGGATGCTTAAACCACTTGTCCATGCAGTCGGAACCAAGAATAAAGGAAAGAGAGGTATGAATATGTGACAAAATAGAAATAATTGTGAGGTATGCTTTCTACCATTCACATATCAATTTATCATTTAAATTTGTACCTTGGAAACCGCGTTGTCTGTCGCTTGCACCTTCCACACTGACCACGCAATGCATCGTTACATATGTTCGACCGAAAATCTTTCTTCGTACCCCAAACTTATTTCATTTCATCTCAACTTTTCCCTGAGAAATAGACTTACCAGAAAAACGATCATTTTCCTTTTTATTTTGTGGTATGTTACATTAACGAAGACCATGCATTTGAGCCATCGTTACGGAAATGACGTCACACGTTGATAAAAAATATTCAAACTTTAAAAATGAAACCAGCAAAAAATGTGTTTTGCTAACGGGGACCTGATCATCTTCCAAACTATCGACATTTTGGTTTTTGAAACCGAAATCAGTTTTCTTTTTGTTGCTCATTGCGATCAATAGAATATTAAAAAAATAGGATCTCCCCGAAAAACGTCATTTGGGAGGATAAAATTAGAACTTAAAGGAGATTAAATAAACTACTATTATTAAGTTTAAATTGAATTCTTCTCCACTTTAAACGTTCGATTGACAATGTAATTTACTTCCCTTGCTCGTGCATCTTCGATTTACTGTTATGTCCTCTCATTCGGAAAAGAGCGTTGAAATTTTCTCCTCTCCCTTTCTATTTTGGCCAGTATATACAATTCTTCTTGTTTTGCATATCTTTTACGGCTCCTATAACCAGTTTTGATCTCATCCGTAATATTTATCTTGATTTCTGGATGGGGCGTTGAAGTGATGTCGGCAGATTTAGATGCAAAGAGAGACGGAACAGAATTGAAGTTAGCGTCGTGTCACGTGTCACGGGGATATGAATCTCTTAGGATTTAAAGATAATAGTGTCGAAAAATTCGACAAAATACTGCAGATGATGCCAACTCAAGGTTGCTTTTTAAAACCTGATGGGCATTGGGTGACCGTGAACCGACGGACAGGTGGCTTAAACTGAACGTCAAAGTTGTAAAATATCTAGGCTTCTAATATCCTTAAATAACAGCCTGACATTTGAAGTCAGCTAGGGGACCTCGGCCGCGGAATTGAGTGACTTAATTGGACCAGGGCGCGATCTCCTTCTAGAATTAGGAATCTTTAGGTACAGGTGGTGCACAAAAGGCTTTAATGAGTTTTGCTTGCTAATAAACCAGTTCGGTAATTCGTTTTGGTAGCTACGCACATGCGCACATCGCCCAAATCGTCGAGATAATCAAAAAAATGTATTTTAATCTGCAGTAAAGTAGCACTGTGAGACCCCTATTTTCGTTCGACTTAGTGAGATACTTAGATAGTGTTGTATGCAAGTACTGGCAAAAACAGGGGAAAGCTGTAGGCCTCGTCCCACGCTGTACCCCACAATTTCATGCGGCAATGAATTGCCAAACTCGCCTTTTACAATATATAAAAGGAAACATCTCGTTTGTTTAACTGCAGAAAAAATGTTATTTAAAATCAATGTTTATAGACACAGACTGATACACTTTAACAAACTTGTTTATCAATTAAAAATATTTTCCCCCATTTTGTAGACAATTTTAAATTCTAAACATATTTAGCAATTAAACACCAATTTTTTAGCAGTTACACTTGTTTTAACACGAGATGTTTAGGAATGCGATACGTGTGTTTATCATCGAAAAATGTTTACAAAGTAGAGGCAAAAAAGAAAAATGTTAAGAAAAGCGCTTTATTCATAAAAACCTTTTTTAAAAGTATAGGTTATTCAACAAAAGCTGTACAGCCTTTTTTTAAGATCATAGGAATCCAGCTGGGGTTTTATTTTCGACGCTGAATGGCTTAATAATCGTTAAAGCAATTTTCTTGCATGCTTTGCATGTTGGTGCTTTTTAAACGAAATATTTCCTTGTAAATCACGAAGATTTTTCGGATAGTAGATTGGATAGGGGCTCAGGTTTGTATGACCACTCCCAGCAACTGCAATTCCTTTTTCTGTTTTTCTTTTGTTCGTAATGATAAGGAAAAAGAAAAAAAAAAAAAAAACTCTCATCAATTTCGCCAATTGTTTGAGAGACAGTAGGGGAGAAGATAATAACCGTAGAGTGAATTTAGAAATCGTTGAAAGTTTTACCTTTCTAGGTTCAGGATTTAAATTGAAAGAGCATGCCAAGAGGCAACAAAGGGGAAACGATGAGACGATTTCAAAAGATTCAAGCCATATCTATCTGTTTCGATCAAACTCAAGAATTTCACACGAAGAAGTATTCGTAATTATTTTAATCATCGTGGGTGCAAAAATTGCTTTGAAGTCTCGTCTGGAATTGGACAGGCTCAGACACTGGAAAATCAAACATTTTAATCTTGACGCAATTTTCTTCATTTTGAAGATAATTTATTTGATCGAATGATATTTCGTTGTGATATTTTTTGTACTCCGAAAGCGATAAAGCCCAGGCTTACTTTTGAAACATTTTAAATCTTGTCGTAAATCAAGAAGATTTAAAAGATGAATGCGAATTCACACATTTTGCAAAGTAATTTGTCCTTTTACCTTTGAAAAACGCTTAAAGAGTTAGGAATGGAAGTAACTTGATGGTCTTATAATAACTTAATCATACTATCAAGGATTTATTAGAGAATCGTTCGAAATAGGGGGATGTTTGATGATGGGCACGTATCCAGGGGAAATGGCTCCAAGGAGGGTTCCCTTCGAGGGCAGGGCAAGGGAAACTGTTACAAACATTACGGGAGAAAAATGGGGGACTTCTCATCTATGGCCCCTCTCGTTTGCTTCTGGCCTCTGTGGTCCACCGTAGGGTGTCAGGGCCACTTCCAGTTTAATACTAAATCATCGTTTAAAGTAAAAGATATAAGCAATTGGAAAATTTTTAGGAAAACAGATAAGCTGTTTCTTAGCGGAAAAGGGATGGAGAGATATTGATTCAGACTGAAGCATTGGAATAGAGGTCTATAAGGAGGACAAACCCCCTCCCCATGACACCAACCACCACCCATGACACAATCCTGGCTACGCGCCTGACACCTACCTATAGGGGGATTTTCAAATACTTGAAGGTACATTGATGTCATATTTCAGCCGTGCATTTTGAAAAAAATATCAGTTCGAAGTTTATATCTGCGCATGCATGCGTGGCCTTTCCTTTCATGTCATCTAAGTAACAAAACGTCTGAGCGCTGTGTCCGCCGCGCATAGCTCACTGTTCGTACGTGTGTTTATATGCCGCCAACAGCTTAAAGGTAAAGAGCAGAACTTATTTTGAAGAAAAACCTTTATAACACAATATTCCACTTGTTTCTCTTAAAAGTATCTTTCATTACTTTCTATGACTTTATTATTGCATATTCGAGGTGAAGCAAGCAGTTATTTCTAGTAAATTTCACATTTGAGTTGTGAGCTAAGTTATTCAGCACGTAAAAAGCATGCCGCCTGTATCTGCCTCTCCCCTTAAAGGGTGGGAGCAGTCGATCGAGGTTATTTTGAAAGAACACCTAAATCTCGCAAGTTTCTTGATATTCCTCTCCAAAGTATCTTTCATAATATTTTAGGACGTCATTATTGCACATCCAAGGTAAACCAAGCAGTTACTCCTAGTAAATTTCACATTTGGGAAGAAAAATATTGTCACATGACTTTCAAGAGCGAATCACGAAACGGGACAGTCTACTATACTACTTCAATTTAGGGTGGTTGCTCTAACCCTATAAAGTGCCTTCATACTGTCTGCAAAGCAAGGCGAAGCAAAGCAAAGCTAATCAAATAATTACTTGAAGACTATTGTGGGACTCGCTGGCTCGCAGTGTAAAAGCTGCGAGGGTTTGACAATAGTTTTCACTTGGATATTTAATTCCCTTCCCTTTGCACTTTAGGCTGTGTCAACTCAGATTTTTAGTAGTGATGTAGTTTAACGATAAAACTTCGTCCGTTCTGTGGGGTATGGCTACAGTATAGTATCTGCTGTCATGATATGATGGTGTGCAGAAGACACTCATACTCTCATGTTCTGTGTCCGATTTTACCGGTTAAACCCACGCGCTTGACGTCACTGGAATTATCACTGTTCAGCAAATAATTTGCTTTACCGAACAAAACCCCACATTGTTCCCATGCATGACTTTAAAGCTTCATTTGATTGTGTGACATTTTGCTACTGAATGGCTCTGACCAGAACAGGGAGCTGCCATTCGGACAACACCCTGTGCAGAATAACTTCTTCGTTTATCTTTACAATAAACAGGTAAAGTAAATATATTTACGTAAACTTCTTATCATTAGACACTGACGTCGCCTCAGACAGTGAGTATAGGAGTCGATCGATTTGGGTTTATTTTTTAGCTTTGTAGTGCACAATTTTGAAATTTTAGAATTAAGAAATACTCTAAGTTTCGATTCCAGAAGGATTTTGTATGTGGCCAATTACTGTGTTCAATAGTAACGAAATGAGGATATTTTCAGAGTGCAGCTAATGCCTTAAAGTAGTGTGGAAGAACGGAGTTCACTGTAAACACAAATTAGTCAAAACAGTGCCTGAACTGACTACTAACTTAACGTTAGTCAACATTATTGACTAATATTTGGCTTAGTTGGGTTAGTCTCTAACGAATATTAGGTCTTCTTGACTAAGTTTTGACTGATATCCTCTAGTCCATTACTACGAATTTAGTCAGATATCATCACAGAATAGGTAAACATGAGTGACTAACGTGGTTAAACAATTTAGATACCACTTTGGCTTATTTGTGTTTAGAGTGTTGGAGCGGGTGTGTGAGTAGGAGGTTTGGCTAGTCAAGTATGTCCCCAAACAGTGCCAATTCTTTAAACCTACCCCCTCCTACAATTGTGTAAGACTCATTCTCCAGACCAGATCTCAGTTTATTGCTTCACAATAAACTGAGATTTGGTCATGTAGTCTTGTATACTCATCTCATGAATGAGTTTATAATACAAGACTACATGATGTGTACTACGAGCCGCACTACTCTGCATTTTTAGAACTTGCTATCAATTGAAAAGCCGTGCCCACTTAAATTTTTTATAGACCCCTACAAAAAATGTAGTTTGAGGTGAGAGTTGACTGGATGACTTAATTTTTTTTTTTAAGTAGCAAACATTTTATAAATATTAAGAATTTTCCGAGAAATGTCTGAACAGGGAGGCACTGCTTTAACAGCAATTTTCATTTTTGTTATATCCAGTTAAAAAATGAATCAATCCTGATCATTTCAGAAACTAATTTATTCAAATAATTCATCCGTTTGACCAAATGTGAACTTGAGCCATACTGGAAAAGAAACGCAAACTGAACTTTTTATCGAGTTGAATGACACTACACAACACATGTCGTGTCGGTGTGTCATTAAATGTCATCTAAATAACTAACCGACTGACTGACTGACAAACTCACTGACTGACTAACTGGCTGACTGACTGACTGACTGACTGACTGACTGACTGACTGACTGACTGACTAACTCGTATCCAGTATCAATTTGATTAGGTTCTCTTAAAATTTAACTATACCTCTGTTACGAGATATAACCTTTACATTGATCGTTTTAAAAATTCTGATGGTAGAATTTTATTGAAGTGATGGATTTGAAGGATTAAGTATTACTTTGTCAATGCGTGCAAGGACGGCGATTTCTTCTGAACATGGGAGAGGGCTGGAGAAGCGATTTCTCATAGTTGTTCCCCCTGTCCTTCAGGATCGCCGTCCATAAATGTTTTCATATTTTATCCTTGTCATATTTTCAATAAAAACGTAAAGAAGCTACTTGGTTTGATGAAAGTTCAGAAAAATGAAAAAATGAAAAGGAAACAAGTTTGTCGGTTCTGAAAATTTTAATCTCTCATATAGACACAATTCACGAGGCTACTATCGAAAATAAAATAACGAATAAGCAATTTCAATTTCAAAATAATTCAAACAAAGAAAATAAAACGAAGATAAACTATAGGTTACATCTTTGAGTACCTGGGTAAAATACTGCACACAAACAAATATTTTATTAGTCGTAAGTGGTGAAGTACGATGTAGCAGCTTCGTGTAATGCTAACCATTCATCGTAAAACAGAAAGCCCTCGTTCGTATCATTTGTCTCGTCCTATATAATTACATAACATTGCGGAATGTGCTCGAATAGAAAAAATGACACAGCAATATTTAATAATGATAAAATTGTTCATTTCCTTCATTTTTGGATTTTCCTGGTGACAATGCGGCCTACAGTTCATTGATACTGTCTACCAACAGTAAGTCTTAGAAAACGACAAAGTCCAGGACCCTTAATTTGTTCCATTAGGAAGAATTGACGATGTCAGGGAGTTAATTTCGTTTTTCATTTAAATCCTGTCATGTTATCTATACTAATCAGCCATAGCAAAATTGGCAGTGAATTCGTCGCTTTTTTAGGAAACTCATAGGAATCATTCCTTCTGCCATGACTCTCAGCTTCTCAGCGAACAGACATGGACTTGGTAAGCTTGGCCACAGATAACGGGTTTTTGGTAAGATCTTTGGTGGACGTAAACAAAACGACGGTTCCAAATGAAGTATGGATGTTGTCTGTAAAATAAGAGAAAAGTGTTGCATTGAATTGTTGAAATCACAACATTTCGGTATATGGTGGATTTAAAGTTGTGGGTGGGTCGGGTGAACAAAAAAACAAAAAAAACAAACTTAAATGACCTGGTGAAATAACAACAAAATTTCAAATACAGACGAAAATGCCCTAGAGAGGTTTTTGGTTTCTCCTAGAGATCGGGACAGTTCTTAGTCCACTCGCGGCCTCACCAGCTGTTGGCTCGAAGCGTACGGTACATGAAGACTTTTCTCTTTACATACCCCCCCCCCCCCCAAAGCCGAAAACGGCATATTCGAGTGTATTAAACTCAACATGCATTGGACCTATCACGAACATATTTAGCAACCACTTCCAGATTTTCCACGTAGTCCCCACTTTTCAGTGCACTTTGCAAAAATTGGAACTTAGGGGTTAAAACTCTTTTAATTGGGAGCTGGGCCCAAAAGCCTTAAATGGGTTCAGTCGCCAATGCTCTCGTCCATACTCCATAGGTTAAGTTAGTAGCTTCGTGTTTTGTGTAATAACAAAAACAATTGTGATATATCAAATTCAAAGATATCATGGCCTTTTTTAAACCAGTGAGAAACGAATATTCGTTGTGATATATCAAATTCAAATTTGTCATGGGTTTTTTAGAACGAGGAAAGTTATAATACTCTATAACTTCCCTGGTAAAACGAATTGAAGTTAGGTAAGATGGAGTTTTACTGCCCAGTTTTTAGATAAATTCATTACTTGCCTGTATAAGGTGCATAACAAGTTTACAGTATTTGAGAAAACTTATTGATGGATAAAGTAATATTTGTAACACATATCCAACAATTATTTTAGGGCTGACTTCGTAGAAATTTTCAAATTGGATAAAAACACAAGTCCCAATTCATTATAACTACAGCTGATATCAGCACAAGAACGGTTCATCTAAGGCCTAATTCTCTCACCCCAAACTATAATTTTTGTAGTAGTCCACAGAAATTCTCAATTGTCACATATCTTTGATTGACAGCAAGTTCTAAAAATGCAGAGTACTGTAGCTTAACAGCTTATATTGCACAGCATGAACTGCTCTGAGGTTGTTTTGACTACATATCAAGTACACTCTAAAATCAAAAGAGTGAACTTAGTCACTCTTTGATCGAGTGAAAAGTGTAAATTCGCTCCATTAGAGTGATAATTCACTCCAAGAGGAGTGAAGTTCCCTCCAAAAAGAGTGACGTTCATTCTAAAAAGAGTGAAATTCACTAGAGGAAGAGGGAAAATTCACTCTTCCACGAGTGCCTGCAATGATCGCTCTTTTTTTTAAGAGCGATCACCGTGGGCACTCCATCAAGAGTGAAACTTCGCTCATTTTATGGGAATTTCACTCTTTTTGGAGGGAACTTCACTCCTCTTGGAGTGAATTATCACTCTAATAGAGTGAATTTACATTTTTCACTCGATCAAAGAGTGAATAAGTTCACTCTTTTGATTTTAGAGTGTATGCTCACCCTGAAGCAATATTCTGAGATTGTGTCTGAATATAAGAATAAATTTTAGACAGGTGTGGGAGGGGCTTAAGTAAGTAGGTTAGGTGTATTGGAACTATTTGGTGATGAGTGGATTGGGGCCTTTATATGAACTGAAATACAAAGAAATTCTTTGGAAATTTAAATGTCATTTCAAAGCATCTTGGGCCAAAGCGTGTGTTCTGTGCAAACCTACAGCAATGAATACTATCTGATATAAAGCAAAATGCATGTCAAGTAATGTCATAGAGCAACGACATTCATTATTTATTATGGCAATTTTTGGTCACCAAATGTTTGGAAAACGGAAATAATTTCTCCCAAAGAAACTTGTCCGAGATTCCATTAATTGACTTTTTTAAGAGTATAGAAAAACCAAAACCAATGCAATTTAAAAAGTGCTATTATGCGGTACGGTATCGCTGCAAGAAATTACCGCTTACGCGAAGTAATACATTAAACATTTCCGTTTCTTTTTTTTTTTTTTTCAATTGCAGTCTAATTCACAGTTTTCATTGATCCTTTGCTTCTCATTGTCCTTTGCATTTTACATCTTTGATCTAAGAACATTGCCTGAATGGAGTTTTCTTCTGAATTCGAAAATGTGTGGCAATGATTAAACGCTTAAAAAAAAATTTTTTTTTTCGGTAACGTCAGAAAAAACAGAAATCTGAAATCTATTTTTGTGATCCTTGCTTTTACAGCCAGAGCGTAATCTAATCGTGTAATCTCTTGACGTTGAAAGACCTGTCTCATGAAATAATAGCGGACAATGCTAGTACCAGTACGATTGGCATGTTTTCCGTCTCCTACAAACTATTTATCAATGTGTGAGTTAACTTTAAATACAAACTATGGCGTGCCAATTTTTTCTTTATCTTCATATCAACGCGCGTATAGGAGTGACCTAATTGGATTTCTAGAACAGTTTTAAAGCGGAAGTCGGCCGAAAGTGATGGCGTCTGAAGGCCATATGGATTTCCAACGTCAACAGACGGGTAGGGTGATGAAATTGGGCAAACATTTTAACGACGTGTAACCTAGAAAGTATATATTTCGAGCCCATAGATGGACCGAATGGTAATCATTATATCACCGTGCGTCATAGATCCATTTTTGCCCATTTCGCTTGCCACGTTGTCTTCGCTTGTACGACATGTATGGCCGTCTGCAATAGCGTCATTAAATCTCCCTGATGACGTCACGGGTCAGTCATCCCCCAGGCAGAAATCAGTTTCTTTTGATGTAACTTATGTAAGCACCATTCAGATAATTCAAGAACAAAGTGGAAATTGGCTTTTCTTTTTATTAAATTAAAACGAGCGAAACATATTTTGGATCGAGGCAGTCTGGATAGTCAGAACTTTGAACCAAACATTCCCAACAGTCCCGATGTCTCACTTTCATAAATCTGAATATATTTGTGCCTCGTTAGAAACAGAAACACTTTTTTGTGGTTAAATGTAGGCATCTTGCTTGGAAATAAAGCCTCTCTCAATGATATACCAAAATTTCGCTTTCAAAGTTTCTATTTTAACCCATTGTAAAGTCTTTTTATTTTAAATACAGCACGTTCACGGACTCAACTTTTTTTGCACCCTTCTTAAGAGTAAACTTCGCTCTCTTCTAAGGCAAGTACACTATAAAAATGTGTTTAGGAATTAAATGCATCTTTGTCTACACTTTGGAAACGTGTCGCAATTATGAACTCACGTTTAAGTCCTAAATATTATGTATTTAATCCCTAAACAACATGTGCTTAATACCCTAAACTGTTTAGAGTGTAACCATGTTTCTAAAAAGAAGGAAAGAAAATGTTTAGATAAGTGTTTAATTCCTAAACACTATTTACAAGTGTACAGTTACCTCAAATGTACTGAAAAGCATCGGTTAATCATAAAAATGCGCCTGAAACCCTTTTAAAATATCGCTCCCGATTATCCAAATGGAAGGGTTCACGATACAAAAATACTACCCACTGGCGTAGGCAGATTTTTGTTCTTATGTTGTTTATACTGCAGTGAGAGATTGCCCGCCATGAGAATGAGTTAAGGGAAGTACCCCTTCCCTGAAAAAACTGATCAGTTCAATGTAAATTTAGGAAAATCGTTGAAAATTTGTCTCAAGCAAGCATTACTCAAACAAGGCACACTATTTCAAATTGGGGTAACTTTTCTTATAAGCTTTAATTGCGTTTTTCGTGTATCCTGAAGAACATTTTGACTATTTTGCTTTATGTGTTTTGCTTTCCAGTTTTGTTTATTCGTCTTGTAGTGGAAAGTGAATCGTTACTGTTCTCGACAAATCTGTTTTCATGCTATTTAATTACAAAAGAAATAAATCTTATCAATTGTAATAGGGAGGGTGGCATGTGGAGTGGACGAAATTTTACATTAAGCCTGCTTTAGCTGACTTACCGACAGGTGTAATCGAGGCCTAAGAGAGACGTTAATTGAACTATGGATGATGCCAAAGAACTGCCTCACCCAATGAATTGTGCGCTCTAAATAAGGTCTTCAGGTTTAAAATTTTTGCTAGACCATTTTTAAACACGTTTAGATGCTAAACATGCGTGTTCTTTTCCTAAACATATCTTTCAAAAAACGTTTATTCGTTAAACACTTGGTGTTAAATCGCTAAACATGTTAAGAGATAAAATGTATTTTCAAAGTGGGAGCAGAATAAGTGTTGAGTTGCTAATCACATTTATTCAGAGGAGAGGGATAATTTTTTGTCCGAAAAGGGGCATAATTTACACATGTTCTAGTGGAGCCACTATTTTTCCCAAACTGGGATTTGGGTTGGGAGAGCATACCCCTGCAAAACCCCTCACTGTGCGGGTATGTCGGTAATACTTACTCTGGGTTAGAAAGCATTCGGAAGGCAGCTGCATTGTGGTTGTTAGACATAACACCTTGCTACTCTCATCTTTCGGCACCAGGCCAAGAAACGGAAGGTGTCTTCCCTGTGGTCGATCGCTCTTGAGCTACCTCGCTTTATTAATCCGTTTACTGAACTGTCTGTTGTTCCTGAGGATGCGAAGTTTTGATATTCTTTCTGCAAAACAGAACAAAAGGAAACATGGCTTTAACTGCATTCTTAAAATTAAAAAAAAAAAAAACTCGTTTTAAGAGTGGAAGTTATCAAGTTGACTCCAAAAGAGCTGAAATTCACTCTAAAAGGGCGAAAATTCACTTCAAGAAAGCGAAGTTTCACTCTTGATTGAGTGCCTCCGGGGACCACTTTAAAAAAAGAGTGATCCCTGGAGGCACTCGTTGAAGAGTGAATTTTCCCTCATCTTGGAGTGATTTTCACACTTTTTGGCGTGAATGTCACTCTACATGGAGTGAATTACCACCCTAAAAGAGTGAATTGCCATTTTATGAGGGAGGGACTAAGTTAACCCCTTTGTTTTTCTAGTACGAGGTATCGTAGACAACGATTTTACATTTTTGTCACATTGTCTTTAGGCTCAGATCAGACCCTCGGATACCTCGCGGAACGGACTCTATATTCTCTGCTCCCCAGCTTTCAAAGTCACTAAGTATGCCGTACCGCCTGCTACGCAGTCAGACCCAGACTAAAAGGTGTGAGATAGCTTGTAGGAGTAATTTTTCGAGGGATGGGACACGCGAGCAGGCTTTATGGATACAGATAAAGTAATCAAATTCTTCTAAAATTAAAGTTTTCTTTGCATGAGGCTTAATTATGAACTGGAATTCAGATACCACTTTGACTAATTTTTGTTTACAGTGTTAGGCTTGTGTTCTCGTCCTGAAGCAATAAACTGAGATTGTTTGTGGGTGAATGTAAGTTGTAGACAGTTTTGGGAGGGGCTTACAGGCGCGGACCCAGACATTCCAAAAAAGGGGTCGGGCCTCAGAGAAAGCATGGGTGTGAAGGAGTTGCACTGCTTATTTCCCCTTATGTTTTATTGTTGGTGTGGCGAAAGGGGAGGGCTGGGGACGTAACCCCCCCCCCCCCGGGATTAGAAGATTTGGCTTTTGGCCTTAACCAAACGTCTGAGAAGCGAATTAATAATATATGACTCAAATAAATGGAATCAACGCATGACTACAATCCCTTATACTCGATTTGTCATTTTTAATTATCATTAAAGTCATGCAAAGGTATTAACTCATATATCATGTAATTTTCTACTTAGTAATACTGCGTTTTCCTTTTAAAACCATCATTACATTTTAACGGGAAAATTTTTAGCTTTTAGCATGTATTCTTTATGTTCCCTGTGGAAGAAAACTGTTAGAATGTCAACCGTCCTAGGGGATAAATTCGATGGTTAAGTATTTACTTATTAAACATCTTCAATTTCACACTGTTACAGCTTCTGTCTATATTCGAAACTTGACGCAGATAAATAGGTTGCGAGCGTTTTTCACGCCTCGGCGGTAGGTCTATCGAGACATGCAACTACGATGCAGACATGAGTTTACGTGAAACACCCTTCCTCCATATTCAAAATGATTTGCGTAAGAATGCTACACAGGCTTTACAATTACGTCACGGATTCGCCATGCTGGAGGGCACTCATTCCCAGTGATGCACGGCTTTGTGCTGAACGCACCGCACAGCGTGCATTGTTGCATTTACGCGGGGTCTACATATACACATTCAAGAAGGAAGCTTGTCGAGTGTGGTCTCCTACGTGGTTAAGTATACACCAATATCCAATATGACCACCGGGATTATTATGACGTCATTTAAAAAGCTTCTATAGGGAAAAGTTGGAACTGAAAATTTTAAATAGTTAAAGCTTTACAGTTTAAGATATAAAGAAAATGTAACTGATAGTTTCCAAGTGATGTCATAAAAGCTTTTCAAGAGTAGTATTTCAGCCATGTCTAAAGGCAACCCCTATATGTACGTAAAGGCTTGTCCTCAGACATGGCGGTTGCGAATGCCACGCTGGACGTCACTGAGAACTATCTATTAAAATATGGGTGATATTACAGTGTATGCCATTGTCATAATTTCGATTGCGAACGTATTCGATGTAGAGTTTAATTCTGTCTCTTTACTCTTTATACTTCCCAGGAGGCGTAAGAATCAATACAGAAAAACTGTTTAACTAGCAAAAAAGTCACGACTAATACAAACAAATTAAGAATTTACAAAAAAAAAAAAAAAAAAAAACACTCAAATTTAAATCAAGTCATCAGCTCTCAACTGAAATTAATGTAACCTAACTACCAAAATGTATAGATATGTTGATAATTAGAACGTTTTCTATACACTATCGATGATCATGCGACTCTACCGATAGGGGATCAAACCGGTCATAATTAATCCGGCACACGTTTTCATTTCAATTATGGGAGACGACAGATGGTCTTTAAGTACCCCATTTCTGAAAAAAGGGAAAAGCAGTAGTAATTTATGACTCATTGAAAAGAGTTCAAAGTGAAAAGTCAAATTCAGAAAGGTCGATGATCGAACTTTCTACCTACTTCCTTGACAAAGTGTAATTTCCGCGAAATATGTCGCGCCACATTAAATCAACTAAATAGAAGTTAAATTAAGACGTGAGTGGTGTTCATTAATTTATTAGCATTTGTTAAGCAGACTCCTCAAAACTATAAAGTGAAGCATAAACCACTGTAATTTTTACGTTGACATTACTAATGGACGTGTTTACTTCATATTCACTCCTTTTGAAATGTCTTTTCTGACAGAAATGATTTAAGAATGATTTTTGTTTTTGTTTTTGAGTAATTCTTAAGAAAAACGGTAAGTCAACAGTGACAAAGATTTAGCAATACACACGTGACTATAGCCTATACAATTCCATTAATGCATGTGGTGCTTTATGTTCGCATCATTTCTCTCCTTTTGAAAAATCAACAAAGAAAGATGTCACTTCTTAATTTGATCCTCACATATAAACCACGTGACCCATGCACTTACTCCTCAGAAGAAGTAATATTTTGTCTCATTGCATGTCTAGAGACCTATTTCAAAAATGAACTTTGGAGTGAATAAGATAGTATAACTTAATAACAACTGACGTCGTGCATGCTGCGAAGTCGACTCCCGATTATGCTCACTTGGGCACACGTGACATTAGCCTATCCAGGTATAGAATAAAGGAAAGTCGGGCGTGTTGCGAAGGTGAAACTAATATTACGTCGAAGGCGAGTTCCCACACAAGCATTTCAATCGTTATCCCCTGTTCTTCAAGTCAGGTATTTCGGGAAGGGACCGTGGTATCTTTTCTCCCCAGCCGCCATTGCAAATATCTTAACTGCTACATAACTCTGAATCTTAAAGATTGATTCGTATTTTTAATGTCCCTTTAATTTTGACAATTTTTTTTTCATTTTGGTCAGATTGGAAAGAGATGGCAAAAGAGTTTTTCAACTTTTTTGAGTTCTAAGTCCCACAACCCCTTCTCCGTGTTTTCGACCGAGAATTCCCGTTTTTCCGATAAAAACAGGAGGACTTTCGGAGAAGATATACTAATATATATAGAAAAGAGAAATAAAAGAACTGGACTTTTTCTGTCGAAAAAGACTTTTCTACGTTGCAGTGCAATGATATTCACGACAAAGGTTCGAAATCTCTCAAGTTGATTCTGATTTGTTCCTGGAACTATTGAAACTTAATTCTATCATTCATTTAGTAAACGGCTCACTTTCTTTCTTTTAATTTATGAAGCGGAATTTGATATATGTGTAATCAGTGTTTATGGTCAGAAAATGGTTACATTGGTTACAGCTTTTGCCAAAATGGTGCTTTTACAACACCTGGGCTTAGATTTACGGCTTTGGATTGCGATCATGTTGCGAATGACCTGGAAAGGTAATTAACCTATTGTACTGAACATCAGAAACTAGAACCCATTTCGAAGTAGGTCGACAACAGGCAGTGGCGGCACTACGGACGTCAAAAGGGGGCATTTAACCCCAGATTTTGTCCTTATCACCCTCTTGCTCCCCACGTTAGCCCTGCTGCACCCTATCCGCAGGAACGGGCGCTTTGGGCCCGGTTTGATTCAAGCTGTGGAAAAATTTCCCCAAATATTTTCCCTTTCCCTAAGTTAGCCCCGTTTTTGACATTCTGGTACCGCTACTGACGATAGGGCTGAGTTGCGCGATTCCAGTTGCAAGATACTGCTACTCCACCCTTTCCCCACGTAGTGTCGTAGGCATGGCAGTATCTCTTGAAGGCAGTTCAACACTGTCTACCTTGAGCGCCAACATCACTAAGCACTTGATGTATTTAAGAATTGGAAACCTCAGGGGCAGTTTTCCGAGCCCCCTGAGTCCCTCCCCCCCCCCCCTTTTCGCAAGACACGGACATGCTTTACACCAAAACTCTTTCTAAGTAACAAATAGCAATGCAAAATTTGAAGGGGCTTCATCAGTTTCGTTGTACTGTCTCAGTCTTATATAATAGAATGGCATGAACGTCCCGTTTCGAAGTTAGTCGTACATCCACACGTCTTCACAACTCTCTCCAGGTCGACGTTTTATAGTCCAAGCACCTGTTAGTACAATTAAGCGAGTAGTACATATGTAAAACGTCTATCTTTTCACATAAAAACCCATGCATCTGGTACACAACCCTCGCTTTGGATGATGCTGAGGCCACTGTATTAACACGAAGCTTAATTAATGGCAACTGTGTGTAGAGTTCATGCATTTTACCGGAGAATCAGTAACAATTTGTACCTCGGTGCATAGTTTAGCCATTGCCGCTATCTTCTAACTTAGAGTTCATTAATTCGTTGTCAGGGGACCCCAACCCGTCAGAATGACAAACGTAAGGAGCATCTCTGGTGATATGTTAGTACTTTCAGAATCTGTAGCATGGCGTTTTTGCTACTGACCCCAATTTCATCGGTTGCCTTTTGCAATCATGCGTCGGCTCACTACGGTTTTCGCGAAAACCTTTCTCCACGCTTTCCAGAGGGAGTGCATTTTTGCCAAATTTTCATCCTGTAGAAGAACACACCAGGCGCACCGGTGGTCAATTAAGTTTGAGGTACAGCGGGTCAACGGACGTATTTACAGGCAAGCCCGACATATTTCCCGTGAATTTTCTTCCCGATCTCAGTACATATGTTTTAGTGTCTTGAAGATTATCGTTAAATGTTAAAGTTGAAGCTATGTTAAATTGAAGTTATGTGAAAAAAGGATGGCCCAAATAACAGTCTTTTTGTTTTGTCACTATTCGGAAAATTTATGTTGAATGGATTCATAAAATGATCTTGGATCTTACCAACCCAAGCTCTTGAAAAATTTGAAGAAATTGATTGTCATTTAAAATAAAAGACTTATACATGAAACCGGGTAATAGTTAGAGTTGCGTCTGGCTACGGACATCACTGGGGGCCACCATTCTTAATATTCTGATTCTTTTTTGTTCATCCTTATCCTGATGGATGCCAGTAACAATTTAGAATGGATGAATTTTGAAACGAAAACAGCTGTTTCGAAAAAAAACAACAACAACAACAACAAAAAAAAAACAGGTAAATTCAAGTAAAGCAAGCCGACGAACTCCAGTTATGGCCGACTAAATCAGACCATTACTTGGCTGCTCGGATTCTTCTACAATTTGGTGAACAAAAATATGAATATTTAATTCTAATGATTCAACTTACTGGTGAATGAAGTGCTTTAAGTAAGCGGAAAATAGCTTCTTGTTCTAGCCAATCTGTGTTGCTCTCCGTTACATCACTTGGGAGTATCTCTTCTTTGTCTACCACTAGCGCATGCGTACACGTTGCTTCCAGGGCTAACATGGCGAGGAACGTTACAACCACAGAAATCACAAGACCGGCGTTTTTCATTGTGACAGACATTGTGAAAGGTTGGCTGAACTGGTTTAGTTTCTGGTGGAAAGAAAAAACAAAACGAGGAAGATTTGTTTAGAAAGGACGATATGAGCCTACATCTACCAATCAAATCTCATGTTATAATCAGGCCTTGAGTAATAATCATACCTTGAATTGCAGCTTTTTACGCCCTAAGCGACCACAAATGTGGGAGCAGCCAGTGGCTTATGAATTACAACTTCAAGTTAAACTTGACATAATATGTAATGTGTAGCCTGCAAAATTCTAATGAAAAAAAAAGAAGAATTTATCAAATGTAAATGAACGTGCGAACCCCCGATTTGAATTTTCCAAGGCCAAATTATCTGCCTGGTTTAGTTTCAGAGAAAAGGAAAAGAAGCTCTCTTGGACCCTTGGGGCTCCTGTATAGATGAATCAGAATAGTCAAGTGATGGTCTGATTTTGTCGGGCATAACTGGGGTCCTTTGGATTTTATCTCTCAAATACTTAGCTTCACTTTATCATGGATGAGGTTGACAATTGCACATATATATTTAGACGATTTAAGTCTGAAGGATCCCACTAATGACCGTCTTCACTAGCTGCTCGGATTCGTCTTTATTGTCCACTCGATCAGTTCACCAGCTTCCTACTTGTCATGAGCAGTGGCGGTGATACTGGAACGAGAGGACGTATTTTCCCCTAGATTTTGACTCCCCAATCGCCCCCTATAAGTTAGGAGTTAGGTTAACCGAAAAAATAAATGTATGAACCCCTCTAGAGACTTGATTTTTTATCCAGAGATGCTACAACCTCGGAGCTTTCGGGGCTTCATTCCTTGGACCGCACCTCAGGAACGGACGCTTTGGGTTCTGTTTCGCGCTGCGCCCAAAAATTTGACCACCCCAAATATGATCCTTTGCCCTTAGTCCCCCTCCCGTTTTGACATTCTGGCGCCGCTAGTGGTCATGAGTAACGTAGCACTCTCTTTACACTCTACTTCTAGGGTACTGTGGGTCACAACCTCTTGAGAAATGAAAGCTGGAGTACGCTAGTGAAAGCAACACAAGTTTCATCCCGTCAAAAAAGGAAATCACTTTGTGTATGCATCTCAGGTAGATGAATCACATTTATCCGAATATCACTTTCTGAATATCCGCTATTCTCCTCGACAACTATTCTACAAGACACTCTTATTTCCTCGGAACTAATACAGATTAAGCCGCAACATGCATATCAATATTTAAAATCTTTCTGGCCATATTTTGCACTTGCGCATAGTATCAGAAAAGCGAAGATTTCAAACTCGACATGTCAAATGTCGAAACAAGCAACCAATTTTGAGTTTGTACGATGACAAAATACTTCATCTTTGTAAGCATTATAATTATAGTTGTAGTCCGCTTTCGTTTATTAATCTCCTGGAACCAGCTCCGCAAATTTACACTCATTTTCTTTATCTCAAGATAATTTACTAATAGAAATTGAAGGGAAAAAACAACTCCCACTCGATTTTATTCAACCATGCAGGTAATACTTTGGTAGCAACTCCATGATTTTACAACGGCGATCAATTCCATCATATTAGCACGATGCCTTCTAAGTTAGTATCCTCCAAGGAAAAGCTATTACAATGAACCCTCATTGTCGCAATCATAGCGAAAATAGGTTCTGACTAATTTTATTGTTATTATAAAAATTTTTAATTGCTACATATTTTCCTCACCCCCGCTATTTTCGTTATATTTGATCGTTGGGTATATGGTAAGCAGCGTTAGAGAAAAGGAGAATATTCTTCTAATGTATGTGTCCTGTGTTTACACCTTGTCCCGCGGGTTCCATAAACGTGAATAATGCCAATAAATGTCCAAATGCTTTTTACCAGTCTCACATCTCCTTTCCGAATGAATCTAAATACGAACATATATTTGTAGCTGGTTTTTACTACATGAACTAGCATCGGAACTCAGTTCAACTCTGTAAAACTGTTGCAATAAATTACTATCTGACATGCGTAGCTGCTGATTGTCATATCTGAAGGCTGCCAACCTTTCCACGCGTTCATGGGTTTTTAGGCGACGTGAAAAGTCCAAACAACGTTCGTTTGCCAAGTAGACTACTTTGTGTTCTGAATTGCAAGGTTAGTATAATTTACATCATTTACGCAGTAAAATCTGTTGCAACTCCCTGCTCTATGATATAGTTCCCATGCTTGCAAGACACGGTGCTCGCAGATATAAGCCAAAGTGATTCGCTTCGAATATGTTCCATATTAATTTCATTGTGCTCAGCGCGTGTCGTTGGTCAGAGCGAAAGTTCGTGCGTTACTGCAGGTAAAACACGTAGTTTAGCAGTTTAGTGTTCGAAATTCGATAAGGAGGAATTGAAATTACATCATAGTACTCACGATTACATTTTGCCATTCAGTTAAGTAATCAAGTATACATGTACGTAAATCCTGTGGCCCCTTGGCTCTATGTAACAAAGGATGCGTGTCCGTGATTTCGTCATCAGTGAAGGAATCGCTTACGTTGCGCTATGATTTCCAATAGAGTTACGTATTGCCATGCAATACAGTGTGTAAATACGTAAGAGAAAATTGAGACTTTTTCTCCCTAAAGACAACTTGTCATAAAGTTGATTTTTCAGCTCAATTTTTCCCTTTAGCAATTAAGTATACATGTTCTCCGGTTCTTTCCTTCATTTAGCCGTAATTTCACGAGAAGCTGGACCATGTGGATGCTTTTCAACCTTCGTAGCATATTTTTGAAAATTAGACTTAATGTACACGTGTCCTTCCGAAGTCGCTTCTTGTATAGACCTAATTTGCGAGTGATGCCACAGCCTTATGTCTAAGGCCCAAAGAGCAAAGTCAGGGATGACAGCAAATTAAGACTGAATATTTACTCTAGAAACTGACAATGACTCTTCCTTGATTGAAATTTATTCTCTCATTTAGATTAGAAGCTTAATTTCACTCTAAAAGACTGAAATTTCACTCTAAAGGGTTTAAGAAGTTTGTGCGCTATTGACAGATGGGTTGATACGCTTGAAAGGATATTGGCTACCAGAAAAGCATCATCCATTGTGGCTGTCTGCAAAAACGTAAATCCCTCTCAAATTACGGGCAATGTCGTTTTGTTTTGATGCAACGTACCTTAAACCACTAGGACAATGGCCTCCCTATATAGGCCTAACTGACGAGTTGGGGTAGCACATCGTGTCAAAGTCAGCTTTCTTCGATGAAATGGAAGCAGGCTAACTTCAACTTGATGGATTGAAATGTATGATATAAACGACAAATTTGGTGGTGCTGACCAAATTGTGAGAAAGTTGAAGTCCTGCGGCGAATGTAGGTACCATGCAAAGTTCCTCGAGTATGTGCACTTTACAGTGATATTTCTAAGACAATTCTCACATGTAAAAATATAACATACCACATATGTATTAAAAAAGTCTATGAGCTGTGTCAATATATAGACAATCCAAAACAAAGGTGTAATGAAGTATCGATATCACCCATACTGAACCATATATAAATTATTCCATAGGGGAATTTTTTCCCAGGGTGGGGAAAAACAAACCATTTTCATATCACCAGTTTATGAAAAAAACATGTCAAATATCCCTCATCGACTCAACCTAACTCAATATTTGAACCCCAACCCTGATTGTGAAACATTCAAATTTTGCTGAAAGCTGATTTGTCTTTTCTACGTACATACAACACTATATAAGTGCCGAGCAAAGTCTAACCAAAATAGGGGCCTCAGTACTACTTTACGTCAGATCAAAATGCAAATATTTACACCAAAAAGACAACTAAGCCACAATCCACTATACTAAACCACACTTGAGATCCCGCCTTATGTTATGGGATGGATTACGAAAGAATGATATCACCAAATTTTCATGTAAACTCAAATTTCGGAATACGCGTTGTAGGTGCGACATTGGTTTGTTTATCCAGGCGATTTTGAAGATGTACGCATGTGCATAGCCACCAAAAGAAATTACCGAAATGGCTTATACAACGTAATTGACTTAGGGTGGAAGTCGAACCTGCATTCCAAAGATTGCCAGTCCAAATCTCCTCACCCAGAAAGGTGCATTTTCTTCCAACCGTTCTTACTTCTGTCGCCTCCCACCGCTGTTTAAAACTTCTTTTGCAGACACACTAGAGGCAGACACTCGTCGCCCCAACTACATTCTTTGCTTACCTTTTTAACAGGTGTAGAATATGTACTCTTTTGAAGTGCATACTCTGATCTCCGTAGCAGGTGTGTCGAATACGTTTTAAAAGTACAGCCAATATAGGTGCAATAGTATTACGCGTCAGCTGAGTTGCACCAATTTTGCAAGAACTGATGGAGGTGAATATAGCATTTTCAAAGTTCCTCCTCTGTGATTGACGTTAAATTAAAAAAATATAGAGTTGCTAATAACATAAAGCTTGCACAGATTTTTCTCCTTACACCTTCTTACACCAAGGCTTTGTACTTTCATCCGGAAATGTCATTTATGATTACTGAAGGGGGGGGGGGGGGCGGGGAACGCAAGCACCTCAATTTAAACTAGTCTTAGTATATCGTATTTCAAGAATGGCTCTTGACAATCCTATGACGACATTCGTTCTTACTGTATTGTGAAACCTACCACTCACTGGCTATCTTAGATGTAAAATATTTGAGTCCTAACATACAAAGAAAGGAAATTGGAAGAGAAATATGAAGAAATTGGTGGGAATTATCTGTTGCTACAAAATTATTTTTGAGGTGACTGCTCTTGTTGTCTGCGTAGGGCGTCTGCCCCCCCCCCCCTTAGGCTGCCGACCCTCAGTCGGGTTTTTCGTGGCGATGAGCAGAACGGAAAGACTTCGCCCGCTCCGCGGGCTACTGCTCTAGCTACTTAAGGTTGAACCGAACCAAAGAACATGAAAAGGTCATCACAAAAGTACATCAGGATTGAAGATGGAGAACAGGGGTAATTATTTTCATGTTAACTGCAAAATTTGCTCCAAAATTCCTATGAGAGACGACAACATGAAAAGGTGCAATAGTTTTACCAGCTCAAGGATGTACGACTTAATTATCCATGGGCGAGTTATTCCACTCCTCGTTAACCTAAACAGTTTGTTGAATCATTTAACACCAAGATATTGCCTCTTTACAATAAAGTTCACCGTAATTACAAATCCTTCCTGTCAAAATGGAACCCTTTTCAGGTGAGCTATTTCAGCTTGACAGAAACTTAACGCTGCAGCAATTTCATCATGTAGGAAAGGAAGACCTTTGGAATGAGTTTGCATTGGGCGATATCGAGGGAGGGGGATGTCCCCTTCTCAAATATTGGAGAAATCATCCATTGTGTAATTTAAGCAGAGCATTTTTTTTTTTTTGAAAATGAAAAAAAAAATTGCGTCCCTGGTTTACTGAATTTCTGGTTCATGTGTCACTCCGGAATTCCCTAACGAGCATAAGTGGTTGAGGTTGCACTCTCCTTGACGATTAGCAGTAACGGAAGCTTCAGTGATGTACAGAAAACTAGTGAGGTTTTGTGAAAGCAAATTGAATACTTTGTGGGTTTTTTAAACTGAGAAATTTTAACTTTTAGGATTTGTTGAAAGACTTTAGTTATGGTTTTTACTGAAGAATTTACGTTTCTGAGTACATCATCAAAATATGTCGGAGAAACTTGTGGAGTATGACATGCTTTGTCGTATCAGGGAAATTCGAAAACTACCCCACAAGGGTTGGTGGGGTAGGGGTAGGGGTTGGCCTTTCTGTAGCCAACCTGGCGCCATCCCTGTTTTTGTATAACTACGTTAAGAAAATCTACAAACTGTTAGAGTTGGATTTAAGAAATTGTCAATTGGGTTGCATGCATCCAGTATCATTGCTATGTAGACACACAGGAAGTCACGTCAGCGATTGGGACGCCCCCCCCCCCAAATCAATCAATCATTAAAAAGCTCTTGCATTGAAAGATAAAAATATTGTAACGAATATGGGGAATTGCTCCCAGAATGGGTAGCGTGATGCCAGCAGGGTGGGGATCTTGGCCTGAGGTGATGTATTTTGATCGGCCAGAAACAGGAACCTCGGAAAAATGACTCCAGATAGTGTTATACGGTTGGTCTATTTATTCTTAAAAACTTAATAACACACAAAAAAATTAATGAAGACTATTCCTTAGAAAACACAGTGAAGAACTCCTCGGAAACTTAAAACAAATATAGGAGACAATATCCCTTCACTGCAACCTGCCGGATGGAGTTAAAAGTTGCCGGCTTCAGGGCGTGAAGCCTGCCGTCAAACTCAGAGTTGTCCTCCTTGTCTCTCCTTAAACACGTATTTACTAGACACCGGCTAACTCCCCGAGTTGTTTACGACTTTTCTTTAAAAACTAAACCTCAACAATACAGCTTAACGTCTATGCCAGACACACCCAGACGAGTACACAATACATCCAGTTAGTGCGCCCATTTAAGCCCCGTGATGCAAGGAGCACTAATCTGGGGCTTACGCTAACTTGAACACATGGCCAGTACACTTGAGTTGAATAAAGGGTGACCATGACTGAAAGGGATAGAAGAATCGCCCAAGTACAAAAATAACTTAATCCCCCTGACAAACAACTTTAAGCATGAAAAAAACCCCACTCCCAGGGTAAAACTAACCTGCACAGACTGACAAACAACATCTGACATACAGACTGTGACAACTTGCAAGTAGCATACAAAAAGCATCAATTTAATAGCAAAATAAATAGGGCTCTTAGCCCGCCGTTACAATATTATTCCCAAATAAACACCACAACGTAACCTTCAAGACTGACTCTGTCAAAGACAAAACACTAATTTGCATCTAGAGGTTGATTAAAAAAGGAAAAAACCAAAGCATTCTCTCCTATCCGTAGACCCCTAGCTCTCAGGCCGGCGGAGCTCTTATGTTAATGTACATGTACTCCCCAAATTAGTCACTTTGGCCATACGGACCTGGATGAATGTAAAAACTTGCTTTTCCCATCGAAAAAAGGTGATGGATTGTTCAATTTTGACAAAGAGTTTCCATCTACCAATACAAACACGGGACCATTCATTACAAAAGGAAGACACACAAAGTCTTCAGACATGTAGAATGTAACTGTCACGTAATCTATGACCAACTGTTTCCATATTTTTACCTTCGGACAGTCGTGAAAATTAAAGTAACACAGCCAAAACCCGGTCACACTACAGAACACAGCGATTTTGGATCGGATTATAGTCCAAATATTTTGAGTTCTAGTCAATATTGTCCCCAGAAAGAGCAAAGCATTTACCACCTTGAATAATATAGGCTTGTAAGAGGATTATGAAAAGGCAATGTTCACTACTGATTTGGTGAAATCACACCGAGAGAGAGCTTTTATCGGATACGCGTAGTAAGATATAAGCTGTTTGCCGCTGTGACTTCATGAAACATTTTGTTAACCTTTCATTTTCGTGGTCCTCCTAGACAAATCACATATTTAATGCAGGTTGGCAAATATGGACTTCTTTCCAATCAGAGATGGAGAAAATTTTAACCAAAACTCACAAAATTTGGATCTTTATGCGATGCGACATCGCTGTATTGTGACCCGCGCTTAAGAATCCCGCGATGACGAACCAGGTGGTCGCATCCTTCAATCTCCTTCAACCGCTCTCAAAACGCATTCTCCCTGTGGCAAAAATGACATTCTCATACCAAGTTTGCTGTGTTCATCGTTAGCGGTAAATCCTCTTAACAAGATTTGCAATGAAGGAAAAATAAACGCTGCATTCTACGATTGACATATCCCTACATTCACAACTTGAGCAATTTTCTCTCTTCAATTCATTTTGAATATCTTTCAAATTCATACCATATTTCTTTTCAAATATAACAACTTTAACCAAATATTCCGGCGGAAAGAAATTGGCAATGACGGATGATGTTGTCAGTAACCATGAAGACCCCCAAATATAACAAATACCAGGCTTTTGATGTTTCGTGCATTCCATGTTTGTATACTGAAGTTTTGTCTAAATTGACTGTCAATAGCCTCAGAAGACGAAGATATGGGAAGTATATCTTGTGAAAAATAAAAACTCGCGTGTGTAACTCATCTGTATCGTCACTTTACACTCGGAGTATGACTTGAAGAAGTAGTGAGATTTTTTTGCGGAGGAAAACTAGGGACACTTCATGAAGGGAATTGAAAGCAACTCCTCGCTTCATGTAAGCAAGTCAACCTCAGACTTGACGTGGACAGACAAGTACACTGTCAAACTTTAATTTGTGTAAAAATTTACACATTTGTTGTGTAACTAGTGCACATTGTGTATAGAATACACATGTTTTTTGTAGCAAATTTACACATGTGTAATTGACACATTTGTTGTGTAAATTTATTACACAAAAAGTAAAGGACATGTTTCGTAATAAATTTACACATGTATAATTGATACACATGTTGTGTAACTTTATTACTCAAACGTGTAATTTCTACACAATGTTTACAGGTGGACTAGTTACACAACAAATGTGTAAAATACACAACTTTTTTAAAATCTTTTAATCCAATCTACCTAAAGCTGTTCAGCTTATTCGTCTTCCATCAATTGTTTGTTTTCCACAATTATCTATTTCACTCATTTTGAGGTAGCCAATTATCTATTTCACTCATTTTGAGGTAGCCAACTATCTATTTCACTCATTTTTGAGGAAGCCACATGAAGTATCTCTCGAAAATAAGTCTGGTTTAGTGAATTTGAACTTTTTTTTTATAATGCAAAGAGACAAACAAAGTGATCATTAATCATTACTCCTCTTTTCAGTAAAGAGGAAGTGCTAGTTGAACAGCAGAAAAAGTCAGTTGGACATAAATTAGCATAAATCATGAACACCATTTTTTTAATCAACAGTTTTATTCGAAGACAACGCTTTAAAGGGCAAGTACAGTCTTTGTCTTGAAACGACAGCTACATCCGCCACAACTATCTTCTTAATGTTTTATGACTTCATTTTTGCATATTTAATGTAAACCAAGCGGTTAATCCTTGTAATTTTTACTTTTGAGGTGGAAAAATGTTGTCACACCACTCTCAAAAGCCAACCATGAAACTGGACAATTTACTATACTAGTCATGTCGTGACTGTATTTCCCTTTAAAACTGCACTGATTACTTCGATGACAACAGTGGCGTAGGAAACAATATGAAAGTGGGGTGGGGAAAAAAGCTTGGATCATGCACCTGACCCTACCCTATTGACCCTACCCTATTGACCCTACCCTATTGACCCTACCCTATTGACCCTACCCTATTGACCCTACCCTATTGACCCTACCCTATTGACCATACCCTATTTACCCTACCCTATTGACCCTGCCCCATTTACCCTACCCTATTGACCCTACCCTATTGACCCTACCCTATTGACCAAAAGGTACATTTTCATGCTAAATTTTTCACTTTTTCTACGAGCAAGAAAGATTTTTTTCAATAAAAAAATTAAATGCCGAAACTCATTTTTTTTTTCAAACAAAACTGTGCACTTAAAAACGATATTCGTTCTTTTGCAAACCATGCTACACTAGACAACAAGTCCAGTATATTCGCAATACCCAGTATGCCCACCTTTTGCAACAGTGGCGTAGCTAGACTTTTCTCGGGAGGGGGGGGGGCAAGCACCCAAATTTTCTGATTTTCCTAAAGTGTGAACATAACTGTATCAGGAACGTAATTTTCGGAGCCCCAAAAATCTTGGTCCGTTCACACATTTGTAAATATGGAGCTTGTATTGCAGAAAATAATTTAGATTCGGGATTATCTGTAAGGATATTTGGGGGAATATCGACATCAAAGAATCTGCCTTGCCTATTAGCATATATCTGAGACAGCATGTCGACTGAAGACGTTGTTGAAGTTGTTGTTAAATAATGCTATCTAAGGAGTGAGAACTTAGGCTTCTCGGCGACTTTCAAACAGCTCCCAAAACTTTGTTGCCTTTTAGCGACTTTCAAACAGCTCCCAAAACTTTGTTGCCTTTTTTAGACAAAATATTTTAAACTTAAGAGCCGATATACTGAAGAAAATTTTAGGAAAACAGCATTTGTAGCGGCTCGGAAAAGTTTACCACTGACTGCTTTATGAGTGACCACTTACTACGTAACAGGTTACAATTTACGGCGCGCGAGGTGCGCGAAAAATTTTGCCTTTTTTAAAACTAATAACTACAAATATGGAGCTTTTATCAGGAATAATTCGGAATTTTATGAAGGAAAAGTTGGGAAAACCGTACTGTTGTTGACTGGTGTCTCAAATGGCAAAATTCGGAATTTTTCACTTTTCGAGCCAGAGGGCAATCGCCCCCTCCCTCCTGTAGCTAAGTCCCTGCTCTGTAACATTGAACATTATTAACAATTTGACACTTTAATAACTAAAGAATCCATCTACACAGACTTCCGCCCCTTTCCAGTGGGGTTTTGTTTTCCAACTCCATAATGCAGAGCAACAAGGACAATGACAATATGTTCAATTAATTCCAGACCTTCCGACTGAAATTCGGACACTTTAATTTCATGGCCATGCAGCGGGTCGTTTTTATGATTTTTTTATTCGATAGGTCTGAAAACAAAACCCGGCAGAACAGTGACTGTTGAAGATTACAGCATGCTTGACCGCCAACCCTTAATTTGGACTTCCCCAAAAATCAAATACCGTAGATTCGACCACTGGAAAATCACAGCGTTCATCGCGGTCATTCGACCCAAACTTATTTTGATGCAACAGCTTAATCTCACAATTTTCTTCTCAGTGTCTTATCAAAGTATCTTCCATAACATTTTAGTAGTTCAATATTGCATATTCGATATTCAAGATAAACCAAGCAGCAACTCCTTTAAGAAGAAAAATTCTGTCACATGAATCTCAAGAGCCAATCATGAAACAGAACAGTCTACTATAAACTAATTCAACTTGTGACGATTGCTCTTGCCCTTTAGTCTTCAGTTATAAATCACCCACGTGTCACGTGTGATATGATCAGATGATAGACATTCTCCCACATTCTGGTACTTAATCAGCTTTGCTTAATTTAGTAAAAGAACGTTCTTGTATCGAAAAAATAACAATTCTGGGCTTCTTCATAAATTATTCCCCTATCTTTTTTAGTTTAGGAAGTTGATTGTTCGATGAAATCTACATTCCTTCAGTTTTGATATATTACACTAGATTGACAGGTAATCATACATTTTACATGACGAACTGGTAATTTCATTGCACATTCGGTTGCCAAACCACTCAATGAACTAGGCAATGATTAACTTCCAAGTGTGTTATTCTTTCGGTGGGAATATAAACTTACTGCTGTATGAAATAATTTTTCCGAGTAACACAAGTGCTGAGGGATACTCATGCGCAACAAAAAGACAGCAAACTTTCTGAGGCCTATGTGAGGCGGCTAAAAACGCCTGATCTGACGAGCAATACCAAAAGTGATGTTTTGGGAGTTGGCTTAAGAGAAAGTTTCTTTTTAGGCAAAGTATTTAGCGTTTACTAGGGCAAAGCACTTGTGAGAAAAATTCTGCCAATTTCTCTCAACTTCTAGACAAACAAGATTTGTTTTAACTGAATTCAAGAAAGAGGTGACCTATTACACGATTAGGGCCGGTGAGTCTCGTTGTCGTGTGTAGTGTTGGACACGTTTTGATCGCAATCTTCATGTTAATGTGGGCATGTTCAAAGCAAAAGATAAAGTAAGCTTACTTCCAAAATAAACGGGGATTATTTCCACAGTACAATTGTCTTTGAAAAGGAAAGTTAAATGAAGGGAAAACATTACAAACACCACCTAATGGCGAGCCTTTGACGATTTAATGCTTTTGATATCAAATATGCAGGGGTAATATTTACTAGACATGCCTCAACCCGTAAATATATCCATAAATTTATTGATTTATTTGTTCCAATCATGCATGGACATCTAAAAAATCGTTATCGAATACAGAAAACTGAACAAAAAAACTCTAAAAAATGGAACCTACTGCCATTGTACTTTGTACTTGGTGTTCAGCATAAGCAATGGAGTAAGTACGGTAAACAAGCCAGTGAGACACAACTGGAAAAAGGAAGTGGCCGGCCCGGTTTGAACCAATTAGTTAGAAACTGTGCCGTAAAATCTCATCTCTAACTACAGAATACCGTGGTTGAAGTGTTTTTCTTTTTACGATTTATACCTTAGGTTCATTCTAGAATTAAAGGACAAGACGTATACTTTTCTATAATGCCTAAATTTGAATCATATATAGTCTTCCTCTCGTATTAGTCAATTCAGTAAATATTGAATGGGAAAAATTCTATTCTACTCCAGCGGATTGTCCATCTGTTGCCTTACAGGTGTATTGTACTCATCTTCTTTGACTCCGTTACAGCTACTTGATTCTATGAAGTAAAAACATTGATTCCCAAAAGTGATTTCATGGTCATTATTAAGATTGTGAGATTTCGAAGAACTACGAAGAATAACTGCTCAAACCATGGACCGAAGTACTTCCATGCTCAAACTGAATCCATAGTAATGAACTCCTTCAAGGCTTGGTAAGAGGAAACTAATTTTTCCGAGGTTCCAGAATTTCTATGGAAGTCGGCAAGCTTGTGAAGTTTATTTCATACCGATGACTTGGTTCAATGAAAACAGTTATTGAAACTAAGTAGATAATGGAAGCCGTTGTTTAGATAAAACTTACATGGGCATTTATAACAGTGACGGTCAATTTACTGGAAGTTTAAAGGGATAGACAATATAAATAAGAAAAGATAATGGTTGCCTTCGATTTGTTTCCCTTTCAAACCAGGTAAAGACTATTCAGGAATTCCTACTCAAGGTAACCTTCGTGTAGGTGTGGCATGCTTACTTTGGGTTTTCTCAATGGGTTTTCAAATGGATCGCGTGGGAAATTCGGCAATTCCGGCTGGTTCACAAAATCAAATGTGCCTTGGCAACAACTTTACCCCTTTTATACATTGGCATAGTTGCATTAGTCTGGTTCCGCGAATATTCATGTACATATATTAGCAATATTGGTAATGAACAGTGTGCAAATTCGACATGGTGCATCAGCGGACAATTGCCGCAAAGGTAGATGGTTCAACTTAATTTTTGACCCATTCCCAAGATTCTTTTCTTATGAATATTTCCCAACTGGTTTTATTGTTGGGTCATTGATTATTAGAAAACGTGAAGTACAAAGCTTTACTGTCCAAATACATGTCATGACGTCGCTTCGAGAATGCAACCTAGACACCCCAGTAGATCGAATACTGTGAGGGGTGTAACTGGTATCTGATGTTGTTACATTGTTTGTGCCCTGAAGTGATTTATGCTTCCATTGTATTTACATTGCGTGAAAATACTTAAGACATACTTGATTGGCCCTTCAAGTAACCTCAAATATAACGTAACTTTTAATGCATTATGTATCTATTACTGTAAGTCAATTAGCCAGATTTGAAACCTGACCATGTCAAGTGGGTTTATATGCAGTGCACTTCATACCTCTTAGGTAAAAGGATGTAATCAGGCAGAAAATTGAGGATGTTTCAAAAAATAAGAGGGAAAGTTTCATCATGATGATCTTTTTAAAGTCGGTTCAAGACTCCACTGAAACAACTCTGCGTCATATTTACACGGGAGTGTTTATCAGTAAACGGTTATCAAAAGAAATGTCAACACTTTGCAACACCCCATATCATTATTCTTGCATGGGTAGCAAGTTGCTTTAAAAACATTCAAACTTTGAAGAGGTATATCTTGAGAACCATAAAAGATATCGACATAACTTCAAAGGATTTTCCTTAAGAAAGTTTTATACTCTCAAATGCCAAGCAAGATCGTGGTCTTTTACTGACAGGTCACACTACCGGTACCTTTAAAGGTTTCCTAAAGTTAAGTCATTTTTCAAAGGTTATCCAGAGATTAATCTAAGCAGAGCGGATCGGTCTGTGTTTAAACTGATCACCCTCTCTTTAAGGCTTCCCAGACAAAATGTTAGACAAGGGATATGCAGTTAGCGCTGCTACGTGATCAGAGTAAGCCATATGTAATTAGTTTTATCCTATTATGTAACTTATGACGTTTTTGCTGACTCTACAAACAGGTTACCATGTCCACGGACATAAATCGTTAAGTAGAAGCTGTGAGCGTCACACTACAGCGATGTCGTACAAATACGGAGCGGTGGCCGCAAGGAGCATACATTTGGAAAACCGTGTTAAGCGATTAAAAAATTATTTTGCCCCAACTCTGTACGAAACGCGTTTAAATTCCTAATACGTTTAGCTTTAAACACCAAATGTTTAGAAATTAAACGTGTTTAAAGGACAAAAAGTTGGGAACTAGACAGGTGTGTTTAGCATGTAAACGTCTTTGCAAAGGGGACACAAGGGTATTAGAGAAACGTTTGATTCCTAATTACACTCCTAAGAGTGTAGAAATATCTTTGTTACCAGTTCAGAGAAAAACCAGTTGAGAAGTTAGAATATATTACCAGGCATTGCACCTTACGTTTGTCAAAGGTCAAGTTGTACCTGTACAACTTCGTGGCAGTTGCCCACTTCTCGAATGTGCACAAATGTTATTATCAGTCTAGGAATGATACACTCTTAAAATCTTCTAGTCAAAATGGGGCACAAACCGGAATTTTGTCAAAAGTTTGAAAAGATTCGTCGAAAACTGGCTAAAAATGGATCAAAAATGAAACTATTCGTTTCAGTTATGAGTCGACTCTAGTCAAAGATTTGACAAGAATCCGGATAGTGTCCCATTTGACTAGGTTTTTTGGAGCGTACACTTGTTGCATGTGCACACTGGTATAATTATGTGCTTGCGCCCACATCAGGCGAAATGTGTTTGGCGTGGTACAATTGACCAAGTGACCCGTCCGAAGGTTTCGAATTTCCCAACTTTCTATTTCTGATTTTAAACATTCTTCCTCTCAGTTTGCTGCTGACGATTTCATTCGATCTCCCACCTTTTTGATTGGATTGTGAAAAAACAACCTGTTGCTCGAGTTCATCTTGCCTCGTATAATATGATGACACGACCTTAAACTAGCTAGCATCGTTTATTAATTCGGGGGACGTATAATCATTGCTGTCACACAATAGCTGTCGTCGTCCCTGGGGATCACGGCAGATACCCCAGGGAGCCCAAAGAGAGGGGGGATTCTCTCAGTTCGTACGACGTCTCTTCGATTGATAGATTTATCATTGTGCAAAAGGTAAGAAGAGTTTAATAAACAGTTTACTTGACTCAATAGTATCTTTTTTGCATGCAGTCCTCGCAATCTTATATTATATTACAAGTGTTTATTTAGCAGAGCGAGAAATTAGGATCTTGTTAGACTAAGCCGATGAAGAAATTTTAATCAAAGAATCTCGCTAGACAGAGGCATTGGTGAGGTGATTGAGGGTCTTCGTTGGGATGTCTTCGGGGTACGCTAATTGTATGTACACGAAAGCAAATGTACTTGTAGATTGTGAGCGGACGACGATATTTCTCCTAGGAAGAGAAAGATCAAATCTGGCCAACGCGCGAAACACCCTCTTGGAAATAGCACCAAATTCCAATTAAATGTGTATAATGCTGGTACCGGATTATGAAAGAACATGCCACATATTCCCCTCCTTAACGGAACCTTCATTTTGAAACTAATGTGTTTATATACTTATTTTTTCTTTTTATATTTTTAGTTCTTATTTTTTGAAACCATTTTGGACTGATTCGTCAAAAATTAAGCTTGTTGCCCAAGAGGCGTGTGGAATAAAAATTGGTCTTGTTGTCCTGTTCTTTTGACTGGACAGGTTTAGAACAAATTTCCGTTACTTTAAACCAATCACCACATATACGTCAATGTATAAGACCTGATTGAGTCATTTATAGATTTGAGAGCCGCGAAAAAATACCTTTATTCTCAGGTTGTGACCTGTATGGCTGGTTTTGAGGAAAACAGTTTACGTAACAATGATGTCATAGTGTTTTTCGATCTATCAAACAAAGTATTAACCGCGTCTTTCTTTGATTTTGGTTTCCTCTTCGGCCTTGCGAAATCGTCACGGTTGTATGAATATTGTCATGGTCAGTTTGCAGCTGCTGGTTGAAAGAAGATTCTTAAATCCTACTTAAGATGGTGACAGTGGTGCTTCCTACTGCTTGATTTCACACCGAACTTAAGTTTGGCAAACATTGCCAGGACAAGGAACGCTCTCTCAGTTGAAGCAGAAAATGTCTTGTCTCTTCCTATTTGGAAGGTCAAATGGAGTCTCTCAAAAATGAAAACTTCCGTTGAAGTTTTTCTCATGGAAGACATGGTATTATCATAAAATATTCGTTTTCTTATTCTCTCGTGGATCTCACACCCTGCACCTGAAATCATGTGGACCAATGACAGACACATATATGACTCTTAAGCGCATGCGCTTGGAGACATTGTCAAAATGATTGGATGGCGATTACGTAATGGTAATATGCTATTATAGCAATTAGCATAGTAGAGCCTGATTGTCAAATCCGTCTCCCACCCGACTCGTAGACTACAAAGTTTCTTTTACAAAACATAGATCATACATAAAAACGTGAGTTAGATTCAAAAGATTATTTCAAAACGAAAATCATGTTTGATATGTTTAAAGAGGAACATATTCTAAGCATTCTGGTGAAACATTCATTCACTTCCCATGTTCGGTTCTCGAGATATTGCAATTGATGTGTACACTTTTTCTATAAAAAGTGAACTTCTAGCAAGCTGGTATGATATCATGGATTAACATGTTCACCAATTTTTTTTTTTTTTTATTTTTCATCCTATTTGTCTGACTTTAAATTGATTTGGAATGTCATAGCAGTACAATCATATAAAGCTTTTAAAGTTCCATTGCTCAAGATTCACCTATGATATCAGAGTTTACTTGCTTAAAATTGGTGGTAAATTATACAGAAATACAAAACATTGACCAACAATTAGAACCAAAAACATCACGCATGCTTGCTTCAAGTTCAACCTAAGTAGAAAATTTGCCACATTCAATTGATAATATCCGAGAACCGAATATGGGGAAAAAATAAAAAAAAAATCACCAGAATGCTGTGAACATGTTTCTTTTTAACATATCAATAATAAATCTGGCTCTGACTGAATGTGTCATTTTTTATTACACGAACTGGGAAAATCGGTAGTTCCTTGAAGGAAAACGTCATATATCATCTTGGACCAGATTCCCACATTGGGTGCAAACATTTCATAATTTACCTGTACGGCTCAACAATTGATATGTTTATAACTCGACCTTGCCACCAGTACTAATGTAAGAGTTTGCTTTAAGAGCAATCAACGACCTTTTCCAATCGACAATTTATGTTCAAAGCGATCTAAATTTAAAGAGCCAATGCAGTTACCACAACATGAAGTACATTACAGAACCCTGTCTTGTTTCATGATTGGTTCTTGAGAGTCATGTGACAATATTTCTCTTCCCCAAACGTGAACATTACTTCGACTTACTGCTTGGTTTAACATGTGAATATACAATAATGAAGTCCTTAAATATTATGAAGATATTTTGAAGAGAAATACAGTGAGAGGAGAATTGTGAGTTAGACGGAGAAATTGTGAGAGTAAGGTGATGCTTCAGAACAAGTTTGGGACAACTGCCCCACATTATATTTTGAAACATCTTAAATAGTTTAAGATCACGGGGTCGATGGCCTACGGAAGCCGATGCGGGGCGGGCTACGTCCGCTTTTCCGCCCACTCCCGAGGCGCGCAAATATGCCCCGATCGGAGCACAACGGTAAAGGGTTAAAGCGGAACTACGGGATTGGTATAAAGAAATGCTTAAACCTCCAAAGTTTGTGATAGCACGGGAGCCAGATAGCTGAAGCTGGAAACTGTTTAAGAGGTTCTAACATACTCAGAAGGACAGTCTTAGCTTCTTTTGGGAGTAATCTCTGTCCGACATGCAGTTGTTGAATGAGGTTTGCCAAATGAAATTCGAGTTCTTTCCGCAGTAACGTGCCCATCAGTCAGAAGCATTAACCAAAGGCAGTATGTTTGTGTAGGATTATTCATGAGTAAGCAACTATAGGTGTTATGCGTAGTTGTGTACATGCACAACTTAAAGCAAAATGAGTACACGTATGTAAACAGTGAATAGCATACGTTCGTATCTTCGACAAATGGCCTGTACACAAACAATGTAGGACTATACTCAGGTAAGTGCAACGTTAGATATTCGCCTATAATTAAGAAACGTTACCCAGTAGCCAGGCCTTCGAAATTGTTGCACAATAACATAAAAAGGAGGAAAATCTCACCTTCGATCGATAGCAGCTGATATATTAACATTCACAAAGTGCCAATGACTCTCTTCACAGAAAACGAATAGCATATTCTACAGTCGTTTGAGTAACTGTAACTGTTTTTAATTGTTTTTGTTTTATGCCCAATTTATAGTTCTTTTCCGCGAACTCCTCCTCGTTATATTTTTGTGTAAAGAACATGAAACAAAGCTTGCTCTTTGCCTTTGGGAGTTGTCAGAGATCTCGTAGTTTCGCTTTAAAGGGAGGCTCTTTTGACCTCGTGAACACTTTTGTAATATGACTACGCAAATACAAAGGTTCAATCATTTCATCTGAATTTGTTTTTAGAAAGATGTTGATCACTTTTATCAATGTTACTTCTATCCAGACATTTCGCATTGCTTCCCTCCTCCCTGTTTTGATACCAAAGCTCTTACACCCGATTGAGAGTACACTCTCTAGTTTTGAGCTTCACGTTTGCGACCCTCTCCCACAATAGGTGAATCTAAAAGATCTTGCCTCTGCCTCAGTATCCCCACTTCGAGTGATCTGCTGTTGCCTCAGATATAAGTCTGAATCAGATATTTGTTTGTCTAGATGCTTCCAGTAAGACTGGTCAATGTAATGATCAAGTGGTTAGGACATAAAACTGGCAGCCCGGGAGGTTAGGAGTTCGATTCTTGGCCGGGTCATACCGAATAGTTGAAAAATGGAACCTTTTCGGTCCTCAGGGCACATAATGGGGAAGTGAAAACAAGCCAGTGGGAACCGGGGAAAAAGGGGCCCTGACCGGTCCGACTTAAGCCAATTGGTCAATTAGAAACTGAACCATCAAACTTCATCTTGCTAACTCCAAAAGCATTGGACATCTTCGAGACAAATTGCATCCAACCAAAAAAACCGTAGCGTATATGTACTGTTGTAACAAAAACACAAGACTCAGTACCTAGATGTTGTGACCTACTGACCAGCGCGTCATTTTCTATTTGTACGTTTGTGTCCAAGTTTTCATGAATCGTCCAATAAGAGTTAAATGATAAATCTCAGTCATTACTTTTGTGAAGGAATGACCGGTTATGCTGCCCGAGGGCCTCGCTTAAATTTTTTATACGCTTATACGGCGAGGACAACTGATAATGAAAGGTTATTAGAGTAGAATCCTGTATTGGTAAAATGTCACTTCTATCAATCCGCTCTGTCTAAATGTCTAGAAAATGCACATTGGCGTTGTATTGTTTCCTGGTTTCAGTCCCAAAAAGTCTTCGTTTTCCTCTGATAGTTGGTGAAGGGGACTTAGCCCCAAAAGAAAAATGAATATATAGCCTTTCCAGTCTAGCTGATAGGCAAGGTATTGCATGAATAACACCTTCCAAGGATTATACTTTGCTCTGAAACTGTCTGATCAATCAGTGATAAAAGAAGCTTGTCAGTATGTACGACAGTACAGTTGTATCCAGCTGATTTGTGGATTGGGGGTGGGGGCGGTGCGAAGGCCGAAACACTAAATGGTGCCCCGGCAAAAATAGAAAGAACATGCATACTTACACACATTGACGGGTACATACACAAAACACAGATAGATGGCGCTTTATAAACGCAGAATTTTATTACTACTACACACGAATCCGGACAGCAAGTGATGGTCTGATTTCAGTCGGCCATAACTGGGGTTCTTTCAATTTCCTTATCTGTATCATGGATAGTTGTACACTAAATTGTATATTGATTTCTTCAACTTCACTGAATATGAGAGTTTAAAATTTATGTAGACAATAAATGGAGACGATTTAAGACTGATGGACCCCACTAATGGCCGCCTACAGTCATTAAACGCAAGCGCTAACCGGATTCGTCTATAACTTAAATAGGATCAAATTATATTTTATCGAAGCCCTGAAGTCATCTGTGCCCATCCGTGCTCCACATTGTTATGTTTTGTTTCATTCTGCTCTGATATTTTTTCAATCTGCTTGAATTGTTTGGGGCAAAACGACGAATTTTCCCCTGCCCCGCAGGATCGAAGACCAACGCCCCTGGGACATTATCCTACATCGACCGAATGGGCCTATATGAATTTAATTTCATTATAAAGCATGGGACAACAAAGTTTGAATAATGGGTTCGTCAAACAGTCTGTCATTGAAATGTTACACGCAGGACTGCATGGTTTATACGTTTAGTGAAAACTTTTAAAGGATTTAAATGGGCTATTAAAGGGCAAGAGCAGTCACCCCATCTTGAAGTATTGTAGTAGACTGTTCTGTTTCATGATTGGCTGTTGAGAGTCAGGTGACAACAATTTTCCTCTTCAAATGTGAAATTTACTGGAAGTTACTGCTTGTTTTACATTGAATATGCAATATTGAGGTTATAAAATATGATGAAAGATACTTTGAAGAGAAATAAGCGGAAAATTGTGATATTTAGTTGTTGCTTCAAAATAATTTTGGGGGACTGCTCTTGATCTTTAAACGTAAATTTTTAACATGTTTAAGGTTCACATGTAAAAGATAATGCAACAGAAAATCGGTAAATACAATCCCTACAAGTGAACGCATCCACCAGGCCGTTTTTTTTTTTCAAATCTTTACATTATAGAAATACCAAATACTAATGCAGACGAATAAAAGAAACAAAATATTTTAGCCTTGAAACACAGAGGAACGATAATCTGCACAACCATATTGCATCACGTGATTTTTAAAATACCTTTGAACTAAATCTTTAGAATAATAACATAATTCACGAACATGAATTTTTATGTTAAGAAACCTTACGAATTTCCAAAGAAATAGTAACCAGTCGTTAGAAGTGTGTGTTCTCGTGTTATACGGTAAAAGAACAAATTAAAAGCAAATAATTTTTCGGAACTTCAGACCATTCTTAACGAAATAGGATAATCTCAGAGGAAAAATAAACTATATATGAGAAGAATACATCAAACAAATCGTAAGTAATGTCTGTTTATTAGCCCCAGTATTTTTTTAAAATTTAATTCCTTTTCGTTGTAAAATATGCAAAGCATTCCTGCTCTGAAATATTAACTACAACAAGCCTTCCATTTAATGTCCGGATAAAATTAATTTTGCATTGACTGACTCACATTTCCTGTGCCCTGGTGCAAGAAAATATTTTCAGGGAATTCCTTGTGACACATTTCTTTTTTTTTTTTTTTTCCTTTTCGTCTTTCATATCTTTTGATCCGTCACCTTCCCCTATTTTGTGCCTCTTTTTCGCTTTGCGTTCACATCTCATCTCTTCCTTTTGTATTTTTTTCTTTGAGTTCATCGTGACCTATTTCTTGTCACCAGTTGCTTCTGATTCGATACGTGTCGAGTGCAAAAGGCCTGACAGAGAATAGTCAATGTTACTCCTGAGGTTTGTCGTAACCAGTGATAGAAATTTCTGATTAAAAAGATAGCCGGAAACCTGGCGAGTACATAAAGAGTTTGATATAACATAGCTTGGTTTATGTCGCTTATCCCCTTTCGCAACATTTTTTTTTTAATTTCACATTCCTAGGAATGTTAGTGGGACGTCTTTTTTGTCGTATGGCAAACTGTTTATTACAAAGAACGAACTGACGATTATGTAATGTTCTGTGATTCTTACTTTGGGCGACGGAACCAAATATCCTACCGAGCCCGTCTGCATTGAAAGGCTTAGCGTCAAAACGGCCATCTCAGTGCGATCCCAAGAGTGCGAGATTCGTAATACGAAACGACAATAAATGACATTAAATAATACTTTCATTTATTTTGTCATTGTATATGCTATATTCCTTCCAATATTTCCGGTGTTCAACGCTAAATTGTAATGGAGGTACTCCCCATCATCGTACACACTACAATGGCCCCCGCATTGCAGCGGTAGTTTAAACGGAGCGGTCGGCAAACTAATGTGTTAACAAGGAATTCCCTTATTTACTGTTGCCATAGTAATGTATCGGTTGTATTCTTTGCTATGGTTAGGGGTTAGGTTAAGGATTTACGATATTTTAGCCAGTTAAGGTATTTCTTTTAAACAGGGCGTCTCAGTCCGGCTAGATTACAATCTAAACTCCACGAATACTTGTGGATATTTTGAGAAACAGCATCTTACCTGGGCTCCAAACGCTATGATCCATACAGGCAGTCAAACGGGAATCACTTGGACCACAATTTCAACACGTCCATACAGATCAATTGTTAATCCGACACTTTTACCGATAGACCTCTTCATTTATACTCTATCAAACTCCTCGAGTACTGTCGATAGTTTTCATTCTAGATTCATTGTTCGAACTCATTTCATTACGTGACTTATTTATGCATGACGTCACCAGTGATTAAATTTCAGTTTGTTATTACGTACCTTTTCATTTCCGTTCATTCGTTCACTTCCTTTAATATTTTCTAAACTTCTGTCCACTTATTTTGAGAAGCAACTTGTACGAGTCTTCTCTGTCCATTTCTCATATCAAATTGCAGTTCATGCAGATGGACTCTATTTGCATGTGTAATGCTCAGAATACCGACCACGAAAATTAAGTTTACTATGCAAGCGACACAAACAGCTGACATTAACAACCTTGTTAGGCTAGTTAGCCTAATTACTAACGTCAAGCTTATAATTGAAAAGAAAAGGAGTTTCCGATATTCTGTGAAAAAACGCACTTTTTCACTTTTAGCTGCTCTTTCTCTCAAATTTCACGAGAAGACGATATCCCATTTACCACGTTTTTGTTTCAACTAAGGGGTCGTACAATCAATAAATTTTCACGAAAAGATAGAGCGAGAAAATACAATTAAGACAAACGTATTATTAGGTTACTGTCTTTGTTCTGTCGTTATGGCCCAAACGTGGCCTGAAGGATGATCGTTCCACGTTCATAGTGAACACTTACAAGTGAACTGCGTGGCGAGTGTCAGCTGTAGCAACAGGTAAGGACACTGTCACAACGAAACAAGTTAATTTAGTTTTGAAATGGGAATATTTTTAGGCTAATGAGACGACAGAGGAAAAATAGAAAAGCCTATGGGCTCTCTTTCACAGATCTAACTGCATTTTTGTTTAAATGGTCGCGAATCTGTTACGACGATGTCACGGAAACTACACTCGAATAGTGTTGAAGTGATCAGTCTCTTTTCGTCACGTCACGTACTGAAAATTGTGGACGTATAGATTGGCGCTTTTGCTGGAAATCATATACGATGGGAACCACTCGCATAGATTTTCAACGATGTTTCATGAGAATTTCCATAGCCGAACAGTTTGCAGCTATTTCCTTGCTTTTTAATACATTTTACACGCAATAGCCTACCCAATTTTGTCATTTTCATGTCCCTCGACCTTTAAAGGGCAAATGCAGACACCCCAGTGTGAACTAGGATAGTAGTCTATACTAGTTTGTGAATGGCTCTAGACAATCATGTGGCAATATGTCTTTCACTGAATTGTGAAATTTACAAGTCTTGGTTAACCTTGAACTGTTGAATGTTGAATGTTTAAGCCTTAAAATATCCCGAAAGCTGCTTGGAAGAAAAATGACAGAAAAATAGCAAAATTTAGTAGTTGTTAATTTTGGGGCGACTGCTCTTGACCTTTAAAGAAAATACTTCGGGAGATTCCGTCTCAACGGTATTCGTTGTGCACCGAACGCGTATTTTGCCCTGTTGGCAAACTCCGCTGTTCACAACTCTGCCCACTGCACTGCCCCTTGTCCTGATAGTACAAGTGTCAGTGCCCTGAAATAAGCATATTCCTTACTTTGTGAGGGTTTCAGCCCCAGACCCCCTTCCGTCTCGTATATGCTTTTGAATCACCATTCATGTGGAAAAATACCGGGATTTACCTTACCATTGTTCTCATGCGATATGCACAGTCCAGGACAGAGTGTAGAATAAGCCTAAATCTCTTCAAATGCGAATACCATTCATCCACTCGGATACAACAAAGGTGACTTGAGATAATTGCATGAAATCGGATAGGCCTATAGTAATCCAAGCCTGTTATAACTTAGGAGCAGAATGCGAAATCTGATTTCTTCCTTCTCATTTGACGGTTTTATTCTTGGAAATAAGTCTGAGAACATTTTTTCGGAGAACATGTACTTAGTGAATTTTCGTCTTCCGTGATATAGTGTGTTGCCTCTTTTTTAGAATGGCTTTATACTCTTTTGAGCATTAAGTGCTCAGAGAAAACAACAGTTTGCACAATAATTAATTTTTAACTTTTCCGCCTTATGTGACTGAGCTCGGTAATTCCCCCCTTTTAAGTTCTCTACTAGGTAAACCTTCTGGTATACGTGTAACATATGAAAGCCAAGAGTTTTCTAGAACCTTGACAAATAACAAAATCGAATGTCCAAATTTATGACATGGCATCTATCCTCTCCTCTTAGCTGCAGATTTCATCAACATGTTCATAATTAAACTGCCATTGATAATGACAACTACATCAATCCAGAAGACCCACCAATCATGATATCAACACAATTAATTTTAAAATGTTCGATATTTTTATAGACACATCCATTTCTAAACCCTTCACTTTTCTCTGTCTAAACCACTGCGAATGAAATTACTTTTCAAATCACTCCCTAGAGAATGATAGCATTTTGATAAAAACGTGATCACATTATACTGTTATATAATCTAAATTTATTCCTATGTAATGGGATCATAAATTTTCAATTCCCGTTTTATTAAACATTAAAACTACTCGACTTGCGCGCTCTTCATCATGGGATCCGAGAAATGTGATTAAGTAAACCACGTTTAATTAATTTATGCATCTTTAATTAACCTGTCTAAGGCGGCTTGTAATGATCTTTCAATCAGACCGAATGCCATCACACCCGTAGCTATGTTTGTTGGTAGAGCGGTATGTCACACAACCTAATGACGTCATTGAGTCACTTTTTGACACGGCGCTCGCTTTTGCCTTTAACATAGCTAGGGGAGCCAATAAGATGCGTTATATCTAGAAATAAAGTTAAAGGAATTTCTCCTTGATGTATCACCAGTAGCAACAGGCAGGCTAAGCAAAACTGGTAATACGGACATTAAACTCTAAAATGGCACCGGATTTCATTAATTTTCACTTTGAGGAGACGCGAAGGACAATTCACCCTCCCCGTTAACTACTACATGACAGTACAATAAATGTTCGGCTGGTGAATGAATTTGTGCACTAAATAGAGAAATAGAACAAAACACGATGAACTCATTTCCAGGATTCTTAGACTTACGATCATTTGACCAGATCTTCTCTTAAATTAGTTCTTAATATCTTTAAAAGGATTGATAGGAGGGTTCACTGTATAAAAATAAGTTATTCTTGTATAGATTACACTTATAGGATATAATTTCGCGAAATCTATACATCATTCATTTATCTGAAAGCGTCGTTAAGTTTAATTAACTTTTAACGTCAACAGAAATGCGTGTTCATGATCGAATTATTCTCGATCTCTTATCACATATTCCGAAAAAAAAAATGCCTGGTGGCGTGGCCTCTAATGTTTCGTCATTATGATGTGAAAAAAGAAGGGGGAAAAGTTCACGCGAATAGTGTTATCAGGCAAAAATTCACTAGCAAAACTTAAGATAAAAAAACAGCGTGATATTCCCCATACTGTACAACATCTTCGAAAAATATTGTTATAATAAAGCACATGTTTTGATTTGTTTATTTCATTGTTATTTTACAGGGTGCACCACACTAATATAGACTTTAATGAAATTATTGAATAATCCGCTTGACTGTATTTTCTGGACTGTTATGTACTTTTTCGAGACCTTTCGTATTACTGATTGACGTGGAGGAAGCTTCACAGAAGAAAAAAAAGTCTCACAAAACTGGTGATTTACAGGAGTATCGATGTCTTTCGTCCGCGTTATCTAAATTGAATGTCGTGCTTTTGTCTTTGGACGAAATATGACAGAAAGCAGTGTCAATCGACCCAGTATGTTACACAAATGTTGAGTAAGTATTAAGGAGAATGACTTTAAAATGCACTTAATTGTGTTTGTTTTCTTATACTTATCAGATAAACTTAACGCAGTTCATTAAACTCTTTGTGTCCCTGCAGCCGTGAAATTTACACTATTCATTAAACTCCGTACGTTATCCTCATAAGGTTTAATTCCGTCTGACCCTTTCCCTGAAAATAATAATACAAAAAAAAATAAATAAATAAATAAATAAAACCCGAGATAAAACGCCTGACTGTCTGGTGTCATGCTAGGAATCACCACATGCTGAACTTAATCCTGAGTTTTACGTTGTTACATATGTATTTATTTGGACTATGCATACGGCTTGGGTTTACTTTCCATATATAAATACATTGTATACAAACAACTAGCTTAGGCCTACGCTTATGTTAAACCTTAAAAAAAAAACAGAAAATTTAGCATGAACATCGATTTTAACCATAACCATGCCCGCGCTGTTTACAAAAATTCCGATTTTATTGTGCACCTAGCCAGAGCTCAGTATCTGTAAACCGACCCAAGACGAAAATTGACTCCCCAGTTTACTTAGCATGCATCCGGTTTCATTTTACTTTTCAATGCTTGGAGTTTTTAGACCCTGTTTGTGGACCCCATTACCTTTGTAATGTCTCTTCAAATCTTTCGCCATTTACCAATGCATTGAATCCATCTTGGCCGTTGCCTCGAGTAACAATTACGGTGCATACACCAAATCCGTTCAACAACTAAATTTATATACATATGTGCGTCCACCCTTTCATACCAAAATTCCCACATGTTGCAAATTTTTGTATTAAAAAAATCGATATCTTCTATTTGATAACAAGAATATTTCAGTAATATTTCCTCCCTTTTTTCTGGAAACAAATCTTAACTACTGTGCCGTCCCTCAGTGTCCTAACATGACCTTTGACGATGCTGTCTTGTTAGTATACACCCTCCTTACAGAGCGAAACTAAAATCGGAGTATTCTGTCGGTTGGCAAACACTAATTCTATTAGGCACTCATTTCGCCTCGCGATTGCATTGTTTAAAATGCAGACGACTATAAAATCGAACTTTTCTGGCAAATTTGCCTTTCATTGCATTTGATTATAAAGTGATCTTTAATATTTGATATGGTTTAAGTCAGTCGGACAGAAGAACGGGTAAAACACGTTCACCAAACGATTCAACTGTTTGGGAAGCATCCAAATAGCATGTGTCGTAATTTAGCGAAGTCGTCATTGCTATTTGTCATTTGTTATTGAAACGTTTCCTAAAACTAGGTTCAATGTTCATTTGCTGTTACGAAAGGACACCTGGTTTAGAACTAATAAAAAGGGATAATCCTCCTACATACAAATTTTTGTAGTAGTCCACATATATTCTTAATTGGCAAAGCCTTTTGATTGACAGCTAGTTCAAAAATGCAGAGTACCGAAGCTCATATTACAGATCAATGAGCATGCACTGTACTGAGAGTGTTTTGATTACACATTGGGGTCTTTCAGCTTGTACACTCACCCTGAACCAGTGCAATAAGATCAGGGAGCTGCCATTGACAATGGTAGCTCCCTGCTGAGATTCTGTCTGGATGAGGATGAATTTGAGACAGTTATGTTAAATGTTAGATTACGCCCAACGATTTCATCTACGTTAGATGATGTAGTTATTTTCGTCAAGCGGTTTTCATTTTCGTGAAAACCATATTAAAATCTCAATCGAAGTTCGTGAGATATCATTAATGTAAGAGTGAAAATTCTCCCAAATGCAAACAGGTTTATTGATCTTGATATTACAGAGACGGTGATCAGCAAAAAATCCTGATTTTACTCGACAGTGAAGGAGGAACATCTCTCAGGGAAAAATCCCCCTGTGGATGGGGTGTAGAATATGCCCACGGTATTCCCCGCCTGTCGTGAGAAACACACAAGGGCTGGACTTGAACAGTTTTATCTAGTTGACACTTTATAACACATTCGTTTTGGTGTGTCGTTAGATCTCATCAAACTTACTAAATAACTCAGTGAAAATCTGTTAGAATTATGCCAATATCTTTTACCGTATTTGAGAAATACCACTTCAAAGTTTGAATGTTTTTGGAGACTGGAGTAGCAAGTTGCCTTTGCAAGATAATTATTTGAAGAGTTGCTAAGTGTTCACATATTTTTTTAATCCGATAGTATTTAATTATCTTTCAATTAATCCTTTGTTAGTTTGCTAAGTGATACTGATAATTTCAATAACACAATTTAAACTACATAAAAAGCACCCTCAGAACGTTTTTATGTTACAACTGTATGGTAACAACGTGGACAATTTACTGGTGTGAGAACCAAACCATACGCTAAAGGTTAAGCCCAAGACAATACAATAGTACTTGCCCCAAGTTTCCTTGTTTTTCAATCTTACATAGCCTTTTTCTTAAGTCTTCCCGACTCTCTGGCAAAGAGCCGTTCGGCGAAACCAAAATTTAAAATGACCAAACAAGTTATACGTCTACTCTGATGTAGCTATACGCCCACTCTTACATAGAACTTTTTTCGGAAGTCCTCCCGACCCCTTGGCAAGAGGCCGTTCGGCGAAACCAAACTTTAAACTGCTTCCCAAAGAAGCTTTATCCGTCCACTGAAGAACAATACGTGACCAACCTCACGGCTCTCAGACCATTTACATTATTGTTTTGTCATATATGGCTCCATTCTAGAATAAATGAAACGAACCCATACTACACACGATCTTAGCCAGAAAGCCGAGAAGCTCTCTTATACAGCCCATATGGGGGTTGATTTTGTACTATGAAAAAAAAATTATTACCTGAGATAAAACAAAAAAAACCAAACACCGACAAATGCAGACAGACGATTGGTCAACTAGCCTAATACGCTCATAGTCTGCTACACATTCGGGGAAAATCTTTATGCGTGCGTCCACGTCTTCTATTGTTTTACCCCCAAGGTGTGTAGTCAATGCATGAGGTCTATTCCAAACTGAAAAAGTGAAGAAGGTAGATTCTTTTATTGTAATTGCATATATTCTTCATGAATGGGGGCGGTACCGAATAGTGACGTAACCAGGAATTCCTTAACGTATTTAAAAGTATATCACTAACTACACTTAATCTCTTGTTGTAGTGCTGTAGACATGCTTTCTGATTACTCTAGCCTAGAACTCGTCCTTGCTTCAGATTTGGAGATCGTGACCGTGCCACGGCCCTTTTTCTATTAATTATGTCAAAATGGCCGCTGCTACATTTTAGTTGAATTGACATTGTGCTCAAAATAGCTTATCTACTTTTAAGGAACGAAAAGTGGGTAGTGGCAAATTTATACAGGATAACAAGTTCCCAGTTTCCAAATGCCGAGTCGCTACACATTTATTGAATGTGTATGATACAGATATATGAAACGTCAAAATGGAAACTTGGAAGTTCTCATCAATCTGTTGTAGAATTCGTAAACAGATGTGCGACACAGTCCATGGATGAACACTTTGCAAATATATAATGTGCTCCTCCGACGCAACTGATTTGTCTTGCATCAGAAAATCATAACGGAAAAAATAACCAAATGATCGCTTCCATTTGAACAGGTTCAAATCTTGCGAGGTTTTAGTATCAGTGCTGATATTTTTGGAAGTGACTTTAGGGATTTGTGTGGATCAATTTCCTAAAAAAGTCCCACCATTTCGCGCATAATTCGAATCATTTCGAAATAGGGGGAGGGAGGATTGAGGGTCACCGTAAACCCTTCGGCTTAAATCCTTCCCTAAGCAGAAGTCACGGACTTCCAATATTGAAACTTTTAAACCTGAGAACAATGCGAGCATCATAATCAGCGAGGATGACCTCAGCTCAAATTGAAGGTAAAACATATCGCCTAGTAGAGGTGATATGACGAGCATAGTGATTTGCTTCATCAGTGAAAGGTTGGTTCTACCAAGTTTGTCAAAGTAATTTTTTCTTTCTACATCAAACCTCTTCAAATGCAGCTGCACTCGGGAAGTGAGATTTCATGTAATCTAGATGTATATCGTATGAAGAAACTTTCCAGACTGGCGAACTTGAAATAAAAAAATGAAATAGTTGTATGCGAAAATTTTCGAAACATAAGGGCAGCTGTTACGAAACAATTTTCAGCCTCTCTATACACAATGCTCTTCAACTCCTTGCCCGAAATGGCTGAATTTTCAGTTCGAGCAATAGTTGACAAGAGTTCTGGGATATTCGCACTTGCCAGATAACACGAGAAGACGAGAGGTTGTACAAGCGTATATATACAGTGTCCAGAATTTACCCCTTTACATTTGATCTTGTAATTTTTTTCCTTTCCTATTGAAGTGAACGTTTTAGTGAAAACGAGTGCTCAAAAACTGCTCAGATTCTACTCAAAGGGCCCCTAGGGAATGCCATTTTAGGCTGTATGAGGACACCCGATTTTCCAAAATTTTCTGTAACGCTCGGCGCTAACTGACGATGGTGCTCCCCTTATTAAATAGTAAACTGATCGCACCAGATTTCCAGCACCCTCTCAAAAATATGCAATCCCTCATCCCCTTCCTGTTGAATGATATCCTCATGACAATTTTTAATGGGGGGAAGGAATTCCAAAGTGATCAGGTTCTCTCTCAAGAAATAAATACTGTTTGTATAAGTGCGCGATATTAAGATTCGTTAATGAAAAAATCTCCACATCCAGGGACAGCCGCAGGATGAAAAAAATTGAGGGGGAAGGAAAAGGGCCATAAAAATGTTTACACAAAACCTTTGTGCGCAAAGGGCGCCCCTGCGACCTCCTGCGGCGGGGTCCAGGTGGCTTCGTTCCAGAAGGTTTGACGTGTAATCATATCTCTGGGTAAAAATGAAGTAAGAGAAGTCTCAGAATAACTTTGACCTAACTCCTGTCTGATCTAACCTGGGGGAAACTGGGAGGGCGGTTAGAGGAAAATGGTACTTCACGACCCCACCCCTCCTCCGACGCGCCGTCACTCTTGACACCAATCGTTTGCGATTATAACCAAAATCCTGTCCTACTACACAAGCATTTAAGCGTTTTTGACGGCATTGAGCCTTGTCTTTTCTTTTTATTTCTATTATTATAACATCAGAATGAGTTTGCAATTTGTTAACGTTTTCTAAAACCTACAATGACGTATTTCTGGCCGATGTCCATATTGTTAAATGGCGGTGAAAATGTGCCAATAATACATTTTAAAAAATATTTGCTTAAAATTTGAACCTTTCCATGTGTCCGTGGTTCATTCCTATCATTTACAGCATTTTATTTTCACGGTATTCGGTTTTGGTTAAATAAAAACCGTATTTCTATAACGTGGTTCTTTTAATAGCATCCCAATAGTCAACAAAGGGACAGAAAATAACGCGAAATTGATCGAAAAGTCAAATAGTCTTAATTGGTGAATGACTGTGGCAGTGCACTTTGTGGGTAAAAATAGCGGGGAAAAGAAAGCATTGAACAGCTGAGGAAAGACCTGTGGACAATAACCTCGCCTTAGCTGCAAAAGTGCAAAACGACTATTTTAAGAAGTTCTTTGTTAATCTTCATGTGAGAACACCAGCCATATTGAAATATTATTTGTTGAAAAACCACACGAAAATGATTCTTTTTTCAGGCGAAGGCGTATCATAATCGATTAGGCTTGTGTTCCCGGAACTCCTTAGTATTACATTGTCTGTTATAACTGCATAAACAAAACATTTTACTTTTCAAAGAAATTCAATCGTGGTCCGGTTGTTAATTGGAAAATACAAAACGAAATATGAAGTAAGACCCGGGCTTTGAAGTTTTTTCAGATTTTTTTTATGTAATTACACATTTAATATTTTATTTTTTTTTATTTTAAATTTAATCGGGGGTCTTTTCTTCTCATTTCATTACCCATGCTCGAAGTTTTGATTTCCTACCCAAACCTTTGCATTTTTTCCTCTTTTTGTAGTACATATTTTTACATTTAGGGAACAAGGCAATAAATTAACCGAGGTGGCACAGAAGAAAAACACTCAGCCGTAAGCAGTGACCATTTGAACTTAACGAGTATACAAACTAACTGAGTTTGTCTCTCAAGCGATCAACTTTCGCAATTTTACTGGCTTATCATTGTAATGAATTGACCCAAGGAACAAAATAGTTTTTATGAACCATTCAAAAGTTCACGTAATTCCCTCAGGATGAGATCTCATCCTGAAATTAAGAGAACACCTTGTAAAGCTGTGATTTCAGTTTAATACCTCTTTGAAGAAACAGTAATCTTTGTGCCGGAATTTCCTTAGTAACCATGCATGGTGACGTAATTTTGGCAATTGTTCAATGATGCGCAAATAATTTTGTCATGCAAAGCAGTGCCCTAGGAGGTATGATTCCCTTTGCCTAAAAACTACTTATGAATACAACTTACTTTCAGAATAAGTAGAATGACACCACGCTCGTGAAGAGGTTTTGTTAGCTGCTCTGGCTTGATACACTTAACGCGCTCTGCATTGCCCTGATTTTACGAAATTTGTTTCTGAAACTTATACCGTTACTTTCTATGTAACATGAGTACCAATGGGATTATTCTTCAAATCATGTGCAAAAGGCTTTCCATCTGAGTGTGCTATATACCGTACATTACATTTACGCATGGACATGAGGGACTTTCTCTCTCTCAGGAAAGGGATGACTTTTTGCCGACTCCAGATCCTATCCCAGGGCATAATCTCTACCCGACTGAGGGACGAAGTCTGCCCGGACTGCAGAAGCCCCCCTCCTCCGCCCGACGATAGGAAAATATATCTTAAATTTTCAAAGTTAATAATCAACTTTTCTACAAATTTTAGCCGATCCTTAGATTACTGTCGCGTTTATCTCGACTAGACACCAATGGTAAGTCAAGACTGTACTATTGCTCTATAGGGCGCTTGCCGTGTTGGAGTGAACGCTTTCAAGTGTAGGCTTAAGCAACTGAAGAGGGTAACCAAAGGAGACCAACGAAAGGAGGAGACTTGAGAGGAAGAGAGAGATTGTTGTGATGGTACTTGGTGACTGGAAAGTGTTGGTGTGACCGGAGTGGTTAGGGTGCAGCGTAATGGTTTAGGATAAATGAGTGGTAGGGAACGATAGTTGTAATTGACAGGTCCTCCACACAAACTTGAAACACAACACAAGAAACTAAACAAAAGTGGACAGCTTTTAACCAAAGTTTAAGGTTATTTTCCCCAAAAGTATGATCACGAACACGGTGACGTAAAGCCTATGCGCTCTGGAGGAGGGGCGAAAACGAAGCATCCGGACTTGAGGGCCACTGGCGGGTCTGACACCCACGACAATGATTGTGTTGCCGTGACCAGTGGGCACCCAACTCACTTTTGCCCACCTGGCCAAGCATACGTCATTGTGCAGGCATGGTTCAATTTATTTTTTCACATCGCATGACGTTATATCCTGGAAATTTTAATCACTGCAGTGTAGGTGGTTGCGTCTGGTAAAATTAAAATAAGAAAATAACCAGCGATATCACAACAAAGAGTAGAAATGTACAGCCAAAGATCTGAGACAAAGTCTTATTTAAAAGGATTTATTACAATGTGTGTGTTTTATTTTTAAACATCAGTACAGTGTGTCTGATAAGCTGCATCCAGTTGTAACGCTAAATTAATTGTTGAACATTTGCTGTCCAAGGTTACACAGTTCTACGCGATAGTTAGGAAAGAACCATAGATAATATTTACACACGTCATCGAGCCTTGGCGATACAGCTATTTTTTGTATGGACCCTGTGGGCATCCATATGTTACAGAGCTTTTCATCCAGTAAAACTCTCCAAGATTCGAGATTCCTGGTATTCGTGGGCATTCGCCGCTTTGCCTATAGGGGTCACTCGTTGACCGTTGTTAAAGTGCCTTGAGTTATGTCACAGTTACCAAATCCAAATCGCCATGAATATCATAGCAGAAGCTAACTCGAAATTTTTTTTCTCTTTTGAGAAGACGTCATAAAATGAAAATGCAATTATATCCAAAACTGATATGTTTTATTCTCTTTTGAAAGCACGTTCACTGACATAACGACCGGATTATTTTCGATAAGGAAAAAAGACCAGGCTGTTTGCAGATATAGTCAAACACTTCTATTAACCCAAGGGTTTTCGTTTTTCAATTATTTTCTCAGCAGTAGATTGCATCCCAGCGTCTTAATTGAAATGAAATCTAATTTACTAAATGAACAAGATCTTAATAAAAACAGAAGCATATCAAAAGAGGCCCATTTTCGCTGATTCCAAATTTCTTGGCTTGAGGACATTGATTTGCTTACACGTATGAAGGAATGAGAACTTCGCAATGAAACATGCCTTTATAATTTTTGAGGTGGCATAGTTAAAGGGTCAGATGCACGAATGATGTAAGGGCACCTTGAATGATGTAAGGACATTAATGATGTAAGGGCATCATCGATGTAAGGACAGCAATGATGCACTACATGTTTTTCCTCACCACGCAACTCGTGAGACTATGGCTCTGTAAGCAAACCACATTACATACGTGTGGTGTGTGAGATATTCATGTGAAGACACCGGAATACGATCAAATGCAAACTACCCTAGCTCCTTCCTCGGTTTATATTAAAGCTATTCAATTAAAAAAAAACATGAACGACCTTCTTTTCAAGACATTATTAACAGTAATCCGCCCTGAGGGTTTCATTTTGGAGGTTAACATTGGGTCTTTGAAAATCATGATGATCAATAACAAAACCAAAAAACTACCTGACGAGTAATTAAAAGATAATTAACATAAGGTTAGCAAAAGAAATGTCAACACTGTGCAGTCCTAATTAGTTTTGCATAAGCAACACGATTCTTCAGAAACATTACATTCAAACTTTGAAGACTTACATCTCGAGAACCGTAAAAGATATTGGCAAAACTCGAACTGATTTTGTTTCCTGACGAAAGCTCACTCCCAACTGCTAAGTGAAGTCAGGTCTATTAGCCAACATGTCACACTACAAGACATAAACGTAAGACAATGATTTTCTTTTATCTGCGCCCGGGTATCACACACTAGATATATGCAGAATGTATAACATGTATGTAACTCGAAACTTGCCGCTTTACTTGAGTAAACAAACAGTGTAGGCCCATTTCTTTCATCTAAACGAAACAAATTCTCCCTCATCAATTGAAAGCGTGTTAAAACGTTTTGAATAAAGGGCTTCGTACTTCATGCATTATCCTTCAATTAACCCTTCCCTGGCACTCTTGTAACGACGCAAAATGACAACCATGCATGATCTCGGCAGATTCATTTTTTATTTCTTTACAGGTAAAATTATACGATTCTGGGACTCTGGTAAGGCATACCCGATTATAGTCCTAACCATAATTTTCGTCCAATAATCCTTACAGCTTCCAATTTCTGAACGCATTTGTTAAAATCATGTCAAGCACATATCAGCAAGAGATATCAGCAACACAACCTATAATCATTTAGCTGAGCTAGCAAAATCTATCCAATAGTCTAACCTGCACCTACATGAAACTTTTTTTGCCAAATTTTTCTCAGTAAACGCCAAGAAGCCTCTCAAGAAAATTAATTCATACTTCAATTCTAAGACATCGCCATTTCCCTAATTTTCACTTTAATTCGGAGCATGATCAAAATTTCTCTGTCGTTTACGGTAAGCTTATAATAGAAATGTAATGCCACATGTGAAATCGTACTTTACAGTCAAAAAACGTGCCGTGAGAAGTGCAACTGAACTTAAGATTTAGAGGTTGATAGCATACTCGTGCTTTCCGCCCATTCCCCTTGGTTACCATGGTAACTGAGACTTGTCAAACGCCAAGAAGAAATCGATAGCAATCCATCTGAATCTTGCTAACAGAGCAACGTTCAAAAGTTTGCATTTTCGTCTTCCCTGTCTCTGTTTGATCCTACCCCTTTCCAGTCTAAAAGCGGCCCGACTACATCTCTCTAAGATCGTGGTATATTTTCTGATTTAAGTGAAGTGATAGTGGGTTATAATTTTACTAGGAAAGTGGTGACATTTAACCAAGATTTGAAACAATGGTTAATTACAACTGGAAAGGACTACTTTTGACACGGAATTCCCGCTTATTATTGACAAGGAACGGTGTACATAATCTGTGATTGCCACCCGAGTTAAACGGAACCACAAATCATCATCACAAGTTGCAATGATAAATGTAGAATATACGAACTAAGACTGCCAGTGCGCAGCGCATCATGAACAAGTTCAGATGGGAGGTCCTACCACTAGCCTTCGCGACAGTTGTAGATTCAATGAACTTCTACTGAAGAAATCCAGCACAGAAATGATAAGCGCCCGTCGGGTACTCAGATTTACTCATGTACGTATTTATTTCGCGTATGCTAGCGAAGCAGACGACCAGGCTTACTTGACCTGGTGACTCAGCCGGGGTGCTGAATTTTCCAACTCATTTGTTGGCCGGTCACATCTAGATCTGCGTAAATAAATGCTGGATCCGGATCAGGTAGAGAATTAACCGCTGTATCACAGCTGAACAGTAAAACATACCTTACGGGAATTGTAAGTTTGTTCCAAAGTATTCTCCGTGTTCTGGGTGACTCGGGTGCTAATGATGTGTGAGCAGAAAATAATGTCCCTTGTATTATTTTATACAGATCGCGCAGAGTGTATATGAACCTAGTGTAACTGCAGCTTATACCTTCCACATCAATCTACTGTTTCAAATGTGGCAAATATATAACCCTATTTCCCTTTCGTAATCAACAAGGAACACTAATACTCGGGAAAGGGGTCGAAGTAAACCCTACTTTTAATTTTGTATAAACCAAGAAGGGGGTAAAGCTCCAACAATTTTCGTCTTTTAAAAGATACAGAATTAGGGTACAATCTCAACGCACCCCCACACAAATAATTCCCCCGTGTAAGCTTTATCTTGCCCTCAAGTGGGCCTCCCTTGCCACGGTAGTGACCTTCTCAGTGACTCTGGTCAAATAACCATCACTTTTATGATCCACTCTCAATAACCCCTTTTTGGCACTGACAGTCGATATGCCTTAACATTTCCAAGAGTATTTTATGGTTATTGATAAATAAATACCTTTGAAGTTGACAACTTTTACAATCAACTATTCAGTAGTGTACTCAAGCAGATATTTTTACTTCATCAACCTGTCATTTTATTTATTATTTCTTCTATTTAGCTCCAGAATTCGTCGATCTTTTTTATAATTTATTGAAGGGGTTCTTTTTAACGTGTTATTACTATTCTATAATCCCAAACAATGGAAAGCCATGGGCAAGCGAAACAGTTACGTTATTTTAACTCATCCCCAAGGTTTATTCATTATGACCTACATTTAAGTTAATTATTAGCTTTCCTCTTACCACTTATCTAGGTTACAATGTTCCCGACAAAAATATTGCTTTAAAATAGTAGATCTGAAATCAATCAAGCTACAATTTTAGACCAAAAACCCTCAAGGAAAGATACATGCTCAGCATGCATGTGCATCTAAAAGTGGAACTTTAAAACATACAGACACTGTATGCATCATCTTCGAAGAATTAGGTCTGATAAAATGTAAAATTTTTCTAAATATAGATATAAATTCATTTCAAACGAACATGAAAATCTTTGTCCTTTAAGTCACGGGTAGAGTGATGACGTATATTGCGAGAACAAAAAGAATGGTGGAGATGTCTCTATGACGTATGAATGTAAACAATTCGTCAAGTGGCATAGTAATTAAAAAAGGAAATTCAATCACCTCAATTTTGGTTAGTGCAGTAGTGTGTCGTGGTTCATGATTGGCTCTTGAGAGTCATGTGACAATAGTTGTCACCCTAAATAGTTAATTTAGTTTATTAACTCATTGGTTTACTTTGCATATGCAATGTTGAAATCGTGGAACGTCATGAAAGATACTTGGGAAGTAAATAAAGGTGACATCTGTGCAGTGGCGCAGCCACGGGGGGAGGGGGATTGGCGGTCAAACCCCACATGACCCAACCCTGCAATGAAAAAAACTCTCTATCCTTAGACTTTCCCTTATGTCGAGCCCCCAACCCCCGCCTCCTTCATGATCTGGATTTGTGGGATCTGGTTGTTGTTTCAAAATAGGTTTGGGCCAATTGATTTTGCACTTTTAAAAAGGTAAAAAGTACGGAAGTGTATATCTACCATCAAGGTAGGCATTGCTGTAACACCTTGCTACTTACAACATAAGTTGCCCCGATTCCCGATCTGTTTTGTATTGTCGCATGAAAGATCCCCTTTAAGGAGTGTATCATTTTCTTCTTTTGCTTGTTCACAACAGCAAATAGATAAACGTACAATTGAAGTTCATCGCGTTAAGTTAAAAATTTTGCATAATCAAGCTCCTGGTGAAAGGGAGTGCTCTAAAATGAAACGAATCCAAAAAGGGAGAATCTTCTAAGCAAGGAAAATAATTAAACTTGAAAAAAAAAAAAAAAAAAAAAAACAAGGGGAGAGTGGGAAAAGCCTATCAGTATGGTGAAGACAATGAAACAATGTATTCAGATTAATGTTCTACTGAACCTGACCTTCTTAACCTTATTATTTAAGCCCCTCCCACAACTGTCTAAAACTCCTCCCCATCCAGATACAATATTCGGGTGAGTATACAAAACCTCCATGTGTAATCAAAACACTCCTAAGTACAGTTAAGCTGCGTACACTGTAAACACTTACTGTAGATTTATAGAACAACAAAATGAAGCGATACAAAGAGGATTGCAGAAAACAGCCATTTTTTTACAGTTTAATATAGCTGTGGACGAATCCGATCAGCGCTTGTTTTACGCGATTGTAGGCAGCCATTAGTGGTGTCCATCAGCCTTAAATCGTCTTCATTTATTGTCTGAATGAATTTCAAAGCCCCACATTCAAATAAATTTTTCTAAAGTCCTCCCGACCCCCTGGCAAAGGGCCGTTCGGCGAAACCAAACTTGATACTGCTTCCCGAAGAAGCTATTACGTCCACTAAAGGACAACACTTAACGACCAACCTCGCGGCCTTCAGACCATTCAAATAAATTGAACAAATCAAGATACAATTGAGTTTACAACCATCCATAATACAGGTAGCAAGAAAATTGAAAGTTTAAGAGGTGACAGACCCCAGTGTATGGCCGACTGAAATCAGACAATCACTTGCTCTCCTGATTCGCCTATATTCACTCTGCATTTTTAACTTGCCGTCAATCAAAGAGAAGTGCCAATTGTTAATTTCTGTGGAGGTCAACAAAAATCGTGGTTTGCCATCCTAGTCAGCCATCTCCTCTATGAAATACAAACGAATCTATAAAAAGGTGTTTAACTGTCAAAAAATACATCAACAGAGTGTTTTTACTGACGTCATAGGCCGCACCCCTTATTGACTTCCCGGCAAACACCATTGGTAGTATACGTCAGTTGATCGATGGAACATGTAATGACTGTTGATTGTTTCCACGCAGTGGGCGGGGATAACCTATTATGACGTGATGTGAAAACCCTCTGTAACTGTCTATAAGACTGATCATAATGGCACACTATACACGTTATAAGAAATGACGTAGCCAGAGGTTCCATGGGGCATGCCTCTCATCATTTAGCTCCTACCAACAGACCGGCAAACGTAAAAAATAATTCACATTTTAATTCAAAAGGTTTCATATGTGGTACAAGATTGAATATGAGGACACCCAATTTTCCCCCCAAAAGGTTTAGAAGTAAGGGGGACAACCTTTCATCTAACCTCCGTCCGACCATTACGCAACATTCTGCATGCCCCCCCCCCCCCCCCTCGGTTAGAGAAATTCATACACTGCAAAATTTGTCTGTAAGAAATACAAAGAGATAACAGAAAAAGAGGACAGGTATTTCTGAAACTTGTTTGCCAGCACTTTTGCTGTAATATTTATCTACCCCTTTATGTTTTTGTTTTAAATTTACAAACATTTTTTAAAGTGTAGTGAGAGAAATAGCTCAATATTATCATCATCACCACACGAACGACAGTCTTGATTTTCTCCTGGTACTTTAGAAAACTATGTCATCGCTTCCATCCTTTTTGTTGTTCTTCATAAACCTTGAAGAAATACTCGGGATTATTGATCCTCTGCTTCACGAATCTGACTTTTTCCCTGTCGTTAGTCATTTTTGGCCTCTTTGTACTCTCCCAGACATCTGTTTCAACAGAAATTTTTCGAGGATGGAACCCCAGTCTAGTTCTGGGCAGTTCGTATTTGACCAACGATGAGGATGGTTTCAGCAGTTTTCAACACATCAGCAACTTTTCAATTTGTTTAATTAGTGCATTCCTAACGTCCCCCTGGTTCTATCGGAAACACAGGAAGTAAAATTGTGCCAGGTTTTCTTTTATTTTACATTGCAGTTTACTATAATAATGTAGCCTATATTTATGTAATACAAAGAATTGTTGCAACGAGAGCAACCCTTTTTAAGTGAAGTAAGATGCACTTAACAATTGATATGTCGATCTAATGTGCACGTTAAATGTAATCGGTTGGTCTGGTAACAGAGTTTCAGAGTAAAAAAGTTGGTAACAGAGTTGATCAGAGCACCCTGCTGTATTTGCCGAAATACAAGGCACCACAGGACTGTAGGGCACCGCCACGATACTTGCACGTTCAGGCTTTCCAATATGGCTGCATCCGTCTTGTGTTTAAATTTGGACTTAGCCAAGTGGTTCGATATTGAGAATTGCGATACAGACTTGAGAAAAATTTGCGAAAATGCAATCTGCTGTTTAAATCAACAATCAGTATTATTTTGATATTTTTGTTTGCTCGATCAGTTCCTAAGAATGACCTGCGGACCAATCAAATTTTGGGGAGAAAATTGCATTTGAAAAGAGTTATTCTCACTCTTTAAGAGCGGATCATAGAGTTCGGTCTTAATTTTAGATCCGTCCCGAATTTCACTCTTTTTTTGGTTTGAGAGCTCAGAGCGCAATATGTCCTTATCAAATTTCATGAACGAGAGGAGACTGGCGGACATTTTGGTACATCCAAATTTTTTACTTCACTCCAAGAGCACATCGTTTTTCTATGGTTATAACATATCTATGGTGCTTTATACTCGTTGACATGTGGTGGTATTATCGCTGATACTTGCCTTTTTTAACATTAACGGAAAAAAGTAACTTTAAATCTCCAAGGGACAAAGTAATAGTTCTCTACTACCTGTAGGCTTGCACGTTTTTAACATACTTGAAAAATGAAGTGCCGTTTCATGACTATATAGGCCTAGACCTAATAGCTGTTCTTGGTTCTGTGTGGAGGAACGATTTATGTCTGAGCACTTGCTTTTTGCTGCTTATTGGACCGATCGATTATTTTGACAGGTAATTTTCGTCTTCAAACGCTCGTTTGGTTAATCCAGCCCGTCAATCATAGATTATTGCAGTTTTTCACCAAACCCGTAAATCTTGAAGAAAGCTCGTGAAGTAATTTTTTGGAGATCTCGAGAAATGTACCAGATGGCAATAAAGAGTCTCCCTTTTTCTTTCTGCTCTCTTTATTAATATATTAAAATTATGTTGTTTTATTGCGGTATATTATTTTCTTACATACTTGTTGTGAACATCAAAATGGGAATTAATGAAACTGTTAACGGTTTAATAGGTACACACCAATAAGCTAGTTCGGTAATTCGTCGGCGCGTGGAATTGTGGGGCGCAGACGGATATACAAACCGAGCTCAGCACGTAGTGTACGGCGCTCCTTTATATTCGGACAGTGCGTGCAAAGAACACAAAGCATAAATCTGAATAGCTTATCCGAACGAAAATAGGGACCCAGTCCTACTTTATAGCTCATTTAAGTTCATATTGCTACACCAAAAAGGCAATTCAGACAAATTTCCCTGTACAGAACCACGCCTGTGATTCCTCCTTCCGTTATGGTTGGATTAAGAAAGAATGATGTCTTCACATTTTCATGTAAACTCAAATTTTGGAGCACGTGTTGTAGGTGCGGGATTGGGATGTTTATACCCACGATTTGGACCCATGATGTGCAAAAAAAAAAAAAAAAAAAAATACCGAACTCGCTCATTCAAACGCTTTCCAAACCAATAACTATTACTTTACATACCACACTATCATGTGTTTGCTTAGCTTGACATTTAATTAAATTAACGGCCCTTTGGAGGTGCTCTCCTCAAGTAACAATTGGCTTTTTCAAATGAAAAACAAGCAGGGCATCTTCATATTGATTGGATAGTTTGACAGACAGGCCGAGTGGCAAGGGAGGACACAATTGGTTGTCTTCCGCTGATTTTTAATCTACTTTTGAAAAAAGTGCTGCATTTTTCAAATTTTCACGTTTTTAGGAACGATCCGCTAAGACCAAAGTCAGTCATTCGTGTAGAGATTTTAAAATGATATGGAATGACAGGAGAGGAAGTCTCGTGTTTGTTTTTTAGAACAGAGCATGCGCAGTGCGTGTTCTTACCACTAGCGGAAAGAGGCTTAGTAGATTTTAATTAGTTGAAAAGTTGCTTTACAGCTGCAAAACAGCATCACCTGGTTTAAAATAAAGAGTATAAAGGTAGGGAGACGAAACGTAATGTGGTCATTTTACTCAGCGGCGACACGTGAGGGGTTTATAAAAATCAATATCTGATTGATTAAAATCGATCACATGTCTATTTTTGTCCTCACCTTGAACATTTCGGTTTTATGTCTCCTTTCAGGCAAATTGAAGTTGTTTTTGTCTAATTTAGGTCACTGCGTTAGAGAAGTCACGTATCAAAGCCTACAAAATGAGTATGTTTTTGACGTAACATTTCCACTTTTGCATATTCATAATGTATTCCTTAGAACACGAAAATTATTTTATTTCAATATGTCTCGTATTCTACAGCCGATATCGGTTTTACAAATCAGAGTATGTCATTTAAAGCCAATTACCAAATGTTTCCAACGGCAATAGTGGGATAAGGAGGCCATAGACAAACAAATACATCTTTCGCAGAGAGAATGCACTCCTCGTCTCATTGGCCATCATTTATCCCGCGGGGCGGACGAATTTTTCTTCGCTCAGCTTAACGCTGCCAAGAAAATAACGTCCGTCGGCGTTGCAGACCAAATCATTTCAACTGCGTAGGAAACTTAAGGAAAGTTCATTTACACACTCGAAGAACAATTGGTTGCTTGCTACTATATAAAATATGAATATTCACAATTATTCAACATGTCTCTCAGTACTAAGAGTATTCACTTGAGAACGAAGGATCGAGGTATATACTCGACAGATTCTTATCAAAATTATCGTCGATTAAACTTTCAAATTGCCCGAAAACTATTTAGATATCTGTTTTTTCTCACGAGGGGTGTAATAAACAGACGACTCGCCGTTAGTTACAGGCTAAAGCCTCTTAAATTTGACTCGCATCCGCAGGCTTTCAACTGTCATACTATTCACAACGAGTAACGTTAGGTATCACACACATACCATAGGCTTCAGAACTGTGCACAGAGTATTGTATTGTAAAGTCTACCGTTCTAACGTTATTACTCAACGTTTCACTAGACACAAGTTACGGTATGGTACCGTATGTTCATATATGAATATCCAATACAATTTCCTTTTAAGAATCGTAAAAACAATATTCATATAAAGATTTAGAATAATTTCCGTTTTGAGGCTTATAATTATAGGCCTATATTAATGAAATTCTTGTTTTATGGTCTGAAGGGACTTTTTTACTGTCGCCGGCAGGCTCAGAGGGGAGGTAGCCTAAGGGGGCGGCCGCCACATAGGCGCTACGTGGGCTACCCATCATTTAGCTTCCTAACGGACAAATTCAGCAAGACGTCGTGGCTTGTTCACGCCATCATATTGAAAGCTCAACCGGCTATCTAAACATGTTTGTGCCTTACATCTCAACGTTATTAGAGACGTGTTCCACATAATTGTGAACGAATAGGGTTTTTAACGGTGTCATACGCCTGATTTTTCCCAGAACGAATGAGAGTGAACCGGTACATGGAAAAAATCCTAAATTAATCTCAAAATGAAGGTTTGGGTTAGATTTTCGGTTAGGGTCACGCGGACCAGAGATATTTAGCCTTCTCTTTCCTAACACGGTGTCAGAATCACGAAAAAGAAGTCGAACTACTTCCGGACGTGCTTAAGACTTTAAATGAGTTGGGGGTTAAGGGTTAGGGGATGGACTAAAGACCTTTGGTCGTCATTTCGCCTTGTAAACATATACATTAGGTGTTGATTTACGATAGGCACTCATTTTGAGGAGGACCTATTGTTTGGGCCAATTACACCCCTTTCTGTGTATGTTTTAAATAAAAATATGCATTTCTGGCATCCCCGTAAGTGTGTCTTCATATGGGTATCGTATTTACAACGCACATTAGGCTACATCTATTTGTATGTGAAAAAGTGGGTGCTATATCGGTATGCTTCAAAAATGTACATTAATTAGACACAAAATTGTTGCGCAATACCTTTTAATATTGATCATATTTAATTGAAACTTGTGCATATCGTCAAACATATATAAGATACCATATATACATTGTTGCTGTCGCCCTTCAAGATTGTCATGTTATTTTTTCATAAAATTTTTCAGTGACGTAATGTAGAGATATATTGAAATTGTGACAGTTGACCTAAGTCGCACTTTAGACGGTGACGACCTAAGGTAGATTCCATAGTTATATAAAACAAAAAGTAAAAACTGGTTAAACAAGGGCATATATTTTAGCTTTCATCCGTTTTAAAGTCTCTGTTTTTCGTTTTACCTTTTAGTTGTCTGAACACGTTTCTGAGGAACGGACCGATGGTCCTGAAAGCTAAAATATATGCTCTTGTTTAACCAGTTTTTACTATTTGTTTTATGTTTTTACTGGTTTATATATATATATATATATATATATATATATATATATATATATATATATATATATATATATATATATATATATATATATATATATATATATATATATATATATTTAGTTCTCAGTACTTTGGTAAGAACCTAGTCACATAAATGCCCGCCCTCAATTGATAAAACAGATGCAAACAACATTGCCACATTTGAAAGGAGATAGCACTTCGATGATTTTAGTTCATATTCTAAATTCTTCAGACATTCAGATTTTTGCATGGGTTGAAGCTAACGTCTACATTTCTTTCACCTTCTAACGAGCCATCACTTCCGGGTCCTCTAAATACATCGACTGTACGCTCATAAAAAGGAAAATTTGTAAAACTGAATTACTTTAATCCTCAATAATTTAGAAACTGAATTAATGCCAACAACCAACGGATGTCGCCGGGGCTTCATTCAACATTTAGGAACGTACTTAATCCGATACTTAGGGACGTAGGTTTCATAACAACTTATACTGAAAGTGATTTACCGAAGTTTATCAGGTATCCCAAGCAAAAGTTATTAGCAATTTAATCTCATTCGTGGAAAAAAGGGATTCAGTACCATGCAGTTAATGATCTCGGGAAATCGGGGGCGAAGGGGCCGTCCTCGTGTTCCTACACTCAACATTCAAAGACATGTAAAGAAATCCACTTTCATCATTTAAGGTCCACCATCCGACGATGCAAATGAGAAAAACAAAATAATAAAGCTTATGCACACGGTGCTACAAAGCGTAAAAATGTACACAATCTGGTGCGCTCGACTAAGCATTTCACGAAAAGGTGTCACGTTTTTCCTGTATATGAAAAATACAAATTATTGTCCGGCAATTTACATTTCTTTCTTCATTCTGCAGTAGGAATTTTTTCTCTCTTTTTATGAACCCGATGTTAATAACATTCTCCCTATGGTATGGCCTTCCATAGCACAGACGAGACTGAGTGAAACAAGGGGAGATGTTTCTGACAAGGTTGAGCGATAAAAAGTGTGATTTTCCTGACATCTGTACGTAATATGAACTTATGATCTCCTAATGGCTGTATGGACGAGTCCGAATAGTCAAGTGATGGTCTGTTTTTGGTGGTCATCACTGGGGTCCATCAACTTCAGTCTTTAAAAATCTTTGCTTCATTGTATTATGGATGATTGCGCTAAAATACTACTTGATTTCCCCACTTTCACAAAATATGAGGGTTTAGAATTGTTCATAGTAAAACTCAGACGATTTAAGGCTGAAAGACCTCATTTATGACCGTCTTAAGTTATTGCTCGGATTCAACTATATATCTACTTTTATATATCGAATAAACAACTGTCTTTTGATATTAATTCCTGTTTACCCAACACGTTAATGACCCTCTTTGTTAGCAATAAAACAAAACACAACAGTCCAACAGTCAATGTCTATTTTGGAAAATTTAGAAAGCTACAAACTTAACCCCCAGGCGTCTGATTGGAATAGCTAATTTCGAAAACAGTTATATGTTAGAGATGTTCTATGTGGCGCAAAAGATATCCTGCTGCCCTCACTCAAGCTATCCAAAAGTGCGGATCATTACACCTCCCCCCCCCCCCTTTACCAAATTTTAATACCATTTAAATGCGTTACTTTGTTCCAAGCTGCTTATTCTTATAGGTTCGATCAATGTCTGTACTGCCTTATAGGTTCATTGGGTTGATATCGTTCACTTAATAGAATTGTTTAAAGGTACCACCATATGAAAATATATAAGATATAATTAACTTATTGAAACGTCAAGTTTCACATCCCATATTTAAGGAAAAAATTAAAATTTTGAATTTTGTAGTGTCCTGACTTGTAGCGATGTTGTGCAGCACAAATTTTTAAAAACCGAATTTAGCTGTTAAGTACTCACTGATAAAACATTTATTTGTATGTAGCGTACGGGAATTGTCTATGTTTGACCATTTGTCATTGGTACGTGAAGAAAACGTAGAAATGTTTTGGAAGAAATCGTTGAATTTCATGAACCAACTCAATATGAGTCACTTGTTGTAGCCATCATTCACTCTGTTAGCCCCCCCCCCCCCCAGAAAAAAAGTGAAAATAGGGGAAGATCCAAATTTTAGATAGAATATTTACTCTGATATGGTGCAAATGACTTTTAGTCTATTCAAAATTGTCCATTCAAATTTGCATTGCCCCTAAATTTCACGTTGTTGGTGATTTTTCGCTCTAATGAGTTATTAGAGTATACATTTGTTTCCATGTATTCTGTTAGACTAAAGTGTCACTCCATATATTGTTAGAATTTGCGAAACCCTGCTTTTCTTTACAGGTCATTTCACTGAAGTTCTTATTCCTACTTCTTTTATCTCTGGCAAGCAACTTTAAAAAATACACTCAACAGGAAAATGCCGCCCCCAACTTATATCCAGACTTGCAGAGGGGGTGGTTTGGGGGTTGACCCCCCCTCCATGACCCAATGTTGAGGTGCACAAACACCTAAAATAACGGGTGTTTTTCTCTCCCCCTTAGAGTTTTCGTTCATGTCGTGCTCCAACCCCCCCCCCCCATAACACAATTCTGGCTATGCTACTGCTTTAAATTATTGTTATAGACTATCGTATTTCTTAAATGGCTCATAAATGATTTGACAATACTTCCCCGCCCCCTTTTCTCCTTCAAATGTGAAATTTACTGGAGGTTACTTCTTGGTTTACCTTGAATATGCAATATTTAAGCCCTAAATATTATAGAAGATATTTTGAAGAGAAACAAAATGAAAATTATGAGATATAAGTGTTGTGCAAAATAAGTTTCGGGCCACTGCTTTTGCCTTTGAAGGCCCATTTTTTCACCCTAAACAGTACCAATTCTCCTAACCTTCTTACTTAAGCCCCTTCCACAATTGTCTAATATTCATCCTCATACAGATACAATCTCAGTTTATTGCTTCAAGGTGAGTATAGAAAACCCAATTTATGTAATCAAAACACTCTCAGTACCGTTGGTGTTGTGTAATATAAGCTTTGGTACTCTGCATTGTTTGAATTAGCTGTCAGTCAAAGAGCTAAGCCAATTGAGGATTTCAGTTAACCCTCACAATAATTTTTGTAGTTTGGGGTGAGAGGATTGGCCCTTTAAGCACAAAAACTGTGTCGGCCTTTATACTGTGCTTCACAGTGTCTTTCAGGTAAGGAAGTCAATGTGTGGGTGTGCAATTTCATGGATGATCAGGGAGAAAGAATCTGATTGTAGTTCCAAGGAAAAGGGTAAAACTCTTTAAAAGAAACCTAAGGCATTTTACCCAAGGTTGTGCGTTACTATCCTCAGAAAGTGCAACATGCGACAAAGTGATACGACAGAGAACAATGTCCAAAGGTTGGTTGGTTTAAATCAAAACAATAAAGATCACTATCAAAATCATGTTTTTGATAATTTGAAAAAAATGTAATTTAATTCAAACCATTTGATTCGAATCAACTTATGTGATTTAAAGGGCAAATGCAGTCACCCCAATTTGAACAAGGATAGTTGTCTGTACTAATTTGTGAATGGCTCTTGACAATCATGTGACAATATGTTTTTCACTGAATTGTGAAATTTACAAGTAGTAACATCTTGGTTAACCTTGATTGTTGAATGTTTAAGCATTAAAATGTCTCGAAAGCTTCTTGGGACAAAAAAAAATCAGTAGTTGTTTCAAAATAAGTTTTGGGCGACTGCTTTTTACCTTCAAATAATGCTGTTAAAATAAAATAAAAAAATCAACAACCTTACTATGCGGTATGCCCCGATTGTAATTCCCCGTAGGACAGCAATTACACCACTTTGAATGAGAATACCTTGTTCATTATTGAGTTATCGAGATTAGGGTCGAACCCTTGACTTCTGTACGTTACTACTAGTAACCCCCTTTACTTTCCCCGCCATACATCTGCCATGCAGTACTGACCACAATTACTGACGACAATAACAAATACCGATTCAGTAAATGATGATAATTTCTTGAAAACCCCTTTTCAACAAACTTTCAAGAAATTCCAGTATCTCCAATGGTACAGTCCCAGCTCCTCCCCTTGACATCTTTATTGGGCGGAAGCTTTTAATGGAAAATGATCCTTTCATGATACTTTGTATACAGCCGTGGCCTATTGCATTGTGATGCTAAATTAAACTATCCAAATACAAGTCCTGGACCCGTTGCCGGATAAAAAGAAACAGTCCTCGAATCTGATACTTTAGACTTGCAAAGTACCCATCCAATAGCTAAGTTACATACACTGTATCACAAATCATAATATCGACTGTATTTTTTAACCTAATGTTTTATTTATAAACAAGCATTTTGATATTGTTCCTGTGACATGCAAAATTTGAGCCAACGGAGTTCATCTAAGTTTACATGAAAGATGGTAATTTATTATGGAGCTGATTTTATTCTCCAAGGCCCCATCCGTCTAGCTTCTAAATAAAATTTTTCATATTGTTTCCTCCATATAGAAATATTTTCTTCAGTTTGCAAAATTTATATTCGTCCGATTATATGGAAAAAGTGAGCCATCGGAGGTCATCTTGGACAATATGAACAATAATTATTTTATCAGTGAGCTGAGTATGTTCTCCAAGGACCCATCTGTCTCGCTATTAAATATATTTTCATACTTCTAACTCCATAAAGTCCTTTTTCCTCAATTTGCAAAATTTCTAAATATATTGCAAATGAACCATCCTTGTCCTTGCTAAGGTGTTTTTTTTTGGAAAACTAGCATTATTAAAATACCTGTTTATTTTGTTCAATTTATCTTGATACTTTACGATTCGAAAAGCTGATGATGTGTGGACTAGCTCAGCTAATTACACCAATTAGAAATGTCCGACTCACTGGCTCCACTTAGCAACTATCATATCGCCGGTGAACGGCACTTTTTGCTATCGGAATACAAAGCTCGTGTTAAGAATTGAAACTTTTGTTTACTTTATACCAGCAGAATGTTTTACCTTCGGTACCTGATAAAGTATCGTGTCTTTGGCAAGATATGACTCGAGTCATCTGTCAAAAAAACGAATAAATGTCGCTTTCATTCAGTGTTCCAAGGCAAACAATAATATCACATTATAACCCGATTTCAACGATTGGCCTCATTCTTGACTATGTCAGTGACATCATGAATATGCATTAATTATTTCAATGCCACTGGTAGGCGACTTTTTAATCAATCTGTCTCCGCCCCTATTCGTCTTGTGTTCACTAGTTGTATAGTTGCCGTAAATCATGTTATACTTAATATATAAATATTTGGAATTTGTACTTCGTCACAGAACTTTTCTTCATTGAGAAGCCCTCCTTAAAACAGGGAAAAGTGATAATGGTTACTAAATTTAAAGGGCTAACGTGGTCACTCCTTTTTTAGGGGGGTATACTTCGGCATTCTCGTACGTGAATCGTTTTTTCTATAGCCACGCGACAACACACTGGCGTTGCATTGTGCAACGCGTATGTAGCTTTCGTGTTAGAATATTTTAAAAAGCCTCCGCTGTGCATTTTGAATTTCATGAAATTTTCTTGTGATTGATGAGTTGAAAGAACTTTTCAAGTTAAATTTTTTAGCTGATTATGCGCCAAAGGTAATGGATGTGAGATTGTTACATGAAGTCACTAACCACAAATGATATTGTTGGGGGGATGGGGGGGGGGGTTAAATGTTTTCCGGGGGGTTATAATTATTATTGGGCAAAATGTACTGTCGATAAATCAAGACAGTAATAACTTTGATATTTTTCTCTGACAAGCGCAAAAATTCAACTAGACCGCTACCCCCTCCCTTGGCTGCTTGCTTGGTCCTATCTAACTATAGGCTAAAGTGATCACGTTGCCTTTTGCCTCGGACAACCGCATTTAACATGTTCGCTTTTATGTTCGCTACGTGGGAGCTCTGTTGCAGCTCCCTGATGCCAACTGCACAGCTTTATCATTTAATAACTTAGATGTTACGTTACGGTATATATACGTTCTTGAGTTAAAAATATCTAGAAGTATCTCAAAAGACAAATAACGTGATAAAATTTCACTTACATGTCAAAGTTCAAACTTTCAATGTGGAAGTGATTACCCTTGCCGACTTAGACCGCCTGCTGCGACAACTCATTTTAACACATGTCACCCACTCTGTGTCAAAAGGTGATGTTGATATCAAGGCAATACAATAAATCTATAGGAAATTTGGCATTACACTAACATAAAAGAAAATTTATCTTATTTCTCATTAAAACAACAAAACAAAAAAGGTCGAAAATTTATGTTTACATTAAACAATGGGTACCATGACAACCACAGTTCCTCGTAACACTTGAAAAGGATAACTACATAATGTATTCTCCTTCCTCCTAATTTTGAAGAGAGAAAAAACTTTTTCCCTTTTTTTAAAAAAATGAGGATATTATTTGGAATTTAGTTTAAAAAAATGCGAACAAAAATTTTGTAACCCTAACGGATCGAACCACTTGTTCCTGTGTTGAACGTATTTGCAAGTTCCCAATTTATAAGCACGTTTATGTTAACTATCAAGTAAACGCCCGTCGTTTCACCTCATCAAAGTACACAGAGAAAAATCACAGAAACAGGTTCAACCGATAAGAGTGGAAAAAAGAAGTAAAACCATTTGTGGACAACAAAAACCAAATTAACTCTTACCTTACACCGTTGAAATTCTCCTTACAAATTCCGTGTGTTTGAGGACAGGTCTCGTCTCCAAAGTTTTAGATGTATGTGCTTTATCAAAGTCAGAGTGAAATGTTTCCGAAATCTCCAAACCTCCCCTCAGTTCCTTTGAAATCAAACGTTTGTTGAAGACTCTCTTTTGCTCTTTAAATCTTGTCACGAGAAAGAGCCGTTTATGTAATTGTAAGCTTGACACGAAGACACGCCCCCTCATCTCTTGGATTCTTGTGAATGAGAATTTGAATCCAGGACCAATCAGAGTGCATTTTCCATTGTTATTAATATTAAGTACATTGTGACAGAGAGAGCCTATTAAATTTCAATTGATTTCCTAGTGACCAAGAAAATGCGTTAGGAAGATGGGTTTCAGACTATCATTTTTGCGGATTGGAAATGTGAAGACCCGGAAAAAATGTGACGCCGAAAAAAGTATGTTCTTACAGAAAGATACCTTATTGGAACCTCTACATGAAAGTTTATAGGAAACTTCTTCAAGGAAAAGTAACCATGAAAAGTTAACCAGTTAAACGTCATTTCCCAGTATTTCAAACGCGTAATGTTTGACTTAAACATTGAAGGTGCATGGCATATCTTTGAATCATGCATCCGCCCATTACGTCAACATCTGACTGAGGGTTCGAGAAGTTGATCAACTTTTAAGTTTTTTGTGTTCCTCGGGAGCGCGAAGGTCGAAACATGTGAGGTGCACTTTCAAAAAGTTCGACTTTTGGCTAGGTGGTAGGATGTTAAAAATAACAACTTTTTCGACCTTTAAATCAATCCATGATGAGGTACAAAATATCAAATATTGTTTGTCGCTAAGAGACATTTTGTGCAATATTAGAAAAAAGCTAAAGTTGTCTTTTATACCTATGCTGAATATTCAACAGGCTCATTGTAAGAATGTAAAACCATTTGACGATGTTGATTTCATGGTAATGCAGCAGGAAAATGTTTGGAGTGTAAATGGTTCCCCCTTCCAAATGTAACTCTAAAACACGATTGCGTTATTTTTCCTCTTGAGTATCCTAAGTTGGCCGCAGAAGCACAAAAGTAAAAAAAAATGAATAACTCAAATTAAATAAAAATAAAAAGAAGCAAAATACAGTGGTCACGAAAACTGGTTCACTCTTAAAACAGTTGAGCAACCTTAGCACATGCTATATTGTTGGGGAAGTAAATCGTTCACGTTCGGGGAAACCATGACGATTTTCCCCAATTACTCTTTAAAAATTGACCAATAAAGTTAGTGAATTTCGCTAAAAATGTTACACGTGCTATATGTTATTCTAACATTTAGTACCGTTGCTCAACTGTTCTAAGAGTGTACAGATTGAGATCCCCTGCCTCACCCCATTCAGCTACTTCCGGTTGCACCATTACAGCAAAAACGCCTCTCCGACAGCGTAGGGTCGTCGATTTATGGACTTGGCAATGGCAATGACCAAACATCCACTTCCGGTTAGGCGAGACCCTACATTATACAGTGGTGGTGCCATCCTAGATTGGCAGAAAGGGGATCGACGGGTTATGAGAAGGGCCAAGCCTTCAAGCATATCAGCACTAGAAGTATTTACAAGAGGCTGGCCTGGGAGCGATTGTAGCAAAGGAGAAATTACACGCAAATTCATGAGCCGTGCGCCTTCCCCTTTAATCCCAATAATGAATGGAATTGAGAGTAAATGATCAACAAGAAATGCGAGAATTTTAAAGCGATTTTCCGAAGAAAAACTTTATTGACTTCAAAATATGCAGAAAAATGTCTCCTTGCAGTAGGTGAAAACGGCATTTGAATGGCATATAGCGTTTGGAACATACTAATTTTCAAAGAAGTGCAAGGTGTAGTGCATTATGGGAAATCTGTGATGTCATCGAGGCACATTAATTTAACAATGCGTTCAATTTATTTATAATTTTGTTGTAGCTGAGGGGCATATTTAGCAACGTGGTTTGCTGTACCCCACACAGGGTACGCTAGCGTAATGCTGCCGCTAGATCAACAGAAAAAGATATTCAAACATTCCAAAACTATCAAATCAAGGACAAACTGGACATTTCATTATAACGAAAAACAGAGGAAATCTGAAGCAATATGCCCACATCACACAACTTTTTGTGGCTTTGTTGGAATGTAGAGGTATTTTTTAAACAAAATAACCAATTTTAAAGTGATATATCTTGGGTTAGCAAAAGGGTATTGCAACAGGCTGTATAGGGCACGGTGTGAAATATTTTTGTCTTTTTTTTTACGAGGCTCAAGTGAAAAGTCACCGAAATGTGCCTTCAATTGAAAAATTTGTCTTTCTTAGTGCATGGGAAGAGCGCTTGGTCTATACACTCAAAAAGAAAAAAAAAAGAAGGAAATGTAGTCACTCTTGAAAAGAGTGAAAAGTGTGAATTAACTTCATTCGAGTGCAAAGTCACTCCAAGAAGAGTGAAATTTACCCCAACAAGACGGCAAAAGTAACTCTTCAAAGAGTGCTCGCAAGCGTGGTCCCTGAAGGCACTGAACCAAGAATGAAACTTCACTCTTTTGGAGTAAATGTCACGCTTTTTGGAGTGAATTTCAGCTCTTTTGGAATGAACATAATAACTTTTTCTCTTCTAACGAGTGAAATTTCATTCCTTTTTTTTTTTTTTGCATACACGACCTTTCATGTTTCGGATCTGAAGAGCATTTTACCATGAACAATAATCTAAACCCAAGATATCCCATTTCAATTCCATCACGCATCACTGTAAACACAAATTAGTGGAACAGTGCCTGAACTGACTAATCACGTTAGTCTACAATATTGACTAATATTTGACCCAGTTGAACTAGTTCCTTACAAATATTAAGCCTCCTTGATTTAGTTTAGCCTGATGTTCTTTAAGTCCATTACTACGAAATACCCCTGACACCTCTCACCCTCCCATCTCCTGACCACATCTCAGTCCCACCTCCTAGCTACTCTTAGGAATTTATTACCGACCGCGTGTCTGGTCTAACGATAAGAGCCCTCTCACGCGGAAGGCCCGGGCTCTTTTTCCAGGTGGAATCATACCAAAGACTCTAAAAATGGAAACCTACTGCCGTCAGTTATGCGTGATGCTCCGCATAAGCAATGGAGTAGGGAAAAAAAGCCAGTGAGCCACAACTGAAAAAAAGCCGTGGCCAGCTTGATTTAAACCAATAGGTTGGAAACTGGGACGTTAAACTTCATCTAACTAACTTACTTAGAAATTTATTTTCAAATTATCTTTCAGGAAAAAAAATGTCTTAGTTTTACCCCCCCCCCCCGCAAAGAAATCTGAAATTGTCACTCAGGAGTTGTACCCCCATCAAAATGAAATAAGTCGCCAAATCGTTAGAACAACCACGTGTCCCAGAATTAGGAATAAATGAGTGAATCCATATAGGAGGGGCTAAACACACAATAATACCCCTCTCCACATTATTCCTGTAAATTATTCACTGAGTGAATAACAAGCATGTGAGCGACAAAACCCCGGGAAAATTATGTTACTGTTATTGCAATCATTTTGGGAAAATGATAGCTGCTTCCCCCTACCCCACCAAACAGCCAAATGCTCTTATTTGTTTTTGGTTTAAATGCTTCCAGTAAAATGTAAAATGTAGCAAAAACTAAAAACATCAAACTCAAACCTGTAAACCTCGAGTATTGGGCCTTTGTATACATTGCGAGCATGCGAACATACAGTTGTACGTAACATCTGCCAGAAACTCTCTTTTACTCCGAAAATGATATTTTACGTTCCTGAAACCAGACGAAAGGATGGCTGACGTTCAGCACGTAGGACACAGCTGACTTGATCTTCGAATAACCGACAAGACCCGGCCGCTTATCTTTTTTCTAAGTGACGTGTGATGAGATTTGTCTGCGGGTCTTTGTCTTTGTTTAGAATCGGAAATGTGAACCGTGCCGCTTAACATTAAATCATTTTTCTTGTTATTAAAAACAGAAAACTGTGGTAAGTTGCCCAACGCTTCGCAACGCACGTAGCCTACCCGATGCATGTCCCGGGGAGGCTCGTGTGAATTTTTGAATGATGCTCTTAAAGGGCAAGAGCAGTCACCCGAACTTATTTTGGAGCAACAGTTAAGTCTCACAATTGTCTTCTTATTTCTCTTTAGAGTATCTTTCATTAGATTTTAGGACTTCTTATTGCATGTCCATTGAAGGTTAACCAAGCATTTACTCCTAGTAAATTACACAATTGAGGTGAAAAATATGGTCACACAGTCTACACCATACAATAATTTAAGTTTGGGTACACGCATTTCTTTTTATTTTGTAATCAAATTCTCCATTGGTAAATGTTATTTTATTGACATCAAATTTTGAAAGTTCAAAACATGTAGAGGGTATCACACCTTTACACGACGTGGAAAGATCGTGTTTGCAGATAGGACCTCCTTGAATGCTCTCAAGATTTTTTCTTAAGTCCCACCGACCCTCTGGCAAAGGGTTGTTTGGCGAAACCAAACTTTAAACTGCTTCCTAAAGAAGGTATTTTTCCACTGAAGGATGACACTTGACCAACCTCACGGCCCTCAGATCATGTACATCATTGGTCTGTCGTGCGTGGCTCCATTCTAGGCTTGATGAAAAGAGCTTGGAAAGACGTTATTTTGGTATAAGGGCGGGGGGGGGGGGGAATTTCCAAGAATCTGGGATTCGTTAATTTATATCGACTTTCCTTTGATATCCTATGAAAAAAAACACACATATCCTCCCAGGAAATTTAGGTTTCTATCGGCAGACGTAGATAGGCCTTCATGAGAGTTGTTACACGGACTAGAAGTGACCTTGTTCACATATAGTGAATAAAAACTGCCTGGGATGATGATATTTGCCCTTCAAATTAGTTATTCCTTACCCCAGACAGTTTCAAATCTTCCATCCTGCTTCACTCTAGCCCCTCCCACAAACTTACCTCCAGCCCCTCCCACAAACTTCCCTTCAGCCCCTCCCACAACCGCTTGAAACTCATCCTTATTATCCAGAAGCAACAATGATTCACTGCTTCACAACATGCCATGGGCCTTGGGGCATACTATTCCCTAATGTGTGATCATAACACTCTCAACGCATGCTGTGTAAAAAAGATCTACTTTGCATATTTGAACTTGATGTCGATCAAAGAGCGTGCCGATTGAGAATTTTGTAGACTCCGGGTTACAAGTATACTTTAGGATGAAGAATGACGTCCTTTAAGTGAAGTTTTACACTTTACAAAAACGTGCATCACTTGGTTTACAACATCACATTAGAGTTTTGGGGGATTGTATACGCATTCAGTGCCGATGTTACGATCGAACCATAAAATAACAAACTTTGTGACACATGTCATTTTGTCTCTAACAAATGGTCGTTTTTAGAAAATCTTGTGACCTGAACAATGGCTTAAAGAAGGGTGAGTGACACCTTAAACAGACTCTTATTTTACTTCTTTGAGAAGTGGATGAAGCTTCCAGAAATGTGTTGTACGTGAGGGCCTTTACTTCTTGCTTTGCGGTGTTTGTCTTTGGGGATTTAGGACTGCTGGATCAAATTATATCGGCGTTGAAAAGAATTACTCACCCCCAAAATAAACACGTTTTGTTATCATAAACCGATGAATCTCATCAACAAGTTTTTGCCATAAAATATCATTTCTCAAAATGTACACATATCACAAGAATTATGACTAGGCCTAACGTATCACAAGAATTATGACTAGGCCTATGGCATAAGAGTGAAAAAAATGACCCAAATTTCAAGGCAAGTAAAAAGTTAATTGATTTCAAATTCGAAACAACCTGCAAACTTGTATGATATCTCTCAAGTCCCTAGCCAATGGGAGGGGTGGGGGACGAGCCCACTTAAACTACTTTTAACTCCAAGAAAATTCAATTTGCTTTTACATGGTGCATTTTCATATATAATCGCCTTATCTGACTACTGGTCTGTGCAGAAGCTACATTAAAAACAACAACAACAACAAACGTATTTAGCAATCAAACATTAATTTGCTCCCACCTCGTAAACATGTTTAAATTCTAAGCATGTTTATTAATTAAAGTGTAAGTGTTAAGCAATTACACGTGTTTTAAAACGAAATGCTTAGCAATAAGACACGTGTGTTTAGCATCTAAACGTGTTAACAATTTTAGGGCAAAAGAATGTTTACAGAAGCGTATACTTTCTTTTAGAGTGCATATAACTGTATAATGAACATAAGGGTGGAACTAGGTTTGGTTTATTGGAATTTGCGCCCAAATTTATAACCTTCTGTTTAATCTTGGGGAGTCCACGTCCCATATTTTCAAATTGTGCATAGGAGGGATATTATATTGTTCTCCCTATGGACCCTGTGCATAGTGACGACACACTGACGTCAGCCTTTGCGCATAACAATGGAACACGTGGCGGCACTCATAAGAATTCGCCCTGCACTGTAGCAGCCTATCACGTATTTGACTGATTGACAAATCACCTGTCTGCATTTGTCTGTGTTGGTTTGTTTTGCTCCCAAAGGAATGCGTACTTTCCGCTCTGTGAAATCATATGCACAAGGCCTATGCACTTCATTGATTATTGCAATGTCAGAAGGTGCAATTTTTGAAAGTCTTCTGTATCGAGCCTGTATATCGAACACTCTAAATTTGGTGTGAAATTTAATTCATTGGAAGAGTGAAGTTTGTAAAGTAAACAACACAAAAACCGAAATTCACTCAAAGAAGCTCGTGTAATTCTCTCCAAAGAGAGAAGTTTCACTCTCAATGGCGCGCTTACAGGGACCACTTTTAAAAAGAGGGATCCCTGTGAGTACTCGTTAAAGAGTGAATTTTCACTCTTCTTGGAGTAAATTTAACTCGTCTTGGAGTGCAGTTAACTATTCTTTGAATGAATTTACTCTCTATTGGAGCGAAGTTAACTATACTTTGAGTGAATTTACTCTCTATTGGAGTGAATTCACCCTTTTCTCTATACCATTAGACCAGACACAAACTGACCAGGGAGCTTTTAGAACAGCCAACAGCTCACTGGTTTGACGGAATTATTAGAGGTAGAAACAACAACCAAGAGATAAAAAGACGCTGACACGAATATTTACAAACGAATAAAATTCAGCTTCGAAATATTTTGTCCTAAAAGATACAAAACTACCTTAGAAAATACCAAAACTGTTGGTTTAAATGGTTTCCGCCCATCCCTATCTTCTCATAAAAAACTCCCTACCCCAGGTGGAGACAACGGAAGTCTGTCCCTGTGATGTCATTGTTTCAGATATGGGCGTCTTAGCTGTTGAGAACGAAAGTGATTGTCCATAACCGCTGAACAACCTCTTTGCTTTTTTGTCATGTCGTTAGACGATTTTAGTTAGAGGGAAACATTGTGTTTGTTTTACAAGAAAATTTTATCCCTTTTAAACTAATATTTATTAACACAGAGTGATAAATGGTTAATGCAATATGGTGGCCTTCTTTTCAAGAAATAAGTTTCACTCAGATTGAAATTCAGTCACTTGTTGCTCAAGATAAATTTGTTCACAAACTTTCAACATTTCAAATGATGCAACTTCCATAACGCTTTTTGTTCAAAATATTTTGAGGAGATGAAGCTATTGCCGAGGTGTATGGTTATAATGAATGGTTTGATGATTTATTGAGCTATTTTTTGAACGCATTGTTGAAACATTTAAACGCAGTGTTTCCTTTTAATAAGATATTCTTTTTTATTTTTATATTTTTATTTTTTATTTTATTCTTTTTGGTGTGTCTTTTCATTTGTAAGCATTCAATTATCTTTAAAAAATGGCAGTGCATGTTACTCATTTTATTTGTAGGTGAAACTTTAAAAAAAAATAAGTCGTGTAAAGGCTCTAGAAGACATTTCAAACACTGCCTACACTTTAAAAATAAAAGAGTGATTTTAGAAACTCTCTAATAGAGTGAGAAGTGTAAATTCATCCTATTACAGAGTTACTTGACTCCAAATGGGGTGAAATTTATTTCAAGAAGAGGTGAAAACTGTCCCTTAACGAATGCCTGCATGGGATAGCTCTTTTTTGAGTTATCCCTGTGTGCATTCTGTCAAGAGTGAATTTGTACTCTTTTGGAGCGAATGTTACTCTATTTGCAGTAAATTTCCACTCTTTTGGAGTGGACTCGTAAATTTCACTCTTCTAACGAGTGAAACTTCACTCTTTTATTTTAGGATTGTTTGTAGAGAGCCAACATTTCTTAGTTTGTGATGTATTTACCATTTGGAAATCTTATGCGTTTCCGAATGTTCCAGTTCGTGAGTAAGAGGTATTAACATTTCAGAGTTTGAGGGGAGCGGCTAATTCTGGTTGCTATAGGCCACATGCAAAATAATTCGTCTACACGCGTAGCAGACTATGCGCGCATCGACGGATTGACAAACCAGCTGTCTGCATTTGTCTGTTTTGGTTTGCTTTGCCCCCAAAGGAGGGCGTACTTCCGCTCTGTGTAATCATATGCACTAGATCTACAGTGTAGAGACGCAATGGGAAATGCACGCAATGCATCGTGGGAATGAATCTGCAAAGAAGATATGAACACGTAACTCTGTGGCAGGTGACTGCGTATGTACCATTTCCTAGTTGTGCATTTTCACTGCTATACTCAATGGCAGTAGAGACGAATCCAATCAGCGCTTGTTTGGTGACTGTGGGTAGGCATAAGTGGGGTCCATCAACCTTAAATTGTCTTCATTAACTGTTTACATGAATCTCAAACCCTCTTATTCAGTGATAATTGAAGAAATCAATGTACAGTGTAGTGTACAACCATCTTGGTACAGGTTAGCAAGGAAATTGAAAGATTAAACGGTGGTAGACCCCAGTTATGGCCGACTGAAGAAATCAGACCACCACTTGCTGTCCGGATTCGTCTATGCAATATATGTGGAAAAATGCACGTTCAACGTCTGAGTCAGTGTAACCACACGCATGCGCACATAGCGGAGACACTTGCCAAGGTACAAATCCTGGTGAGGAAAAAGGAAGTATCGAATTTACCATCTCGTATTTTCTTGTGATGTTGAACTTTGCCCAATCTCATGCTGGTTAACCAACAATAGGCCAAATATTGTGAAGATGTTATCAGAAAAAAAGGAAATGAAAAAATTTAACCCATACTTTATGTTGGTAAAAGCAGTAATTGTGAATACAACCGGACTTAAAATGAATTCCTAATGTGACACGTACGATGCATGTGTCGTGATCAAGCAGCACAAAATATGGAATCATTTTACTGACAGATTTGCAATGAACTATGATGTTATACGTAAATAAATGACTCACAAACTATCGTTATAGAGGGCGTTGTCAATAACAACCAGTTCAAGACACTTACTTTCTCAGTATAGCGGATATAACACTGATATTCGAAATGACTGCATTGAATGATCGAATATATTGGATCTAATATGACGTCATCAAAATTGCGTCCACGTGGAGACACGGGCAGTAATAGGGAGGTACGATGGAGGTTGTTTCGACTACAAATCAATTTGAAGTTAACATCGCGCGCATATAGGTGTCTTAAATGTGACTCTGCAGCCCAGTTTCCATTTTCCAGGCTGATCCCCAAGGCGTCGCGCAGCAGGCGCCTGCTTCAGTTGTTGTGGTCGTCATGTGTATATGGGCATGCCTCAAAATGAGTAAAAAATCACACAACCCAGGAAGTATTCCCACATGGGATCCTTGGGGACCAATAAACACAATGTGACCATATGATTTTTCATCCGGAATTAATAAGGGGCCTACAGGCTAGCCCTCACGGCTCATATGTCCCACACGAGATAGTCCTGGGCCCATGTAAGCAACAGTTACGTAGTAAAATATGGGTCACGCTATTATATCCTAATGCATGTAGGGAAACCCATATGGGACCCTTTTAAATCTTGAGTGCAAAATTAAATGGGCCCGAGTTTACCCACATTGGGCCCACTTACTTTCGCTTCTTGAGAATTTGCATCTTACTCTCTCTCTCTGTCTCAAAAAAAAAAAAAAAAAAAAAAAAAAATAGAAAGGAGAAATTTGCCGCCGCCACTTTTAGACATTCCCTCAGTCAGGATTACAATCTTTCAAACCTTGGACCCCTCTACTGAAACTTCCCGGGTAACCCGATGTTCCTGTTCATAATTTTCAAAGAAGTTTGAATATTGTTTGAGCAGAAGTTTCCGCCTTTCACAGTTTGTTAAACCTTGTCTGGTTTGTATCAATGACACTTCTCGTTTTACAACCAATCCTCTGGTATATTATAATGCAAACTATGTATCATGTTTAGGTCATCGAAGGCCAGTCTTAGGAATTCATGTCGTATTCGATTTCTCTAGCGAGAAATGTTTTTCAAATTGTCATGGGCACCCCGGGGGGTAGGTGCCAATCTTTTGTTAAGATATACAAGCCTCCTCATCTCCTCTACGTGGGGTTAAAGTCGATTTTCATTGAAATCATAATTTTGCTAATAATCCATTTAATTAGTCATTTTAGGCTATTTATAATTTTCTTTAAGCCCCCCTTGTAGAAGCTTGTAAAATCAATTTTGGCATCCCCTAATAACTAGAATGGTATTGGCTTCTAAAATATCCACATTTTAATTGGCAAGTACATCACAAGCTCAGCCTAATTAAAATGCAAAATAAGACCATACATTTTTACACATTTTTTTCATTAAAGGATATTCGTGATAAGAACACTATTTTTACAAATTTTCCTCGAGAGTATAACATTTCTCTCTCCCGGAAGTAATTGGTACTAATATTTCACTTTGGCTTACAAGTCATTAGATTTTTCGTTCCATTTACGCATGCATCACCTTCAAATATTTGTGGGAAACCCGTCGTCGGTTCACAGTTGGGGTTCAACACTACGCCATATTAATATCGATTAATAGCTGGTGATATACCGTAATTGAACATCAAGTTGACGATATACAGAATTTAAAATTGAGTGTTTCCAATGACGTCACAATCCCGCCCCTTTGACGGGAAAACTGCTGATGGCTACTTCGAGCTGAGAAGCAGCTGACGACCGACGTGTGACTGCTGCACAGAAGCACTGATAATTTTTACAAGGAAGGGGCGTGGCTGGTCAAATGTGACGTCACGTACAAGCCCTCTATACTGTAGTTGGGTGATGTACAGGAACTGATACTAGAAACTCCACTGAGTTTCATACGACCTTGGATATGGGCAAGCGTTTAGCAACCATTTCGTGTTTTTTTTTTTTTTACCTTGAATGTAACAATCCCTCCTGGCAAAAAAAAAAATCAGCTTTGAAGAACATTGAAACCCTTCGCATGGATTTAATCCAGCTCATACGAATACAGTTTCAGAAAATTTGGATTCCAGCGGTTCCAGCAGAGCTGATCCTGATTCGGTAACCAACATCCGCTCCTAATCCCGAGTCCTTGTTATTTTTGATTTCATGTTCTCAGTGATCCCGAGTCGGTTAAATCTATTCAAAGCAAGAAATGATCAATATTCATACCGTACAGAAACACTCAAGACACAATGAAGTAGCATATATATGGTACACGTAGCTCTTTTAACTCTTGCATACAATTTAACATTTGGGTCATTTTCCATCAATATCTTAGTCTGGCTCATGAAAATAAATCCTTAGCTGATCCTTAACTTAGTGTGACTGTTATTTCATTTTTAAACACGGCCAGGATATTCTCTAAGGTTTAGCATGGATCGAACTCTCGTTTTATTAGCAACCGCCTGGTCAATGTCCAGATGAGTTAGACTGTTAGATGGGGTTTTATGGCTCACTTTCGTACCAATTGGTTTAAAGGATCACCCCAAACTACAGTTCTTGTAGGGTTAAAAGAAACTCCTAATTGGTTCGCTTTTTATTGGTTGCTAATTCAAACAATGCAGAGTACCAAGGCTTACATAACACAGCATGAACTGTAGTGAGAGTGTTTTGATTACACACATTGAGCTTTTCTATACTCACCCAAAATCAAATAAACTGAGATTTTGTGTGGGTGAGGGTGAATTTCATACAATTGTGGGAGAGGTTTAAGTAAGGAGGTTAGGAGAAAGGGGGGGGGGGGTTAAAGAATCGGGCCTTTAAAGGCCCAGTTCTCTCACCTCAAACGGTACCAATTCTCCTAACCTTCTTACTGAAGCCCCTCCCACAATTGTATGAAATTCACCCTCATCCAGACACAATCTCAGTTCATTGCTTCAGGGTGAGTATAGAAAAACTCAGTTTATATAATCAAAACACTCTCAGAACCATTCATGCTGTGTAATATAAGCTTTGGCACTCTGCATTGTTTGAATTAGCTGTCAATCAAAGAGCTGAGCCAATTGAGAATTTCGGTACCCGGGTACCAAAATTGTAGTTTTGGGTGAGAAGTTTGGCCCTTTAAATCAAGCCGGACTTTTCTTTTCTTTAGTTGTGACTCAGGTGCGTCGATGGGGGGGGGGGGATCGCCCACCAATGAAAATATTGGGGGCCATATAATCCCCCGACAAGGTCGATTTAAAAGAAATCAAACAGAATAAACAAAATGTTGTATTGTGGTGTACAGATGACGTCTAGAAAGCATAATGGTACAGATGGTTTCTAGAAAACGTTAAGTTAAACCCATTTTAAAGAAAAAAACTGCATTTTAAGGCGCTATCTATGTTTTGTGTACATGCGTGTCAATGTGGGTGTGTTTGCGTGTTTTTCCGTTTTCTTTTATATATACCGGTACATATATAGGTTTTACGTGTGTATATGTTGCTTATGGACGGAGTCCGTTAACGGACACAATTTGAGGTTCCGACTGTAGGAAAATTTTGCTCCCCATCCACAAGCCAGATCTACGCCTCCTGTTGTGACTCACTGGTTTGTCAGACTCCCTGGTCAGATTCTATACTCCATTGCTTATGCTGAGCACCAAACACAATGGCAGTAGGTTCCATTTTAAGGTCTTCTATATCATGATCCAGCCAGGACTCGGCTGCAAGTCGGATGCGTTGACCACTCTACCATTGCAGGTCCAGTTGAGAGTGAGACTGATTCCTAGCCAACATTGGAACCCGAGATCTCGACCCGAATTTGAGAGTCATATCCGAGTGCACTACCCTTCAATTTCGAGCCAATTTCGATTCCAGCCATCTTACAATGAACTATAAATTAAATTTCACATGCAAACGGTTTTATGTCATTTTCTTTTGTCTTTGTATTTAACTGATGCATTTAAAGTCAGTTTCATACAGTGACACACCTTGTAATTCAGTTGAGTTAGTAGGCCTACAAAAGCTGTCACCAAAACTTTGCCTAATCTACTACTTCACTTGTTGTAAATAAGTTTCAGTTTTGTAAGTTTTTGTATATAAACTTAAGGATAAATTTTGTACATCTCAGTAGGAAAGCCTAACCTACGAATGTTCTGTCTTTCCACGCCCTTTAGAACTATATACTAGATTATAAAGCGGAAATGAGAGAATCATATCGTAGTTGAACTATTACATCCATCACGCAGACCTACCGACAATCCGTTGACCAGTTTATTGATTTATAAACATTTCGGAAAACGTAGTTAAGCGCAAAGCACTTCTCTTGTTTACAATGCACTTAAACTAGATATTTGGGGCTCTGTATCTTTTGTGATATTTGATATGAAGAGCCAAAAGATACCCCAGTTAGATATATTCTAGAAACGGCTTTTCATAACTGTTACAGCATTTTACAGCCAATCCAGGGTTCCCTGATCCGTTTGACATTCAGGATGATGAATTTTTCAAATGGACTCCTTTATTGAACGTAATGAAAAGAATTAAAGCGTGTCTCTATTAATTTATCTAAACAGATGGAACTCATTGAAAATTGTGACGACAAGATTGATATGGTTGTCTCGTTAAAGAGCGCGTTAACTCAAGACTTCTCAAAACCTGTACTCTTTTTGTGACTGGCCAGTTCAAATTCAAGCAAAACAACGATTTTTTACCATAACAGACCCCTTTTTTTAGAAATAAATTACGTTTGGGAGTTGAGTTTTAATGTATAACCGGTGCGGTCCCGTTATTCCCTTCAAGCTTGGGCCACAGGCGCGAACATCACGTTCGAACACTAACTGTCGATTTTGTCAATAAAAGGGACAAATTTTCATAAACTGTCCGTGCTGCCGTGAGGATGTGTATTTCAAGTTCAGTTAATTCATGTGACCTTTTAAACTCGGATTCACCTTTACGTTTTACGTTACTTTTATACGACAAATTATTAATACCTCTGAATCTGACTGAGGGGGGGGGGGGGAGTTGATGGTCACGTGCCATGGATCATTACTATCATTACTATCATACTATCGCACAAGTATGAAGACCGCATCCGCTCCTGCAATCAAAATTTGACCAAAATCTGTCCTTATAGAAAGTTATTTGTAGGTGTTACAAACGTGAAACAAACAATGCAAGGAATTCACGAGTTGGTGCGAGGAGGGAAAATCGACACAAAGTCCCCATTTAGGCCGCCGTCCTAGGGAAGGGGTAAAAAAGGATGGTTGTCCTCGTCTCTTTTGTTTGTTTGTTTATGTTTTTCTTTCTTTTGTTTGTTTGTTTTTTATGATTTAAGGGATCAGGTGCAAGTGGTGCTACATAGGCTCCATTGTTATTTTAAACTAGATTCAGTGTCTCAGGAACCTTTTTCCCAAGTCCTCAAACCAGACAACAAGGACCCTCTTCCAGCACTCTCTTTCTCAATCGAACCGTGCCTTCCAGACGACTCTGAGGCATTATAGCTTTACAAGTGATAGATAGCAAAATGTTCCCATCGGATCGGACCGTGACATCGCCACCAGATCATATATTCATTTTGATATCATCTCGCAGAACATTTTAACTATAAATCAATCAGATGTGGCCAACAAATTTTCCATAACAACAGTTTGTGAGAAACGTAGCAAAATCTGCAGAGAATAACTGAAATGGAAGTAAAATCGGAAATCAAGTTTTGTTTTTACAATCAATTTTTGTCACAACTTCAATTAAGCTGCACTCACGGACTTCCTATACATGGACAGAGCATACTGCATGTAGATGTCGCTACAGTACAAGTGAGAAAAAGCGCACCAAGATGGCCGTCTGCTACGGTTTTGTGTGAAAGTTTGGACTTGCTCAAGTAAACAGCAGATTTTGCAAGAAAGTTGAGATACTCTTGAAATAATACAAGGTAAGGTCAAAATTACGACACGTATTGCAGGAATATGATATTATTAGCCATTCAAGTTTAGCTTTTGTGTAAAAACCTACAGATTCGTCGTTAAATCATACAAATTATCGTTTCACGGCGGCCATCTTGGTGCGCCTTTTTTGTTCCAGGCGGTGGCGACAATCTACGGGTAGGACGTACGCGTTACACATGCTCTGTCCATGTACATAGGAAGTCCGTGGCTGCACCACATTTGTATATTAACTGAAAATTTACAAGGTACGATGCATCATGCTCTTACGTCGGTGACTGGTTACAGTGCACAGGTGTATAGTGGAGACTGTAGTAGTGTTGTTTTGTTACTCGACAAATATTCAGAAATTTTTAATTTAAAGGGGGAAGTTTTAGCAAAAGTTTAATTTTCATATGTGGAAGAGGAACCAAATCTTCACAGAGTGACGAAATCCAAATCGGACAAATATTTCTTGTGATATCAGTAAATGAAGTTACTGGATTTGTGGTGTTAAAAAGTGAACTTGAGTGCAGCAGATGTTACATCACTTCCTCACATTGAAAAGGAATGCTTTGTTCCCCTTTGCTTTTGTCACACTGTTGCGGTTGACCTTGAATTTTATAGGAATATGACTCAACTTAGGGGAATGTAAAGTTTGTTCAATTCTTATGCTACTTATGCAATCACATTCTGATAATATGGGATTGTTGAGGAGAAAATAAGCTCTGAAGCTTAAACATCAACAAAAGACTGTTCATTAATGTGGAGATATGATGTCACATGTGCTTGCTTCAAGTTCACTTCTTGTTGAAAATGTGACAACTTTACTTGCTCAGATCCAGTTGAGAATCACACATCGCATTCAATGCAAATTTCACCAAAATGCTAGAATAAGTATCCCTCTTGATACGACCATAAACCCTTCTTTTAACAGTAAATAACACAGAATGGATGTTTCTTTTAAAGGCATGTTCTGATGGCTTTTCGCCTCTGTCTTGTAAGAAAAACAAAATATTCCACACCATGTCCTTCGAACCCTATCACAATACCATTCCCCTAACTCAAGATATCTCACTTTAAAGATTGGTTATTTCTGTTAAAAAATACCTCTGCTTTTCAAAAAAGCCACAGAAAGTTATGTAATGTGGGCACATTGCTTCAAATTCCTTTTGTTTTTCTTTATTATTGAACATCCTGTTTGTCCTTGGAATTTGATACTGTTGGGATGTTTGAATACCCTTTCCTGTAGATCTAGCATTACCCTTCACCATACGTAGAGCACAACCAACAATGTTTCTTAATATTGTCACCAGCGGCATCATAATTATAAATAAATTGAATGCAATGTCAAATTAATGTGCCACGATGACATCACAGATTTCCCATGATGCATGAAATCCCAAGAAAAATTTGCAATACTTTAAAAATTTGTATCTTCCAAATGCTATAAGCTATTGAAATGTAGTTTTCACCCTCTGAAAGAGAAAATTTTTCTGCTTATTTTGAAGTTGACGAATTTTGTCTCCAGAATATGCCTTTAACCTGAAAACCTCTTCAATTGTTCCTAATTCTGAAAAAAAGTTCAGAACGGAGAATGGGGTGCTGGAACAAGAGGCTAATATTCTCTGCCATGCTCTGATTGTCAGCCTTAAGGGTGCAAGGACTTTCAAGTTATTTGGTCCCCTTCTTAATGGTCGTTCGACCACACTTGGGAGAAATTTCCTAAGAGGTCTTTTCAATCCAAATTGTTTTATGCAGTCAGAACATTTTCTTATACGAGCTCAGGAGATTGTTCTGAAAAATAATTAATTGAATAAATATTTATCAACGTCTGTGTATTTTCTCCCTATCGAGTGATCTTCATACTTTTGTTAGGGGGGCATACTCAAGCACTTCAGCATGACGGATCACCACGAACGAATATCGATAAAACACTATGGGTAGGCCGAAGAACTTCTAATTCTCTGTCGAGAGGTTAGCTAGTTAGTCAGTCATTCAGTCGGCCAGTCAGTCAGTATGCCAGTCAGCCAGTCAAAATTTCCTATACAGTTTACTTTCCTTACAAAAGCCAAGAACAAGGCAAAATCTGTCCGCTCAAATTGTTTTCAGGTCAGCTACATAGTATTACTCTCTTGCGAATAGACCTTGTGCATATGACGTCACAGAGCGGAACGTGCGCCCTCGGTTGGGGGCGAAACAAACCAACACCGACAAATGCAGACAGCTGATTTGCCAACCAGTCGAATACGCGCATAGTCTGCTACACGTGCAGGGCGAATTGTTAGCGTGTGGCCACATGTTCTATTTTTCTGCGCAAAGGACGACATCAGTGTATGGGCAATGCACAATGTCTTTATTGAAGAATTCATAACGGTCAAGGAGATTGTTACCGACGATGATAGAGCTGCTATGATGTGTTTGTGGTGAAGGAAGGGTTAGTTAGATGGAGTTTACGGCCCATTTTCCAACCTATTGGTTCAAGTCGAGCCGGCCACGGCCTTTTTCCAGTTGTGGCTCACTGGCTTGTTTTTCCTACTCCATCGCTTATGCGGAACATCACATGCAACGGCAGTGGGTGCCATTTTTAGAGTCTTTGGGTTGACTTTACCTGGGAATCGAGCCCGGTCCTTCCGCGTGAGAGGCGGATGCTCTACCATTTAGACCAAACACGTGTTCGTGAAGGAAGGGGAAGGAATATGACATGCTGAAGTGGTCCCTCAAAAATAAACCCATAAATTTGGTAAGATACTTTGCATCCGGGGTACAATGGTGCTTCTTTGTAACTTTGTGTTACAGAAGAGGTAGAAGGTAGAAGGTCGTTTGAGGGCAAATCCTATCACCCCAAACTACAGTTCTTGTAAAGGTTTATAGAAATTTTCAATTAGCTCAGCTCTGTTATTGACAGCGGCTAATTCAAACAATGCAGAGTACCAAAGCTTATATTACATTGCATGAACTGTACTGAGAATGTTTTGATTATATAAATTGGGCTTTTCTATACCCCCCCCCCCCCCCCCCAAGCAATAAGCTGAGATTGTTTCTGAATGAGAATGAGTTTTAGACAATTATGTGAAGGGCTTAAATAAGAAGGTTAGGAGAATTGGTAATGTTTGTGGTAGGAGAATTTGGCCATTAATGTGCTCTGGGTTCAAAATGACAACAACCGATGGACTGCCGTTCCATTATTGCAAAATACAGTCATCCCAACTTGCATAAGTATAATACAATATTCTTTTTGATAAATGGCTCTTGAGTGTCATGTGACAAAATTTTTCATCTTCAATTGTGAAAGTTACTAGCGGTAATTGAATGGTATACCCTGAATATGCAATATTTAGACATAAAATGGCCATATCGTACTGCCCCTCCCCTGCCACTGTTTATGCTTATGTAAACCCTCTCGTCTTCCCGTGTAATCTGGATATAGACGAATCCGATTAGCGTTTGTTTTAAGTGACTGTAGGTAGCCATAAGTGGGGTCTATCAGCCTTTAATCGTCTTCATTTATTTGTCTGCATTAATTTCAAATCCTCGTATTCAGTTATATTAAGATGCACTTTAGTGTACAACCATCCATGGAACAGGAAAGGAAGGAAATTCAAAGATTAAAGGTGATGGACCACAGAAATGGCCGACTGAAATCAGACCATCACAATCTGTCCGGATTCGTCTATAGAGCACAACGTTAAATTTTTTGTACCTTTAGTCCGAATATTCTGTCATTTCGGGTAAACCGTTGTTCAAGACTGTGAACAGAGGCTAAGTAGAAATTGTTTTTCCATGCACCAACTGCCAGAATGCGAACCGAATCTTTGTCATTCTTTTGAATTTTCACCGAAACTTTGCCGTGGCAATGACTTTTTCGAGCAAACTTTTGAAAGAATTTGGGCACGTTTAGGAGTTCTATGTGTAATTTAAAATTGGAAAGTGTTGCTCGAATTTTTCCAGGCTCTATCCGAAATTCAGGTCTTGTAGAAGTTTGGAGTAGTCTGACCGTGCTTTGTACGACTATATGGTTTGGGTCTTTGATATCACCCAATTGTCATTTTATCTGAAAATATGAAACAATATGCCTTAAAATTTTTTGTAACAATTTTAAAATAATACGTCATTGAACAAACAAGAAGGAAAAATGACCTATCTACAAAAGGCAAAAAAAAAAAAATAAAAATAAAAAAAAATAAAATAAAATAAAAAAAAAAAATAAAATAAAAAGTCAGGAAGAAGAAAAGAAAGGAAGCCTTTGGAAATTTTAGCGGTTCCCGTCTTTCTAAATCCGTCTTGAAGCGTTTTCCGCTATAAGTAATAGGCTATTAATTTTGTTCCGTGAAGCCTGAGCATCATATTTTTGAGCATATTTATTTTGCATTCCTGTCAATACGGGACCGCGCCAGTTGCTCTCTCAGTCTCGGTTAAGCTACTGTGTGTCCCCGACGAATTGTTTCCCCGCGACTATTTTCAGAGGTGGGGCATGACCCTTCGCCTTGCCCCCATTGCGCACGGTGGGAGAGGAGCCGGAAATAAGCAAATTTTCGTTTCTCGACTATAATCTCAGAAAATCTCCCTGTTGGGGTCGTTGTCTAATAACTTTTTATTATTTACACTTATTTTATATATATATATATATATATATTTATTTATTTATTTATATATATATATATAGGCCTATGTGTGAGTGTGTGTAAATTTAAAAATATTATTAGGCAATTATTTAGCAACGTCCTCTTATAGACGAATAGACGAATCCGGACAGATTGTGATGCTATGATTTTAGTCGGCCATTACTGGGGTCCATCACCTCTAATCTCTAAATTTCCTTCCTTGCCTGTTCCATGGATGGTTGTACACTGAAGTGTACCTTGATTTTCTCAACTTTACTGAATATGAGGATTTGAAATTCACGTAGACAATAATTGAAGACGATCAAAGGCTAATGGACCCCACTAATGGCTGACTACAGTCACTAAAACTAAAAACAAGCGCTTATCGGATTCGTCTGTAATAAACATGAAAATTTAGACTCATTCAAAGGTTACCTCAAGTCAAAGAATTCAAAAATATATATCAAACAGCATTAAAAATGGATTTTTACAGTCCAACTTCCACTTCCATAGGACATCTTTGGTCCGAGATATAAAATGTTGAAGTTTGTTCACTCAAATTAAAATGGTGTATTGCGTAATAATTTGTGATGTCATTGTTGTACCCAAATAACAATCTTTGTGATTCTTTGTGTGTCTTTGTATTTTTTTGAATTGAAAGTTACTGCACCTTGTGCCAAGGTGGGATGACACTCTTCCTCTTACAGGGTGACATAATTAATTAAGCTTTCTCTGTGCAACTACTATTCAAGCAAACCGGAAGTGTTCAAGATCTAGAAACATTTTTATTTTTAATGGGAAACAAAGCAGTTAATGTGAGTTGTACAACAAGAAAGTCACAAATTATTGTACAACGGACTGATTTGTTTTTAGTGAATAAATTTCAACATTTTACAGACGACTCCGATCAGCGCTTGTGTTTAGTAATGGTAGGCAGCCATTAGTGGTATTCATTTATTGTCTACATGAATTTTTAGCCCTCATATTTAGTGAAATTGAAGGAATTCATATAACGTTTAGTGTAAAGCCATGCATGATACACGTAAGAAAGAAAGGGTGATACACCCCAGTTACGGTAGGGCTGAAATCAGACCATCACCTGCTGTCTGGATTCGTTTACATCGCAGCTCAAGAATGTCAAGTGAAGATGGGAGTTGGATATGACCATGACTTTAACTGACGATCCTCTTGTTTTGATTATGAGGGCGCGGAATGCGGATCTAGGATATCGGTAAAAGGGGGAAGGGCGGAAGGACACACCACTGTCGCCAGACTTACGAGAGCGCCTGCGCCCATCCCCCATCCTTGGATCCGCGCCTGTTGGAGAATTCCCTAGGACCAGCACTTACGCTCAACCATGTGCTTGCCATGTAGGCTGTGCGAACGTGCTGAATGCACTCTCTGTTCTAGTCGCATATTATGGCCGTCGCTTACGCACATAAGCTGTCTTTTACTGACAAACTAATTAACCAACTAATAAACTAACTTCAATACGCACTGCCAACGATTACGTCGGGTAGTTCATTGCCTTCAAAGTTCAAAGCTTCTACCCATTGGGAAGGTGAAGTTATCATTCATCATAGATATTTCATAGTCGAGTGTAGTTCGATTCAAGAGACCTTTTAAATTGAGGGGCGACTGTGAAACAGGGCGAGTTTGTAAGGAGGCGACGGGGCAACTTTTTCAGTTTCGACTGTGCGCTGTGCAGGGGGCGACATTTCTATGACTGTATGAGGTGACTTGTCTGGCCCCTGTATTTTACAGAAAAACTTGAACAACTTCCTTATTCCTCATTCCCAACTTCCAAATACCCGGTCCCACCGGACGTTTAGAAATCGGCGATGGTCTGCGATGGGGAAATGTGACAATATTTGCGATACCTTGTGTTAAATACGGACAAAACTGTGGAAAAATTGAGCTGTACTGTTAAAATTTGCGACAGAGATTTCAGAGAATTCTGACAGGGTCCGCTTAATAATCGACAGTTCTGCGATGTTCGCCGATAATCTGCGATTAATTTGCTGACCATGACCAAGATTGGTCGTCGTTGGCCGGTGACCGTTGCAAATGTATCGGAAAATATTCAGCGTTGTAATGGCGGTGCTTGACGGAGGTTTGCAGAATTCTCAACTATTTGGTGATCATCCGCTAACGACCCTCCGCATTGCAGTGATATCTCCTAAGGTAGCAGAGTTGGCGACATGTGAGCGTGTGTGTGTGTGTATGGGGGGGGGGGGGGCTTTTAAACTCTAGTTTGTGTGTGTGGAGAATTCATCTCCCTAACTGTTCGTAGGTTCAAACTGTAAAAGAATTTTCCATACGTGCGTGCTCAAGTATGGCCAATCAAGCGACGTTTTACAATGCAAAGTCAACCAATGGACCACGACGCGCCATAACAGTCCCATTAAGTCCGTGACAAAAATATCTTCAACGTGTCGTCGAGGCTCGGCGACGTGTAGCAGATGGTACGTCATTTTTTCACCGTCACGTCCAACCGGTATAGCCTAACTGCGAAAGGTTATGAAATAAAAATCTTTCGCAAACGTTCAGTCGAGATAGCGGCGAATATTTGCCAACGGACTTTCTGAGAAGCTTCGCAAAACGCTTTTGCTTCCACTTTTGGTGACAAAAAGTAGTGAATGCATGCATCTCCAGATCTCCAGGTTCAGATTTTTACCTTCGCGTCCAAGGTTCGCAAAGCATCGCAAAGCAAGTGGGACTGATGCTTTACTGTGGGTCGGAAACTCGGCTGAAATCTATGTCTGCAATAATTCTTGTTTGAAAATTATTTGAAGCAGAGTGCACCCTCATTATCAGTGGCGGAGGAAGGGAATTCAGTCAGAGGGGGCAAGAATGGCCTGTAGTGGCAGTTTAAAGTTTGTAGGGCAAGATTATTCGGTCCGAAGGGCGAAAAATAGGCTGTAGGGGCGCTTTTATATAGGTAGATACAGGGAGGTGTGATTAGTGACACCTCCCTGGTAGATACATATGCTTCAATAAGGTAAAAAGATTAAAAAGGGCGCTGACAGGCAATCTGAGTCCGTCAAGGGAGCGACCGCCCCCTCTGACTATATGGTAGCTCCGCCACTTCTCATTATTGCAAGTTAATGATAAAACTCCATCCTTCTGCTTTTGCCTAATCCGCCCTTGTAAGACATCATATTCGTAAGGTCTATTTGGAACTATGAGAAAGTTTTCCCATTAATCAGGAGGCTCATTTTCTGCAGGAAATTGCAAACTAGTTTTCGTATTTACTTAATGAAGGATAGTATCAAACTCAAATAATAAATGTAAAAATATCTTATACAACGTTCAAGGGTTAAAAAACTTAAAATATCTTCAAATTTAAAATAGAGAAACCATACGTGCACTGTAAAAAATATCTGTACATTTACAGAAAATAAAATAAAGATAAACAAAAGATTACATAAAAAGTGCTGTCAAGTCATTGAGAGCACTTTTTATGTATTCTTTTTGTATTATTTTATTTTTTCTTCTGTAATTGTACAAAAATTCTGTAACATTACAGACATTTTTTACAGTGTGCATGAAAGTGACACACCCGATGTTCCCAAAATAGGCCCAACTCCTAAATGTGGGCACAGGCCATCCAAACTCGGGATAGAGCCGAGACCGGTGGAAACTGAAGTCGGTTTTTGGCAATTTCACTGAAGTCTCACAGACAGGTAGTGGTCTGGCCGTCATGGATCGACTTCACCGTCCGTCCAGGGCCGTCCTACCTTTTTTGGACCAAACCGAGAAAAAACAAGATTTATGACCAACAAGCGAGTTCGGTAATTCCTTTTGGTGGCTATGCCTCCAATTCGTTGCGATAAACAAAAGAATCCCGCATCTACAATCCCCAAATTTGACTTTACATGGACGTTTCGTAAAATAGTTCTTTCTTTATCCATACATTGTCTTTCAATGTGGGAATCTTTCCAGAAAAACTAAAAATTGCTAAAGTTGTCCCTATTTACAAAAAAGGTGATCAAAATCAATTTGTCGATTACCGTCCAGTTTCAGTTTTATCATGTTTCTCAAAAATTTTAGAAAGACTGATGTTCAACAGAGTACAAACTTTTCTTACAAAACACAATGTTCTCACCAACAGCCAATACGGGTTTCGTCCAGGTCACTCAACTGAATTCGCTCTTACTGAAGCTGTTGAAAAATTACGCAGTGCTATTGACAATAATAACACATGTATTGGGGTGTTTCTTGATCTTTCAAAGGCATTTGACACAATTGACCACGGTATTCTCTTACAGAAACTTGAGCGCAATGGTATAAGAGGTATTTGCCTTCACTGGTTTAAAAGCTATCTCTCTAAAAGGTTACAATTTACATCATTCAACAATGTAAAGTTAAAATTTCAAACTGTAAGATGTGGTGTACCGCAGGGCTAAATTCTTGGGCCCTTGCTCTTTATTATTTATATGAATGATATTACTTTGATTTCTAAAAAAGCAGAAGTTGTACTCTTTGCTGATGATACAAACATTTTCTTCACTGGGAATGACCCTCATCAACTTGAAAGCAGTGTTGTTTATGAACTTAGCCTATTCTCTGAGTGGTTCATGGCAAATAAGCTGTCTCTTAATATCAGAAAGACAAATTTTATGGTATTTAATAATATTCATCATCATGTATTCAATACCTCCATAAATGGGCAAAAGCTTGATCCATCCAAAAGTGTAAAATTTCTCGGTGTCATTATTGATTGCAAGCTCACCTGGCAGGAGCACATCAATCATATTTCTTCAAAAATTGCCAGAGGAATCGGAGTAATTGGTAGATTAAGACATTTGTTGCCAAGGGGTATTCTCCGTACAATTTACCTTACTCTTGTGTATCCTCATCTAATATATTGTTCTACAGTTTGGTCATGTACAAAAACCTCCTACCTTCACAAACTGGTTCTTTTGCAAAAGAGAGTTGTTCGTTATATTTCTTTGTCCGGACCCCGTGACCACACCAGCGAGTTGTATAAATCTCTTAATCTGTTGAAACTGTTCGATATGATCAACCTCAACATTGCTTCTTTCACCTATCGTTTCATGCACAGCCTTTTACCGAAATCATTTTCAGAATTCTTCACCAAAAATTCTTCAGTCCACAACTATTTTACTCGTCAGTCTCTTCTCCTGCATACTATTGTTACCCGTACCTCATCCTCACAGTTGACCCTAAGCTACAAAGCTATAAAACTGTGGAACTCATTACCCAATTCATTAACTAACAGGCCAAGTATAAATTCTTTTCGAAGAGGTTTCACCCAGTACTACATAGCTTTGTACTAATTCTTTAGTTGTCTTCGTCATCATTTTTATAAGGTTAAAACTTCATGGTTGACTTTTCAAACTGTTCAAGTGCATGCATCATACATGTTTTTGTCACTATGCGCATTTTGTTTGTGGGAAGCCTAGGGCTTTCATGGGTGGGAGGGGGGCCGGGGGAGGGGCCGGGTTGCTAAGAGGGGTTTTTGTAAGGGTTAGTTCTGGTCTTGTATTCTTATTCATTACCTTTCCCTTTAGTTTTTTTTTAATTTTCTGTCCTTTTTTCTTTTTGCTTATCTGTGTTTGCCACACAACTACTTAAGGTAACTTTCTTTTGTTGTTTTGGGGAGTAGAACTCTCGACAAGCCCCTCAGGGTTTTTTAGTTTTACTTCCATCTACTTCAGTGTTATGTATGTACTGTATTCATTACGTTTGTATATCCATACATTTTGATGATGTAGAAAAACAAATTAACGAAACGAAACGAAACATATCATAAGAAGGGATGTCAAGTGTGGTTAAGTGTGGTAGGTTGTGCCTACTACCCCATTTTCGTTCAGTTGGCTAGGCACTTAGTGTTACATGCACGTTCTGACGTAAACAAGGTAACGCCGTTCTATAGGCCTATGTTCTGAGCTCGGTTTGTATATCCCACGCTTTGCCCCACAATTCCGAATTATGGAACTCGCTTAATTGGACCCGACTCGAATGTGTGGTCATGAGATATTTAGGAAATAATCTATGGAAGACCTGTACTAGTATTCCATACACCATAAACCAGTGTTTGTAGTAAATTAATTGAGTGTATAATCACTCATAAAATCATAAGTCACTACAATTACCATGATTACAGTTGAAGGATGATTCCCAGAATTATCGCATTCATAGCCCAAGCTCAACAGAACGAAAAGCGTGACCATTCTTTATTTATGAGAAGGAATTAGTGCAGTTTAACTTACCTGAAATACTGATCGAAACTCTCAAAGATCTCATTTGAAATGTGACGAACTGTTAAATTTGTAGAAGATGATAAAAATATATTATTAGAAATTTAGGAAGCTGAAAAGGAAAATGTTTTCTAAAGAGCTGTTATCTTAAAGGCCTAATCCTCGCACCGAAAACAGTTCCAATGTTCCTTACCGACTTACCTCCCCCTCTCACCTCCCCTCTCAAAACTGATAAAATTTATCCTCATCCGGAAACATAATAGTTATTGCTTCAGGGTGAGTATACAAGACCCCAATGTGTAACCAAAACACTCTCAGTATAGCACATTCTGTGTAATGGATTCGGTACTCTGCATTTTAGGACTTACTGTCAATCAAAGTGCTGTGCCAATTAAGAATTTATGTGTACTGCAAAAACTGCAGATTGGGGTAAGAGGATTAATCCTTTAAGATAGTACTGGAATTTTGGGGATTTGATTCGTATATATATAGTTGTGTGGTGTGGTTTGGGTAACGCTATAATATTGAAGGGCAAGAACAGCCCCGACAAATTGAAGAACTGAGACTGTCCTGTTTAATGATTGGCTCTTGAGAGTCATGTGACAATATCTTTTCTCCTCAAATGTGAAATTTGCTTGGAACAACTGCTTGTTTTACCTTGACCATGCCATAATGAGGTTTTAAAATATAACGAAAGATACATTGAAGAAAAATAAGGAAAATTGTGAAATTTGGGCGCCCATATGCCGGTCACAGATGCTTTTATTTTGACTCCTAAAAATGCGTAAATATAAAAACAATGTTTTCTTCGAGATGTAGCGTACATGCCATTAGATTGCATGTAAAGACACAAACATTTCATTTTTATCCCAATTGTCCACCACAATTTAACTTTCAATACTTTTCCTGTCAGAGTCGAAAATCTTGCGTCTAGGTTCCTTGAAAAGGCCGAATTTTTTTCCTTCCCTCCCCTAAGACCCCTCTCCCAGGCCGGCGATCAGTCAACATACTGCATGCCCCCTTTAGAAAAACCTTCCTACACCACTGATGAAGGACAAGCTTAACTTAAGCAATGCCATAAAAGGATGATGATAACATATAGACGAATCCGATCAGTAAGTGATGGTCCGATTTCAGTCCGCCATAAGTGGGGTCTATCACCTTTAAATATTTCAATTTCCTTGCTTACCTGTATCATGGACGGTTGTACACTAAGTTGTATCGTAATTGATTCCTTCAATTTCACTGAATATGATTATTTTAAACTCATGTAGATAATAAATTAAGGCGGTTTAAAACTGATGGACCCCACCAATGGCTGCCTTGCAGTCACTAAACATAAGCTCTGATCGGATTTGTCTTTAGAGGTTATGCACGTGACGTCAGCGGATAACAATTTGGCATACTGGATGGAACTGATCATTCTCTGTACGTGTGTTACCGATACGCGCGCTCGACAGCACCATATTAAAAAACAGACACACAATGGACGTCTGGATGGAAAAATAGACACGTAACGGAATGACGTCGGTGCATAACCTCTATTGAAAATATCTTGACATTTTTTAAATGTGCCCCACTAGAAAAGAAGTATTTCGTGTATTTTAATAGTATAGTATAGTAGTATAATTTAATGTGACATTGAATTTCTGAAGGAGTGCGGAATTCCCGACAGGCGTTTTCCGACAACCGTGGGTTTGAAAATTTCTGGGGGTGAGACACCCACACAACCCTGGTAGTGACGCCTCTGGTCACAGCAAGTTCATTTAGAATTGAACCGATCTTTTGTACAACCTTGCAGATTCTTGAATACAGGATCAAAGTGAATTGAGTTAGCTAGTTAAATGATATTTTACGACACAACATTACGAACTAGAGAGAAAGGTACAGTTTAAATACGTTTTTATCTACTTTTCTTGTTTGAGTTCCGTTTCAAATAAACTTAAAGTACGGTGCAAGTCCTTCCCTTTAGTCTTCTCTATCGACAGGCGCCGCGGTAAATTCCCAAGGCATAAGCTTCATCCCTCCGTCCTCGGCTATGTTCAAAATGGAATGCGAATCTTCTCCTAAAGCAAAATTTTTTAGTCTTGGGTTCTGTTTGCCCGATATTCTACCTTAAAACATATGGGGTGGTGACTTTGCATTAATGTGGGGATATGACGTCACATGTGTTTGCTTCAAGTTCACTTTCTGTTAGAAATTGGTCAAATTTAACACCTGGTTTGATAAGAAGCAAACATCAAAGTTCGATGAAAATTTCAAAAAGGTTTTTAAAAGCTATACCTTCTACATATCAAATCCTGATTTGAAGTAAATATAGGTTCCCCTCTTTCATATCAAACCCTGAGTTGATGTTGGACCTATTTATTAATACCCCTCTTACAAAACAAACCCTGATTTGATGTTACTTACAAGTACCCCTCTTAAATACCCAACCCTGATTTGATGTTATTTATTAAGTACCCCTCCTACATCAAACCCTGATTTTTTGTCAGACTTTTCTTTTTACAAGCTTAGACCATGAAGTTAGTACTACCAGACTATAGCGTCATGCTTATTCTATCCACGTGATTGCATATACAAGTCCTTCCTCACGGCATCGTATTTTTTGGCCGTGGTATATAAGTACATTTGCTGGTGGCTAATCGCCAACGAGATGGAATGTGAACAAACCTAAATAAATCAAATTCCTACTTGTTTTTTAAAAGGACTGGAGTTCAGATTGGATATGGCCTTAGTGCATAGGCCGTCACTAAATCCAAAGATGGCAATGACCACATCGCCATCATTAATTTAATTTGTGCTCTCGTGCACATGAGATCAGACAATTTGCGATCTTTCCTTCGAGGCGGATAACGTTTTGATCGCGAGAATTACAAACATAATTGGTTATAGTGACAACCACTTAAGAGGACGTTTACATAGAACTGTTTTCGGTGTACATAACGGTTAAACTTGGGATCTTGTTTTAAAGGCATTTTCCGGAGAAAAAATCCATCAATTTCAAAATATGTAGAAAAGTTTTCTCTTTCAGGAGGTGAAAACTGCACCTCGATAGCATACAGCGGTCGGAAGATGAAAACTTTTAAAGTAATACATTTTTTCTTGAGATTCGGTGCTTCATGGGAATATTAAGCAACATTGTTTGCTAAAGTCCACATATGGTGTTGAAAAAATGCTAGATCTAAAAGAAAAAAATTCAAACTTTCCAACATTTTAAAATTCAAGGACAAATAAAACAAAGCGTTAAATTATAAAGAAAAACGAAAAAACCAGAGGCAGGGTGCTCACATAACATTCTGTTGGTTTACTGAAAAGTGGGGGTACTTTTAACAAGAACAACCAATCTTTAAAGTGTGATATCTTGAGTTAGGAAAAAGGTGTCGTAATAAGCTTGACCGGTTTAGGAAGAAACGATGAAGTTGACATAACGAATTGATGCACAGTTTTGTACATGTTTACAAAGAGTCAGTAATATTAATACCACTTCGTTCGATAATTCTTAAAAGGTTAGAATTATTAGTTTTTATAGAAAATCTCTTCTGAAATGAAATAAAGGTTTTCTAAAACCATGTAATAGGTTATGTGATTACACCTACAGTTGTAATACTACATTTGACAATAAGGGACATCAGGAGAATACGATACATCGAATTGAACTAAATTTTCCAGACAATCTTAACGAAGGGTTGCATTTGTTCGAAATACCTCTGCTCCCAGAAACGTATCCTTGGCCACTTCAATTAATCCACGTGCACTTTTTCCCAAAGAAGCATCCACTCATTAACTAAGAAAACGTTATCCTTTTCTAAACTTACGGGTACAAACATCCGTTTCCAATAAATTAATCGATTTTTATCTTTACTACCAAGAATTTCATTTAACGACAAGAGTTAACCACGTTGGAATTCTTCCGCCATATGTGTATTTACCCACAGAATGACCTGCCCTTCACTTTTTCATTAACTCATCATCCAAACCGATTATGAACCGCAAAATTTCTTCTGTTAATAATTTGTTCGTTTTAACTTGTTTTATACTTCTCGCTCCCTTAGCGATTCAGATATTTCTAGACGGTTTGGTGTATCATTAATGAACATTCTGTGTGAATTATCCTTTTCAGAATTAAAACAATGCATTCTCATTATAAATGCTTTTGTTTATTAACGAGTCACAAAAAGTGCACAATGTACCAACTCAGAGTCGCCTGCTTAGATTTTAAGGTTAATGAAGAGTTAACATTGGGACTACTTTATATCACAGCAGGAGTGAAGATACCGTGTTAGACTTTTTGTATGGCTAATAATTTATTACGATTACTATTTGGAATTCTCACAAATCTTCAATATGTCACACAACTTTAACAATTGGTGTTACATAATTTCACTCCTACATTTTTATTATTCATACATCTGGATCCGTTCACGATTTTATTATTAATTTTAATTATTTAGGAAGTGTACATCAAGTGAACAAAATAAATAAATATATATATATATATATTAAACAGCATGAAAAATTTATTTTAACTGTCCGATTCCCATCTTCATAAGACATTCTTGAGCAGTTGAGCAGAAATATAAAATGTTGAGGTCCATTGCATAATAATTTGTGACTTTCTTGTAGTACAACTCACCTTTCTGCTTCGTTTCCCTTTAAAATTAAAATTATTTTTGTGACTTTGAACGGTTCCCGGTTGCAGGCATAACATGTTGTACATAACATCAACCAATAGGAGTAAGAGTCTTATCACACCTTGGCACAAGGCGCAATGGCTTTTAGAAAAACAAAGAAATATAAAAATTATAATTTGAGTAGTACAACAACGACATCACTTTTTTTTGCTCAATGTACCATTTTAAAATGAGTGAATAAAACATTTTATATCTCGGCCCAAGAATGTCCTATGAAGATGGGATTGTTTACGCTGTTTCAAATAGTTGAATTTTTCTACGTGTGGTACCCTTAAGTTGATTTGATGAGCTGTTTACAGTTGCCTCATGTATATAACTTACAACCATTTATGCCCCCATCACTTGACTACAAGTTTGTTTCGAAAACTATTCCACTTGGTTTTTTAAAGGAATCATTCGCTCACAGTAACAAGATAACTAAGACTCCTTATGAATTTTAGAAGTATTTTTCTCTCATTCAGTATTCTTGTCATTTATCCTTTACACTGAACAAGATAAGATTTATATTTGTTTATAAAGAGGTTTTTCAAATGAGGTAAAAATACTTCTTGGCGGCCATGTTGAAGTTCATGTTACTTGGCCATGAACTTCACACACTTTTAGCTCGCTCATTGAATGTGACGCACCGCGTACATCATAGTGCACACTGCGCAGTGCATTTAGCAGTTAAGCACAAAACCATGTGTGTTTGAGATGATTGTCTTCCAACATGGCGAATTTGTGACGTAACTGCAAGGCCTCCATCTTTGAAATAATCTTTAGCAACCCCACGATTCAAGGAAAATATTTAGCTGTGCCACCGGGGCGTAGGCTTACTCCCCTTCTTCATGTACAGCACCCTTCGTTATGATAATATCAATAAAAATATAATTAACGTGTCTGAGTGTTATACGTACCCCTATTTTCATCATGCGGTTTCTACATTTTCTGTTACATAGGCCTATGTCAAATGTTTAAACGCTGCCAAATTTAAATAAAGACAGAAATCATCTCAAACTGCCTAGGGCTGTTCCTTAATTTAAATAAAATTTGCATTTTCTATATGATTTTTTTTCAATTCCATTTGCTTTCACACAGAGGAAACCAATGTATAAATGTATAATTCAGTCATTATGTTTGTGATGATAAGACGCTTTTCGCACACATGGTGTTTCCAGCATGTTAAATGTGTTTCACTAATTAAAACGATTATGACTCCATTTCACAACACTGCACGTGTATGGGTTATTTTATTTCTAAGCACGACAACAAGTGTTATTTCATTTGTTTATTTTTATTCATTTCATTTTTTTTTTATTTTTCACAAAATTACTTTTTTAGATCTGGTACTTTTAAAATTATGAATTTTAATTTGAAGGAGATTTTACGCATCTGCTTGTAACCTTTAGGTTTATCTAGCGGCGCTCACGTCATGAAAAATGATATTCATAGCACAAGTTTTATAGCCAGAGGGATCTGGTCTAAGGTACTATCCGATGCCCATTGACGGCGTTTGGGGGCATAAGGGGTATTTTTCCATCAGACTTTTCCTTGCCCCTACAGTTGCTCCTAAGTTAGATCAGTCAGGGTTAGGTTAACCAAAAATATATAATATACCTCTTTTGAGACTCATTTTGACACCCATAGATATGCTAAGACGTGAGATTTTTCCACTTAGGAAAGTTTTCAAATTTTTTGAAATGATTTCCACAAGATGCCAGTTTCAGAGAAGAATCTGATACGTCAAAATATTAATTTTGTCATTACCTTTATCTAATAAGCGAGTTCGGTAATTCGTTGAGGTGGCTATGCACATGCGCATATCCTCCAAATCTTCGGAATGAACCAACCAACCCCGCACGTATAACACGTATTCCAAAATTTCAGTTTACATGAAAATTTCGGGAACTCTTTCTTTCTTAACCCATCCATAACATAACGAGGGGTCTCAGGTGTGGTTTTGTGCAGTGAGATGTGTCTAAATTGTTCTACTTGTGTAAACTATTTGCATTTTAATCTGTTGTAAAGTAGGAGTGAGACCTATTCTCATTCTAGTTGGACTACCTCTGCAGATAGTATGATATGCACTTATGAAGAAAACAAGAAAACGACGTACACTTTGAGCTGAGCTCGGTTTGTATATCCCATTCTGTGCCCCACAATTCAATGTGGCAACGAATTACGAAACTCGCTTATTACCCACTAAAGAAATCCATTTTGAATGTGTTTTTCGATGGGTTCCCTTTGGCTACAAGGGGGTTTACATAACGTTTCAGCAGTTTTCAAAGCTTGGAAACATCCAACTCGTCACAGAAAGTAAAAAGTGAGTCACTACTCTTTCATTCAGGGGCGGTGTTTTTATTTTTGCCCAAGTCTAGATTCCACCCAGGGCACATAACCTTTACCCGACTAAGGCACCAAAGCCTGCCAGATTCAGCAAGATTTTGGCCAATGGGGGGGGGGGGGGCGGTCCCGTACGGCCATGCTATTACATATTACATATTACATATGACACAAATTGGCTCAGTTTTTGGAAAGTGACTCACTATTTGCTGTGATGTTGCAGGTACATGGAATGTGGAAACCATGGAACAACTCCTCTCCTACAACTCCAACCCTCTTAAACGTTTAGAGAGAATAATCACTCTCATTGAGTAAAAGTTAACATAATATTTAAAGTTGGAGTGAAAAATCCAATCGAGAAGAGTCCTTTTCACTCCTTCCTAGTGAAAGTTTAGTCTTAATGTTAGATCCTTTCTTAATTTCACACTTGTAGATTAATAGTGTGACAGTTCGAGAGCAAACAATACTCAATAAACTTTTGGAGTAAAGAATCACTCTGTAAGAGAGAAGAAGTGATCATTCTAAATTTTGGGTGGAAACTTTTATCGCGAAAACCTCGTTCTCACTCTTGAACGGTGAACTTTCAGTTCTAATTTCAGATCCGTCCTTACCCTTTTGGATTAAGAATGTAGATGTGATGTACCATACTGGCAGAGTACGTGCCTCTGCCTGTTTACTTAATTAAGGCTTCATAGACTATCCATCAATTCTCAAAGGAATCGAATCTGTTTGTAGATTCGGACAATGTACATGTTGTTTTCGGGAAAATTGCCGCAGTCGCAATGTACAGCGAATACGGATTGGAGTCGGTTCCGTTTTAAGTCTTGGTAAAGACCCTAATACTAGTTAATAATACTGTGCAACATTTACTCCTGTTTTTGATTACGCCCTCTATTATCTTCAGAAATTCTCAGCTCTGAATTAGGTTATTACTGAAGCAAATCTCCCTGCAAAATAGTCAAGTTCGAGCCCGTCCTCTGTTTTGAATATTTGGTAAGAAATAATGTGTAATAACGTCTTGACCAAGACTATTCCGATTTTTCGTGAGTTTTTGTTAAAATCTTTCCATCTCTGGAAGGAAAGAGCCAAAAATTTACCAACCAGTGTAAATACATGATTTGCATCAGAGGTCCATGAAAATAAAATTTTAATTGATTGTTGGTGACATCACAACTACAATCATCTCCAGTCGGACACAGGCAGTCCGATTAAAACTGTCGGTCGATGTGACGTCACAAAAAATAGTGTAAATTTAACATCATCCCAACCTTTGAATGAACATCAATATTTAACGCGTTAATGTGCGTCAACAGATTCTACCAAACTGTCGGCTAACTTACACCGAATTTAAAGTAGTCTCTGGATAGTACTTGCTTTTAAAACGAATAAAGCAACATTTTGCAAAAGTCACACTCGATTTCAACGGATTTAAGAACTCCTGTCCCTACAATCCAAATCATAAATTTGAGGCACATCAAGGATTGAACAATATCGTGAAAGTTTGCACAATACTTAGGAGGAGCCATTTTTTCCTTATTGTTAATGTGAAACATATATTGAACAAGCGCCCTCTCTAAGATGAAAATCAGGGAGCAATTGTATTGTGTACCGCATGGTTTAAATATTTATCTCCGTAAACAGTTAAAGGGTACTTTTCGGCACCCAAGACAAATCTTATTCTCTAAACTAGATTAAACGAGAAGGTTATACGCTGAGGTGTAAAACTCAACTTACCAAACCCAACTGTACCTTCCTTGTGCTGTCACAAAACTATTCAATCTTATAAGTCATGACCTGGCGAACACACAAGACTATAATGTGTCATTCAAACGCTTCCTCTGAATTTTGTGGAATGTATGGTATGCTACTCTGTATCCTTTGAATATTCAATTTTTTATGTCAATCAAAAAGCACTACCCAACTGAGAATTTTCATGCCAATACACTTTAATTATATAAATATTTTGGAGTTTTGTTGAGGGAGTCACCGTGTGCATGAGAGGTCCCCTAAGTCTCTCTTCATTTAATTGAACTACATTATGTCATACATGCATTCATTGCCTAGCAACAAATCATAATATCAAAAAGCGAGTTTGGCATTTCGTTTAAGTGGCTATGCACATGCGCACATCCTCCAAATCGTCGGGATAAACAAACTAATTCCGTACCTACACAACACGTGTTCCAAAATTTTAAGTTTAGATGAAAATTTGGTGAAATCATTCTTCATACCGTGTAGAGCCGGGCATCTTAAGTGTGGTTCTGTGCAGTAGGATATGTCTAAAAAAATTTTTGTGTGTACGCATATGCTTTTTAATCTGCATTAAAGATGGGTCCGAGTCCCTATTTTCGTTCGGGTTGGCTAGCCAGATTTATGCTGAGTGTTGTATGGACGTACCAGTACTGCACGAAAACAAGGGAACGCCGTACACTATGTTAGTATGTGCTGAGCCCGGTTTGTGTATCTCACCCCGTGTCTCACAGTTTCATACACGTGTCAAGGAATTACCGACCTAGCTTTTTAATTTGAACTTTGGAACTGGGCTGAGGGGGATCCCCGTGTGCGTTAGAATTCATGTTATCCAACTTTCATAATTATGACATTTGTCAATTACTATTATGATACGTTCTAGGCACTGAATGGCCTGAAATGCATACCAAAACAGCACGTAGCATCTGCTTTTGATATTTCCATGCATAACAAATAACAAAATACATAAATCCATTATTTGGCAGGCTATTTTGGAACCAAATTTTGGGTCAATTTTTTACCCGATTGTCGTGGTCTTTTGACCTTTGGTAACTTCTTTAACATAGTAATATTTATTGTTTGAATGTCTTAAATATTTAAATACAAACGTGTTAAGGGATATTTTGTTGTTTTGTAACTTTTCCGTCGAAAGCTATTGTAATTTACATTCCTCTACTTCTCTTTTTGCTTCAGGTATCATATTGGGCGTGAATAATGGCGTCATTTCCTGGGTTTCTGCCGAGTTTCTACTCTAGCAATTTGATGCACCACATAGTGTACTTCGATAATATGAAGAGGAAATTAGGGACCTCTCATGCACACGGGGACCCCTTTGTCAGCCCAGGGACGTACTGTGTGTCATCTTGTGGGGTAATTTTCCTTTATTTCCACTGCAAAAAAAAACTTTGTTGCAAGTTCCAATTCGCCTGCACTGATACCTAGTTTCTACTCGTCAGCTTTAAGCTGGTCACGTTTGTATGATAAATGCAAAGAGAACTCCAGTAACAGTTAGTGGCATATCCTTACCCAGTTGTCTGTAGAATACCCATCTGTGAACGCACCTGTCAGAATCAATGTCTTACTAACTCTTTACTTTGACAGTAGTCACTCTCATTGCCATGCTGTACAACTTATAGCTGCATGCTGTGGTTCTGAAAGGCATAAATCTGTATGGAATAGACTCATTGCAACTTCCTTTATCCTAAGCTTTTGATTTTAATCAGCTCGTAGGCGTACATCGAAGATGTATCTACTGAATAACTGATGGTAACAGAGATTGAAAATCACATGTCAGGCTTCTGTTCTTTTAATGAATTATTCATGAAAGGAATAAAGTTCGAATCACGGCAGCTGTGTTGTATTCGGAAGCAGCTTTCTGTCTGCGACGCCAGACGCACTGGAAATGGATCAACGTATTTCGCTGGCCGTATTCGATTTCCTGGTTGAACATCCTAAAAGGCAAGATATGCTTTTGATAACCGCCATTGCACTATGCGGGCATTAAAAGATCATGCTCGTAGACGCGGAGGTTGTGTCATGAAAGGGGTTGCAGCCACCCCTCCCTTTGAAGAAAAAACGGCCTCTCGGGTCTCCAGATGCAAAAAGGTGCAGCCATGGTGTCTCAATCGTTAGGTTATGGCAGACCTAGACATGTTTGGCCAATTTTGTCACCATCCTTTATTCTTTTCTTAGTTTGAACCACAAAGGAGGGGGAGGAAAACCCCAAACGCCTCTAAATTGGCTAGGTCCTGCTCTAGATCCTTTCATCAGGGAGATATGAAGAGGTCATGTCGTAATTTTTTTTTTTAGAATTGAACAATAACACCACCCATAAGGTTAACACTTCTGTGGGTCGAAACTGGTATACGACTTTGTTAGATGATCTGTCCCCTCGTGATACATGTTTTCATTTGTGTCACACTAAGGGGTGGCGCCAGCGCGGGGGGGGGGGGGGTCGGGGGAGGTCGGCAGTTTCGTCGGGGATGCCAAAAATAATAATAAAAAACCTACAAGAACTGAAGTTACTGAATGGATGGTCTTGAACATATTTTCCTTTGTAACACTATTTTTAAAAATATCGGAATAGGTTTTAATCACGTCTTCCTAGCTTTGCTATTCTGCATTCCATTATCTTGTCCCATCTTCATTCCGGGCTCGTAAGGTCATCCATGAGCAGACCAGGGAGCTGGAGGTTCTTAGTGCAGAAATTACAAAGGGTGTTACCAGCTGGAGACCAGGGGCCATGCCCGCGTCGGGGAAAGCTGCTCTTTCCATGAGAAGATCCGTCGTTGCCCACCATAAAAAACATTAACCCGAAAAAATTAAGTCCCCGGATGATCTTCTTGATTTTGCTTACTAGAAGAGCACATTCTTCAAGGAAACTCTCACACAAATTCCAATTTTCCTTACAAAAACAGACGAGAAGTTTTTCAGGTGCGTGCCCAATAGTTTCCCATTTTTCTTGCCCCAACAGTCGAAGTCGAGCAACGGTAATGAAAATCGGCCAGGCTGTTTTCAGTTGCACAAATGATAAACAGTATCGTAGCGTGAGAATAGCGAGCTTTAGATTTCACAACGCGGACTTCATCTGCAACGACGTGACGTCATTTGCGCCTTTGCGGTTTTCGAACTCAACGGAATGCCGCTAGGCCAAGTTGTGGAATGGCTGGGGCAACGCAGAAAGTGACGTCATTGCGTTGCAGCTGACGTCCGCGTCGTGCAATCTAAAGCTCACTATTGTGTCCCCATAAGTCTGACTGAAACTTCATTTGAAGCCACCTTCTAACGTGACATATTTTCAAAGACGTTGAAAGTAAAATCCTTTTATAGCCGTGAGTTCGTGTAGTCACATAGAAAATTTGTTCAATTTAGTGGACCTTGCAACTGAGTATAACGAAGAATTTCAATAGCGTCAAAAACATTGGTATGTTTTCAATTCGGTTGTACAGTTTTCCCCCGAAAAGAGACAAGACCATTTCATCTTATTGAAGTGGTACGTTTTAGCTGGTCCCTTTCTGATCAAACAGCAAGTTGGTATTTTTTCTATTGAAGTGAAACTTTCATTTCAAAGGAAAGCTCAAAGTAACGACTGCTTTCTTTCTAGTTACAAGTGTGGGAAATGACATTTCCAGCTTTCTGATAGGCTGGGTTTTTTTTTCAAAACAAATTCTGTACGCTTGGCGCCAACTGATGGTGGAGCACCACTTTGTAAGTGCTTTTGTCGCACAGATTACTTAACAGAACAATGCATGCTTGCAAATTATTCTTCGTTTGGGGGCAATATTATGAAGTAAAAAATTTTATTGCGAAAGAGAGCTGAAAATAATGACTGCTTTGTTTCTGGTTACGGGCCCCGGAAATGCCATTTCCTGCTGTCTGTGGGTTCTCAATTTTTCAAAAATTTCTTTGCGCTTTTAGTTAGTCTTTCGGGCAGTATTACATTTGTCGGACATGAAAGTCAATTCTGCTACCTTCCAAACTGAAACGCTCTCGTACGCCTATGTCAATATATAAAATATAAAACTTCCAATATATGGAAAGCCAACATTTTTCCGCGAGGAAATTTTCCAAGTTGTCCGAGGGCCTTAAGCTGATAAGATATAACTCCAAATCACCCCTCATTTGATTTTTCTCATAAGAAGTTCAGATTCTTCCATAAACACCCAAAAATTTGTCATTGAATTACAATTTTTTCTCCGATATAAGCTTCACCAGGCTCGGATCTAGGATTTTTCGTTAGGGGCGCTCTGACGGTCGATCATTTGCCCGAACGAATATCTAAGCGGAGCGCCACCATCACTTGGCGCTATACAGAAAATTTTAAAAAACCGGGACCCCTCAGATAGCCGGAAATGGCATTTCCCAGGCTTGTAAGTAAAACCTAAGCTCGAAAACATCTGACCAAGAATACGATATACCGCTGGGGATTCATATATGAGATCGCCGTTGCTTTTAAATTCTTTTTCTTGATGAAATATACCACTTTATTGTCATGTGCATGAGAGATAAACATTGTTAAATGCTTTGCGTTATCATTGATTTCATTAGTGGCATGTAGATTCAGTCTCCACTCCCTCGGGATAGCAGAATTTTTCCATTATACAATGTAAAAGGAAAAATACTAGTAAAATTGCATTTATGGCAAAAATCATTCTAATTAAGCACTCAGTCGACTCTCTCATTAAAAAAAATACTTTGTAAATTTTAGTGACCATGAGAGCTCTGGCATAAATAAGTTTATTGTCAATTTTAATAAGAGTTATTCAAAATATATTGATTAGCATACACATCCGGAGGGACATCATAAATACTTGTTTTCAGTGATAACATATTCATTGGAAAGGTTAAATTAAAACACATATATTCCTCCATATTTCTTGAGCTTACTATCAAACAAAACTTTCCAAAAGCAAAGCCATCCTGAAAATAATTTTTCCCTCATTTACACTTTAAGCTATAAGCAAAAGACCATTCCTAAACCACCTTTACATTTTGCACATATTAGAACTGACCGTACATTTGCACATATTAAAACTGAACGTTTCCCTTAGTTGTCTGGTTTGTGTGACCAAATAAATTTATATAAAATACTCTCTAGTTCATGAAAAAAGGAAGAAACGGGATCACAGATTGTAGAAAATAAGTGAACATAGACATTAAGCTCATGTGAAGTTTGGCCATGCGCTTTTTATACATTCTATACACCGTGACTCCACATCTGATGAACCCAAATAGCAGATGGATTGTAAGAAAAAGGTTAGTGTTCTACATAAAGCGTGGTCCGAAATAGGGTTGAGACCTTCGATATCACTCTATTGACATTTTATCGGAAAACTTGAAACTGTGTTCTCTAAATTGCTGTTAGTTTGTAACAAGTATAATTACATAGTTTGAAAATTATAAGATAATACAACATTATGTAGAGCAAGTAGGCTTAATGATCTATTTAGTGAAAGTAAAAAAAAAGCTTTGGAAAATTTTAGGGGGCGCGCGCCGGGTGCGCCCCCGCCTAAATCCGCCACTGTCCACATTCTCAAATATTTGTTAAAAATGTCAAAATTTCCCATTTTCGATGGATACTCCGTAAAATAAAAAACCAAAGCTGACTTTGTTAATCACCCCGACAATTCTGCTCTTCAAAGGCATATAACTTAATAAAAACCCAAAGTTTTTCATTGTAACCTTACCAAAACTTAATTTTTTTGCACGAAATTCCTAAGTTTCTGCAATATAATAAGCTCGTAATTCTCAAATCTTAGTACAAAAAAGGGAAACTTTTCCTAGCCAATTTCTAGTTTCGTCAGAAAGCCTTATATTACCTAGGCCAAGTACGACGGACGTAACCCACAAAAAATGTCAACTGTCGTCTATATCTCGTTTTTGATATTGCCCATATGAAGGGCACATTTTTCAATAAACACCCCAACTTTTAATTGCCCTTACAAAAGGCAAATATCCTTCCAAAACTTCAAATTTTCTTCTAAGCAAACTCCAGATTTTTAAATATTTGTCAAAAAGAAAGCTAAAATTTTCGGCGCGCTACGCCCGCCTCAAATTCTGACAAGTCACGTCCCACGGACCCGCCGCGGAGAATTCATCGCCTTTGTCGGGGTCTCAAAATGCTGGCCCCCTGTGGGGCGAATTCTAGCGCCATCCCTGGTCACACTCCGTGAAAAGTTATCATCGCAAATTACCAGACTGGACTGGTCTGCTAGCTAGCGCCAAAAGTTTCCTGACGTTTGTGTTTACTGGTTTATCTGTTAATGTCAATTAATTAGCCAGACGTGGAAGCTAACGGTATCGAGTGTATATGTAGTGTGCCTCATTTCCTACCAGAAGCGATGCAACGTAATCAAGATCTGTCAGAGAATTGAGGATGTTTCAAAAAGTAAGACGGAAGATTTCATCATGAGCTGTATGCTCGCATTTTTGCCAAATGCTGTTGAGGAACTTTGTAAAGGATATCCTATCCAAGACATATATTTATCACCGGAAACAGTTTCAACCTTCCAAACCTACTTACTTCTATCCTCTCTCATAGCTTTTTGAAACTCATCCCATCCATGCACAATCCTGTGGCTTAGATTATTGCTTTGGGATTTAATCTCAGGCTGCGTGGTGGTAATACAAGGCCCTATATAAAGTTTAATTAAAACACTCCCATTACATGCTTGGTTATATGAGCTACTTTGCTTTTTTTAATTTGATGTCAAATAAAGAGAGGTGCCATTGGAGAATAAGTTAAAATCCGGGCGAAATTGTATCTAACGGTGACCAGGGGCGGTTTTAGACCATGATAACAAATATAGTACTATACCAAATAAATTCAATATTGAGATTATGCACATGACGTCAGCACGTTTCACTGGATGGAAATGATCAAAGGCAGTCGCTGGGTTACCGAAACGCGCACACAACAGCACCTTTGTAACAATTGTTCTTAAATGACTCCTGAATGGGAAAACAGAGAGATGCGCAACGCAGTAACGTAGGTGCCCAAGCCATGTATAAAATGTTCAAGCCGTTGACTAATAATTTATTCGCTTACTATTAGAAAAATGGAGCCATGTACCTTCATGTGCATCTCGGTATTTTCCTCACAAGAATAAAAGCTTTTAAAATCATAGCCGAGTAAGGAGTAGATTTAGGTCAGAAACGCACTATTTATCAAGGTGTTTCCTCATTGGCTGTTGCCATTGCATTGTATCGATTGTATTCTTTGTTTGGGTTAGGGATTATGTTAGGGATTAAAGCTATCGTTTGCAAGTTAGAAAGTTTCTTGTAAACAGTGCGCATCGCCCCTAGATTTATTCTATTTGTTTAAGGGAGGTTGTGCAATATTTGCCTTTTGAATGAAGGATAAATTCTTAATACTGTCACACCGTTGCCGCAAAATTTTGTAGCCTTTCTTGGTATCCGAAAATGGATGAAATTGGACCGGCCCGACCTCTCATGCCCTGTACTGTTGTAATCATCTACAGTATTCCTAAAGCCGGAAGGCTGAAGTTCAGAAGACGTCTGTCGGAAGGGTGTCCGATATGTCCTCCTCGAATCTTCGTGGTCGCTCGTTGCAGTTAAAAATTAAGTCTCTGAGTCGGTACGTTGCATTACTTGTAGGTATCGTACTTACTTCGTTTTGTTTTGTTTCCATGGATTTACCGTCAAGGAATTAGTTAATTTAATGGGGTTTTACGGCTCAACCTCTAACCCATTTATTTACCGTCAAGCAGCGGCGTAGGAAGCAATATGAAAGTGGGGGAGGAGGGGGGGGGGGCGGTGGAACAATTTTCGACTACGCACCAAAACCTATACCCCGTTGACCAAAAGGCACATTTTTGTGCTATATTTTTCACTTTTTTCTACGATCAAGAACGGCTTTTTTTTTAAATAAAAATATTATGTGCAATAACCCAAGTTTTCAAATGAAACTGTGCACTGAAAAGGAAAAAGGCTTCCGTCCCTCATTTTTCACTGGGGGTGTCGCCCCAGCCCCCGCCTCCTACGCTTATGCCGTCAAGGACGACGTAATAGGCCTACTCAGAACCGAAACCGCACTTATGTAGAAGGATACTTTCAGAGATTACCTTTAATGTTTAAAAATGTTAAAAAAAACAATAGAATATCTTTGGAGTTGAGGGAGAGAAAAGAGACAAGTATACCCATACATTATTCCCTGATAAAGACCTGTAAAGTTTTAGAAAATCTGAGGGAACCGAAGCTTACCTTATAGGCCTACCCCTAACCCCGTCACGTATTCTTCTTAATAGTCCCATCCCAAGGGTCACTTGATTTGCATTAGTTAGTAGCACAAGGAGTAAATTTTATAAGGGAATGATGTAGAAATACGTCCCCGGTCTGACAAATCTGTTTCTTAAGGTAGGGAAGACATTTTTCTAGGTAAAATATGCTATACGATCTTAGAAATGCGAAAGGCAATAACGTAGAAGCTAGAGGGTCGGTCAGTCAGAAAGTTGTCAGTGACTCCATGGATCATTCGTATTAAAAGCTCGTATTAAAGGGCAATACTGTGTTTGTTTTGCAAGGAAAATTAATACTTTGAAAACTAATATTTATTGACACAGGGGGATTATCAAAAATAAGGCAGTATGGTAGCATTTTTTCAAGGAATAAGTTTCCCACACGTAGAAATTCAGTTGTTGGTTGCTCAAGAACAATTTGTTCACTCAATGTTTCAAATGATACAACTTCTTGGCTCTTCTAACGCATAGTATTTTGAAGAGATGTTGCTATTGCTGGGGTTAATGATTAAGACTGAATTGTGGTATAGTTTTGTGAGCCATTTTCTTTGAACTCTTTGTTGGAGCATTTTAAACACAACAGTTCCCTTTAAGAGCTTCTGACAGTTGATATCGAATTTGCAATCCGTGGTCCATCTCAAGTTAATGAACAGGTCATGGAGAGTGTCTCCTCGGAGTTACCCTTTTCGGGAAACCCAAAAGGAGCCAATTATTTTTTTTAAATGCCAACGGTTATTGCCAAGGCATTTTTGTGAATATTTAATGACTTCATAAAAACATTATTAATCAGCTAAGAAATTTCAACTTCTCAAGGTTCTTATTGTTAAAAACAAAAAGATTACAAAGGAATTGAAAGGAATCACCCGGTGTATGGCCATGTATGTCAAAAGGTTACCATGAGTCGGTCAATTAATAGGTGTTGTACATCGTGCCGTACGTTGTATAACACTGTGGTGATCGACTCAAGGTACTGACGTACTTAAGATACAATCACTACAACCCTTGCATCGGTAGCCACTTAATCGTTACAAGGTTTTCAAAAATTGACTCTCAATGTAATTTTCCTGCTATATATATGTAAATCAAACGTAAAGGAAGACTCGACGAGGTTGACATGATTAATACTTATGTGGAGGATATTTTCTCGCTCGGCGTAGTTCCATTTTCGTGCAACTAATGCAAACACCTTAGTACGGGAAATTGGGCTGTTTACATACGGTGCAAGGAAGTGTCAATAGTGAGCTTTAGATTGCACGACGCGGACGTCAGCTACGACGCAATGATGTCAGCTATTGCGTTGCCCCTGCCATTTCACAACTTGGTGTAGCGTTATTTCCCGTTGCGTTCGAAAACGGCATAGACACAGATGACGTCATTACGTTGTAGCTGGCGTCCGCGTCGTGAAATCTAAAGCTCCCTAATACCTGCTCTAAACTTTGCGAATACCTGACCGTATTCAGAAATATTTCATGCTAATGTTAGATTTTTTAGGTGTATAAGGAAATTTCTGTTGTACCCTCTTTCTGGCATACCGTGCCAAAAAAACTTGTTTTCGAGAAAAAAACAAATTTTCCGAACAGAATGAAAACTGTTTTTACGAGTTCAAAAAATCGTCTCAAAATCATTGCTTTGTGTATAAAATACTTAAAAATGTCGCAAAACTATCGGAAAATGTGTTCTCTATTAATTTTAATGATGATTTTGTAAGATTATGTGTTTTTCATGTCGAAATTTGGATTTGAAAACAGTTAGTTTTTGCTAATTATATATGCAAAGGCTGTGACGTCATGCATACTCAAATTAGAAAAGAAGCGACTTTTGGTGGCTGTGCAGACTGGCTGTTGTGGGGCTATAGTAAATTTGCTACAGGCCTAAAGACTCGGTCACTGCCGATACCTCAAGTCCTCGATATCCGTAATACCCTTACAGAAGGATTTGAAGGTCACATCGAGTTTTGATATGTTAGAGGTTTACTTATTCTGTGAAATTTGCAATTAAATCCGACGTGTGGTTATTAAGATATGAACAGTTAAAGTTGTCACATTTTCAACAAAAGTGAACTTGAGGCAAGCGCGTATGACACCACATTCTCACATTAATGGACAGTCTTTTGTTTTTCTACAAATTTTAACCAATTTTCTTCCCAACAATCCCATATCATCAAAATGTGATTTCATTAATGGCATGAGAATTCAACTTCGCTTTCCACACAAAATGGTCCTATCCCTTTCAAGGTCAATAGAACAGTTTGGAAAACAAAGGGAAACAAAACATTTCTTGTCGATGTGAGAAAGCAGTAGCGTAGCCAGCGGGGGGGCAGAGTGCCCCCCCACAGAAATTTTGGGGACGCGATGGGCGATGTTGAAAAAATGAAGGGGAGCCAAAAAAATAAAAAAAATAAAAAAAAAATAAACGGCAAGAGGAGGGAGGGAATCGGGGACATTTTTTTTTTTTTTACAGTTTTTCGGGGGGGTGGGGGCTCTTAGTCGTTACAATAAAGTATGCAGTCCCCGACGGCGACTAGTCTCCCCGATGGTTAACCTGTTTTTTGCTCTCAAGGGACAATTTCCCTAATAAGAACCCCAAATTTTCGGCGCGCTACGCGCGCTGTAGATTCACTCCAGTTTTTTCAGTACTTCCATTCCACATGTCTAGAAATTGTAAGTCCTCTTACCAAGTAACTGGTAGGCAGAGTGCACAGGTTATGCAGAGGTCGTAAATTTTATCCCATATCACAAAGCCTAGTTGCTGTTCTCTTGTGTGTGTCATGTGATAGGTCAGATGGTGAGCCACTCACGGAGCATAGTTTGGCTATTTTATCGGGTATTCCAGGTGGTTTCGACACAATGTATGTTATCCCCGATACGGTCTACAACCCCTACAGTTTTTATTTTTTTCTTTTTGTTCTTAATGATTACATAGGCTATGTTATTTTTGTGAGCCCACCCAAAAATTTCGCATGCTTTGCGCGCTTTGCAATTTCAAGATTTAGATTCAAAAGAACACTAACTCGGCTTTTAAAATATTAAGGAACATTGTGGAAAGTGTGCCCAAGGCTGCAATAATATCGGATAGTTTGTCTCCTTCATACCACCCTCTCGACATAGGGGCTGTGGAACTTGTGGTCGCTGGCATGGCCCACCCCCTGTCGGGGATAACCTGTCGCCTTCTTATGGTCGGTTTAGTTACTTTGGCTTTCACAAGAGTTATTTCTGCGATAAACCCCAAAATGTTCGGTACGCTTTGCACACTCTTCCTCAGTTCCGTTACCTAGAGCTAATAAAGTACAAACCCTTCCCATCTTTTCATGTAAATTAATAAGTAGAATAAATGGATTAATGTTCATGTCGGGAATTTCATCTCATTTCGCTAAACTTAGTTAATTATCTCTTGTGTCAGTCGTGCGGTACGGACTCGAAGAAGAAATTACAATATAATTTGTGTCCGATAGGGCCCAAATACCGGGACAATTTATTGACCTATATAAGATTTAAATAAGTACAGATTCTTTCTAGTGTAGGCTAACCCCCAAAATTTTTGCCCCCTTTTCCACGGTTAAATCAGTGCGGAAATATCTTCCTCTAGCATATACAAATTTGATGTCGTATATGGCTCACAATGACAGGTATAGTTCACAGGTTTTCTTCAAACCTCCCTCATCAACTCATCGACTGCATCCTGGCTATCGGGGCTTGGGTCGCTACCCACCCTGCCCCTCCCCCGTTCGGAGAGTGGCCCTTCGTCGGGCAAATCCTGGCGCCAAGCCTGGAGGGAAGACACATTTTTCCAGTTATGACTTGTATATGTGTAATGAAGCAATGAACTAGAAATGGAAGCTGCATTTTTTGGAGAGCGGCAACTATTTTGGAGGGGCTGTCAATTTCACTAGGAGGACGTGTTCGCCCTCTAAAACTCCCTATGGAGAACACTGGAATCTAGTATAAAAAGAACAAAATATAGCACCATATTGCATTTAAGCTCTTCGAGACAGCAAAACATTCCAATAGGGGAAGGTGACACCCAGGGAGACAGGCCCGTGGTCAGGGGGTTCAGGGGGTTCGCACTTAGTCCCGCCCATACCTAATTTTTCTTATTTTTAATTTTTTTTTTATTTAAATGGAGTTTTGGCGTTTTTCAGGGCAAAATGTCAATTCCGCTGGTTTAGCCAAATAAATGTAAGCCTTATGAGTAGCTGTTTTGTTCCAGTGCGACACAATTCCCTAGGGCCCCATTGACTCGTACCGAGTAACCTTCTTACAGTCACACACTAACCCTGCTAACTCTCGAGGGAATAAGGAAAACATTGATACAAGATTGAAAATGTCCAAAAATTCCAACTTAGGTGTTCACCAGATCGCTCAATTTTGATGTAAAATCTCCTTGGGGCAGGTGGGGGAGAACCACACTCTAAAAAATTTTTACACAAGTTGTGTAAAAAACTACTCAACCTATGTGTAACAAGTGCACATAGCTAACGTTGGGTAAAAATGACACAACGTTGTGTAAAAAAAATTACTCAATTGTTGTGTAAATTGTACCATTTGCTGTGTAGAAGTGACACATCGTTGTGTAAATAAAATTACTCAATTGTTGTGTAAATTCTACCATTTGCTGTAGAAATTACCCATCGTTGTGTAAAAAAATTACCCATTTGTTGTGTAAATTGTACATTTGCTGTGTAAAAATTACACATCGTTGTGTAAAACATTTCTCAATTGTTGTGTAAATACTTTCATTTGCTGTGTAGAAATGACACAACGTTGTGTAAACAAAAATTCAATTGTTGTGTAAATACTTCCATTGCTGTGTAGAAATGACACAACGTTGTGTAAACAAAAATTCAATTGTTGTGTAAATACTACTAATCCCTGTGTTAAAAATGCACATCATTGTGTCAAAAAATACACAACAGTTGTGTTAAAACTGCATTTAGTTGGGCACAATCCCTGCTTGATAACACAACGTTGTGTCAACAAATTGACAAAACAGTTGTGTTAAAACTACATTAAGTTGTACATAACCACTATTAGGTTACACAGCAAGGTGTCAACAAAGTTGCGCACTGGTTGGGTGAAAAGGACAACTTAGTTGTGTAAAACCGCAGAGGGATAATACAATGTTGTGTCAACAAATCTACATTATAGTCTTGTCAAAACTACATTTAGTTTCAAATAACCTCAATAGGCTGAAATAGCATCATGTTAAGTAAAATGCACAACAGTTGCGACTGTCTATGCCAGTTGATATTTTGTCAAACAATGAAAATGATATATATTGAATTATAAGGTATGCAGCTTGATATTACCAGTTGTTTAAGAAGTTTCACAAGTATAACTCACAAAAACCAAAAGGAAAGATGTTATAATTCTGGATGGATGAACCATTTATTTACACTCCATACCCATATTAAAGTAAAATACATACTTTGTATTCGGTGCAGTTTTTTTTTTATTACTTACACCTCAAGCGGATTGACTTCCAGTATTTGTTACTTTTTGAAAGGCAGTCGAGACAGCAATCCAGCTAATTAGCACACGTCAGAAAAAAATAGAACAAAAATCTCAAAATATCACAGGAAAGAACGGTATTTAAACCATGTGACAAGTATCTATGTAAAAATGTAGTGTATCATTAAATATATTTTGACAATTTTCACATCATAATATACACTGTATCATAATTTATATTTTGACTTTACTCATCATAAACCTTCCTCTTTTCACATGATGTACCATTCATTGGTATCTCAACAGATGCAAGTCTCACAGTATTAACTTCATTGCAACAGTTTTCTGGACTAGAGAAAATGCAATTTTTTTCAGCAAAGCACATTAAATAACTTAAAGAAGACTATAGTTTGACAGAATATATTAACCTTTTTGCTCCAGCAGCTCCTTTTCCCTTCTGAAGGAATCTTTTACCAGAAAACAGTTCATTTAAGAGGTCTTTCAGGTTATAAGAGACCTTAATTTTGTGTACGTAGAATGAAAGCTTTTGAATATTTGTCAGTTACAAAGAATTCCACACAGATGCAGGAGTATACAGCCTCAGTTATACCGTAACCAATAAAGAAATTTTTGGTTACAGTAGTGTAAAGTTATTGTACAATTGGGGTGCAGAATTAAGTTCAATAAAAATGTAAAAGAAAAATCTGATTGGATTGCCACAGTCAAATAACAAAGACTTCCAGAATTTCCTTTAAAACAAATTTACATTGAAGTATTATTGAAACTTTGAAAGAATCTGAAACCAGTGCAAAGAGACACTGCAACCAGCTTGTCTTCATTTGAGGAGGAAAGCTACCTTTCTATGGAACTGTTTATATTTTCTCAAAATCTGGTCTTTCACAAGTTCCTACAAAATAGGTAATGAACAAGCTTTGAACCGATATATGTCCAAATAAATATCCATTTGGAGCAGAAGATGGACCATACTATATTAGAACTACCAAAGTGCTACGCTTTTTGTCAGCACCAATCCTGGAGTAAATGTGGAGTCACATTTTCAAAGAACAATCACTTGAACAGATAGAACATATCAGTAGAGTAGAGAAATGCAAAATTGAGTTACTTGAATGAAGTTGAGGAATTCAGGCTTTGAACTGAATCAACTGAGTCAGTAAATTTGCGAACTTCCGCGATTCCTCACGGGAAATTCACGTCTCCTCTCATGCTCTTGTTTACCAAGACACTGATACAAGTTTGTTATGACCTGCAGGTAGAGAAAAATAGATAAATGTTCGACGGAATTCACAAAAGTGCAAAAACATAACACTTTTCAGCAAAAGAGTGATTGCTTCAAATATGTGCGATGCCAATAGTGTAATTTACAGGGAATGATAATAAAATTGACAAGGACGAAACTTCCAAACAGTTGCCAATATGTGCACTGCATCAGACTTTGGTAGAGGGTTGGGGAACATTTTAGCATTCTGAGGATGCTCTTTTCACCAAATTTGCACAGCCCCAGAAATCTGTCAGCATGCATGAAAGAGTTACCACATTTAAAGTTTGGCATTCGGTCCATTCGGAAGAACAGAGCAATTGGCATAACATACAGTACATAAACCTTATAGTTCAAACACATTAAAAGGAATAAAAATGCACATAGTGCACACCAGGAGAAATATTACACTGTGCAATTTTTCTATCACCACCACCATGATGCAGAAAAATGTGCAATCTCACATATCATACTCACTCCTGAGACCTTCAGTTTAAGAATTTCCAGGAGTGCTGCAAATCACACTCCTCAGGGAATTAAGACTCCTGAGTGTGGTAGGTACCCTGTTTAATTAACTTCAATAAATTAAACACTCTCCATTTAGGTGAGCAAAAAATCACACTCCTAACAATGATTTGAAGTAAGTGATGGTGTGTAATCACACAGACATGCCTAAAAAATCAATGCCTGCTCACTGAATTGCACTTCATCTAGGTAGTCTTCCTACAATTCTCAGCTCCCCCCCCCCCCATTAAAATCATGAGCCCAGTTCTTTCTATAAAGTTCATTTTGAGACAACCGGAAGGTGGGAAGTGACCACAGACTTCCTCTTCCTTTTATGACTGGTGCAACTTAAGTCTGCAGGACTTTTATAATCTAGATCCCTGGCCCAAATCAAATCTTCCCAGGGTTCTGGGTTGTCAACTTGGCCTCATAGGCTAAAAGCATAAAGCCGCAATCACATAATTATGCATTCTGATATTATTGTAACTTGAGTCTGCATGTTTTAATCGAAACTGTCTCTAATTTTGTGTGTCCAGAAAGAACCTTAAGTTTACCAACTTGTGTAAATATGATTCCAAATCCAACCCAAATTTGTTTTAGGGTGGCTGTGACTGAACAGAAGAGTTTCTAAGTTACAAGTTCTAACTCGAGTCCGCTTGACTAGAATCTAGAGCTCTGCAGACCACTCTGCTACTCTATTATGTTACATTTACAAGTACTGACTCTTTTGCAGCCCCAATAATAAGACACTTATAAATGCTTACCAATTTATGTGTGCACCTTGTCCAGGGTAGGCATTTGAACAGGCTCCTGGTTTCCCATAGTTTGAAGTCTTCTAAATTTCTACCATGATACAGCACATAAAAGGCATTCCCACTGCCTAAAGAGTTGATTTTCTATGGGAACAAACAAACAACACATAAGTCAAAAGCCAGCTGATCCACCTTCATCTGAATAGTCATAATGAATGCATTGGTTTCTCTAATCATAGAAACCAAAAACAAAAAACAAAAGAAAAAAGCAATGAACTGCTAGTGTTACCAGAAAATTACAACTGTACATAAAGTTGGAGCAAACTTTTTTTTACAACTTCTGAATGATCTGAGTTTTAACCCTTTTTCGATGTGTGCCAATAATCACACTCCTCACAGTGATTGGAGTTGAGTGGTCGTGTGTGATACTATAGCTCTTTCATGCCCCAAAATTTAACGTCCTTTACTGGTGCCGCCGAATAACTGGTACGTACTGATTGCTGGTGGGAAGCTTCAAAATTCAAGTTCTGCTTCTCTCAATAGTTTATCATTTGGGGGCATGACACTGTGATTTCAAACTGTCACTTGCTTCAAATTACTGTGCAAAGTGAATTTTGTGCACACTACTCTAGTCAAAGAATAGGAAATGACTCATTAATGTTTCTACAATCCTCAGGCTTACCAATCAAAATGTCGGACAACATGGGGCAGACCAAAATGTTCCACACCAAAGCTTCCCCACTCTTTGTCAAAACATCCTCATGTGGAAATGTACTGTTTATGGTATACATTCTACCATGAATGTGCTGGTTGGTTGTAATGCTGTGAATTAAGAAAGGAAAAGAAAACTTGTCAACAGTTACTGTAAAAAAAATGTAATAATATACAAATACTACAGTAATTTCTATAATTGACACAGGCCCCTACTACAACAATTAAGCCTAAGTATGTTACAGCTAAAAAAATAAACAGTGTACATGTGGCCCTAAACAACAGCTGGGGTCAATTACTGCCTTACTTACCTTTATTGGGCCCCATTTTGTCAGAATTGACTAATGTACATGATATAGCTGAACATTATTCACCTCGCATCACCCATAGAAAAAAATATTCTTCAATAATATACTTGGAGCTTTCATTACTCTTCAAAACCATGTCAATGAATGCCTGTTTTTATCGCAGATATATTTTAAACACAGGTATTCGCCATATAATGGTGACAATTCGCCTGTAAAATTAAAATTCTCCAGTCAGTTACAATCTAGAAAACTGAGCAACTAGGCCTAATCAAAAATCAGTTTAAATACTGTACTGTAGGCCTATGTCTGATTGTCTGTAACGTTACACTTTAGCTAATTTGTTTGTTTACTTTTTCCAGTCCTTCCGACCCTCTGGCAAAGGGCCGTTCGGCGAAACCAAACTTGGAACTGCTTCTCAAGGAAATACTGTTTAGGCCTAGGCCCTACATTATTGTACAGTATAAATTTACACCTGTAGGCCTAGACCTAAGTTGTAACAAAAGCACTGTATTACTATTATTTAGTGTAGGCTATATACAGTGGTAATATAGGCTACAGTACTTTTGCCATAGCCTAGCCTAACGTTAGCCCTATTGTGTGCCGCTACGGCTTCCAGCACGTCTTTGCTTGATCCTCAACGAACAAAATAACTGAAAAGTCTTACTTCTCACCCAGTCTTCAAAGACCATTTGTAGGGAAGAAAGTTTCACCTTCTGCTTGTCAATTGTATCCATATTTTGAAGAGAATGTTAAATGTATTGTGTAGGTTGATTTCGGCAGTCACGGTGCTGCGCTGCGCTGGTTCAACGTACGTATACGTATGTATACGGATAACATAGACGCGCGCGAAGACTATGTACACTGGGATCGTGTAGCCTGTGTGCAGTACTGCTACTGCTAGAGTTTGAAATTGAAATGCTGTGAAAAAAAATTGTAACCTTGAAAATGATCTTTTAATTCTAAATTATAATTTTAAATGTTTTAAAAAATTAAGTTCAATTTAGAAATATTTTATAAACTTAAAAAATCTCTTTTAAATATTTTTGTTATACGAATCAATTGTTTTACTTTTTTATACCTTTGCAGTGATCACTTCCTTGAACTTGAAACTACACAGAGGTGTGTAAAATTGACTCAACGTTGTGCAAATTGGCAGTTACACATGTGTTGTGTAGAAATTTTTACCCAACATTTTTTAGAGTGCACACCTTCTCCCCGTTCGGTCGCTCGGCTCCTCACTTGGGCGCTTCGCTCCCTCAAGAAACTGCCACACCCCAGTGGCGGCGATGAAAAATGAAAAAGTTTGGGCTAAAGGTGTGTTCAGTCCCTCAATATTTGTCAAGTGCTCCAATTAAGAAGCGGGGAGAATTTCGAAGTTGGGCTGAACGTATTCTTGCTTAAAACACTCGGGAAGTGCCGTTTCCGGCCATCTGAGGGGTTTGTAAAACCAAAAAGTTTCTTGTACGCTCCGCGCCAATCGATGTTAGAGCTCCGCTTAGAAACATGTATTAACATTTTTCATAGATTTTTTTTTTTTTTTTTTGCATTAATTGAGAAATATCAGAAATGAGATCCATATTTCTAGACTGGGAACATGCAGCATAAAACACTCGGGAAGTGCCGTTTCCTGCCATCTGAGGGGTTTCTAAAACCAAAAATATTCTTGTACGCTCCGCGCCAACTGATGGTGGCGCTCCGCTTAGATAGTCCCGTCGGTCAAGATTGGGGACGATGAGTCGACTTTGCCCCCCCACAAGAAAATCCTGGCTACGCCCCTGTGAGAAAGTAGTATAACCTCTGCTGCCCTCAACCTTATTTTGGAACACAAATCTGGGGAATTCATTAAGTCTCATCTCGAGAAAGACGTGCCCGATTTGAATGAAAATTTCACTTCAATGTGTAGATTTTGTTCCTCTTTCACATATAGAAATTAAATTGTTGCTCAAACTTCCCATTTAAGAGTGACTATCGGTAGGGACTCATACCACACAATTTTACATCGTCCCCTACCCAACTAATAAACCTCACTTTTAATTAAGCTCTGAACGAAGTTACCAAGCTCAGTATGACGTCATCAAAAAGCCATTGTCACGTAGATTCGTCCTATGTGACCTTTTCCTATTCATGTAAACAGACTTTCTCCCTACCGGTCAATTGCCCGTCGCATATCGCTTTTAGCAAATCAGAACTATTTTGAGGTGACAATAAATATACCAGTTGATTGATTATCTTTTATTACGTCCCTTTGACCAAGCGATCGCCTTTTCCGTTCATTGGTCGATTCTGAGGGAATCGTCTTCTGATTATCTTGGTGCTATATTTAAACCTGTGTTTGTTCATAGGACGATGGTTCAAGTAGGCCTGGAGCGTTCGATGAGGCCAAAATAGTCCTTAAACCAATCAAGTCAATGTATTTTATCGGAGATGGAAGGGAAAGGATCAACTTCTTAACAAAATCTGACTGAATACGGACAGGGCAAAGTGTATCAGAGAATATCAAGTAATATTTGGAATCGGTTTGAAGTGGTTCGAAGGTATTTTTAAAAGATTTGAAATTAATTATGTTTACTGAGCGGTTATCGGATACAAATAACTGAAGGAAAAAATAATGTGGAACAGACAACAGAAGCGGGGAAATTTGTCAGTTGCTTAGTGAAAGAAACTAAACTGTAAGTGTTATTATATTAAAATTTATCAAGTATTATTGGCGGATGTTGTGATCAGACGGCAGTTCAATAAAATGACTCTAAAATTGATCGAAAACGATTTCAATCAATAAAAAGTTCTTTTAGCCAAGATAAAGGAAGCGGTCGATATGAACGCAAATGTGAAAACGTCGACAACTTGTCGTAAGACCTCCATCATTAACATCAGTATCATCAAGATACGACGCTTTATTGACAGTTTCCAATACGTCACGTTTCTAAAACAACGAAGAAGACACTATGTTGATAGCTTTTAAAGTGCAAGTATACTTCTAGATATTGCATATGTTGGCCCCATGTGTTTTCAAGTTTGAAAACTAGACTTGGGCCCACATATATAAACGTATAGTGTTGAGCTGTAAGTATAGCTAGCTGAAACGCAGCCAACAACCTACGTACAGTACGTGATGATTGTTGATGTTTTGCCCGCCAGTGTGCGTGGTTACCAATTTTGACGTAACATGAAACCACTCTAGGCTATAGGTATCCTTCGGCAGGGCAAAAGCGTCATTACACTCATTATAGACGAACCTGAGCAGTTGGTGAAAGCGGCCATTAGAGGGGTCCTTCAGCCTTAAATCGCCTAAATTTTATTGTCTATATGCAACGCTAAACCCTCATATTCAGTGAAATTAAGGGAATCAAGAGGCAATTTAGTGTATAATCCCCCATGGTACATTTAAGCAAATAATTGGGAAGATTTAAGTCGACGGACCTCATTTATGGCCTACTTGATCAGACCATCACTTGACCGTTCGGATTCGTCTATTGGGAAAGGTGGGCACGAACATGGTCATGAGATTCCTGCACCGGACTCGCACGGTCTTTCATTCGATTCATCAACAAGAAATATAAATGATAAGTCCCCATGAGAAAGCCATTTAGGACCTACAGTTCTTTCTTATGGATTTTACGTGAGCACATCAAGCGTAGCACGTTCTTTCAGTTTGTTTTGTTGGCGTTTTAAGCTTTAACGTCTGACCTTCTGCTTAAAGCAAGCGGCTCCCACTGCAAGGGTCACGGAATTGCTTTCCCTTCTGTGATATGCAGAGCATCTCGCACTATAGCAGTACGTTCCATTTCCTACTACATGAATTCGAATCCCTCCATATAGTGCCTATCCGGTCTTCCAGTCAATCTGCAAGGAAATAGAAATGTAGAATGTAGGACTTAGCATAGAGTTATGCTAAATGAAAAGGGGCATGAGCAAGGTATAAGAAATGTTTAGTAGAGGATGAATGTAGACAACCCTAGCCACTGGGGGCAGTTGCCCCCCGGAAAATATTGTGGGGAAATTTCAAGTTGACGAAATAATACTTCCTTTTCCTATTTCTTTGAAGTTTCTCACTATAAGCAATCGTTAAACATTTCTCATGCATAACCTCCAATTTCCATGCAACGTATTTCCCCAAATCTCATCTGTGTCAATGCAGCATCAAGCGCTCTGGTCTCGCGTTCCGCAGAAATGCCCTCTCTACAGCAGCGTGAATGTTCTCTGGTACACGTGCAAGGTATTTTGATCAGTTCAGCGTATACCGCGCGACACTGACAGGCTATAAGACCGGAGCATAGGATTCCATCATCAAGCTAGTTTCCTTTTGTATTGTTGAGCTAATGTTATGTTCATAGTAACATAATCATAGCCTCGTGAACGAAATATTCCCTCTACTTGATTATCACAATGTCCGTTTGTTTTCGTTCCACAACCATTATATTTATATTCGATTTAAGACTGTTTTGTGGAGGTGTTAGAGATGACAAATAAAGTTGGGTAGTCTCACCTCAGGTTGCTGTGTTCTGTGCAGCCCCGTCAATACCGTTGAAACAATATGGCGTCACAACGGAACCTCGTGTCCTCGCGAACGAATCTTGGCTGTTGCAAAAGCGGCACTATGGCTCCACTCAACACTACAGTCGCAGTAAAGTAATAAATGTCGAGCTGCCAGCTGATGCCCGACTCAGAAGACTGTCCTAGACCGTGGGACAGAGTCCAAAATTCTTTCATTCCGTGGCACGCATCTCGGGTCTACACCAAATGTCCCTGAAAATGTTCTTTAAAATATTCACATTGATGAAAGGGCGATTCCCAATCGTGATAATAGCACATTATTGAGAAAAGGATAAAAATTCAATCACATTTTTCGCCAAAAAAACCGAAAGTATTTCGTTTACAAAATACTTATGACGTAGTTACTGCCCAATCACAGATCTCCATTCAGGTCACATGAGGATCACATGACAAGATCTGCCAGGTACCTCACAAAGTATAATGTCGTTAACAAACAAGACAATCTTAATATCAAAACAAAAAACGATTCAGGTGCTACATTCCTTGTCTGGGAAACTCTTCATCGGATCTGTTATCATTCATAAGAATGACGAAATCTTAACATTTATCCTGTACCAAAAAACTCTTTGAATTGTTAGCTAACAAGAGAGATTTTGTGTGCGCATTTAGATGATCGAAGACGGTGAACTGAACCAATGTGAATTTCCAAGCACGATTTCCTATTGTTAGTGTTAGGCCTACTGTTAGTTACCACAACTTGAGAAGTCGAGCGATTTACCGACGTGTATTAGGATGATCAGAGCAAGAACCAAGGTACAGAATACAGGTAAGGGCCAAATTAAAAAACTGTATAACATAAATCATGAAAACTTGGTTGAATTGCCAGTTGTGATGGTGGTAAGACAGTGAAACTGTGCAAACCTAGGCCTAAGCACGTTACAACACAGAATTGCCATAGACCTTAGAATCATAGGCCTAGTGTATAATCCCTTTCTAACCGTTTATTATTAAGGCATAACGCTATCCTTACTTATTAGCAAATAAGTGTGTGCATACAAACAGCATCAATCGTTCGAAGGCAGTCTCAATGCACAATTAAAGTTACTACACTTAATCACTAGCAACTAACAAATAGCCCCTACTAGGACTACACTAATGCTACAAGTACCCAGTACAGTAGGCCTACTATAGTTAGAAACAGGATGGTAATTGGGTCCTGCTGTACTTTTTCAATGTTGTGTATAAATTCTTAACGTTGGGTGCACACTCATGGATCAGTCTAGACTGTAAATTAATCCATGGAACTTTACCTTAAATTTTGCTGTCACAGGCTCCATCAAACCAATAACTTGACATCACATCACCAGGGTATAACTTTGCAGCCTAGAGGCTAGATGCAAGGATAATATTTTATTTATAAACATAGGTCCCAAACTCCTTATCTTCACACTGTTAGATTTGCTGTGTCAGCATGCATTCATCATTAAAAGGCATTCTTAATGCACACAATTCATTGCTCGGTGTATACTGTTTGGATCAAGGAAATCGACGCAAATTTCGGCATGTTTGGAAAACAAACGCACAAGTTGATTTTCCATTGCCAGTGTGTAAAAAATGTAAATGCATTCAAGTTTTGAAATCATTGTAAGCCAATGTGTTGTCAAAGTTATCATGGTACCGTCACTGATTTTGGTCATCATCACAGATTTTAACCTTGGTCACATACGTCACATCACTGAGTCGTCACAGATTTCAGACGATCTCATTTAAAATTGCCACAATGTTACTTTATAATATCAGATAGCTTAGCCATATTTATGTTTTGCTTTCTACTTCATATTTCAGTCTTTTTGAAAGAAGGGCTAGAGAGGCATAATGGGATGGCAACCTCAGATGAGAATCCAGCAAGGACTTGTCTGGTAAGTTTTATTTTAAAGTTGGCGCAAAATGACAAATTACCAAGGACTCTGCTTCATTGACCATTTCCATACACTGTTATACTTCTAGAAGCGGTGGCAGTGTATACTGTAGCTGAGGGGATGTCTTTACTTCACTTGATGTTGTTGATAGTATGACTCAGCTTAAGTTTTTCACTGCTGTGATGAATTAATTCATTTATGAAGGTAAATGTTCAATCTTTGCCAATGATGCTGCAGGAGTCAGGTTTCGAGCAACAAACAGCTACCAAAGACTCACTTTGCCTTTGAGCTAGTCGGTTTCAATTTGCAGGGTAGATACTAGATAGCTAGAAAATTGGCTGAAAATTAGCACAACAGTCACATGCAACCTTATCAAAAAAATTTTAGGCTGAAAGGCGCAGTGTGTTTCTGGAGGTCATGTAACAGACCTCCTAATTTGGGTCAAGGTCAGTTTCAATGTGCTCGTTTAACTTGGATTCTCGACCATTCAAATTGCCAAGTCAAAAACACTGTAAAATTATATTTAAATTATATTTAAATTGTGATCTGTCAGTGATTTTTTTTTATTGCAATTTCTTTAGTTGAGTAAGTTGCCAATACAGAAACCATCACTGCATTAAATTTGTGTTCATGATTATATGTTGCAATGTTTGGCTGAATGATGTATTAGTGTCCAAGTATGATGTCATGGCAAGGCTCCTGATATCTCGGTGGCCAATGAGATTTTTTAAACAATAGATAATAATAGTTTTTGTTGAAGATCAAATGGGTAGGGGTCATCTCTCTCTTTATACCCTTCCATGGAAAGTTGTAGGTTCTGGCAGTGAAATTACAGTACTGTAACACAGGAGTTTGAATTTTAAATTATTCATTACTTCATGTGTACAGAAAGTAAACAAAGAGATACAATGAGGTTCAAGCATTTACTTCAGTTTTATTCTATTCGTTATTTCTTTCAGAACCCACAGACACATGACCAAAGCTGACACAGTCCGAACAACACCTGTTGATTTATGCGGGTTTTCATCTGCAATGTCATTTGTCTCCTGCAGTCTGCATCATACGTTAAACAGATACAACAACAGTGTTAACTGGAGTATTTGTAGGAAAACTGCAAAAAAAAAATTCATCAGTGTTTGCCAAAAACTTGCTTGTGTACCCATATTTGCTTGAACTGACTTTTCCAACTGAAAAGACAGGCCTTGATAATGCTGTGATAGGTTAGGTAAATGAAATGAAGACATTCCTGGATGTGAATCTGTGGTAAATTATAAGGAAATTTTTCACTGAAATCACATAGATGCTCAGTGACTTGCTGTTTAAAAACTGTAATGTTAGTCAGAACTGTAGCAAAAGTGTTTACCAGAGATTTTTATACCCTGTTACATGTTCCTTTCTTTGCATGTTTTTTTTTCTTGCAAAATCAATGAGTTATTTCACCTCGAAGCCAAGGGATAAGGATTGATATTAGTAAAGGAATTCCAAAAGAAAATGTGGCTTTGCCTTCTACAGGATCAAGAAAAATGAGATGAGGTTTTTAAGCTTACAGTATTGTATTTCCAACTTTTGTGGATAGTATTTTCAAAAACAGTGTATTTTTAGCTCTTAGCTCAACCCACAAAGTGAGAGTAGAACTTACGTTATAGTGTAGAGGGCAAAATGTCTGTCCCACTGAAAATATCTGTCTCACTTTTCGAAAGGTTTCAGCCTCTGTAATTGCCAGTGGATTTTTTTGAAATTTTCTGTGCATGTGCCATTTTAGGATGGCAACAGATTTCCTTCCTAGCTACATGATAGACCAAAGAGAATTGGTACTGTTTGGCCATTTTGATAATTTTTCATGTTTTATTAGCCTCAAGGCAAGTCTGCAAGGCAAGTTCCCAATCAAGGCATTTTTATGTATATAGGCCTATTCAAACAGTTGCCTGTGTCCTTGAGTTCACAATCAGCGATTTTTAATTTAACACTTTTGTAGAAAGCACTATATAAATAGAATGTATTAATACAGGAGGAGAATTTCAGTATGCCAGAAAACTAATGAACTTTTTCTTGTTAATCATTTGCATTGGTGAACTAGAAATCAAGAGCTGTGGTGCACATTGCTTGACCCCCAGTCACTCCTGGAATATTTGTTAATTTATCTGATATGACAAACCAAGTTGCAAGTGTTCCACAGTTGTTGCTGCATCCTCATCCTTCATGAATGAATCCAGATTCCAGACATTATCATTGTATCTGTACCTACTCCCCACTCTCTTAAGTGGTGGTGCAAGGATATCAAAAGTGTTTGGGGGGGGGGGGCAAAAGAGAATGTTTGGAGCATAAAATTTCCATGCAGAAACTGAGCGAAAAGGGCTAGATCTGCAGGACAAGTGCCCGTTTCAGGTCCCCTGTGGTGTCCAGGGTGCAAAGGCCTTGGAAGCCAGACCCATAGCCCCCTTAAAATTCTTCACCCCTTAAAACTTTAAAGTGTGCCAATGAATTAATACATCTGTGCAAATGTGCCCCCCCCCCCCTTAAATATTTTGCCTCTGGAAAGGTTTTAGCCCACTTTCAATGCCTTTCAATGCCTGGCTATGGACCTGTTGGAGGCTTAGGTTTTAGCACATCCCTGGGTGAAAATTGAAGTCTCAGGTTAAGTGTTTTTAGTTTGGGAGATGATTGGGGCACAAATGTTTTAACATGGGGGAGGGGCATGACTGCCCATGCCTCCAGCACCTCAAATGTTTCTTTCGCGTTGACCGTCACCTCCATATACAGTATTGATTAATTTGATTTAGGGCAGCAATACTGTGTGTTGATTCATTTACTTCCATGAACATGAATTGTAACACCAACCTGGTGTAAAAAGGAAGCTGAAGTAGAGGGGGCACAATGTTTGAGTAGTTGCTTACCTGGGTGGGGTCTAAGGGAAGGGTTTTCCTGTTCACTTTGGAAATATTTGCTTTTGGAAGTGTGCTTGACCTAAGATACATTATGGTACTTCATATATGACACATTGTGAAGCATATATAAATTGCACATGACAGCGAATGGGGGAGGGGGTCTGCGCCCCTTCCCTGGATCTGCCACTGTCATGTGATATCCAAATAAAACAACCCAGCCTGAGAACTGAAGAATAACCAGGCAAGCCCAATTAGCATCTACTACAGTCAACCCAAGAAGTTTTACCGTTTGTTATTGTTTGCTATGGGTCCCTACAGGGTGTGGTGGGGTGGGGTCTTGTGATTAAGGTCAAGATGGCTGAGTGAGCAACTTGCCACCAAATACACAACTGAACTTGTCATAGAGAGATATGACGGTTTATCTGCATTTAAAACTGCATTATTGTTGTCTATAGATCATTTGGACAGCGCCCTCTATTTCAATTATCCTCTTATATCTTTGCCCCAGATGACATCTGTTGGAAAAAAAAGTATGCAAATCATATGAAAAGGACTATCTTGATGATCGCATATCTGCAAAACCCAATTTTTGAGTCTATTTTGAACACAGGAGAAATTGTTATGTTTTGTACACAAGTATATGGGAATGTGTCGGCCATTTTGTCTCATTAATCATTAATGTGCAACTTTTGAACGTGGGAATCATTCTTTTCACTAAATTTGATCAATTTTCTCCCAATTGGTCACAATTTTGCGTAGTCCCCTTGATGTTGCCACGAAAGTCAAGATTTAAAGCTTTTTTTGGACTCTGTCCCATGGTCTATCCGTGGTGGTGGAACGAATAGGGTGCTTTTTACGTGCTTTGAAACGGACACGAGCAGTTGATGAAATTAGCTCGAGATTTTGAGTGATAGACTTCCAGTAAAAATGTGCCTAGTTGGCTAAGTAAAAATATCCACGAAGGTAGCTGGTTACAGAGAAGCCGGTGGCTTACTCCAGCTCAGGGGTGGCGCCAGGATTTGCCGACGGGGGGCAAGCTCAACGACAGGGGGGCCAGCATTTCAAGGCCCCGACAAAGGCGATGAGTTAGTCCCGGTGGGACATGACTTGGCAGAATTTGAGGCGCGTAGCGCGCCAAAATTTTTGGCTTTCCTTTTAGCAAATACCACAAAATCTGGAGTTTATTTTGAAGAAAATTAAAAATTTTTGAAAGAAATTTGGCTTTTGTAAGGACTATTCAAAATTTGGGGCGTTAATCGAAGAATCTGTCCTTCATATGGTCAAAACAAAAACGTTATTTAGGCGACAGATGAAATTCTTGTGTGTTTATGCATTTAATCGTACTAGGCCTACGTGTTAAGGCTAAGTTAGACGCGACTGGAAGTTTGCCCGAAAAGTTTTCCCTGTTTTGAACGAAGATTTGAAAATTAAGGACTTATTAAATTGGAGAAGTTTTGGTATTTAATGAAACAAATTTTTGTTTTTGGTAAGGTTATAATGAAAAATTTAGGTTTTCATTAAATGATATGTCTTTCAAGAGCAAAATAAGGTAGAATGTCGGGGTGGTTAACAGAGTTGACTTTGGATATTTATTTCACGGAATCTCCATAGAAATTGGAACATTTTTCCACTTTTAGCAATCTGAAGCTTATTTTGGAGCAAAATTTGTAAGTTTTTGACAGACTTTTTTTTTTTGGGGGGGGGGTATGGAAAAATCTGACCTTATTTTAAGAAAAATTAGGTAGGAGGTGATCTGTAGTTTTGTTGGAGTTACTGATTATCATCTTGCAGATTAAGACCCTAGGACCATATTGAAAGATTTTCCCGAGGAAAAAAATTGGCTTTCCACTTCCATTTGAAGTTTTATACTTTATATATTGACATAGGCGTACGAGAGCGTTTCCGTTTGGTAGAGGTAGAATTGTCTTTTTGTCCGAAAAATGTAATCATACCCGAAGTACTTAGTAGAGGGCACAGAAGTTTTTGAAAAATTGAGCACCTACAGACAGCAGGAAATAGCATTTTCCATGCAGGCTCTTTACTAGAAACATAGCAGTCTTTATTTGGACTTTCTTTCGGAATAATATTCCACTTCATAAAATCGCCCCAAAACGAAGAATAATTTGCAAGCATGCATTGTTCTGTTAGGTAATCTGTTCGACCAAAACACTATCTAAGCGTAGCGCCACCTCAATTGGCGCGGAGAGTACAGAAAAATGTCTGACTCCTCAGACAGCCTGAAATGACATTTCCCAGACTTGTAACTAGAAATGAAGCAAAAGTTATTTGAGCTTTACTTTCAAATGAAATTTTCACAAAAAACCCAACTCTCTAAGTGATCAGAAAATTAAAAGATTAGGGTACTGCTAAAATTAGATGTAACGGTCTTGTCTCTTTTCGGGGAAAACTATGCAACGGAATTGAAAACATACTCATGTTTTGACTCTATATGAATCTTCGTTTCTATTCAATTGCAAAGTCCACTAAACAGATGAAATTTTCTACGTGACTGCCCGAACTCCAGACTTTAAATAATTCTACTTCCAACATATTTGAAACTATGTCACGTTACAAGGTGGTTTCAAATGAATTTTCACTCAGATTTATGGGGAGACATTCTCACACTGGTGTTTATCATCACGTACGTGTAACTGAAAACGACCTGGCCGATTTTCATTACCGTTGCTAGAACTCGGCTGTCGGGGCAGGCCAGATGGCAGAACATTTGGCATTGCATGCACATGATCGTATATCATATATAATATTATTTTTTATCATTTTTGGTCCCCCCCCCCCGACGAAACAGCCGACCTTCCCCGACGGGGGAGTCCATGCCCCCCCCCCCCCGGCTGGCGCCACCCCTGCTTCAGCGTCCTTATGTTGTGGTTGGCTAGAGTAGTAGTCACTAGAAGTAGATGTTGAGCGTGCGAGAGCTTGAGTGCTTCTGGGGAGAGCATGCTGTCCGGCACGTGTTGGACTCACCATGAAACTCGATGCAGCTGGTGTGGTTGGTCAGTAGTCCTGACGTCATGAGGCTGCTCTCGGTAGCTAATGTTTATGTATGAGTAAAGTGTAATGTGCACTTAAAATGTGTGTCCGAAGTGCTACAACTGTCAGCAATACATACCGGTGGGCCTTAAAAATTCCATTTTTTCCTTTTTATATATATTGTGAACTTTGTATCCTTAAAAGTTTTCAGGACAAGAAAAATATGGCATTCTAAGCATGCAGTAATGAGTCACAGGGAGTGTCCTTTCCTGCAGTCTAGGGATGTTTTAGCGAAATTTCCCCTATGATGGTCGCGCTCCGCGTATCACTCTCACCCGTAACTAAAATTGACAACGCCCTGGGTTAGGTTAGGTTAGGTTAAGCGAGGTTTAACAGCCCAGTTTCAAACCTTTGGAAAGCGCCCTGTGTAAAGTTTAAGCATTTAATGGCCTCTCATCTAAACTAGTAACGGGCAGGTTATAGACCATTACCCTGTGTTTAACCACGGATGGAGCTAAAAACAATAGCTTACCGCTGTCTAGACATTATAACCCTGCAAACCTGGAAAAACGTATGATGTTTACCTTATTTTTAAAGGACTTGTTCGGAAAATCAATCTATTTAATCTGTTCGGAAAATTAATCTAATTAATCACTGGGGAAGGGGTGACAACGCGCCCATGATGACATTGTCTTAATCCTATGTATATAGTAGGCAGCTTCAGGATCTTGTAGGCCATATATTAACTTAGGTAACAGTACATGTTAACGTCATGTTAATCTTGTTATTATCATAAATTTATGTATTTTGTATGTAATACATTCAACTTGACCTTGAAAATAAACTGAAACTGAAAATATACTGAAACTCAAAGGCTTGGGGAAATTTTCGAGCTTTTTCTCCCTGGAAATTATCCTAGCTACGCCACTGCACCACGCTACCACTGGTGTCTTTCAATGAAATATTTGAACTAAATCTAGGTGTAGAATATCCTAAATGTAGGCTATGTTCCGTCCAATAATAAGGCGAGGTAAATGCAACCACCCGAATCATTGTTCTCAGATCGCTTGAATTATCTACACCACCGTTCAACATTTTCAACGATTTCTCTGTCTAGTATCTGTTCCAGTTTGATACTCGTACCTTGGTTGTAAAACCAAAGCAAAGATATTATAAACGTAGATACCAAACTCCTATCCCTACACTGTTAGACGCGCTGACTCTTCAAGGAGGCTAAATCGAAGGGGCGTAAGTGTTCATTTGACATGCGCACAGTTCTATTCGGTGATCTGCGTGCATACACTCTAAAATCAAAAGAGTGAACTTAGTCACTCTTTGAACGAGTGAAAGTGTAAATTCACTCCATTAGAGTGACAATTCACTCCAAGAGGAGTGAAGTTCCCTCCAAAAAGAGTGAAGTTTGCTCCAAAAAGAGTGAAATTCACTAGAGGAAGAGGGAAAATTCACTCTTCCACGAGTGCCTGCAATGATCCCCCTTTTGTTAAGAGCGATCACTGTGGGCACTCCATCAAGAGGGAAACTTCACTCGTTTTAAGAGAATTTCACTCTTTTTGGAGTGAACTTCCCTCTCTTTGGAGGGAACTTCACTCCTCTTGGAGTGAATTATCACTCTTATGGAGCGAATTTATACTTTTCACTCGATCAAAGAGTGACTAAGTTCACTCTTTTGATTTTAGAGTGTAACCATGGATACATGACAGAAACTTCCATTGCGACGAGATGTCAGCATGCCTGCATTTTCAAAACGAGTTGTATACGCGCAAACTACTTTTCTCTGTGAATATTTTGGAGTAGAAGAGACGCGCACTTCTGCGTGCTGGGAAAATGAACGCAGTGGTTGGTTTTTCGTTGTAAGCGCGTAAGAATCTAAACGCGTGTATAGATGTGCGCTTGTAAAGATACCATGGAAACTGACCTATCAGTAAGCCAATGAACTTCAAACCAGCCAGTGTGTTCTTAAGTAGAAAGCCGACGTAAAAGCCTAAAACTGTTTCACGTAAGTGTAATTTATTGAAGAACTGTGTTTGCAGGAGTTGTAATGTTTTAAAATCACACGTATCTACACTACTGGAAGATATCAATTCACTGTTAGCTTTTAAAACGACTGATCAGTGATCAGCACTTCCGCCCCTCCGATTCGGCCTCCGTGAGGAGTCACTGCGCCATTTTAAGTTTGGTATCTATGTTTATAATATCTTTGAACCAAAGCTAATACAGCGCCCTCTGTTACATTCGCCGAATACAAGGACATATTCATTTCTTTGGAAGTTGTCAAAGACTATAAAAGGGGGAAAGTGCTTTCTTGAAGTACCCCCTCGGTTTTGCCTGTGAGTGTGCAATACAGCCATTTGGCCTTTAAACCGCAGCAGCACTTCTTCGCTTCCGTGGAAATGTGCTCGGCTATGTCATGAGTTACGTTTCCGAAATTAAGTTTGCATACAGACAAATCCGAGCAGTGAAGTCAGCTATTAGTGTGATCCATCAGCCTTGAAGGTCAAGAGCAGTCCCCCAAACTTATTTCGAAGCAACAGTATAATTTCACAATTTTCCTTTTATTCCTTTTCAAAGTGTCCTGCATCATATTTTATAAATTAACAATTGCGTATTCAAGATAATAACAAGCAGTTACTTGTTTGCAAATTTCACATTTGAGGAGAAAAATGTAATTGTCACATGACTGGCAACAGCCAATTACAAAACAGGACAGTCTACTACACTACTTCAAGTTGGGTCCACTGCACTTGCCCTTTAAATCGTCTTAATTTTATTGTTATCATGAAAATCTGAACCCCCGTATTTAGTGAAATTGAGGGAGGGAAAGGGTTTTTTTTAGTCTACACCAATCCAAAATACATGTAATCAAAGAATTTGAACTCTTAGGCCCGAAAGGTGCAATCAGGCCTTTGGCTACTTCACAGCAGATTTCAGATGAAACGTACATTTGAAAATAAGGGCGCTGCCAAAAGCATCGATCAAACTGATGGAATTGATATTGTTATCTACCTGTCTCTATGGATTTATTATATCACTGTAATTACAACATTGGCACATTAACATTGGATTGGATAAACATTCATTTTGGTTTACACTCTTAAAACATCGGGGTTAAATTTAACCAGGATTGGTGTTCTATTTAGTTCTGGTTAAAACAATTAGTATTTGAGTTATTTTAACCAGGATTTGTGTTAAAATTTAACCAGGATTGTGTTGTAGTAAATAGAACACCGTTCCTGGTAAAATGTTTATAGTGCGTAAAACGTGACACAAGAAGAGTGAAAATCATTCTTAAGAGCGAAATGTCACTCTTAAAGGGGAAGTTTAAGCAAAAATTTAATTTACATATGTGAAGGTGGAACCAAATCTACACAGTGAGGTGAAAATTCCATCCAAATCGGACATGTATTTCTCTAGATATCACTCAATGAAGTCACCAGATTTGGTGATCTTGAGGGCAGTAGAAGTGATATCACTTCCTCACACTGACAAGGAATGGTTTGTTTCCCTTTGTTTTTTAGACTGGTGTGTTGACCTCGCAGTTTATAGGGATAGGACCTCCCCGTTGAAGATGCAAAATTGGTAACATTTTAATGCCACTTATGCAATCACATTCTGATATCAGGGGATTGTTGAGGATATCATTGGTTGTAAAGTATAAAAGAAAACAAAAGACTGCTCATTAATGTGAGGATAGTATGATGTCATAAGTGCTTGCTTCAAGTTCACTTTCGTTGATAATGTGACATCTTTTCTTGCTCATATCTTGAGAATCATGCATCGGATTTCAATACTTATTTCGCCAAACTGCTAAGTATAAGTACTCCTCTTACAAGACAACCCTTGGTGTTACCTTAATCCCTTCTTTTAATAAAGTGCTCTCAGGAACCACTCATAAAAGAGGATGTCATTCGTTGAAGAGAGAATTTTTACTTTTCTTGGAGTGAATTTCACTCTATTTGGAGTTAGTTTCAGTATACGTGGAGTAAATGAACACAATAATGGGGTGAATTCACACTTTTTACCCTATAAAAGAGTGAGTAAATTCACTCTTCTGTTTTAAGAGTGCATTATATTACATAAATAGATATAGACGAATCCGGATAGCAAGTGATTTGATTTTAGTTCGCCATTACTGGGGTCTACCACCTTTTAATCTTTCAATTTTTTGCTTGCCTGTATCATGGATGGTTGTAAACTGAATTGTATCCTTCAATTTCACTGTGTATGATGGTTCATGTTCGTTCATGTAGACAATAAATGAAGACGATTAAAGGCTGATGGACCCCACTAATGGCTGCCTAAGGTCACTTAACACAGGCGCTTATCGGATTCGTCTATAGCTGCTACGCCAGAAAAAGAGCCCCTCTGTGGGAAGAATTGGACCCCAGCGTCCATGGTAAGGAAAATTGATAAAAAATACTCAGAAGAAGCCACCCAAGGTTCTCTCCACGTTTATCTCTTGCTCAAATTGTGCAAGACTAATGACTTCAAGTTCAGTCACGTGTCATTAGAGGTGGTACCTCCATTTAGGAGATATACTATAGGTTTTCCCTCCTCACTTGACATCAGAATTTGGTTTATTGACAGCTTTCCCTATAAGGAGAGCTACTTCGTGTATACTGGTCTTTGACCTCTCAAGAAATTTCGAAATAGTCTCCATCTTGTTTTGGCATTTCACAGCAGTCCTGCACGTGGTCGATACTTTTCATTTCCGCTCGGCAGTGAACAACATTCATCTTTGTGCGATCATTTATCGATGAAATATCATCGCTTTTGCATTTAAAAGTAACTTCATTTATTGAAAACTTCTTTGACCGCTTGTAACTCCATGCCGAGGACGCCTCGTTCATCGCCAATGCACCGGCGAAGCCCTCCGCTGCTTCAAGTTCATCTCTCAAGCCCAAAGCCGGCTCCTCGTCTATAGTTAGCAGGTATGATTTAATTTTCTGCTGGACTGTAAACTGATGTGTACTTTCTATCCCAATCAAGCAAAGTGGTTCTATGTTGTGACGTCATTCTGGAGCTTTGGATGACGTCATATTATGAATTTAATTACTTGTATATAGTGCAATCTAACCTTAGAACTTGGAGTGATTTGTCTACACTGTGTCAAAAGCAAACAGAAAGTCGCGATCACTTTGGAATCGGAAGTGGAAATATTGACGTACGTCGATGGCAAGAGCTGAATAAACAGAAAGTACTTGGCAACTCTCAAACAACACTGCAGGTTTCCATATTGTCTAGAAATTTCATTATTTTGATGTCATGGCAGGCTACACAAAACAATTTTTGTCAGTGCACTAAAATAAATTTCAAGTCAAATAATACGTGAACCTTATTTTTTGGAGTAAAAAATAATTTATTCCATTTCTATTGGAATGGCTCCCCCTGTGTGCGAATGAATGCAAAATTGTAACCGAAAACTCTTGAGAGAGTCTTTTGGTGATATTTCGTACTGTAAAACGATTGTTCTGGTGCCTTTTCACAACTCTTATAAAATCAAAGCAGATAAATAGCAGATAAGTCGCAAAAAGTCTCTCGAACTTTGAAAATGGTATGATCATTTAGTTGTCCAAGATGGAAGTCATCTCCTCCTCTTCGGCTAAGCTGATAACCACCTCGTTTATGGTGACGAGACCGTTCATCATTACACAGCAATAGTTCATTCGGACGGTGAGAAGAATCAAGCTAACTAGTATGCGGGCATTATGCTTTCTCATATAAGTGACTTGAATATAACTCCCGCAACTTAATGCCACCAAAGGAAAAAAATAATAATAACGATGTCTTTAATATTTCTCTTTCGTTTACGCCAAGACCAAAAGTGTGGAGAGCTTGAGAGACTTGCATGACAATGTGTCTTTCTCTATACTGTGTCGTAGTTTGTCCTACATTACCACTTGTCTGATATGTGGCAATGTGAGGAAAAGCAAAACAGAGAAGTGTGACACTCAGGCAGGAAAAGTGGGTTTTTGTGTGTCAAATTGTTTCTTATCCCTCATAAGTCAACACTCAGTACAGTGGCGTACGCCGCGTACGCAGAATTTCTCTGAAGGGAGGGGGCATGCAGTATGTTTAGTGATCGCCGGCCTGGGGAAAAGGTGTTTTTTGAAAATTAGGTTCTTTACACGCAATCTGGTGCCACGTAGACGTCTGCTACCTTTCGAAGTAAAGTTTAAGAGTGCTACAAAATTTGCGTATTGTTAGGAACTAAAAGTACAATTAGCATTAGTGAGGTGGTTATGGAGAAACAACCCCTCCCTTTTGAAAATTTTTGATCAATCGGATGTCTTAACATCCAATCTGGTGCCACATATGCTACCTTTTAAAGTCAAATATGTGTTACTTTGTTACGTATTTTTAAAGGATCTAAAAGTAAGGTCCGTGACGGGAGGGGGGGGGGCTGGTCCAATAGCCCCCGCCCCCCCCCCCCGCGTGGTGGTAATGTTAGTAAAAGAAAAGCAAAAAAGTGACATTTAGGCAAAAATGGTGAGGCTTTTTAAAAATATATATAATATGTTGCATGCCACAAGTTTTTGTCAGGATATACATTCAAGAAAGAACATCGTGAAGGGACAAAGCCAAAATAGAGTATTTGAAGGCCCGATGTATTTCAAGAAAGCACGTTTACTCTGTTGACATTCTTAGACTGTACGGTTGGCCACAGTGGACATAATTACTTATTTAATGCTGATATTAAATAGGAATATGTCCGCATGAATTCGATTTGATGTTAGTATTAAATAAATTTTAGTATGGGCCAATCAGGGCACAGTGTTTAATGTCGGCATTAAATCATTTAAAGCTGACCATAAATCGATTAATGTCAGAATTAATCAATTAATGCTGACATTAAATATATATCATGTCTACATATCATAGAATTTATGCTCACATAAATCGATTTAATGTCAGTATTAAATGTTTTTTTCTAACGTTAAAATTGTGCCCTGATTGGTTAAAAATTGAAAATTATTTATTGCTGACATTAAATCGAATTAATGCGGACATTATTTCTATTTAACCCCTTGTATAGAATTCATGTCAGCATTAAATAAGTAATTATGTCCACGGTGGCCAACCGTACAGTCTAAGAATGTCAACAGTGTAAACTTGCTTTCTTGAAATACCCCGGGCCCTCGAATACTCTCTTTTGGCTTTTGGCTTCACGATGTACTTGATTGTATATCCTGACAAAAACTTGTGGCATGCAACATTTGACACAAATGATCACATGTGATGGAACATATAAATATACAAAAGGAGACAAGTGTGGTATTGGAAGTTGACACATGTGGAATTGGAACCAATTTGACACAAAACTTCACCATTTTTTGCCTAAATGTCACTTTATAGTAACACAAATTTTACCTTAAAAGGTAGCATATGTGGTACTAGATTGGATGTGAGGACACCCGATTTATCAAAAATTTTCAAAGGGACGGTTTTGTCTCTCCTTTTTTGCCATTTTCGCATTGAGTCGAAGTATTGGCTGCCGTTTTGGCAAGAAACACAAAAAACCAAAAGAAGCAGGCAACGCACAAGATGAGAAGAAAAAAATCTCAACGAGAAGAAGAGAAAGCGCCGGAGAATAAGGCAAAATCCAAAAGAAGAAAAAAAAACTCAGAGTAGGAAATAAACGCCAATAGAAGAAAACAAAACTCAAAGGGAAGGAAACTGAAGAAAACAAACGCCAAGTAGTAGAGAAGACGAAACCGAAGAGAGGAAGAGGAAATCCTAGAAAAGAGAGTAAAATTGTAAGAGGGGGAGTGGGACATTCCTTTGTTCCGACATCTCTATGTTCCGACAGTAACGTACTTTGGTACCGACAAAGTGAACTTTGGCGCCGACAAAAATGAACTTTGACGCCGACAATAATGTACTTCGGCGCCGGTGAAAATGTACTTTGGCGCCAATGAAAATGTACTTTGGCACCAGCCAAGTATACTTTGACACCAACAAAGTATACTTTGACACCAACAAAGTATACTTCGACACCAACAAAGTATACTTTGACACCAACAAAGTATACTTTGACACCAAGAAAGTATACTTTGGCACCGTTTTATCGGAACCTAGAAATGTCGGAACATAGAGATGTAACGGAGGAGAAGACAACCCAAGATAAAAAAAAAGAAAAGAAAAACGCAAAACGACAAGAAATGAACATTAAAAGAGATAGACAAAACCTCAAACGGAAAATCTGGGGAAGGAACCAGAAGGCGAAAAGTGAAACACGGCAATTAAACTCCAAGAAGACAAAGAACAAGCCCTTGCAATCAGAAGACAATAAACACCTCAAGAATACAAAAGGCAACAGAAAAAGGATGGCGCCATACATGTATAGGTACACAAGCAGCCTGTTTGTTTGTGGTACATGTACTTTTTTCCCTACTCTCTGGCAAGGGCCGTTCGGCCAAACCAAACTTGGAAGTGCTTTAGGGTTCACAGAAGTAAAATATTCGAGTTTATCCGGTTATTCGTGACCATAATTTATGAAAATTTACGAACTATATACCTGAAACTTTCAACTAAATAAACATAATAAATTTTAATCAAGACAAAACTTATTGAAGATTGATCATTATTGCTGCTATAGGCAAATTTGATCAGCGATAATGGCGTCTTATTAAAGTTCCCCTAATCAGTTTAGTAATAATGGTCAACTTTAGGCTTACAAAATTTCATCAAAATTCTCGATTAAAAACGTCCACGTTTATCCGTTTATTTCATCAGTGTTAAATTAATCCACATTGTTTTATCTTTAGCAGCAATTTTAAGTCGAGACTTGAAGGGAAATATTGCGTTTGTTTTACAAGGAAATTTCATCCTTTTTAAACCAATATTTATTGGCAAAGAGTGATAAATAATTACAAATAAGGCAGTATGGTAGCCTTCTTTTTCAAGAAACAAGTTTTCTTCAGATAGAAGTTCAGTTGTTTGTTACTGAAGAATAATTTGTTCACCCAAACTCTCTACATTTTAAAAGGTGCAACTTCCATAACTCTTCTTGTGCATAATATTTTGAGGAGATGAAGCTTTTGCTGGGGTTTATTGCTGAGACGGAATGATTTGAAAATGACTTCAGCTATTTGCTTTTAATGCTATGTTGGAGCATTTTAAACGCAATTTTTCTCTTTAAAGCAATACATACGGCGCAACAAAGGTCATGGTAGTACCGTCAGTCTTTACTGGAATGGAGGGAGAGGGGTGACCGCACTTTCGTCGAAAATTTGTTGTGTAAAACTTTAAAGTCAATAGGTGTATTTCCAAATGTGGGGGAAAGTATCCCCAATTCCCTCAGGGTTCACACTAATGGCCCATGGGGGTGTTAGTAGAGTCTCATAAAAATGGTTTTGCAACCTCTTTCAAGAGAAGAGAAGCAACAATTTATTCAAGTTGACGTTTTTTCGGTCAGAAACTGAGATACAGACCAGTCATTTCGTTCTTTGGTTATGTACTGTAATGAAGTTTAAAGAAACGATAATACGCTTTAGAAAAAGCAAGCTTTAAGAAATAACGCTGGATATACCAACATTAAAGGGTTTACCAGCGTAGAAAGTCTGTAGTCGAGGGAGCTGGAGCATTTTTACATCGTCGCAGTCACACGAGTAGTTGAGCTGGGGAACGAAGTATGGTCTCTCGATCTTTGACATTCAAGCTATCTTTTAATTTCTTTCGAATGGAACTCGCAAAATAAAAAAATGTTCTTTTAAATCTTGTGTGTTTTCAGTTTTGTCCAGTGAACTTGATTGAAAATTAACGTGTGATTCGCTTTGTCCAATGAGAGCACGAGAAATCTTACAAAGCCTATGTGGAATTAATTTTAGTATGCAGATTCTAAAATAGCTCCTACGAACCGTTTCCTGTGCAAATCATTTGAAAAGAGAATTCTTGCTAAAATAAGATGGAATTAAACCGTTGTTCTGTGGGTAATGGTTTACTGATGAGCTATTTCGTTCCTATTTAGATTTATGCTTACTGTTTTAAGCACGTACTGCACGGAAACAAGGGAACGCCGTACATTACGTGCTGAGTTCAGTTTGTGTATCCCATCCAGAGCGCCACAATTCCTAGCCTGCGTAGCGCCTCTGTGGCTTCAGCCCCCTTTAGGCTGTAGCGATGAGCTGGACGAAAAAATTCGCGGGCTACACAATTCCATGCGCCAACCAATTAGTGATTTCCGAACTAGCTCTTTCCTGTTACCCCGAGTACATAGTGGTTATCTAACACAAGTGACACTGAGTTATTATGACAGGAAATGTTTCTGCCTTCGGTGGAGTTAGTTTGTTAGATGGAGTTTAACGGCCCAGTTTCCAATCAATCGAAGTCAAGTCGAGTCGGCCACATCCCTTTTCCAGTTGTGGCTCACTGGCTTGTTTTCCCTACTCCACTGCTTATGCTGAGCACCAAGCACAGTGAAAGCAGGTTCCATCTTTAAAGTCTTCGATATGCATTCGGTGGAATGGAAAACCAAAATATCACATCTAATGAAGTTTGCTTTCATATTTCATGGAGAAGGTATCTAGAGGAGTAGAAGACCAAGTAGATCTTTCGTCTTGGTCATTCCTTACAATGTCTACAAGTACTGGCTATTTTTAAGATCTCAATCAATGTAAATCGTATAAATTGTTTGTTCCCAATGTTGCATCTTGATTTCCAGATGCCAATAATGTACATTTAACAATGATATAGTTCAAAATATTTCGTCCCCTCCGTAGTATTTCTTTCCTTTCGCTCTGGAAATTTTACGGAAAGTTAATTCGTTCCGTTTTACACAACATTTTGAATGTAGCAATAAAAAACTATTTTGCCGCTTTTACACTTTTTGTAAAAGGAAAGGATATGAACTTCAATTGATATTATTTTAGTACGTTCCTGGAGGAAAAGGGGAGAGTTTTTTTCTACGAGGTCAGGAAACATAAATGACAAATATGGAGAGGCAAGACTTAGGCCCACGCCATCTACCTGCCTCAATACGCCTCTGCAGGCCATTCTCGTTCCCTCTAAGTCTCCGACCAAATGATCCTCTGCACCAAATTGCAGCATTTCAAAAAGTTTTATCCCAAATGTTCCATATATCGTGTAGGGAAATCCCGATGACCAAACACTCCTTGAGTTTCAGTTTATTGTCATTCGCTGTTGTACCTCCGGAGAGGTTAGAGAGACTTATAAAAGTATAATTATCACAAAGACAAGGTTTTCAAAACGAGGAATACAAACATGAAAAGAAAGACAGATTTTGGCTCTCATGATTGCCGCCCTCTATTCTTAAAATGATGTGACGTGATTCACAAAGTTAGTTCTGTAATTCGTTCGGGGCACAGGGTGGCTACACAAACAGAGCTCAGCACATAGTGAACGGCGTTCCCTTTTTTTCGTCAGTACGTTCATACAACATTATCTTAGTGTTTAGTCAACTCGAACGAAAAAGGGTCTCAGGCCTACTTTACGGAAGATTAAAGCGCAAATTTTCACCCAAAAAATGCAATTTAGACACAGTCTACTACACAAAACCACACTTAAGATCGCTTTTTTATGGTATGGATGGATTGAAAAATAATGAATGATTTGAGAAAATTTTCTGTAAACTCAAAGTTTGGAATACGTGTTTTTGGTGCGTGATTGTTTTGTTTATCCCAATTTGGAACTAGGTGTGTGCATATGCGAAGCCATCAAAACGGGATTACCGAACTCTGAAGTACCAACAGGAACGACAGTCAAAACAGCCAGAGAGCCTTGAAAACACGTGCCGACTGGCGCACCTAGACGTTAGTGTATAACTCTAATAACAATTGATTAGTCCCAGTGTAATTGGCCCGAAGTGAGGTAAGTAGTGAGAAGAATGAGCAAATTGTAATAGTCTAGTAGTCTTTTACATTCTATGAATGGCTCTTAAGACTCACGTGACAACAGTTTTGTGACTGACTTGTGGAGTATATGGTCTGTTACTTACACTCTTAAAAGTTGGTTAAAAAAGTTCACCAGCACTGGTCATGCACGTATATCAAATACCTGAAATTGGGTAAAGTTTCCCCAATATGTGTTGTTTATTTGCTTGCCCCACAGGCTGGTTACCCAATAAAGTGGAAAAAATCTCTTGGATAACCCATTAATCAACAACTATTGGGTAAACTTTAACCAATTTCAGGTATTTGACATACGTGACCAGTGTTGGTTAGTTTTTTAACAACTTTTTTTAGAGTGTATAGCGTTACCTTGGACATAGGCTACAGTGTTTTATTCCTGAAAAAAGGAAAAGAAAAATACGCGAAAAAGAAGAGAAAATGTGAGAAAAAAGTACGAATTAGTTGTTATCTAAAAATAAGTTTGGGGCGACTGTGCGTGTCCTTTAACAGTCACTTAAAAGGTTTCATGTAATGCTTCACTTTTCCTTTCTACATTGTAGGATTTCGCTGACTTTCGTCCTTTGTAGGTAGCAGACCACTAACTCACATATCCTTACGCTAAAAATATTGTCTGACAAAAGAAGAGCCTTAAAAATTATTTTGATGCTGCTTCTGGCTGTTACTAATGATCAATGTTCCTTCAAATAAAGTTGTAAAGAATGAGTTGAAATGCAGACTGCGCAGGACAATTTGACCAGTTTTATTGCCATTTTTAGACTTCTCAGTGGTGTCCTCTATGTGCAGAGACCATGACCGGAAGTATGTACCAAAATTTCAAAGTTCTGGTCATGATAGCCTACGGTAACTTGAAAGTGAAATAAGAACCCAAAATTGTGAGTTTTAATCAAAGGTGTGTCTCGTGGGAGGTTGTCTGATTCCGTGTGGAAGTCAAAGGTGCATATTTATAATAAGTGGAGCATATATATAATAAGCATACCTAAAGGTATGTCGGCATGTTTCGTCTGCCTCGCTTTACGCGAAACTGACAATGGAATGGAGCTGCCACTCATACGGGAATTATATTATTACAGCTGGCAGTTGCATCTGTTGCTACTTACCCTGACTACGGAATAAAGACCTGCAGAGAATCGTCTTGGTACCCAAATGCAGAATTTTTTGTCGATGTCACGGTGAGCGGGCGCACGGACTTCTACATACGTGGGCAGAGCACAGTGCACGGTACGCATACGTATAGACGAATCCGGGCAGATTGTGATGGTCTGATTTAAGTCGGCCATTACTGCGGTCCATCACCTATAATCTTTAAATTTCCTTCCTTACCTGCTCCATGGAAGGTTGTACACTACATTGTATCTTAATTCCTTCAGTTTCACTGAATATGAGGGTTTGAAACTCATGTAGAAGATATATAAAGGCTACTCAAGGCTGATTGACCCGACCAAAGCTGCTCACAGTCACTAAAAACAAGCACTAATCGGATTCGTCTATAGGAGTAGAAAGACGGGTATGGTTTAATGTGTGGAAATTTAAACTTGCTCAAATAGCTCAAATCAACAAATTTTTGCAAGAACGTTGAATTATTTTCGAAATAATGCAAGGTAAGGTCAAGATCACAACACGTATTGCAGGTATATGAAATTATTTCCCCTTTCCCGTTTATCTTTTGCTTAAAGTAGTTGTCGTCAAATCATACAAATTATAGCTTTACGGCCGCCATTTTGCTGCGCCCTTTTGCCTCAAGCGGTGGCGACAATCCACGGGCAGGACGTACGCGCGACATGCTTTGTCCATGTATATAGGGAGTCAGTGGCGGGGCAGAAAGTTCGTGGCTGCTCGTTGTTTCTTCCAAAGCGTATTACGACGTACCCCACGGAGCGGACTTACTCAGTACCCTTTGAAGGCTTCGCAAAGACTGAACAAGGAATTTACCGTACGCAGGCGAATTTGGAAGGAGACCAAAAGAGTTGAAAGAACTCATTGAGAGGGGGTAGTGGAAGAAATTGCAACTGTTTTTCAAAAGTGTGCATTTTTAACAAATGTTAGTTGTCTAACAGAAGGTCCATGAGGGGTTTAATCAATGTACGAGCTGACAAACCTGCTCCTTAAAGTGTACCCTAAGTGCAGAATTGCAAGAAAGTACATTTGCAATTGGAAAGCTGACCTCGGTGTCACCAAAATAAATAGAGCTCTGATGACGTCAGACAATTCTGAATTTTAGCCGCTTATGGAAATGTACACTTGGAAAGAAGGATAACTTTTTCTTCTGTATACTTCCTATAACGACCAAGGAAAAAAAAGGAACTTGCCAGATTGATTTCGCAAGCTAGCATATAACGAAACTTGAGGCGAAATTGTCATCGGAGGATTTTAAGTCACCCCTTCTAGGCCTCTGAACGTTTGGAGAATGGTAACAAATTTTTCCCGACCCGAAATCATCCGCAAAGTTGCACAACTTGACAAGCACCAAATGCTCAAAATTGGTCACGAAATATATTTCCCCACATAGATTCGTTAATAAATTGTTCCAGTTTTCCTGAAGAGGTCTATCTCATTTTGCTTATGCTACGGATCTGTCTGCAGCACGCCTGCATAGTTAGTCAACCATTTTGAAAACGCAATGAAGATAGCAGGACTTCGAAACAAGATACAATACAATGGGTACACATATTCATATGTAAGCGATGCGAAAGTATGTTACAATATTATAATGGATAGACAGATAGACAATCAGACAACTCTATTCGATTGATAGCATTTTAGTGAAGATAGAAGGTTAACAGGGAAAGTACTTCTGTATTTTGGAAATATTATTTGTTCTCTCTCTTTCAAATGACAGTTTAACATACTCTCACATTGAAGACGGGAACCATGCAGTTTGAAACTTTCGGCCAGTGAGCTTTCATTCATTCGATTTTAAGGTTATGACGGAGACCCTAGCCAAAGTTCACTATCTGGCTATGGTTGTCTTCTAAAACTTTCCGATGCCCCAACCCGAACCTTACCGTAGCAGTCTGGGAGTTAATCATCTTTCCTCCACCCCCTCGCAGTGTCTGCTAACATTACTATGAAAAAGGTTGTATCCGAGTGTCTCAACACGTGGTTCTCTCATGAAAATGTTTCTGAAAAAGTTTTTTTGCCGCCATGAGTCGAAGACCCATTATAAACATGCTTTGGTTTTCTAATTACTTCCTAATATAAGGTAAAGGAATCCCTTCTCGTTGACTTGAGTCAATAAATATGTAATTAGTCTAAATGAGATCAGAATACTGAATAATTGAATATTTTATTATTTTAAACTTCCCGGTGCCCTAATCCAACTCCTACCAAAGCAGTCTGTGAGATCACAATCCTCTCGCAGTGCCTGCTCACCTTCGCCTCTCACGCGGAAGGCCCAGGTCGAGCCATACCAAAGACCCTAAAAATGGAACCTTCTGCCGTTGTGGGTGACATCCTCCACAGAACTGTAACTTGCGAGGCACGTTGACGCCAAAGCAGGTGGAAGAAGCACCAAATCCTCAATCGCCTCTCGGCCTTTTGGGTAAGACCATGTGTAGTAGCTTTTCTTTTAATCCAGTCTATAATGGAGCCATACATGACAGACCAATGATGTAAATGGTCTGAGGACCGTGGGGTTGGTCAATTGTTGTCCTTTGGTGGACGCATAGCTTCTTTGGGAAGCAGTTGAAAGTTTGGTTTAGCCATGTGCCAGAGGGTCGAGGGGACTTTAGAAAAAGCTCAAAATCAGTGAGCTTTCACTCATTTTTCGTTTTTAAGGTTATGACGGTGAATCTAGCCAAAGTTCACTCCCTGACGATGGCTGTTTACTAAAACGAGTTTCTTTTGAAAACTTTCCGGTGCCCATAAACCGACTCCTACCCACAGCAGTCTGAGAGATCACCATTTTTCCTCTACCCTCTCGAAGTGCCTGCCCACACTGCTGTGTAATCGGTTATGTATCCGCGTGTCTCAATACGTGCAGGGGGTCTCTCATGTGTCAGCGACTTTCGCTAAAAACATGTTGTCTTCTGAATTCTTCCAATTATAAGGTAAAGGAATCCCTTCTCGTTGGCTTCAATCTTTAATTATATGAGTCAAAATGAGATTAGAATATTGGCCATTATTTTGTAATTCATTCTATTTTATTTATTTTTTCGGTTTGTTTTTGTGTTAACTTGCCCTTTGTTTTTAAGTTACGTCGAGAAACCATTTCAAATCCCGTGACGTCATATCCTTCGTGTGTGATGTACTTATAATTAAAGGTAAAGAGCAGTCCCCCAGACTTATTTTGAATAAAAAGCTAAACAACACAATTTTCATCTTACTTCTCTTCAGAGTATCTTTCAATACATTTTATTACTTTACTATTGCATATTCAAGGTAAACCAAGCAGTTATTTCTGGTAAATTTCACATTTGAATAGAAAAAAACATTGTCACATGACTCCCAACAGCCAATCCTGAAACTGGACAGTCTACTACACTTCTTTAGTTTGGGATGACCGCTCCTGCCCTTTAAGCTTACCATGGCTCACTGAAAGAACCAGTTACGGGCGGGGTAATACTTTGGGATTATCAACTAAATATGCTTCCTGAAAATAACGACATTGTGTAGAAAGCCACAGAGAAAACGACTTTAGTACACTTTTGAACTAGCTAACATCTACATGACAATCTTGCCCCTCCCCCTTTCTCTCCTCCTTTTGTTATGTAAATCACCTCGCTCATATGTGACCAAGTGTTTTGTGTTTTTCTAGTCAGCGTGAACTCAAACAGTTATGTTGGTATTGCTTGGCTTGGCCAATTCATGATAAACTGAACGGAACAGAGTGAAAAGCGAGTGGTAGAGCATCTGGCCCCAGGCAGGAGACCAAAAATTGATTCAATCCTCAGTTTGAGTCATTTGTAAAAATATTGCCGCTGGACGTGATGCTCCGCACGACGAAGTAAAAAGTGGGGTTTAGCGATCAGGCTAGTGCATACAACTGAAATAAGACCGTAGACGCAACTAGATTAAACCCTTTCGAAAATTATACCCCTCTTTCCGCCACGGTAGATTTGAATGAATGAATGAATGAATGAATGAATGAATGAATGAATGAATGAATGAATGAATGAATGAATGAATGATTGAATGAATGAATGAATGAACCCAACAGTTTATAACCAGGAAAATATTAAACATCAAATTTAAAAAGTATAGATCACCCAATTAAGTAAGAGATAAATGCCAGAAAGGCAGAAAAGAGAAGTTCTATACTTATAAATTGTTACCCCTTTAACATAGAAATTTAAAATGAAGAAAGAAGTGAAATAATAATAGCACTTACTTTTTACACAAGGAGCCTCAGAACAAATACCTAGTAATAGTCATAACAATGATGACACTCCAAAGAGGGCGTTATGCATCGAAATCAATTTTAATAACGAAATTATTCAACAGTATTTTAACCAAACAATAATTTTTGCTTCTACATACTTTTAAAACTATCCAGTTTATCAATCTTTCATCAATTGAGTTCCAAACTTTGATTGCTGAATTTGATATGCAAAGTTTTTTTTCTGGTTTTTACATATTTTTTGGAAAGTTATTTTTCCGTTTGGTGTTACAGTCTTTACTCACTAGTACAAAATTATTCTGAAGGTTTGCTGGAAGTTAATTGTGGAATGTTTTGAATATAAAAATGCCTTTCCTAAAATTTATAAGTTGTTGAAAGTTCAGAAGTTTCAGACCATTTTGTAGGAATAATATATAGGCCTAATGTGCCTTACCCATACTGCATTGCAATAGTTAAGATTCGGGAGAAAGATAGCGCACTATAGGATAAAAAGTGTCTCAATATGTAATATATGACTTGCCTTACGGTGTCAATGTAATGCTTTTGAAAAATTTTTTCGATAAATTTACCAACAAGTTCTAACTAGGTCAGATTACAACCAGTTAACATACCTAAGAATTTTGCAGCAATTTTTTTTTTTAACATTTATGCACCTATAGTAATATTTAAGTCAGTAGACAGTTTTAGGGAACTGCTCTGTAATCCCTCAAAGCGTTAACGAATTTCATTTTCTTTTCTATTTGGAAGATGGTTTTGTCGGCAGCTATAAGAAGGGAGTTGTGCTAAACGAACACGATTTATCGCTATGATGGCGCTCTTTCAATAAGGAACAAAGAAACATCACATAAGCCACTATAGCTCACAGGCTGACAAGTATACTTGATCGCCCATGTTATTCTCGAGGTGGTCCAAGTAAACGCGCCAACTGTTATGGTACGTCGACTGTCAAATCCTGATTCGATCTTTCAGTACATAGGTCGAAGTAGACGAATCGTTTTAAAATGGCTACGTTACAACTTGTGTGATTTTTCTATATTACTTCAACCATGAAAGTGCATTCTACAACATGAGCATAAGGTTTTTTCAAATTATTGGTATAGTTGCATGGCGAAATAAACAATAGGGTGCTTTCACTTTACGTCACAAATGGTAAGCCACGCCCACTGCCGGGCAAAAATCAACAGTGTTTTCGGGCAACACTTATACTAGGTCGTCAGTTGCTTCTCAGCTAGTTAAATTTAACGAGCACTACACCAATTTGTGCTCGTCAAAAGGGGCGGAGCTTGTGATGTAAGTGAAAGCACCCCATAGCAACAACAATAAGGGTAAACCTCTCCGCCAATCGAAGTCTTCAGTGGACGCACAGCTCCTTTGGGAAGCAGTTAAAAGTTTGGTTTCCCCCAACGGCTCTTTGACAGAGAGTCGGAAGGACTTTGGTTTGGTGTAAATAGTATAGTACTGTGCGTACTGTAAATATGGCTAATAGTGGAACCCGGATTTCTCCTACACCTTTGGGGTTGTGGCCAATCGAGAGAGTTGGTTATGGCGGTTTGGTCCGTTGAATAGTACACCATTCCTCATAAACACAATTAGTAAAATACATGTTGTGGTAATATGAGCTACAGCACCTTGTGTTTTTACTTTGCTGTCAATCAATGACCCAATTGAAAATTTCTGTAGACTACTACAAAAATTGTAGGTTGGTATGACCACTGACTGCCTTTACACAAACAAGGCAATTAAGAGCAACTCCTCTCTCAAAATATTTCCTCTGAGAAGAAAACTTCGTGAGGTGGGGGTTTATCAGGAGGAAAGTTTTGAGGCAGAAATGTGAGGAGATGTAGAGTTACACCCGTAGCCAGACTCTTCGGTGCTGGCCACAAAATGAAAACAAATTGTCTCGATTTCATGGTTTCTAAATTAGAGACACCTTGGGCCAGCTTTATAATTCTCATTTGAAGCCGGAAGCTCTAGAAAAGTAAGAACCTAGTGTTGAACATTGTATTAAAACATTCAATTGTTATTCAAATCAGATCTACAGAGTCAGAAAACTTAAGTCATTCTTAAGACTCACACCTTTTTTATTCTTGGTTAATTCCCTATTTTCAACAATTCCATGTTCAGACATTCAACTGGTTTATGTTCCGACACCCCTATTAAATATAACACCCTCATATTTCCTTTGCATCCCAACACCCTTTTTCAGACACTTCTATCCTCCAACAGCCCCCTTTTCTGACGATGAAAATAGGGGTATCGGAATACAGGGGTATCGGAATATAGGGTTTTCACCTATTCTTTCATAGCAACCTTATATTCTGACAAAAAACGATAGATTTGAAGACACCAGGCCTCTTTGTCGGCTGGAAAGACCAGCATTCCTATGTTAGACCTGGTATCAAAGGAGAAGAGAACCATCGTTCTTTTTTTAACATGTTTCTTTCTTTATTTTATTTTCTTTTTTGCAAAGGTAGGGTTCTCTTCTTAAGACCCTAGCATGCAGCTACCCCTGGCAAGTCCGCCCCTAAAAAGTCGCCCTCTAATGACGTCACCCTATTGGCTGGCAAAGTCGCCTTTCAATAAAGTTATCCTTTTTTAAAGTTGTCCTCTGAAAAACTCCCCTCTTGACAAATTACAACCGATTTTGTTCCATTCATTCTTTTCTTTTTCCATCATTGTAAGTACTATGTTAGGTGAATAACCAAAAATCTACTGCATTAGTTACACACAATTGTAACCGTTCCATTGTAAAGCTGACGAGAAAGAATAATGCAGAGTCATTTCTGATTTAATTTCAAAACTTCCCAAACCCAGGGCCACCTTGGTAAGGGATTACTTAAATGGCCCCAATAAAATGAACTACAGAAAAGAAGAACATACTGGAAAAATTGTGAGATATAAAATAATAAGAAAACGTATAGAGGCTTTTCATCATCGGAGAGAGAAAAATCCTTCAGGAGGTGTAAAGAGGAGCCAGTCAAGTCACAAAGTACCCAGTCACCCCTAAAAAGACACCCCTACAAGTTGTTCTGGCAACCAAGTAACCATAGCTACTTCAAACTGTTCATTAAGAATTAAAAGTTTTTTAAACACTTTCTGCCCCACCTTGTAAACATGTTTAGATGCTAAACACGGGTATCTCATTCCTTAATATTTTCGTTCTGAAACACGTTTCATTGCTTAACACTAAGTGTGTTTAATGGCTAAACATGTTCAAAATTTACAGGTTTCTACAAAGTGGGGGCTAAATAAGTGTTTAATTGCTAAACACGTCTTTTAGAGTGTTGCCCCATGACTTATACTGCTATATTGTGGTCAAATGAATCTTTGTGGCTCAGTTCCTAACCAATTCATTAAGTCATGGCTGTCACGGCTTTTCTTCAGCCTGTGGCTCACTGACTTGCTTTCCTTTCTCCATTGCTTTACCGAGCACTAAGCACAATGACATTGACATATGAAGTACTACCGCTGAATTCCTATACATGAATGCGGACAGCAAGTGATGGTCAGATTTTAGTTGGCCATAACTGGGGTCCATCACCTTTAAATCTTTCAGTTTCTTTGCTTACCTGTACATGGATGGTTGTACAATAATTTGTTACTTAAATTCTTCAATTTCAGTAAATATGCGGTTTTGAAATTCATGTAAACAATAAATAAAGACGATTTAAGGCTAATGGACCCCACTAATGGCGACCTACAATCCCTAATAAAAAGCGCTAATCGAATTTGTCTAAAGCACTGCTTCAGTTAAAAGCTTATTAAGCGGGTTTGGCTTTTCTAATATATGTCTAAAATTCTAGAGATACCTGTACTTAGCCTTCAAAAATTTCGAAAAAATCAGACCCCTCAGAGGGCCGGAAATAGCATTTTCCTGACTTATACGACGAATCTAACGAGTCGCTATCTTCTTTTGTCCTTGCAATAAAATGCTCACTTCAAAATATGTTCGCAAACTGCAAAGTTATCAGAGAGTTAAAAGCTAATTTGACCCCAAAAATGTAATTTTGCCCAAAAGACTGAGAGAAGCGCCACCACTGGTTGGCGTGGAGCGTAAAGAAAATTTCGAAAAATCAGACCTCTCAGATGGCCAAAAATAGCGTATTCGTGCTTGTAAAGAGAATCTTAATATGTAGTCTTTATTGTAATCGATTCCACCAGTGGGATACAGAGTCCATCTTTTTAAGTAAAAATTGGAATTTGAAAGAACTTGCCTATTTGTAGAAATTAAAAAAATTGGCATCACTGAGGGGCCTTGCAGAGGCAATACTTCCTCAGATCCCCTTTGAAAATTTCTGAAAAATTGGGTGTCCTTATATGCAATCTGGTGCCACATATGCTATCTTTTGAAGTACAATCTATTTTTAAGAACAAAGAAAAAATGCCATCGTTGGGGGGGGGGGGGCATTGCCCAATGGTCCCCCTTCGTACGCCACTGAAAGGAGGCCTAATAGCGGCTCGATCACACAGGATATCCTGTTAGAACAGAAGTCTGTTAAGTGTAGAAAGCTGCAAGGTACTCATGGACCCGTTTATTGTTACACCCCAAGTGAGCAAAAAGCTATTTTCCCGAACTAGCCTGTAAGCCTCCAAGGATTAGGCTAAGTAACAAAATAAAATATGCCCATGGATCCCGTTCATTCAAATTTCCTCAATTTCATCAAATTTCCCCAAATAATTTTCCAGGGGGCAACTTGCCCCCCTCCCCTGCCCCCCAGTAGCTACGCCACTGGTCTCAAGGGAAGGTTGTTGTCGTACACAAAGCATAATGAGCGTCACTGTATACAGAAGGGTACTTTAGTTCTTAAAAAAAAAAACAATTGGCTGAATTACACATAATTAATTTTTTTTCTTCCTTTTTACTATATTTATTATTTCAAATGAAATGTTAAAGAGCAAGCATGAAATTACGTTATTTCTGGTTTACAGGGTAAATGGAATTAAGAAATCATATTGTACATACTTGTTAATATTATATTTATTCAACTTGTCCTGTATAGATATTTATGTATGGTCAAGATGTATGTAAATTTCTTCCTTTCGGAGAAAAAGGAGAGAAGGGTACTAGAGAGGCCGCCCGAGTTGGTTCTCTTTTGTAGTTGACAGGATTCAAAGCCGGCCAGAGACCTTGAACGTTTGGCTTCAATCTTTTGTTGTTGTTTTTGTTTTCAAGCAAGCGCCCCCTTTAATAAAATCCGAAAACTCGAGAAGCAAGACAAAAGAAAAAGACAAGAACGTCCTCAGTTTGACTTGATTAATTTTTAATACAGTGTAAAGTTATGACCTCCTCTGTAATTTCTAATTCCAAACAAATACGATCAAGTTGCGTGAGTGGGCTACAGTATAATTTTTGTTGTTCATGGGAACAGCAATGGATTTTTTTCGTGGGTGTCCAAGTGAAAATTCATTCGTATGTTATATTCTTATCAATTGTCCATTAATCTAATTGCAAGATAACAGCTTTCCATCCCTTTTTGTAATTTAGACACCTGTTATTAAAATCAGTTCAAATGTTCCTATTCATGGACCATTACTATACAATTAACTTTACCATGATTTTGAAACAAATTAAAAAATAAATAAATAAAATTCGAATCTCTTTTTTGAGCCCTTCTAGGAAAGAAATTACGGCGATGGAGAATGATAGAGGATGCTAGATTGCTTTAAATCTTTTGGCTGTCAGCCCAACTTACTGACCCAGGTGTCCCATCTGGTGAAATACATATTTTTACACTAGAGAAATCAAAGACTATGTAAGTATTCACTTTGTGAGTCATCTCAGCACGGGGTAAACCTTAATGGGTTAATTTGTGGGAGGGTAGGTATGGTATGTGGGACAAGTGTATGGTCGGATGGGTGACAATTAGCGAGGAACCAAGGGTGGTAAATCGAACAGGTATTTAAAGTAGAAGGTAAACAGTTTTTTGTTTTGATATCACCTGCCATAAGGTACTTTCTCAGCTTGTATTATATATTAATTTCTTTACTCTCCTGACCGGGTCATACCGAATGCTTTAAAGGAACCTACTACCATTGTGCTTGGTCGGCGCGGAGCGTACCAGAAATATTTTAGCCGAAAACACCTCTAATATCACAGGAAAGGGCATTTCTGATTACGGTTGCACTGAATTTTTCTGTAGATGGGATTGATTATTTCGGTAGCAATTATTACTCCACCCTCTACATGTAAATGTCGCTCGTTAGTTAGTTATTCTCTCGGTCGAAACATCATTCTGTCACATGCCCGCACCCCCCCCCCCCCCCAATAATTGCCAATAGGTGAGGGCTGTAACCGTTGACTGATAATACAGGTGGGACTGTTATGGTTCCTTAAAGGGCAAGATCAGTCCCCAAAAATGAAGTAGTGTAGTAGACCGTACGATTTCATGATTGGCTCTTGAGAGTCATGTGACAATATTTTTTCACTTCAAATGTGAAATTTACAAGGAGTTACAGCTTGCTTTACCTAGAATATGCAATATTTAATTCCTTAATTATTATAGCAGATACTGTGAAAATTGTGAAATTTAGTTGCTGCTTCAAGACAACTTTGGGGCGACTGCCTTTGTCCTTTAGACTATTGAAATTATAGTACGCCCAAAGTCACAAAAAGGGCATGACCACAGTTATGTGCAGCAGTTCAGATTGTCTTCTGCTACGGTTCAAGGTCAACCTTACTCTTGTGTTAAAGGACCCCACGTTAATCTTGCTCTTGTGTAAAAGGGCCCCACTTCATTCTTGCTCTTGTGTAAACAGTTTGCTAGTAGGTCACCGCTGTAACGTACTTGTGACTTTCGTTTAGCTTTCAGTTTCCTCCCAGTCTGCGTTTTTTCATGAGATTTCACTGTGGCACTTTATATTACAGTTCCAAACAAGTTTTTGCTATCAGTGCGAACATAAGCGAGCGCTGCTCATTGTTTGTTTATCACTTGTATTAATACGCCATGTTTTTCTTCAAGTCTTTACTGTAATTTCCAGTGCACTGCTTTTTGGCACAACAGTCCGTCTAATCAGGTCTAATACAATTTAGTAAGCCTTATTTAATCTGTTCACATGAAAGGATGGATAAAGGAAGGACCGACAGGTCTGAAAAAGTTCGATATAGATAGTCAAGAATCATCAACATCTATATGTTTGTACTGAGTAAAAAAGTTTTGTAATATCCCTGTGTATTCCCGTGTCCTGCTCAGAGTATCTTCAGTCGGTTTTATCATCTCCAGTTTTACTCAGTTCGCCATTGTATTCAGTCCTTTTCCAAGACTGGGAAGGCTAGGGCGTAAAAGGTGGATAATCGAGGCGGGCATAACAGGCAAGAACAACAGGTAGGTGTCCCCGCGAAAAATGCCACTTGAAGGTTAATTTAGTGGCTGCGTCAGGCCATTTTCAATTGTTCACATAATCATAAAGAGTAGAAGGAGATTGTCTCCCCGTAAGTCTGACTGAAAATTCATTTGAAGCTACCTTGTAACATGACACATTTTCAAAGACGTTGTAAGTAAAATCATTGACTGTCGGGACTTCGAGCAGACACGAAGAAAATTTCATTAATTTAGCCTTGCAATTTAATACAACGAGGAGTGACTCAACGAGGAGTCTCATAAGCCGTGTTCTCATTTGATCCAGGGAGGTGAATCTTGATCTACCGAGGTGGATCAACATCAGTTACCTTGATCGAGATCCGCGTTCCCATTTGAGTGAGCGCGGTAGATCAAACGTGTTTTATGAACACATTGCGCAAGCGCGAAAAGGTCACCAATGTTTACAAGTCGGCCCGCCATGCATTTCGTATCGATGTATCACAAAAACATACATGAGTGTAACCGGAGATCCAGGGTCACTTGATCTACCGATGTGTTCCCATTACAAACTTTGATCCAGCGCGGTGGATCTGATCTACCCCGAACGGTCGATCAAAATCGGTGGATCTTGATCTTGAGTGAGTGTTGTTGATCTGCGTTCCCATTAGTGTTTGATCCACCTCGGTAGATCAAGATCCACCTCCCTGGATCAAATGGGAACACGGCTATAGAGTCATAAATATTACTATGTTTTCCAGGTCCGTTGCATCGTTTTCCCCCGAAAACAGACAAGATCAGTACATCTAATTGTCGTGGGGCCTTTTGTCCGGTAATTCTCTGATCACTTAGCAAGTTGGGTTTTTTCTTTGAAGTGAAGCTTTCATTTCAAGGGGGAGCTCAAAATAACGGGCTGCTTTCTAGTAACAAGTCTTAATGATGCCATTTCCGCCCGGTAAGATTTCTACTTAAAATTCTGTTCGCTCCGCGCCAACTGATGTTGGCGCTCCCCTGGGATAATATATTACTCAACAGAACAATGAAAGCTTTAAAATAAATCTTCGTTTTGGATGCAACACAGGGCGCCTGGGGACCTTGGCCCCCAGATTTTCTCCAGGCCCCCAGATTTTCGCGTCCTGATAAAGTGATAGAGAGAAAATAAAAAGTTTGAACGGAAATTAACTTTGAAGTACTTCCTTCAGAAACAGTAAATAATGGAAATGTGTAAAAATTAAGAAAACATGCATGACTATTTGTAAAACACATTTTGTGCGCACGTATGAAATCAAGTAATAACTTCATAATGCCTACTTTCACTAAATTAGATACCGTATATAATCTGCACTGTCATTTATTGCATTTCACTTCGAAGATGAAACGAACGTTTCGATGACAAACTCGAATGTTACTTTGTTAGGATAAGACCCTTTATGCCTTTCGGATGGCTGATTGATTTACTGAAAACAATGCAATCATACACTGGTGACCATTCTTACACGACCATTCCTATACGTTATCATACACAAAATATGCCGTAAGGGTAAGGTACTGCCTTCGAAAAATTCTTCCCTTCCATCCTTAAGCCTTTACCGTTGTGCTCCGATCGGGGCATATTTGCGCGCCTCGGGAGTGGGCGGAAAAGCGGACGTAGCCCGCCCCGCATCGGCTTCCGTAGGCCATTGACCCCGTGACCGTAAACTATTGTCTCTCTCGCTGTTGTGGCCGAATTTTCGGGTAGCTACTCGCAGTTTCGAGCTCCTCGTGAAACAGTAAAGATGTGCGACAGCCGAGCTCTCCGCATGGGTCCAGAAGGACCCAAACAACGGTAAAGGTTAACTAGAACTGCATTTGCTTGCAAATACGCAGAATTGTAGTGCGTGTTAGAGATGTCTTTTCAGTTAGTACAGTAGCCCAGTTTTTATTTGAACTTTAGGATTTGTTCATGGCGGGAAGAGGGGCTGTTGTTTCTTTTTGGCCACTCCTCTCAACCCTATTTCTTGATAGTACAAAGATGGACCACTTGTCTCCCAGCTCCTTGGCTGGACGCATAAAGAAATCATAGAAGAGTAACCAATGATGGAGTAAATCCGGACCTGCTAGTGATAGTCAGTCACTAGCTTTATTTTGAAGCATATTTGCCAACAATGAAGCAAGTGCTGAGTAGTCCTTGAACAAGACCGTGTACTGCGCTTAACGGTAGGACCTACTCCGTATACAGTCTAGTGTGGAGTAAAATGAAGTGGACAAAGCATAGTGCCGTTCAAGGACTCGTGCTGAGTAGCCTACTTAGCCATACGTTATGCTCTGTTGTGTTGTTTACTCCTGCCTAAAATGGTTTTATCGGTTCTCGACTCCTCTTTCACCGTTCTTTTTGTTAAATAATGACGCCCTCTCAAGCTCTCTGACTGCACCGCTGCATGCATATGACAACTGTCTCGTGGAAGGCCGAATAACTGTACGTGTTGACGCTGTGTGTTTTAACATCCGTGTTTCGTTAATTCGCAATGCATGCTACATGCATGCTGTCAAAACGTTTCGGTCAGACTGCTGTCAAAATAGCTTCTGCTTTTACCACTGAAATAAAGCATGATAATAGAACTGCAGCACAAGTCGCTTAATCCAATGCAGTAAAGCCAATTCGTTCCGTACAGGGAATTGGCAATACTCTGCTCCGTAGTAGCTAGATGAAGATACTGTACATAACGTCTTGATACTGTTCAACGATAGTGGACGCAATGGCGCCGTGTTACGTATGCCAATTTGGAAGCAGCGATTGATTCTCCAGGCTTATCACTTCAGTGTGAAAAGGCCGAACCACATTACATCGCGTTTTCTGGAAATTTATCCGCAATGCTCTTTCATGAAGCTAACTCCTTAAATCAGCCTTGTAAGTGTGGTATTTGCTTTTCTGAAGTTGATTTTTGTTTAAAGACGGCCACAGATTGCACTTACTGCTATTGTTAAAGGGTAGAGCATGGATATTTGTACGAACTAAGTTACTGTACGCGCAGGGAAATGAGTTGTGGGCCATAACAGGCTTCACAAAAGAAATTGTCAGTCGGCCAGTAAATGCCAATATTGTAGTGCGGCGCACTACAATAACAAGTAGGCCTATGTCGTTCCTCATTCTTGCCCATAACAATGTTTGACGATTTTTTCGACAAGCCTTGTTTATTAGTTGGCACTGGCGTCCGGTGGGATTTGTAAAATGTCCACAAGGTCCGGATTTTATGTTTCCCACATGATCCCTACTTCTGCTTTGTGGTTTAAATATTTTGAGAGGTTTACTAGTAGTATTTTAATTTTGACCACGTAATATACCGATGACTGAACAAATACTGCACCATTTTGCATCTAGACACTACTGAAACCGGAATTGTTTTTGATACTATGCATGTCACTCGTAAAACCTCCACAAATACTAATAATGAGTATTTTGAAAATTTTCATGCTCACCAAAAAGGAAAATCCTAAAACGTAGGCCTATAAGCAGTTCAAAGTTTTGCCAAACATAGCACCGTTTTGCATGTAGGAAATCTAATGCAAAGAAAGTTTCTCAGAGGGGAACTACTTTTTAAAGAACTACCTATTAAAGCTGAAATCTATTCAAATATAGCCGCATTTGCTATCTACGTCCTCCTGAAGTTTAAAAATTTTTCCCAAGGGAAAAGGAGATAACGGTTCGCTTAGTCTCATCCCCCAGGCCACAGATCAGACATGCTCAGTTTTGGGGTACCTAAAAAGTGTATGTATTACCATTTTTCAAAGATTGATTTTTTCATTATTTGAGAAGTGGCAGACATGAGATTCGTATTTCAAGGCTGGGTACATGTAGCTTAAAATACGTGAAAAGTGCCCTTTCCGGCCATCTAGTGGGTTTGAAAAGCCAAAAGTTTTCCCCGCTCCGCGCCAACTGATGGTGGCGCTCCGCTTAGACAGTCTTGACAGGTCTGACTCTTGGACTGAAAATATGCGTCATACATATCGCAATACTTTTCCACAGTGCACCCAGTGGACGGATGAACCGACAAAATCAGCCAATGCATGGACATAACACCCAAAAAGCTGGAGCAGGGGGAGATTACCCGTTCCCCTGTACTTTACCTTTGTTGAAATTGGACATAAAATTCTCTCTTGAGCAGCTGGAATTGCATCTAACCTTTCTAAGTGCGACCCGTGCCACAGCATGATCAATATGTACCGACGGGCTATTGGGTCTGTAAATCATGACCGGATCGTTTCGAGACCCATGACTTCCCTGTACCACATTGGTTACTGATCTATTATACGTGAGTGACTGTAGCGCTACTCATGATAACTCAACTGACAATGCAGTTCTTACATGTACACCATATTATTCGAATCCCTCTCACATCAGGTCCTTAAACAGGGGAGGGGTGGGAGGGGGGAGGGAGGGGGAAGGGAGGGGGAAGGGAGGGGGAAGGGAGGGGGAAGGGAGGGGGAAGGGAGGGGGAAGGGAGGGGGAAGGGAGGGGGAAGGGGGGAAGGGAGGGGGAGGGAGGGGAATGGAGAGAGAAAGGTCTCTAAAAGCATTTTCTCATTTGAAAGCTTCAAGTTGACATTGAAATAGTTAATTTTCAAATTGTTGTAATAGTGATTATGCTTCTTGTATAAAGATCAGTTTAAATTCTCGGGCCCTTTAGAATGGGAAGCAATTATACTTAGTCTAAATGTGGAAGAAAGTTTAAATATTTCCCTTCTTTGATATAGATGGAAGCTATGGATGTGATTTCATATTAAACTTTATACTAAGCCTATATATGATAGGTATTTGGTACTTATACATAACTTTGACCCTTTGCCGTTGTGCTCCAATCGGGGCATATTTGCGCGCCTCGGGAGTGGACGGAAAAGCGGACGTAGCACGCCCCGCATCAGCTTCCGTAGGCTATTGACCCCGTGATCTTAAACTATTAACTCTCTCGTTGCTGTGGCCGAATTTTCGGGTAGCTACTCGCAGTTTCAAGCTCCGCGTTAAAACAGCAAAGATGGGTGACAGACGCGCCCTCCGTCTGGGTCTAAAAGAACCCAAACGACGGCAAAGTGTTAATTCAGTGTGTGTACAAGAAGCTTTTATTGTTATATCTTGAAGTCTTCCCAGTAATTTCATCACTGGGCAGTAAACATACACTTGAACGACTCAAGTTGTGTAAATATATGCCCTACTGTATGTAGTAAATGGTATGTCTGGTCTTCTGTAAGGAGATAATCAGAGAGCTAAGATCACAGGGATAAGTGTTATAAATAGCCTACTGACAATCATACGGGAGTATTTCAATTTGGGGGCAGAAGATAAAATGTCGTTTTGTCCGAAAGACTATTTTAAGCGTAGCCCCACCATTCCTTGGCGCGAAGCGTACAGAAGAGTTTGAAACATCGTATGCCTCAGATCGTCGGAAATGGCATTTTCTAGGCTTATTTAGGCAGTCGTTTTTTTTTTTTTTTTGAGTTTTCGTTTGCAGAAAATCAACATACTTTCCAAAAGAAGAGACTAAGTGGATCGCCATCATTGAATGGCGCGAAGTGTACATAAAATTTTTAAAAGTCGGACTTACGGTCGTAAATGGCATTTCGTAGGCTATATTGGGATCTTAACAGTCAATGTTTTGAGTTATTGATTGCAAAAAATGTTCAATTAAAACAATTCTGTTGATGAGACTATCTAAGCTGAAAGCCGCCATTGGTTGGCGAGAAGCGTACAAAAAATTGAAAAACCGAACCCCTCAGACCGCCGGAAATGACATTTCCCAGACTTACAAGGAGAATGTAAGCAGTAGCTATTCTGAGTTTTTGTTTGAAGAAAACCGTTCACTTCTAACTAAATTTTAGTCAGAAAGACGATAAAAGTATGGTGCCACCATTTGTTGGCGCTAAGAGTACAGAAAACTTTGAAATATCGGATTCTTCAGAGAGTCCAAAAATCATTTCCCAGACTTTTGTGGAGGATCTAAGCAGTGACCGTTTTGATCAGGAAATAACTAGACAAAGTACAAATACCATTGGATGAAATGGTCTTGTATCTTTTCGGGGGAAACTTAAACGGAATTGAAAACATTTTGATGTAGTTTACTCTATTACGACTATCGCTTAAATTCAATACATATACCGAATTGATGAAATTGTCTCTGTGACTGCATGAACTCCCGACGTTAAATAGTTTAACTTTTATCGGTAACACCTTTTGAAAAAAATGTCACCTTACGAGGTTGTTTTAAATAAATTTTTATGCTTTTGGGAAGAAATTGCCATATTATTATCTATTAGTATTAGAAAACAAATAACCTGATTTTCATAACCATTGCCCGAATTTGTTTAAAATGTGTCACGTGGTGTTATAAAACGTTTTATATCAGCACATGACACGTTTTGAAAACGTTTTGTGATACCTGGGAAGCTACCCTAGTATCTCCCAACTGCGACAAATCTTTGTTACCTTTTTATTTTCCTTGGAAATTTTACTTTGAACATAGAGTTTCCTGTTTTCGGGGGCACGGGCACTGTTTAATAAGGTATTTCCTAACTGGCTAACGATAGCCCTAATTCCTAATCTAATCCCCAACCCTAACAGAGAATACAATCTATACAATATAATGGCAACAGTCAATCAAGTAACACGTTGTTAAACAGAACGCATCTACCCGTTTTCGTGCAAAGATTTGAAAGTATTAAAATAACCGGCCATTTGGGGTATTATGTTGCACACGATTACAGCATTCCCAAGGATGGTTGTTTCTTTTAAGACTCAGCCTTCCAAAATGAATCGCAATTTTTTCCATCTCTTCGATTTTTTGTAAATATGTTACCGTGACTAGGATACATTTCTATTTCCGGGCAAATGCTTGAAGAATTTGAATGTTCGTCCATTTCGGACATTGTGAAGTAAAATTCACGAACAATAGCTTTTTTGCGCTGCCAGAATGTGCAGCGTATTTATGGAATCTTGTTGGTTTTTCATGAAAATTATACCCCTAAACTTTTTCTTTTTTCGGGTATGTCTTTTTCAGATTTCGGGCACGCTTGAGGCTTTTCTGAAAAACCTCATGTGGCTGCTCGAATTTTTTAAATCCCTGCCAAAAAAAAAAAAAAAAACTGAAATTAAAATATTTCATTTGCCAAGGCAGTGCGTTGCCCTAAACTGGAAATAACACAACAAGCCTAATTGAACACATAACACAACAGCCGCATTGAATAGGACGCACGTCATTCCCCAATTCTACAACTTGTGATAGTCCATCCTTTACCAACACCGATAGGTTTCTTATGGTAGTTGGTACATCCCTTTCACTGATAAGGGCTATTTAGGTGAAAGTTCAGCCGGTTCCCCACCCCCTCCCACAAGCATATTTGAACACATTTCAACATGTTTCAAATATATAGCATGATTTACATCCCAGTCCTCTTCTCTCTCCCAAAAGCATGCAGATAACACGTTTTAATCTCGTTCCGGGGGGAAGTTATTGATCTTACATTGGGCCGGGTCTCTTTAGAGGAACTCTGATATGTCCAAAGTAAATCCGAATGACAATGAGCCGCAGATCCTGATGCTGATGAGTCAAGTAACTGATAATTAAAGGCAAAGGTCTTCTCGCCTTAGACGGTTCCAATTTCCCTAATCTACTACCGCCATTTTCACAACTATAGAACTCGTCCTCATCCAGACACTGACTATCTCAGTTCATTGCTTCAGGGTGAGTGTACAAGACCCAATGTTTAATCAAGGCACTCTCAGTACAGTATATATACTGTGTAATATTAGCTACAGTTGACCCCATATTCTGCATTTTGGAACTCGCTGTCAATCAAAGAACTGTAGCAATTGACCTTCAGCAGAAAACTACAACAACTTTAGTTTGGGTGAGCAAATTGACTGCCTTTAAACAAATTGGGCATTTTAAAGCGCCTCCATTGTCATAAATATTTCCTCCGAGAGAAGAGAACTACCTAGGAAGGGAATGATAGGTCAGAAAATTTTGAGGTTGGTATATGAGGAGGTGAAGGGACGGACCACACTCTTCAGTACGTGTTTAGTGAAAATCAATTATGGGTCAGTCCATAAACAAGGGTACCAATGGTTTTTTGGTGTCCCATTATCATTGAATTTTTTTACAACAGATTTTGTATAAAAGATTTACATTTAATCTTCCAATGATAAGTTAAGATACATCCATCTGTTGGTATCTTTCAAACAATATACAAGAAAACATTTTAACATTTTGCATTTGGATTTAATCTTACAATAAACTGTAATGGTTCACGTGTAAACGGGACACCAAAGCTTGGACATGAAAAAAATCAACTGGCCCTGTGTTGTTTGTTTTGGAATGTATGGAAAGCTTTAATATGCTTGGTTTAATGATCTGCATTATTACAATGGTAGGTAGGTTATGTCATTTTCTCGTTAGAAGTTTGGCCGTTAAAATGCTTAGCTGAGCAAGAACATTGGAGCAGAGTTCATAGGTTTCACGTGTAAACGAAACCAAAATGTTGGTGTACCACTTCATTGTTTACACGTGAACCATGCACGTTTGCTTATAGCAAACTGAAAACGAGTGGCAAACAATTTTGTTTCCATAACCTTGTCTCTACCGATTTTGTGTCTGGATTTACAAAAGAATAAATGACTTAAACATGTATAATTTTTGGAAAGACTTGGGTTCTCCGTGTAAATATTTACCCGGGAAAACAATATGGTGTCCCGTTTTACCTAAGACCATGAAAATTGCAATGACCAAAATGCTCATAAATTTTGCAACTGATTTAAGTGTGCCAATAATGAACAAAGTATAGCTTAGAAGGATATGTGTCCCATTAGTCGCATGATAAATAACATACAAGAACATACAGAATACAAAATTGGCTTCGGTATCCCGTTTACACGTGATGCCCAATAAGGTTTTAATTTCAGTGTATTTACTGAGGAGTGATATTATCTTTAAGATAGCATATAACTTCTTTTGCCACACCTTTAAAAGCAATATCCAAAATACCAGTGGCGTAGCTAGGATTTTTTCCGGGGGGGGGGGGGGGGCAAAGGTATGAAATTTCCTCAAAACTTTTCCCGGTCAATGTGTATGTATTTCATATAAAATATGCAAACTTACAAGTATAACAACATTACCTTGACATTTTGTAATATTACCTGCATTTTAATCTTAAAGTATAACATAGAGCAATCGGAAAAAACAAAGTATATTATTTTGGTAAACAATATCTGGTTTATTTGTATGTACTAAGGCAGTGGCGTACGCAGGATTTCTCTGAAGGGGGGGGGGGGCATGCAGTATGGTCTAAGGGGACGGGTGTCCGGAAATTATTTGACGTTTTCAAGTAGCCTACATGCAAAATGGTGCAAGATTTTCGACTTTGACAGGAACAGTGTTAAAGGTTGAATCGTGGTGGTTCATGAGGATAAAACTGAAACTTTTGTGTCTTTACATGCACTCATATGCCATTTATGCTACCTTACGAAGTAAAAGTTGTCATTAAATTTGCACACTTTTAGAAGTGCAAATAAAAGAGCATTGATCGGTATTTGTGGTTTTTCTTGGTCACAAAATGTTATTTTGTCATAAAGATTATCTAAGCGGAGCGCCACCATTGGTTGGCGCGGAGCGTAGAGAAAATTTAGAAAAATCAGACCCCTTAGATGGCCGGAAATAGCATTTTCCAGGCTAATACGAAGAATCTAGCCAGTCGCTTTCTTCTTTTGTCGTTTGCAATAAAATACTCACTTCAAAATATATTCGCAAACTGCAAAGTGATCAGAGAGAGGTAAGAGCTAATTTTACTCCAAATATGTAATTTTGCCCAAAAGACCGAGCGAAGCGCCACCATTGGCTGGCGCGGAGCGTAAACAAAATTTCGAAAAATCAGACCCCTCAGATGGTTAAAATAGCGTATTTATGCTTGTAAAGAGAATCTAAACATGTAGTCTTTCTTATCGATGCCACCAGTGGGAAATAGAGTCTACCTTTTTAAGTAAAAATTGGAATTTGACAGAATTTGCCTAGGTCTATTTGTAGGAATTAAAAAAATTGGCATCACTGAAAGACCTTGCAAGGACAATCCTTCCCCTTTGAAAAATTTTGAAAAATTGGTTGTCCTTATAAGCATTCTGGTGCCACATGCTATCTTTTGAAGTAAAATCTGTGTTAATAAAGTTAGTCTACGTACTTTTAAGAACAAAGAAAAAATGGCATCAGTGAGGGGGGCATGGCCCAATGGTCTCCGCTTCGCACGACACTAAGGAGGCCTAATAGTGGCTCGATCACACAGGATATCTTGTGAGAAAAGCAGTCTGTTATGTGTAGAAGGCCACAAGGTACTCATTGTCCATTTATTGATACACTCAAAGTGAGCAGAAAGCTATTTTCCCTAACTAGCTTGTAAGTTTCCAAGGATTAGGCTAAGTAACAAAATCTAAGTGTGCCAACGGTTCCCGTTAATTCTAATTTCTAGATTAACTTTAAGTTTATCGTTGGCCATGGATTGTTTCAGCCCCATCCATCGTTATGTACACAGAGTAAAATCGTACAGCTACTGCTAGCTTGTAGAAGAACATAACAACCTCGGGGGTCTACGGTAGTGACTTATCAGTTTTCACATCCTTTTACTGATGAATTCCCAAAGTATCACCTGAATAACAGCTTCCTGTGCTCTGAAATGCACTGATCATAACCCCCGTGCGTATACAAGCACAAGGGAACATTCAATCTGCTACGCGACAAGGTCATTTCAGTGGAACGCTAATTGGGCCGGTTCCTGAGACACTGACGAAATCTGAGTTAATTTGTTGCATGAAAATACGAATTATGTATTTGAAATGTCTCACAATTTCTTATTCTAACAAAAATTCTGAGAAATTTTTGTGAAATTTTTGTAATAATAAGAAGATTCATCAAATTTCCCCATTTTCATCAAATTTCCCCAAAAATTTTTCCAGGGGGGGAGGGCAACTTGCCCCCCTGCCCCTCCCCCCAGTAGCTACGCCACTGCAAAATACCCGAAATGTCATAAATTGGACCCCTTATTCATTGAAGTATAGTCTTATCCCAATGGCTTAACACATCACATTCGAATCCGGCAGTTCTAGAACAATAAAAACCTTATTATGAGCGTTGAAATAAAACATTGATATTCACATCATGTATGAAGAGTATGGGAACTTAAGTCACGTTAAAAATTTTCACCGCCTTTATTCTTGGTTAAACCCCCACGTTTCGTAAATCCCATGTTTAGACATTCTAGCAGTTTATGTTCCGACACCCTATAATATGAAATCCTTATATTTCCATTGCATCCCAACAGCCCCTTTTTCCGACACCCTTATACTCCGACAACCCTGATTCAGACGATAAACATACAGTAGACAGTTGATCGAATATAGGGAAATCACCTTATTCTTTTATAGCAACCTTACTCTAACGAAGGACCGATAGATTTGATGACAGCAGCCTCTCTGTCGGCGAGGAAGACCAGCATCCCAATGCCAAGGCCATGTTGGGCCTGAGTAGGGACCTTGGTTAAGTCCCGTCCACACTACGTAACTCGATGAGACGCAACACATTGCAACGAGATTTTTCTGACGCGTTGCAAAGTGTGGCATGCTTTGCAACTAGTAGCAAGCAGAGGCGCAACCCAGTTTCATATGGGCGGCCATCAGGGCAAAAAAGACAACACCGCGAAACAGAAAAATTAAAACCCAAAAGGAAAAAACAACACCGGAGGGAACATTCAAACGTCTAAAGAAAAAGACAAACGTCAAAAGGGGAAAACAAACCCCGAAAGGAAAAGACAGAGGCAAAAGGAAAAGTTAAAACCCAAAAGAAAAAGACTAACGGAAAAGTGGAATACAACAAACGCCAAAAAGAGGAGACAACGCCGAAAGGAAAGGACAACGCCGGAAGGAAAGGTCAAACGCCAGAAGGAAAAGATAAACAGGCATAAAATACAACACAGTAAAACGGGAAAGTGAACGATAAAAGGAAAAGACAATGTCAAAAAAAAGACAAAGTCAAAAGGAAAGGACAATCACAGAAAGAAAAACACAAACGCCGAAAGGAAAATACACGAGACAAAGGGAAATGACAACCGTGAGTGTAGAAAATAAAACCAAAGTTAAAGGAAAAGGCAAATGTGAAGTGGAAACAATCGAATAGCATAATGTGACAAAGACAAAGAGCAAAGTGAAAGACAAAGTAACGTCAAAAGGACAAGAGAACATCAAATGGAGAAGAGAGAGTGAGTACTAACCACTGAATTCCTATATACATAGGCAGAGCATGTAACGCGTATGTCCTATCTGTAGATTGTGGCCACCGACTATGATAAAAAAGGGCACCAAGATAGCGGCCGTGAATCTATAACTGGTATATGATTTGAAGACAACTCTGTAATATTTTAAACAGAAGTTTAACTTGAATGAGAAACAATATCATTTTCCTGCATTACATGTAATGATATTGACCTACCTTGCGTTATTCCGAAAATATTTCAGATTTCTTGCAAAATCTGTTGAATCGAACTCGGCTACTTTAGCAAGGCCGAACTTTCACACACAAAAACATAGCAGACAGCCATCTCGCTACGCCTATACTCACACGTACCCGGCGAGACTTTCTAACTTGCAGTATACTCTGTACACGGACTTATATACATGGACAGAGCATGTAACGTGTCCTATCCGTAGATGGTCGCCACCGACTAAACAAATAGGCGCACCAAGATGGCCGCCATGAGGCTATAATTTGTGTGATTTGACGACGACGCTAGGATATTTAAAACAAAATTTAAACTTGAAAGAGGAAAAATATCATATTCCTGCAATACGTGAAGTGATTTTGACCTAACCTTGCCATATTTCAAAAATATTTCAACTTTCTTGCAAAATCTGTTGATATACTTGAGCATGTCCAAACTGTCACACAAAACCATAGCAGACAGCCATCTTGGTGCGTTTTTTTTTTCTCACGCTACGATAGCGACAATCTGCCGTAAGGTATGCTCTGTCCATGTATAGGAAGTCCGTGACACCGTCCATGTAGGCTATGGGAAGTCCGTGGTATTAACCCACACTGGGTGTCATGAAACAGTGCTTCCACCTATCCGAAAAGCTCTCCACAAGTATGAGACATTTTGGCAATTTTGAACAGTTCAGGAAATATCTGAGATGCTTCAAGTTATAATGAGAAACGTGTCTTTACATATCCGACAGTTACTAGATCTGAAAACCGGTGAACCGTGGGAAATGATCACCGGATTTGATGAAATTTATTCTCACTTTGTGAAATTAATCCTGAAATGTGGAATTACTGTATGCACAAGCATTCTATTCGAGCGAACTGACGTTAGGCTTAAAGTTATACTAGGCCACAGTGTGCACAGTGTTAAAGTTAGGTTGCGTATGTAACTTGTAAGTGGACCATTAACACAATAACATTTAAAATTTGTTAGGAACTGACAATAAACACACCGAACAGTGTGACTGGCTAAGTCTTTCTTGAGGTTTTCTTTTCCAGCGCAGGGAATTTCATGCGCTGGACCTTCTCTTTTAATAGTTGTAGACTTTTTCATTGGCGTTTGCCTTTTTCTTTCGACGGTCGTCTTTTCCTTTTGACTTCAGTGACGTACACTGGAGTTCTATGAAGGGGGGGGGGGGCATGCAGTATGAGTGATCGCTGGCCAAGAGGACGGGAAAATTTTTGGCCTTTTCAAGGAGCTTAGATGCAAAATGGTGCAAGATTTTCGACTTTGACAGGAACAGTGTTAAAAGTTAAATTGTGGTGGTTCATGAGGATAAAACTGAAACCGTCTTTACATACAACCTTATGCCCTTTACGCTACCTTTCAAAGTAAAACTTGTCAATAAGTTTGCATACTTCTAGGAGTAAAAAAAAAGAGCATCAATCGGTATAGACGAACGGGAGCATTTTAGTTTGAGTTTTTTCTTGGCCACAAAACTTTATGCTGCCATAAATATTATCTAAGTGGGACGCCACTACTGGTTGGCGCGGAGCTAAGAGAAATTTCGAAAAGTCAGACCTTTAGAGTAAGGGATATAAAAATACCAACTTACCCTAGGTTTGGAATCCAGGTGCATCCGTTGAGAAGGGAGCAGGACCAGATCCCCACGACCAGGTCCCCAAGCTAAGGGCTGAGTCGGTATGGAGCAAACACTACCAATTGACTCACCCCCAGCCGAGGGACAAAGTGTAAGGGGTCTGTGTCCTGTGAAGTACCTGTAGTGCTTAGGCCCGGGGCTAAATTTGGCTCCACTGTTTGCGGGAGCAGTATAATTTTACCTTAGCTTGATAGAGGCTAAAAGCAGTATACAGTATTTACAATGCCTCACTACTCTACAGTAAGCTAGGCTTTAGGCCTAAGTCTACCTACTCCTAAGTACCAGTGAGCTCACAAGCATAGAAGGAGGTGACTTAAATGACCTGTTTAATTTTATATTTAATTTTATGTAGACCTATATAAAATAATAACAGATAAATTATACTTAGTTCCCAGTTGTCCTTAATCAAGGTCTGCCCCTGTGTTAGCCAGTGCTCCAGGTAAGTTGACAGTACTTAGTAACAGCAGCCTTTCTATAGTACCTGTCTCCAGCTCAAGTTCTTGAAGCCATGTGTTTTGGTTAAGAACACATGCTTACATAGAGATGCACAGTAAAGGAGTGGAAAATTCCAACTGGCCAACACATGAGGGCACACTATCAATATTCATTACCAGCCTGTCCAGCATGAATATTGATGTAGTAAATGAATATTTACACAAACACTTGTAACAGTAAAGGCACACTACAGACCACTCAGATGGCCGGAAATAGCATTTACCAGACTTATATGAAGAATCTAACAAGTCTCTATCTTCTTTTGTCGTTTGCAATAAAATGATCACTTCAAAATATGTCCGCAAACTGCAAAGTGATCAGAGAGTTGTTAAGGGCTACTTCGACCACAAAAATATAATTTTGCCCGAATGACTATCTTAGTGTGAGTGCAACCATTAGGAAATAACCGCGACCCCTCAGATGGCCGAAAATTGAGTTTCTATTCTTGTAAAGAGAATCTAAACATGCAGTCTTTATATTTAGCTTTTGTTTGCAATAAGAATAAAATCAGGAACATGCTTAGTGATCACAAAATTACCAGTTAAAATGTACTACCGCTGTTACATTAAATTGTCTTTATTCTTTCCGGGGAAATTATACAACGGAATTGAAAATATGCTAATGCTTCTCTATTGTGACTCTTGGTTAAATAAAGATCCGCTAAATTGATGAAACTTTCTGTGACTGCTCGAACTTCCGTCTGTTAATGATCTTACCCTTAGCATCTCCTCTTGCGTGATAAATGGCAAACTATTTCTCAACGCACCTGAGCACCCTCCCCTCCCTGTCCCCGTCTCGTTCGCGTCTATGCGGGAAGGGAAAGGGATGGGCCGCTCCCTTTTGAACATTCTTTAAAAAGGTAGGTGTCCTTAGAGTAAATCGGTGCCACCAGCAGCAAATTTGGAATTCGACAAAATTTTGCTATTTTTAGGAATTAGGAAAAAAAGAAGAAGAACAAAAAAGGCAACACTGAGGGGCCTTGCAGAGACAATCCCCTCCCTTTGAAAATTTTTGAGAAATTGGGTGTTCCAACATGCTCTGGTGCCACACATGCTATCTTTTGAATTAAAATCCGTGTTACTAAAGTATGGCTACGTATTTTAAGGACCTTGGCATCCGTGAGGGGGGAGGCATGGCCCAATGCCCCCCCCCTTTTCGTACGCTTCTGTTAGACTTTGTCTTTTTCTTTTGACTTTCGTATTTATTTTGACTTTCATCTTGCCTTTTAGCGTTTGTCTTTCCTGTTTTGCTGTGTTGTCTTTTTTGCCTGTTTGTCTTTTCCTTTCGGCGTTTGACCTTTCCTTCCGGCGTTGTCCCTTCCTTTCGGCGTTGTCTTCTCCTTTTGAGGTTTGTTGTTTTCCACTTTTATGTTAGTCTTTTCCTTTTGGGTTTTAACTTTCCCTTTTGCATTTGTCCTTTCCTTCTGGCGTTGTCCTTAATTCCTTTCGGCGTTGTCTTCTCCTTTTGGCATTTGTTGTTTTCCACTTTTATGTTAGTCTTTTTCTTTTGGGTTTTAACTTTTCCTTTTGCATTTGTCCTTTCCTTCTGGCGTTGTCCTTAATTCCTTTCGGCGTTGTCTTCTCCTTTTGGCATTTGTTGTTTTCCACTTTTATGTAAGTCTTTTCCTTTTGGGTTTTAACTTTTCCTTTTGCATTTGTCCTTTCCTTCCGGCGTTGTCCTTTCCTTTCGGGAGCACACCACCATTAATTTCTCCATTGACTTACACACTATTTTGCCTTCGTTAAATGCCCCCCGCAGCCCAGTCAAAGTTCACACCCCACTAAAGCTACCCCTCACATGAAAGCCAGTGAGTTGGCCAATCATGGCATCACAAATTCACTATAGCATGACCGTTTAGATTTTGAGATAAAAGGGGATGAAGTTTTGGGTCTGTACACCCTACCCTATTAATCCGCAGGTGACGAAAAAATGTCTTTTTCACACCAAATTTTTAAACAGTCTAAATCACCTTCAATTCTTCCCAATTTGGCAACAGTCACACATTTACACGTCCTCTTTCATATCCAAAACAAACCAACCACATCTGATTAGTTTAACTTGAGCAATTCACACTTAAAGAGGACCTAAAACTGACGGTGTACTTTGGAACTACTTTTCCCAGCAAGGCCGTTCTGCTAATGGTGGTGTGCTCCCTTTCGGCGTTGTCTTCTCCTTTTTTGCATTTGTTGTTTTCCACTTTTACGTCAGTCTTTTCCTTTTGGGTTTTAACTTTTCCTTTTGCATTTGTCCTTTCCTTCCGGCGTTGTCCTTTCCTTTCGGCGTTGTCTTCTCCTTTTGACGTTTGTGGTTTTCCACTTTTACGTTAGTCTTTTCCTTTTGGGTTTTAACTTTTCCTTTTGCCTCTGTCTTTTCCTTTCGGGGTTTGTTTTCTCCTTTTGATGTTTGTCTTTTTCTTTAGACGTTTGATTGTTCCTTTCGGCGTTGTTTATTTTCCCGTTTGACATTTGTCTTTTCTGTTTCGCGGTGTTGTCTTTTTTAGCCCTGATGGCCGCCCATAGTTTCATGCGACCGAAAATGTTCAGTCGCATGAAACTGAAACGTGCAACTGACAACAATGACGGACTTCAGAAATAAATCCCGTGAGGATCAACACATCGAAATGAACGGAACACATTCTTGCCTCTTCAACCAGGGAGTTGCAACAGAACTCCCTGCTTCAACGTAACAAGTAAAGAGTATGTTAAACGTAAGAAATTTGGGTGAATCGCTTTATGGACATGCAACTTGTTGCATAGCGTGGACACTTTGCTCTTAAAACTAGTAAGTCGTCAGTCGCTTACCACGACAAGACAGTCTTGTTGCAATAAGTCGCGTCTCATAGTGTGGACGGGGCTTCAGCCTGCGTTCGCTCCTGACAAATCCGTCACTTACAAAGTCGCCTCTCTTGAAAAACTATTTCCCTTACAACATAGTACATACAACCAATTTTGTTTCATTCATCCTTTTCTTTTTTCTAATATGTAGGTACCATGCATGATACGTAAATAACAAAACATTCTCCTGCATTAGTTACAAAGAACTGTAACCTTTCCATTGTAAAGCAGAAGAGAAAAATAATACCTGCATGGACATTTTTGTTTAATTTCTTCCAAAGGCAACTTTGGTGCCGCCGAACGGCTCTTTGCCAGAGGGACGGGAGGACTAGAAAAAGCTCAAAGTTATTCAGCTTTCACTTAATCGGTTTTAAGCTTATGAAGGAGAGTTTAGGCACAGTTCACTCCCTGACGCTTTCTACTAAAAGAGGTTTCTTTTGAAAACTTTCCGTTGCCCACAACCCGATTCCTCCATAGCAGTCTGGGAGTTAACCATTTTACCTCCACCTTCTCGCAGTGCTTGCTCACATTACTGTGTTATAGATTGTATCCGCGTGTCCCATTACGTGTGTCTCTCATGAAAACTTTTTCTGAAAAAAGTATTTTTTTGCCGCCATGAATCAGCGATTTTCATTAAAAAAAAAAACATGCTTTCGTTTTCTAAATTCTTTCAAAGATAAGAAAAAGGAATCCTTCTCGTTGGCTTGAATCTGTTATTTTATAATGAGTCTTAACGGGATTAGAATACTGAATGTAGAATATTTAATTTGTTTTATTTTATTTTATTTTTTTTTTTTCGTTTTTGTCAGAATGATTTTTTTTATAAACTTACCTGTTGTTTTCAAGTTGCGTCAGGAAACCACTCTTAATTCCGTGACCTCAATATCCTTCCTGAGGGGATTTGCTAATAATTAAGCCTATCGTACTATGGCACATTGAAGGAACCCGTTTGCGGGTGTTTTTTGGGATAATTTCATTTTGTTTTTAATTATTAATTAAAATGCTTCCTCGAAAGAAAGCCATTGAGTAAAATGTCACACAGAAAAGACGTAAGGATATAACTAAACTCTAAAAACATTTCGTCAAATAAGGCAAGAACCGGAATCTTGTCGAATATTTGACAAGATTTACTAGTCTTCAAAAACTGACCAGGAAAGGCTAAAAATGATATTTTCGTTTCACTTATAAGTCTTATCTAGTTAAAGTTTTGACAAGATTGTTTCAGTTCGTGCCCCATTTGATTAGATTCTATTCAAATTTGACTAAGACGTTTTAGAGTGATAGCATACATTTATATGACAATCTTGACCCTCCCCCTTCTCTCCTCCTTTTGTTATGTAAATTTCCTCGCTCATATGTGACCAAGTGTTTCATGTTTTTCTAGTCAACGAGTGGTCGAGCATCCGGTTCCACTCCCAGGAGACCCAGTTCGAGTCATACCAAAGACTTAGAAACTTATTGCCGCCGGGCGTGATACTTCGCACGACCAGGGAGTTGCAACAGAACTCCCTGGCACGACGAAGCTAAAAGTGGCGGTTAGAGATCAGGCTAGTGCCTTCAAAAAGCGGCTCATTGAGTTGGTTCATGAAATTCAACAAATTTTTCCAAACCTAAGACAATTCCCATACCCATGTATACAAATAACTGTTTAGGTGAGTAATTAACGGTTCAAGTCCGTTTTCAAAAATTCGTGACCAGACACTTTTGTCAAATTATGTACAAAACCGTTACAAGTCAGGACACCAGAAAATTCAAAATTTAACGTTCTCTGTGACTTTTGGACTTGTAACTTTACTTGTTGTGCCAACTTTAAGCATTTTTATGGGATAGTCACCCTTTGAGACTCCCCTTAAAGGGAAGGTTTAAGCAAAAATTTAATTTTCATATGTGAAAGAGGAACCAAAACTACACAGGGTGGTGAGAGTTTCATTCAAATCTGACATGTAGTTCTCGAGATATCAGTAAATGAAGTCAGTAGACTTTTGTTCCAAAGTGAGTTTGAGGGCAGCAGAGCTTATATCACTTCCTCACATTGACAAGGAATGCTTTGTTTCCCTTTGTTTTATCAGACTGTTGTGAAGTTAATAGGAGTATGATGCAAAGTTTGTAAAGTTATCATGCCACTTAGGCAATCACATTTTAATAATGTGGGTTTTTTTAGAAGAAAATCAACTCTAAAGTTTAAAGAAAAACAAAAGACTGTGCACTAATGTGGGGATATGATGTCATACGTGCTTGCTTCAAGTTAACTTTTTGTTGGAAATGTGAAAACTTTATGTGCTTATATCTTGAGAACTGTACATTGGATTTCATTGCAAATTTCACCAAAATGCTTAGAATAAGTACATCTCTGACATACCAAATCCTGTAATGACATGAAACCCTTCTTTTAAGTTATCGATATCAACTCAATGAGCCTCTTTAAAATAAGTCTGTTGAGTGTGTTTACTGCAAAGCTGATGCCGCTGTCTCTGCGTGTGTGCACAGCCCCGTGCTGCAGATACTTAAGATTAAAATAAGTCTGTGGAGTGTGTATACTGCAAAGCTGATGCCGCTGTCTCTGCGTGTGTGTGCACAGACCCGTGCAGATACTGTAGATTAACCCTTTACCATTGTGCTCCAATCGGGGCATATTTGCGCTCCTCGTGAGTGGGCGGAAAAGCGGACGTAGCACGCCCCGCATCAGCTTCCGTAGGTTATTGACCCGTGACCTGAAACTATTGTCCCTCTCGTTGTTGTGGCCGAATTTTCGGGTAACTACTCGCAGTTTCGAGCTCCGCGTGAAACAGTAAAAAATGGGTGACAGCCGCGCTCTCCGTATGGGTCCAAAAGGACCCACACAACGGTAAAGGGTTAACTGAAATAAAGGCCGTAGACGCCGCTAAATTAGACCTTTCCGGAAATTTCTCACCGCCCCCTTTCCACCATGGTAGTTTTTTATGAACGAATGAATGAGTGAATGAATGAATGAACGAATGAATGAATGAATGAATGAATGAATGAATGAATGAATGAATGAATGAATGAATGAATGAATGAATGATTGAATGAATGAATGAATCCAACAGATTATATCCAGCAAAACATTAAACATCAAATATAAACAGTACAATCATCCAAGAAAGAGGTGAATGTCAGAAAAGGATAAAACTGAAGTTATAAATTGTTACCCCTTTAACATAGAAAGATGAAGAAAGAAATGAAATAATAATAGCTTACCTTATACATACAAGGAGCTAAATACCTAGTAACAGTTATAAACAGGATGACACTCCAAAGAGGGCTAACAGCGTTATGCATCGATATCAATTATATTAACGTTATAATTAAACAGGATTTTAAGCAAACAACCATTTTTCTACATAATTTTAAAACTATTTGGTTTATAAATCTATCAATGGAGTTCTAAAGTTTGCTTCCTGCATTTGATATACAGAGTTTTTTTTTCTTGTTTTCACATAATTTTGTTCAGAGTTATTCAGGGTAACTCTTCAGTCGAGGGTGATATAGTAACCCTAACTTGTTCATGCACACAGACCTCTGGGAGAAGATAGCGATCAAAGTGGCTTCATGAACCAAAAAAGTTTGATCCGCCAATCAGGAACGACAACGCTCTTTTTATATGAATATTCAAATTGCTGTAAATTCTAAGCCATTGGGAAACACATATGGGAAAAATCGCTTTTGATCAAAACAACGTACTTTTTCGTTGAATTTAATCCTAGCCGAGACGTTTAGCACATAAAATGATGACTGCATACGCTTCATACCTGACTGAGTGCCTCGCGTTAGCACTGTAGCATTATCGGCGATAACTTATGAAAATATTTGGGATAAACTTTTCAGAAGAACAAAAGTCATAGGCATTGGTATTGCCATACACGAATTCGGACAGCAAGTGATGGACTGATTTAACCCTTTACCGTTGTTTGGGTCCTTTTGGACCCATACGGAGAGCGCGGCTGTCACCCATCTTTACTGTTTCACGCGGAGCTCGAAACTGCGAGTAGCTACCCGAAAATTCGGCCACAACAACGAGAGGGACAATAGTTTAAGGTCACGGGTCAATAACCTACGGAAGCTGATGCGGGGCGTGCTACGTCCGCTTTTCCGCCCACTCCCGAGGCGCGCAAATATGCCCCGATTGGAGCACAACAGTAAAGGGTTAATCTAAAGTATCTGCAGCACGGGTCTGTGCACACAGGCAGAGAGAGCGGCATCAGCTTTGCAGTAAACACACTCCACAGGCTTATTTTAAGTCGGCCATACCTGGGGTCCATCACCTTTTAATCCTTCGATTTCCTTGATTTCCTGTACCATGGATTGTTGAACACTAAATGGTATGTTGATTCCCTAAATTTTATTGAATATGAGGGTTTGTAATTCATGTAGACAATAAATGAAGAAGATTTAAGGTGGATGAACCCCACTAACGGCTGCCTACAGTCACTAAAAACAAGCGCTAATCGGATTCGTCTATAAGTACCGTCCTCGACGCTTTAGAACAGTACAGGTACGTACAACAAGTGTTACGGAATACATGTGATTTAAAAAAAACACTGATTCAGATGACCAATCATTCCAGGGCGTTGATAATTATTTATGTGAAGGCTGGATGCGCCACCCTTATTTGAAGTCAAAATTGTTGAAATATGGTCCAACTCGAGACCAAACAGCAGCAGTTGCACAAACACACTTAGTCGTGTCTGTAACACAATTAAAAAGTGTGCAAGCCTGATAGGAACTTTTCCTCTTCGTGTAAGATATCCAAAGATATTGTTAAAATGATTTCTCTAATCTGCTAATTAGGCCTAATTCCAGACCTAATGCCGATGTCTGTACTGATCATCTTCAGCATGCTTGTAATGTTATTTCAAAATGAATTTATATATGTCTGTCTGCTCACCAAAGATGTTGTTAAGCTTCTTCGGGATTCAAATGTGAGCATTGCATGTGTGAATAGGAATCGAACGTATCCGTTGGCTTGGATTTGGAAATAAGCCTTCTTTCCCATTTAGATAACAAATTGAAAGACTTTCAGTGGCGATTAGCGCATGGTGTTCTTTATACTGGTGCTAGGATAAATAAGTGGGGAATGGGGGATGGAATTTGCCTGAACTGTACAGTCATTGAGTCAGTCGATCATATTTTTGGGGATTGCCCAAAAGTGAAAACAATCTTGTTGTGGCTAAATAATGTGATTCTTTTTGTTAATAATAGAAATTTTAATATGGATTGAAGCTTTCTCTTGTTCGAATTTATAGTTCTAAACTTTCTAAGAATGCTTTTGATCATCTCTGGTTTATTGTAGTCGTGACTAAATATTTTATCTGGAAATCTAGATGCACGCATATTTTTGAGTCCATTTTACAGCTATCTAATTTGATTATTACTTCAATTATTAAAAGTAATGAAAATCGTGTTAAAGTTGACAGGGAGAGGTTTAGTAGTGAACGTTCAGAAACTTTGGATGGTGGGGAATGCCTTCGTTACTTTAAATGATGGGAATCTGGAATTCAAATGATATTCCCCAAAAGTTCTACTAACAATTAGCTGATTACAGCAGGTACGAACTGTTACTTGTGGCGTCTACTTGCTCACAGATTTATCTGTTCATCTCATATGTTTCTTCAGTATGTTATTGTTTTACTTCTCTCATCAATTTAAATTTACATGTGTTATGCTGTTGACTATGAAAAGTGTTATTGTATTCAGTAATGTCAAAGTAGAGTGTCAAAGGTCAAAATACGTACTTTTTTTTATGAAAGATGATTGGTTCTGTTTAAGTTGTGTGCAGGTTTAATTAATCTTTTGTAAATATTGTAAATTATTTTTTTATTTTTCTTCTCTATCTTCTCTCTGTATATTTGTTTTGTTGTCAATAAAGTTGTTCCTTCTACAAAGGATAAAAAGCCTTTTCTTATGAATAGTGATAAAGAACTTTAACTTATTGTAAATATTGTTTATATGCTTGCCTGAACTGAAATAAACTTGAAGTATTCTTCAAACAAACAAAAAATGCTGAAATTCATTCGGTCAAGAAGCACCCATCCCGTCCTCTGGGCACTACATGAAACGGGTTTTCATTAAAAGAATTGATAATAAATTATGTGACTTTCAGTGGCGTCTGGCACATGGAATATTAAACACTGGTGAGAGAATTTTTAAATATGGTTTAAGTGATGGTAGGTGTCCTTTCCCGCATTGTAACGAGATGGAATCTTCCCTTCACCCTTTTTGGAAATGTTCGAGAATTAACCCTATTCTGGGTTGGGTCAGAAGTGTATTTTCCAGTTTAATTGGAAATAATTACGCTTTTAATGATAACTTGTGTCTTTGATGGATATCCTAGTATTGATGTACCAGATATTGTTTTTGACCAGCTTTGGTTTTTTTTCTGTATCACAAAATTTGTAATTTGGAAATCAAGATGCATTTATGTTTTCCAACATGAGAACCAATCTGCAAATGTTATGCGCTCAATAATCGTAAAAGAAATTAAAGATCGGGTCACGGTGTTGGCAGGCCGATGTCGTTTTTCATGTAAAAGCTCTGGTTAAAAGGAAATTCCTTTGTAAATTGTAATAATGACAATTTAATCTTTAGTCTGTAATTTAATCTTATTCTGTAAATTTTTTAACCTAATTATTATGGTTTTGTTTTGAGTTTTGTTCTGTCCCATGTCTGCTTTAATGTTTGTAAAAAGAAAGGTTTCCTTTGCCGTGTTTTGATAAAATCATAAAATGATCATTGTTAGTTATTACCGTGGTGTTTATGTAAATTACAATTATTGCATAATGGTGTGTTTAGATTAACTAATCATTGTACATATTTGAAAGTATTATATTCATTTCTCAAAACTCTGTAAATATTTGTTTGTACATATGTACTTGAAGGCTGAAATAAAACGTTCCTAAAAAAGTCAAAAGTACTGTTATGGGCTCCCTGACGTCAGGGCATGAAAGGCAGAGTTACCCATACTCTCGACGTCAGAGTGACCCTGTCATTACCCACTTGTAAACGATTATTTTGAAGGTTTGCTGGAAGTAAATTGTGGTATGTTTTGAATGCAAAAATGCCAATACGTTATATGAAAGTCTAGATGCGTTCACGTTTTTGAGTCTAAACTTCATCGGCAATAGCGAAGCACACTGAAGATCGTGTTAAGGCAGAAAAACAGAGATACAGTGATTATACGTTTAAAAAGGTCTGGACAGCTAATTCCTTTGTTTTAATCAAAGATGGTAAGCTTTCCTTTATTTCTCAAACATCTGTAAATATTTGTTTGTAGGCCTATATATGTACTTGAAGGCAAAAATAAAACGTTCCTTAAAAAAAAAATGCCGGTCCTTAAGTTTATGTGTTGTTGAAAGTTTAAAGTTTCAGACTGACCATTTTGTTACAATATTGCGTTACAATAGTTAAGATACGGGAGGAAGATAGCGCAAGACAGGATTAAGAGCGTCTCAGTGTGTAACACATAACTTTTCTTAATGCTTTTGGCGAGTTTTTCGATGAATTTACAACATTTTCTTTCCAGGTCAGATTGCAATCAATTAATACACCTAAAATATTTGTAGCAAGGACTATTTCAATATTTATGTCATCTATAGAAATTTTTAAGTCAGTAGACTGTTTTATGACATTGCTCTCCGATCTCTCAAAGGTAAACGTAATTTCACTTTTTTTACCTATTTGGTACATGGGTCTAGATCGGTAGCTATGTGCAGAAAGTTGTGTTGACGAAAACTCAACATTATAGTGGTGGCGCTCTTTCAATAAAGAACAAAGAAACATCACATCAGGAATTTCCGGTACAGCTCACCGTGCTGACAAGCATACTTGATCGCCCATTTTATTCTTTTTTAAAAGCAAATGTAAATTATCTCTGAGGTGATCCAAGTTACGGCGTCAACTATTTTGGTAGGTCGACTGTCAAAGGCTGTTTCGATCTGTTGGGATGAAAACTGGCTACTTTTACACAAAGTAGGCATTTAGAGCGACTCCTCTCTCAGAATATTTCCTCTGTGAGAAGAAAACTACGTGAGGAGGGAGGGGGGGGGGGTGGTTATCAGGAGGAAAACTACGAGAAGATGTAGGGACAGACCTGTAGCCACACTCTTTGGTACGGACCACAAAATGAAAAGGAATGGTCCCGATTTCGTGCTTTTCAAAATTAGAGACACCCTGGTGCTTTGGGCCTGCTTTACCATTCACATTCGAAGCTGGAAGCTCAAGAATAGTAAAAACCTAGTTTTGAGCATTACAGTAAAAAATTTATTGATATTCAAATCAAGTTTATAAATTCAGAAAACTTCAGTCATTCTTAAAATTGTTACCCTCTTTTTCGGTTAAACCCCTATGTTCCGACAATCCCGTGTACATACATTCAACCGGTATATGTTCTGACATCCCTATAAAATATGACACCCTTTTCCGACACCCGGCCCCAGTATCCCACGTAGTCTTCTTTTCCGACGATGAAAATGGGGTATCGGGAAATAGGGTAATTACCTTATTCTTTCAAAGCAACCATTCTCTGACTCTGTAGAAACGATATATTTGATGACACCAGGTCTCTTTGTGGAAAGGGAAGACCAGTATTTTTTCTATGTTAGACCTGTGGTCAAAGGAGGGAAAACCCCTTTTTAAGTTGAAAAACATAGGTACTCCTTCCTAAGAGCCTAGCATGCAGCTTCCCCTGACAGATCCGCCCCTAAAAAGTCACCCTCAAATAAAGTCACTCACTTCGGTTTGCAAAGTCACCTTTAATAAAGTTTTCCTTTTCAAAGTCATCCTCAGCAAAACTCACCCATGGCAAGCAAGTCCCCTAACAAAGTCTCCCCTGACAATTCACAACCGATTTTGTTCCATTCATTCTTTTCTTTCATCGATCATTGTAAGTACTATGTTAGGTGAATAACCAGAAATTCTACTACATTAGTTACACAAAGTTGTAACCGTTCCGTTGTAAAGCTGAAGAGAAAGAGTAAAACTGTAACGTTCAGCCCCGTACTGCTGGTGGAGGACTCAATCGTAGAATAAAGTTCGACTGGCTTTTTTCTCGTTCTACTGGCTCCAAACCAATAAAAGGGACCAGAAAAATCAACACGAACAACTTCTTAAAGGTTGAGTATCTGTTTTTCACCGACAACTTTCATTACAAAGGTGCATTACCCGATAACAGATGCCATCTGTTAACGTTGTTGAATGTATGCACAACTGCTTACCCACTGCGTAATTGGTGACGCCCTGCGTAAGAGGTGTCACACTTACACAGCTTGCTGACTAGACGAAGACAATTAAACCCAACCCACGAAGCAAATGCCCAACCCCCCACGCTGTTATCTCGTCCCAACCAACGTAATTTTTTCCACGTATCCTAGCTTGTAAACAACGAAACACGCCCACTCGACTTCAGACTGCTACAGTACAACCAATCCCCTTCAAGAATACGCGGTCTGATCTACTGCCAAGCAGGTGCAAAGGCCTATTTGCATAGAGTACAACGTTACTCTGAATGACATAGATGGTACAAAAATGCAAAATGTAACCTCTTTCAAAAATAATCGCACAACCCAGCACTTGTTACCAAGCAACTTCTAAGATTTTCATGTATAGGACCAGGGAGTTGCCACTAGATTAGAAGCAACTCTCTGGCCGGACAAGGCCGTGTCCGGAGATCTTGGGGGAGATTTTAGCCGATAGAAGTAAGATAAAACACTTTCCCAAAACAAAGAATCAATTTAGCCAAAGCAGGTGGGTGAAACATTTAAATATACAAGCGAAGTTGATATGCGTGCTGAGTGCATTAATTTGCCAAAACACATTTTTGTTACAATACATAGCCATTTTTAATTTAATTTCAAAACTTTCAAAAGCCAGGGCCACTTTTCTAAGGGATAACTTAACTAGCCCCCATAAAATAAACTACAGTAAAAATGAATATACTGGAAAAATTGTGAGATTTAAAATGATAAGAAAACGTATAGAGGCTTTAAATCACCAGAGAGAAAAAATCATGATCCTTCATGAGGTCCTATGAGGAGCCAGTCAAGTCACAGAGTAATAAGTCATCCACTGAAAAAGACAGCCCCTATAAAGTTGTCCTGGAAGAGTCGCCCCTGGAGACTTCAAACTGTTAAGAAGGTCATTAAAGGGCCAAACCTCTCACCTCAAACTACAGTTTTGGTACAGGGAGGCCCAGCTCTTTGATTGGCAGCTAATTCAAAGAGTGCAGAGTACCAAACTTTTATTACACAACATGAACGGTACTGAGAGTGTTTTGATTATATAAATTGAGTTTCCTATACTAACTTTGAACCTTGAAGCAATAAACTGAGGTTTTATCTGGATGAGGATGAATTTCAGACAATTATGGGAGGGGCTTCAGTAAGAGGTTTAGGAGAATTGGTACTGTTTGGGGTGACGGAGAGAACTGGGTCTTTAAATGCTTCTTCAAGATAAAGACAATGAATTTGAAATGTTGCCTACAGTAGCAAAGTTCACTTAAATTAAAAATATTAGAAAGTCTTATTCCTTTTTTATGGACTTCTGGTTAATGTTATGTGAAATGCTGTGTCATCTCAAATGGGTAGGGGGTTGAACCAATAGTTTTGAGCACGTACAGTATTTTACTAGCTATCGGAAGATCGGCATTTTATTAATGCAGTGAGTTGTACAAGAAATAATGATTAAGTCATGCCCGCCACGGCCTTTCTTCAGTGGTTCACTGAGTTGCTTTTCTTACTCCATTGCTTATGCTGAGCACTAAGCACAATACGGTCACAATAGGTTCGTTTATAAAGTGATACCGTTATAGTGTTATTGCTATTTAGTACTATTGTTATAGTAAATAGGCTTACTAGGGGTGTTTGGCTTAAGCCAGGCTTAAAACTTCTCGGGATACCTGTACTTAGCCTACGGTGACCAATCAAAGTAACGGTCAGAAATGCCACACTGATTATATAAAATAAACTCGACAGATGAATAAAACAAACTTTGAATCCAGTACTAGTTTCTGTGTTTAACTGTCCTCAATGAAAATTTTGCCATAATACGTACCGTCCAAAAATATTTTCCCTAGTTCCTACGAAACAAAAAAGTCTGACGTTTCTGTGACGTAAGCCTCCATTTTGAACGAAAATGAGAAATATATAGAGGAGAAACATCAGTTGTAGAGGGAAATCTTGCTACGAAAGATACAAAACTGATTCCAAATTTTATCTAAAAATGTGTGAAAAACATAATCCTATCAGCTTTCAACACATCAGGCAGAATATTTTACTGTAAACATTTCATTGTAACGTGTGATAGCTGCAGATGTTCAAGCTTTATTACTCATCCTCTTCGCTAACTTAACGCGGCACGTTGACGCCAAACCGGACGGTAGTGTTCACACATGGTCCTACTCTGATTCCACTGGGAGGCGAGTAGTGCTCCTCCCCAATGTATCGCCGGTCCTCGAGGGGAGTCCCGGAGGAAGGTTGCGGTCGTATACATAGCACGCTGAGCGTCACTGTATGCAGAAGGGTACTAGAGAGGCGCCTGAGTTGGTTCTCTGTTGTAGTTGACAGGATACATAGCCGGCCAGAGACCTTGAACGCTTGGCTTCAATCTTTTGTTGTTGTTTCTGTTTTCAATGAAGAGCCAACTTTTATAAAATCTGACAACTCAAGAAGCACTACAAGAGAAAAAGACAAGCACGCCCTCAGTTTGACTTGAACAATTTTTAAGGCAGTGTACACCTGTTCACCGTTTGCCCTAATAATTTCCAATTCCAGACTAAGTATGATCAAGTCGTTGCGGTTACTGTTTTAATTCTTTACACCATGAGCACGGCAAGCGAGTTTTCCGTAGATGGCCTCAGGAAGATAATGCATTTTATATTCTTATCGATTGTAAACAAACCTAATTCCAAGATAACAGCTTCCGACCACTTTTAATTTGAACACCGGGTATGAAAAACAGGTCAAATATTCCTTTTCATGTGACGCTAACCATGATTTTGAAACATATTAAAAATATGGAAATTTGAATCTTTCCCTTGGGGCCTTATTGGAAAGAAATTTCACATACAGCGATGAAAGAATAAAATAATAAAGGGCGCCAGATTGCTTTGGATTTTAGGGAGTCTGCACAATTTACTGACCGAGGTATCCCAACTGGTGAAATGTGTATTTTAACAGTATAGAGGCTTTTCACATGACGTCATAATACTCCCGGGCGGCCATGTTGGAGTACATGTAACTACGTAGTAAACCACACTCGGCACGCTTGTTCGTTGAATGTGTACACACCGTGCATACCACAATGCATGAATGTCCTCCAGCATGGCGGTTCCGTGACGTAATTGCAAAGCCTCTATAGGAAAACTAATCTCAGCAAGGTATAAATCTAAATGGAATAATGTGTAATGTGTGGGTAGAATATGGTGGGGTATAGGTTGGGTGTGGCACATGGGTGACAATAAGGGAGGGATCAGAGTGTTAAATCGGACAGTTTAAGTCGACGGTGAACAGTTTTTCTTTTTGTTATCGCCTGTTAACAGGTATTTTGTATTATTTATTTCTTTACTCTCTCTCTCTCACTTGGAATATCGACACGCACAATGGATATTTACAGTGTTTATGAAATGTTCCGTTTGTATTTCTGTATAATGGATTCATTACTTTGAAATATTGTGAAACCCAATAAATATAATGACAGAAAATGCAATTATAGTTTAGCTTAGTAGTCTGCAAAAGATCGGACTTCTAGTCGTTTATACAGGCCTATGGAATGAATTGAAACCTCAACAAATCCGAAACTTTTCTGTACTGTTAAGCCTGCCGCACACTGCTCCGACCAGACCTCGACGCAACAAAACTCACTTGCGACGCTAATCGCAAGCGAGATTTAAATGAGTTTTAAGCAGTTGTGTCGCGTTTCAGTCGGGCCGCATGCTATCCGCACATTGATCCGACAAGATTACAACAAAACTGATATACAATCAGGAAAAATGGAGGACAAATCTAGCACTTAGAGAGCTCGCCGCCTTTTGTTGCTTCTCCTGCTGTTAGACGAGGAGTTCGACTTGGAAGATGGGTCAAAACCGAAAAGTGTACATAAACGTTTTGTTGTTTTGACCTGTACCACGTAACTAGAACACGGCTACCCACGGTCATAACTCACCCTTCACCCTCCGTTATCGTACCTGTGACTACCCACCCTTTTCCATGGCAACCATTGGCCCAATGGTGTAGGGCTGTACTGTGGTATAGACCCCAACCTCTAAACTGACATAAATTCATTCCGGGGGGGGGGTCTTCAAAAAGTCCCCAACTCGATCTCCCTCCCCCCCCCCACTTCGAAAACCCTGATGCTGCCACTACCTACGCCATTATGTATTCTTTACATGTTATACATTTCACTTAATAACAAAAATCCAAGAATCAGGGTCAGAGGACACCTCTACACTTCCAATGAAGTCTCTAGGCCTGCCTACCCTCGCCTCCCCAGTGGGAAATTGTTAGTTCCCACGGTGAACCTACTAAATTTGTACCCAGCGGGTGAATTACTGAGCACCCCCCCCCCCATCCGACGATTAAGCCAGATAGGCCTATCGGCTATGCAGTGTAATAATGACATAACCCCATCCCTCCCACGGGCGGATCCAGGGGGTATTTTTGATTTAGCAATATATATTGTTTCACCAAGGTAACTTTATCACACCCAACAGTCAAAATTTGCATCTACCCCTTCTCCCAATAACCTGCTCTACTCAGTGTTAGGCTATGGCTAGGCAATGAATGGTATTTTTTAGACTAGTCTATGTAGAAGTAACAATTATCAATCAATCATTTGTAAAAAAAAAAAAAAATCAGCAATCCCCCCTTCACAATTCAACGTAGTTGCTATCTCGAGAAATTTATTACTGTAATGTCTGTGACTGGCATCGTATAAAACAGGGCAACATTTGCAGGTTTGCCACAACTCAATAAGTTGGACCTCTTGGTCTTCATTCCACTTAGGGGCCGCCATTTTGACATCCAGTATGGTCACCTGATTTCCAAAACGCAACCCCATTGGCTAAGGAACGCCAGTCTCGTCGTAGTCTGGTCGGAAACAGGCGCACACTGGTCCGACGCGAATCAACTCAAACGCGACGGCTATAAACCTTGCGACGAATATCAAACATGTTTGATATGCCCAATTTCCTTAAAACTCACTTAAAACTCTTGAAAGTGAGTCGGATCGTAAGCAAATTTCGCTGCCCACTGCTCCGACGCGATTCAAACCCGACGGAAATTGGGATGAGTTTTTGTTGCGTCGCAGTCGCGTCGGAGTAGTGTGCGGCAGCCTTTAGGCACATAAGGCCAGGTTTACCATCTTGGGCCCTGGACAGAAGTAAATTTGGGGTCCAAACTGTAATTCTCCTCAAGACGACGTCGACCGGTTACATACCGGTAAGTGAGATGGATGACGTTTGTTGATACTATTGATCTAGCTTGAGGGAAGTAGTTTATATGCAAGGATGGGGCCAAGGGGAATTCGTGCCCCAATGACGGTTTCCAAAGGGATGATCAACTCAAACCACCGGGTTAAAAGGGGCAAAGTATTAAACTAGGAAAGAGTAAAAAAAAAGTGAAAACGGAGAGAAATGGAAGGGAAGCTGAAAGAAAGAAAAGCCTTGTCGTTTATTTTAAAGGGAAATATTGCGTATGTTTTACAAGCAAGTTTCATCACTTTTAAAACCAATATTTATTGGCAAAGAGTGATAAATAATTACAAATAAGGCAATATGGTGGCCTTCTTTTCAACAAGTTTCCTTCAGATAGAAATTCAGTTGTTTGTTGCTCAAGAATAAATTGTTCACCTAAACTTTTAACATTTCAAAAGATGCAACTTCCATAACTCTTCTTGTAATTGTGCATAACATTTTGACGAGATGATGGTATTGCTAGGTTTTATTGTTGAGACAGAATGATTTGAAAAAGACCAGGGGCCCATTCCACAAAGACTTACGCATACTCTTAACTTTGATTCCCCACACTTCAGTCAACAGTAAGTCATACTTAAGATTGTGCGTAACTCTTTGTGGAACGGGCCCCAGAGCTGTTTACTTTTAAGGCTATGATGGGACATTTTAAACGCAATATTTCCCTTTAATGAAATGATGTTTAGGCTACAGTCAGCAAGTGCGTGTTTTTTGTGAATAGCTTTCAGTTTCCGTCCAATTTGTGTTTTCTCATGAAATTTCTTGGCACTTTGTATTGCAGTGTAGAATAACTTCAGTCCAAATGAGTTGTTGTAGGGTTATTAGCCTGGGGCCTACTTAGTCAACTATGTGCTTCTATTTAAGCCGAGGTAGTATTATACACCTTTCGTACACTGTGTCCTGATAGCATGTCTTCAGTCGAATTTGTCAGATTCAGTTTTGCTCAGACAGTCCGCCATTATATTCAGGTCGCTCCAAAGACTGTGGAAGGCATATGCATACGAGGCGGGGTACAGCGGGCACTCGCTCTCCCAATTCGGACAAAAGCAGTTGGTCTATTCAGGCAAAACATGGACAAAACATGATAAACGGTGACATTATTCAGGCAAAAAATGCTCTTGTCCCCTCATAGAAAATTACCCCCATAGCCCTATGGTGGAAGGGCTTGAAAAGTGGAGAATCAAGGTGGGCACAACAGGCGGGCACAACAGGCCGGCATTCCCCCCCCCCCCGAAAAAAATCAACGCCACTTGAGGATAAATTTAATGGTCAGCCCCTTCCTCTGACAAACACCATAACAATATGAAAAAATATATCACAATTGTTTTTGCCCACGATCGGACCCGGAGGTGTGGCAATTATTCCGTAGCTTCATTTCTCCACTTCAAATGACACTGCTAAAGATAAACGTTGCCTGCTTGAGGTGTTCATAATAACTCATGAAGGCAAAATACTGTATACAATGCCACTAATATGCGATGGAATAACTATAAAGTGTGTATGAAGCAATTATTTTGACAAATAAGTGCTTCCTGGTTAGACAAAACATCTGATTATAGCCTTTCAGAGTTAGACAAAAGTGATTTCTAAAACCGTCTTCACAGACATAAATGGTTTTTATTTTACTGCTTAAAGTTCCTTCGTTACCGTACCTTAAATATTTATTTGCTAGAAAATATTAAAACCACCATACCAACGAAAGTGAAATTCCCACAAAACACTTCTATTTTAGCTGTGACCCCACCAAGGGCGCTTGGGGGATCCAACTATCAGAAACTTGTCCCTAATTCCCAATACCCCACTCGGCCCCAGAACCAAAATATGTCTATATTGAGACTTCATTTTTCAGCCACAGATATACTCAAACGTCAAAACTTTTGTCGAGATTTTTTGAGCTTCATTCCCTGAAACTCCATAGAGGTTTCAGACCCAAAATTTTCCTCTATACACTAAGGTTTCAAAGGCTTGTCCTACACCTTACTTACTAAAGCAAATTATACCGTATTTAGAGACAAAATTTTTCACCCGAAGACCTCATGAAACATCTGATCTTCTGGAGGATTCTCACCCTGCACCCTGTAATTCTTTTCCCTGAACAAGCCAGGAGCCGCGCCCGCGCTTCAGCTTCATTCTTAACTTTGGGAACGTCCCTAATTTAAATCCTCTATTGAAGTGGATTAATTAAGAGAGATCATATGGTATTTGCCTGCAGATTGTTCAGTCTTAAGTGAAGCCTTAAAAGAAGGGTTCAAGCAGTGGCGGAGCTGCCATATGATCGGGGGGGGGGGCGGTCGCCCCCCTGACGGACCAAAATCGTCTGTCGGCGCCCTTTTGGGGTTTTCGACATACTTTACTCTTGCACCATTTTTGGCAAAAGACATAATTTAATAACGTTGTTTTAAGGCCCAGATAACAAAATGCTCAAACAGCCACCAATAAATGTACTAACTGTACTTCATTCTGATGAAAAAGGTCATCTTCTGTAATTTAGGGATAGGTTTTGCCGCAAACATATCTTCATGCTTTATACGCACTAATGAATGTTGCCACGTGCTAAGTTCGTTGCTTCCACAACAAGCGAGATTATAAGCTTACAAAATACACAGACTGACATTAAATTAACCCTCCCGGCCAGTTAAAGATGTTGCAAAGGGCGCAGCAATAATTGTAGCGCAAATAGCCCTCTTGTTATGGGGGATAATTGTCAACATAAACAATAAAAAGACGTTTTTCAAAATCATTTGAAGAGAACATTCAGGTTAAAATAAAATAGAACTGTTATCATAGTGGTAATGATTTAAGAGTTGTAATGGGTAGTTTTCATTTTGCTATCCTTCAAGTGACCATTATCATAATAAATGGCTATTTCTTACAATGCACGATAATTCTATGAAAATGCTTGTTTCTGTACTTCCGTGGTCTAAAATGCCAGAAAATTGCATCAAAAAAGCTTAAATTTAGGCTACTTTTATTTATTATGAATTCGGTATCTAGAAAGCCAAGCCGACCTCTTGTCTTGGCTATATCTTTTAATGTAATTAATTAATGGCTATTTCAGAGTGGTCTCATGATATAAATTACCTCATTTAATGTTTCCTCGTGTACTTATCTTGATTTCCAGGTGCCAAAAATGTACACCTAACGGTGATTACTTTCCATAACTTTTTCCCTCTGTAAGATTGCTTGCCATTTAGCTCCAGCAGGTTTAATCTTTACCTTCAAAAAGTAGCCCATTATTACATTAAAATCTTAAATCGAGACCTGACAATAACACACAAAACATAATGACTGTCTTCACACTAGAATGTGAAAGAGAAGGATCATAGAAACCTGCGCGCCCGCAGGTAGGGGCAAGGGGGGGGGGACTTCCCCTCCCCTGGAAAATGAATAAAAAAAAAACCTGAAAAAACGAAGAAAACATTATATGCGGTAAATAGGCTTTAGAAATGTCATTTCCAGCGATCTGAGCGGCATTTTGGGCCAAAATTTTCTTACGCTCCGCGCCAACTCATGGTGGCGCGGAGCTTCCCCCTACAAGAATTTAGTCCCCCTCCCCCCGAATTTTCTTCAGCGGAGGCCCATTGATAGAAATTGTAACATGTTTTAATAGAAAAACTTGCTGAGGAGAAATGTTAAAGTAATCTTCTACCAGGTGGAAATCAAAATAATGGAAAATATGAAAAGTCGTGGCTTCGATCGTGCGGATGCTCAGGGTATTTACTCCTTCGAAGCGCCCCTGCAGACCATTTTCGCCCCCTCTGACCGAAACCCCTAGCTCCGCCACTGGGTTCAAGGTCACACCAAGTTTTGATATGTTAGAGGGTTATTTATTCTAGGCATTTAAGTGAAATTTGCATTGAAATCCAATGTGTGGTCTCAAGATTTGAGCAGGTAAAGTTGTCACATTTTCACCAAACAGTAAACTTGAAGCAAGCACAAATATGACAACATATCCTCTAATTAATAGACAGTCCCTTTTTTTAAACTTCACAATCAATTTCCTCATCAATTACTACCGCATATTATCAGAATGTGATTGCATAAGTGGCACAAGAACTTTACAAACTTTGCATTCCCCATAGGTCCTAGCCCATTAACTTCAATGTAAACTGGTAAACCCAACAGTTTAAAAATCAAAGGAAAACAAAGCATTCCTTGTCAATGTAAGGAAGTAATTGAAACCTTTGCTGCCCTCAAGATCACTTTGGAATACAAATCTAGTGATTTTGTTTACTGATATCTCGAGAAATACTTGTCCAATTTGAAAGGAAGTTTCACCACACTGTGTAGATTTGGTTCCTTGTTCACATATGCAAACTAAATTTTTGTTTAAACTTCGCCTGTAACATGGGACTGAACGTACAGATAGAGTCCGCTCTGCAGGATAACACGGTGTATGCTACTTTATTGAATGTGCATGTGATGCATTATGATTGCTCTCAGTCTCAGTGTCGTCCGTCTGCATGCATCGACCTGTAAGTTTCTGTGGTAAGGATGAAGGTTTTCATATTTTCGAAACTTAAAAAAGATTTAAATCTACTTGGCAATATACCCCTCACAGTTAGGAAAATCGTTCAACATTAAATTATATTTACAACTCAGTGGAGTCCCTTTAAAGTTTACCTGACATCTGAAATTTAAAAAAGAACAAGACAAAAAATAAATAAAAACAAAAAACTTAAACAAAAGAATATAAATCACAAAGCAAGATAAATAACTTCAAATGATCATACTCAAACCTTTACATGACATTCCTGAGCTAAGATATAAAATGCTGAAGTTTGTTCAGTTTATTTAAAATGGTAGATTGTTCAACAATTTGCGACTGTTGTACTGCACAAATTACAATCTTTACTGTTGCAGCTATATTCAATATGTGACCACGTTCGCACTTTTGTCGTGGATTGATTTGAAAATACAAGCCTCCCTTTACAACATGATAGTACGCGAAGAGTTAGGGAACGTTCAAGATCATATGAACGATTGTTAATGTCAAACGGAAACAAAACAAGTAATGTTAGTTGTAGACCTATGCAACAAGAAAGTCACAAATTACTTGGCAAATCATTGTTTGGATTTAAAGGCCCAATCCTCTCGCCCCAAACGATCCCAATTCTCCTAAGTTACCTAGGTCTACTAGTCCTACTTAAGCCCCTTTCACAAATTTCGGAAATTCATCCTCATTCAGACTTCAATCTCAGTTTGTTGCAACAGGATAAGTGTAAAAGATCCCAATTTGTAATCGAAACACTTTCTGTGCAGTACATGCTGTGTGATAAAAACATCGATACTCGACGGGAGTTGGATGCGTGAAATGAATTTTGCAACCGCTAATACATATCTCCTTCAATTTATGGGCTAAGGGTACCCTTTAAGCCTTTCTTGGCAGACTCCACCATTATCCAGTCATAACACCGTTCCTTTAAACCTTTCTTATTTGAGTGACAGAGTTTCCAGTCGACAACATTCTCACCCAAGGTCGCTTCGATTGTGACGAAAGCAAACACAACATCAACGGCGTAGAACCCTCTACAACTATATGAAATTTACGGAACTCAACTAAAATTTTGACGCATCGATGACTCTTTTCTTCACGTTGATTTTTTCTTTCTTTTTTCCCACTGGAAATTGGTCTACAGACTGAAAGCAATTGGTTTAAAGGTAAATATAAAGGAACGTACTGTACACGCAGCAAATCATCGCAGGCTGGAGTACAGAGAAGGAGAAGTGAAGTGTATGTTAGATTCGTTTTCCGACAGGTAAAAGCTTATTTCTTTCTTACGGCTCTCTGAGCACACATCAAGGAGTTTATTAAGACATGCAAGCATACAAGAAAAATGTTCAGTTGGTGTAGTATATAATGTTACAAGTGTAGACTAAGCCAGCAATTTTTTAAGGTACTTATACATTTAGACGATACTGTATTTATATCTTTACAAAATTTGACATAAGATAATTCCAAACAGTTACACTCTAACAAATCTCTCTAAACAAACGTAACAAAAGAGAGAGAGAGAGAGCGATACATAAAGAAGTATTGACAAATACTGGTAAATATTTGCCAGCATTTTTGAGGTAAATGCATGCCCAGGCTGTTTAGCAAGGTGTTTCTTAATTGGGCTGTTGCCACTGTATTGTATCGATTTAATCCTTTGTTCGGCGTTAGGTTAGGTAAGGAATTACGGCTTTCGTTAGCCCCGTATTTTCCCTTAATCATTATGCATCTCTTCATTTTTGTTCTTAAATTTTCCAGCAAATTTTACAATGAAGTGTACTTTTTAATCCGTCACTTAGATGTACTTTTTGGAAATTGTTTTATTCTATTCAAACGAAAATTTCATATTCTAACTTTAGCCTGTAGTGTTTATGCGTTGGATAATTCTTGCATTGTTTGACCAATAATGCTGCACAGAACCCAAATTACATGTTAAGTTTCAAATGTATAACATTAATTAGAATGTAGCGATTTCATAGAAAACGGCCGCAGAATTAGTAATAGGAACTAAAGGCAAACTATAGTTGTGCATTTTGTATGTATAACCATGCGTGGATGTACACATGCATGTCCACACGTAAACCGCAATGAGTTTTAGTGTACGTGGGATGCAAATTGAACGTAGACCTACATTTTGCAAAGAGTTGGAACTACATCAACGTTATGATCCGTGAGTCGTTTAAAAAATTGTCAAAGTCGATCAATGAAATCTATCTGACGATTTAAGAAGTTGAGTTTGCCTTCTATACAATGTATGGGAAAAGCCTATCAGAAGAAGTATGGCAAAAGGTTAGGATGGCATATGCGGTATTGTTGCAGAACAGTCTGTGAATTTGGTGGCAAAGTTAACCTGATTAAAAGCGAAATTATTCACCCTTAAATTTAAAAAAAAAGTGAAATTTTACTCTCTCGAGGAGTGAAACTGTAACATTCACTCCAAAAGAGCCGGAATTCACTTTACGAAGAGTGATACCGGTATTCATTAAAAAAACGTTCCACACTTGCTGGAGTGCCTTCAGGGACTACCTTCTTAGAAAGTGCGATCCATGCAGACGCTCGTTAGAGAGTGAATTTTCACTCTTTTTAGAGTGAATTCCACTACTCTAAGAGTGAATGACACTCTTTTATGGTAACTTCACATCTTTCACTCTATTAAAGAGTAACTCTTTCGGTTTTAGAGTGAATATACACCGTGGAAAACAAAGGTAAATCTTTCATTGAACATGTCTCGCAAAAAAAAAAAAAGAATTTCCCAAAATGCTTCAAAAAATGATTGCTTGGTTTCTTTATTTTTAGAGGAACCTAAATTGTTGGAAATCATGCACAATTTTGTTTAGATCTATAGGTTTCCATGAAAACGGTAGTGTCGGTCTCCTTTCAATAGACCTTGTGCATTAACGACACACTGACGTCATCCTTTGGGCAGAACAATGGAACACGTGGCCACATGCATAAAAATTCGTCCTGCAGTGTAGCAGCCTATGTGCGTATTTGACTGGTTGACAAATCAGCTCTCTGCATTTGTCGGTGTTTGCTTCTTTTGCTCCTAAAGGAGGGCGTACTTCCCGCTCTATGACATCATATGGACAAGGTTTATAAGACAAGATGATACACTTCATATTTCACATTACTCACACAATTTTGTTAACACTATGAAAAACCTGTTTAACAATAAAACACTTATTATACCCCACTTTGTAATCACGTTTAAATTCTAAACATGTCTAGCTATTAAATACTAAACATTCAGCAATTAAACGTGTTTTTGTGTGCACTATGCAGTGGCGTAACCATCATTTCCTTAATGCAAGGATGATGGAAGGTTGCATATACTTGCGGGGATGTTTAGATTTCTGACCAGACTGTTCCACTATCTGAGAGGAACGCCACCATCAGTTGGCGCGGAGAGTAAAAATGTCTGAAAATCGCTACCCCTCAGGCAGTTGGAAAGGACATTTCACATGCAGATCTCTGGGTAGAATCTAAGCAGTCGTTAGTTGAGTTTTCGTTTGCAATAAAAATGTTCCCTAATACAGTAAAAACAAGCAATTTGCATGATGATAAATTTACCAGATTTAATGACTGTACAACTACAATTTTCCTGGAAAATTTTGGGCATATTGTAACCGTGGATAGTCTGTCCATATTATCTGACACTTTGTCCGTGTTATCTTTCACTTAGAATCATCCAAGAACTTTTTCAAGCATTTGCGTGATCTGAGGACTCTACCGTTTCGGGCAAAGTGTTGAGCAAGACTGTTAAGAGAAGTTAAAGAAAAATGTTTTCTAAATGGCTGCCAGAGGGTGTCGCTAATTTTTGTAAATTTCTTAGTCTTTTATGAAAATGTCACCAGTGTGAGAAGTTTCTGCAGCGATATGCATCTACATTACAGAAAACGGCACTTGCTGGATATTGCAACTGCATTTGTAAATTTTTAATACTAAAACCTTGTATTTGCAAAGTAGGCTACTCTTTTCAAGGGAAAATTATTCTTACAAACCTTAAAAGAACATGCACTGCACCTATGAAAGCATACGATTCATGCTTTTCATACTATACCTCTACTCAATTACACGTGATTCTCCCTTCCAATTGAACTCTGGTCATCCCTCAATGAGCTAGCCTGCTGTAGCATCTCTGTTGCTGCAGCCCCCTTAGGTTGGTTTTTCGTAGCGATGAGCTGAACGAACAGACTTCGTGCGCTCCGCAGGCTATCACTGAGCATGCTTGCCTAATTTCCAAGTTCCAAGAACCAAGATTCGGGTCCACCTCTGGTCTCTCTGTTGGGTGAACTTTGGCTTGGGAAGAAGTTTATCGGGCAAAGGTTGACCCCTACCCCCTTTTCGATTTTTTATTAATTATAGAAGAGTCTACAAAGAAAATGGTAGAACACTTCTGAGTAAATTATTCAACAAACCTATTAAGATTACCTCCAAAAATATCAAAACTGATAGGCTACTTAGAAACTCACAAAATTTGAACCTCTTCAAATAAAAAGGATTGTTGGTCATTTTACCTTTCTAATGCATCGCAAATATCGTGCTTCGGAGAGCACAATGAATAGTTTTGAAAAGCATCCATTTATTGACCGTGTCGAGTACCTTCTATCAAATTGTATCACAGGGAGATGAAGGGACAATGAGTCAGCATTTGAACTCATTGCGTGTGTGTATTAGTGTGTAACAAGTCGACATCTGGGAACTGAATGCTTAGTTGTCTGCATAAATATGCCCACTACCGACATTTCGTTCTTTAAATTTAAATAATCAATTTTAATATGCCCACTACCGAAATGTCGGTAGTGAGCATACTTATGCGGACACCTAAGCATTCAGATCCCAAATTTTCGACTTGCTCAAGTTGTGCGTGTATTCTGCTAAAAATTTAAAAAAGTAGAAAGATCATATCACGGTCACGGAGCCCAAGTCTGAATTACGTAGAAATTCTTCTTAATTTTGATTCAAGTTTACGCTATAGATAAATAAGAATGTGTCTACGGCAGTAGGAAAAGATTCTACATTTAGCTAATGATGTCATACTTTTATTTTTATTGTTATATTTTCTTTATACCTTATTTTTAATGTCATTTTTTGTGCCGTATCTCCGATCGCCAGTAAGGGCACCGTTGGGAGTGAGGGGAACTGTAAGGCTAGATAATTTCATGGGGTCTCAAGTTCCCACGGGCTCCCGGGTAGTTACGCCAGTGTTACCGTATCAAAATTGTGATCTATCTTTATTGCTAAACTAGTAGAAACCGCTGATTGGAAGATACTAGGCTTAAATATGCAACCATTCAAATGTGAAATTGTAAACATTCATGGCCTCTCCGGTAAGTAAGACAGAGTATTTCCTGCCTGCTGGAAAATAGAGGGCACTCTAAGAACAGTAGATGTGAAATATTGTAAAAAAAAAAGATGAATGTCCAACTCTCTTTGTTTGAATTTGTGCTTAAAAAGAAAATGTTCGTATGAAATACTACTGAACTAACGATGCCTGGAATGTATTACCCGGGGAAGCGGACGAAGTTTTTTCGTTCAGCTCTTCATCGCTGCAAAAAAAAAAAAAATCACTAAGGCTCAGACACAGAGGCACTACGCAGGTTAGGGATGTACATATATAGCAACTTAAAAAAAACTTAACTTGGATTTGGACCCTGATTTCATGGACCTCACATGTCGTATTATAGTGGTACACATGTCATACTGGTATACACATGGTAATACCATACTGTGACAATAACATGTACCGGTAGATATTATTGTACATATTTAAAGAGCAAAGCTTGGCCTGTAAGTCTTCAAATACGTCGTGCTAACTGGCTTATATGCTATCTTGACACTTCTCGTTTATGAATCGCAACCGTCTATATTATCTTTTCTCCGTGGAATCGTAAACCTTTAAGACCACAAACTGCGACGAATCCCTAGGAGCTAGACTGCTGGTTCAAAAATTTGAAGTATTCGCCTTAAAAAGGCGTTTTGGAGATAATTTTGGTTTTTCTTCAATTAATAGGTGTCGATACTAATTTATGTGCAACGTTCGTTGATTTCTTTAAGCAAGGGTATGGTAAGCGTAGAAAATGTATAGAACTTATAGTTATTTTTCCGGCGTCACTTCAGCTGGGGGAAAACCAAACTCTCGGAGAGATTCTGCTTTCCAAAGAAAAAGTACTTCCTGATGGGTCCTTCTAGGCTGAATTGCATAGCGCAGCTGTTATAGAACACTTGAAATGACAGAACATTAAACTTCAGAGTTGTTAAAGTGTACCAAACTGTGTAACACCCATCTTTATATATTCCTGATTTTGCAAAATCTACAAATGATATATTTTTAAAAATTTGAGGCTTAAGGTACACTTAAAATTAAACAAACCAACCGAAAATGTTAACTTAGTGAAAGAAAATAGACCCTCCGTCATCACTGCTTCATTTGTCGGTCACAAGTACGCAACTTAAAGGCCCGATTCTTTCACCCCAAACAGAACCAATTCTCCCAACCTTCTTACTTAAGTCCCTCCAACAATTGTCTGAAATTCATCCTCATCCAGACACAATCTTAGTTTATTTCTTCAGGGTGAGTAAAGAAAAGCTCAAAGTGCATAATCAAAACACTCTCAGTACAGTTCATGCAGTTTAATATAAGTTTTGGTATTCTGCATTGTTTGAATTAATTTAGCTGTCAATCAAAGAGCTGGGCCAATTGAGAGTTTCGGTACTCCCCTACAAGAACTGCAGTTTAGGGTGAGAGGAATGGCCCTTTAATTTAAATCCCATCCAATTCATACAACAAACGTCATGACCATGCTGCTGGAATGCCCATTACTGAAATGCAGCACCTCCTGGAAGCTCAAAATCCCATTGCGTGGCTGTCTCGGGCGGGTTTTTAATTAGTTTATTTAGAATGTTTATTCTGAGAGGTTGTGCGGTGGTGCATATCTAATCCCTCACACAATAAACTCAATTGATAGTTAGTAGGACGTGGCCCTGGCAACTTGTTGATCAGGAGCTTGCTGTCAATGAGGACTAAATGGGACCTTGTTTGCTTAAAGAGGCTCATTGAGTTGTTATGGATAACGTAATGAGAGTTTTAAAGGATCACTACCACATAACAGTGCTTCAATATAGCATAAAAAGTCCAGTTTCAAATCCAAACGTCACAGAAAACGTTAGATTTTGAATTTTCTAGTGTCCTGACTTGTAACCGTTTTGTACATAATTTGAAAAAGTGTCTGGTCACGAATTTTTGAAAACGGTCTTGAACCGTTAATTACTCACTCAAAAGACAGTTATTTGTATGTATTGTACGGGAATTGTCTAAGTTTGACCATTTGTCATTGGTATGTGGAGAAAACATAATAGGTTTGCAAAAATTTGTTGAATTTCATGAACCAACTCAATGAGCCGCTTTAATATATTAAGGAGAGGTAACAACTCCGGGGTTAGATGGAGAGGGCTGCATTGGCGCTACATGTGGCTAATAGGTATTCTTGAGTCATGATATTGAAAGTAATATCAATCCACACTTTGAAGTGGGGCTGGGGAAAAGGTTTTCCATTAGCTGACCGAATGTGTCATAAATCTTTGTAATTATTTTTCATTTTCCATGAAAAGTTCACTTGAAACAAAGATTTTTACCGATTTTTTTTCATAGAATTAAGATAATCGGTCATTTCGAGCATTGTGCTGTGTATCATTTAAAAACAGTACAAGGAAATGATTGTTCCCCTCAAGTTACATGCCCCCCATATGTGTCGCATTTTTTTAAAACTCAAAATGGCTTCCCTAATTTTTTCCATATAAATGGCCGAATTTTACATCTTGAGAAAATTTGGGTACATTATGCCCTGTCCCCGCCTCGTACACCTATGTACATTCTAAAAACAAGTGAGTAACTTAAGTCACTCTATAATAGAGTGAAAAGTGTAAATGAATGAAATTTACTCAAAGAAGAGTAAGTGAAAAAGTTACTTTTTAACGAGTTCCTGCAGGGATCGCTCTATTTTCAAGAGTGTTCCCTATGTGCACTCCATCAAGAGTGAAACTTTGCTCTTTTGGGGTAAATGTCACTCTTTTTGGAGAGAATTTTAACAAGTGAAATTTAACTCTTTTAATTTGAGAGTGATACGTTGTCAAAATGTTAGTTAAAGAGAAACTGCAGTCTTGATGAAGTTTAGAAGTTTATTTTCTTTCTCTGAAGGACTTGAGACCCCTTCTGGGGTATGAGAGAATTTCAAACAAAATGTGTATATGTTAAACAAAATCAAAGCAGTAAATAATTACATAGACACAAGAAGACTTAAGTACCATAATAGAGTAATACCCCCTGTAAGACTTTTAAACCACAACTGTCTCCTAAAATGAGTAATCATTCAGGCACAGAGAACTAAATCCATTATGTCTGTCTACAGAGCTGACAATTTCTCTACACTAGTAAGTTCTTCCTTAAGTATAGCTTCAAGCGTTTTCACTGAAAATAATTGAATAAAAATTCTGTGAGTCACGTTTCGTGATGTATCTAACGCGTTAAACATACACGTCAAAAATATTTTAAATCGATTGTGGTTCCTACTGGGTAAGATGCCAAGGGACGATATTAACTTATCCGTTTATAGATTTTTTTTTATATCTGGAGGTTTCTGTCCCTCCTGGGGTCGATATATGTTACATACAAGCAAATTCATTTAAAGTGAAAGACGAACACGGACTTCCTATAAATGGACAGAGCATTGTCGCTACGTACGTGTGAGTACAGTCGTAGCAAGATGCATGTATGCTATGGTTTTGTGTGGAGGTTTGGACTTGCTCAAGTAATTCAAGAGATTTTGCTAGAAAGTGGAAGTATTTTCGAAATAATACAACGTAAGTTCAAAATCACTAAACGTATTACACGAATGTGATATTGTTTCTCGTTCAAATTAAACTTTTGTTGAAAATATTACAGAGTCGTCGTCAAATCATAAAAGTTATAGCTTGACGGCGGCCATCTTGGTGAGCTTTTATGTCCCAGTCGGTGGCGACAATCTACGGATTCGACGAACGTGTTACATGCTCTGTCCATATTCATAGGAAGTCCGTGGTTACGAAGAATAGTCCAGAGCCAAATTTATTTTTGCGAATTTAAAGAAAAAGATATTCTAAGCTACACTGCGGAGCGGACTTTTTCAGCTTCTCAGCTTAGGCATGTGAGTAATCAAGGGATATGCCGTACAGCCTGCAACGCAGGTAAGTTCCAAGCATTCTGGTGAAAGTTTCATTCAGTTTGCATTCATTTCCCACGTTCGGTTCTCAAAATAACAGCAATTGAACTTGAGCATACAGGTAAGATGTCATGGCTTTACAAAAATTTCACCAGAATGCTTAGAATATTTTCGTCTTTAACTTGCCAAATTTGGCTCTGGAATATTGTTTTTAATTGTACACACATTCATAACAGTCAAAGATGTCGTCATGTTTAGTTGGGAGGACGAAGACCATGACTTCATAAATCAGTGTTAGCGCTAGAATTTGATAATGAGGTGGGGGAGGGGACGGGGAATGGCAAGGGGATCGTAGTAAAATGATCTCGCAATTTCACCTCAGATGAGCTTAGAAATTCAGTGTAAGGTGTGCGATTGCGTGGATGGTAAGAAACTTGGCATCTGGGGTGATTTTTTTTCTTAGTCGCCTAGTTTTGGCACATCTAAAAAATAATCGAAATTCTTCTCATATCAGTTGAGGGGCGCACTTATGTTGATTTTTTATTAAACTTGTGTTAAGAAGATGATAGTTTCTATCTTCCGGTAACGAATTTATCCTACACAGCTCTTAGATTTCATGCAAAGAAATTGCAACACTTACACACTGGCCCTTATGCATGCAACCCCATACCTTGTAATCCTTTGAAACAATAAAAGCTACATCCCTTTCCCTAATATAAAGTTCCAAGCATATATTCCAAACTTAAAAAAGAAAAATAGTCCAGAACCAAATTTATTTTTCATATGTTAAAGACATGCATATATTATGCATTCTAGTGACGTTTTTGTTCATTTTTCATGTTCAGTTCTTGTGATATTAGCAACTGAATGTGACAAATTTTCTGCGTAGAATAAACTTTAAGTAAGCAGGCGTGATGTCATGGACTCACATTGTTGGAAAATGGTTTGTTTTTATTTATAATTTATTACCAATTTTATGCAACCGAACTTTAATATATTGATACTGTAGGTGTATTCTGAGCAATGAAATATTAAACCCTTTGTATGTCTTATTGGCAAGTCAGCATCCCTAATCCAGATCAAACTGATAGGATGAAAAATAAAGATAAACAATACATTTGCCAACAATGTGAATTCATGACAACACACCTGTTTGCTTCAAGTTGACTTTTATAGAAAATGTGTCAGCTTTAATTGCTACTATCTCGAGAACCGAACATAGGAAATTAATGAAACTTTCACCAAAATGCTTAGACTATGTTCCTCTATAACATATCAGACATAAATTTGACTCTTGACTATTCTTTTAAAATGGCGCGGTCATGAACCAGGTAGGTGTCAACAACACCTCCCTGGATGAAGATAAAGGCCGAAACCGAGGGGCGAAAGTGCAGATCACTGTTCAGTCGTTTTCGAAATCAACAGATAAAAAATAATACTTTCGAGTAGTATGAATACGCGTTATTTCAATAATTTTTAATCTAAGTAACTTAATTGCTCAATAAATTTCACGTGCAAGGAAGTTTTCCGTTACTTCCACCCGTTCCGGCTTTAACTGAACGGACAACAACTGGTTTGAAGTTCATAGACTTGATGATTGGTCATTTTTTATGTTAAATTAACAAGTGCAGATTTATAGATAGTTCTCATTGACGTCACAACTATGGGATAAAACCGTCATGTCTGAGGGCAAGCCTCTGCGCTCATACCAAGACTGCCCTCAACCATGGCTGAAATACTCAACGTGAAAAAGCCTATGACGTCCCCTAAGATCTATTTTGGTTTTCACGTTACGTCATAAGGGAGGAAAGGTTGAATGTGACGTTATTTTGCATTGATGTTGTTAAACTATCCCCTACGGATATAAAGATGTTTCAAAGCTCTCTTTTTCAGTGCTATTCTTGGAGGTCAAAGAAGGGTATAAATATCACCGAATCTGAAATACAAAATAAGTGGGGAGGAAATCAACTTTGTCTAGAAAAATCTGGTTTAATTTATCCTCAACCCATATGAGATGATTTGGGAATCCTCGAAACCGAAACCACCATTTTCAGCAACGTCTGACTAATTTAGCCTCCGATTTTACACTTGAGAAAAAGCACTCCATCACTTTATTGTTCGCTGAACTTAAAGGAAAAAATGCATGAAATCTTCTCAATGGTGCCTAACTTCAATCGATTATTACTTCCATAATTCCTATCCCACTAAAGCGTTTCATTTCCAAATAAAGAGGACGATATTTTCCTAGTCATAACGTCTTTTAAAAGGGTGAGTTGTAGATGACATTTAACCAAAAGTGCTAGAATGGGAGGTACTTTGCTATTAAAACGGTAGTTAGTATTGAAACAGACACCTTATCTCATATAGGCCAAACTTGCATTTAACAAATCATTAGCCACATCTTGTAATGGTTTCGAATAAGAGTGATGGAATCGCATTCGGGGGATTCGAGTCACGAGTCAGCCAATTTTCAAGAACACGAGTCCTAGTCTGGACTCGTGTCCCTGTTCTTTTTTAATGGGGTAAATATCGACCCCCTGGCCGAGTCCTTCAAATTCTGAAGTCGCGAGTCCAAATCCCGACTTGACTACATCGCTGTGAAATAATGAGTTTTTCTTAAAAAGCTGTCTTTCTTTCCTTTAAAGAGTTTTCCTCTGCAACAAGAGCAGACGTAAGACTTTTCAAGATGGAGTGGCACGGTTGGTCTCCTCATCGTCTGCTGGTAATTTTATTACTGACGACATTTGGTACTTTGGCTGCAAATCCACATCATCATATAAACGTCTGCCGATATGTACCTACCGACGAAGAACTGCAAGAGATCATTGATAGACAGGAAAACATGAATGGCGGGGGAGACGTAAGCGAATATAGCCACAAAGTTATCAAGATTAAAAAGTTCTCTCCGCGAGAAAACGTTCTCAGTAAGTGTACTTTTGTGGATAGCGCCACCAGTCTGATCCATTGATGACATTGAATAATTTCGCTATCGTGTCAATATTTCTTGATAATTTTTCTATGGTGAATTGCTTTAAAATTGAAAGTTGCAAGTATTAGTTTTTATGTCCACAGATTAAAGAGCTAGCCGTTTGAGTCCATTCCCAGCCAATATGCCAAGTTGAGCTCCAAATGGCCTACTTGCTGGGCCCCAGGTGGGACCCATTCGTGTTTGTCAGGTGGTCCCACTGGGGCCAAACTGGGCTAGCCTTTATCTGAAGCACAGCTGGACCCCAGCTTGGCCCAGCTTGAACAGCTGAAGTCCAGTTGTCCCCCGAGTGGGAATCACGTGACAAACACGAATGGGAGCCAGCTGGGGCCCAGCAAGTAGCATAACAGGAGCCTATTCAGTGCCCAAGTAGGCATGTTGCCTCGCCTTTTGGAAATATATCCATTGTTTTTATACAATAAAGTTTTGACGGAAGCTGTCATGCCCGTCTCCCCCATTTGAGTAATGATTGACGTCCATGCAGCTGGCAACAAATGTTTCTCCATTGGAGCTCAGTCATGGCGGGCAGTTTCGTTTGGTTTTTTGTTTCGTTCGTTTTTTAAATGCACCTCATATATTCTTATACAGAATGAATGGGCCGAAGAGTAGGATTTAAAAAGAAATTTCCTGAGGAATATATATTTTTTAAGAGGAAACACAAATCAAAAGGTAAAGTTAATTATTTAAATTTAAAAGACGCCTTTTCGGTTTGTGAGGGTCTATTTGACCCAATTGATTCTTAATTCATTTGAACACCTCACCTCCTTCTTCTTATCAAGGTTTAAAAGTATGGGAATTGCTTTGTCATGTTAATATTCCATTCATTGAAATATTGCTGCTACAAAACAAATTCAAAGGAAATAAAGATGGAAGAAGAAAAAAAAAATAACAAGAAATTTCCCAATTGGTCCACTACAGCGCTAATCCAAGACCTAATAACCAACCCTGACAACGAATGCAAGAAGATGGTAACAGCCAATCAAAAAAGTCCCTGTTGAACATTGCGCACCAGCTAAGTTGTGTGGTAATATGGAGGGGAAATAATAAATTTCTTGAAATACCATTTACCACTTAAACAAATGAACATCTTCACTGCAGCAAACATTAGTTTTGCACTCGTTGAGTAATCAGTGGAAAAGATTTTCCATGTTACTTAACTTGATGGAAGAAGAAAACAAAAAGTATTAGTTCACGTATAGAAGAATCCGAACAGTTAACAGGTTAAGTAATGATCTGGTTTAGTCCGGCGTAACTGGGTTCCATCGCCTCAATCTTAGTAAATTTTACTTAAATGTGTCATCATTTGGTTGATTGTAAAATAAATTTCTCTTGATTTCCTCAATTTCACCAAATAGAATAGCATACAGACAACAAAACTAAGACGATTTAAGTTTGAGGGGCCCGAATAATAGACGACTTCACTAGCTGCTCGATTTCGACTCTAAACCCGGGCTACATCTATAGGATGCTTTCACTGACGTCACGGCTCTTTTGTCGAGCAAAAACAAGTGTAGTACATACATAGCTAACTGATAAGCAATTGACGACCGACCGACAATTGACGACGGTTTTTCCATGTCAGTGGGGGTGGCTATTACGTAAGAGGACTACGTAGGTTAAGAAGTTAAATGATATTTTCATATCACATCGCGAATGTCGATTAATTGTAAACATGTAATACTTATTTTATGGAAAAGGGGTATAACTGTAAGCCAATATTCTTGAAAAGAAATTTCTAATAGTATTTTACAGTTCATCATTATATTGTCATTTCAAAGAAGAACGAAATGAAGTTATAAAATGCACCATCTATTTACGGAATATTCTGGTGCTGACGTACAAAATCTTATGACTTCATTCGATTTCAAAAACATTCGCACAATTATTAAATGATGACACTCGACTTTTACTCTTCAATTATTTTTTTTAATTTTATCCAAAAAACCGCCGCAAATCGTTTCAATTTACAGTCACCGACTTGTTTTGAAAACCGATTTGCATTATGGGTTTCATGACAAACGTTACAAAACAAACGCCAACTATTACGCAGCCGTTTTTCAAATAACATGAATATATCTAAAAAAATATACTATCACAACAAAGAAATGGACTGTGAAGATGGCTTTGAAAGAGTTTCATTTTTCAACAACTAAGATGCATTATCCTCTAATTTTCGACTTTTGAGGTACACTCTTTAGGGCCCAGTAACTCTCTTCCTCCACTCACAATGTAATTACGATTAATAATCGCCACCTGTGTTACATTCAGTGGCAGCAATACGGAGAGGGGACAAGAGGGGAAATTTTCACCCTAGATTTTGGCCTTGCCCCTCACTTTCCCCCAACTCAGGTTAGTTAGGAGTTGATAAAAATAAATGATATACCTCTCCAGAGACTAATTTTTCATTTTTTTTCAACCAGATATGTTAAGACCTCCGAGCTTCCGGGGCTTTGCCCGTGGACCTCGCCTCCAGGAACAGGTGCTTTGAGCTCGATTTCGCGTTGCGTCCGAAAATTTTTTCCCCCATCATTATTCTTTGCCCTTAGTTTGCCCTGCTCCCCCCCCCCCCCATTTTGACATCCTGGCGCCGCCACTGAGTACATTATTTGCACTGCAGCTCAGCAGTGTACGCCGTGTTCTTCAACCACAAATATATATACATATATATATATATATATATATATATATATATATATATATATATATATATATATATATATATATATATATATATATATATATATATATATATATATATATATATATATATATATATATATATATATATATATATATATATATATATATATATATATATATATATATATACATGGACAGATAGAGCCAGTAATGAATTCACAGGAATGTAGTTTCTCTCAATTCATTTTCTTCTTTGGGTAGCCAAGACCCATACGTGCCCACCTGGTTAAAAAGAGCCCCTTCGTTTTCTGTTTCTAGTACTTTTCTTACTCAGACGCTCAGTCAGGATTGTGTCATATGAGAGAGTGCCAGAGTGCAACACTCAGAAAGGGTCTAAGGGGAGGTGACACTTTCCCTTTGAGGAAAGAATGCGTTTGGGGTCTCAGATGCGAAAAGTGTAATGTCCACTGTTTTGACATCTTTTCCATTATTACTTCTTAATTTTTTTCTTGGGTCATAGATCATGGGGTGTTTCAACCACCTTACCCGGCTACGAGCCTGCCTGTAACATACAGAAACGAGTTTTTCTTTGTTTCAAACAGTCTCTATCGTTGGAAACGAGCTTAACGAAGAACCGCAACGATATTTGTACCTGGCCCAAGCTGTTTTGTCAAGCGGTAAACCAGTTGGTCATTTCAAGACAGTCGACGATTACCTGCCAATGCGCAAGTGCGGAGAAAGTCAGGTATTTTACAGTGATGAGAACCTACAGATTCCTGGAGACGAATTGGTAAACGAAGGGGTGTCGTTTGAATGGATTGCGCCAGGGAAAAAATCTAGTGGACCGGTTACCGTATTGTGAGTTAACATTTTCATCTCATAAACCAATGCACTCTCTGTAGGAAAATACAGTAGGAAGTTCTATAAGAAAAAAGAGTAGCCTAATAACACACAAATCTGAAACAACCACTAAGTTCTGCTGGTTTTCCTCAAAAATAATTTAGGTGACAAACCGATAACAACAGTTATTACATGCAAATAATTGTTCTGCTTTCGTTGTCTCCGAAATGACCAATGCATAAGTAGACTTTATCAGGCGCTATATGTCAATAGCGCCATCTATATGAAAATTTCTTCGGCTTGAATATGCTTGCGTACTTACGGGACAGCTTCTCCGTATAGTTTTTCTTATGTATCAAGACTGAATACATCTAATCCGCATATTACATCTATTAAATTGACAAAATAGGAGTGTCTAAGTTTCATCCACATTTTCATTCGTTTGCTTTTGTCTTCTTCAGAAGAAAACGTATTGAACAGAAACATTAATATGTAAAATATGCCGTGTCTCATACAGATAATGCAGTTTTAACATAAAAATGACTAAACCATGGGAGAACCATGAGTTTCGTAAAGTTTTACAGCTTGGTTTTGCCCCTGCTCCGCAGCATAGAGTGTTTGATAACTTTGCAAAATGTCTCTTTCAGGCTCAATGTTGTTGAGTTGTTTCATGGAGCTGCAAGACCTCGCCCAGACCGTTTAGCAGATCTATAACGAGTTACTGAATTTTACAATCAAGTCTAGTCTTTTCCTGCTTGTAATGTGACTCGAATCGGGTCAGTGACCAGAGCCATTTTATTATTTCTATGAGGAAAATTATGATACCATTACTTGAGTTATTTCGTTCTGAAAAGTTAGTGACTTGAGTCATGACTCGTTACACCAGTGCCGTTTATTCCACTGCATGCCTTTAAAATGAGATTGTGGGAATCCTCGTGTGAGTCAGTTAACAAAAACAACCGCAACAGCAACAACAACAACAACAGCATAACAACAGTATTAGCAACAAAAACAGCAAGGCAACAACGATAACGACGACGACAACGACAGCGGCTATAGGTTACGACTATTTTCATGACATACTACCTCGCTATCAAAAACTAAATATCTCCAATAGATGTTCAATTTATACTCATTATTTATGACTGGTGCCCTCTTTCACAGAACTTTCCTCCCATGAATTCACATACCTTTCACTCTGAGCAGGTTATGTAGATATGCGACCGTATGTATTAGACATGTTAGCCACAAAACCGGGTTAGTGGAAACTGACGTTTCTTCTTCTTCTTTTCCTTCTTTTTTTCCTGGACAGGCCACTGAGAGGTTAGATAGCTAGTGATATCTTGCAAAAATTGAGATCTGATAATGGAAATTTAAAGTATCTACGACGGTATTTTTTCCAAGGAAAAACGGCCTTTGTCGGGCCCATCCCTTCAGCTACAGGACTACGATTGTTCTTTTTTTCTTCATTGGGTCAAATACAGTTCTAATTAGAGTTATGTTCAAATGTATGTACGTGTAACGAGTGAAGCGGTTCAGTCACCTGAGTACTACAGGTTTTTCGATCACCTGTTGAACATAGGAAGTACTAATGTCAAGGCTGCTCGACAATAAATTACAATTACAGGAAAGTACTGCATCCCTTTAGCGGCGGGACTAGGCTGGGTTATTACCGGTATAAATGAATCAGACATGTGACGTCACTGTAGTAGCCATTTAGGCTTTCTCACAGAACGAAATTAAGGAAACATATACAAGAAGATTACTTTTTGGGTCAAGTTGAAACTTGTTAAAATAAATCTAAATGAGTCTGAAAAGGAATATCAGCTTATATCAGGAATATGTCAATTGATGTAGATTGAGAACATATCTCACCCGTAGGAAGTGAAACGGTACAGCGGTTTTGGAAATGTTATTTCGGAGGTAAATCTATTAGCAATACAGGAGATGTAACGTATCGTACTGTTTTATTAACACTACGAACGATGTGTATACACTCTATAAATAGAGTGATGTTCACCCCTACTGCCCAAGGAGGGTCTAGGGAGGGACCCAGAAATAGTGAAACTTATCCGGAATGCTGTGTAATCTGACCATCTTTTAAATTATCTGTCAATCAAAAAACTTAACCAATTGAAAGTTTCTGTGGGCTATTACAAAAATTGTAGGTTGGGATGAGAGGATTAGCCCTTTTAGAAGATATCTTGAATGAGGTAGAAGTTATTGCTATTGGGTTTGGTTAGTTAGTTAGTTAGTTAGTTAGTTAGTTAGTTAGTTAGTTAGTTAGTTAGTTAGTTAGTTAGTTAGTTAGTTAGTTAGTTAGTTAGTTAGTTAGTTAGTTAGTTAGTTAGTTAGTTAGTTAGTTAGTTAGTTAGTTGAATGGTTGGTTGGTTGGTTGGTTTAAGTCGATCTGGCCACGGCCTCTTTTCCACTGAGTTGTGGCTCACTGGCTAACATCGTCTGATACATTAGTTTCTTTCGTACGAGACCCTAAAAGCCACCGGAGTATGCCTTTAAGTTATTGCTTTGTTTGTAGAATAAATAAGGTAGGGGAACATATGAGAGTCGTGAGAAATATTGATATTATTCCAACCGATTGTTTATCAAAGATTTTAATCTAATAAATGGGTGAAATAACTGGTTTTGTTGCATTCCCACTTATCTTCATATTTAATAAATCAGAGCTCCTTAAAGTGTAAGAAAATGAGGAAAAAGCATATTGATATGATTACTGTTTCTAACAATTTTAAAAAAAGAAATAAGCAAATTTTGACTTTTTGTAGGCGTTAAAATCTACTTACCGCTGACCTAATTTATTGTGCTGTTAATAAACACCAATTTTTACTAGAATTACAAGCCTTAAAAAATTACAGACCTGCTAGAATTCAGCATGGAAGTAGGGCAATGTTTGTTAATTTTTCATTTAAAACACCACGATTTCGTATTGGAAAAACCATTTTTAAGTCACTTTTAGGCGATGATCCTGGGTGAGTATGATAATTACTGTAGTTGCAGCATTATAATGACAGATATCTCTTAACTCTTTCGTAAGAGGTCAGACTCTCTCATATTAGACAAACGCCCACAAAATATTGTTTATGAAAAGCGTAGTTATATAACACTGATTGTCACACAATCAGTATTCCCTGTCGTTCGTAAAAGGCAACCAACGGTTGATATTTGATTCATATTTGATCCGCATGCTATTTGAAACCAAACTTCAACCTTAAAAGCCCAGTTTTCTCACCCCAAACAGTACCAATTCTCCTAACCTTCTTACTTAAGCCCCTCCCACAATTGTCTGAAATTCATCCTCATCCAGATAAAATCTCAGTTCGAAAAATTCAATTTATATAATCAAAACACTCTCAGTATCGTTCATGCTGTGTAATATAAGCTTTGGCACTCTGCATTGTTTTAATTATCTGTCAATCAAAGAGCTGAGCCAATTGAGAATTTCGGTACCCCCGTACCAAAACTGTAGTTTGGGGTGAGAGGTTTGACCCTTTAAACAATATTTACTTTATCCTAGCCGACGCTATATAACACATTCATGTTCAAGTCTCGTTTAATCTCACGTTTCTGTCAGTACCAACAGTATGTACAAATATTAAAGGGCAAGCCCCAACTTTAAGTAGTGTATTAGTCTGTCCTGTTTCGTGATTGGCCGTTGAGAGTCATGTAAAAACATTTTTCCCCCGGCCTCAAATGTGAAATGTACTTGAAGCAACTACTTGATTTACCTTTCGTAAGTTGAAGCCATAAAATATCATGGAAGATACTTTGAAGTGAAATAAGAAGAAAATTGTGTTTGTGCTTCAAAATAAGTTTGGGGGACTGCTCTTGACTTGAAATTCTCAATTGGCACAGTTCTTCAACAGCTAGGCCTAGTTAAAAAGTGCAGATTATCGAAGCCTATATTACACAACATGAACTGGGCTGAAAATGTTTTGATAACACAGTGGGGTCTTGTATACTCACCCTGAAGCAGTAAACTGAGAAGGTGTCTGGAAGAGGATGAATTTTAGACAGTTTTGGTGGGGGTTTGAGTAAGTAGGCAAGAAAAATCGGAACTGTTTGGGTGAAAGTACTAGGCCTTTAATGCAGGCGATGTGAGTGCATCCATCGAAAGCATGAACCCAACCCCTAGAGTTCATTTTCTGTTTTTATGCACATGTTCGAAGATGTTTAATTTTTCATTCCTATTAACAACAAAACTACATTAAAACAGTACAACTCCGAGCACAATCTCAGGTATAACAAAACGGAGTACCTTATGATGAGTGCTTTCATCCGTTACCGTGAGTTTATTTCGGGATACCGAACGGTCACCTGTCCCTAATTGACCAATAGAAGTCGGGAATTATTATCATTGAGTTATAAGTTGTAACTTTAAGGTTTAGCACAGGAGTTTCCAGCCTAGCGCAAATGTACTTTAACCCTGTCGGACAGGGAGACACGTCCCTCACATTCTGGAAAGACACCCATTAATTTGAAGGGCCAAACCTCTCACCACAAACTACAATTTTGGTACCCGGGTACCGAAATTCTCAATTGGCTCAGCTCTTTGATTGACAGCTGATTCAAACAATGCAGATTGCCAAAGTTTATATTACACGGCATGAATTGTACCGAGAGTGTTTTGATTACATAAACTGAGTTTTTCTATACTCACCCTGAAGCAATAAACTGAGATTATCTCTGGGTGAGGATGAATTTCAGACAACTGTGGGAGGGGCTTAAGTAAGAAGGGTTAAGAGAATTGGTACTGTTTGGGGTGAGAGAACTGGGCCTATAAGATTTTGACACAGTATTTTTCGAAAGAAGAGGCCATATTCCGCCATATTCGAGTAAAGACTCACTGCTGGGGCATATGTCTGTACCCCGTATACAGATACAGGAGCCGATATAGGACGTACACAAGACTTCCTTAAAAACTAAATGTAAACCAGGAACTAAAGTACAGGTCTGGGATCAGCAAAGGCAACCCTTTTTCACTGATGCAGTGTACATCCTAGTTCAAAATGTACAAAAAACGTCAGACAGAGATTGAACTGAAATCTAGTCAAATGCCTGACCAGACTTGGTCCATTTTGGAACCAAGATTGGTTAATTTTGAACTGAAACCATTGTTAAATATTTGATACTATTTCTTATAGTTTCCACTTTATCCTTTTCAATATTGGTTAGAAAAGGTGCTGGAAAGTTTCATTTAACTTACTTTCTAACAATTTGATCCTTTCGGGTTTCAAAGGGCAAGAGCAGTCATCCCAAACTGAAGTAGTGTAGTAGACTGTCCATTTTCATGATTGGCTGTTGGAAGTCATGTGACAATGTTTTTTCTCTTCAAATCTGAAATTTACTGGAAACAACTGTTTGTTTTGCCTTTGAATATGCAATAGTAAAGTCATAAAATGATGAAAAATACTTTGAAGAAAAATAAGATGTATATTGTGTTATTTAGCTTTTTCTTCAAAATAAGTTGGGGGGGGGGGGGGAGCTGCTCTTTACCTTTAATTCGAACCTCACCATTTTAGACTGTCCACAAGCGGTAATAATAGAAACATAACTGTCAGACTCACTTGAAAACTAGTTATGCACGGTTATTTTTGTAACTGCGGAAATAAATGTTGTTTCATTTGCTACAGGAATGTTTTCCTGAACCGCGAGGTAGGCCTGTTTATTAGTTCCCCAAAGGTTCACAGATGAGAAAATGATTAACCTTGTTCTGAAAAATAAAAAATAATTTCATTTAGATTTGATTTATTTAATGATCTGCTGCTTTTCGTTTGATCTTTGCAAGAAAAGTTCTTTACCGGAAGTCACTTTAATTCCTAATAGATTGGACTATCTGTTTGGCCAATGTCGTTACAGTGATTTATTATTACCCAATGAGAGGAAATGTTTTATTGGAATGACCTCCATTTCCAGACTAATAGTTGAAGAGTGAGGACCGAACGTGTTTAATTGAGATAATTTTACCCATGTACAGGCAATGAACTTCGGAATAAATCGACGAAGATGATGTTGCTAGAAGGCCAGCAATAAAGTAATTAATCGGTTACATATGTTACTCGCGGAACTAGTCACGAGCTAGTGAGCGTACTGCTACAGAGGAGCAGTAATAGTACTGTGAGTTCGGTCTTTGGGAGGTCAATGCCAATGGCATTATGATTGTCGCCAGCTAAAATTACAGTTCTTTGTTGGGTGCATTGTACTCTGTAATAGGTGAAACATAAAATTAAATGACCACATTTTGTTCTAAAGAAAATATGCTAAAGCGCCGGTAAAAGTCATTACCACACATTCACAAGAGGAACACCTTTTCAGAGGAGATTGACTAGGCTCGCTTAAATCACTAGTTTTATTATATTTGTGGTTTACTTATTTCACCTGACGTTCAGGACATTCTGGTAAATTTTTCATTTTGAGATGGATTTGTCCCATTTTTTAATTTTTAACCTGAGTTGTCGGAACCTGATGGAAGCAAATTTGACATCACAAACTCGGATTAATGAATCCTCTTTGTTTCATAATCTCTTATTATCGTAATATTGCAAACTTTGCAACGTGCCCAAGAGAAGCTAATATACGTATCAAATTCAAGGCCAAAACAACAAATTGATCGAGAAAGGAAACTACTGCTACACAGAAAATTCCCTCTAAAACAGTATGCCTCAGTCAGTTTCGTTTCGTCACTATGACGTATATTTGCCTTTTCGTTTTTGAGCTGAACATTGTTAAACACAAAAAAACATGACTCATTCATGCTTCCTTACATCAGCTCGTTTGTAAGTTTCACCTTCATTATGGATACATATCAGAAAGGTCGAGGGAGTGGTGGAGCTGCCATATGGTCAGGGGGGCGGTCGCCCCCCCCCTGACGGACCGAAATCGTCTGTAGGAGCCCTTTTTAGGTTTTTAATATACTTTACTCTTGCACCATAACTGGCAAAATACATACTTTAATAGCGTTGTTTTAAGGCCCAGATAACAAAATGCTCAACAGCCACCAGTAACTGTACTATCTGCAGTTTATTCTGATGAAAAGGGTCATCTTCTGTAATATAGGGATAGACTTTGCCGAGACATATCTTCATGCTTTATAAGCACTAATGAATGTTGTCGCTGTGCTAAGTTAATTGCTCCCACACCAAGCGTGGTTATAAGCTTACAAAATACACAGACCGACATTAAATTCACCTTCCCGGCCAATTAAAGATTTTGCAAAGGGCGCAACAATAATTGTAGCGCAAATAGCCCTCTTGTTGTCGGGGATAATTGCCAACATAGACAATAAAAAGAGTTTATAAAGATACCAAAATAGTTTCCACAACATTTTTCAAAACCATTTGAAGAGAACATTCAGGTTAAAATAAAATAAAATAAAACTGCTATCATAGTGGTAATTGTTTAAGAGTTTTATCGAGCAGATTCCATTTTGCTTTTCTTCAAGTGACCATTCTCATGAAAAATGGCCATTTCTGACTCTGCATGATAATCCCATGAAAATGCTTATTTCTGTACTTTGTGATCTCAAGAGCCATAAAATTGCGTCTAATAAGCCTAGGTTTGGGCTACTTTTATTTAGTATGAATTCGATATCTTGAGAGCCAAGCAGACCTTTTGTCTTGGCTATTTCTTGCAATGTACTTAATAAATGGCTATTTCAGAGTGGTCACATGATATAAATTACGTCAATTAATGTTCCTTCGTGTACCTATCTTTATTTCCAGATCCCAAAAATGTACACCTTAGGGTGATTAATTTCCATAACTTTTTCCCCTGTTAGATTGCTTGCTATATGGCTCTATAGCAGGTTTAATCTTTATCTTCACAAAGTAGCCCATTATTATATCAAAATCTTTCTCATGTTGGCGCGGAGCTTTTCCCCCTAAAGGAGGTTTGCCTAAGAGAATATTCCCCCCCCCCCGAATTTTCTTCTGCGGAAACCCATGGACAGAAAATTTAAACATGTTTCAATAGAAAAACTTCGAGATGAGAAATGGCAAACCAGTCTTCTATCAGGTGCAGAAAATAAAATGGAACGTCTGAAAAGCCGTGGCTTCGATCGTGCTAAGGCTCAGGGTATTTATTCCTTCGAAGCGCCCCTGAAGACCATTTTCACCCCCTCTGACCAAAATCCGTAGCTCCGCCACTGGGTCGAGGAAGTTAAGCTACTTAAAAGAACATAGTTTTGAATTTTGTACCTTCCACTTTAAAGCCGCGGTCACACTGCAACGAATTCGGATGTAATTCCGATTCGATTTTTGTGAGTTTTGTCAAAATCTCTCAGTTTCCATCTCTGGTAGGAAAGAGGCAAAAATTTGCCAACTTGTGTAAATATACGAGTTGTACCGCAGAACTATGAAAAGCTAATCTATGCTAATTATTTCGTGACGGCATGTCGATAGATAGATTTCATCGGACTAAGCTTTCCGATAAAAAAATGTATGTCGATGCAACGTCAGAAGAAAAAAATCAGTTGGCATCTTATTTTCATGGACATTAGATGCATATCATATACTTATTACACTGATTGGCAAATGTTTGGCTCTTTCCAAACAGAGATGGAGAAAATTGAGACAAAAACCCGAAAAAAAATCGGATCGGAATCCGATCCGAATTCGGTGTAGTGTCAACGGGCCTTAAGACTGGTTCTCTTTATATAGTCTATCACAGCTATGGTGTCTCATTTTTATTTCCTCCAATACAGAGTTACGAAAGTAAACTTGAACTTACTTCATCGTCATCAACTCGAAGAAACTCAACAGAAAATGACTGAACCTTGAGGCTAATCATCACGTCAAATGTACTTTTTGGATTAATTTATTCTAAATAGAATGATGAACAATTTAAATATAAAAGAGATAAAAAATTATCTTGATAATGATTTTAAAAATATCTTGCTTTGAATATATGATATCTCTGACTATTATTGTGTACATAGTTTGAATATTGTTTCTAAGTTTGAGTGATAGGCTTAGCTTGATAGACTTTTGTTGGACAGTTTTTTCTAGCTGAATATTCCTGTTTGAATAAAACATTTTCCATCCTTCCTTGTTTACATTTCTGAAAAGCAAAAATAAACATTGCTACATTTTTATACATTTGTTTTGCTTAAAAAAGACAAGGCAAACATGTGATAAAAACAAATACCATAGTAAAAGTTCGTAATATTTTGCAACAGCCAATGAATCACAAGTGTTTGCAAAAGTATAAATTTGCCGGTGAATAGCCAAAGTGAATTGGAACTTGATTAACTTTTTGTTGTATAACTGTTCATGCAGAATAGCGGGATTTACTCAGTTTGTTTGTACAATACAAAAAAAAAACATAAGCGACGAAACAAAAGAAACTTGCTTGAAGAATTACAAAAGGCTTTCAGGAGCGACACATATAGAAGTGAACAATGAACGTTATTAGGGATCGAATTCGTGGTTGCATTGAATTGTTGGGCTCACCGTAGAATACACAAACCAAGCACAGCGTATAGACGAATCCGATTAGCGCTTGTTTTTAGTGACTGTAGGCCGCCATTTGTGGGGTCCATCAGCCTAAAATCGTCTTTTTTTTTTTATTGTTTACATGAATTTCAAACCCTCATATTTAGTGAAATTGGAGAATTTAAGATACAAATCAGTGTACAACCATCCATGATACAGGTAAGCAAGGAAATCGAAAGATTTAAAGGTGACGGACACTAGTTATGGCCGAAAATCAGACCTTCACTTCCTGTTGGATTCGTGTATACTGCGATACGGTTTCTTGTTTTCGTGTGGTAGGAGCTACACTCTAAAAAATGTTGGGCAAATATTTGCCCAACTTTTTACCAACACTGGGTATATATGTGTCCTCCCAACAATTGGGCAAACTGTTGGGCAAATGGTGTTGGGCAATGCAACTATCCAATATGTTGAGTGCTTGTTTGGATTTCAATAATTTCAATATGACAAAATCGCCTAACACTAACCATTTATCCTCCAAGAGTGATTGGGGGCAATTTTCCTAAAGTCCTCCCGACCCTCTGGCAAAGGGCCGTTCGGCGAAACCAAACTTGATACTGCTTCCCGAAGAAGCTATTACGTCCACTGAAGGACAACACTTAACGACCAACCTCGCGGCCTTCAGACCATTTTCATCATTGGTCTGTCATGTATGGCTCCATTCTTGACTGGATGAAAAGAACAGATACTACACATGATCTTAGCAAAAAGGCCGAGAAGCGAGTGATTGGGGGCACCGGCTTTTTTCTAAAAGTCCCCACGACTCTCTGGCGAAGAGCCAAGGGGCGAAAACCAAATGATTACTCCCGGAGGAGTTCTGCTCCCTTAAGGAGCTTAACGTCCCAAATGGGCACCAGCGACGATGCACTTGGCAAGTAAACAGTGAAGTATGTAGTTTAAAATTTCAAACTAAATCGTGAACTTTGTATTTCTTCTCCCATTGATTATGTAGCAATGAAAACTTCTTTTTTCTATGCCACCATTGCTCTTTAAGTACTTTCGTCCAGATTTTTACTGCTATTCTACCGTTAGCTTTATATTTACCAAATACAACCTTATTCAACCATGATATCTTATAATGAACCACTTATATTACAATAATTATCTGTAAAACTTACCTGATCTTTAACTAATCATCTGATTGGTCAATTACATTTTACCCAACTGTTGGGTACTTTTAAAACTTGCCCAACACCTTTTACCAACACCTGGATTTTGCCCAACTTTAATTTGCCCAACAATATGGGTACAGTTGTTTACCCATTTGTTGGGTAATAATTTGCCCATGTTGGGCATTTTGTATTTTGCCCAACACTTTTTACCCAACAGTTTTTAGAGTGTAGGTACATAGCCTATACAACTAAGCATAAATTCTAGTCAAACCGAACAAAAATAAGGGTCTCAGCTACACTACTTAAAGCGCAAGAGCAGTCTCCCCACATTGAAGTAGTGCAGTACACTGTCCTGTTTCATGGTTGGCCCCTCACGGTCACGTGACAATATTTTTCTTTTCAAATGTTAAATTTACTGGGAGTCACTGCTTAGTTTACCTTGAATGTGCATAAGATATGTTGAAAGATACTTCGGAAGGAGAATTAGAAGAAAAATTATGAGATTTAGATGTTGCTTCAAAATATGTTTGGGAAGACTGCACTTGCCCTTTAAAATGAAGAGTCCTATACCAGTTGTAAAAAGGCAATTTAGATATCAGTCCACTGTGCAAACCACACTTGTGATCTCATTATGTAATGGATGGCGTAAGGTAAAATGATTACACGGAATTTTCAAACTCAAATTTTGGAACCCTTCTTGTGGCGGCGGCAGCGTTTTGTTACAAAGACGATTTGAAGGATGTGCGCCTTTGCATAACCCAGAAATGAATTAACGAATAGCTTATTTGTCGAAAAGCTATACACGGAATAGTTAAATTCTCTTTAAAGATTAAAAAACGAATAAATAAGTTAATTATAATAAGTCATAACATATAGTTTGAAAGCGAGCATACAGCTGTCTTAAATATTCAAATGAGTCAAAATTATGGCGGCAAGGGGAGAAAAACATTTTTATAATTACCATAATTCGAAAAGTTAAAATGTCGTCCCAAAATCCAAGTGATCATCACATAGGAAATTTGATTAGAATTACCCGCTTCCTGTAGAGATTGTACAACGAATAAATGTAAATATTTATATTCATTGCTTTTAACTCTCTTCTTAATTGGGCAAACGTTCTGTCGTTACTGCTTACTTTTCATAATTATAAATAGGACAACTTTGATTTCTTATAAAAAAATGTCCGCAAGGATAGAAATTTGTTAATAAGTTTAAATTGACGTTAATTTCTGTAAAGCACCTCTGTGCCACACGCCTGCTGGAAAGTGAATAAAAGTGATTTAAGTATTACTGTTTTATTCGTTTCGTTTCTTATTTTATCTTTTATTTATATCCCAACCGGCTCTCGGGGTAATAAAATTACAAAACACGTAGTACATATACTCCAGGACGTCATCTGGGCGGAGACGCCGGGAGGGGGATATTGTTATCCTGTCAGAAAAGGCTATTCCCCGTGGGGAAAATTGGTTAACTCGTCGGGAAGTCTTAATGAGTACGATACAACGAACAGTTGCAGTCACGGTTTATATGATTTAACCCTTGAGAGGCAAATTGTTCTATAAAATCTGAAAATCTTCCTGTTTCAAATTTTCTGCAATACTATCCCCAACTTTTTGTGTTAATTTTTCCTTTGTGATTCGTACGTTTTCCTCATATAAAGTTCATTTTCTCCTGACAATCAACTTCATGGGTCAAAAACTATCATATAATAAAATAACAAAAACACAGTGCTTCACAAATTATGAAACGTAAAAACTTGAAACATAAAGATTCAATCATTTAAGTTCAATACACTATACCAAGGCAACCAATATCTCTTCCAAATATTCACTTTCATATTCTCCTTAAAACCTCCTTAACCGTAGAGGGTAATTTATTCTTTGTCCTAAGTGAGGGTGGGGGGTGGGGTTGGGAAGGGACGAATTACTGTAAGTGGGAATGGTATTTAATTAAAGGTACTGACTGCAACCTTTTTGTAACTAGGGTTCTTTTCGTCGGGAGTGATCTTCGTTGTCAAACCCATAGGGCAGTGGTTCTCAAAGTGGTCCCTACCGCCCCCTGGAGGGCGTTGAAAAGTTTCAAGGGGGCGCTGAGGAATTTGCAAGCAATAGGGGGCGTTGGCATTGACCAGGGGGTCCCTGGAGGTTCTCATAAATTCGTGCAATAAAGGAAGCTAGGAGGTTGCAGAGTGGTTGACACAGACTGTTTTCTCCGAAAGGTTTAGCAACTACTGACAAAAATTAACCCAATACAAAACTTATCTGGGTCATTTTGGTGCTGGAAATTGAAATTCGAAAGCTCAAAGTCAAAGACTTATATAAATATGATGGCATGTTGGGTGGGAGGGGGCGTTGGATCAGTCATGGATGCCTTATGGGGGTGGTATTTTGAAAAAGTTTGAGAACCACTGCCATAGGGGTTTTAAGTTCACTTTAATCCACAATTATTTTGTTATGTTCCTTCTGTCTGTATATATTTTTGACAATGTGGAAAAACAATTGAATGAATGAATGAATGAATGAATGAATGAATGAATGAATGAATGAATGAATGAATGAATGAATATATTCGCTAACACAAAAATAATATTTCAATTATTTCTTCAAACTGTATACAGATGGTTCTTTATCGATTCCTGCAATTCCCCTGCTCAATCGTGATCCTTTTTGTTTGATTAGGGAGTTATAAGTTTGATAACGAAGCTTGCAACGATCAGGGAGTTGCTAGAGAGCCTCTAGCAGCTCCCTGCAATGATACACGGTTCCGGATCCTCCAAAAGAGGGCACCCCTTTGTGACATCATATGTTATCACACTACAGCGATATCTGATCATATTCAGATCCGGTTTTTACGAGATAAAGTCATTCCCATCTCTGACAGGAAAGAACCGAAGATTTACCAAACTGTGTAAATATATGCTTTGTGTCGAAGGATTACGAAAATCGAATGTACCAAAATTACGACGTGATGTTAAACATCAGTCAGCTTGTCAGCTTTTGTCGGACAACGCATGCCCAATTAAAAGTATCTGACGGTGTGACGTCACGAAATAATCAGTATCAATTTGATGGTAGTTGGTAGTCCTGCATGTGATGAAATCACATATTTACGAAGGATGGCAAATCATCCAATTGGATCAGAATCCAGTCAGAAATCTCTGAAGGGTGATATTGCTGTGGACTGCCTACGGCTGATGGACAATTTCATCACGATGGCAGGCTCCAGCCCCCTCAAGTCCCCGGGCACTTACGACACTGTTGACAAGCAAAAGGGGTGAAACAGAACTTGCTCATATACAAAGTATATTCCGTCAAAGAGCGCGTGCTGCAACACTCCGAGGTCATGTGCATAGGATATGTTGTGGTCTATACTAATTCCACCACAATCTTACCGTATGGGATTATAAAAGCTTTTTTGTCAACAAACTGTCAATACACACAATTATAGATTGGAAAAGTCGGAAATTTTGATGGTAGTCGGTACATTAATCATACTGTCACTGGTATATAGATCAGGTGAGTTCCGACACTATGCGCATATAAGTCACCAAAATGTCCGAATTCTGATGCAACGTTACCTTGCGACATTCTAACTAATATTCCTAACCTTTGATATGAGATAAGCTAAAATGTAAAAAAGATGAAGTATTTATTCTAACTGTGGTATTTATTTTATGGAAGAGCGGCCCCTTACTTTGACGCAGGCTTCAAAATATGACCGATTCCCTTTGCATGGTTCTCTACACCGTGCAAAAGTTGCAATGATCACACTATAAACGAAATGAACTACAATTATTGCTTTTCCAATCTCATAACTGGCCCGAACAATAAATTGGTCTTCACTGGCCAAGTCTGGCAAATGTTATTAAAGACATACTGAACCTTCAGACCCAGTCTGACAACTGTTCCTGCATTGATGTTTAGTCCAGACGTCTTTCTCCTCGCATTATTTTTGCAGATATGCTATTAGTTTTACAGTCGCCCTGTGAGAAAAACATTAAGGGACCAGGGGTATAGTTATGTCAGAGAGACGTAGCCTGTCTTCATATTAAATTAAAACTGATAACCAGATGTACAAAAGGAAATGGTTAGACATGAAATTTGCGTCATTTTAAAGTAAAGATGGTCCCCTCCCGCTAGGAAATGACAGTCGTTTGATCTTAATAGAACTGAGAAGCATGCCTCGTCAGTGCACACTGTAAAATCGCTTACGTCAATTTGACCCAAAAGTGGGTCGCATGGGAACCAATAAAAATAAAAGATGACTTGTGCAAGTAATGACGCAAATAAGGTTATTTTGACGCAATTTGGGTAACTATTTGATCCAAACTTTTTTGTTTGCTAATAGGAATGAAGTGTTTTTATAGTCAGTGTGGTCGCCTCGTGGAACCCTATGTATTCAAGGTCAACGATAAAACAATATGTGCAAATGGTTTCAGTGAAAGTTATAAAATAAAACACAAAATGAGTTTATAAAATAAAATACAAAATGAATTTGGAGTCAAACTGCCTGACAACGCATTGTAAGATATTACAACTGAAGTAATGAACGATGTGTTGATATTCTGTGCGGAATTGTTTATATGCACTTTTAATAAAGATCGTGAGAAAGGGTCAATTCTAAATTTAAAATGTGGTTTGTTTATCTTAATTTAATGAACGTGACAATTCGGATTAATCATAGACTAATTAACCTGAAACATCGGCAAAACTAGTTTTAAAACCCGATTTTTCACAACTTAAAAAAAAAGAAACCGTAAAATATATATTTCATTGATATGATAAACAAAGGAATGAAAAGAAGAACCATTTCAGTGGTCCCCAGACATCCGTGATCATTTACGGTCACCTGCCTCCCACGATTCATAGTTCCCCACAGGCACGCCCATATCGAGCTGGTACTTTAATATACATCTTGAATGTTTTAGTTTTAGCAATATCCAGTGTTCCTACTATTTTAAGGTCGTTTAGAAAAAGAACAGTATGAAGAAAATTGAAGAAAATATTTCAAAGAGGAGAGGAAATTGAACTGTATTAAAAAAGCTTTTTGTGATAAATATTTTCTCTCAGTAGGAACTTATCACCCCAGACAGGTCCAGTTCTCCCTACCTACTTACTTCTAGTCCCACAACTGTGTAAAACTCATCCTCATCCAGACGCATTCTTCGATTATTGCATCAGGGCATGCCCTGGAGAGCCAGCAAGGCCCTAATGTGTAATCAAAGCACTCTCCATACATGATGTGTAGTATGAACTACTCTGCAAATTTTGAATTTGATGTCAACTCAACAGCTCGGCAAATTGAGAATTTCTGTAGACTACCGGAGTAATCGAGTTTTGGGTGATGAATTGCTGCCTTTAATTATAGGCCAAAACAAAGAGATCAGTGTTCCTCCTCCTCAAAACTATTACTAAAACTCATTGAGAAAACGAAGAAGAGTTATTAGCTTTAAAGGTCAAGAGCTGTGGCCCCGAACTTATTTTGAAGCAACAGTTAAACTTCACCATTTTCTTCTCATTTCTGTCCAAAGTATCTCTCATTATATTTTAGTACTTCAGTATTGCATATTCAAGGTAAAGCAAGCAGTAACTCTTAGTCAATTTCCCATTTGAAAAGAAAAATTGCTGTCACATGACGCCAATCATTACACAGGATAGTGCATTACACTGCTTCAAGTTGGGATGACTGCTCTTGCCCTTTAAACTTTTGTTCCTTTTATAAAAGGGTACCACAAGCTAATACTAACTAAAAGCATGGAAGTACAGTGCTACCTCGGAGGACTCCCATGCTCGAAGCTAGTGAAAACATGTGTGCAGTCGTGAAAGAGTTGATTCGGCAGCGAACAATAGAACCGTCACATGATTTCGCCAGATGGCAACAGTTGCGTCATCCGGTAGGATCCCCCTCTGTCGGTCAGCTTGTTTGTCTTGCGGGAGAGCGACCATTTTATTGCGCCCAGATTGTCCTGAAGCGCCGAGAAGATTATCCGACAAAGTTCAAGTCACTTTTCTAGGATTCGAGTGAAGGTCAAATACAAGCGGAACGGATTTCGTTGTAATTGCACCCCACAGGAAAATAGCATCAACGAGGACAAAAAATGTTCTCTGTCGCATCTTTTCGGTATCAATTTGGATTCGTGGAATGAATAGAAGGTTTGTGGAAGCAGTGGCACCGTGTTTACTTTATTCATCAGATTTTATTCCTGTTTCCTTTAGGGATGCAACAGTTTTAAAGGTCACGGTCCCCAACAGAGAAAAATTGGCCAACAGGACGAAGTATTTAGAGTTACAGAAGTCATTAGTCGCCGATTTGAAAGAAGGAAAGCTCTCCTAAAACGCAACCCAACTGTTATCACGACACGTGTGCAATTATGTTTTTAAAATGAAAGTGTGGTGTGGTGGTGTGGTTCCTTGTTGAACGGAAAAGAATTTTTGAAATTTTACCTGCAAAGGTAAACCACCAGGTAACAAATTCACCCAAAAAGGGACTTATACACAAGCAGTCTAGTAAAATGGTTTAAAATAAAATTATTATCTATATATTCAGAATAAAAAATAATTAAAGGGCCAATCCTCTCACTCCAAACTACAATTTTTGTAATGATTTACAGAATTTCTCAATTGGCTCAGCTCTTTGACTGACAGCTAGTTGAAATAATGCAAATTACCATAGCTCGTATTACACACCCTGCTCTGTACTGAGTGTGTTTTGATTACAAATTGGAGTCCTGAAGCAATAAACTGAGGTTGGGTCTGGACGAGGATGGATTTTTAACAGTTATGGGAGGGGACTTAGTGAGCCTACTAGGTTGGGAGAATCGGAACTGTTTGGGGTGAGAGGATTGGGCCTTTAAGATGGTCAATGCAGCTAATATAGTTTTCCATGTCAAAAGGAGAAAAGTGACCTAAATTAAATTTAAAAGGAGGGGCCCTCGTTTTATGTTCATATTCCGTCCCTTCTCTGCCCCCTTCTCTTCCCCTCCGTATTCTCTGGATTCAACATTTTAATTTAAATTAAGAACAAATTGGCAATTTGAACTGAAATATTCAAAAATAGTTTTAAATTTGATATTATTCGTTTTCAAAAATTTTACTTCAGCTTTGAGGTATGCAACTAATGTAACACTTTAAGACCGGTTTTCAATTTAAAAGTCAACTGAGAGTTGACCCTCCAACTTAATAGTTTGAAGCAAAAGCTTAATATCTTAAGCTAATAATGATTTTCTTCTTATATTTTTTCAAAGTATTTACTCTCATAATATTTTACAACTTCAATATTGCATATTCAAGGTAAACCAAGCGCTTATTTTCTAGACTAGAAAATTTTTATACTCGCAGAGGAAAATGTTGTCACATGACTATCAACAGCCAATCATGAAACAAAATAGCCTACTACACTACTTCAAGTTGGGGTGACTGCTCTTACCCTTTAAGGAATTAGGAAAATGGTTTGTGGCACTTTTAAGTGGTCTTGTTCATTGAACTTAAATTCACTAACAAAGTGAGGAAGGTAAATGTTGGAAAATCAAAAGATTGGGGGAACAAAAAATTAAAAATTAAGTTGAAGGCAAATCGTTAGGGTAATAGTGGCATATTGGGCTAGGGCTATGTAATTGTTCCCAGGGTTCAATGTTTCCCAGGTTCAATATTTCTCAAACTTCGGAACATTTACATTTTCGAAAACATCGAAACCGGGAATAAAGAACCTTGCAATCACCGCCAAATCATCGAGATAAACGAAAACGGCATACATAAAACCTTGGTTACATTAAAACTTGAACCCCAGGAACATCGAGTAGACCCCCTGGGTGACTCGACAAGAGTCCAGGAGGCAAATCACAGTAAGTTCTGAGGTTCAACAATATCCCTGGGAGGAAAATTAATTGTCAGAATAGCTGTAGTTTGGTTAAGGAGCTGATTGGGAGCAACTTGGTGGAGAATCTGTTCTGACTGGAAAGTGGCAACCTTTCCCCTCTTGGTGAGACCTATCCACGGACTTATATACATGGACACAGCATGTAACGTATACATCCTATCCGTAGATGGTCGCCACCTGCTAGGACAAAAAAGCGCACCAAAATGACCGCCGTGAAGCTATAAATCGTCTGATTTGACGACGACTCTGTAATATTTTAAGCAAAAGTTAAACTTGAATGGGAAAAATATCATATTCCTGCAATGCGTGAAGTGATTTTGACCTTACCATATTTTAAAAATATTTTAACTTTCTTGCAAAATACGGCGACATACTTGAGCAAGTCCAAACTTTCACACAAAACCATAGCAGACGGCCATCTTGGTGCGCCTTTTCTCACACGTACGGTAGCCACAATGTGAAGTGCACTAGGCTCTGTCCATGCATAGGAAGTCCGTGGATCTACCACGTTCCCTGTTCCACACTGAGTCTTACTAAAATTTTACGCGGTGGAAGGTGAGGGTGAAGGGGAAAAGGGGAAGACCTCAAACCTGTGTGCCTCTTAGATGCGTAGTCGTCACCTGTAATGTTTGAAGGGCAAGAGCAGTCGTCCCAAACTTATTCTGAACCGACAGATAATTTCTCACATTTTTTCTTTTTATTTATCTTCAAAGTATCTTTTATAATATTTAAGCACCACAATATTGCATATCAAGGTCAACAAGGCAGTAACTTCTAGTAAATTTAACAATAAAATTGAGCAAAAAAAAAAAAAATACTGTCACGTGACCATCGAGGGCCAATCATGAATCAGGACAGTTTACTTCACTACTTCAAGTTGGGATGACTGCATTTTCCGTTTAAAGTAGGAAGTATCCCACTTTCGCATCAGGAATGGTTAGTGGATAACTATCAATGCACTCTGTCAACAAATATCACAACTTTTCACAACATCCAAAGTGACTGGTGGGTCCAAAACGAAGGCCTTCAAAAAGAAGACCGAAGACAGGAGACCGGCAAAATCTCTAAAAACGAAGACCTTCAAACGAAGACTGAAGACAGAAGACAGGGGAAATATCTAAAACAAAGAACTCCAAAACGAAGACCGAAGATCAAATAACGAAGACTGAAAAACAAAGACCCCGAATTGAATGGTGCAACTGACGGTTATTTTACTGAGTAGCTCTTTAGCTGTGTTCCTAGACTTTTTTCGCTACTTTAAATGTAAATACGGTTTAAAATGCTCCACCAAAGAGTACAAAGAACATGGCTCAGACACTATCCAACATTTCAGTCTTAATAATTAAACCCCTGCAATAGCTACATTTCTTTAAAATACTATGCGCAAGAAGAGAGCCATGGATGTTGCATCATTTGAAATGTTGAAAGTTTGGGTGAATAAGTTATTCTTGAGCACCAAACAACTGAATATCTATCCGTGGGAAACTTATTTCTTGAAAAGATGGCTACCATACTGCCTTATTTTTGATAATCTATCACCTATCAATAAATATTAATTTTAAAAGGACGGATTTTTTTTGCAAAACAAACGCAATATTTCCCTTTAATGGAATGAACTTATTTTGTTATATTTTTTCCATCTAGGTTTTCATTAATCACACATGTTTTGAAGCAACATTATGACGGAGTTTCTTTCGAATACTTTTCTATATCATGGTGTGAATGGAAACGAAATGAGAGACTTTGAGGTCTTCGTTTTAAAGCAACCCTCAAACTGACAATGACATAAGAACCACTTTCAAAGTACATACTAGAAATGAATGCTTATAGCAACGATGGCCCATGCATTTGCACAGAATTAAGACTGTTATTGGATGCACTCGTGCTGCGCCCGCGTGCATCGCTCGCATTGACCCCCCCCCCCCCCAGTGTACTGTTTTGTTCTAATGCACACGTGCAGATTTGTTTCAACCTTGTTCACTCTTAAACAACACTAGTATAAACAAGAGTTGAAAGAATTTCTTGTTTTTTAATAACTACAACACAACTCCAAGTATAAATAAAGCCTTATGAGTGCTTTTATCCATTACTGTGAGTTTATCCCGGGTTAACTAGCGGCCACCTGACCGTTGTGGACCGATAAAAGTTGAAGATTATTACTGAGAATGAAAGGATAGCCCAAATGTATATTCCAGCACGCGATACAACTTGAATGTAATAAATTGTGGTACCAAATTTAATTTGAGACATTAGCTAAGTTTTTCAAATATCCGTTTAAAGGTCTCGTCCTCTCCCCAAACAGTTCCACAATTCTCCTAACCTAAGCTACTTACTTGAGTTCCACCCACAACTGCCTGAAAATCGTCCTCGTCCAGACACAATCTCAGTTTGTAACCTCAAGGTGAGTATATACAAGACCCAAATGTATAATCAAATTAATTAATTTGAAATGGTTAGGAAAAAAGCCATTCGTAAGTTAAATATGATAACAGGGAACACTAAATCAAATTGACGGGTGACAGTATTTTCCCTTAGAGGAGAAGAAAACCTTATAGATTTGATGATATGACAATATTTACTATTATTATCATTAATTCATGAAGCGCCATATCCAATAGAATTATTGCTTTATGGCGCTGTACAAAAAGAGGAACAAAAAAGTAGAAAAGACAGAGGTCAAAAATACTATAAAAATACCTAAAACTTGATAAAGTTAAAAAGAAAATACTAACGGATCAAAAGGTAAGTAGAAAAATAAGTATGTACATCAAATTCAATAAATTAGTAAAAGGTTTTTTAAATATTTCTTGAATTGGTTTACAGATGTAGCGTTTTTTATATCGGTGTGTAAAACATTCTACAATGCACCTGAAGCATAGTCAAAACGACCATTGCCATACAATTTTGTTCTTGTAGTAGGTTTTATAAGAAGTGACTTTTGTTCTGATCGAAGACTTCTAAGAGGCTTATACAATTTCAAAAGGTCAGAAAGGTAAACAGGATCCAAACAATTCAGAGCCTTAAAGGTGTAGAGCAAAATTTGAAACAGATATTTGTTTAATAGGGAGCCAACGCAGAGGGAGCAAAAAAGAAAAAAAAGCATGACTGATTGTTGCTGGCGTGAGTTACTTTCGAGATCTTTCTCACGAAATAATTTCCATTTCCCCGCTTGTTTGTTTACCTTTCGTATTTATTACATTTTGTCCACCCCTCTATTATTTTAGTAGGTGCCTTACATATTTACGTGCAGTAGGATACCAAAACCTATCGTTAACTTTTCTCACTTAAAATAAAAATATGGAATCATCGGGTCAACAAATTACCGGTGGGTTGTTAACCCTGCTATATCATCAACTGATCAAGAAGTTAGCATTTTGCTAAATTTTGTAGAAACATTCAAAATAGACTATTAAGAGCAGAATATATCATGTTGTTGTCAATATTTGTATGCGAGGGCAACATACGGCTGTTCATCGAACCGTGATAACGGGCAAAGATAAGGGTTATTCTCTGTCAAGTCATAAATCAAGATATTAAAGAAGTTTTACTATACATTAATATTTCCTCTGTAGACTCTCATAAACCAGCAAAATAACGCTTCAATCTAGTATCTTTAGCAGCAGACACTCACACTGGCATTTATGTTAATTAAAGAGAGGGTTAAGGGAAATTTTAATTTTCATATGTGACAGAGGAACTAAATCTTCACGGGTTGTTTAAAAATAAATACCTCTCTAATAAAAATAATTTAATTTGACCTAGGACTCTTCTTTTAATGGCAGTGTGACATGTCAGCAAAATGACATGACTTCACTTGAGAGTCAGGGGGTGAACCTGTCTTAGGAGAAATACGTTGGAATTATGTCAATATCTTTTACGGGTCTCAAGATATACCCATGGAAGTACTACCTCGGAGGTAGTACTTCCATGATATACCTCTTCAAAGTTTGAATGTTTCTGAAGCAACTTGCTGCTCATGCAAAAATAATGATGTGGAGTGTTGCACCGTGTTGACATTTCTTTTTTAACCCTATATTAACTATCTCTTAATTACTCATCAGCTGTTCATGTTTTGGTGATTGGTTAATGATGATTTTCAAGGACGAAATTTAAAATTCCAAAGTGAAACCCTCGGGACAAACTAGTTACAACTGTCCATGAAATGAAGGTTGTAAAAACAAAGGATAACATTAGCCATATCTGACGTGTCTCTCTCATGACATCACAAGATTTGCATATTGAGCTCATATTTATTAATGATAAGGTGCAAATCAGAAAATGCCCCGTGAAAAGGTCAATTAGTGACGGATTTTATGGGAATTACAGCTATTTTCGTCTTTATTAATGCTGTTTACATCAAATACCCAATTTTGTCATTTTCATGTCACACGACCTTTAAGAGTGGCGTAAAACTTTCTACCGATGGGAAAGATAAGAAGTGAAAGTTTCTGTAACAAGTTTGAATAATTACAATTTCTTCTATAATCTCAAAAAGGGAGGGGTCATGTAGGTAGTTTGTGGGTTAAAGTTAGGGAGCAGGCCTTTCAAATAACCGTATTATTCAAGTCACTGGACTTTCTCAAATTAGGTGACATTGCAAAGTAAACATAAAGCAACATTCAACTGTCGTATTTTTCTGATGTTGCGTAATGTCCTTTTGCTGTATACTGTATCAACTACTATCAGATATTGTAAAAAACTAAAATCATTAAATGTAATGAAGTAAGAGAATTTCCCCTTTTGTATGCTTTTAAAAACACTTGAGGCCTACTAACCGACATTGCTGGTACACATCGACCCAATTTGAATCAGATGAAGTCTGATTTAGCCTATGATCATTATTTCACCAAAATGTTTTAGTCACTTCCCCCTAGCTGACTTAAGTTTGAGTCAAATTGACCCAGGAGTTTTTTACCGTATTTCTTCATCCTCTTTTATATTTTTATGTACTTAAAATCGGCTAATATAAATACACAACGAAGTTCATCACGGGTATAGAGAGTGTCTTGAATCGTATACTTCAGAACTACCTTCCTTCAGAACACGCAAACACAGTGGTGTATCAAGGATTTTTCTAAATGAGCTATCCGGTATTTTGTGTAATCGTCAGCCTGAGGGGGGTGCCTAACCTGAGGGCATGTCATCCTTCTCTTTGAAAATTTTGAAAAAAAAAAAAAATGGGTGACCTTGCATGAGATCTGGTGCCACATATGCTACCTTTTGATGTTAAATTTGTGTTAAAATATTTAACGTAGAAAATAGCATGAGTGGATGGGCCACGGCCCAATGTTTTCTTTACAGTCCTAACGTACGCGTAATAGAACAGTTAACATTCCACTTACTGAATGGAATTTACTTTAAATCATGCTGCAGTGGATCCTCAACACAACGAAAAACCCTTGTGATATATCTATTTGATCCGAGACTAACAGTAAGGCACACTCTAACAACAGTTAAACAATTGCAGCACGAACAGGAATCTTGTCAAATATTTGACAGGATTTGTTTCAAAATTGACTAGAAATGGTTCAAAAATGAAAATATGCGTTCCATTTATGAGTCGAATCTAGTGAAAGTTTTAACAAATTTTTGACAGATTAGATTCTATAAAAATTTGATGAGAACACTTTTAACATTATACACATAACAGAAATGTGGTTTCTAATCCCTACAAATTTCTATATGAACTCGGGCGTAACAAAGCTAGACTCCCTTGGCAGGTCCCCCATCCCCCCTTCTCTGGCGATAAAAGCAAAGACGGGTTTGGTGGTTACTATAACATTCGTGAACTGATCGCCTTCTTCCTGCGTAGCAGGCTGAACGGCATATCCCTTGTTCGGTCCTTGGTTTTGGAAGATGAGGAGTTGAGAAAATAAGAGTTCGCTCCGCGGGGTAATCGCCTACCGGCAGAGTTACGCAGTGAACCAGCTTTTATAAATTTGTACTTAAAAGCTAAAGAACTTCAAAGTGAGAAATACTGAAAGGTTGTCCAACCCCGTATCCGATAAACCTGTGACATGTTTAAAGTGCACTGCACTGCTGCATTCACAACAAATATTAATGTCCATGTGTAGGCCTTTATGCATCTACGACTTGTTCGAGCTTTACTAGCCTCCCATTTACCGCAAAATATAGACCAGCAAATTTCTGACAAACTTTATGCGGCATGGCTATACCTTGAAAAAAGCTTATCGATAGTGTCACGCAATGTAAGACAGGGTTTGTCCATCGACGTTTTGTAATGCCTCTTCTACGAGTTACAGCCTAGAACTCTGATTTTATTTTACCGTACATATTCTCGGTATCAAATGCCTATACGATATGCTATACGATACAGGTGTGTAATTTCAACTGTTATCTCAAATCAATCAATCAGAGGATATTTTGATACTTAGTAGTACGAGACATCAAAACATGTGACCGGAAAACTTTTCCCCTCCTGTAATTCCTTGGCAGGCCCAGATGGGGAGACTTTTCCACCAACAAAAGTCTATTGCAACAGAGTACCATTGTTAGGTACGTCGTGGGCACTACACAAGCTGCGTGCCCTTAAGCCCTGTTCTCTAGACCCACCTTCTATCCCGTCCTCTAGTTCCGGTATCGGGGGTTCGTCGCTGATTGTAGGAGTTAGTAACTCATCTGCTGGTTAAAAGTGGTTAGACTACTAGCCAAATCGAGTGAAATCATTTGTTTCACTTTTCGATAGGAAAATAACGACTGACTTCCGTGCAATCTTTTGTATGGCTGTTTGGCTACTTTTCTTTTTTATTTTTTGCTCCATCCAAACACTACAGGTAATAACATGCCGCTAAGGGTAGACTGACATCTCTATTATGAAAAACAACAGCAAAACTTTCAGATTTTACCTGCACTGCCCACAAAAAGTTTAAGGTTCCTTTGCCCACTATTTTCTTAAATCATAATATTCCCACGTGTCATTAAGTCTAAAGGGGGACTCATCATTTCATCATCATTTTATCCATATGTCAATTCATTCTAGCCATGGTCACGTGGCGTTCATCTTTTCCAAATGGTAAAGAATTTAATTCTTTTCCTTCAAATACTTTTAAAAGAAAAACAGCTTTAACACATCAATCGCATTTATATTTTAAAAGATGCAAGGTGACTGAGTAACAGAATACTGAATTGAAATTTTTAGTTATTTATGGAACTTTCGGTTTGTTTTCTTATAGGAAAGCCAATGATTGATTCCATAAGGGCAGTGGCGTAGTCACGGGGGAGGGGGGAGGGGGTTAGAACCCCCATGACCCAACCTTGTAGTGCAAAAAACACCTCAAATAGCGGGTTTTTCTCTCTATCCTTAGACTTTTCCCTCATGTGGTGCCCCCAAACCCACATGACACAATCCTAGCGAGGCGCCTACATAAGTTCATAGATAAATGTTTACTCCAAATCTGTTAATTCTATAGGCGTAGAGCTGGACGATGTACGTGTGTATTTGTGCGTGTGTGGAGGGGGCTGAAACAGGGGAAGTTATTCTAAGACGTAGAGGTCCAAAGATAAGTTAATTGTCATTTCTGGGACGTAGATACTTCGGGAATAAATTTCTTTCGGAAGTAAACATTTGTCCTTCTTCTGCCCTCTGCTTTTCGCCACGGAGTCAGTTTGAATTTGGTTAAAAAATGGACCTTGAGGAGTTTGGGATGTGACTCCTTATGGAAGCAAAATACCTTGCGAGGGGGGAGGGATTTCTTCCTCATTCTTCGGTTCTTCATCAGAGAGTGAAGGGAAGTTTGGTAGCAGTTCTTATGGAGTTTGAACCCTTTATCTATGGGAGACTTTTGGGGGAATCGGGAAATTTTCGGGCAGCAAAGGATTATGGAATTGGAAGATGGAATTGGTTGGATCACATATTGAGAAAAGAAAAGGAAAGCTACTGTATGACTGCATTGACATGGAAACCTGAAGGAAGAAGAAGAGTTGGAAGACCGAAAACAACATGGAGAAGAACAGCAGAAATTGAAAAAAGGGAGTCTGGGTGGAGAACTTGGGAAGAAGCAAGGTTTCAGGCAAGGGATAGAGTTTTTTGGAGAAAGAGCGTGGAGCGTGGAGACCACTCGGCACGAAGAAGATAGGTAAGGTTAGGTAAAGGATTATGCTGTAGGGTACAATAGCTCTGTTATCCAGTACGGAAGGGGGGGGGGGGTGATCAGGGCCTTAAGGGAAGGTCGAAGTAAAATGGGAAGAGTTAAGGCTGGGTCTTCTTCTAACAACCACCAAAAAACACTAATACTTTCGTCGCCATTGTGTTTAGAGTATACACGGCGTGAGTTAATCGCGATACTCCATACAGCTTCTCACTCACCACGTCAATTTTGAAACGACGTCACTGAGGGAAATCCCCTACTTAAGGAAGCGGATTCACGACCGAAACTAATAAGTTACCAATTTTAACAGATGGTGAACTAAGAGACTACAAAGTTTCATGCACTTTTCTTTTGTTTAAAGTCCCATTCAATTGGCTTTACTCCAGCAGTTCTGCGCTTCAAAAGCAACGTTTTCGATAGGGTAAACCACGTGATCAACATCCTGACCTTTGTCCTGTTATTACTTGGGTGTGTCAAGTTAGGAGGGCAACCATACTCAACCTGTCGGCATGCTGAAAAAGATACTGCTCATAACATTAGCCAAAAACCGATGACCGAGAGGCACTTGCAACTGCAGGACAAGGGTCTGATTTTACCTAACTCGCCTACCGTGAAAACATGTTACTCCTGCACCCACTTAGTCTACATTGGCCACAGCACAGGCAATGGAGCAACGTTAGCAAAAGTTACATCATCTGCTCTTGCTGCGAAGGTTAAAACGTCACTCACCAGGAATTTTTCACGTGGAGTATTTCAGCCATGTTTGAGGGCATGCCCGGTATGTACTTATAGACTTGTCCTCAATGAATATGGCGGCTGCTACCCTACTTGTGACGTCATTGAGAACTCTCTGCTTCATTTATTGTCTAAATGTGATATCAATCCTCATATACAGTAAAACTGAGGGAATCAAGAGGCGTTTCAGTGTGCAACCATCCACGATACAGGTAAGCAAGGAAATTGAAAGGTTTAAGGTGATAGACCGCAGCTATGGCCGAGTTCAATCAAACCATCACTTGACTGTCCGGATTCGTCTGTAGTCCAGCCTAAGAGCCAAATTTATGTTTGAAGTGTTGGAACAAAACATACTCTAAAACATTTGCTTAAGTTTTCATTCACTCCCCATGTTCCGTTCTCGAGATGTTAAAGTTGATACTTTATTTTTACTAAGAGTGAACTTGAAGCAAGCAGGCAATGATGTCATGTGTTCACATTGACGGCGATTTATACCCTCATTCCATCCTGAGCGATGGCATTTTGAAAACTAAATATACCTTTGCCAGTGGACATGCCTAATCAATCCAAGGTGAAACACTAGAATGAAAAGAAAAACATAACAAAACATTGGTCATTTCCAACGTGAACCCATGACACCACAACTGCTTGCTTCAAGTTAACTTTTTTAGAAAAAGTGTGTAAAATTCAATCACTAATAACTCTGGGAATTGCATCATGAAAATTTCACTAGAGTGCTTAGAATGTGTTAATCCTTAGAAATAGTAAAACATAAATTCGGTTTAGGGATATTCTTTTAACTATATTCTTTTGAAAAACAAAAGTTCTGGTAAGTCATTGAATATTTTATACCTAAACTCTAACTCTAATCCTGCAGCCATTTTCGCTATTATCATGAAATCAACGAAACATTCTAAAAGATAGTCGAAAGTTAGCTAGGGTCCTTTTGTTCAAGCTTGGCATTCTAGGTAGATATTACACAATTCGTTGTTTTTGTTTTGAAATTCAATCGGATCTGCAAGAAAAATTATGTATTAAAAATGAATACTTTTACAACTTGATAATGTTTTTTAAAGTAACGACCATCAACTGCTATTGTTATGAAATCGGGTCGAACTTACTACGGAGTCCTAGAAATCACATCGCCTTGAAAAGTGAGGATGAAAGAGAAAGCCATTTGTTAAGCTCCGGGAAAAACGTTTCGTTCCAAGTCAAGCTAAAATTCTGTTTTAAACTTGCTGCTACACATTGCTGTGACATGACAAAATGTTAAAAGTAAAAACGTTAAACCTCCGAGCAATGAATGTAACAGGGAAATTAAAATATCAGTTGACAAGAGCTTAAGTAGCTAAATTCCCCCTCCCCTCCCCCCAATTCAAAATGTGGTGGTAGGAAAAATGCTGCATCCGCCTTTTCCTCAGTTCAAGGTTGGAATCCCTTATAGTGAAGTAAAAAAAGCCAGACGTAAGTTTGATCAAAATTTCGAGCTCAAACATTGCACCCTACTCCTGACTGATCTAACTTAAGAGGGAGGCAAGTGGAGGGGTAAGGGCAAAATATGCCCCCTCATGCCCCACGGTAGCGTCGCCACTGTATATGCATGGAGCTACTAACACGTAGCTCCATGGTATATGCACGTCAAACTTGATAACAGATCATCAACTTGACATGACCCAAGCACTTTTGTAAGTTATGTTCGCAACCGCGAAGATATCCAGGCACCTACTTGACAGTTACATTAGTATGCTTCGTCACTGAAATACTCTCAAATTTCTGCATCATCTTTTAGACTTGGGGAAATATTACGTCACGGTGTCTTATCTATATAACGTTTTAAATTTACTCGCTGGTATGCATGTCTGAATTCACTTAAAGACCAAAACTCAGGATCCGTTTCTTTCCGAGAAATCGTGAAATTAGTGATTTTTTTTATTTAGGAAAGCACACTGGAAAGTTATGGACCTTCAAGTAAAGAATCTGTCATATGTTAGACAAAATTGGAAATGAGTCTTTACGTCATCAGAGACGTCTCGTTCTTATCGTAGTTAAATACATTTTCCGACTGAAATGGAGTTTCCCCGGCGGAGCAGCCTTTACAAGGAGACACATCCATTAACAAAAAATCATCCTGTGCCCAAACTTGTGAAGGGTTCTGATCTCATATAAAAATAATCATAAACAATTTTCTCAGTGCATGACTTGTAATATGAACTCGTTGGCATTTTTTTCAATCTGAGAATTTCTGTAGACGACCGGTAAATTGTAGTTTGAGCTGACAAATGACTTCCTTTACCGTCTCTTGTAATAGTTATGCTCAAAAGCATTTTCAAATGCACTCGATGAGCAAATATGAAGTTATTTAAGTAAATATGACGATATTTATAAAGGTCTGCTGATTTTGTAGCAATTTTTCGGACTGCCTATTGCCTTTTAGACTATGAAAACTAATTTTTTAAGAATTTGTTGACCTCTTAAAGAAGCTGTATTTGACTGGTAACCCCGCGACACTTGTGGCTCAGTTTCCGTAACCACTAAACGTGATATCCTTCTACTATACTCCACATTGTTATGAAAAACAGTTTCGTAACGATACCATATTGAACGACTTTACTCCGGAGCATTTGACAGACAACAGTGTTTTTGCGGTAGGCCTATGTTATAAATTAGACTAAATCCAGAAATGAAATATCGTCTCTTCAGGGCTACGGTAGATTTAGCCGACCGCGTGAAGTACAGCAATACAGTATTCATTCTCTGTGGGAAAGTCCAACCGTGCTCGACGTACAAAAGTCATTCCTCACGCTGAGCTTTTGACCAATTAGCAACCAGGAATAAAAATATACACTCCAGACACCACAGCAGAGACAGACCAACGCATATTTCACTCAGTGGATTAATGAGGAACAGGTTGTAGAATTTGGTCTCTCAATATATATCGTGTCGGTTGAATAATGGGGGCAATCAGCCTTGGAAAGAAACTAGTGTAGCAATACTACAGTGATTTTGTTTTATATATTGGCGTATCAGAGTTGCCAAACACCTCACAGGAATCAGGAAAAATAATTTCTGGTTTTTCAAAAGGACTAAACATTTATTAACTCGTTTTTGTGCAGGCAAGTACGCACTCAGGTGAGTAAACACTCTTAGAAGCGAGTTTAGGAATAAAAAGAATATATTTTTAATTAATTTAAATTATTATGTTTATTCTTTAAACACTGGTTGTAAAATTTTAATTTCTAAAAGTGTTTAGATTGGAAAATTGTCACCAAAGTAGGGCAGAATAGTGTTTCGAAAAGTGTTTAATTCCTAAACACAAAGTTGTTGTTAGTTCTATACAATTTGTACTCAGATTGAACCTAAGATGAGAAGTTCAGAAACACACTTGAAAATGGTACAGATTTCTCGTGAAGTTGCTCAATATGGACATGTGATTTCCTGTAAAATGAATGATAATGTCAAGCCTCTGTTAAAGTCGTTACCGAGAAACTTAGTCACGACCTGCTCTTTCTAGTTCACACTGAAAAGATATCTTGGTTGCCGATTGAATAGCATAAAAATTGTCTTACGAACTTTCAGACACGTTAATGCGCCCTACCTTGGCTTCAAACTTCCTAGAGGACTGTAAAAACGTTTAAAGTTCTCTGGGAAGTTTTGTCACTGTACATTTAAATGTACATTCTGGTTTCTACAATTTTCTGCTGCACTGATTGCAGTCCATTTTGATTTCTTTTAAGGTTTTATATCTTTTACTGTTGCTTCTACACTTTTTTCTTTTAGTTGGTTTAGGGAGCTGTTATTCCAGGTAAAAGCTCCCTGATTCTAGGTGAATCGAAAATTTCAACAATAAACTCATTTTGTATATATATATATATATATATATATATATATATATATATATATATATATATATATATATATATATATATATATATATATATATATATATATATATATATATATATATATATATATATATATATATATATATATATATATATATATATATATATATATATATATATATATATATATATATATATATATATATATATATATATATATATATATATATATATATATATATATATATATATATAGTAGTCGAAATTGGTAGATCGAAGTTAGAATGTGTAGGTCGGAAGTGTCATAGTAATGAATTCGATCATGACACTTTCGACCTACACATTCTAACTTCGATCTACCAATTTCGACCTACTGATTATTCATCCCGCTTGGGAGTACCATGGTAACAAAGAGAGAAAATTGATTCACGCGGGGTATTTATAGCCTGTTGTCGCTTCTGTGAATCACGAGCTGTTCTAGCGTAGTGGTCATAGACTCTGCCCGGAAAGCGGAGGATGGTGGGTTCTGTCTCCCGTGCGGCTCAATTTTTCTCTCTGGTGTTTTTCTTCAACCGTTCTTTTTTTGATAAGAGTTTATACTCTATCTTGGATCAGTATAAAATTCATGATCGAATGTATTACTACAACACTTTCGACCTACACATTCTAACTTCGATCTACCAACTTCGACCTACTGATTATTCATCCCGCTTGGGAGTACCATGGTAACAAAGAGAGAAAATTGATTCACGCGGGGTATTTATAGCCTGTTGTCGCTTCTGTGAATCACGAGCTGTTCTAGCATAGTGGTCATAGACTTCGCCCGGAAAGCGGAGGATGGTGGGTTCGGTCCCCCGTGCGGCTCAATTTTTCTCTCTGGTGTTTTTCTTCAACCGTTCCTTCTTTGATAAGAGTTTATACTCTATCTTGGATCGGTATAAAATTCATGATCGAATTTATTACTACAACACTTTCGACCTACACATTCTAACTTCGATCTACCAACTTCGACCTACTATATATATATATATATATATATATAGGAGTGAGGACCTACATTATTGGCCCTTACGAAACAGTTCTGTAAAGCTATGTTGTAAGAACTTATTGCAACCTTTTCTATATATATATATATATATATATATATATATATATATATATATATATATATATATATATATATATATATATATATATATATATATATCTATATATATATATATATATATATGTATATATATATATATATATATATATATATATATATATATATATTGAAAAGGTTGCAATAAGTTCTTACAACATAGCTTTACAGAACTGTTTCGTAAGGGCCAATAATGTAGGTCCTCACTCCTCAGAAGCCTGAAGTAGAATGATGTCAATAACGTTAAATACGTATATGTTCGCTGCTTTTGAACGTGTCCGTTTTTAAGCACGTGTTCGTTCCGTGTTCGATGTGAACAGGCACGAACGGTGTACAGCGAGCCAAGATACATTACCTATTAGAATAATTACACAGTAGATGTTTGTTCCTGTGTCTACAAGAGCTTATCAGTTCGTTTCTTTTATTTAGAGTTGCTAAGGAAGGTTTGAGTATAATGAAGAACTTTTCTTCCAGACAGAGATTACAAGTTTTAGATGAAGTGGAGTATGCTCGAGCTTTGTTCATTAGTTTCCATTTTACGGAGTGTTCTACATTTGTATCCTTTAGTTTCCAGATGTATTCACTGAGTGCAGTTGCGTTTCTTTTGTCTTTGTGTTTAAAGCTAGACTTGTGGGCGGTGTATCTTGTTTTGAATGTGTTCTCTGTTAGACCAATGTATGTTTCTTCGTTGTGGTTGTCGTGGCGTGTTACAGTTGCTTGGTACACAATGTTGTTGGTGAGGCAGTTACCTTCCAATGGGCACTCACTTTACTTTCTGCAATTGCAGTTGCTTCGCGTTGCTGGTTGTTTTTCCTGTTTCGCCAGTATGTATTTGTTGTGCGCTGATATAATTTGGTCTATGTTTGCCATGCAGCTGTTACTCAGTTTCACCGTGTTCCTGTTGAGTAAAGTATGCAGTTTGTGCCCAGGTGGGAAGCAGCTGTCCAAGAGGTTAAAGAATTTCTTGCCAATGTTGGTTGTGACACTGTCACTAAACGGGGGGTTGAACCAGGTTATGTTCCTATTTCGTCTTCGTTTGGGGGCTCCCTTGGAATGACTGGTGCTAGGGGGTTGGGTCTCGTACTTTAGGTTGTACCCATAGCCACTTCTTAGTAATGCTTCTTGGTATACGGGTGATGATGTGTTGAATGTGTTTTCGTCGGAAGAAATGTTGGATAGTCTCCTGTTGATGCTTTCTGGGATGTTCTTTATGATAAGTGGGGGGTGGTTGCTCTGTATATATATATATATATATATATATATATATATATATATATATATATATATATATATATATATATATATATATATATATATATATATATATATATATATATATATATATATATATATATATATATACCTATTGTTTAAGGTTCTATTACACCCCTTTCTGTGTATGTTTTTAGTAAAGAAATACCATATGTAATGTGTAATGCCTTTCCGGCGCCCTCTTTATAGTGTCTTTATAGGGGGCTTGTACTTATAACATATGTTATATACATTTGAACGTGTAATATGAGTGAACTAGTGTCGTGTTGAAAATAGTCACATGGAGACCTTTCAGCCATTAGTCATCTAACATAGGCATATATCCTTATGTTAAAAGCGGGTATTTATATGAGAATAGAAAGCATAGCCTCACGCAGGATTCGAACGAACGACCTCCCGCCTCCAAGGCGGATGCTCTCAGTGACCACTGAGGCTAATATGTTATATTATATGCTATATGTTTGTTTGTAGGCAGGGTGCATTGTCAGTATTTCCCCCAGCGTCAAGGATATTCTTACCTCGTTGATACAAAGAAGCAAGCTGGTATTGTACTGAACCTTGAATTATGTTCACAGAAGTCAAGAATCAAACTGAAAGTTTTTGCAAATCTTTGTAGAATCCTGGTTACGATTTCGTACATGAAGTACATGAGCTAAGCGACGTGTAAAAGTGAAAGATTGGTCGGGGTAAACTTGTCTGGAATGTTATAACTATTATACATATATCTCTACAAGCAACGTGCAAAAGTACATGGAATGTTGTAATTATATTAGCAAAGTTCTCGTCGTAAATTAAACAATGATTAGGATATTAATATTTAAATTGGTTAAGTATAAAGGAACTTAATTGACTGTGTGCTGCTTAGAGTATTTTTGCGGAAGCACACTCGTGTGCAATTACTCTGAACTACCAGTGGTAGTTCAGAGAAACGACCAGTCACGGTTGCGAACGACCAAAACCCTCCTCAGTGGCGTCGCCACGGGGAGGGTTTGGGGGTTGAGATCCATCCTAGTTGAAAAAAGTAATTGCTAACAACACATGTTCACTATAAACTATGCTACCTTTAAGCACAAACATTGCATCATTTTGCATCTGCAGGAGACCTAAAATAGCCGTTTTTCTCGCTCCCTTTAGACCTTTCCCTCATGTCGTGCTCCTGAACCCTCCCGATGACACAATCGTAGCTACGCTGCTGGGCCGGGCTATAAAAACCCTGTCAAATTAATCAGGTGCAAAGTCTAACGTTTAAAGACATATTCCAGTAGCTTTTCATTAAGGTCTTGCAAGGGGACAAAATTATTCTACACCAAACCCTGTTGCAATAACATTTTCCTAACTCAATATATCTCACTTAATAGGCCCAATTCTCTTACCCCAAACAGTACGGTACCAATTCTCCTAACCTTCATTCTTAAGCCCCTCCCACAATTGTTTGAAATTCATCCTCATCCAGACACAATCTCAGAATATTGCTTCAGGGTGAGTATAAAAAAGCTCAATGTGTTTAATAAAACACTCTCAGTACAGTTCTCGGCATTGTTTGAATCATTTGTCAGTCAAAGAGCTGAGCCAATTGAGAATTTTGGTTAGGCCCTACAAGAATTGTACTTTGGGGGGAGAGGATTGGTCTTTTTAAAGATTGGTTATTGCAATTTAAAATACCTGCAATCTTCAGCAAAGCTACAGAAAGTTAAATAATGTGGGCACATTTTGTCACATTCCTTTTGTTTTTATTTATCAGGAAGACTTCTGGCTCATTGCGGACCTATATTACACTCTGTTTAGCTTATCTGTCGTCACATTATCGTGGGTTAGTCAGTTAGTTAGATGGAGTTTTACGGCCCAGTCTTCAACCTATTGGATCAAGTCGAGCCGGTCACGGCCTTTTTACCATTTGTGGCTCACTGGATAATTTTCCCTATTCCATAGCTTATGCGGAGCATCACGCACAACGGCAGTCGGTTCTATTTCTAGAGTCTTTGGTATGACTCGACCCACATTATCGTGGGATAAAAAAAGCTTTGTATTATTTTGGTCAAAATGAAGACATAGTAAAACAAAATTTACAGGAAATATTACACATCAGCTTTCTTAGGACCAGCAAGTGCTTTTATGTTGCCATTTTCTAAATAACTTTAAACTCGTGCAGTCGTTTTCTCCAAAATGTCATACAAAATTTTTGATTCACACTTATTATTTTTTGTACATTTTTTCATTTTATTTTTATTGTTAGTTATTTTCTCTCTCTCTCTCTTCTTTGTTGTTCATGTTAATATGAAATCATTTTTACAGGGCAAATCCTCTCACCCCTTCTTTGATTGACAGCTAATTCAAACAATGCAAAGTACCATGGCTCATATTACACAGCATGTAATGTACTGAGAGTGCTTTGATTACACATTGGGGTTTTGTATACTCACCATGAAGCAATTAAATGAGGTCGTGTTTGGATGAGGATGAATTTTAAATAGTTGTGGGCGGGGCTGAAGTAAGCAGCCTCGGAGAATTATAACTGTTTTGGGTGAGAGGACCAGGGTATATTTGTTATAAAGCAGTTGTGACATTAACTAGCGCTTATACCTCTAAGGAGAATAAAAAGAGAACTAACTGAAACTGAAACTAAACATTATTATTTATTCCTGTGAGAACGAAATTGCAATTATCTTGAAATATTGTTAACACAAGAAAACAATTCGCAATCCCAAAGTAAAACAGTAAAACAAAAAGAATTGCAAAAAAGAATATAAAATAAGCAAAAATGGAAAAGTTTGCATACCAATATTCAAGCGTTTCAGCCTGAAGATGATTTAAAATCGAATGTGGGGAGGGAGGTGGGTGGGGGTGGTACGGGAATATAGGCAGACCAGGCTTACATAGGCATAGTCGTATTGGTTCCCCATTTGTAATTGTGACACAACTCTTTTATCATAATGCCCGAACCTTTGTGACAAATTGTGCCAGTTTTTCGAATTTTAAAACAAATTTTACCCCGATTTTGTGTTCAAACATGCATGGGGGGGGGGGGGGGGGGGGTAGTGACTCTTCTCCCTTCCTAGTACGCGTCTCTGTTTACATAGTGGTGACTCCCCGTGTTGAGTCCATACGTGCATAAACCGCTAAACGAAAATCGTCTTAACATATCTTCCCATATTTGATGGATATTATTGTGACTTAAGGGCGTTGTAACCAAAAACCCCTTAAATGTTTGAATACTTGTTTTGACTAGACCGCGTCCTTCTTTGAAGAGCATGTCCTACAAAAACAGGAAAATAAACCTTAAAATTTGATTTATCCCTTTCAAAATTATTTCCGTAATTCTGCAGTTAAAGAAAAATAATTCTAAGAAATTTAAAGGAAAAGAAAAGACACTTCAAATTAAAATATATATTAAAAGAAATAAATAGGGAAAATCAACAAAGCATCCGATAACTTTAATTTAACACATCCGGTAGTTCTGTGCATGGTCATTGGTATTACTTCCGTGGGGAAACTGGATATTGGTTTGGACGGAAGAAATGAAAGATTTTAAATTAAAAATGTGATAAAACTCGGTTTCGTTCTACGAATAACTCATGGACCGCCTCTTAAACCCTAGCCAATAGTGGCAGGGGTGAAGGCACTCTCTGAAAAAATCCCCTCCCGTAAAAGATCAAAAAACGCATTGCCTCAACGCTGCTTAAATTATCTCGACCAATAAAAAAACAAATTCATTACCCCAGGCCTGGTACCGTTCTTTTCCTTCAGTCTCTTCAATGTAACCACAAATTAGTCAAACAATGCCTGAATCGACCAATCACATTATACAACAATATTGAATAATATTTGGCTATTATATTGACCAAGTTAAATTAGTTTCTAACAAATATTAAGCCTCCTTGACTAAGTTTTGACTGATATTCTTAAGTCCATTACTACGAATTTAGTATCACGAATTAGTCAAATATGAGTGACCAACGTGATTAATGAATTCAGACATTACTGGACTAATTTGTGTTTACAGTGTTGTACTGGCCACGGGCCCAGCTGGCCGTCTCCTTAAAAAGTGTCTCTTGGAAAAATAAAGAATTCTGAAAGTTTTTTGTACGGAGTTCATTCAAAAATAAACATGGGCGGCAATCCGGGGGGGGGGGCGACAATAAGGATTAGCAATGTCATCTGCACCCGGATTAACATTTCGATATTCTGTCATCTTTAATCATACTAATCAGTATATTACCTGTTAATCACAACTGAATCACAGAGTCTCTGGGTTAATGATAAAAGGCGAATCAGAGGACGCCCATTGCCGCATTATGCCGAGTATGCTTAAAAAATCTTAAAATTAATATTTTAACAAAATAACAAACTTTTGTCCTACAGTCTCATCCCTTTCACAATACTTAAAGAATGACCTTTGTATTCCGCTGCTGTCGCGTCGCTGTCATTTAGCTCTGTTCAATAACTTTTTAATGTCACAAACAAATGCTAGTTTCCTTAGTATCATGATTCACGTACACAATAACCATTCAATAAAAAGTCAAGATAAAGGACAATATAATCAACATAATAAAAGTTAATATCCTTTTTTATTTCTCTGCACAGATCAACCTTGTTGGCCGTCAGTGACGTTTGGAGATTCTTTGTCAATGACCTACGGTTGAACGTAAACGGAACAATTGATTTGTCGCGAGGGACATCCTTCTCTAAACAATTGTTCAAGTTACTTTGCAGGGTCTGAAATTCAATGAATTCCTTCTCATCTTCAGGGTCGAGAACAAGGGGCGAGGTAGCAGAGACAATAGCTTGGATATACCATTTGCTCATCTTTGGCTGAAATGAATGGATTCTTGAACTTTCTCTGCAGGGTTTTTCGCTCAGAATAATATCTTAGTTGTGGCAAGGTTTTTCCAATTTTTGCTTCTTCAAATATTCTAAAAGTCACGTTCTGTTATAAAATTGAACACTGCAGACAAACAGTATTAATAATAAATTCAGAAGGATTTCAAGCATGTTGATTAACCAGCAAGACTAATAAAACGACCGGAATACGAAAGTAAGAAAACCAAAAAGCCACTTGGAGCTCCTTTTCGAATAACAATAAAAATTAATTTTCTTAATTATTTCCTTCGGAGATTGTTCTGACACAGAAGAAAATTAAAGAAAAACAAAGTTCGACGTTCGGAAAATAGACCACCCACTAACAAAGGGTGTGGGAAGATAATAATTGGATTAATCTTCGTGCTATTGTTAGAAGAAGTATTCGGTTGGAGGAGACTCACTCTGGCAACTTAAATTAAGATATTAAAATCTCCGTCTCAGTCAAGTGAGAGGAATTTTATTAAGGAGATTCCTTTTTCTCTTGGTAAATATCACAGCTAAGGAAAGTGAATACAACCACGCAGTGTTCACATGTATAATCATATCACACTTCTCACTTCCTGTATACAGTATGGATATTTTTACCGAATGACTTCAGTATTAGCGACATATACTTCCAAGACACAACCACAACCAGCCCTTAATTATTTGCTTGACATACGGAATCGCTGCGTAAAGAAATTAACGCCTCGATGTTAGCTTGTAATTTCCGTGAATGTTGCTCACGCTTCTTCAATCCACCTTCTTGTGTGATGTGATTGTTTTTCGGTGGGCATTAGATAAAAGAAGGCACCAGACGACAGACTCATTTTTAAACCAGTGCTGTTAATTTACGGGTATTTTTGTCAAATCGAATTTCTGTGGGTCAAACGTGAATTAACAAATGAATTTGCAGTCAAATTATTCAAAATTATTAAAACGTCTACGACGATGACTGAAGAACAGATTCCTCACCTTTAGAAAATTTAAGAAAAAAATATATATCATATAAAAGTTTTGTTTCTAAGTTATTGTTGTGGTACTACTGCATCGTCCATTATGTGTAATTACACGCAACCCGAAGATTTGGAGATCCTGAAGACTTCTATAGCTACCGTGATAGGATTTACCGGTCTCCTTGGCAACGCCTTTGTAATCGTGATATTTTTGACGAATCAGAATATTTTTAGCACGATCACAAATCTTCTGATTCTAAATCAATCTGCGATAGACCTTGCTGTTTCCCTAGTATTTTTGCTTTTGCAATTTGATGAATACATACCACTCAATTCCGGTAGCACGATATTAAATACTATAGCATGCAAAATGTGGATTTCCGAGTACCTCCTGTGGTCTTTATATGTGTGCTCTTCAATGAACCTAGTTGCTATATCACTAGAACGATATTGTGCCACCTGCTTCTCGATAAAACATTTGAAATATTTTACAAGGAAGAAAACAAAACTCATCATGTTATGTGTATGGCTTTTTGGTTTTGTTTACGAATGCCACTGGCCATTGGGATTTACTTATCAACGCAATAATGCGACCAATACATCGGAGTGCAAACAGGTCTACCGTGAACAAACGGGTCTGGTAGTTTTGGCAGGTATATTTTTCTTTTGCGTGGAATATTTCGTCCCAGTGGCTGTCATGACTTTCTCTTATTGGAGGATCATTACGATGTTAAAAAGACGCGGGAAACAGCGCGAGTTTTTCCGACGCGCCAAACACAGCGTGACGAAAACTCTTCTCATCGTTAGCATCATGTTCGTTATCTGCTGGGGGCCTGCCGAAATCGAATATTTACTTTTTAATTTGGGTGTCGATGTTTGTTTTGGTGGACCGGTACATCAGTTAGGAATAACCTTGGTCCAACTCAACGCTTGTCTGAATCCGTGCATTTACAGTTTACAGTACAATCAGTTTAAGTCCATTTTGAAGAGAACTTTCTGCCCATCGTGTCTCGGATTGGACAAAGATTCATCTTCCTCGAATCAAGGAATGACCTCAAACTCCAACACTAAAAATTACTCGCACAATAATATTTAAGCAAAACGAAAAAGAGGGAACATTGCGTTCGCCCTTGGTCCACACACATGTTTTGTAAATTGTACCAATAACAGTTTCGACAGTTTTCCGACTTGTTTAAGTTGAAGCTTCATAATTTTAACAAAAACTTTATTTATTAAAGTATGGTAGCACATATAGCATTTCAGCCCGTGTGAGAGACTGTTTACTCAGCCTCGTAGGGATGTGACAGAGCACAAATGAATGTTGCAATCCTTTTACGTATGCAACATAGTTGGTTGGTTGGCTGGTTGAATGGTTTACGGCCCAGTTTCAAACCGATTGGTTCAAGTCGAATCGGCAAAGGCCCTTTTCCACTGGTGGCCCACTTTCAACATAGTTGGATTTCCATGGCGCATAGTGCACATCATCCCGTGATAAGTGGTTGTGAGGATGGCATTAGGGTGGGAATCATGGGTGTTCGAGACAGGTTGTCGTAAGGACTGCACCCCAATTTGGACCAAAATGTTTCTTTAGTAGAATATTTTTGATAATATGCCCAGATAATATATGATTTTCGATGGGGATAAACGGCTCCACCTCATTAATCTAGGTTGTATCATCCAGATTTTTAGTCTAGTGGTATCACATCCTCATTTCGCCCGAAAGATCAGGGGTAGATCGTAAGACCGAGTCATACGAGGGAGTTGTACCAAAGACATTAAAAAATGGAACCTGACTGGCGTTGATGCTCCAAATGAACAATGGAAAACTGTGAATTAAGTGACCCACAATTGAGAAAAAAGGCCGTGGTTCAACTAGATTCTATCTCATCAAAATCAGAAATATTTTATTTCAAGTTTGTTTGATTAGGAGATAAAACCAGACGGTTAGAAGTTGAACTTCCAACAGACCACACCAAAACCCATCGGGTAGAAGTGCAGGGTATAATAAAGCTTTTACTCCCAGGCGGCGGTCGGTCACTCCCATAGGCACACGGGGCAGGCTGCAGGATGGGGGACAGTGGCTTTTTGCCCGAATCCAGATCCCACCCCTGGGCACAATCTCTGCCCGACTGAGGCACTGAAGTCTTCCCGATTCAGCAAGGTTTTGGTCAATGAGGAGGCTGCAGCCCCATCCCTCCCGTCCCATACGGCCATGGTCTCTCCAACGATTAATTAACTTTCGTTCCATATGGCAGACTCTTCAATGAATATCCCAATTTTTTCGATAAATCCCCCTAATCCCAAAACTATCTTCACTGAATTCTTCATAAGTTTTAAATGTTTCTCAGGAAAATCCAAATCCCCTTTCATAAAATCCATAAATTTTCGAGCGCCCTGAAATGTTTTGGTTTTAATAAACTTTCAACAGTCAAAAATGTTTGTAGGACTTAGGGTTCCTGGCCCCTGTCAGAGTTTCTCCTCCCGTTGAACAAATGCTTGTACCACCTCTAATGAATATGTGTGTAGCTGAGAAAAATGTGTGATACCTGAACTTTATTGAGAAAAGAGAGTATAAAGTAAAATCCAATTTATCTTACTTTGTTTGAAGATGTGCCAGTATGTTAAATTGTTAAATTAAAGAACTGGTCCAAGATTAAGGTAGGGGGATAAAATGTGTTAATCTTCCCTTCGAGAAAATCCGTTTAATGGTTTCATTTGTTGAAACTGTTTGGCATATATTTTATTAATAGGTTTGAGTTATTTCATAGAGACAACAAGCAAGGGATTTAGTGCATGAAACGTAGAGATAGTACAGACTACTCGACACTGTAAAAAATGACACAGACATAGAGTTGTAGAGTTACAGAACAAATAAATAAAGAAAGACATAAAAGAGCTAATATGGAAAGGGGGCTTTCACTATTGTAAATCAAACTGACAGCAGTTTTCCCCTCTCGTTATGTACTTTTCTATTTCTTGTTATGTTAATCTGCAGATTTTTTTTTACAGCACAGGCCTACCGTGAACATTTTTACTTTTGAGGCTAAATTACCCCGAAAAGCAACAGGGGCAATTGATGTAAAATGTTACAGTGACAAACATGCATCTTTCAAGTTACGTAATACTTTTTCAAAGTTTAGTTGAATTGTTCATACACACTTGGTTATAATCCTCAAATTCCATTGGTCCATTACAGTCAGGTGATCGTACGAAATTTCTCTCCTTCTTCGCCTTTCATATCAAAATTGTCAGTGTTGTGTATAAATGAACAGACTAAACAAATCTGCATGTGTATTTGAACAGGATGCATCAGAACAGGATGATGCACTATCATGCACTCTAAAAACGTCTGGTTCAAATTGAACCAGAAAAGAATCAAATGGGCTCTAAACCGAAAATGGTTCGAATATTTGACTACTCTCGGTTCAAAATGAACCGTTTTTGCTTCAAAATGAATCAAATCTTGTCAGAAATTTGATACTTTTTTGGTTCATTGCCCATTTGATCCTTTTCCAGTTGAATTTGATCCGGACTTTTTTAGAGTGTTGGTAAATACTTTAGCGGCTTCCCGGGCCACGCCCTCGTGCATCACTGGCGTTAACTCCAATCATACATTATCATGTGCTAATCCACGGTCCATCTTTGTTTAATCCGCAATTAACTAATTGCTATGAATCCCGCCGCAGTGGTAAATTCCCCTATGACTTGCGCACTGAATATAACAATGGGTCAAGGTCATTTCGAATCCGTGAATAAATAAGTTCTTTTCAAACCAAAATTAAAATTGTAGAGGAATCCTTGAAACCTTAGTCTTTTGTTCAAAAATAAATATTTTTAGGATTCCCGTTATTTAGTTCGATAAGATTTAACGACACACCAACACGAATGTGTTACATGGTATTAAAGTTAAGTAAGTCGAATACGAAATACCGGTATATTTTGGTGTAATCTTTTTTAAAAGAATTTTTACGCGCACAAATTTTTAGGTAAAATATGGAGAGGTGGTTGGAAGCTAAACTAGTGTAATATATATAAATATTCAGTGGATTTGAAATCCTCGAAGAAATTGAAACAATTCATTTTATCCTTATATTTAATTTTAGAGCAAGGTTAAAGGGAGAAAGAAAGAAAGAAATAAGTACTATAAGATAGTTGGTTTGTGCCGTTTCTGAAATAAACATTTCTCGAGTACAATTTGTGAAAATAAATACTTGTAAATGATCAAAGAGTTCTTTCGCTTAGTTAATAGCAGAACATGCGTTTCTTTAAATGGATCTTGTTGAAAGCATTAAGCACAGGCCTGAAGTCTGACTACAGGGTTATAACTAGGCGTCCGTAGCCTTCCACAACTAATTCAAATTTTGATTAATTTCTAATGTTGATGGATTCATGGTGATCACTTTCAACGCTTAAGAGGATTTACTTGGGTTAAGAAAGCTTTTCGGACCCAGACAGGATTCCTCTTCAGCTGTAAGGCTCCCCTCCTGTCTCCTCTGTAAACATAGACAACAGTCACAACAGTCACACTGTTGTCTGTGAGACAGGAGGGGAGCCTTAGCTGAAGAGGAATCCAGTCTGGGTCCGTCAGAAAAGCTTTCTTTCCCACGAAAGTCCTCTTAAGCTTTGAGAGTGGTCACCATGAATCCATCTAAATTATCGATTTAGACGCTGACCAGTATCAGGCAATTGACCAAGTCAATCACCTTCAACAATAATACAGATTATTTTCTAATTGATAATATTTATCAATAGACCATTTTTCAAAAAGGATTGCGAAAGAGATTTTTGGGACGCTTTGTTTTTGTTAATGCATGTCATTTCAATGTGGCCAAAAACGATGAAAACCAAAGCGGTGTCCCACAATCCTTTGCGATTGCTGTTTCGGAAAGGGTTCACTAGTCGGAAGTTTACCTGTACACATTCCATCATATAGTTGTGAGTGTAACGTCCAGAAAAAAGGGTATGTTTATATGTGTTCGCCAAACTTGAGATTATTTGAAATACTGAGAACAAATTTTTATTGGAGCTAACCTAAATTTGATATTTATGATATCGAATCGACAGTTTTATACAGTTGAATAAAAAGATATTAGCAATTATCAGCTGAATTGCTTACTTTTTTAACCAGTAATCTATAGCATGAGTATAATTATATTACCCACTCGTCATAACGTGAAGTAATAAAACGTATTAGAAATACCAAAGATAGATTAGCCTTCTCAACTTACTCCACTCCCTTACAAGGTGTCACCTAAGATTGTTTTTTGAAGCGATGAGCTGGGCGAACTTCGTCTGCTCCGAGGGCTACCTTGACGTAGTATAGGTGGGGTGGGGCTGGGTCGGTTAGCTAGCTAGATGGAGTTTCACGACCCAGTCTCTAACCACCTGGTTTAAGTCGAACCAGCCAAGGCCTTTTTTTTCCAGTTGTGGCTCACTTGCTTATTTTCTCTATTCCATTGGTGGGGCGGAGCACTAAGCACAACGGGCAGCGGGTTCCAATTTTTTTAAGTCTTCGGTATAAAAGCGGCCATGACAAGAAGTCCAGGCATCCCGTGGCTGCAATTCTGATGCTTTAACTGGGTTGGGGACTGGAGGTAAACACTAGTGGTAGTCGACTGTAAGGCTCGCCGAGAGAGTTGTATACTCATATAAGCACTATAACCGGCACCTAGGACTACACTGCCATGCATGATACGTAGATGTCCATAGACCTCGGTTCTCAAACCGAGGCCCGTTGTCATCTGATGCCCTTGACGTGGATTCGAATGACCCATGGAAAAACTACGTGGTCCCAAGAAGAGCAATTGACCAAGATTCGGTGACTGCAATTGACATAAATTAGGGTTACAAACTTTAATAAAAATTGTGCCAGACGAACGTACAGAGACCTTCCTACAATAACCAACTGCTGGTCACGTAGTGAAGTTGGGTAATTTTGTTCCAATTGGCCAGCCAAGTGGTGAGTTACACAACAAGAGAATGGTATCTAACGACATAATTCAACCGTAAAATCAGCAATTTTAGACAAGTTTTACCGTGTAAAACTGGAATTTCAATTTTGTCACATACGTGAACAGTGCTGGGGATTATTTTACCAAACTGTGTTTAGAGTGTTATTAAAGGAAAATATCGCGTTTATTTTACAGGACAAATTCATTCTTTTCAAGGTATAATGTTTATTGACATAGAGCGATATATTATTAAATACAAGGCAGCATGATAGTCTTCGTATAATGAAATAAGTTTCCAACAGATAGAAATTTAGTTATTCGTTGCTCAAGAGGAATTTGTGAACTAAAACTTATAAGATTTCAAATAATTCAACTTCCGTAACTCTTCTGGTGAATAATTTTTCGAAGAGAGGAAGCTTTTTCTGGGTTAATCGGTGAAATTGATGGTGTGATAATGACTGGAACTATTTTCTCTGTATGCTATGCAAAGCCTTGGGTCCCGACGACCCCCCCCCAAGAGTGCCCTGAGCTTCCTCCCCCTCCCCCCCCCCCAAAGAGTACCCTGAGTTGGAATTTTCAAGGCAAAATTTGAAGGGGAACCTTTAAACAGCTCTTAAACCTGAACACAAAATTACCTGATGTCTAATTGACTTAATTGTGTACATTTTACATTAAAAGGCCCGATCCTCTCCTCCCAAACAGTTCCGATTCTCCTTACCCACTTACTTAAGTCGCTCTCGCAACTGCATAAAATTCATCCTCATCCAGACACAATTTCAATTTATTGCTTCAGGATGAGTATTCAAGCCCCCAATGTATAATCAAAACGCACCCAGTAAAATACATGCTGTGTAATGTGAGCTATGGTACTCTGATTTTTTTTTTTAAAGCTGTCAATCAAAGAGCTGTGCCAATTGAAAATTTCTGCGGACTTACAAAAATTTTAGTTTAGCCTTTCAAGCATTGTTCAGACTCGTGTTGCTGGTATCTTTTTTTGTCTTGAAGGTTGACGTTGGCTACTTCCCTTTTAAACTGTTTACACTTAAGATGGATTAGACTGACTAAGCTTTGGGGATAAAACAATTATTGATTTTTAAGCGTCTCCGAGGTTTGACAATTCCTGAGGACAAATTTAATCAATTCTAGGTGGCATTGATAAATCTTTTAGCATAATTTCAGCCGCCTCTCTGCATAAACATTGAAAGCGAAAGCATTGATTAATTTATAGTTGGAAGGATACCATGTGAGTCCGAAAACAGATATATTTAAACTAATGTTATGACAACAGCTAGGAGAGAAAACATTATTCTCAATATGAATCACGATTTTACTACTAACATTACTACGATGGCATACTATTATATTACAGCCTTTGTACAGAGGAAAATGGAATAATCTCGCTCATAACGTTTGATGTAATGTTACGTCATTTTGGAGGAATAAGTAATAAACACACTGCACTCATGAAGTAGAAGATTTTCACGAAGTGACGTAGCCAGGGTTTTCAAAGTAGGGGGAGGGGAGTGCACATTTTTTTTGTTAGAGCTTGAATTTAAGACTTGTTCTTTCCATTGTCTGTAGGCATAACCGTCCAATAAGATCCAGGCAGAAGGTATCGGATTTTTTGGCAGCGATATTCATCTAGACTGCAGGAAATGACCCTTCCCAGGTGTTGAAAGCTGCATCTATATAGTTACATTAATTAAGAAAGTAACGCGAGCGTCCAGTGATACGTACGAAAAAACTTTTCGAACGTTCGAAAATCTTTTCGTACGTACGAAAAAACTTTTGGTACGTTCGAAAATTTTTACTGGTCTGTTTTCGACGCACTTTAAACGTGAGCCGAAGAAGCAAGTTATAGCAGGCCTATTCTCATTTATACAAATGTTAGACGGTTCGGAGCTAGCTGTACACTACAAATGTGTATACAACACATGCACCGAGTAGCCATCGTGCAATTCGCACTAACAAGCATGATCTAACATGCCCAAGTTTTTTCGAACGTTCCAAAAGTTTTTTCGTACGTACGGAAAGATTTCCGAACGTTCCAAAAGTTTTTTCGTACGTACGAAAAGATTTTTGAACGTCCCAAAAGTTTTTTCGTACGTACGAAAAGATTTTCGAACGTTCCAAAAGTTTTTTCGTACGTACGAAAAGATTTTCGAACGTTCCAAAAGTTTTTTTTTTCATGTGACAACAATACGCTTCCGTACATTTGTGTACTAAGTAACAGTAAGAAATTATTATTTAATTTGCTCTAGCTTAGGAACGTTATATTTGTCAGGGTAACTCTGACGCAGGGGTGTGGTTTGTTGACCAACTTCTCCCTTGGACGCTTGGAAAAAGTACTCACTTCAAGGAAGATGATTGATTTCCCATATGCGTAGCCAAAAAATTATCATGACATAAATTCTGCCTGAAATGACATTTTTGACCTCAAAACAAAATAGTGAGCCCTCTCTATTGAATCTTTTTGAATACAAGGGCCCTGCGCGATGTAATAATGGGGAAGGTATAAGAACGTAGTTTATGGCCTAATCCTCTCATCACTTAACAGTTCCAATTCTCCTAACCTACTTACCTAAGCCCCTCCCATGACTGTCTAACATTAATCCTCATTCAGACACAATCTCAGTTGATTGCTTTAGGGTGAGAAGCAATACAAGACCCCAATGTGTAACCAAACACCTAGAGCACATACATGATGTGTAATATGAGTCTTAGAATTCTACATTTTGAACTAGCTGTCAATCAAAGAGTCCTGTCAATCAAAATTTTCTGTTGGCTACTACAAAAATTGTAGTTTGAGGTGAGAGGATTGGCCCCTTTTTACTTATTTGATAAAAAAAAGTAGTTCTGTTTTAGATATATAAAACTAGGTCGGTTATACCTTTACAGTTTTGTATGTTTCGTCAATTGAATCCTGAATCACAATGAAAATAATAAGACTTTCGAGTCTGCGCATGAGTCAAGATGTTGCTATGGGCACCAAAACTTTGTTTCATGGTTGCGGCTGAAACCTCAAGGGTTTCATCATTGCTTACATTTGACTGGTTAACATGAAAGAGAAGTTATTCTGCCAATCATGCAAGTGCGTAATAATTGCGACAATCGCTTCCAAAAATAAGACATGACGTGCATTAATGCCGACTTTATCCGCAGTAGGCTATATGCATTGACAAACATGAGAAAGCTGGAAAGCTTACATATATCTGTATCTATAATTACAAATAGGTCAAAAACAATTTACAGCCACGAATCTATTGTTTACTAAGTTTCTCTTCTCAAATGGAAAATTCGCCACCTGCAAACATCAGCAAATTTGCTTAGCGGCCTGAATACCCAAATTAGAATCACGCACTATCGCATTTGAAAGAAAGAAAAGTGAAATCAATTTCACAGAGGTGTTATCTAACAACGAAAAGATTACAATTTATCTGGATTTTCCGAAGACTTTACAGAATTGTAATCATAAAAAATGATACTCTGGTATGATGTATTGTAAAAGGCTTATAATAGTAGGATGAGTCTTTACATTCATAGTTCATTATTAATATGTTGTCAAGTGCGATTTCACTCATTAAAGGGGCAATCAGAGTTTCAAATGGAAAGAATAGTCACCTTTTGTTCCAACGCTTCGTTTTCAGTTCTGAACTGATTGTTAATTTACCACAATAAAACAACATTGAAAAGGTCATTCAGGCTAGAAGAAACGTTAATTTTGTGTAAATTATTGGTGAATGCATATTTCTGAATATTTTTCTGGTAAAAAAAATTCTACAGGGATGCAAGATTAGACGACCTCCTAACGACGTTAGACCGATCTCGATCACAGATCTTTTTTTTAGTTTTTAATCAATGTAAAAATGTGGTACAAAATTTAAATTGTGAGAATAATTGTAAAGAAAAAAACTCTGATTGCTGCTTTAATGACAAAGCGAATTTAATCCATGGTATCGAATCTTAAATAAACAACATACTATAACGACTCTTCCAGCAGAAAAAGTGCCACAACTTTAACCAAGGAAAGTCTTTGGTTGCCTATGTGGGGGTTTTTCCCACGAGTGAAATTCAGGGTCGGGTCAAAGAATGTAAAAAAGGGACCGAAGTCAAGATTTTTCTTTTGTAAGGGTTTGAAGAACAATGTAAAATCTGGTTAAACCATGCATGGTTCTGTAGAATATAGACAGATAGGAAAGCGATTGATCGGTACCCAGGGAATGAATTTTCACCAGTTAAAGTTTAACCATAGATAATATTGACTGATCTATACACATTTTTGTAGATACAGTTAGGTTTCCTCATACGTTGACGGCATAAGGGCTGAGAGGGGCTCCTGATAAAATCCGGAGGCCCACACCGGGACTTTATGCATTCACATTGAAAAGCGGCAGCAAATTCAGTACCGTTACCATGTCCTCCTAGTAGATCCCTCCCACAAACAAAAAGAGGTCTGTTTGCTCTCATCATGATTTTAACCAATTTGCATACTGCGAGTACATCATTTTTGAAATGTTCGTTCCTCTCCCAGCCCTAATCCTTAGCCTATCCCCTTAAGCGCTTCATAATTTGTACCTTTGAACTTCGTCACAAAATAAAAGTAAGTAAGGAAACATAATACAGTGACTATAAAAATTGAAAGCCTTCAAATTTTTAGCAAAATCTGAGACAAATGTTAAAAGAAAAACTAGTTTTAGTTAGTTAAACTAGGTTTAGGTAGATCATAATTGTATGAAAAAAGAAGTTGGGTTACAAACGGTTAATGTTAAAATATTAAGATTTGCTTGTGGTAAAATCGAGAGGGCGTGCTAAATTTTCCACCCAGTCAGAGTCTTTACTCCCAGATGCCCCAAATTCTGAACCAATTGAAATTATCCTCTCAGGCTTAATTTTCCACCAGGGTCTTTGAGATATGTAACCTGGAACTAACCATCTGGAGCAAAATGCATAATCTATCATGAGACTTAATTTGTCTTCTACATATATGATGGAAATCTCGGACTTTGGGCTTCGCCCCTGGATTCACACCGGTCGTTTGGCTTCAGACTTCAACAGGGGCCCTGATACTGGCCCCTGGACCGAAATGGCAAGAAGTCGCGGTTCGTCTTCAACACGCGGGGAAATGTTTTTCCACAAACAATTTCCCGCGTGCCTAATTTGCCTTCCCCAGCTTTAAAATGCTACTGGGGTCATTTGCAGTTAGGCTGGCTAGGGTACGCTTAGAAAAACTTGGTCCCGATGGATATTTAAGTCAGTGGCGTAGTAGCAAAGGGGTGGGGTGGGGTGGTGGTACGAACCCCCCATGACTCAACCTTGCAATGCAAAAAACACCTAATAAGCGGGTTTTCTCTCTATCCTTAGACTTTTCCCTCCTGTCGTGCCCTCAAACCCCCATGACACCACTCCCCCCTCCCCACGACACAATCCTGGCTACGCGCCTGATGGAAGTGAGTTGTATACTACGAAAATGAGGGAGCGCAAAACTCGAAACTGACCTCAGTTTGTGTATCCCGCGTCTTTCCGATTCAATGAAGCAACGAATTACCGAACTCGCGTATCTGCCAGCGGATACCTGAAGGTGAGGAGAGTTCATTAAAGTCACTAATTTCTGGCAGTATGCCCCCATTCTTGACCTCAAGAAACTTCTTGACAACAACAGAAAAAAAACCCACTTGGTATTTTCTTTCAAAATGAAACCAGAGGACAGATCCATTCAACCTGACTGATAAGACGGATTTTGAGAATTGTATAACAATTGCAAAGGTTCAGGAAATAATAATATTCGATGACCAAATATAAGTGTTGTTCGTTGCAACCACAGACATGTTAATTAACTTAAGAATGTGTTTATCTTCCTCATCAGCCAAATAAAACCTACACAAGTTTCTTCTCTGAAATTATCATTGTCGTAATATTATTTACTTAACACGAATACCGGTCACTGACATCAAATATTATTTATTCTTGTTTCACAATTATCCAAAGGTCCCGGACTTGAAGTAGCAGTGAAGTCATTGTAACTCTCTATATAAAAACACTTGGATGACGGGAAACCTTAACATTTTGGGTCGAGTTTTAACCAAATTTGGATCAATTGCATCCTTATAGCTCACGGGTCATTTTGACTAAATATTTTAGTTAGTGTCCTTCTGATCCACTGTTGGTTCAAATTAAAAATCGTAGTGTTTGAATCTGGTAAAGTTTTCTAACAGGAGTTGTTAGACAACATTCCGTTGATATTTTGAAGTAATGAAGTCATTTGAAATTATTTTGCAACTTTTGGAGACAAAAAAATTTGGAGCTCAACCCCTGGGCCAGAGAAAGTTACGCCCTCGGAGAGACAGAGAAATTTGGAAGTCTTAACTTTCAATCAATTTGCAGGGAAAGGGAGAAAAAGTTGGAAATCCTTGCCTTCGCTCCTCTGATTGGCCAGCTCAATAAATTTGTTACGAATGCCTAGGGCTGATTTGTTTACACGCTGGCTCAATTTGGGGAGTGGCGGATATTGAAATATTGTTATCAAATGGTTTCATTGAAAACATTTCTTAACATGACTCTCGCATTAATGTAGCAGTGGATTAAGGAAAATGTTATGCTTTATGGCAACCAGATTCTTCCATATTCCATTCTCATATATCACTCTACAAAACGTGTGTAGAATTAACACATTGTTGGGTAAATAGTGCACCTATCAGGTGATGTTTAGAAATTACTAATGAATGTGTAAAAAAAAAATTACACAACATGTGTAATTTATACACATTTTGTGTAAAATTATAACACAATCATGTGTAATTTCTTCACATTACCTGAAAAGTGCACTATTTACACAACGATGAATACATAATCTTTACCGGCCTTTTAATTGAAGTTACCTGACCAGCAATTTTGGAAATATCTAAAATGTGGTGAGGTCACGTGATATTGACAAAACAACCTCTCTGAAATTTCCAACTTATATGTGCCTCACTAGATAAGTGTTCTGCAGGTGGTAGCAAAGTAACATTGTAACTGGATAGCTTACATACGTGATAGTGAACTGAAGAGGAGGTGAGAATAATTCTAGAGGGATGTATCAAAAATGAATGAATTAAAGATCAACTTGAAAGTGTCTATGGCAAAAACGTGATACCGACTCTACCCTGCCCCTTTCCTTAGTTACGGGAATGTCAAATGCATTGTAATCCTTTCATGGAAATAGATCTCTTTTCTGAATGGTAACTATAAAGGATTGTGGGATAAAGATATGGCATGCGCCGTTTTATGTCAGTGGATTTTTACTGCGGCCACAAACAACGCACACCAACTTGTGAATCTATCCTGCTATCCCACTGTTTTGTGCAATGGTTATTGGTCAAAAGGTGTACGACGGTCACTGTAGGCTTGTACCCAGAGTAGTCATTTTTGAGGAGAGAAATCAGTCCACAGATCTAAGAGTTTCGCCAGCTTTGGGAGGGATGTAAGGTGTCCATTTGATTTTTCAACAAGCCTAAGCAAACGGGTGTGCGATGTTTGATAACTTTTTCAACGAGTTTTATCCTTCAGCGCAAGATTTCTGCCACTTGGAAAAGTCCCCCCCCCCCCCCATTCCTCCGTGTCTACCTACCAGAAGCGCAATAATCTTTCAAGTTACATCCAAATTTTAAACCTGAAACCATTTATCCAACCAAGTTCGACATTTCATAATGGATGTTTTTCTCAAGTCAGCAGCTAGTTGTTTACTCTCCTCGTCGGATTCTCTAGAATTGCCCATCGAAGGGCTGGCTTCCCAATACCTTGCGTCGTATCCCGGAAACGTTATTTCGAAAGGAAACTGTTCAGAGCTACTCGTGCCGGACATTTGTTTGGTAAAATAGTCCGAAATCAATTCATTTGATTTTGTACTCGCTTTGTCTGCTCTGATATTTAATTTTTCCCTTCCCATTGAAGGAACAAACGCTTTACTCGTGCAGTCTACAAAATTCGATCTATGTTGTTGGTTGATAATTAATTTATCCTCAAAACTAAAAGTTCGTTGGACTTGATCAATCAAATCCGGATCAGGCTGATTATTTTCTTCTAAATGAGCACGTTCTTTTTGGTTATATCCATCATTATCATCAGCAGCCCCGTTGTTGTACGTTTGGTCAATTTCCTGTTCTGGTTTGGGAGACCGTGCATAGGTACTGTCTGGTTCAACCGGGAGGGCACAAGCATTTTGGTCAAAGCCAGCAGTTTCTCCTACCAGTCGGGGGGCAATAGTCTCTTGGTTAATTCCTTCAGTCGTTTGCTCTGTCCGCTGACCTTTGTGCTCTTCATGTGTATTTGTTGTCTGTCCAGTCTCTGTTCCTCCAGATGCTTTGTTTTTAAGATCTTTTCCTATTTTTCTTGGCGCACTTATTTTCTTCTTTAGGTACACACGTCTGTTTTCTTTAGGATCGAAGAAGGAAGGATAATAACCAAGTTTGAAAATACTCCACTGGTCACGTGGTAGGTGACGTGACCTGATATAAACCTTGTTGGATTCCGGTTCTGTATCTGTCTGTCGTTTACCGCCAGATAGCGTTGTTTCTCTTTCACTATTTGTATGCTCAAGATTAGATATACCGTTACCTTCATCATTTAAATCACGTGACCCACCAGGTAATTTTCGATTGGACACTGATTGATTCGATTCATTTTGAAACGAGCTCTCGGCACCTATTACTGGCTTTAAGTGTCCCACTTCACTCAAATCAGGTTCTTTCACAAATTTTATATTTTCCCCAAGGCAGCTATATTTTCTCTGATCGTCAACCTCTTTTAAGTTGGATGGGTCACTAATTGACGTCCGAATATTTGTGTCATCTTTATCATATTCTTTTGTTTCTTCTTTAACGTCTGGTATATTCATTACTTGTTTCCCCGCCCCTATTTCCTTATTTTCGTATTTTATGTCATCAGTACCAACCTGTATTGTCCTTCCTTCGTCCCCAAGATCACAAATAAGACTCTCAAAGTCACCCCCCTCTTCTAAGCCTTTGTCTACTTCGTGGCGGTATTCTCTAGTTTTACCCATCACTTGCAGAAATTCTGGTAGGTCAATACTTGTCACAAGAGGATGTTCCACTTTGTTTTTTCGGGATGACTTTATGTCCGTTATGGCTTCCCTTGCCTCCTGTGAGGACATGTGACTAACTACATTATCCTGCGGGGCAGGTCTATGCTTTTGCCTTTCTTTACGTATTCTCCTTTTCATCATAATCCTCTTTAAAAAATGTAAATTGTATTCAATATTTTCATTAAAAAATGAAAATTTCACTTATATTCCAAGCCTGTAGAACAAGGCGTTTTCACTGATTTCATTTCATTGATAATGAATATTCATCAATTATAACAGTTTTATCATCTCTGTCACATGACCATTTCGTTGATTTCGACAACCCATTGGCGGCTTTGCAGGCTTGGAAAGAACTTTCAAGAGGTGATTCAACGATGAACTTCAAATTTGAAAATCTTTCCAAAATGTTCTTGTACGAGAATACTTCTCCTCAGCCCCATTTTCCTATTGCCGCGGTGGAAACAGCATATAGAGCGTTCACCCTATGCCTAATGAACTGATAAAAGTCAATCCATCGAAATCAAACTTTCCACAGGGATAAAAATCGTTGATCCCTGGATCAGCTGGAACCAATTTAAAGATCAACTCGAAATCAGGAGTTTTCAAGTTGCCGTAACATACTCGATTACATTGTTTGACCCGATTTTGCAAAGTGCTACCAAAACTTCGTGGATTTTTTCCTTTTTGTAGAATTATGTAAAGTCTAGTTCCTTTCAACTCTCAAATAAATAGATAGAACAGTCACGTGAGTGATCATGCCCGTAAGTGCAAACGGGCAATTAACAACTCAGCGGAGATAGATATCGCTTTTTTCTGGTGTCGGTTATGATGTATGGCTTTTTATAATTATCGAAGAGTAATTTTGTCACCAAAAGTGTAGCTAAAAACCGTGAATTTGGGTCACTTTTATCAAAACAGAGATTACCAGGTGTAATGAAAGCTCCTAGCTACAAGACCTTTACGACGAAACAAACCATTGAATTAAAGTTGACATTATTAAGTCTGTTTAGCAGGGAACATTTCCCGTGAATAAAGGCACATAAAATCACACTAATGAGTTATCTAGATCAGAAGCTCTCCAGGTTCCGACGAAAGGTAATATTAGTATTAGGAATGAGAGCCCGACAGGATCGTAGTTCTTTCAATAAAGCAACGAAGCACATCATTCCTTCAATTGCTATACTCTCAGCCGTTGCCGGTGAGAAAAGAAATGCACTTGATTAACGAATTTCTTCAACGAGTAAACTGTATTTCAAACTTCTCTAGTCGTAAACCATTGGAGAATTCCGAGTGATGGATCGAATGGATACATTCCACGATAGAGATTGTATTTGATGAACTCGACACATTATCCCCCGTCCGTTGCGGTCGACTACTATTTCACAAGTGCTTACAATAAAACGCTTACATTTCTATCTTAAGAATGCCTTAAAGTATACATCTTTTGTCGATACATTTTAATCAAACGACTCTTTTCTATTGCTAATACCGCTACGAAAAGATCTCTTAAAACAAACTTTCACCTTTGTGTCACTGGATCCCCCTATAGCAACACCTAGACAATTAACAGTTTGTTTTTCATTTCGATTACCTTTCAACAGCCTCGTCAAATGATGATGTTTAATTGCTAGTCGACTTTTCGAGACAATTCAAATATTAGCTCTTTGCTCCTTCGACCCTCTCCGCCATTATTTACAGTAAGAATACAACTAGCAGTGAAGAAATGATATGGTCCCCAGCTTCCGGGTACACGTATTTACATTTCTTCAAGCCTTGAAAATTTGTTTTTAATTCCAGGCAAATAACACTGTAAACTTTTTCTCATCCGAGCAACTTGCTTAGGGTGACTTTGAGTAAATAGCTAATACTTTCTATGAACGCTGGACATTCTGTGGCGGAGAATACAATAAATCTTTACTTCATTTTCGCACAGTTTTGGTACGACGTCAGAGTTGATACCGAAACAAAAGAAGCGTTCAAGAAAGATAATTTAGTTAACTGTAAATTATACACTCTTTAATTTCAGGCAGATCTTAATCTGTTCTCAGTGTGGAACCAGTTATTTGTAAAGGGGCGATGACCAATTGAGCTGGATCCTGTTGGAGACGCCAGATATAGACAAATCCAAGCAGCTAGTGAAAGCGACCATTTAAGGTATCCTTCAGATTTTAAATCCAGTGGCGCACGCAGGGGGGGGGGGGGCTACTGGGCCATTTAAACCCCCTTAGGGCTGTCAACTATTTTCTTTTTTTTTAAAGCGGCTCATTGAGTTGGTTCATAAAATTCAACAAATTTTTCCAAAGCTGTTTAGTTTTCTTCACATACCAATGACAAATGATCAAACTTAGACAATACCCATATCCTACATACAAATAACTGTTTAATGAGAGAGGACTTAATGGCTCAATTTGGTTTTCAAAACTTAAAAACTTCGTGAGCAGAAACTTTTTCAAATTACATACAAAACCGTTACAAATTAGGACCCAACAAGATTCAAAATTTTAACAGTTTCCGAAACTATTGGATATGAAACTTGGCTATTAATGCTAATTATAAGCATTTTCCGTAGTAGTACTCTTAAACACTTTCATTTATTATTGATATTATCTCAATGAGCCCCTCTAAGGTGCTAAAAATACACAAAATTTTCCTAAGGTAGCATATGTGGCACCAGATTGCATGAAAATACACCTAATTTCTCAACAGTTTTCCTTCAAAGAGGGAGGGTTGTCTTCCCCAGGGACTCGCAATGATGTCATTGCCTTTTTTTAGTCCCTAGATACTACGCAAAATTTGTAACACTCCAAAATTACTGCAAAAGCCTTTGTAAGCATATGTGGCACCAGATTGTACGTAAAGACACTCAATGTTTCAAGAAAAGTTCAAAGGGAAGGGGAAACGTTGCCCTCGGACCCCTCCCCAGGCCAACGATCACTTATGCTCTTTCAATTATAGCTCCTAAAAACAGAACTTTTGCAACAAATTTTACTTCAAAGGTAGCATACATAGCACCTGATTGCATGTAAGGACACCCAGTCTTTCAAAAATTTTCAAAGATAGAGAAGGAACCGCCTCACTCAGGATATTGTATGCCCCCTTCAGAGAAATCCTACGAACGTCACTGCTTAAATCGTATTAATTTTATTATCTGTACACAATTCTAGACCCTCACATTAAGAAGTCAGGAAGTGTTTTAGTGTACAATCATTCATATTTCATTGGAGCAAAGAATGTAAAGGATTAAAACTGATAGACTCCAGTATGCCAGCCTTAATCAGACCATTACTTGACTATACGGATTCGTCTATAGGGGATGTCCACTAAGCTGAGAATTTGTTCAAATGCAAAATGGTGCAATTATTTGACAAAACACTTCTCTTATCTGTGCATTTCTCTCATACATTTTCAGAAATTGGTGGGGCGACCACGGCCTTTTTTCCCCTACTCCATTGCCGGGCAACATATACTTATGATCAGTAGCGTAGTCAGGATTGTGTCATGGGGGGGGGGGGGGGGGGGAGCACGACATGTGGGAAAACTCTAAAGAGAGGAATAAAAGCGGCAAATTTATGTTTTTTGCATTATTTTTACCAGGTTGGGTCAGGGTGGATTCAACCCCCCAGACCGTCCAGTGGCTACGCCACTGCTTATGATGGGTGAAGGTTGGTCAGTTCAGTTTTGTATCCTTTTGGGCACCTGGACCTTTCCAGGGAGCAGAACTATTAAACGTTGTCTATCACCTCTCGTTTGTATACTTTGAGTGACACTGTGGACAGCCCACGAAATTCTGACAAAAATTACAGATGAACTTCGTAAATCCGACTACAAACCAAGTTTATCTAATAACTGGGCATTTGACTTCCTACATATAACTGTACAACGTCTCAAACTAAATGTCAATAGCAGTTTTCCTAAACTAATTTTCAAGCAAAAGTTTTATCTTTCAACTTTCTTTCTATTTCTCTTCAAACTATCTGTTACAATATTTTAGAACTTCAACGTTGCATATTTAATGTAAACCCAGTGGTTCATTAGTACTTAGTGAATTTCACGATTGAGGAACAATACTATTGTCACGTGATCCGGCAAGAGCCAATCATGAAAAAGGACAGTCTTCTACTCTATTTCACGTTGAGGTGATTGCATTTCTCCGTTTAAAGACAGAAACCCAACACCCCAAACTATTAGTGCATGATTTTTCTAGAGAACATAAATTCTCAATTGGTGACTAATTTTCATTGATTGACATCGAATTCAACCGATATAGACAGTGGTGACTGAACCAGGGGGTTGAGAGGGGCTTGAGGCAGGCACGTAGCCAGGATTGTGTCATGAGGAGGTTTTGGTGTCATGGGGGTTGGGGCACGATATAGGGGAAAAGTCTAAGGATAGAGAGAAAAATCCGCTATCTTAGGTGTTGTTTGCATTGCAAGGTTGGGTCATGGGGAGGGGTCCTAACCCCCAAACCCTCCCCGTGGCTACGTCATTGGCTTGAGGGGACTCAATGTATGTTCAGTCCCCCAATAGTTGCAAAATGCGGCTTCAAGAAGTGGGTACATGCATGTTAGAACACTCGGAAAGTGCCATTTCTGGCCACATGCGAGGTCTGTTGAGTCAAAAATTTTCTGGAACGCTCCGCGTTAACTGACGGTGGCGCTCCACTTAGATAGTCTCGCTGACACTCCAACCCCCATTTTTTTCGTTCTCCCGCGCCTGGATATAGAAGCGAATAAACACAGCATAAAGATATAGAGTACTGATTACGGTACATATTTATTCTGCCCAGGACAAACAGGGTTTGTGTCCGCGCAAGGAGGGGATAAAGACATTTGTGGGAGGGGGTTGAAGTGACTGAGTTGGGAGAATTGGAATGTTTTACGTTTTAATGTTTTAATATGTTTGTTTTGTGGGTATAGCAGATATGGACGATATTAGCGGTTTCCGTGATACAGTTTTGGAACATTCAAGCTGTTTTTACAGGAAGCAATAATGGGCTTAACTGACCTCAGCTTTATCGCGAAGAAGGCAATAATGCAACCACGTGTGTATGAACTGGAATTTTCAGTTGTCACCTGTCAAGCATTAGTCTCAAAAATAATTGGAAAAGTACAATGAAACGGGGGTACTTAAAGGGAATACGCAGTCACCCCAATGTGTATTCGTGAAGTATACCTTGCTTTACCGTATTTCACGAATGAACCTTCTAAACAATTATGTGAAAACATTTTAATCTCTCTTAAGTCCCGTCTTCATGATCATACATTTGATCAAAAACATCATCACACATTAGTTTGTATGACGATTCAAACGGACAAACGTACGATCGTGTTGACTGATTCAAAAACAAATTTGAACTACTTCCAACATGTATGAAGGTGTTCAAATATTTAGCTGCATGTTTTATCTTTCCAACAAATGTTCAAACATTTGTAAAACGATGTTCGTATAACATATCCATGATCGTGTACAGGGGGCTTCAATGCGAAATTTACACACGGGAACTTCTTTGGAACCTCTTTTTTAACATAAACTGCAATATTTAGGTTCTGAAATATCATGAAAGAAATATCATTGGAAAAGAACTAAGAAGAAATTATTGACATTTAGTCGACGTTTAAATAATTGTAGGACTACTTCTTATGTTCTTTGATGTTGTAGCAATTCATTAAATTTGAATACAAAATATTAAAGAAACTAAAAAGAAAGGAACTTCTTATAAATCAACAACGCACTTTGTGTATAGGTGTTCCATACAGTTAGGTCCGAAAAAACACACTTCAACTATATTGACGAATAAAATTTCGGTTAAAAACAATATAACTATTTGCACGACTGTCTTCAACATATTCGTGACAGTCCATGCACAGATGAACAGAAGCACAGAGCTCATAAATGATGGAAGAAAAAGGTATTAATCTGGACGAGATTTAATTAAAAGTTAGGTCAACCGACCCCCTTGTGATGTATTTCTCCTTCATGACAGTCCCCTCCTATTCCTCAACAATCGCCTGGTTGGTCAGGCGGGAAGAGCACCCGCTTCTCACGAGAAAGGTGTGGGTTTAATTCCCATATACGTCTAGTCATACCAAAGAATTTAGAGCGGCTCATTGGGTTGGTTCATGAAATTCAACAAATCTTTTCCAAACCTGTTTACGTTTTCTCCACATACCAATGACAAATGGTCAAACTTAGACAAGCCCATCTCGTACATAAAAATAATTTTTTTTAATAAGTGAGTACTTAAAGTGTACCTCAAGCCAAAAAATTCAAAAATATGTAATTAAGAGCATAAAAAATGAATTCTAACAGTCCAACTCCTATGTTCATAGGACATTCCAGATATCTGGATATGAAGATGGGAGTTGGACTGTTAGAATTCATTTTTCATGCTCTTTAATATATTTTTGGATTTTTTGACTTGAGGTACACTTTAACGGCTCATTTCGGTTTTCTAAAAATTCGTGACAAGACACCTTTTCAGATTTATGCAAAAAACCGTTACAATTCAGGACACCACAAAATTCAAAATTTTAACTTTTTCCGTAACTATTTAATATGAAACTTGATTAATCGTGCTAATTATAAGCATTTTCATGTGATAGTAATTTTGAACACTTTCATTAAGTTATCATCGATATCAACTCAATGAACTCCTTTTAAAATGAAATCTTCTGCTGGTATGTACTTTAGATAGTTAGTTATTTAGTTAGTTAGTTAGTTACTTACTTAGTTAGTTAGTTAGTTATTTAGTTAGTTAGTTAGATAGTTAGTTAGATAGAGTTTTACGGCCCACTTTCCAACCAAGTCGCCTAGCCACGGAGGGGTTAGAACCCCCTATGACCCACCGTTGCAATGCCAAAAAACACCTAAAATAGCGGTTTCGTGCCGCCACCCCCTGACACCACCCCACCCCGTGACACCACCCCCACCCCCATGACACAATCCTGGCCACGCGCTTGTAATTCAGCACATTGGTTCAAGTAGAGCCGACCACGGCTTTTTTCCCAGTTGTGGCTCACTGGCACTCCATTGCTTGTGCGCAACATCACTCACAGCGGCAGTGGGTTCCATTTTTAGAGCCTTTTGTAGGACTCAACATGGGAATCAAACTCGGACCTTCCGCGTGAGAGGCGCATGCTCTACCGCTAGATCAAATACGCGGTCTGCTGTTGTTTACAATTCTCTGCATGAGGGAAAACAATCTAGTGCTCAACAAACCAGAAGGTTATATTTGTAAGAGTGTTTTTTCTTAATTAATTTCTTCACTAGAAAAAGATGTTTTACCATGAGTATTTGACAGTTGAACTAAATGTTTATAAGTTACCCTTAAAATACAAAATTTTAGCACGTAGGCCGACAGTACTGGTTAATGATAAAACCGACAAACCATTTGGTTCTCTAGGATGAGCGTGCGAGGTATAGACTGATAGAGATTTAAGGACAAGCGCAATATATTGATGTTGATTTTTATTCCTCCAAATAAGGGAGTGTTTTTTCATTGTGACATCACATGCATAAGGTCTATTCAGGCACTGAGTCATGTAAAGGCCTGCTTTACTCTGGTCGACCAAGTGTCTAATTCACCTGAGATTAAAATGATATTTTCCCGTAAACGCTCTGAAATATTTTGTCCTTATCAGATACATTTGTGGAAGTAATGCACACGGTAATACTCAATAAAATTTCCATTTGATCGATTGTCACCTTATTTCAACTCTAGTAATAATTTCAGAAATTATTAGAGCTGTACATGCCATAATAAGAGCTATGCGAGAAAGGCAGAGATTTTTACCAGTATAATTTGCTTCGATATTCGCAGAATCCCCGGAACAACGCCCATGCATACTATTGATACCCACATTGTTAACCATGCGCTGCAATCGTGACTGAATAACAACAACTTCAATAAACAAAGGTACTTCAAAAGTATGAAAATACAGATAGGTTGAAAGTACTTCAAGCCTTTACTTTTTCATTTGAGTTTGGAATTTTAAGTTGTCCCTTATCTTCTGATGTAAACAGCAACAGTGCTGTATACTTAAGGTAGTTAGAAATAAATTCACGCCTTAAAGTTCAAGTAGTTGTTTTACGACGATAAGCGAGAGACTCCCGCACCAGCTGCACGTGTGAGTGACGCTTTTACCTTTATGACATCAAAATGGCAACGTCACGTCCCATGGCTAACAGACTCAACAATTAAGATCAAATTTAGTTTCTAAGTTTGAAAGGCAATTTCGATGGGAAACTGTGATCGGATGCGGAAGGAAAGCCAACCTTACAGTGTGGCGGTCCTCGAGAAGAGGACTTAGTTTTTAGGTTTAGCTCATCGCTGCGAAAAAGTCATCTCGAGGGGCTGCAGGGGCTGACAACTACCTGACTACTGAGATGCTACGAAGGCTATCTTTGACCGTGGGGCGAACTAAATTAAGTCCAACGTAGTTAAATAACGTGACTAGTTGATTTAAGACTATTTTGAGCGATTCGTCTTTACAGACCTATAAATCTATTTTAAGTTTAGACGCGGTTTTTTCTTTCTTTATTTTTTTAAATCCTAAATATTAAGAGTGCATTTGCTATTGCTATTTTCTATAGATCATAAAACTAAACGGCCCCATCAATCGGTATATAGTTTAGTCAATGTTTAGAATCAGTATGGGAATCGTTGTGTGCAAAACGGCACAACTTAAAGACCTAAAGCCCAGGTCATACTACAGCGATATCGGGTCGGATTACTGTCCGATTTCTGTGAGTTTCAGTTAAAATCTCCTTCCTCCATTGTCGAAAAGAACCAAACATTTACCATCCTGTGTAAATATATGATCAGTATAAGAGGACCACGGAAATGAAATATAAACTACTTATTTCGTGACGTCACATTGATAAAAAGCTTTTGTCGGATTACACGTATGCGATAAAAGCTGACCCTGCCAGACAATTTATATATCTACACAGGTTGGCAAATTTTTGTCACTTTTCGACCAAAGATGGAGGAGACTCCAAGAAAACTCACAAAAATCGGAGCGAAATCCGATCCGATATCGCTATAGTGTGACCTGGCCTTAATGTTCTGACTCCACACTGTTCCGATTCTTCTAACGTAATTGCTTAGGCCCCTCCCACAACTGCCTTATATTCATTCTCATCATTACACGATATCGGGTCATTGCTTCAGGTTGAGTATACTTGCAAGACCCATACGTGTAATCAAAACACCAACAGTACAGCACACGCTTTGTAATATGAGTTTGGTACTGGGCATTTTTTTTAACTTGCTGACAGTCAAATGGTTGAGCCAATTGAGAATTCCTGTAGACTACTACAAAAATTGTAGTTTGGGGTGAGAGTTGATTGCCTTTAATGAGGCTTCTTATAAACTCTACAGTTTACGAAACGTACTGAGGGTCCATAAATTTAAAGCGAAAATCTTCAGCAGTGTTTCAGAGATTGTATTTACATACATCAACGGACCCTCATGTTCCTATCTAAACTTGTATTTTCATCTTATGCCCTGTAGATCTCTTCACAACCTCAAATTTATACTGTGGGTCTCATAATTTTGTCTCTTCGCTCTTTATTTTCTGCTTTCTACAATGCCATGGAAGGTGTACTTCCATGTTTCTGCCAAATGTGTGATCAGAAGCCTATGCTACCCTCAAACTAATTTTGTTAATTTGAAATTTTAAAGGTCAGGAGCAGTCCCTAACCATTATTGAAGCAACAGCTAAATATCACAATTTTCCGCTTATTTCTCTTCAAAGTATCTTTCATCATATTTTATAACCTCAATATTGCATACTCAATGTAAAACAAGCAGTAACTTTCAGTAAATTTCAAATTTGAAGGAAAAAGTGTTATCACATGACTCTCAACAGCCAATCATGAAACAGGATAGTATACTACACAACTTCAAGTTGGGATGACTGCTCTTGCCCTTTAAAGGTTTTAAGGTCGATGTTACCCGGACTTCTCTCATAGAGTCACAAGATACATTGGCTTTTCGCTCTTGATCGCAAAATAAGCCAATCATAACATAGCAAATTATACTCCCCGATGAAATACTACAGAGCCTCTTGCAGTTTAGAAAAAACTGATTTTTAAGGCATTCATTTGAATAAAGATTTGGTTTTTGAAAACCAACTTAAATAAAACAACCAATTACAGAGTTTCCTTTCAAGTTTGGAACTAAAAGTAATCATCACAATTTCAAACTTTTTACAAGAGAATTCTGTACCTTTCGAAGTAACAGCTAAAGGAAATTGCAATTTCTCATCCAGTAAAAGATATTTCGCTACATAACCCGGCAATGCCTCATAACGACGTAAGTTAAGTTATACAAATTGACGTAAACTACGGAGCTCCTAAAGTGCCAGTCTGCATGTCATGATGGTGAGATAATTTATCTGACCAAGTTGTCATCTTTTCCTTAAGAAGTCGACATGTTCAAATAATTTATCTTACCATGTCGACATCCTTTGCTTATGAAGTCGACATGTTGAGATAATTCATCTTGCCATGTCTACATTCTGTGCTTAGGAAGTTGGCATGGTGAGATAATTTATGTAACCATGTCAACATCCTAATTTAGGAAGTCGACATGGTGAGATAATTTATGACACCATGTCGACATCCTTTGCTTAGCAAGTCGACATGGTGAGGTAATTTATGTTACCATGTCGACATCCTTTGCTTAGGAAGTCGACATGGTGAGATAATTTATCTTACCATGTATACACCCTGTACTCACAAAGTCGACATGGTAAGATCATTTCAACGAAGTACGTCTATGTATATGCACCCAGTGTCCGACACTGCATGCTGCATGTGGGCCAGGGTGCATTTCGTGATCGCCGGGATTTTCTGTAAGTGTGCATATACAAGGCAAATCAATCCGTAGGTGTGCGTATATACGTACAGTATACATGACTGTGATGCATACACGGACACCATACAATGGCAATGCGCGCACATGTATATATAGTGCACAAAATGCACTCTGGCATGCGGACAGCCCAGACGTGGCTCCAGGGGGAGGGGCAGCTTTTACGGCTAGATCAACAATAAAACATACGGGAAATAAGCAGTGCCACTCACTCACTTCGATGCTTTCTCTAAAGTCAGCTGCCGCCCTTTTGGAATGTCTGGATCCGCGCCTGGGGCAACTGGCTATGCATAGACATATATAGTTGAAATTATCCCACCATGTCGAATTCCTGAGCAAAGGATGTCAACATGGTGACATAAATTATCTCACCTTGTCGACTTCCTAAGCAAAAGATGTCGACATGGTGTCATAAATTATCTCCCTATGCCGACTTCCTAAATTAGGATGTTGACATGACAACATAAATTAAATCACCATGTCGACTTCTTAGGGAAAAGATGACAACTTGGTCAGATAAATTATCTCACCATCATGACATGCAGACTGGCACTTTAGGAGCTCCGTAGTAAACTATTCAAATGTCATTTCTAGTACATTTTGAAACTTCTGTTAAACACCTGTACAAGAAAGCACGCTCTAAAAACAAAAGATTGAACTCGTTCAATCTCTTAAAGTGTGAAAAGAATGAATTAATTCCATTTGAGCCTTAATTCGCTCCTTACATAGTGATATTCACTCCACGAAGAGTGAAATTCACTCCAAAAAAGTGATCACTCTCATTCTTAAAAACTGAAGAATGATCATTGCAGGCACTGAATTTTCACTCCCCTTGGAGTTAATTCCACTCTTCCTGGCCGGGATTGAATCAGCACTCTCATGGAGTGAATTTACACTTTTCACTCCATCGTTTCTAGCACCTAATTAATCTATAAAACACGAAAAGGATGGAGCATATGCCTCATATGATATTTCACGGGTGGTCGTAAGAATGTACAATACGTTTTACCTTCAGGGGAAGCATTATAACAATATCTCACTGATGAAATCATGAGAGATAGGCACACATGTAAGATTTACTAGACATGAAAAATTACTTGCTTCGCTTGTTTTGATAGCTGTAAAAATATAGGCCTATAGGCACTTTGCTGGGGAGAATAAAAATCTTCAAGGCTAGTTTGCAAGAAACTAAAAAACGGCATCTAGCATGATCGCTTAGCCATTTCAAATTAAAGAGAGGTTTTCAAGAAGTACGTATTTGACGTTACATTGAACGCTTTTATCATGACTTTTAATGGAATAAACGAACCATAACCTTTATTACAGTTGGCGTCGAAAAGACATTAGTGAGCTTTAAGCCCAGGTCACACTACAGCGATATCGGATGGGATTACTATCCGATTGTTGTGAGTTTCAGTTAAAATCTCCTCCATCCATTAACGGAAACAACCAAAAATTTGCCATCTTCTGTAAAAATATCATCGGAATGAGAGGATCACGGAAATGAAATGTTAACTATTTATTTTGTGACGTCACATTGACAAATAGCTTTATCGGACTTCGCGTATCCGATAAAAGCTGTCTGGGGACGTGACGTCACGGAAAAATTAGTGTAACTTAGATTTTCGTAGTCCCGCGATGAAAATCATAAATTTACACAAGTTGGCAATTTTTTGTTTCTTTTTGACCAAAGATGGAGGAGATTTGAAGTAAAACTCACAAAAATCGGAACGGAATCCGATCCGATATCGCTGTAGTGTGACCTGGGCTTTAGATTTTACGATGCGGACGTCATCTGCAACGCAATGACGTCACCCCGGTGTTGCCCGTGCCATTTTACAACTTAGTGTAGCGTTATTTCGCGTTGCGCTCGAAACGGCATAGACATTTATGATGTCAGTTCGTTGTAGATGAGGCCCGCGCCGTGAAACCTAAAGCTCCCTTATTGAGAAATCCGGGGAAGGGGTTGCCTAGAGAGGGTTGGGGCATAACTTATGAGGAAACTGCACTTAGCTTTGAATACATATAAGTAACAAGGGAGGCAATTTTTCAATACTGAGGGGAGGGGATTTAGAGTCATTGGACGGTTCCTCAAATATGTGGGGCGGGGCATGTCCCCCTTCCCTCGTGATCGTCGTCCATGATAAGTTTATGCACGGATATAGTTATACTTTCGAGTGTGCTTAAACGCTTCATGTAAATAATACTCGGTTTATGGAAAACGAAGCTTGCACTCTTTTGTTTCCTGCATTTCTGCGGTCATTTGATCACAATATTCGGGGGATTACTCCATTTTTCAAAAAAAAAAAAAAAAAAAAATCACTCTGTCAAAAATGTAAAGGCGAATTCTCAGATATGGGGGACATGTCCCCTGTTCCCTGGGGTCGTTTTCTATGATAAGTATATATGAAGAGGTAATAATGTAAAACCTTCGAGTGTGCATGCTTCACACAAAAAATATTCAGGTCATGGAAATGTATATCTCTACACACTCTTTTTAATTTCCTCGATTCAACGTCATGAACGGTTAGAATCAGAATGGCTACAAATTGTACAAAATCTATACAGATGTCAGGAAGAACTCTATCTCGGGTCACCTTGATTGTTTGGAACAATCCAGTTCGGTAATTTTTTTTGTGGCTATGCACATGCGCACATCCTCCAAATCGTCGGGATCATAACACAAACCGATTCCGTACCTACAAAACGTATTCCCGGATTTGGGTTTTGTATGAGTACTTCGTGAAATCGTTCTTTATTAATCCATCGCATCCATAACATAAAGAGGCAACTGAAGTGTCTTTTTGGTCAGTGGAAAATTTTAAATTTTAATCCCCCGTAAAGCAGGATTGAGTCCCCTTTTTTTGTTCGAGATACCGGGTTAGACACTTGATACTGTTGTAATACTGACGAAGTAAGGGAACGCCGTATACTAGGTGCTGAGCTCGGTTTGTGTATCCCACTCTGTGCCCGCCCCACAATTACATGCGGCATCTAATTACAGAATTTGCTTATTCCAAAACAAAATATGTACTTCATTATTTTGATATAAGAATTCGTGTCCTCCGATTACACTGCATACGTGAACAGTGTTTCAAAGGTAAGCTCTTAAAGCCTTTATTCTGGTCACGGGTCTTGCAAGAATTACAAAATTATTCTCGACAATTTTCTATAAACCCTGGTTGTCTTAATACTCTTTTCATAAATCAGGATATCACACATTAAAGATTGGTCAGTTTTGCTAAAAAAATCTCTACTTTTCAACAAAGCCACAAAAACGTTCTGTTAAGTGGGCTATTGCGTCAGATTCATTTTTTTTTCTTTATAATTGAAAGTCCTGTTTGTCCTTGAAATTTGATACTGTTGGAATATTTGAATATCTTTTCCTGTAGATCTAGCATTATCCTGTAGCATACGTGGGGTATAGCAAACAATGTTGGTTAATATTGCCTGCAGCGGCATCAAAATTTTAAATAAATTGAGTGCAACGTTTCAGTAATATTCTACGATGACATTACAGTTTCCTTATACTGCTAAAATGCATTAAAATCCCAAGAAAAAATGTATTTCTTTGAAAATTAGTCCTGTCGGAAGGCAATATACAATTCATATGCAATTCATATGCAATTCTTCTCCTAAAAGAGCAATTTTTCTGTATATTTTGAAGTCAATGAATTTTGCCCCCGGAAAATGCCTTCAAACCAAAAGTATTAGAAGGATGCATTTAAAAGATGTAACACTAACCCGGACAGGGATTTCCGATAAAGGCGCCACTTAAAAACAGACGTTTAAGTATTTATATAAAATTTGTAGAACGAGAAACTTATGATACTGAATTTAGCCGTGAGAAAACACTCTTCCGGTGAGTTAAGGGAAGAAAAGACGGCAAATTAGTCACATAGGACATAATTTTGACACATTTTCAGTCACTAACTGACTAATAAACTCTGGCCTAAGTCTTATATTGACCAACTCTGGTTGTTTGTGTCAGGAAGTTGACCGACTGAGGAAGTCGTCTTCATTGCTTGGGTCAGCTTTCGAGAAGAGGAGTAAAGCGAGGAACCGCTACCATTCCCTCTTCAACTTGGAATAGTGGTTAAAGACTAGGGATACTCAAAGCTCGTCCGATAGGGACGTTAAATGGCATGGAAACATATGATTGGCCCAATATAATTTTCCACAAAAGGTGCAAGTCCGCGACGCTCGCTTCTTATAGATAGTTCTCACGTGACGTCATAGGAACATTTCACGTAACCTATTTAAACCATGTTTAAGGACAACCCCGGTACGTAAAAACAGACTCGCCCTCAGATAGAGCGGTTTCTTACCTCTGGTGACGTCACTGAGAAATATCTATAGACGAATCCGATCAGTGCTTGGTTTTAGTGACTGTAGGCAGCCATTAGTGGGGCCCATCAGTTTTAAATCGTCTTTATTTATTGTCTTAATGTAATTTCAAACCCTCATATACAGTGAAATTGATGCGCACTGTTGAGGGAATCAAGACGCAGTTTTAGTGTACAACCATCTATGGTGCAGGCAGGGTTAGCGCTGAGCTCCAAATTCAGTGGGTCCCAGCCTTGGTTTTTGGACCCCTTAAAAGTATGAAACATTAAATTTAAGGGGTCCACCAGGAATTTTAAAGGGTCCAATGCTCCCGCCATCTATACTTTTCCTCAAGTTCAACCCTATTTTCCCCTGTAGGTACTTGAGTTAAATACTACAATGTTTAGGTGCTGAAAGTTTAGTCCATAGTGTTAAGTAAGAGTGGATACAATGATCTCAGAGAAAAAATATGTGACATCAATGCTTCTGTTTGCTTTCCTGGTAATACTGTAGAGTGAAGGGTGCTGATTCCACAAATTTCATCATTTTTTTTAGTATCGACCGATTATACTATAATAGGTAATACCCGATGCCGATTACCTGTAACAGATTATTAAAAAGAGGGAAATCACGTTTGTCACTTTAGTACGCGCCCGTCCTTGCTTCGTGCATATCGTATTACCATAACCAGTTCAGGATGGGAAATACTGGGAATAGTTCCGTTCGTTTCGAACGGGATATCATTTTTGTAGGCGAAATAGTTTCACTTCAAAATTGGAGATACAAATCATCCCTTAATACAGTACATTTGTTTGCAGTCCATGTCACATGCCCTTTGATAATTTAGTTCAAAGGCCAACACCATGCTCTGTCTAGTTTTCATCCCCCAATCATGTCGGCACATTGCATTCTTTTACTGTACTGGGTTGTAGTTGTGTTAATATACTGTACAGTAGCTACTCTCCCGCTTTAACGAACCCCATGTATAGCGTGTTCGATTTGCTTCCCTTGACTTACTCGAGCCTCGAGCTAGGGCTACGATGGTCATGCGCAGTTGGGTGAAATAAACGAACGTTTTACGGTAATTACTGGAGAAGTTGGTTCACAATAGCCAATGACAGAGCCCGTAGCTGGATGGCAGAGCGAACTCTGGTACGTACGTATTACATGCGGTTCGCTTGTACGATGAACGTAGACTCGAAACAATGCTCATTTAGAAAATTCTCGAGAAATAACACTTGAGTGACTTCACTAATTCCGACGTCAACCACTTTTCACAAGTCAGAAGTTTCATGTTTACCCCACTGTATTTACATGCTCAGAAATTGTTCACGAATGCATGTTCTTCGTTTGGCTGTCATGTTTTCCCAAAGCACGATGGGATATTTACCTAAGTAACCGACTCGAAGGGTCGCTCACTTGGGCCTGGCGCGAGTAAGCGCGAACACTGACGTCATTAGCTAATCGAACGTAATCGTGCCAGACACGAGTTAACTCGGGCGAGTAATCGAACACGCTAGTAAAGCAATTATGATAATCTCAGCAGTTCTGGGCACCCGTATAACGTATCTTATGGTTTCTTTCCGATATAAATATCCCCGGATATTTTTAGCAGTTCTCGTTCAAAAATTACTGTACGTCTTGTTGAAAAAGAATCTGCAACTGAAATGCACGGAAGTCCGATCCCCGAAAAATCCACGCACGCAGAGATTTGTGATGCCGTTTCTAGGTGAATTTAGCACGGGGCTTGTCCGGCTTTGCTCGCCGGCCGGCATTACAAGCGCGATCGTCGTATATAACACAAACTCAACGTAAAAACTTGTCTCGAGATCGAGTATTTTCACACACTAAATCACATAGGCGAAGGCGCGAATTGTGATTGGCTGCCTAGAATTTACGCAATTTAACCAATCACGATGCCGGGGCTTATTTGAATTTTGCAATGGATCTTTTGCATATGATGTCACCCAGCAAAACAGGATGCCTTAGTTGGCGGTAAAAACGTAAGTCTAGTACATGCATGGGCTAAGAAGTTTGCTGCAAGAGACCAAGTGCATTACTGTTTTCGTTTGCAATGACGTCATATGATAACATTGCTTAAGTCCTGTATTACGGAAGGAATGCTGGGAATGACTTAATTTATGCAAGATAATAACCGGCAAACTACACAAGATTCTAGTTGATTAGTGTACAAAACGTGCACAGATATGTATGCAAAGCTTGGGGATTTGAAAAATCGGCGAAACACTGCAGCTAGCTAGATAGTCTGTACTATGTGTTTTGTGCAGAACAGTTTGTACAGCACCTTCCGCGGCTCCTTCTGCGTGACAGCAAGGAATATACCTTGAGTGCTCTTCTAAATCGAATTTCATTCATTTAATACTACCGCGTTGTGGCGGAAAATATCAAACGATCATTCCCATTGCAGGGATAGGGATCGTTCTTCGATTTGAGTACCTTTTCGTCTGTCACGGAAAGTGTTTACAACACGTGGTCAGTCATTTCGTTAAAGTACGTTAGTTTTGTACAGGGATCTCAGGCGATAAACCACACAGTTAAGTCAATGTTTTTTCTGAGAGAGCGTTCGTTCGAACGGGGCACTGTGAATGAAGCAATAAGCCCTGCCCCTTCACAGCGCAACAAGCGATATTTTTTGCAGGTTGCCTTCCTTATAGTATAACATCAAAACAGTTCCGAATCAGGTTATGCTGGGGTCATAGTGTTTGGTTCTGACTGTCGGTGAACTCCGTGCTGATATGGGGCATAAGGCCATGTGTATATATGTGCAAACTGCCCAGTGTATTTATGTGTTTTTCTAGGGATATCGGGGAGCCAAACCGTCTTTAGTAAAAGATTGAATTGAAGCCAGAACTTTCAAAAAGGAAGCCTCGTGCATCAGCCCATAAAATTTTTCGTAACAGGGAATATCCATGCTGGCTGAGGCCAAATTTCTTTGCGTCCAAGCTTACTTCTCGGGACGCGCGGGAAGAAGCCTAATTTATGAACTGCGCGTCCAGAGACAGAACCTTGCGTCTATGACGCGCAGACGCACTAAAACGCGAACCCTGGGTGCAGGTAAGCAAGGAAATTGAAATATTAAAAGGTGATAAACCCCAGTTATGGCCGACTTAAATCAGAGTATCACTTGCTGTCCGAATTTGTCTATAGAGTATTTTCACGTGACGTCATTATTGGGTAGCCACGCCCACTGCCAGGCAAAATATCAGCAGTCATCAAATCGGTCATTATATCAGCTGCTTCTCAGTTAGCTATTATGTACTACACACATACGTTTGTAGTAGGCCTATTTATTTTTATCAGCCAGATAAAATTGATCGCGTGTCACTTGACAGCTACGAGTTTGTTCTTGACATTTTTCAGTTTCAATAACAAGCAACTTAAGCAAATAAATAGTATCGCTTTCATAATCCAAGACATGGCGCCACTTTAAACCACACCTTCGTTTCTGTCTGTGCAGTCAATTTTTCCACTTTCATTGCTTCTCTTCAAATTCTTAATTGGGTGAAGTTATGGACGAATGTAAAAATAAGACTAAATATTCATTCTACAAAAGTGAAAATGATTCTTTTTTCGATTGCAACTTTTCAATGAAAATTTAGTTTGATCTCCCTTTTCTCTCCAAAAGAGCGATCATTCCAACTCTAAATGTTGGAGAGAGTTCCCTTTTTCTTAATTCATACTCAAAATAGACATTTACTTTCATGATTTCCTGGTTCAAAGAAATCACGAGATGAATGTCAAAGTTGACTTGAAACAGTTTTGCATGCCCGTTCTCATTCAGTGGCGTAACTAGGGTCTGTGGCGAACGGGGCAAGAAACGAAATTGGAGCCCCACCCCATCTTCCGGGGAGGATCTTATGAACACTCACACAACTCAAAAATTTAAATGGCTCTTTCAATATCATGCTTTGTTGCAGGGGTGTGGCCAGGATTTGCCCAACAGAGGTACCAGACAACCCGACATGCAGGTGAGCATTTTGAAGCTCCGACGAAGGCTATGAATTCCCGGTGGGACGTGACTGGCCCATGGCAGCACTTGAGGCGCGCACAGAGCACCGAAGTTTTTGTTTTCTTAATACTGAAGTAATTACAAATTCGGTGCTTGTTTTGAGGAAAGATTGAAATTTTTGGAAGAAATTTGGCTTTTAAGTTTGTAGGGACCATTACAAATGTTGAAGAATCTGACCTACATATTAGCAAAAACGAAAAAAAGTTATATGGGTTACTGAAATTCATTTGGGCTTAGGCATTTTATTGTAGACCTATGTACTAAGGCTCTAAAACGAAACAGGAATTTTGCCCAAACCTTTTCCCCTTTTTGACAAAGATTTGAACATTAAGAGCTTACATTCGAAAAATTATGGAATTTAATGAAACCACATTTGGGTGAAATTGAAAACTTTGGGGTTTCTATAGTGATCTGCCTTTCAAGAGCAAAATTAAGAAGAATTTCGGAGTGGCTGAAGTTGGCTTGGGTTTTTTCATTGCACAAAGTATTTACCGAAATTGGAAAATTTGCTGAAAATCTTTTGCCATATTTAACAAATATTTGTTATTCTTAAGCGACAAATTTGTTTTTTTTTTTTAATTTAAGAATCCGACCTTCTTATGAGAAAGATCAGATAGGAAGCCGACGCAAATTTTACTTTGTTGGGGTTACTGAATATTATTTTGCAGAATAAGGCCCTCGGACGATATTGGGAAAGTTTTCGAAAAAGTTTCGCTTCTTTTAAATATATGTTTAAAAAATTGGAACTTAATATATTCAAAGAATTTTAATGCTAAAAAGTTGAAAAATGGTTTCATTTGTACAGCAGAATTGAAAAATTGAAGTCTTTATTGAACAGTTGAAGATCAATCTGTCCAAGTTCATATAGGCAAAAACAAGGCTGAAGTTGGTTGAGGTTTTATATTTTGTCGTACGGTGAAAATTAAATTTCAATAAAATCGGTGGTCATTGTTATTTGTTAGGGATTAAAAGAATTGGTATTTTGACGTCTTGTTACAGTTGTCAAAATGCGAAATATTTCCTAGCTTGAACTAACCACAATACCATACCAAGGACGACCTGTAAGTTTGGTCATAACACGAATAACGGTGGTAGCAAACAAGCAACGTTAATAAACTTTCATCAGTCCATGTAATGGTCAAATTCATAATTTGGAGAGATAGAGAAATCCCCGGAATTATTTTTTCACCTCAAGATTAAAAAAAGCAGATACGACCGAGGGACTTACGTTTGGGAAAGTCAGTATTTGTTCTCAAGTGAGCTCAAGTACTGGCTACATGCGTGGCAAAATCATATAGCCATGGTTTAGGATTAGAGGAAACACGTCCGGCCTAGAAACTTTTTTGCTGTTTTGGCTCAGTCGGAAGTAATCCTTGCCTTGATCAAAATCACTACCCCTCAAAGTAACTTGCCTGGCTGTGGGACTCATCCTTAAGGAAAACATTCGTTTTCATGTTTCTCTGATAGAATGTTCTAAGGCCATTTCTTTCCAATAAAAAACTCACAATTTATCCGGATGGGATGAGATTAAGGGCATTCATACTGTATGATGGAGGTGCGAATACTGCCCCAAGACGTACCGTACAATTCTCGCCATGACGGTACAGCTTGACTCAGGCGCACACACTTTTAGCGGTCGATACAGGCACTAACCAGCCTTCCATAATTCCCCCAAATTTACAAAAAAAAAAAAAAAAAAAAAAACATTGCAGAGCTCCCAACCTTGGCGCAAGAAAAAAATAAACTGCTTGTCATTTTTATAAAAAGCATGCATGAAATAATTCTCTCTTAAAGATATTGTTTCGTCTTTCAACCACGGTTCATATGAAAAAGTACTGAAGTATTGTTCAAGATATCTCCCACCAGAAAATGTGTAATATCGAACAAACCATTTAAACTAGATTAGTTTGCGTTTTATTGTGTATAATAACTGAAAGTAATTTTATTTGACAAACACGTGAAAATAATTTTTAGAAGAGAGGGGAAGTGGTCTTTTGGATCTTGTATGATGATCATCAAACATTAACAAACGCCAACGAATCGAAAGGGAATAATACACATCTGTAGTCGACAATATGTTTGACGTGTATGGTACTGGGTTGATAGGTGGGGAGAAAATAGGACCGTACAACAGGCCCGAAACCGAGGGCGTTTGGGGCCAGGGCCCACATGCTCCTGAATCAGTTAATTGGCTTGCCCTGTGCTCTTTGGGCTTTGCCTGCAGGTCACTATGCAATAGCGAAATTTATCACTACTTACGACCTCCCTGAGCTTGGCTTGTCCCCTACTCTCCAAGTTTTGTTTCGGGGCTGCCATATCATGACCTTAGTGGATCTGGGTCCGAACAATGGCCCCTTTTCTGCTCGCAATGCACAATGCACGTCCTATGCTCTACCATTTTAGTCAAACCGACCAAACACGTATTTAGAGGGAAATATTGCGTTTAAAATGCACCATTATGCAAGTAGCAGTCGTTACCAACCGTTCAGTATCTATAATAAACACCAGCAACAGCCGTGTCTGAAGAGTTAAGACGCGGGTGCATCACTTGAAATTTCGAAAGATTGGGTGATCAAATTATTCTTGAAAATCAAATGATTATATTTCTATTTCTGAAAAGAGTTAGTTCTTGATATGGAAGTTACAGTATTGGGCTATTCTGAATAACCTCTATCTTTCTGTTACAATAAATGTTGGATTTAAATTTAAGATCTTTCTGGAGAACAAAGCAGCTGTTGGCAAATTTGATCAAATAAAGTAACGGCCTGAATTGCCTGGGAATGCATCAAAGGTTTCGTTTCCCTTGAACCACCAAACTTCAATCGCACTAAAGTGTCATTTATTCTTCGACCTAAAGAGGAAACCGCGACGAGAGCTGATAATATCAGTAAATTCTTAATTGTATAAAAAGCTTTTCTTTTTCCTAGAGAAGGATGGTCATCACGAGATATGTACCAATGCGGAAAACCACAACATTGAAGAAAACTTCCGAATCACATTTACGGCTTACCGATCTTATTTTTTCGAAAGGGAAAATTATGGGGTTAGATGAACTATTACGAGTTGAATTATGACAGATAAAGTCAAGATAAGACAGACCTGCATTCCCTCTAACTGCTATAGAGTGAAAATGTTCCAAAAATGATCTATACAGTGACACTATACTCTCCATCGTTTGACATTTTCAATCACTTAGTAGAGTTATTTGCCATGCTGAGCAGAGTGGAATTCCATTCCATTTTCTGTCCATAAAATGTGGTGACTGTAGACAATCGATCGGAAATGAATTTCATTCTTTTAGACATACGGAGAAAACAGGCGCTCTTCAATAGCAAGCCCCCTGTGGGCTGGTGGTTGTAGAATATACCCACGGTATTTTCCGCCTGTCGTAAGGGGCGACTAAAGGAAAAACCGAACTTGAACTTGAACCATACTTGAAAATAAATTTAAACTTTGAACTTTTTATCAAGTGACTGACACTATATAACACATTCGTGTTGGTTTGTCGTTAAATCTCATCCGTCTAAGTAGTCAACATCAACTTCAGCATGCCGTTGCAAACTTTCACAGGTCGTACCGTACCGTAGCTAATATCACAAAGCATTCATGGAGAAGTGATTTGACATAGTAGGCCTAAGACTATAGTTTTTCACCATGCAGGGTATACGTCTACACCAGTCATTCTTGCGGACTTCAATGTTCAAGCGACCCAAATGTCATAATTTTGCAATTTTCAGCGAATAACCCAAGGAGTGTGCAAAAATATCTCCTGTAAGGGGCACAACATTTGCTAAAATGTAAAAATCGCCATTTTGAGGGGGGGGGGGGGGCTAACTCTTTAAAGAAGGAGGTTAAGTTGGTTAAAGGTGTGATATTTTTTCATTTACTTTCTGCAACCAGGGAACTGTAAGGGAAGGAGAAACAATGCAGGCTCCTCCTTTGTCCTATGTGCGTAGCCGCCACTTAAGAGCTCTTAAGATGATTTTCCTCCATTAGTATTACATTGCCAGCCGTCAAAGAAAGCAAAATTTATTTCAACTAAGGCAGCAAAGTGCCCCTTTTTAAAAGGGGTACAGTGTATTTCTTTATTACTTTTGAAGAAAAGATACATTATTCGCTATTTCAGGAACAAACAGGAATTGTTTGAAATATCATCATCGAAATTTAGACTCCCCTTGGTTTACAAACATGTTCATTCCTTTTGTAATAAAAAATTAGAATAATAATGGAATTGTTCAACTTAAAAGTGACTGATAGTCGTTTTAATAAAAAAAAAAAAAACTGTGAAACCGTTCCACATGTGTAGGCTAAGCAGATATCTTTAAAAGCAGCATCTTGACAATGGTCTTAGTTTCATGATTACTTTCAGTCCTTATACAGAAATACTAAGTAATGTGTAGAAAATGTGGGGCAAACATCTGACCTGTTCGACTGTAATTTAGGAGTTAGACAGGGGGAAAATTTGTCCCCAGTGCTTTTCGCTATCTTTTTCAATGATTTTTAAAGGTTTATTAGCCGTTATTATAAGGGTTCAAATATTTTAAGTGGGTCTTTTAAGGAACATTTAAGTGATGATGACGTAGAAGTTTTTTCTGAAGATATTTACTTTATTATACGCCGACGATACTGTAGTTCTAGCTGAGAGTGTAAAAGATTTAAAGTTAGCTTTAAATGGTGTAAAAATGTATTGTGATACATGGAATTTGACCGTTAACATAAATAAGACGAAAGCAGTTGTATTTTCTAGAGGTAAAATTAGAAAGAAACCTGTTTTTTTATTTTTGGGATAAAGTGCTTGAAGTCGCCGAAGGCTATTCTTACTTAGGTGTTCAATTTAACTTTAATAACAAGTTTAATAAGGGCAAAGCGTTGCAAGTAAACCAGGCTCAAAGGGCATTGTATATTCTCCTTACTAAGTCTCGTAATCTCCAACTGCCAATTGATTTACAGCTGCAATTGTTTGATCAATTAGTTTTACCTGATTTACTCTATGGGTGTGAAATAATGGAGTCATTTCAACTGAAGTTTTTAAAAAATATTCTCAGAGTGAACAAGTATACTCCCAGTTGTATGGTTTATGGGGAACTAGGAAGACATAAGTTAATTAATACGGTTGATGTTAGAATGGTGGCCTTTTGGGGTAGACTGGTCAATGGCTCTGCACATAAACTTTCGGCTATGATGTACAGGCTTTTAAGAACTTTAAATGATAGAAAAATTTATTCATCTCCTTGGATTCTTAAAGTTCACTCCGTTTTTAATAATATGGGCTTATCATATATATGGGATACCTCAATTATGAATCATCAAAGTTTTTACTCAAGTAGTACATTATTCCCAGTTTCATATAATAAAAGTGTAAAGACGCAGAGGGTTGGTGACATTTATGAGCAAGAATGGTTGTCCGAAGTAAATACAAATAGTCAATGTTTAATTTATAGAATTTTTAAGAAAAAGCCAGAACTCGAGAAATACTTGAAAGTACTTAATATGCGGGAACGGATTAATTTATGTAAACTTCGTTGTGGTAATATCAAAATTCCTACAGTAACTGGGAGGTTTGTAAAAATAGCTTTGCATGATAGAATTTGTACCTTGTGTGTTGGGGGGGGGGGGGTTCGGGGATGAGTTCCATTATTTATTTGAGTGTGATGCATTTACAGATGTCAGAAACTTGTTCACAAAACTTTATTTTAGGAGGAAATCCAAATACATTAAAAATGGAGCAGTTATTTCAAAGTAAAAGTAGGAAGACACTAGTAAAGTTGAGTTTATTTTCGGGGGTGTTAAGAATAGCGTTTAAGTCTTAGGTTGGGGTCGGAATTAATAAGCCATTTTCTCTTCATACATTTTTTACTTTATTTTACTTATTTCTTCTTATTCTCTCTCTTTTTGTTTGTTTGTCTTGTAAAATGGAATTAATCCTTTTAATGTTATCTTTATTGCCTATTATACCTCTTCGGAGGATGAAAAGAGAATAAACTGAACTGAACTACACTTGAAAAAAGGAGGTCACCATTAAGTAGGAAAGTCAACAAAAGTCAACAATAAAAGCAAAGTGAACTGTCAATCAAATTGGTGCTTGAAGAGGATTTAAATATTTTCAAGTACATTTTGTCTGACAGATTAAGTCGATGTTTCTCCTTCCCTTAGAGTTCCCTGCTGCAACCCAGTGCAGCCTGAGTCAATTTTTGTGACCCAGTTTTGGGTGGCCACCACCAATTAGGAATCGAGGTCCTAAGTAATAAACTATGATTATGAATGCACAAGGAATTTTGCTGAAAGGCCATGGACCAGAAGTAAACAAGGTGGAAAATTGGAATTCTCTGGCATGAAATGACTTGACCTTACGATAAGGGCCTAGACAAGGACTTCTCGGCTTTTTACTTAAGATCATGAATGGTATATGTATAAGGTCAAGATCAGAATCACTTATGACATTACCCTTTATCAGGGGGCTGTTACCGTATTCTAGAACATCCAAACCTTGTTGCAGAGGTCTGAGATTTTGGGAGGTTTTTACCCTTCAGGGACTTATCCCATTTTAAAGCAGAATTGCCATAGTATAATTTCTGAGTTTCGCTCCTTGGCTATTCACAAGAGAGTCGAGGGAGGCTGAAAAACACATTTCCTTATGTACCATCAGCGTTTTGACGAAAGGCGAAACCAAACTGTAGAAGGGACCCTTTCTCCTCAGAAGAAGCTGATGTCTCCTCAGAAGAAGCTGGGTGCTCTGGAGTGCCTTACGAAATAACGTGACCAACCCGACCTTCAGAACTAAAACATTTTATATCACACCTATTCAATTAATGAGACACCTTTTGCGTGTCTTTGAATTTTTTAAATGGTTTCTTTCTCCAATGTGATTACATGAGATACATGGAAACTTCACAAATTTGAAATGCCCCCAAATGAAGCCCATGTCCTTATTAAGGTCAAGGTTAAACCAACAGATTAATTAAATTAGGAAAAAAGAAATTGTGATATTAGACTATCGATAAAGTCCTGCGGCTCTACGCTTTATACTGGATACCACAAATGACCTTCACTTATTAACACAGAAATAATAAAAGAACACATGCAGTACTCAATGGAAATTCACTAAATTAACGAACAGTTAGTTGCTAATGTCACAACCCCACTTAGATTTAATTGCTCTTTCACAGGACAGAAAAAATCTTGCTTAAAATCATTTCTTTAATTTTGTTAATTATACAATGTTTTGGTTCCCAATTCCCTGTCGAGTTTCCAGCTCCCTAAAATTTCGAAATTTGTCACATATACACTGATATAAAAGACAATGAATACATTTTCAACTTGTTGACGGTACGAAGACTTTAAAAAATGGAACCCACTGCTACTGTTCTTGGTTTTCAGTATTATAAGGAATAGGTAGTGAGCCGCAGCTGGAAAAAAGACCGTGGGTCGGCCCGACTTGAACCAATCGGTTAGAAACTGGGCCGGAAAACTTCAAAGTAGCTAACTAGCGGACGATTTGATTGTACAGATGACGGGTCTCAGGCGTAAGAAGCTATTGTTGAAAGTTGTTTGGGTCAGCCGTCTTGAGAAGACCGACGGGTCTTAGGAGAGAAGGGGAGAGTTCCCTCTCCGTTGTGTGAAAAATTTTCTTAACTTGAGGTTCCTTGTATTAAATCTGTTTTAAAAGCAAGTATATTTTATGTTAAATCAGTATAACGCCTTTGCAGAGAAAACAAATAGGGACTTCTTGTTTTTAATTCGCTCACATCATTTCGTCTGCATTTAAGTAGTTTTTTTTTATTTTCCATACAAATCGCTCCCGTTATTTCCCACCAATAAGACCTTGTTTTAAAGTAATTCATCCGTTTCCAGCTTTTACAATTTTACCTTCTTCAACCCTGTCATTGTCATCTAATCATTGTATCTGTTAATCATAATATTAGGATAAAAACCAATATTGAGAATTTTTGTTCAGACTAATGTGTCATTGTAGAGCGTAAGTGCGTTTTGATTAATGCGTATTTTAACTCAGCTCCCAGCTTAAGACGCTTATGTAATTTTTTAACTAAGACGCAGTCTTATTATTTCAAGGTAATTTCCTAACCTATCCAAAAGCTTGATTTTTATAGAAACCACTCGAACAAATTACTTACACGAAATATAGCTAAATATTAAAGGGGCATATTGAGTCATTGATAACTTGTAGGGTACTATCACATGGTAACACCTATTATTAGCGTATTTAAGGCCTGTATACACAGGACGCATTTCAGGACACATGTGTCGCAACATGTTGGCCGACACAAATGGACACAAATATTTTGCCCCTGTGTATATACACTAGACACATGTCGCGGACACAAGTTGCAACACTTGTTGCGATACATGTCGCTTGTGTCTGCCATGTACACACTGGGAACATTTTCGTACATCACAAGGTGTTTGGTAACATGTTGCGACGCATGTGTCTTGAAATGTGTCCAGTGTAAACTGGGCTTTAGTCAAGTTTTGCGCCCCACAGTTATGCAAAAATTTAAAATTTTGAACATGTTTTTTTTTCAGCCACATTTTATTACATTTCTTTCTCTTGTGTAAATGGATCATCAATACAAATCATAAGTCATCATAAAAATAATAAATAAAATATCAATTTCGTTCTTACCAACCTTTGCATTTTGTATGGCAAAGGTAATAGTATTTTTTACAAATGAATATTTTGAAAACTATTATTCAATAAGTTATACGTGAATTACCTTTTACTAACTTTGCTCATAGAAATTTTCTTTCGGAACATGTTAATATCTTGACTTGTAAATGTGCAAATTTTGAAAACTGAACTTATTCACTAATTAGTCATTAAGCAAAACAATTATTCATAGGATATGAGGGTTGTCTAAATTTGACCAGCTTCCTTGTTTGACACCTTGTCATTAGTATGTGAAGAAAATTTTGGGAAAACCTGGTGATTTTTAAGAACCATCTCAATGTACCGCTTTAAAGTGGGACCGCTAAAATATAACGAAACGTGATCATTTGGTCCTTTAATTAATATTCTGACAGTATCGCGTAAATTGTGCTCCAGGCAATATGCATTTGTTCTCATCTTGAAATTACAATGCGCGTAAAGTTTTCCGTCCTATGCAACTCATTAATATAATTAATACAAAAACCATTTTTATTTACGCTTGCTACTAAACCCCATCATCAGGTTTGGTTTTAACTTTTTTGATTTATGTGTCTCCATTTAAAATTCATAAAAAAAAACACAGCCAAGTGACCCACAACTTGAAAAAAGGAGTGGACGCAATTAATTAAATCAGGTTAGATAGGATTTGAGGCGTAAAACTACAAAAGACACAACAAAACCAATCCGTGAAAAATTAAATACATGCAAGACAAATTTAGGAAAAAGACAAAACAGCATTTGTTTTGTACTCTTGGTCTAATTTTTTGATGGGAGAAGAAAATCACTGTGCACGACCGCTAAGATAAGTGGTCTGCTACAACTTCACTGTAGCAACTAAATTTTTTTGTTCAGCATGTCCGTCTGTTTGTTTGTTTCTTGAGCATGTCATAGCATGTACTTATCAACTACAGTTTTTTTGTACACTCTAAAAACATCCTGGTTAAATTTAACCAGGATCGGGGCAATTATTTTCCATACATTTCCTGGTTAAAATAACGCGGAAATCCTGGTCAAAATTGACATTTTCCTTGTTAAATTAACGACTGGTTAGAAATCCTGATAAGAATTTAACATTTTCCTGGTTAATTTTTTTTAAACCAGGAAATGTATGGTTAATTATTGACCCCTTCCTGGTTAAATTAACCAGGATTTAACCAGGATGTTTTTAGAGTGTAGCAACTGGGGAAAAACCATGAGAATGAAAACCAAATGTGGAATAAAAGCGAGTAAGGAAATCTTTGGTGCAAAAGTTGGAAAACAAAATTCGTAACTCCAAATTTGCTTACCACCTTCGAATTTAATAACCGCGATATAGGCTCATGAATGTTACTTCATAACGTTGAATTATACAGTCGAGTTAATGGTGTTATTTTTTATTAAGACCCGTTCATCCACACACATACATATAAACAGTTTTAACTTAAAAGATGACTTAGTCAGTAAGTTGAGTTAACAGATAAAAAGGGAATTAATTCAATAAAAGTGTGAAAACATGCACTCTAAAAATTAAAAGAGTGGACTAAGTCACTCACTTATAGATTGAAAAGTATGAATTGACTACATCAGAGTGTTACTGCACATGAATAGTATAGAATCCACTCCAAGACAAGTGAAATTCACTCCAAGTAGAGTTAAAATGCAATCCCTGCCCGAATTTCAGATTTTGCGGACAATTTGTGGCAGTCTGCCCCCTGACCCCGTCTCGATCACCGATGCGTGCCTTGTATAATAATAATTTTTGAAGTACTATAGAGTGCACTCTGCAGGGATCACTTCTTTTCTTAAGAGTGGTCCCTCTAGACACTCTTCTTGAAGTGAATTTTCTCTCTCTTGGAGAGAAAATTATTCAAACTTTCACCCTCCTAACCAGCGATATTTCACTCTTTCTGTTTTGTCTTTTGTCCCCGAACAAAGAAACAGAGTAAGGTTGAAAAATAAATATAATATTTACAGATATTCACTGTGATTAAATAAACTGTACGCATTGTACGCATTTAACACTAATTAGTATACCATAACTGAAATTACATATAGATACTAATTACCGCAGTTTTCCGGAATAAGAGCTTATGCGATATATTACCACCGTTTTAAATTAAACAAATTTAAAATAAATTTTGTCACCACACAAAGAAACAAAAGAAAATTTCCCTGTCCAGACTTTCTCAAATTTAGCTATGGGTAAACTATATAGATCAGCCCTAACCCTCTGTTTAAGATAACACTCTTTCTGTTTTCAGAGTGTGGATTCATAAAAATGCAAAAAGAAGAGAAAAAGACAGAGAGGCTTTTATTATAGTGAAACCGTTACGTGCTACCACCAAACTTGACAACGGCTTTAGTGCGTCAAAAAATATTATGCATGGTACGCATCGGTGGTCGAGATGGGAACAGCGGGAAGACTGGCCCAAATTTTCCGCAAAATCTGAAGTTCGGGCAGGAATTTGGGAAAAATTCGGACAGAAATTTGGGGAAAATTCGAGCAGGGATTTGGAAAAAAAAAATCGAACAGCTATATTTGAGTTTTAAAAACAAATGGTATGGTTTCTCAAAAAATTCCTAAACGTGCCCGAAATCTTAAAAAGATATCATGTCCGAAAAAAAAAGAGAGAAACGTCTTGGTCGGAGTAAAATTTCAATGAAAAATAACAATATTCCAAAAAATTCGCTTTACCTTCGAGTAGAACAAAAATATATCATTTGTGAGTCTTCAACAAATAAGTGACTGTAAAGATCCTCCTTATAGGCCTGGGAAATATCTTTTTCGGAGTTATGAGGGGTCCGATTATTTCAAAATATTCTGTACGTTAAGTGCGAACCAATTATAGTGGCTCTCCGCTTAGATTGTCTTTCGGGCAGAATTGCATTTTTCGGGCGTAAATCGTCTGACCCGCACGCCTACGACTGTGTGATGTCACGAGGAATGATTATGGTATTGTGTGAAACTGGACATTTTGAGTGGACAAAGTATGTGTTAAATCACAAATTTGGAAAGAAGGCCGTGGCCGGCTCGACTTCGTAGGAAACTGAGCCGTCAAACTCCATCTAACTAAATCACATTTTTTTTTTTTTTGGGGGGGGGGGGGGGGGGACGCTATGTAAAGCAGTGAATTTCTTTCTCTGTGTGAAAATACCTTTCCAACAAAAAATATACTTAGTAACCTTATCACAGTATATATGTAAAATGATTGATTTTAAAGTCATAAAATCTGGGCGTATCCGAAAAGTCAACGGACTGTCTGATTTATTCCAACTTAACTAGGGTCCATCAGCTTTAATCTAAAGGGCGGGTAGAGGAGCGGAAATATACAGCCGCCCCACCCCGTAATCATATATTCAAAATTCTTAACTTTATTTTTACAATGTTGTGTTTCCTGTATTTACGGGTGGTAAACAGGTAAAAGGTCCGGGGAGGGCCCTTCCAGAGATCTGGGATTTTCTGGGGGCTATATTGGGCCCCTCGGAAACTTATGGTGGCGCGAAGGGCTAACACTCCGTCTTTGGGTTTCGTTCCCATTAAAGTCCTTGCTACGCTCCTGGAGGTATAAACACTGTTTTCACTCGCATACCTGGGTGTATAATGAAGCCAATTTACAAGTTACATGCATGAAGAAGTGAATCAGGTCCAACGGACGACAAATATTTAGACGAATTTTGAACACCTACCGTGTTAATGGTGAAGTAATTCGAAAAACAGTGTACAGTGTAAACACATTATATTAGTTTTGACACATTTTACCAACTTTCTTAGGGAAAGATTCATTGAGTCACATTCTGACGTGACATCGGAATTATTATTTAATATTCAGCAGTTAGGCTGCCCATGAAACCATATTAAATCAGATTAATAGGAAAAAGACATTTTCTAATTAAGCTTACCTCTCATTAACCTTCAATAAGGAAATGGCACCACCTGACGACGAGACTCTCGGCATGTACAGAGAAATCACTTAGACCTTCACTCGCAAGAAGGGGCAGGCTCAATATGCGCATGCTACCCCTTGTGAGACGAAGCAATCACAGTGTTGTGCGTGCCACACCCACACAACGCTACCCTTCAAGCGATCATTACCCTAATTAAATGCCTGCTGTATAACAGTATCGTGAGAAAGATAATTTTTACATCCTCGTTTGGGCGGGATTCCTAGTTGCGGGGAAATCCTCTTTTCTTTTTTCGAACTGATCAAAAACCGTTTGAGAAAATTCAGTGACAGGAAGGAATACTATGAAGTTGTTTTTGTATCAGCCTTTAAGTTTAGATAAGAAAAAAAAATAAGGATTAAATATTTCGTATACTACAATTTGGGAAATAAGTTCAATAACCGGTAACATTGCAGGGATAAAAGGAAAATATTTTAAATTTCCACACGTTTGAAGTTTCGTATATGACGTAAATTACGTACCCGGTCCTCTATGAGCAAGCTTTCACCTCACACCAAATGTGTAACGACTTACCCCTGTACCGATCATATTAATAGAACTCGTAGCCTAATACCAACTACGACACATGTACTTCAGAAGAAAATAGAAGTACATATTCGACACCTGTTATGAACGTAACCATGACCCAGATTATCACTATCGGCAGATTTAGGTAAGCACCACAGCCGGTAATCTATATCTCCGGGTACAAATCCATTCGATAGTTTGAGCTAGTTTGGTCCAAAACCTCACCTACAATAATTTCCCGAACTTTGGCAAAAAGAAATGTTCATTTTTGGATTTATGGATCTCTGTTTTTAGTTGTTTTGCTCCAACTTTACTGCTGACAAAGAAGATGAATATATCATTGTGCTGATTATTTTTGTAATACTTGTAAAACCCGTAAATCTTTTGAGACGGCTCTTTTTTTAAAAACACATATTTCAGAGTGGGCCCCAGATCCAGACAATCGGCCTTAAATGAACCTTCAGTGCCCGGATGCAAGAAATCCGTTCCCACAAAATACACCACCAATTACTCCCAAAATTACTCCGGATGTCTTTGTACATTTTAAAAATAAAAAGGGTAAAATTTCACTTGTTAGAAGAGTGAGAGTCAAAAAATTCTCTCCAAAGGAGTAGAAATTCACCCCGAGGAGAGTAAAGTTCAACAAAAAATGCCATTTTCCAGTCTTGATGAAGTGTCGACTGGACAACTCTAAAGAAATAGCGATATCACAGGCCCTCGTTACAGAGTGAATTTTCACTCTTTCTGGAGTGCATTTCCCTCTCCTTGAAGAGTGAAAAAAAAAATCATCATCCTAATGGAGTGAACTCACACTGCTCTCTCCATTATAGAAGGACGTAGTTCACCGTTGTGTTTAGAGTGTAAAGTGTCTTAGCCCAAGTGAGCAATCAATAAGCGGTTCGGTAATTTGTTTTGGTGGCTATGCCCATGCGCACATCCTCCAAATCGTCTTGATAAAGAAAGCAATCCCTCTTATATAACAATTATTCCAAAATTTGATTTTACATGGAAATTTGGTGAAATCATTCTTTCCTAACCCATTTTTAATATAAGGAGGGATCTTAAGTGTGGTTTTGAGCTGTGGATTGTGTCTACATTTGTTTTTGTTTTTTTTTTTGTGTGTGAAAAAAATTGCATTATAATCTGCCGTAAAGTAGGACTGAGGCTCCTATTTTCGTTCGAGTTGGCTAGACACTTAAATAGTGTTATATGTTCCGACGAAAATGAAGGAACGCTGTACGCTACGTGATGAGCTAGGTTTGTATATCACACGCTGTGCCCCACAATTCCATGTAGTAATGAATTACCGAACTATATATTGGTGTATGTCACCGTAGTGGTAGTATATGACTGTGATCAAAACGAGACCCCGACAGTTTTAAACATACGTTTTAAACAAAAAGGGGTCAGTCACATGTCTTTTAAGACATAATCAACGTTTAACTAGGACGTATAACATAACTTATGAGGACAGAAAAGCTGCAACTGTGAGTTCTCGGTTTATTGATCACGACTAGAGTAATGACGTGATTGCTGGATAAGACTCTCCTTACTATTATAAAATACACTGGAAGATTTAACATATGCAAGTAGACCTAAATCATCCTCAATTTCAGTAAATTACAGAACAAGCCGCAAATAATTTACATATGCTACTTGGTGGGTTAGAATTTTCTTGGGTCGCAATTGACCCTTTTCCAAATAGCAGTCACAAAGGATTGTGGGATAGGTTTTAGGTATGCATAAATTTTGTCAATGACATTTTACTGTAGGATAAAATAACGCACACCAATATTCTGTCCCATAATCCTTTGCAAAAGCTATTTGGAAAAGTGTCTATGGAGACTTGTAATAAAATGTGTCGGTCGTTTAACTAATTGTTTTCAGATGCGAAATTTATTTGAACGTCTAAACAAATTACAGTAGTAATTAATTTAACTTTTCCGAGAAAACTGTCCCCAAAGTTACAGTCAAACTTAGTCGGCAGCATGCAAATTATTTACACAAATTTTAAATATGCTTTCAAAAAATTGCGTCCCAGGTGCGTCGCCGAAGAAGAGTGTCATAACGTAAAAAAATGACAATAAAAAGTCCTTTCACTTTGCAAACTATCGCACTATATCGCCAGACGGATTTAACTGTTCAAGTGGCGCTGAAGCTCAAGGGTTTGGCATACTGGGTTAAAAATAAATTTTCATGATACCCTAGGTATATTTGGTTCAGGATTTGGGGAAAGCCTGAGACGCAAAGACTTTTCGCATCTGAAAAATGGGCACCCCCTTCGTCAGGCTGACTAACTCCGACATTGATTCCATCGTAAATGAGTATTCTAACCACATATAGATGTTAATAATATCACTTCCTTCTTCGGACACCACTGACTAGTTGCAGTCCTACGCTACTTCACGTTGCTTGTCTACTTAAACTATGCCAGCATAAAAAGTGACTTTAAACAATAAAGTGCTAAACCTATTGTTTAGTCCAACCCATTTTAACCTACATATTAGTGTTTCTTTTCCCTGCCTGTCCTAGTTTCCATAAATATCATATGTAAATTAGCCACATAAGGTTTGTTTTGACGGTACTTCTCAATATCACTAGGAAATTAAAATAACATTGTCATAGGGATAGGTTCCATTGTTTTGCACTTAATTTACAAGAATCGCTATTCATGTTGTCTATGAAACAAAAGCAAAATGCATTACGATTGTACAACATAAAGATCTTTTCACAGTTTCAAAGGGAGAATGCCGTCACTCTAAGTTGAATTAGTGCAGTTGTCTATCTTATTTCATAAATGGCTGTTGAGAATCATTCATAAGTGCCAATATTTGTCCCCTAATCGGAGTACTTTTCTATAAAGTCCTCCCGATCCTCTGGCAAAGGGCCGTTAGGCGAAACCAAACTTAAACTGCTTCCCGAGGAAGCTATTAGCCTACGTCCATTAAGGGACAACACTTGATCAACCTCACGGCCCTGAAACCATTTACATCATTGGTCGGCCATGTATGGCTCCATTCTACACTGAATGAAAAGAACAGATACTACACATGATCTTAACCAAAAGGCCAAGAAGCTTGGTTTACCTTGAATATGGGATATATGCCGGTTAGTCCTGAAATACAATAAACTAAATATACTGGGAAAGGGAATAACAATTCAACTGTGAGATTTAACTGCAGTTTTAAAATATGTTGTGGGTGACTATTTCACCTTTAAAGGCCCAATTCTCTCACCCCAAACAGTACCAATTCTCCTAGCCTTCCTGCCACAACTGTATGAAATTCGCCCTCATTCAGACGCGATCTCAATTTATTGCTTCAGGGTGAGTAAAGAAAAACTCAATGTGTATAATCGAAACACTCTCAGTACAGTTCATTATGTGTAATATAAGCTTTGGTACTCTCAATTGTTTGAATTAACTCCCAAGCAAAGAGCTGAGCCAATAGAGAATTTTTGGTAAACCCCTAAAGGAATTGTAGTTTGGGGTGAGAGGATTGGTCCTTTAAATTGGCAGATAATCCAAAAATGAATATTCCCAACTGGCAAGATATAAAATACTAGCTAAAAAAATTACAAAGCACAAAATTTAAGATTATCTGTCTTTTCTTGAAAATGCAATAAAATCTATTCCGGATTTTGGATGACGTCACAGAATACCCGTATCGTAGCTTTGATTGGCGAACCGATTCGATACCCTATCGAAAATGTCACATCAGTGACAGGGTATCAAGAACGTTCGTATTATCGACGGTGCGTCCAATCAGTTTACAATCGAATGTAAAAGAACGGTATTTTGTGATGCGTCATCCATAATTCGGCATAGTGTTAAATGCATTTTCATGAGACGAAAGGTCATCTTTCAAAAAGGGATGTTGTCCTCACTAAATGCTGTCAGGCAAGCGTTTTCATTTAATGGAGCTAACACCTGGTTTGGTAACGATGTGATATTTCCATGGGTGATTGCCTGACGCGAGGACAGGTCCCTCAACTGGAAGAAAGGGCCCAAGGCCCCCAAAGGGTCATGAGTCTCCGAATGATATCAAAATGTCAACTAGACGAATTTAATCATTAGTTTTAGGGAGAACTTCAAAAGTACGGGTGCATGTTGGGTACGGTAGTTAGGTAGCAATTGTTTGGTTGAGCTGATCATCTTGTTAATTGAAGATTCGATATTCATGGAGCACTCCACTCGAAACAAAGTAAGAACTTTCCCAAGTCTCTATAATTCATAATTGTCTTACGGACGAGAGGGACACCCTATCCCCATCCCCAAACAATGTAGAAAATCCCTCTTTCTTTTTGTTGTAGGCTCGCCAATTGATTATTTCGGAATTTGCAGTGACTTAGTACCTCGGATTTCTGATTATCTCGGAATTAATATACACTATCTTTGGCCCAGTCCCAAGATACTTTGCATGTTTACGTTCCCCCATTTTTGTTTTCCGCAATGTTCTAGTTCCAACAAGTAAGTAATTTTGTTGACGCTATCGAAACTTGCCAAATGGAGTGCTTTAAAGTTGATGTTTTCAGTTTTCATTTTAAACGTTCGTCACTTGAAACCAGGATGGTCTTCTTTAGATTCGAGGTAAAACTGCGAAAGTATTTTCAGTTTTTAAAACATCTTCAACGTTTATTACCTTGTTGCTGCGCACAACGAGGGAAATTTATAAACCACGTACTCAATGGTCTTCAGGAAGAACGAAAACTATGGTTTGTGCTAGTAATGAATACATGCTGGTAGCATACACTGCGAGTGAATAAAAGAAAGAGAAAATACGGTACTAATCATGTTTACAAACAGATGACGTCACGACTGTTTGGCGACAGATTTAATGAGGTACGTGTACATTTGGTCACAGTATGTAGATTCTAATAGATTTTAAGTTCTCACTAACGTCACAAATATGCGTTGGCAACCGCAATGTTTGAGGGCAAACCTGTGCATACATACCGCGGTTGCCCTCAAACACGGCTGGAATACTCCACGTGACGTCACGTGAGAAATATCTATAGACCTCATGCAGAGCAGAAAGTGCGCCCTCCTTTAGGGGCAAAACAAACCCACACCGATCATGCATGGAGAGTTGGTTTGTCAACTAGTAGAATTCGGGCGTATGCTACACGTGCAGCCCGATTTTTTTTGCGTTCGGCTACGTGTTCTGTTGTTTTGCCACCAAGGATGACGTCAGTGTGTCGCCAATGCGTAAAGTCTATTCGTCTACATTCTGCGCGCAATCGCGAGATCACTGCACGCGCAAAACCGATACGTGCACGCATATGTTCCTGTGCATGTTCATGGGCGTCCGCAAGAGGGACAAAGGGGGCACTTGCCCCCCCCCCGGAAAATCAAACTTGTGAAAAAATAAATTAAAAATTAAAATAAAAAAATTACAAATAAATAATCAAAATATCTTCACTCACATGGCGTCAGTTTCTACTCGTGAAATATGCGGACATTTGACCGGGAATAGCAAAAGAGAAGATGGAGTGCTGAAAAGTGAAATCGTGATTTGGGGTCCATCATTCGTGATATCTATTAGAAATTTGTAATTGTAAAAACTATGCCAAAATTGTACTAGTTGCCAGGTATTTAGTGTGCATATGACATCCGACTATTGATGAATGCGTTTGTCTTGGTTTGGTCCCGTGCTGATCTCAAGTGGCGACGGGCGGATGTAACTGGGATATACAAGGTGAATATGGGGGGAGGCGCATGATTCATAATTGCGTAACAGACATAGGTCTATATAGGCTGTTTGACAGTTGCAAGTTTTATTGTGCATAGGCGTGCGAGGCCGTGACCGAGAGGCAGATTTCCTTTCAACAATTTTTTACATTGAGAATTCTAAAAATCTAAAAATTACAGGCGTGAAATTCCTGTTTCAGGGCTGGGTGTATGCAGCTTAGAACACTCGTCAAGTGTCGTTTCCGACCATCTGGAGGTTTGTAAGTCCCAAAATTTTCTTGTACGCTCCGCGCCAATCGATGGTGGCGCTCCGCTTAGATAGCGTACACAATTCAACCATCTATTAATGACCTTGTCCCCTCCCCCTTGTAAAAATTTCTGTGGACGCCCATGTGCATGTTCTATGCCAAACCAAATTCAAAACAGTGACACAACCAGGTAAGCGCGCTGGAATTAGTCTAAGTACCGAAGATATGCTTTGATGATATAATATGAAGTGAAATTTGCTATTATACTTTAGACAATTGTTCACTTCGACCTGCATCTGAAATGCATGTGTCATTGTAAGTTTATATTCTTACCGCATAGTTGTATATCATTAGTATGCAAAGGAAGATACCATAGAAAAAAGATTCTCGGCATCTTTGCAAGTTATAAAAAGATCATTTTTGCTCTCGCTCCATGTTAATACAAATCACTTTTGGAAAAGTTTTCCTCGCTAGAAGCTATCCCCCAATCCGTTCGATCCTCCACTCCTTCAGTACACCGCTCTGGTAAATGACATGGTAATATCAGCATATTTCGAATGAAATTATTGCTTGAAGTAAATTCTCCAATGAAATTACTGATATATGGCAAAATGAGGACGGAAGGAATTCCTTATCTGTGAGCCCTTTCAGAAGTAAAATCGTGCTTTTTGGACTGACCTTAAAATAAAGTTGGCGCCCCGGCCCCGCAAAACGCGGCGGATTTCGGTTTTGGAATGAACGCACAATTAGGGTTAGTTAGTTAGGGTTTTACAGCTGTTTCTAGCCAATCAGTTTAAGCTCTCACTGAATGGTTTGTTTTCCCTACCCCATTGCTTATACTGAGCAGCAAGCACAATGGCAGTAGGTTCCTTTTCAGTCTTCGGTATAACCCGACCAGGAGTCCATACCTCTCTGCTGCACGTCGGATACCCTAACCAAGGAGCTGCCACTGCACTAACAACTTGACTATCTGACTATGCAGTTGGTGACTAGGCACCTATAGGGGTTCGATTTTATGGTTAACTTCTGTCTCGGTCCAATGTCGTTCTTTCGTTGAGGCCACATAGTACGTGATAGCTTTCTCAAACGTTGAGCAGACTGCCTCCCCGTATGGTCAAGGATGTGGGGTGTTACAGGTATTGGTGAAAGTTAACACGGCTGGAATAATATCGGCATTTCTCGTTAGATAGCCTACATCTATGATTAAAAGTTGTTAAATAGGCTATCATATGCTCGAACATCTTAAACAAGTGTGGCGATCCAATATGGTATTGCAAAGAGGCGGCAATTGTGGAAGCCTCTTTCCTCTAGCACTTGGGTCACAACGGATCTGAGTCAAAACTTTTGGTTAACTCTTTTCCAAAGTTTCATCATTTAAAGTTTAATGTGGGTCCAAGTCATTATTTGCCCCCAACAACTTCTCTCGGTTCACCTAACCCATCTTTGGATAAAAACACCCGTTTTTAAAGTACAATTTACTTGTAAAGTGCAGATTTTGAAAAATAGCCAGTTGAAAGAGTATGGCGAGTAGGCAATAAACATAGTCTAGCTGTTTCAATTTGTGTAACTGCGTCTATTACTAGAGACAAAGAAATGTTTTCTTGAACCGAGGGCAGCAAACAACTTTTCAGCTATAGCTAGACTTGAAACGCTGAAACAACGTTGTACCACGTATAACATCGACCCGAGAACGCATCTCTTGAATGAATGTCTCAATTCGAATATCCACCTGAAGTTTACAGTGTTGCCATGAAAAGCTTCCGCCGTTCTGTTCCAAAAAAAAGTTAGCCCTATTTTTCACCCATAAAACAAAACAGATAAAAGAGTCCCAGCTGTACCAATCATAACGAGTTTGTGTCTAGTATTAAAAAAAATCAAGTTATATTAGACGCAATAACTTGACACAATTGACAATTATTACTCACCTTTACCAAACTACTTCCTATTAGAACGATCGCTGCTATTTATTTTCTAATTTTCATTTAGTTTGTTTCCCAACGTTTTTACCGATATCATTACCTTTATCGCTTGAATCCTGTACAGATGTCCATACATTTTGGGGCTTAGTAGCTTAGTGGGCTCGTAACAACAATTTTCCGTAAAATATGCATTGCACGTTAAGGGCAAAAGCAGGGTTCAAAATTCCCTTCAAAATCAACAATTTCTTGTAGAGATAAATTCTAAAATGCGTTCGGTAATCTGGCTTAAAATGTCCGTAGCAGTAAAAATTTTCAGAAGCAAAATGGCACAGTAACGACCCCGACGTGTGCATTTGCATGAATCGTACTACGTATGCTATACTAGCACTGGCCACGCGCTGACGCGTGCGCAGGTTATGAAGGGTCTACTCGGTATTCCCAGGGTTCGATGTTCCCAGAAGTGGGAATGTTCCCAAGATTCGGGAACATTGAACCTCGGGAACAGTGAACCCCGGGAACATTGACATAGCCCCGGTTGCAGGGGCGTAGCCAGAAATTTGCCAAGGGGGGTGCAAACTCGTGGAGACTATCTAAGCGGAGCGCCACCATTGGTTGGCGCGGAGCGTACAAGAAAATTTTTAGTTTTACAACCCCCCCAGATGGCCGGAAACAGCCCTTCCTGAGTCATTTTAGCTGCAAGAATCTAGCCTTGAAATATAGATCTCATGTATACAATTTCTATTTAGCAATATTGCGGGGAAAAGGAGAGTGGGTATTTCTAGCGAAGCCCGACTTGCCCAAGGGGGGGGGGGGGCGGTCGCCCCCTTCGCCCCCTCCTTGGCTACGCGCCTGCCCGGTTGTGGCTGGGCCCACAAAAACATTGTATTTTACAGCTACAAAACATTGGTGTAATTGATCATTATTTCCTTTCAAATAAAGGGCTTTTATTTCATGACAAGTACAGAGGCGTCTTGCCAATATGATATAAGACATTTTAGTTGTATGGGTAATAAGGTAGTAGAAAAGCTGCGAAAAGTATTATCTAGGTTAGTTAGTCAGTTAGATGGAGCTTTACGGTCCAGTTTCCAACCTATTGGTTCAAGTCCAGCCGGCCAGGGCCCTTCTTTCAATTGTGGCTTACTAGCTTGTTATCCCTACTCCATTGCTTATGCGGAGCATCACGCAAAACGGCAGTAGGTTCCATTTTTATAGTCTTTGGTATGACTCGCCTCGAGTCTCGAGTCATACCAAAGTCATACCGTTGTGCGTGATGCTCCGCATAAGTATTACCTACGAGGTGGCAGTGACTTGCCTTATTAAGGTACGGTACAGTGGACGTACAGCTTCCCTGGGAAGCTGAACTCCTTCGGGAGAATTGTTTAGTTTCGCCGAACGGCTCTTCGCCAGAGAGTCGGAGAAAACTTTAGAAAAAGTACGATACTGGGAACAGACCTTTCCATGACGCATAACTTGCAACTTAATAACACCGTAAGTTCAGCTTCCCAGGTATAATCACAAAGGTTAAAGACAAATAGGCATACCGTAGTAATTGTAATTGATTGTGCCAAGGCAGATCGGTTTTTCGGAGTGAGGAAAGGGGAGAGGTTTTCTACCTTTTGGAGAATTATTATTATTTTTTCTTTTTTATATTTCCCAAATGCAAAATGGTGCGATCATATTTGTGCCAAAACGTGAAGTTGATAGTTATCAGTTTTGGGCAACCTTTGAAGTGCTTTCATCTTGTTTTTCAGGTTTTGTTCATGAGGAGGGTGTTCAACTCCTAGAACCGCTTCTTCGTACCGTCAGCCGTCCAGGTTGTGGCTTCTGTTCTATTCAGCCACCCCAGCTCCCTTCCAATATTGACCATATGTTGTTCACGACACACAGTCACTCTTTCTGTCCCCACCTGGATAGAAAAATTAGTCTTAAAATCAGGTCTAAAGAATGAACAAAGACACAAACTCGCACAAAACTAACACCAAAGTTCCCTGCGCGGAAAGAGTGACTGTGTGTCGTGAACAACATATGGTCAATATGCCTATTGGAAGCGGAGCGGGGATGTCCCAACGATTTTTGTCCAATATTTTAGTTTTTACTGAATAGTTTTCGTAGAGCGAGGCTATACACATCTCATAGAGGTGTGCAAAATAGATGTCACCAAAACATCGGCCAAGACAACTGGAAATGTTTATAGGCCTGCAAATAAAAACCATCTTTCATTTCTCAAATGTCGAGACGGTTTAAAAGACTCAACCACAAATACTGCCATTACTTTATAATGAGAAGTGTGGTCCACTAATGCGCTTAAATGAGGCAGAGTTAATCGATTATACAGATATTGTATTTGGAACACAGCGTTTCCTTGTCTGCTGCTGGAAACTTCGTGTGTAACGGGTCACATCAATGGGAATAACGTTTGACGTAGTTTCAAAATGTATGTCAAGTTATGACTTGTCTTTAATTGAAGCTACAGCCATAAAACTCACTTTTCTCTACTCATGTGCGACAAGGAGGCCTCCAGACACAATCTCTGCGATCCGATTTAAAATCTCAGTCCCGTTTGGAAGCGGCGTTTGCTCCTGTTATCTTGGCCAAGTAAGGAAGCAAAATGTAACCTTAGGAGACAACTCTGTCTGAAAAAGATCGAGAACTAGTTCAGCTTTAAGTGTCAACTTCAACAGTCCCGGTCTTTTGTGGGCCGGGAAACGTGCGGGAGATGGATACCACCTCTCAACACTACTACAGTTTCCCTTGCCAATGCGGCTATAGGTAGATCTATACATCAAAACTTCAATGTTTCACAATGTTTAATAAAGAAAACTGTTTCAAATCTCATGCTAGGTTCCTAAACCTAACCCAAAATATAAAACAGTTGCGTCATCGTGTTGCAAGATACTCGGATTTTTCTTCATTTAGCAATTAAAGCAAAAGCATTCTAAGCTAAATGCCTATCCGTGTTTCTCATCTCTTTTTAATGCTTCTAAACTGGCACACCTCCCACCTTGGCGCCACCTCCCACCTTGGCGCCACTAACAATGTCACTTATAAAATTTACGCACGCGATCAACTTCTTAAAAACGATTCTTTTTCATTGACTCAAAAATTGAGTAACACAACAAGAGGGAAATGAAAAAAAATAGAACATGCCTACGCAGGTGCTTTTTGTTTTCATTTGCTTTCAATATTTCCAATTTTTTGCATCTTTATTCCTGGGAAATTTCTATGTATGCTACTCACTCATCACGTCTGGGTAGACACGTAGCATGTTTTAATGTTTTGATAAGGATGCATCTTAATAGAAACAAACCAGAAAAGTGTTGTTTTAGAACAATGATACAAAGAAAGTTTCATTTTCGACTGTCAATCAGGCAATTCAAAATCACCGACCATAAAAATGAGACATGAACAATCGATTCTCTAAAACGGCTTCAAAAGCCCGTGAAGACTGACACAAAGGTAATGAAAAACAATAAATTATGAAACTCAATTTAAAAGTTTTTATTCAAATTGGTTGATTTGCATGAAATGAATACACAAAAGATCATCGAGTGTTTACAAAATTACTTTGTTTTACGTTTAAGACTCAGCCAATTTGCACAATTAAGCGAGTTCGGTAATTCGTTGGTGCATCAGTGGAGTTGTGGCACACAGCGTAGGATACACAAATTGAGCTCAGCCAAAAGTTAAGTGTGCGCCGTTGCCTAGTTCCCGTGTAATACGTACCTCACAACACCAAGAATACATCTAAGTATCGAGCCAACACGAACGAAAATATGCCTCTGCCCTACTTACGGCCGATTACAACGCAAATTTACATCAGAAGGTTAAGATATAACCAACTCCACATAATCAAACTAAAGATTCCTCCCTATGTTATGGAAGGACTAAGAAAGAATGATCTCACTAAATTTTCATCTAAACTCAAATTTTGGAAAATGTGTTATAGTTGCAGAATTGATTTGTTAATCTCGAAGATTTTGGGGATCTGCCATGTACACAGCCACCAAAACGAATTGCCGAACTCCCTTATTGATCATGCATGTATTTAAGCATGGAATTGATATAATATTGATATCTATAGTAATGATGATATGCTATGTGTCAAAGGTACAAAGCTTGAAAAGCTAAATACCATGATTTCGACATACAAGCTTTCCAGCTTTTATTAGAAGCGCCTAAAGTGACACTCATACCCATAAAGTGCAACAACCTTTTTTCCAATGAATATTCATTTACATCTATTGCATTTTCATTTCAATGATTTGTATTTCAATTTTAATGCCCAAAATTTTACTAGAAAGACACAAAGCTAAAACAATCAATTTTCACATCACTCATGATTCTCAACAGAAGAAAGTTAGGTTAGGTTGGAGTTGGTTTTATGCTTGAACTTATAACTGCCTGGTTAAATGTAGAGGGGGCCCATGGCCCTTTTTTTAGTTGTGGGACACTGGCTTGTTTTCCCTACTCCATTGCTTATGTGGTGCACCACACACAATTGCAATAGGTTCCATTTTTAAGGTCTTTTGGTATGACCCAGTCTGGGAATTGAGCCCCAGACCTTCCAAACGAGAGTTGCACGCTTTGCCAACAAGACCACACTTGGTCTCCCAACCAAACAAGTAAATTTTACAACATGTGTGTTATTTCATATTACATGTATGTAATGCAATGTAGCCAGGGTTGTCTTAGAAATGATGAAGATTGATGCTGAATGCAGGGCAGAATGATGCTGAATGTAGGGTGATGCTGAATGTAGGGTGATGCTGAATGTAGGGTGATGCTGAATGTAGGGTGATGCTGAATGTAGGGCAATGCTTAAGGTAGGGTGATCCTGATTGTATGACAATGATGCTAAATGAAAGGTGATGTCGTATGTTTTGACTCTGAATGCTGGGCGATGCTGAAATATTGGGTGATGCTGACTTTGTTGCAGGGTGATGTTGCAAGTACTAACTGTAGGATAGGCCTACTGCTGAATGTACTATAGGAGACTCTGAAAGTAGGGTGATGTTTAGCTGTGGTGTGTAGCAAGATGCAGAGGATTCTTAAGTATGAGACTCTGAATGACAGGGTGATGATGCAAAGAGTTGTACTGCAAAAAACACTTGATTCTCAAGGTTTTTTAATGTCACATAATGGGGCTCAAAGAGTCCGCTCTTCTTATGGTCGAGGAGGGTATATGCCATGCTGTATGTGCCAGACAGGCAAATGTTTTAAATCATACATTTTAAACATTTGAGCCATTTTTAGCCTGGACTACCATTATTTTGGGAAGTGAGAAAGTTGTAAAGATAAAAAGGTTTACCCTACACAATATTCACTAATGCCATGCAACTACAGACCAAAATAATCACCACTTAAGCTTACTTTGCCTTCCTATTCTTATTTCATCCTTGCGTAGGTTGAAATTTCTAAACATAATGTAAGTTAATTATCCATTTCAGCTTGCAAACTTTGTAATCAAAACAATAAGAGTTGCCTCCAATATATCATCTGAATGTTATCCTAACGGAAGCGTATTCAAACATAGAAAACAAATAAAAATGAAGAACAGAATAGCTTTAACAATCAGTGACTAAACATTTTCAATAAAAGAATATATCCCACATTTGTGGGGTGCATAGTTAGGACACAAGTTTCTCATCTTTCATTGCACTTGTATAAACGAAAGTCTTGTGAGAGAAATTTCTGACACTTTCAACTTCAAATTTGATTTGGTTTGATTTGGTTGCTTGGAGTTTCATGTATCAAATTCTAACGTTCTGATTTAACATAATGATGCCTGCAGAACTTTCCGAGTTACAAATAATGGAAGCCCAAACAAAATACATTGTGAAATAACTTTACTTAAAGTTTCATATAAAATATTCACTATTTCATCTGTCTCACCTTTTCTTTAATTCATGAGCATATAGAGGCTGAGTCATTTATCTACTGACACTTATTTCTAAGTCACTTTCACTCTTTCTGTGCAAAAATGCCCATAATGCCCATAATGCCCATTTAGATTAATAACCCCTCCCCCTAAAGAACACACTATCCATTATTCCCCTCCTTTCAATTTTTTACAATTCCAAATTCCCTACAAATCCCCATCTCTCCAAGTCCACAAAGAGTCCTTCCCCTCTCAGTATCTTGTAAAACAATTTCTTAATTCTTCTTGCTCTTGGCTTTCTTCACTTTTTTCTTTAGATTTATAAGATCCAACATGACATTTCGGTTGAGGGTGTGGCAGGCTGTGAACAAACCCCCATACAGACCTCCTGAAAAACCACAGGTCATAACATCTTGCCCTGAAAAAGAGAACAAAAACCAAATTGCATTGTCTCAAATTTTAATGTTCAGGTTTTTTTTTATAAATAATTCATTTGTTGGAGCAGAGAAAATACAGTACCCTCAAAAAAAGAGAAGGCAACCCTTGCTCTTCCTGCTTCAAATCTAACATTTCAATGTATGCTTTTTCAAAAAGGAAGTTAACTTTAGAAGTGGCTTCCTAGTCATTTTTGAAGAGCCCTCATTTTTCAAAACAGGAAAATGGTTATTTACATAATGTGATAATGATGATGAAGAAAAATAATCGAAACAATATTCATACAAAATGGTGGAAATACTAAATCCTTTAGACTTTTTTCAGAAAATGTGTCAGAACTTTGGTCTCTTCGAACTGTTTGATGCAAAATCCTATTATTGCCTTCCCCTTTAAATTAGCGTACCTCATTATTCTAATTCATCGATGGGTTGCTTAATTTATGTAACAATATTTTTGTTGTGGAATTGTTCCACTCATGTATATGAACAACTTACTTTACTTTAAATATGAAATAGGATAACAAAATATATTTGTAAGGTATAGATAAGGTACAGTTATGAAATAATATGAGGGATATGTAAAATTTAACCAACTTTTCCACATGATGTTGGGACAATTGTTCTTTTCCTTTAATTACTGTACTAAAGCTATCCAATGGATACCAGAAATATGTAAACTAGGGTTGTTTGATTAAATCACGTTAATTGAAATCATGATTAAAAATCATGATTTTAAGTGAAAAAATCATGACTTAAATCAAATAAACCTGATTTAAATCACTGATTTAAATCATGATTTTCTTGAAAAAATAGAAAAAATCAACAACCATGGTGCAAACTGTACTTGAAAGAGAATTTTTTGTGCAGATATTTAATCCCACATGACTCATGATACTGTACATTGTATGTTCCAAATTTTTAAAAACTTTTTTGAGTCAATACAATCACTTATATTTATGTACTGTTCAAAATATCAACTGGATAGCCGGAAACTGACAAATGCTTGAGAGAACAAATATTGATACTATTTCATACTACAGACAAGTTCAGGTATTTGTCCAAAAAAAAGCAACCACAGGCTGAATATGAGCTCTGTATTATCACAGGTGATATAAAAATTGGTTCACCATGTGAAACAATAACAATGCTCTTCCACCAGCAGAAACTATCAGCAAGCACAAGGATGCAGCTGTATTCATAAAGCTGACATAAATGACTGCAACTTACGGGACAATTCAAAACATCTGGCTTTCAAGGAGAAACAAATATTGCTATCATCCATGGCAACATAACTTTTTTTGAGAAAATGGTGGTAGCTGTTTCCTAATGGTTACCAATTGTGGGTAATTTCTGGTGCACCATTTACAGCCAAGGCTGGTTCAACTTCAAGTTTATCATTGTTAATGTAAAACATTACAAATCATTTATAACATCATCTCGCCACATCGTAACAGACTTATTGTGTGTATTATAGATTATTACATGTAATAGAGGAGTGTGATTCTGCTACAGTTATATAAAGGAAAAATAAAACATGAATTATACCATATGTAGGTAATGAAAACACAATACCCGTAGGCGGAAATGAGTACACATCATATAGATGGGTCATTGAGATGTTAGGAGTAGCTTCAAAGGAACAGCATATACCGACTGGCATAACATTCATATATCGGATGCCGGATGGACATAGTCATTCCATAACAAATATTACATGTAAATTCAACATTTATGTAATGGTTGATTGAACTAAATGACTTGTACTACATTTTATCAAGGTCAGCTAATTTCTCTAAGTTTAACCATTATCAAACTGAGCTTAGTTGAGGGTGCTTTCCAATATAATTTAGCTCTAACACACCTTGTCCATCCCCCACCTCCACCTGACCAACATTACGACCACTACACTTGATTTTAATGTAAATGTGAGCTAAGAAAGCAAACAGAGGGCGTTCTTCAAGTATAGGCATAATAGTTTTAATACCACTTTTGAAGTTAGCAACATCAGTGATCTTATGAAAGAAATAGAATGATGGAAGGATTAACTTATGTAAAATGATATTTTATTTCAATGGTGCAGTACCTATAGTACACATTGCAGTCTGGTTTCCAATGGTCACTTATAAAGACAGCATCACCACCAATTCATAAAACCCTGTACGGATACTATACTAATACATTTACATTTTGGTAATGACATTGGTTCCCTTCCAAAAACTGAACTCTTTTCAAGACCTATTTGCCATTGTTTACAATAAACAACTGAACATATATAATATATACATAAATATATGTCTAATTCAGCACTTAGGGGGAAAAAAGTTGTTGAAAAGTTGATCTTAGGGGGAAAAAATTTTAGGGAGAACATTTCCACACACTTTTTCTATAGGAATATGTAAACATACGGTGGCACCCCCTTAGATTTACAAACTAGATACAATTATTTCAATGTTTTCAAATTTACAGACATCTATGCAGCTGTTATCACGAACGGGTGGCTGGCCATTGATATAACATTGATATATGTTGACACGTTAGGTGGAAATTAATTTTTATGTATTTCGTTATTTTGTTTTCCTTATCCTTGGTGATGTAGAGGTCCCTTCACATTTTTCCCCCTATGGTGGGAATTAGCATATATGTGTGTATAACTTTGCCAAATTTTCACATTTAGGGGAAAACAGTATGAAAAAAAAAACACTCACATTTGGGGGTAATTGTGCATATGGGAAATAATTGATTCACTTCAATGTTTAACACACTACATATACAAATACGTAACTGTTATGTTTGAGTCCTATTGTCCATGCAAAGCACATGGTATTACTTCAAGGTATACAAATTTTCATGCACGTTAACATACCTTGATATGGCTACATTAAAATAATGTGTTAGCATATGTCAGACAGACAAAATCATCAACGGGGGAAATAGATACTTATGTCATTTATTGTTTTCATTTTGCCCTGATGTAATGTCAATGTACCAATTTCTCTGAACTGTGCAGTTTAGTGATACATGCTGTAATATAAACCAGATTACAACAAAACATTCTGTTGTGTCTCAAAAATGCATAGATGTGTTACAGCAGCTTATACACCAATGGCCTCTCGTGATAGTGTATTTCCCGTTTTTGTTTCTCATTTTCAGAGTTAATCTCTCACTCAATTGTTCACAGCAATGGCTGCTGCCAAACAAAACTTTTTGTAATAACAGCAAAGCTAAATGCAACCCCCCTTACCTGATTCTTCTTTCACACACATCAATGTATCATCCATCTACTTTATTTTGAGGTCAATGTTGTCTTTTGGTCTCTTGGCTATTTCCTTCCTGTATGTTTCCAAACTATTCTCACAGAGTAAAACTGGAAATTCCCCATGCACACTATTCAAGTTATTTTTATTTTCCACACTACATCAAACAAGCACAATTTGTGGACACCAGTCAGTCAACAAATATGCCACTGGCTTTTATAAAAAATTGTGTACAAAAATTTTGAACTTAAAGAGGCATATTGAGTTGGTTTGTGAAATAACCCTATTTTCCAAACCTGTAAAGTTTTCTTTACATGGGGGACTACAGTATAAATGATAATGGTCAAGCTTGGACAATTCTCAAACCCCACAAAGTAAACCTTTCTTGAGTGAGTAATCAACAATATGATTCAGTTTTGAAAAATTTATGACAAGACACTTTTTCAAATCATGCACAAATCTCACTGTTTGGTCTAACGATAAGAGCATCCGCCTCTCATGCGGAAGGCCCGGGTTCGCTTCCCAGGTCGGGTCATACCAAAGACTCTTAAATAGGAACCTACTGCCGTTGTGCGTGATGCTCCGCATAAGCAATGTTAAACTCTAACTCTAACTCACTGTTGCAAATCAGGAAACTAACAAATAAAACATTTTAATTTTTTTCTTACTTTTTGATCTTAATATTCACAATTGTGCTGAAAGTAAACATTGTCAATTGTCATGTAGATGTATCATCGTTGTTATTCATATTGACTCAATATGCCCCTTCAACAGCTTACAAAATGTGTAACATTTAAAAAGGATGTGACATTAATCTTAACCAAGGCATTTGCAGAGTTGCTAACAACTCTTTACCCAAACATATCTGTATCTACAGTTCTAACCAAATTGATAAAGTACATTTGATTGACTTTCATTCAAACGTTACACTTTAGCAGGTCAACAATACTTTTTACTGACAGTTTTGATCCGAGTGGTACAGTTCTAACCAAACTGATAAAGTACATTTGATTGACTTTCATTCAAACGTTACACTTTAGCAGGTCAACAATACTTTTTACTGACAATTTTGATCCGAGTGGTACAGTTCTAACCAAATTGATAAAGTACATTTGATTGACTTTCATTCAAACGTTACACTTAAGCAGGTCAACAATACCTTTTACCGACAGTTTTGATCCCAGTGGTTGAAAGCTTATGTACAGGAAATGAAAATACCGAAGGTATTTGGCAAGATACTAATACCGGTTCTTGAGAAAATACTGGTACTTGAAAAAAAATTACTGGCACTCATTAAATTGGCTGAATAAAATAACTGTTAGGATGTGTGCATGATTGAAATATTTACACAAACATAAGATCTGAGGTTGGTGCATGGTTATTAACCCTATCAAACATCCAGATGCATTAATGTGCAGGATAACATGGGGGCCATGCGTGGCTTTAGTTCCTTCCCACCCAACTTCCCTACTGGAGAGTTGAGAGCGGGTACTGCCTCAATACCTGTATATCTTACAATACCTGTATATCTTACAATACCTGCACCAATATTTTCACGGTACTGCCCAACCCTATCTAACAGTACCTACAGCCTTTTTCTAGTTGTGGGTCACTTGATTGTTTTCCCTACTACATTGCTTACATAGAGCATTATGCACAACAGCAGAGAGTTCCATTTTTAATGTCTTTGGTACGACAAGGCCTGGGAATTGAACTCTGGACCTTCTGAGAGTCAGATGCTCCATCAACTAGACCACACACTCAGCATTGTTTCTTCCATAAGGGGAAGGGGGTGACCCTTCCCAGGAGGTGGGTAAAATCCCACCCACCTTTTCATTTCCATAAAAATTACATTTTTGATATTTTGGTGTCTTACTGAAAAAGATGACACTTTTGCAGCAATGTTTGAACTTAAATAAATTTAATTTAAAACCTTAAAACTGCACCTTACAGAGGCCTTGAATCAAGCTTTTGTACCCCTAAACCCACTTGTAACTTAAGCCTACGGCCGCATCAATTTAGACTTGGGGGTTTAGCAGTATTATTTCCCCCTTTTTTGTGTTTCTGGCAGAATAACTGCTCAGGCAATAGAGTGAATGGCAAACCTGTGGCACATGCACATGCACCAAATTACTGGGATAAAAAACATAATCTCACCCTTTGTCCACATCCAGCTTCTAAAATGTGAGCATACTTGAAAAATTGTAAAATAATCCTCTTTTACACTGCTGTTTTAGTGTAGAAATTTCTACATATTTTCCCACAGTTTATAGGCTAGCTACTTGTAGATTAAGACCAAGTGTTAAGTGTGATATGACACATAAATAGGGGAATGTAGAATACTATGTGCCGAGGTTGTGTTGCCTACAATTTCATGCAGGAATGAATAAGTGGTTTAACATATTAGCATCTCTTCTGATGGTGGCAACTACATCTTATGTGATAATAAATTCTTTGTAGGGAGGGGGACGGTGTTACCCCTTTTTTGCCATGGTGCCATTGTACTTGGTGCTCAGCATGAACAATGGAGCAGGTAAAACAAGCTGGTGAGCCACAACTAGAGAAAAGGAAGTGGCCTGCCTGAAGTAATCCAATAGACCAGTTCAAAGTTTCTACAAGGAACAGTAGGGCGCATTGTACAATAGGTCAAAGGTCATGGGGTAAATTGTTTATATGTGTTTAAGCTGATGGTGAGATGCAAACACAAGTAAAGTAGTATGCTCTGCATGGCAGGTGCAGAGCTCAGATGCTTTGTTACAACTTGACCTGAACAGAAAGGTCAGGGACACATGCCCACATGCTCCGATATAAACTTCAACTTCATCTATTGGTTAGAGTCTCATTTAAACAATGGCAGCATGGAAGACTCACCTGTGAGATATAGGTTCGGGATACGAGACATGGGATGTAGAGCCAGGGTGGCTTTGGCACTGAATCTTTCTTTGTTGTGGTCCAAGCCGTACATCTCACCCTTGGGAGCACCCAGATAATATTTGTTGGTGACAGGGCTCCCAGCTTCAAAATATTCCACCTATTAGATAGAGCACACAAAGTAAATTAATCTACGAATCTAAGATGGGGGAGAAACTCGGTGCATTTTGTTGGTTCATGAAATTCACCAAATTTTTCCAAACATAAGGCTTTACTGTACCTTCACAAAGTGAAGTTATGACAAATGATCAACCTAAACAACCCTCATATCCAGCACACAAATATATTTTGCATGAGTTAGAAATGGAGGATTCAATTTGGTAAGTCACCAGACCATTTCTTCAAATCTTACACACAACTGTTACAAGCCGAAAAAGAAAACAAAAAAATCAAAGCTTTAAATTTTGCAAAACTATTGGATGTAAAACTTGATTTATTATGCTAATTATATGCATGATCATATGGCAGACCAGTAAATACTCTTCAATAAGGGATAGATATCAACTCAATACACCTCTTTCAAGGTACAACAACAGCAATGCATTCCAAATAAATACAGAAAGACTAGGGGGATTAAATGTTCCAGGTTCATGGGGTAAAGTGACAAATTAAAGCAAGATTTTGTTCAAACTTGATGCAAAGAACCTCCTTATTGATGTCAACCTTTTTCATCACCAACAGAGGGGAATTGATGAAAAATTTACAAAGAAAATTCACTGACCTTAATTTAATCAGTTCCATTTTATTTTATCTAGTGTGAAGGAGTAAATTAGTGCAAAACAAGAAATCTCTGCTTAATTTTTCAAATGCTACAACTGGTTAATCCTTTTTGCAGCTCCAGAAAAACAAACGTTCTAATACAAATGTCTTCAAAAATTTCACAATGTAGGGTACTTAACCCCCATTTGTCTGAACACAGCTCACTTGCAAACCCCCTTCATGGACTGACCTGGTGATTGTACCAGACTAAACTGGACATCCAACCCAAGGACTTCTTGTTCCCGCACCTTCATTTTCCTTTCTAAACTGATTGTGACCAGAACATACTGTAGGCACATTTATGAGGTCTTTCAAGGAAAAAAGTGTTTCCTTCTGTCTCAATTACTGTTCAAACAAAATTCATATCTTTGGCTAAAAATCTTACAAGATAAGACAGCTTCCTATACAAGGTGACCACTGACACATCAGACCATGACAGATGTTGATATACAATAACTTAATGTACAATTGTGGTGAAGAATTTTGTGAAAAAATTCTGAAAATAAACTCTGATTGTCCCTTAAAAAAGGTAAGTCAAAAGTGTTTTTCTGTGTGAATTTTACATATAAGTACCCCTCCCAAATGTCACATGACTGACAGAAGCGAATCCTGAAGTAATACAGCATGACCTTGAAAAAGTCACTTGTGAAAATTACCGGTAACTCTGCTTGTCAAGTTTACAAACTGTATGAAACCCTATCAAACCTAACCTAAACCCTTAAAGTAAACCAAAAGTGTTTTTCTGCATGAAATTTTACAAAAAAATTTACAAACAAATTGTTACTTGATTGAAAGGTGCCAATTTTGGGTAATCATACTCTGGTATTCTCATTCATATTTGGGTGACTGCATTTTTTCATGCCCCCGGAATTCAATGTGACTTTTAAAGCAAGCAAACGTTCCCCACAAAATGGCCTTCTCCCAAGTTTCAGGCCATGCTTTTGCTAATGTAGGAGCTGTTATACAGTGATGAAGTTTATCACTGAATGTTAACATATATGTCTCATTGTAATACAAATACAAAGAAAAACCTCTTTAATTTCACTGGCAGCTGAACACAAAGCTCAACAAGGGGGTCTGGATTTACAACACTCTTGGTTTATTTGGGATGGCTAAAACTTTGTATATTTTTCTGGTGAAATGCCTTCAACAGGCACAACAAGTCAACCCAAACTTATGTTGAAGCAACAGCCAGGGCCAATAAATTCCTTCTTACTTCACTTCCTGTCTTTCATGAAATGTCAAGGACTGCAAAATTGCATATTCAAGGTAAATCAATGAGTTACTTTCCTAAATTTCATAATTTAGAATAGAAGGAACAATATCGACAAATGGTGACTCATTGTGATATGCAACAATATTAAAGGGCTTGTTTTCTCACCCCGAACTACAACTTTTATAGTAGTCCACAGAAACTCTCTATTGGCTCGGCTCTTTGATTGACAGCTAGTCTAAACAATGCAGAGTACCAACTTGAAAGCTTATATTACACAGTACGAAAAATACTGAGAGGGTTATGATTTTACACATTGGGCTTTTCCATACTTACCCTGAAGCAATAAACTGAGATTGTAGCTGGATGAGGATGAATATCGGACAATTGTTGGAGGGACTTACATGAAAAGGTTGGAGAATTGGTACTGTTTGGGGTGAGCAAATTAGGCCCTTAAAATATTGTCACATGACTAATGAAACATGAGAGACTATTCCACTAATCCAAATAAGGAGGGGGGGGGGGGGCTGCTGTTGCCCTTTAAAACAGAAAATTTAATTTAACTTACTTTGTCCTCCAGCTGGGGATAAAGATCCAAAACTTTCTTCCACATATTCTTGGCAATGGCATCCTTTACTGATTCATAGCCATCTCCTCTATTCTTGACACGCTCTTCCTCCCATGGCTGGAACCAATCCCAGTTAACAATTGTCACAACGGTGCAAACAGCTTTCCCTTCAAATTAAATGAACAGTGAAAGTCTAGTAAAAAGTCTGTTCAAAAATCAATTGTTCTGCTTGTTGAAGAAAAAAATCTTCCTGCTTGCTGATGGGAGAGAGCAGAGGATTACAGAGGGCTATTTTAGATTTAACTTCAAAGTACTTGTCAATCTCATGCAAAATTTGTATTGACCATTTGACCAGTTGCAACTGTCTGGTTAGCTCCAGCAAGTTCTGTAAACTCATGTTTCACCAGTGGTCCCAGGCCCTGTATTTGGTCTAACAGTAAGAGCATCCGCCTCACGCAGAAGGCCCAGGTTCGCTTCCCAGGTCGAATCATACCAAAGACTCTGAAAAAGGAACCTACTGCCATTGTGTGTGATGCTCGGCATAAGCAATGAAGTAGGGAAAACAAGCCAGTGAGCCACAACTGGAAAAAAGGACGTGGCTGGCTCGACTTGAACCAATAGGTTGGAAACTGGGCCATAAAACTTTATCTAACTAACTAACAACCGTCACCGGTGGTCCCACTACAATAAGTTCTGCCATATTTTTAGTATTTACCACTATGGTGAACATTCATTAACTGTTCACAAATGCTTTTTGAACATTTGAGTTCACAATTTGCTAACCAGTCTCAGCAACACTAAAAATTGGCACAGATCACTACATCACATCCAGGTCAAATCTGCAGCAATAAAGGTGGAAGTTTATACTGATAAGACACAACCAACACAAGCCAGTGAGCCACAACTGGAAAAAAGGCTGTGGCTGGCTTGACTTATTGACTTAAACCGATTGGTTGGAAATTGGGAAGTAAAATTCCACCAAACCTAACCTAACCTAACCTTACTACACTGTTTAAGCAGAGCATCAAGCACAGTAGCAACAGGTTCCATTGTTTCAGCCTTTGGTATAACCCAGCCCAGGGTTCACGCTCCACACCTCTCGGCTGCAAGTTGGATGCTATAACAACTTGACCATGCAGTGGGTCAGCCCTTTTTATGAGATGGTAGTATAAATGTTTATTGACCCAGACAGATGACCATTACAAGGAGATTATGAAATTGTTACATTTCTTCTGTGGCGTCATTGCACAAGGTGTATTGGGTCGATCATTCACCTCAAACTTTTCCTTAACCTAGCAACGTTGGAGTGAAAACAATACTTGCCAACATTGTCATCTCAGAAAATGGAGTGTAAGAGATGATCTACTGTGTGTGGTGAGCACACAAGCTCTTACCAAAATGGGTGGGGTCCCCTTGCCACAATGGGTGGGATCCCCTTACCTCAATGGGTGGGGTCCCCATACCTCAATGGGTGGGGTCCCCATACCTCAATGGGTGGGGTCCCCTTAACTCAATGGACGGAGTCCAAGGGATGAATTTTCTCTTTCCCTCTCTGAATTTCCAAAACATACGGACATTACTTAAATAGGTGTATGCAAAGACTAATGTTACTTTTTCCAAGATGTTGATCTGCAATTTTTTAATCATTTTTACATTATTTTGTTTCCAATACTTTCAAGTCACAAAAGCATAACAGTCTGGTTTTCATGAGTTTTAAAGCTCAGAAAACGGAAATGTTCCACTCAAAAAGGAACATTTGACACGTATTGAAAACAACACTTGACTGCAGTATAGAAGCATTGTACACATTACGCTACCCGAAACAAAACAACCCTGGCACTATGCTATGCTATATTTGTAGGCAATTTTGGAACTCTGCAAATGTTGGTTTTTTTATATATGTTAAAAGTGTAACAGTCTCTTCAATCACCTGTTTTTTGTACTGTGATATTTATGTTCTGAGTGGAAAATATTGTAAAAAGTGACAAATAAATGAGGAAAAAAAGAAAAAAAGTATGCTATGTGCAGAATATGCAGACTGCATTTTTTCACTCCAACACATTGCTGTCTCGGGGAAAGGACACCTCCACCAACCAACAAGATGGAATCATTTGATGAAAACCCCACCTGGATATCTCTCATTCCAGCTGGAATCCTTGGCCGATGGAAAACTAATGAAAACAAGAGGCACTCCTTTCTCCATTGCTTCTTCTGTTGAAAGATTCATGTATTCCCAAAATGTCTTGCTCAACTCATTAGAAGTGAAATACCAGTTTTGACGTCTCGGTAGTTTCAGTTCTTCACTGCTTCCCTTCAGACCAACGAAGACAGAGAAACCTCCATATCCATGCTTTAGGCCTTCCTTTCTGTCCACGACTTTTGCTGAATGAGTTAATGCAGAGGGGTGCTTGCAATAAAATTGCTGTCTTACAGAATTTACATGGCATTTTGACTAAAATCAGTAAATGACACATGTCCAAAGAAGCTTTCAATGCAAACAGCACAACTGTTATAAAATGTTACTTTTAAAGGGAAATACTGCCTTTGAAACTCTTTAACAAAGTGACTCAAATATAATCTTTTTCTGGTCTTTTCCCCTTTCCAAACACAAAACACAAATAACTTGCAGCAGATCAACATTTACTTCACAAAATGTGAACAGAACTAGAAAGCCAACAGGCTTAGTGATTCCTTGCCGTATGATATATCATAGCAAACATGGAAACAAACATGACATGCATGAGATCCCATACAATTATCCTACTTAATTGAGATATAATACTAGTAAGGTCAAAACTTTTTGACCTCATGTGACCCAAAATGACCTTTCGACCCCTTAAAAACAATAGTGATCACCTTACCAACACTTCCTTCAACATGAGTAATTCAAAATTAAGCTTAGTACAGAATGAGTATGGAAGTACTACCACCATGGTATGAGATCCCTCACAGTTATCCCCCTAAAAATATTATGTCTACAAAGTTTGATCTAACTGTCACCTCAAACCTTTGATCTCCACACACAAGAGGAATTTCTCACACAGCTTTAATATTCCAGAAAACTGTCTCATTACTTGATAAAGCGGTATTTTGAAACCATTTTTATCAAAAGTTTGGTCAATGGGGACAGCTCTCCATTCTGAAGTCTCTATGTTCCGATGCCTCTATGTTTCGAAAAGTCTGCATTGAGGTTAGTGTTTAAACAAGCCCTCATCGACACACTCTCCTTCAAGCATTGGATCAAATACTGTGTTCTCACATACCTCACGCTCGAGGTAACACTGTATTACCTCACGCTCGAGTAGCAGCGGAGCTGTGAGTTAACACGGTCGGTGTTTAAAATTTGATCCACCTCAAATCGCAGGGTTAAGCAGTTTTAAACATCGTGTTTGTTTTAATCAAGCAAGGTCACAGGTATTTATCGCACTGATGACAGGTATTTTCTTACATTTTGCTGTAATCAGTGTGTGAAATATTTGGCCTCGTTACTATTGTAACACTATCCAATCAACGAAACACTGGGTACATGAGAACACAGACTGGAAAACACGGGGCTAGCCTGTGGTTTTGTCTGATTGTAAACACAAGTTAACACTGGGTGTTGCGGGGTATGTGAGACCAAACCTAAAGAGACATCTGAACAGAGATGTGTAACCTTAGCTATTACTGATGGCAATTTTTTGCTTTATGGGGGAAATGCCCCACCCATTGTCTATGGTATCCTTTGCAAATTAACAAAAGCAGATATCCCTATTAATCCATAATTTAACAAGACTTTTAATTCGCCTTCTGTCTACTTATACTGTAGGTACAGCATAACATACAGTACAAGTTTTCCTTGTTTGATACACAGTATACAGCATTATGCTTGCTCTTATTACCTGAACTATACTTTAAAATGACAGCAGCAATGCAAAATAAAATCTTAATACTTTTGAAAAGTGTCATAAAGGGTAATCTTGAAGCAATGGTTCTATGCATTAAGCTTTATGGTACACTTTTTTTTTTGGGGGGGGGGGGGGGGGAGATAGTGACATGGATAAAAATGAAATGTGAGACAAGAATTCCCACTCGATGATGATATTTGACATAACTATATAATCCTTCACACAGGGGTTACTTTTTTGGTGCGGTTATCCAGATATAAGCAGAGATGAGGCAAGTAGTATCCTGATACATTTATGCTATCAAAAATTTAAAACAAAATCTAGAATGAAACTAAGTGACAAATAATCACTGTAGAGCATATTGAAAGTGTAAAGCAGAAACACCAATCTAGACAGACACCAATGTTTAAAGTTTTGTTCAACAAAATTCCTTATACAAACACACTATTTGTTCAATTCCACCAGCTTCTATGTAAAGGACACTAATTTCTGAAGGGTGTCAATCTACAGTATTTCTAAGATGACTTTCAGTTTAGAAACTTGATCAAGTGTACATGAACTTCTCCACCTCCAGACAATGGCTAGGCAAACAACTTTTATTTGTGGTCAGATGAGACAAGATAATGTGGACAGTTATTTTATGCTGGATTTAGCAGAGGTGATACTTTCATGGAAGTCTGACATTTTGACCACAAATAGAGTACTGAATGCCTGCAGGGAATGGCAGGAAATAGGAGTATATACAAACAATGGGCTGTCATGGTTATGTACTGAGATAAAAATAAGCTTTCTTCAGAGGGTTTATAAGAGTCAATTAACACCACTTATACAGTAAAAAGCTCAAGTCAATTGAGCTGTATGTTTGTATGAGGTAATCCTTCAGGACACTGTGGGGATAACTGGCAGTCAACTGTGAAAAATTGGGAGAGATAACTGTGACCAAATGGCAAAGAATGGGTCAGTTACAATTTGATTCACTCTATTAGGCAATGACAGTTCATGTGCGCTGAAGGGTATTTGATACCAAATGATCAGTGTAAATTAGGTTCTTTTTTGTAAAACTAATTAACTGTGGTATATCTAATTCATCAATTACCACTTCCAATTAATGCATGCTTGCATTCACATGTCCTCATGAGGACAGTTGGCACAAGGTTTGTCAAATATTAGCACTTTTTCCCACTAAATTTAATGTTTTCTTCAGGTTTTCTTTAAGGTTATTGAAAAAGCAATGTAGGTATGTTATAAAAGAGATTCTTGTGCATCACACAGAGTACTCTCTGTTCAAAGTTTATACTTATGAAGTTCCATATCAGTCATCTACTTAGTGTGCACAGAAGCATCTTCTAATATTTTCAGACTATGTCCCTAAATGACCCTTATATACAGACTGTTTAAACTCACATGTTCCACATCAGTTTCATGAAAATCTATTTACTTGTGGCTGCAAAATCAGCATACCCATGAGCATTGAAGCATGTATGCCAGCCTGATGAACAGATTTTGCCTTTTAAGATTTTATATTTTGCTCTGCCCACTTTTTCATGTATTAATACTTGGAACTTAATGTAATAGCAGCTGGGCACAATTTCATGCCAGAATCAACATACTGTACAGTAACTACCATGCGATGTGCCTTTTTGTGCACCTTAGACCTTCTTCCTATGAGTTTGCTTCAGTACTTTACAAATGCATTTTCAAAATTACCTCACTAAAGAATTTACATAGTGAAGTTAATAAACTGTTCCAAAAAAATTATATACCCTATACCTATTACATTACACATGCCAAATTACTCTTACCCTTTCACCCTAACCGCTCATGGATATTAACTTCAACAGTTATATACTCTTTTGAGATATAATGTTTGCAAGGTTTAGATGTTTTGAACTCTGATGACCCCAAATGACCTTTGACATCCAATAAAAACAATAGGGGTCATCTACTCAGTATGGACAATCCACTTAGTAAATATGAGATTCCTGGCAGTTACATTTCTTGACATATGATGTTTACAAGTTTTTGAGCTTTTCATCTCTGATGACCCCAAATGACCTTTGACCTCCACCAAAAATAATTGTGATCATCTACTTAATATGGGCAATCCACCTGCTTTGTATGAAATCCCTCACATTTACCCTTCTTGAGATACAGTGTTTACAAGGTTTTGACCTTTTTCCCTCTGGTGACCCCAAATGACCTTTGACCTCCATCAAAAACAATAGGGACCATCTACTCAATATGGACAATCAGCAAGGTAAGTATGAGATTGCTCACATTTTTCCTTCTGGAGATATCGTGTTTACAAGCAATTTCCAAGGTATTTACATTTTGACCTCTGGTGACCCCAAATGACATTTGACCTCTACCAAAAAAATAGGGACCATCTACTCAATGTGGACAATCTACATGCCAAGTTTGAGATCCCTGGGGGTTACCGTTCTTGAGATATCGTGTTTACAAGCAGGCGTCACACACACACACACACACACACACACACACACACACACACGCACACATACACACACACGACATCACCATCGCATAGATTCCTTGCCTGCCTTCGGCAAGGAATCAAAAATGCAATCATTTTCTCTTTAAACAGGCTCACTAAATGGGCTCATTAAATTGATATCAATAAATTAGTGTCCTGGCGTGGAACCGTTTTGTACGTAATTTGAAAAAGTGTCTGGCTACCAATTTTTGAAAACCAAATTAAACCAATAAGTACTCACTCATAAAACAGTTATTTGTATGTAGAAGGTAGAAGGTAGGGGTTGTCTACGTTTGACCATTTGACATTGGTATGTGAAGAAAACTTAAGAGCTTTGGAAGAATTTGCTGAATTTCATGAACCAACTCAATGAGCCGCTTTAAAATGCAATCACTACATAGCTGTCATACTAGAAACCACCACTGCAGAGGTGAGTTGTGATTCACATGATCACCTAAAATGATGTCATCTTGATTGAGAAAAAGATTTAAAAAGCCTTCAGTAAGGGTTAGTGCCAGGTTTACTTAAATCATCATTCCAAACCACAAAATTTACTCTGGAAGTACTTACTTTGTCGGTTAAACACTAAACATTAATGAAGATGAAAGATGCACAATGCTTTGCCCTATTTAGTTCTCAGGGTCAATTGAGGCTAATAATTTGGCATCAATTCATTTTACCCACAAAAGTTAACCTTTAAGCTGACAACATGCAAACCGAATTTTCCTTCTTCTTTTCAGGGGCATAGATCTGGCTGGTAGATTGGGGGGCAAAAATTTTCTAACATTCAGAACTTCAGGTTGTGTCCATGACAGGACTCGTCCATAAGCAACCTACACGCCTTAGAAAACCTACACACACACACACAAAAAAAAAGAAAAAAGGATACATACACACTCACACTGACATGCATATACACAAAACATAGATAGCTAAATTATGAATTCAGTATTATTGGATTAAAAATAGGTTCAAACTGACATTTAAGAGGTCCTAAGGTCATTTGTACACCACAATGTTACATTTTATTTCTTTGCTGGCTTTTTTTTTTTTTAAATAGGCCTGAATTATAGGGGGGGCAAAATGATGTTTCCCCTCCTCCCCCCACCAGGATCAATGCTCCTGCAAACTTGATGCCATGTGAAATGTGTCTATAAAACAAAACTTACTGATTGATGGTGATGGAGTTATTTTTGGAGACAACATCATGGCAGTGTTGAAGACACCAGCACCTGATATCACCATGGGTGCATTAATGGTGATGTTATTACCACCCTTGCGGACTACCACACCTGCAAGAAATAGATCAGTTAATAGTTAGATGAGGTTTTAAGGCTCAAGTTCTAACAAATTGGTTTAAAGGGGAATATTGCGTTTAAAATGCTACAACATAGCATTAAAAGTAAAAAGCTCTAGCCATTTTTAAATTGTTTGGTCTCAATAATAAACCCCAGCAATAGCTTCATATCCTCAATATATTATGCTCAAGAAAAGTAAATGGAAGCTGTATCTTTTGAAATTGTGAAAATTTGGGTGAACAAATTATTCTTGAGCAACAAACAACTGAATTTCTACCTAAGGAAAACTTATTTTTTGAAAAGACGGCTACCATGCTGCCTTATTTGTAATTATTTATCACTCTTCGCCAATAAATATTGGTTTTAAAAGGATGAAATTTCCTTGTAAAACAAACACTTTAAGTGGGACTGGCCACAGCCTTCACCAGTTGTGGCTCACTGACTTAATTTCTCTACTCCACTGCTATTGCTGAGCACCAAGCACAATGGCAGTTGGTTCCACTTTTAAAATCTCCATTATGACCCAGCCAGGACTGGAACTCCCAACCTCCCACATGAGATATCAATCAATGATTCGTTTACTCTCCAGACAAAGTAATCGTTAAAAGAAATAAGGGACAAATTGTGCACCAGCACCTCCAACAGTCAATTTGGGATTCCATTCCAGCCTTTTTCGCAGTTGTGGTTCACTGGCTTTTCCGTTGTCAAAAAAAATCTCTAGCCTTTTTCGACTTACCTGTTGCTTTGCCTTGTTTATCAAGGACAATTTCTGAAACAGGTGCCCTGACCAAGCATTTGCCACCAGTGGCTTCAATCAAAGGAATCATGTGGAATGCAATCTCACTAGCACCACCCCTGGGGTAGTAACCCCCTCTCATAAAGTGGTTCATTAGGGAAGCTTGCATAAAAAACGGACATTTGTCGGGAGGTGTTCCTGTAGGAAGAAAAAAAGCAAACATTTAAATGTAAACAAATGTGCTAGTAACTAAGGAAATGGTAATAAATGGAATGGCAATGAAAGAGCATGGACACACAGACAAGGATATTTATTTCACAGATAGGAATATCCCTTTCTTCCAACCCCTACACCCCTTGCTTACAGGTTGTTGCCAGGTCAAAAGCCAAAAATCTGTCTTGCTGTCTTTGAGACAGCCAATACCAGTGGTGTAGCCATGGGGGGTGGTTTTGGAAGTTTGTGACCCAAACTTGAAATGCAAAAAACACCTGAAGTTGTGTTTATATCTCTCTCACCTTAGACTTTTCCCTCATGTCATGCTCCAACCCTCCCCCAAATGACATAATCCTGGCTATACTATGGCCAAAACATAATGATAATGTCCAATATTTCAAAAGATGACTTCAGGTATGGCTGGAAAGCTCACTGTTTCTTTAATAGAACCTTTGCTTTTTGCTTTACTGCATGGCTTGATTTTGTGATTTCTCGGTTTAATGGTCTTTCCTCTGTACATATTGTAAATATTGTACTTTTTTGAACATATGCATAAAAGGAGTGTGTCAGGGGTAACTTGTTATCCTTACATTGGACAAATAAAAACAATCATTGATATACATAAGAACTAGATAAGATCTGGTTTTGTTTAAGTCCATTAAAAGGATTATGAGTCATTCCTAAAATATTCTTTACATACTTGCTTGAAATGTTTCTTTATATGTATTCCATAAAAGGTTCATTACTGGTTTCTTGTACATTCCCTTCACATTTCTAACATGATTATTTGCTAATAATTTGCTATTATATTATCTAGTAGCTCAGCAGTGGTTGTGTCTCCCTTGTTGGCTTCTCAATCAACTGTTGATGGTCCATACTTTATTATGGAGGCTCTATTAGCCCTTTTGGAGTTATTTTAACTGAAGAGTGAAGAAAATTTTTTCATTTTTTCTTAATTATCTAAGTTTTTTTGAATACCTAAGAGGCTTTTTAGGTACAGAACTCACTGTGGTGTTCACTGGTACCAATGTAGGTACAAGTACTCCAGGTTGAGAAACAGAATAAATCAATTTTACTTGCACAGAGCCATTAGAAAAGGGTTTCAACACATCTAATTTAATGCAGCCCAAAACTCACTCACCAGAGTTACCAAACCAATACCTAAATATAGTTTTCAGGTCTTGGTTGGTGGTTTTACCATTGATTACCACAACCAAGGTTTTTTTCGCATCTATGCAATGACTGATAACAATAATATGCTATTTTTCTCAAAAAATAATTAAGATGCACCCCTTTGTGCTCAGGAGTTCTACTGTACTACCTCTGATTAAGAACCAGGGTACAAAAAAACTTAACTTTTACAGAACTGATGGAGGTGTATTTATGTGTTTTAAATCCCCAATCTTACTCACCAAAGTCGCCGAAACAATAGCTAAATACAGCTTTTAGGTCTTGGTTGGTGGTGAGACCATCAAGTACCTCATCCAGGGTCTTTTTAGCATCTCTGTAGTGACTGGTGACGAGATTAATGATTCCGGTTGAAATCAAGATACTGCTGATCCACTTCGGGATGATTTTTAAAAGTATTGCACGAGAAAATTGGACCTTGTTATCCTGTTTAATAAAAGCATGAAAAAGGAACGTCAGCAAGGCATGATGGGAAAATTCTCAGAGAGACTGGGTTAATGAAGATGGGAACAAAGTAAACTTGGGAAAATACATTTGTAGCTGATAATAAATGCATAATTGAAGGATAAAAATCTGTTGAAATTTCCAATGGCACAGGGTAAGTCTGTCCAAATCAAAAGGTCAAAAATAAATGTCAAATATCATGAAAAAATTAATGTTGACTGGAAATGAGTACAAAGGTTTTATGAGACATCAAAAACAGTAAAGGGTCATGGGCAGGAGAATAGCTGGACAAAGTGGAAAGGCAGGAACAAGGCATGATTTTAGGGAATTTTCCTCCTAAAAAGATAGAGCTGAGCACTCTGCAGTACTGTACAGTACATTAAAATCCCAAGAGCAGGCCATGTTTATCTTTAGCGCTACCGTACTGTAAGTAAATGCAGCAGCAAAGTATTGCTGAGGCAGATGCATCCTAGCTGAGGAAGTTGCAACTAAACACACAGTTTTGACTTGGTCACAGGCCTGAACTTAAAAGGCAGCCTTGGCAGTTTCCCTTTAATTTTCTTAAAGTTTAAACGGTCAAAATAAATGTTCATTTACCATTTAAACCATGTCCAAATATAGCTGCCTTTGATTTCCCTTAGAATTAAATGCAGACATGATAACATATGCAAATACTGCCTTTGAGACTATAATTTTGGCATGCCGTCCTCCATTAGTTCACAAAACATCTAAGACATGTCTTGCAAGTCATTGGGTAACTGCGTACCGGATTTACAGAAGAGAAGTAAACAGTAAATACTGTGGCTTTGCTACTACCATGGGCAGCTAACCACTGTGGCCCAGGCTCGTTTACTAAGCAGTAAGCAGCCTCGAACCTGGTTGAGCGAAGACTAACGTTAGGCCTAAGCTCACCCAATGTTACCGATAGATATTGCGTCATCAAAATCATAGGTTACATGAGGTTACTGGAAGGAGCCTCCCAATTTCCCAACTTTTTCCACCTAGGGCAGTATCAACGAGAAATCTTTGGTATCAACTCCCTGGAATCACATCCCTAAGCTAAGCTCGATACATCTGTACAACTGCCACCTATATGCAATCCTATTAATTCAAATTTACATGCAGTAATGATGTTTACATGACACTGTTGTCAATCTTTGACATGTACATGATATTTTGGGAATACGTACTGTACAGTACATTTGTACTGTACAGTACATGATAACAAATTGGTTGTTCTATTTATTTAAACTACTGTCAGTTAAACTTTTGAAACCACAATCACAATCGCAAAAACAATATTTTGTTAAAGTGTCTTCTAAACACACTGAAGCAACAAGGACTTTGTACTTTGCTAGATACAATCATACTTTAGATTTTAATGGATGAACTGTTTGTGATAATGACTTGGATCAGTTTCACATTGTACATTGATTCCCCTGGATTCTGTATTGCCAGGGTCCATTTCTATTTAAATGATATACAGTAGCAGCACCTCAACAATCTTTGACAAAAAATGGACAAGTTTAACAAGCAAAAGGAAGATCACCACCCCTATCTACAGTATAAACTTGTTCCCCTATTCACTGTTATTGTAATCTAACATGCTCTGGGACTTCAAGATTGTCACATTAAAAGAAAAGGTCATATCAAGTGTTGATATGTTGGAGGGGTACTTATTCTAAGCATTTTGGTGAAATTTGCATTGAAATCCCATACATGTGTGGTTCTCAAGATATGGGCAAGTAAAGTTGTCACACTTTCAACAAGAAGTGAACTTGAAGCAAGCACATGTGACATCATGTCCTCACATTAATGGACAGTCTTTTGTTTTTCTTTAAACTTTACAGCCTATTACTCTTCTGTGTTCCCACAGTTTCAGACTGCTGTTGCATACAGTAAGTGGCATGACAACTTTACATACTCCCCAGGGTGGTCCTTTTCCTATTTCAAGGTCAACACAACAGTGTAAAAACAAAGGGAAACAAAACACTCCTTTTTAATGTGAGGAAGTGATATAACCTCTGTTGCCTTCAACCATACTTTTGAACACAAATATAGTAACCAGTGGCATACAAAAGGGGGGGCATTGGGCCATCCCCCCCCCCCTCATGGATGCCACTTTTTTTAAGGTCCTAAAAATGCATAGCCATACTTTAGTAACACAGATTTTACTTGAAAGATAGCATATGTGGCACCAGACTGCATGTAAGGGCACCCAATTTCTCAAAAATTTTCCAAGGGCAAGGATTGTATGTGCAAGGCCCCTAAGTGATACTGTACCAACTTTTTCTTTAATTCCTAAAAATAGGCAAATTTTGTCAAATTCCAAATTTAACTTAAAAGGTACCCTCTGTTTCCCACTGATGGCACTGGTTACCTCTAAGGGCACCTACCATTTAGAGAATTTTCAAAAGGGAGCAACCCATCCCTTATGCTCCTTTCCAGGCCAGCATTAACTTATGGGACGGGGACAGGGACTGGAGGGTGTGAGAAATAGTTTGCCATTTATTACGCAAGAGATGTTAGGGGTAAAATCATTAACAGATGGGAGTTCAAGCAGTCACAGAAAATTTCATCAATGTAGCGGATCTTTAATTTAGCCATGAGTCACAATAGAGAAGCATTAGCATATTTTCAATTCTGTTGTATAGTTTCCCCAGAAAGAATACAGAACATTTAATAGAGCAGTGGTTGTACATTTTACCATGGTAATTTTCTAATCAGTTAGCATGTTTCTGATTTTATTCTTATTGCAAACAAAAGCTAAACATAAAGACTGCAATGTGCACATGTCATTGGTTATTCATGTTTAGTGCTTTTATGGGAATGCATGCAAAATGTAGACCCCTTTGTATCTACTCTTCATTGCGATGACCGTGCAAGGGCAGCAAACTGTGCCAACTCTTTTGACCTCAAATGTGATGGCATCTGTTTGTAAACAAAGAATGAGCTTATCAATTCTTGGAGAGCACAGTACTACACATCCTATTTAAACCAGATGTCAACCAGTCTCACCAGAGTACAATAATAATATGTCATGGATCCAGCCAGAAACACAAAATGGGAGGGGGGGAGGTAAATTGTACTGCTTCTATAAACCCCCAGTCTAAGTTGATGGTGTCCTAGGCTTAAGTTCTGATTGGGTTAAGTGGGACAAAAGTTGGCTTTAAGGCACCTACTGTACCTGTAAGGTGCATTTTGAAGGGTTTTGAGGCCATTTATCTGTGTAAGTTCAAACACTGCTGCAAAATGGTCCTTTTTTAGTAAGGAACCAAGATACTGACAATTCTCATAATTTTTATGGAAATGAAAAACGGGGATTTTACCCCACCTTCTCCTGGGAAGGGGGGAATAAATCCCCTCTTTCCCCCTTCTGTTGGAAACACTGATATACTGTGCAACAATCACAGACATCTCCAGAGAAGAGAACCACAAATTTTTAAAAGTGTAGCACGGCTTCGATATAAAGATACAGGATAACATCTTTCTGTATTTATTTACAGCATACTAAGAAGGTCATCTACTTTGAGGAGATCAAAAGTCTGACTTTAAGCTGTTTCAAGCTGTTACTAAACAATCAAAATTTGATTTAATCTCTGGTATCTTCTATTGGAAGTATTATGTGGTATGAGACTTGGACTCTCCACTATGTACAGTATAGCACTGGTGTTTTTATGCATGTACAGAAAAAGGACAGTGGTTCAATAATGAAATACATGACTCATTGAAACTACCCATATCATCTCAGATGATAAACAGTCCCGGACTGACAAAAACAGAGTTAAATATAATCATGGCTGGGAAAAGTTTGGGATGCTGGGAGGCTCATTCCCAGTAAATTTTGGCATCTGGAGGGAAATTTTGGCAATTTGACGGAATTTTCCCTTCTTTGTACTTCTACATGAGAGTAAAGGGAGAATTGTGAACAATTTCACTCCCTTCCTGGGAAATAAAACGTTTCTTTTTCAGCCCACAAAGTAATCTACTTAAATTTTGTAGGATTAATGAGGAAACAATCTAACCATTTTGAGTTCATTTTAAAATGTTGGCTAAAATTCTCTTACCAGCTTCACAAGAGATAATGAAACATATGATGCAATTTAAACTATCCATATCATCTCAGCGACTGGGACAATAAAACAAACAGCCCTGGATTGACAAGAGCAGAGTTCAATGTACTGTACATGAATTATGTAGGATTAATGAGTAAAAAATCCAACAATTGTGAGTTAAGGTTGACTTATTTTGTCTAAAATTCTCCTACAGCAGCACAAGAAATCCTTAATAGGAATAATTTCATTTGATAGAAACCATAAAAGCATAGGTCTACCGTGTGAACACTTGACTTTTTTATTAAGTAGTAGCAAAAAAGTGTACTGACATCTATAATTCATTTAATCAAAAGAATCATAATGTTTATCAGGCTTAAACGGGAAAAGTTCACCAACAGTGTCACTCTATTAACAGCAAAAACATGAAAGGCTCAAAGTCTAAATGAACATCTTCTTTATCTGTATTTATACTTGTAGATTTCCTAAGTAAGACTTTTCTGTCCCTTTCTATCAAAATCAAACTGAAGTTACATATAGAAAAAAATGGTATGATACTGTACTATTCCTAATTAAACATGGATTAAAGCCCTGTGGGGTGGGGTTTGTAGAATATGCCAACAGTATTTCCGACTGGTTGCAACAGGTGAATAATGCACTGTATTTGAAACCCAGCTTGAACTTGAAACATTTTTTGACCACATACTTTAAACTTACCTTGTCATCTAGTTATCAATATATAACACAATTTTGTTAGTAGGTTGTTACTGTAATTCCCTGCCAACTAATTAACCAAGAAATGAAGGATGAGAGGAAAAGAATTGTCCAAAATCATAGGTAATATTGATTTTAAACTTGTCACAGTTGTCGTGCTTCTGGCTTGACTTTACACAAAGATTCTGCAATGTAAACAATACCTATTTACATTACAAGTGGTGCCCCCATATATGGGGATTTAAATAATTAGCAAACTGTTGATGTAAGATTATAGGTGTCATCTTGTTCTTTTGATGACTACAGTATATTGACAGTGTTTGACATGTCCAGGGATGTAGCCAGGGTAAGGAGCAGAGGGAGCCACTGCTTCCCCCTCCCTTCAGAGTCAAAACAATCTTTTTGCCTATAGTTTGAATTTTTTGATATGTTTCTAATTCAAAAAAGAAGAAATCTGCTGATAATATGATAACGATGAAGCCAGCAAATATCGAACCACACTGCATCTAAGAGACTTCAATTGTCCAAATATTTCTCAAAGGGGAGAGGGCACTCCCACATCCCCCTACCCTTAGACCCATGGCCCAAATCAGTCACAAAAGTGCTCCCCAACTTGCAAATTCCTTACTTCATCCCTGGATGTGTAACACACTGTACAGTATATGCAGCAACCAGTGTTCTAGCTAAAGGATTCTGAGTAATGGTCATAGTACTTTGTTGGTGTAGCATGCAATAGTCAGTGGGTTGTTAGAATGGGTTGTTAACTGTCATCTCCATCCGTCCGTTCCATCCATCCGTCTATCTATCTGACTGTAAAACAAGAGCTGCTGTGATCATGTAGTAAGTGCTAAATGATCACACTTTCGCTTCACCATAACGTCAGTCCTGTGTTCGTCTAGTAGCAGCTGGCAGCTCAACAATTATTACCCTGGACTGAGGTGTTGCATGCGGCAATAATACCAGTTCCACTACATTGCTGAGCATGAGGTCTGGTCAATGACACCATTTTGTTGTGGCCTGAGATTTAGAGTTTGATTTAACTAGAGGTGAGACTATTTCATTTATATCTCTAAAAGCTCACCTTCAACAAAGCCATGAACTTATCAATGGCTTCAACTTCATCAGGAAACTGTCTCACTAAATTTTCCCTGTAGGCGTCTGGTTTCCCAGATTTTATGTCATATATCCTTCTCTTCCCTCCATCAGAATCACTAAGGATCACTTGGTCAAAGGTTTCATCAACCTGTTCCCATACTAGTTGACCATCTGTCAGCTGGTCAGTGGCTAGTTTTGTGAGGGTACCATCAGCAAGTTCTCCACAGTAATGGATACCTTGAATCAAAACACACATGTTGGATTAATAGAATAACATACTGTGTACAACTTGCACGAACAGAACCTGAAAAAATATACAGGTAGATTGTACAATATACAGTAACAAGACTATCACACAAGGTAATACTGTACATGTATGCTAAAAAATTTGTTCGAAGCTACTGTAAAGTCCTGTCTACAGGATCATGCATTAGTCCAAGAACACCATAAAAACCAGTTTGTTTGAACATTTGTTGGGAAGATGAAACATACAACTAGATATAAACTGAACACCTCCACACATGTTGGGCGTTGTTCAAATTTGTTGGTGAATCAGTCAAGGAGATGGACTGCATGTTTGGTCTAATGGTAAGAGCATCTGCCTCTCACGCGAAAGGCCCAGGTTCGCTTCCCAGGTTGAGTCGTACCAAAGACTTTAAAAAAGGAACCTACTGCTGTTGTACGTGATGCTCCCCATAAGCAATGGAGTAGGGAAGATGAGCCAGTGAGCCACAACTGGAAAAAAGGCCGTGGCCGGCTCCACTTGAACCAATAGGTTGGAAACTGGGCCTTGAAACTCTAACTAACTAACTAACTAACTAACTAACTAACAGTCAAGGAGATCATGTGCTTGTCCGTAAACATCATCTTACAAATTAAAGATGGTGTTTTAACCAAATGTACAGTATGATCCTGTTCATGGAGCTTTTATTGTCATGGCAAAAAGGAAACTGGGAAGTCTTTTTCTTTGAAAAGAGACCAGAAATACAGTACATTTAGCACTTAACAACTTTCTCTGCAGGGTTCTACTGTATGTACAATATCTAAAGGATTCTGCGTGGCAGCTGGAGTACTGTCAATGTCATGTCCAAAATCCAGTGCAGGCTGTTACCGTCCCTTGGGACCCTTGTAGCTCAAACACTACAAAGAGAGTATAGGTGTAGGGGGCCATTTACAAAGTTTAGGGCCACTCTCTACACTAAGGTGTGCATTTGCAAGATTCCCTCTTTCAATTTACAAGTACCATAAAGGAAATATTTGTCTGGGGGAATTAATATGCTCTATCTCACAGTATGCACCATCTGAAGTCTACCCCCAAAAACTTGGGAAAGGGGTGAAATTCATGTTTGCAAATTATATTTTTAGCCCTTGTGTTATCACTGTTTGGCACTGATAAATTCCTCATTTTGTATTTAATAAATGGCCAGACAAAAACCAGAAAGCCAAAAGGCTTCGTGATTCCTTGCCGCTGAAATGTAAGGCCTTTTTTTCACATTGACATTGCTTTGCAATGTTTTTCAATTAACAGGGCTCCATAATGTGCCCACAAAGTACACATGCAAGGCATACAATCTTCCTACATTGAGATTCCCCTTGCCCGTTGTGAACCCAAATAACATTTGACCTCCACCAAAAACTTCTGGGACCATGTATTCACTATGTGCTATCTACATGAAAAGTTACAGGACCCTACAAGTGACCTTTCTTGAAAGACTGTGCAGGAAAGCTTGTAAGGCTTTGAACATGCTGACAAATGAACTTTGACCTTTGAGAAAATCAATAGGGATCATCTACTCAATATGACCAATCCACACCCTAAAAATGAGCACAGTCATTTGTACCATTCTTGAGATATTGGGTTTACGAAGTTTTGACCTTTTGACCTCTCGTGACCCCAAATGAACTTTGACCTCCACAAAAATCGATAGGGATTATCTAATCAATATGACCAACCCACACACCAAATATGAGCACAGCCACATGTACCGTTCTTGAGATAATTATGACCTAAGGAGTAGGACCGCTAGTGTTTTGATGAGATGCAAATAATTTCTGAAGCGGCAACTTGCATTTTATTTAGTGTTTAGCCGATAACGGAGATATCGGAACTTGCCGACAACAGATAACTCAAAGTTAATATCGGCCCGATACCCACGACAAAAAAAATCTTCCATAAGCACAACATGATTTTGTTACCATTGCAACATTATAGTTTTAACACACCTTAAACATATTTTGAACTACGTACAGTAAGTCTGCATGTTTCCATTACTCTGTCTCCGAGAAAAAATTTCTGTGTTTCTGACGAAATATTCAGTAAAGCAATCAATCACGTTAGGGCTACCACTATAGACAACATTAACACCTTCAGGAAAGTACCAAACTTTCGTAGCTGCTGAGCGATATAAACTTCACAACTTGAATCAAAATATCTTGTCAGCAAATTACGTAACTAAAGGCATAGCATATGATAATACCCTTATCCCATACACAGCCGGATGATCGTTCACTGTTACGATACTTCATGAGATCGTGCATTTTGTTTCAGAGTCTCTTGACTAAGCTCTTTCAATAGAACGTTCGCGATGGTGAACGTTGTACATGCTTCTCTGTTGTACACAGACTGCTGGAAATCCCCATTGAGTTAGTGTTACTGCATGTGGCGAAATTCACACAGTAAAACTCCATTGAGATTTGTCGCCCGATTCTGAGGAATTTGACTTACGTAAACGGACATTGGATTTGTTTACTGAAGTGCCTATAGATCGCGCATTGCGGTGCATGCACTGTGGTATAGATGTACGTAACTGTTGAAAGGACACAAATAGCAAGCACTAGGTGCACTTGTTTGCTACGGATTTCTACACAGAAAAACATTGGGATTTCAGCAAATATTTTCACAGAAAGCACTGTTGACTATGCCTACCTTGTGCACTTGGTCGTCAGCAGGACGACAGCGCAAGCGTGTTTTGGTGCATTGTTGTGGTCCGACGGAAATTTAGGTCGTCTCGGACGATAGGACAACCACTAATTTCGCACGCTGAACACACACACCCAAATATGAGCATAATAACATGTACCATTCTCGAGATACCGTGTTTACAAGGTTTTGACCTTTTGACCTCCCGTGACCCCAAATGACCTTTGATCTCCACCAAAAACAAAAGGGATCATCTACTCAATATGGCCAATGCACACACCAAATATGAGATTAGTCACACTTACTCTTCTTGAGATACCGTGTGTACAAGCAATATCTAAGGAATTTACAGTACCTATTTACCTCTCGTGACCCCAAATGACCTTTGACCTCCACGAAAATCGATAGGGATCATCTACTCAATATGACCAACCCACACAACAAATATGAGCATAGTCACATCTACCGTTCTCGAGATATCGTGTTTACTAAGTTTTGACCAATTTTGACCTCTCATGACCCCAAATGACCTTTGATTTCCACCAAAAACAATAGGGATCATCTACTCAATATGACCAACCCTTACACCAAATATGAGGCTAGTCACACTTACCCTTTAGATATCGTGTTTACAAGCAAAGCGTCACATACATACACACACACATACACCCTCACAAACACACACACACCCTTATACACACGCACGACATCACCATTGCATAGATTCCTTGGCCTACGGCAAGGAATCAATGACAGAGCTATGTTTTAAATTTCAATATAATTTCCAGACATTTTCTACATAATTTTCATTGAATTTTATGCAGCCTGCCAGTAATCTGTCAATTTGCTCTCCATGCCTGTTGGCAAGAGTCTATGCTGGATACAGTAAAACCAGCTGTTACCGGCTGGTATGGCTAGAATCCTGGCTTTCCCTTATTTAAAGAGAGACCTGGTTTGTTCATGCCTTCATGTTGCTACATTATCAAATCAAAGGCAGTATGGGGTGTAACTAATATCAGACTTTGTTACATGAACTCTGCCCTCAAGCAATCTTGGTTTTCATTGTCTTCACGCTACATTAACAACAATTAAGAAATACTTGACTAGCCTGTTATCTCACCAAATGTTACAGTGCGTATGTACACATTACATTTTGTGTACTTTGGTACAATATCTGAAATTGCTAATCAATTGATCAGATGCTACTGTAGGTTACAGTACATTATAGTAGGTAGGGTTTTAGGTGGCCTCAATTTCAACCTTATGGTTGAAATTGGCCTTCCCTCCAGTCGTGGGGCACTAGATTGTAATATCCATACTGTACTCTATTGCTTATATGGAGCATCACACACAATAGAAATACAGTAGGTTCCATTTTTAGAGCCTTTGGTATGACCTGGAATGGAAGTAGAGCCCTGGACATTCTGAAAGAGAACTGATTGCTCTAACAATTAATCAGATGTGCATGCAGTACAGTACAAAGACTGTATCAATTATCATCAGTGGTGGAGAAAGGGAATATAGTCAGAGGGGGCAAGAATGGCCTGTAGGGGTGCTTCAAAGTTTGTAGGGCAAGAATATTCGGTCAGAGAGGGTGAAAAATAGGCTGTAGGGCGCTTTTATGTAGGAAGATACATGGTGCTTCACGCTTAAATAAAGCTTAAACAAGAGCCCAATGGGCACTGTGGTTCCTTGCTGGATATTATAAGAACTGTACAGCCAGTCTCCAAAATAGAGCTAAGCAAAAGCTCGTACTCCATGTTTGTAACATCTTCACAAGGGGTATTTTGGTACTAATATTACATGAAATCAATTATTAAATTTTTGTGGCCTTACTTACATTGAACTTGTACAAAGCTTGGTGATCCTTCAAAAACATTTCCTCATTTCCGTATGTATTTATGCTTGTAATCAAACTTGATATTGTCACCAATAAACTCAATGTGGTCGGGGAGAGAAAAACACCCCTTGTACTTCTCTCATAAGTTATTTTTACCTGCTCTCAAATAAAACTTGCTATTACTTTAAAACAATCTACCATTTGTCCTGTTTGCTATCTCTACACAGAAAACAGGGTTTATTCAGCAGTTAAGCTGAAAGCAAGTGATTAATGGGGTGTGATAATAGAATGAGGATTAGGTTACCCCACAGAGCACAGCAGTATTAAAGAGACATACTGTATAATCCATGCATTGCTTTCACTGGCAGAGAGACCAGTTGAATGCAGTGCGACCTGTGCTCATTGAAATCTACAGATTTCAGGTATTGCCCTCTTAAAACTTTGAATGATCGAAAATCTGTGTACAACCCGAAGGAATCGTTACTAAACGAACATAAAGGCCAAATTTCTAAGGTGTTTGGGTGTATAAGCATGCGAAACCAGGTGAGATAAAAAATCTATTGAACCTATCTTTATCTAGCTTACAAGATTTTCTAAATAACATTTCCAGTGGTTGACCTCCAGTGACCTTGATGACCTTTGACCTTAACCAAACACAGATTGATTTGATATATGTCCTTTCAACCTTGAAATACTGTGTTAAAACTTTTTTCAGTGTATGACCCCTGGTGACCTCAGATGACCCCTTGACCTTCACCAAACATATCCAATTTCATCCTTATACCATAACACATCCACACACCAAGTATGACATTTATCCAAGTTTCCTGTCCAGAGATATCGTGTTGAGAAGGTTTTTAGTTTTTGACCTCTGGCGACCCCAAATGACCTTTCACCTCCACCAAAAACGATAGGGTACACCTTCAAACTATGGCACTTCCACATACCAAGTTTCAATTTAATCCAACTTTCCCTTGTTGAGTAACTTACAGCGTACCAGAGCTAGCCTCAAAGACACACACACACATACACACACACACACACGCCAACCTGACTACACAGGTTCCTTTTGCTAATGCAAGAAACCAAAAAGGGGCTGACAGGCAATTTGAGTCCGTCAAGGGGGGCGACCGCCCCCTCTGACTATATGGTAGCTCCGCCACTATCATTCTGAAAGAGAACTGGATGCTCTAACAATTAATCAGATGTGCATGCAGTAAAGTATGCAGACTGCATCAATTATCAAACTTAATGTTCATACAGTAAGTATCCTCTACTTCCTTCATGAGGCAATAATATAACTGTAAGATACAGTACAGTATAATCAAGCATAAGGCAGGGAAGGAGGATGTTTCAAAAAGTAAGAAAAACAGTTGCATCATGTTTCTTTTGAATTCATTAACTTACCAACATCAAATTCAAAGCCTTTTTCTATGAAAGTATGGCAACAACCACCCGCCTGGTCATGCTGCTCTAGGACAAGAACTCTCTTGCCAGCTTTGGCCATCGTGGCCCCCACTGTCAGTCCACCAATACCACTGCCGATGATGACTGCATCCAGATTTTCTGGAACTTTGCTTGCAGTGAAACCTGAACATAAATGAATTGAAAAGTGCCTTATGAATGGTATAGTATTGTACTGTACAGTGTACAGACCTGCACATGTTGAAAATTGTAAATTACTAAATTAAAACCTGTTCTTAGCATCTTGGTGAAATTTGAATTGAAATCTGATGTGTGGTTTTCAAGGTATAAGCAAGTTAAGTTGTCAAATTTTCAACTGAAAAAAAAGAAAACTTGACACAGTACATATGACATCACATCCTCACATTAATGGAGGGGGGGGGGGGGTGTCAAGAACAAGCATCTACATATGAACAGCAAGTAAAACATAACAGGGCAGTATTAAGTACTAGAGTGATAGATGTAGTTCGGTTTCTTGCCAAGCATAACATGCCTTTCTGTGGTCACAGGGAAACACAATTTTTATGTTTAGAAAGAGTTGAAGGGGTCAATGATGGTAATTTCTTGGAGCTGGTGAAATTACTGGGCAGATACAACGCTGTCTTGTCCAAGCAAGACCCGTGCCAAAGGGCTTGAAATACTGTACCTACTTCCTATAGGCCAAGTGGGCTATATTTCCTGACCTTGAAAGAGGTCCACGGATAAGGTGCTCATGAAATTTTCTGTGAAGTAAAGGGGCAATCCTCTCACCCCAAATTACAATTTTTGTAGGGGGTTATCAAAATTCTCAATTAGCTCAGCCCTTTGATTAACCGCTAATTCAGACAATGGAGAGTAACAAAGCTTATATTACACAGCATGAACTGTTCTGAGAGTGTATTGATTATATACATTGAGCTTTTTCATACTCTCCAGGGTTCTCACTAACCCGAGCTCCCGGGTCCCTGACACGCAAGTTCGACTTGAGACACTTGAAACAAAGTCCTGTGGATCCCAGGGATGCACGGGATTTGCTTGCAAAATGCATGTGAAATTTTGGCAAGGAGGCATAGAAAGTTTTGTGTTGAAAAGTTCACAAGAACCTTTTGCCTTGAAATGTTCATTGTCGATGTCACTTCAGAAAATTCATGTTGGAAATCTGCCTACCGAAGTTTCTTATCACCGCAGTTCGTATTTGACTCGACCAGAAAACTTTCTCCAACTAGACCAATATTACTGTAGTAATGTGGCCCAGTTCTGCGATATCGCCAGTGCAGAGCGTCATTGATTGCTGCATTTTTGTTGATGCTTCATCTTGGGACTCTTCCAAAAAATATGGGACCCTCAGAAATTTGTTGGGACTCTTGGAAAAAAAAGTTGAGGGTTCAGGGACTCTTGGGTTTGGGGGCCAAATGAGAACACTGCTCTCACTGAAGCATACACTGAGTTTGGAACTTTGGATGAGGATGAATTTCAGAAATTGTGGGAGGGGCTTAAGTAAGAAGGTTAGGGGAATTGGTACTGCTTGAGGTGAGAGAATTGGGCCTTTAGAGGCAGCCTTTGAATCCTTTTACCCCAAACAGTTTCAATTCTCCCAACCTACTTACTTAAGCCCCTCCCACCACTCTCTAAAACTCATCTTTATCAAGACAGAATTTATTGCTTCAAAATGAGTGTACAAGACCCCAGAGTGAAATCAGTTTTCATCCAGTACCTGCTGCGTAACATGAGCTTTGGTACTCTGCTGTACTGTTATAGCTGTCAATCAAAAAGGTGAGACAATTGAGAAAGCAAAAAAGAAAATAGTTTGAGGTGTGAGGGTTAGCCGATCAGACCTGCCTCCTTCCTTGATAAAATTTCAAATCTGTGGATACATGAAAGATTTTGGCCACTGTCATGGCTGCATGGGACAGGGGTAAGGGGGCTGCAGCCCTCCCAATTAGCCAAAATCATGCTGAATCGGGCAGACTTTGATTCCTCAGTTGGGCAGAGATTACACTCTGTTTGGGGATCTGGAGTCAGGAGAAGTCACCGTCCCCGTACACCCTGAGAGAAAGTGTCCAAAATGACCACAGCCACACTGACCTACTTTAGAGCTCCAAAAGTGTAAAAAGAGGGTCCTCTTTCAGAAATTTCACTGGGAAAACAATTTGTCAAATGATCTTTGTTTATGTCACTGTGGTACTGTACAATAATGCTGTAAACTCCTGTTAACAGCCAAGTGACTATGATATTAGGGATCCCTGGACCATTGGTTGTGAGCCCAAGTGGTCTCAAAAATGAAAAAACAAGCTCATGGAAGTGAATAATATTTTTTTGTATACACATCACCAAGGAAGGGTGGCAGGGGAGGCACATGCCCCCTGGAAAATCTGGTCCCCACATGGGCCCACCCCCAACCCACCCAATCTAGATTTGAGATTTTTAGAAAAAATGTGTTAGTCAGAGTGTGACAAACAAATAAGTTTGTAAATTCTTCTTTTGACAAGAAAAGGCAGTAATTTTCACGTTCTTCAAGTGAATATAGTAAAAACACATGAAAAATGCCATTTCAGGCTTTCTGAGGGGTTGCGTCTTTCCAAAATTTTTGCACACTACTTTGGGAGGTCCAATCTGATAGGAACCCTGGGCGCTGGCTAGCACTCAATGAGTGTATAGCAGGCACGGACTTCCTATACATAGACTGACCATACTGCACAGTACATTGTTGCTACCGTGTGTGTGAGAAAAAGCGCACCAAGATGCCCGTCTGCTATGGTTTTGTGTGACAGTTTGGACTTGCTCACGTACACGGCTGGAAAAAACCGGCAATACGGGAAGCTCATTGCCGGGAAATCCAACCCACTCGCGGGAAATTTGCTCAAAGGACTTTTAAAATGGGTGTCGGGCTGATCATCGTATTGTCAGAATAAGTCAATAAAAGCTCCTTGTTAGCTTTCATTCTAAAAATTTCAGCACATTCTGCACTCCCCAACTTGAACTACCAGAGAATATTTAAAAGTTTTTCGTTCATTTATACAAGCAAATTCAATTGGGATATCCCGGGGATAAACTACAACTTCTAAGCACTACGAAGAGAGACAGCGTGATGCTGCCATGCGTGGGTCAATTAGTACCGTACACTGTGTATATTCTGCATGTTTTGTACACAGTCTGTGCTGATAAAACAACCAATCAGAATGCGCGACATTTTCTTCGGCCGAGCTGGCTGACGAATCTACACTGTGTTATAACAGATGAATGAATGCACGTGGTTGAACGTTCTCTGTGTGTAGTACATCTGAAGTGATAATGCATGTAAGCCACAGTATGAAGGAATCTCCCTGTTCTTAAAAATAAGAGGCGTGTTATTCTCCTTTGTTTCAACAAATCGGTGCTCAAAAATCAGTAGTCAGGCCACGTGTGTAATTGTTTTTTGATGGTGCAGGTGAATATCGTGAGCGTTTAATAGAGCGGGTAGTCATTAGCGGGAATAGCGGAGAAGTTTGGTTCAAGAAAATGCCAAGTATATAGACCTAGCCTGTATGCGTATCGTAGGCCTAAATGATTTCTTGAATGATTATGTTTTGCCCCTTTGTGAAGCCTGAGTAGCGGACACATTTTACACAACACAGTGACAAAGTTCGTCCCATCCTCATTGCATAGCTGTATTAAACAAACATATTGCCATTCTGTCAGGCTATTCGGGGCGACCAATGAGAGAGCTACATTTGGGCTGTTTGCTTTCATTTGTGCAGCACAGTAAAGAACGTGATAGCGACGTAGTACTGTAGTAGCAGCGGTGACCTGCTGCTGTTTGTGAAGGAGTGTTTATGTATACACACAACAGTAGTAGTTGCTGAGCTGTACGCGACGGCACTCAATGGACAAGTTGCTTGGCTAGAAAGTTAATTAGTTTGTTTGACAGAAGAGAAGAGTAGGACAAACTTTGAAGGAAGGAGAGATTCGGTAATGAAATTTAACTTTATTCCGTTCGAAATCTTCATAATTTGAAAGCTTTACATTAGCAGTTAATGCACAAACAAGTTTCATTCCCAGTGCTTGAATTCATGACTAGGTCGGACTCAACAAAATCGTGTCCAAAACTATCAAAAAACCCGATGGGCTACACAATTTTCCCGCCACGGCGTTCATTCATCAGGGGCTTTCAGGGCCAGGAAGGGCCGTTTCCTGCAACCTGAGAGGCTTCATTTTTCAAAAATTTTTCTGTACGCTTCGCGCGAACCCATGGTCGTGCTCCGCTTAGATAGTAAATAATTACAATCACACGGGAAATAATTCTTTCATTGCCGGGAAATTTCGGTCGTAGATTACCATTTTTTGCAAGAAAGTTGAAAAACTTTTGAAATATTGCAAGGCAAGGTCAAAATCACTTCATGCATTGCAGGAATATGATATTGTTTCCCATTTAAGTTTTACTTTTGTTTAAAATATTACAGAGTCATCGTCAAATCAGACGATTTATAGCTTCAAGGCGGCCATCTTGGTGCGCCTTTTTTGTCCCAGCGGGGCGACCATCTACAGATAGGATGTATATGTTACAACCTGTGTGCATGTATATAAGTCCGTGATACACTGATAGCAGTCAATGCAGAGGCTGCAGAGCTGTGGGTACAATCAGATTCCAGCAATGTTCATGCTGGGTGCACAATTGCTTTGTAAACACAGTTACTCATGCAGTGACTTGGTAAAATGAAAGAACACCTCAAGTTCTGAGCAACAGGTCAGGGTCCCCTGTGCAATGGTGCAAGGAAATAAAATCAAGTATTAGTATGCAACAACCCTGTTGTACGTGCAGCACACTGACTGCATAGTATAGAGGCTTTGCAATTACGTCACGGAACGGCCATGCTGGAGGACATTCATGCCAAATACACGTAGTTTTGCCCCGAACGCACTGCACAGTGTGCACTGTGATATGCACGGTATGTACAAATTCAACGAGCAAGCGCGTCCCGTACGGTTTACTGCGTAGTTACATGTACTCCAACATGGCCGCCGTAGAGTATTATGACGTCATGTGAAAAGCCTCTATACATTTCACTGTACCGTATGTAAATACACTGGGAATGTCACATTCATGGTTGCAGATGGCAGTTTCGCGACGACCAAGTTGGTGCAAAATACCAAGGTTACAGAGTACATATCTTCGCCCATTTCAACTACAAACACTAGTAGGAAACTGAAACTGAACAAAAAAATTGACAGAAAAGAGAGCAGTCTTACTGCTTGCCGTTTTGTAACATCCTCACCTTGTTTTAATACTTTATCTCTCACATTTTGGTCTGTTACAACTGGTTTAGGTGGTCGAGCGGTATCTGTTGCAAATGGGTTCTTGGAAGGTTGTTTCGAGCCTAATCTACCTGACAGAAAAAGTCCTAAAGCTACGACGAATATGACAGAAACGATGACCACTGAGAGGAGGGCGGGATTCCCCACGAGAAGTCCAATGTAGCTCATGTTGGACACCAAATTGGTAGGGGTGATGATTGCACCGGTAGTTTTTCGATCCTCCTCCTGTCTGGCGAGCTGCATACGTGCGGACGATCTTGCATGCGTGGGGCCGCGGTATTTGGGACTAGTGTGTGCGTTCAACTCCCTGGTGCATTTACTGTACGTACGTACTGTACAGCTCGATGCAGCTCTGCAGAATCAATGAGTACAACACGACAGTATTTGATTTGCATGGTGGGCTATTCACCCTGTACGTAATACCGGGAGCTATTTTAGAATTTTTAGAGCAGCTCCCTGGCAATGTACAAAACAACACATAAGAGGTTTAAAGGAGTGAATCTAGGAATTTTTGTTAGGACGGGGGCACCGATACCCGATGACCAGCATACGCTTGGAGCCCCGACAGTGTTTAGACGCAGTCCGATTAAAGGGGCGTGGTGGATCCAGCCTTTAGTGTATGTACAGTTTGAAAAAGTGTTAGCATTTTTGGCTGGTAAAGTGTTTTATCTGTCCGATCCTAGTACGAGTGTATATTTAATAACAATAAATACTCAGATCATAGTGCTATCTAAGTGAAACGCAACCATCAGTTGGCGCAGAGCGTACTGAAAATTTTGAAATTCGTGACCTCTAAGGCAGTCGGGAATAGCATTTTCCAAGCTTGTAAATTAAGCATTTTCCAAGCTTGTAAGAATCAACTTGAAGCAATTATTTTGCAAAAGCATGTTCATTGCCAATTCTATTTCTCGGGCAAAAATTTGGGCATTGTTATACACAGGTGTCGCAATGGTCTAAAAAATAGCGGTCGCATATTGCCATATTGACATATATGACCTATCTCAAGCGGAGCACCAGTATCAGATGATGCCCAACGGACTTTGCATAAAATACCTTCGAGATCACCGGAAATTACATTTCCGAGAACGTTTGAAGCTTAATTCAGTCATTCTTTTTATGTACAAATCACACCACCCGAAGGTGGTTTTAACACTTCAAAGAAAACTCGGAAAATTTGAGTGTTTCCCCTGAAGAAGTCTTCTTACCTCCCTGCTGCTAAGCTACTACTTACAAGCCTAAGAAATGCCATTTCGACTGTCTGAGGGGTACGATTTTTCAAAATTTCCTCCACGCTCCGCGCCATCTGACGGTGGCGCTCCGCTTAAATAGTCTTCCTGGTAAAACTTCAGGCAGGAAGTCATTTGCCTACCGGCACGGTAAAGTGCTCTCAGTATATCTTTCATCAGTTACCTTTGAACACTGCCGGTTGAATAGTCTGTGAGTAGATGGATTTTTTAGCAATTTGAAGAACTAAAATGTTATCAATGTCCCTCAGTTTGCAGAGGGCATAGATGTACTGGGATTGTTGTCTATACTGTAGCCGTTGGCTGAAAAAACAAAGAATTCTACTTTCTTTAGTGCCCAGTTTCATTTGAAAAAATTGATTTATACCATGCAACTTTTTTATATAAAAAATCGTTCTTCCTGGTGGAAAAGAGCGAAAATTTTAGCATACAATTGACGTTTGGTCAATGGGGTAGGGTGAGGTGCATAGTCCAAAGATTGCTCCGTCTCCCCACTTTCAAATTGCTTCCTACGCCACTGAAAATATCGGAACTGTTTTGCATCTTTCGCCCAAGTGTTCTATTATTCCAGGCAAAGTGTTAAGCAAGACTATGAAGTGAGGCCGAGTGGATTTTTTTTTCATGCATAAGCTGTCAGACTTAGAACTACCTGGAAAATTTCCTTGGAAAAGAAAATGTAATTCTGTCCGAAAGACTATCTAAGCTCACAGAAAAGCGTACAGAGGAAAATTTTGAAAAATAGTAACCATAGAAATAGCATTTCCCACAGGCTTAAAAGAAGAATCTAGGCTACGTTTCTATGAATCTAAGCTAGAATCTTTACTACAGGTAAATTAGCAAACTACAAAGTGATCGAAAAGTTCCTAAAAAATTGAAGGGATTGAGTAGCCTTTTTTGGTGTGGGGAGGGGCAAAATCTATATTATCTACCTCATTCTTAATCACCGTCCGGGGAGGAGAATAAATATATTTTGCTGTTTCAAATGGCTTAGACGCAGAATGGTAGCCTGCTATATTTTGCTTCTTTTCTACTTGCTCCATGTTCTGAAAATGTTGTGCTTTTATGCTCTCAACAAATTAAGGAATAGGCCTAGTTATTTCTAATATTGACAAAAAACGAAACATAATGTCCAAAACTGCAAGTCTGTTCGACCGATCGAGACACTATCTAAGCGGAACGCTACCATATAAGTTGGCGCCGACCGTACATAAAATTTTGAAAACCAGACCCCTTAGACCGCAGGAAATATCTGTTCCAAGGCCGGCTTGTTACTAGAAACAAAGCAATCATTATTTTGAACTTTCGATTACAAAATTTTCAATCCTATAAAAAAAATCAGCAACTTGCGTAGTGATCAGAAAACCCAAAAATCAAATGTATAACACTACCATTTGAATTCATCGGTATCTTTTTTTTTCTTTTTTTTTTTTTTTGGGGGGGGGGGGGGGGTGATTAACTATCAATGAAATTTAAAACATGTCACTGTTTTTATACTCTATTGCGGCCTCTAGGCAAAATTATCTATTGATATTGATAGAACTGTCTGACTGACCGAATTCTCAATTCCTAATGCCTTTTACAAAAAATGTCACGTTACGAGGTGGGTTTGAAAGAGTTTTCAGGCAGACTTTAAAAGAATGTTCACTCCAATAAAACACGAGCAAATTGCACAAAGATCAGAAAAGTACCAGATAAAACGTGCCAATGCAATTTTTCTGGCAAAACTTTGGGCACTTTTATACCAGGGCAACTCCCTGGTTATTCACAGGGGTGCGGCAAATGTGTCATGAATAGGAGTCGCATATATTGTCATATGTCTATGATAGGATGTATTCTAGTCTGAATGGAACGCGTTGGAGCGGAGTGTACAGACTTTTTTTTTAAAAATGACGGAAACTATGAAAAAAATAAATATGCTATTATGAAAACTCATCTTTAACAGAACAAAAATCTAAACAAAAATCAACGCTTTAAAATTGCATAAAACCGTTTCTCTAAAAATAGAAGGGAATGTAAGAATGTGACTTGACAGTTCTGTACCCCCCCCCCCCCCCCATGGAGCTAAAACATGTATATTACATATATGCACCAGTATCCTCAATCGCCTATCACTTTCGAAAGTGATCATCCATAAGCTTATTTCTCTGCAAATACGGTATCCATGCAGTGAAAGAATATATAATATGTAAATGCCATCAAAATTGCAAAAGACTTTTTACATAATTGCCCGACACGCCGGAACTTTTTTTCTGAAAAATTTAATTCCGTCACAACTTGGGTTTCTTCTTCTCCAGATGAGTTTTATTATACCGCAGTTTAAGCTCCACACGGTTCTTACAATGATTTTTACTTTGAAAATCATTGTTGTTATTTTTATTCTTTTCGATTCAGTTTTATCGACTTTCTCCCAGTCTCATTTAAAAAAATATTAGAATTATTTCATTTAGAAAACGACCGATGACCATGAACAATTTGTTGGAAGCGTAAAAAATTAAAGACTGAAACTGTAAAGACCTGTAAATATATTAATTCTTTATCCCTCAGGAAACTCCAGTTGAAACCTGTTAAACAGGTTTTAAGAGGTACAACAGGTAATTGGAACAAAATCAACAGGTTTTAACGGGATTTTAACAGGTACCAACATCATGGCTTTTTCGGTGTTACCCGTTGACGCCTGTTGACTTCCATCAGTCCAACAGGTAATTGGAACATTTCCTGTTCATACTTGTTACTACCTGTTCAAACCTGGAATTTCAACAGGTCTCAACAGGAATTTTCTCCTGGGCCTTTACATATATTTCCATAGTGAATAAAGCTCTTCAAAAAATACCACCATGTTTCAACTTGAAGATGTAAAAAAGTTTCTTCCTTGAAAAAATAGCACTGATCCCTTATCTTTAGTTGACCACAGATACTAGAGCTTTGATGATTTGGCTGCCTGATGCCGCTCCACATCCTCCCTTTCCCCCTCATTCAAAGGCAAATTAGTGCTAGGCCTATCAGCTAGTGGCGTGCGCAGTGCCTCTGTAACTGCAGCCCCCTTTGAGGCCAGGTCACACTACAGCGATATCGGATCGGATTTCGCTCCGATTTTTGTGAGTTTTAATTAATTTCTCCTTCATCTTTGGTCGAAAAGAAACAAAATTTGCCAACCGACCTGTGTAGATGTGTCAATCGTATCACAGTATTACGAAATTCTAAGTTATACCAATAATTCCGCGACGTTACGCCCGCTGACAGCTTTTATTGGATACGACAATGGATGGAGGAGATTTAAACTAAAAGTCACAAAAATGGGATAGTTATCCGATTCTATATCACTGTAGTGTGACCTGGGCTTTAGGCTGACCCCCTCCCCCAACAGATGGTTTTGCGTAGCGATGAGAGGAACGAAAAAAATTTCAGGGCTGCCACTCTGAAATTTCTACTACCCCTACCACGCATGCACAGTTTCCCCTTCGTTTCCCCTACACACAACCGACACATTTTCACCTACAAACTATGGTTCACCCCTACATAATTGTGTTTTCACCTACAAATTTCAGTTTCCCCCTACATAGTAATTATTTTCTTAAAAATTGTACACCATGTGGAGTTGAAAATAGAGCACAGTACATTTAACAGCACCTCATCAAGGTGTGCACAATTATGGCTAATTGTACGGATTATCTGGGAGGCCATTCCATTAGGAACTAAAAGGTTTCGAAAAAGTTTATTTCACAGAAATGGAAATATCTGCCTGCCAAAAAGGACAAAGTAATACCAGTTCGTGCCTCCAATATACCACAAAACTTTGCTCCCTTCGACGTAGTACTTTCATGATATGCCAGATGAATTGAGGTTGCCCGTGTCATCTGAATTTCAAAACCGAAAGATAATTTTGTCTTAAATTCTCCTACCCCCCTAATATCTATTTTCCCCGTAGGTGCCATGCACCTACACCCTACAATTTGCCAAAATCCCCCACGGGAGGAATTACCCTGGTAGCATTCCCATATGGGCCTCATATCGACAAACATATGGGGCCCATATACCTTTTGCACCCAAGACCCATATGGCCGGACCCATGTGGGCCAGCCCAGGAAACTCATATGATGCATATGGGATAGTGCTGGGACCCATTTGGGCAATTGCCCCATATGGGCCCCAGTACTATCCCATATGGGCATAAGGGCATACCGGGCTGGCCCATATGGGCCCCATATGGGTCTTGGGTGCAAAATAATATGGGACCCATATGGTTTGACGTATGTGGGGCCCACATGGGAATGCTACCTGGGTAAGTGCATGGCAGCCTTCAAAGAATTCGTCCTGCTAGATGTGAACAAGTCAGGATTACCCCGGCCTATGGAGCAGCATAATATTGATCACCAAGACCCTCGACAGAAGGCTAGGGTTACCCTGACTTCTTTGATCCTAGATACGAAAAAGTTTGAAAATGGCGACTTCCTAGAGAATATCAACAATGAGTTTCACGAAGCCTACGCGAGTGACGCGACATAATTTACTGTTTAGCCAACGTTATTTCGTACAAAAGCCGAATGCAGAAGTAAAAACTCATTTTTCAAGTGTAAGTATCCTCGATAATGCTATATTTTTTAACGAGCGTAAACATAATTTCATCAACAAGAAATCTGAATAACGTTGCCGGTCACTTGATGAAAGCACCGATTACGCGAAATGATTTGCCAACTTAGAAAGTAGGTGACTATCGGTCCGCCCGTTTTGTCGTAAGGAGGGCTAGGGATAATTATATCTGGATATTGTATCGAAGCATAGTACGTAAATTTAGTAAAATGGTTGGGGTTATGATTATTGGCATAGGCTAGGCCAACAAACTTGTACGTTAGGCTATATAAACTGGAACCAACTGTAGTGTAAGGTTAGACCAAACTCATTTAAAGGTACCCGGCCTAGGCTAGGCCTAGGCTAGTGTGACACCAAAATGACAAAGTCGGGTATTAGCTGTACAAAGTATTAAAACCAAGAAGATTGCTGCAATTCCCATCAAAACTGGCTAAAAATTGGCCATTTTACATGTTTATTTCTGATGTGCACTTAATCATGCATAAATATGAGCTCAATGTGTAAATCTTGTGATGTCATGGGAGGCACATACTGTACCATGTTATCCTCTGTTTTTACAATCTTCATTTCAAGGGCAGTTGTAACATTAAGTTAGTGTTTCCTGAAGGGTTTATTTTGAAAGTTGAAATTTTGTCCTAGAAAATCATCAGTGATCAAACACCAAACAATAAACTATCTCATGAGTAATTAAGAGATAGCCTAGGCCTAATTAATGTAGGGTAAACAAAAGAATTGTCAACACTGTGCAACACTCAATATCACAATTTTTGCATAACCAACAAGTTGCTTCAGAAACATTCAAACTTTGAAGAGGTATATCTTGAGAACGGTAAAAGATACTGACATAGGCCTAATTCCAACAGGTTCTTCCTTACAGGGTTGGGTTTTTATGGGAAAAAACTGTTCTTACCTGAACAGTGGTAAAAACTGGTAGAAAGTGGTAATTACTGGTAGATACTTGTTTAAAGGGGAAAACCCATTGGGCAAGTGCCAGGCAACGTGTAGCATATAGGTGTACTTACAAACTAGTGTATGTACAGTACATAGAACAAATGAGAGTGGGTTCAAGTCTCTATACTTTTCTACATTTTCACTACTTTTAATTAATGTAAACACAAATTTGAAATGTAGTGTTAGGTCAGTGTCAAAGTTTCCAGATTGGTGTGCAAATATTGCTTCTACTTGAATGCCAAAATTGTGGCATTGCTTTCCATTCTACTACTACATGGGAAACTGAATATTTTTGAATAGCAACATTGTCATACTGTAGACACAAACTGAGAATCTCAAGCATTTTTAAAAACTTGAATTTAGATTCATGATCCAAATTTAAACAACTTTTACAAATCAGAAACACAACTTAAATGTAAGTTGAAGACCATGTTATTTAAAGAATGGTTTCAAAGTTGTGAATGGTTTTGACTTCATGTCAGACTAGTAGATGTGTGAAACATGTAAGCAAGTTCAAACTGTATTTTCACATAACAGCAAAATTATATTTTTCATCAAAATGACTTGAAGTAGATCCTCTTTGAAAAAAAAAAAAATTGCTTGAAAAAAAACTTACTGTAAATCTGAAGAATTACAGTATTTAAATTCCATTTTATGTAACACAATAGGTTCTTTCCAGTTTTTACCAGTTTTTTCCACTCAGTTGGGAAAAAATCTGTTTTTTTCCAGCATGACGAAATCTAGCCCGATGCTCTCCATATACAGTAGCAACAGTGTAAATAATGCTCTCATATCACACTGACCAGTGACCACTCTGCTTATTGACTGACTATACTGCGATAACAGTACAAAGATCCCTTTATGTAGTCATAGGCTATATCTTCATACAGTAGAGTCTTCTGGCACCCTATCTACAGTTACCCAAGTAAATTCAGTACTTTTTGCTGACATGTCACACTACCTTTCCTTTTATAACGCAGCATGATGTTTTACTAGTTACACATTGTGGTCTCGTACTGTACTCACCCTTAAGCAATAAACTAAAATAGACAGTTGTGGGAGAGTCTTTGAGAGAATTGGAACTGTTTGGAACCTTGTAGTCAAAGGAGACCTTTAAATAATAACCATGCACAATATACTTATGACTCAATCCTAACGTAAGTGAAAAATAATAGATTTGAAAAATAAGAAATCTCAAACACAGATTTTAGAGGTGATGATCTTCTTTTCAAACTTAAAAATTGTGGCTCTGACAATATAACCCACAGTGCCTGTACTGTATGGTACATACACCAGATTTCATGCATTTCCAAATTTCCAGCACCAGTGAAAATTCTTCCCTTTCACTGTAGCAAAGCACCAGCCTAAGCTTTGAAACAATCTACCAAACCAAATGCATTGTTTTTGTCCACACTAAAGCCAAAACAGGTTTGCACATTTTTATCTCTACCCACATTAGTTGCCCTCAATCCTCACTGTAGCCAATTGATGGTAAATTCTGCCCTCTGGAATTAAAATCAGTGGTAGTCACCCCTTTTGCTCCATTCTTCTTTGCTGTTGTTAGCGGGAGCATGTCAGCTTACTCAGTGGTCGATTATGGAAATCCTTAAAATATTGAAAGTCATAATATATTTTACCCCATCCATTTGGTTGCTTGCCATCTCCACCAAGTGTGGGAAATTTTTGTTTCACAACTAACATAAACAACAACAGTGAGTTGTTCCGGTCAACATGATGGCAAAGCTTTGAAGATATCAGATTAAAATTTCAACAAATTCAAGTTAAGACCTTACAGATTAAGCACATGCAGCTTTAAGGGACATTTTTTCTTCAGTTGTAGAATATTTCTATAAATTTTTAAATTTGTATGCACAAAATTCCTTCCACCCATGCATTATACCACCATTCGACAGTAGATTGAAGGCAGTCATTCTTCACCCAAATTACATCAGCCTACAGGCTCTCCTAAGTAACGTGATACTCTTTGCTCGGCATTGAACTATAAAAAATTGCATAGTGGCTAATATTAGACATCATAGCATGAAGTGAAGGTGTTCTTATTACAATAAGGGCTGTACAGTATAATCACCTGGGTTAAAGTCCTGAAGCAAAAAACAGGAATTGTCTCTAGATGAGGATGAGTTAAGGTTGTTGTGGGATGGAATTGCCTAGAAGTATAGTAGAATAGGTTGGGAGAATTTGTCCCCTTTCTGGCGTTCTGATGAATCACAAATATGCTTTACCATTCTGACGAATTTGGAAAATTTGGTTATTTTGGCATAGTGACTATTGACAAATTCAATTTTTTACCAACTCCATTTATCTTATCATTAAAGGTATGTTCTGGTGGCTTTTTGTCTCTGTCTTGTAAAGATAACAAAATTATTCCACAACATATCTTTCAAACCCTATCACAATACCTTTTTCCTTACCCAAGATATCTCACTTTAAAGATTGGTTATTTCTGTTAAAAAATACCTCTGCTTTTTAACAAAGCCACATAATGTTATGCAATGTGGGCACATTGCTTCAAATTCTCCTTTTATTTTTCTTTAAAATTGAATGTCCTGTTTGGCTTGAAATTTGATACTGTTGGAATGTTTGAATGTCTTTTCATGTAGATCTAGCATTACCCTTCACCATATGTAGAGCACAACCAAAAATATTGCTTAAAGTTGTCTGCAGCATCATCCTAATTATAACTAAATTGAATGCAATGTCAAATTAATGTGCAATGATGACATCACAGATTACCCATGATGCATCAAATCCCAAGAAAAAACTGCAATACAGTACTTTAAAAGTTTGTATCTTCCAAATGCTGTAAGCTATTGAAATGCGGTTTTCACCTTCCGAAAGAGAAAATTTTTCTGCTTATTTTGAAGTTAACGAATTTTGTCTCCAGAATATGCCTTTAAAAACTAAATCAAAACCATAATTCCAAACTTGAAAAAGCAATGAATAAGGCAAAAATCTTCCAACTGAGACAACATTGGTCACTATATGAAATGGGAAAACCACAGATTTGTGAAATTTGAGGGGTTTTTTTTCAGTTCATCAGTACACCAGAAATGGGACTAATTGATACTGCCTGATAAATAACTGTCTTTTATATCTAGGTTATTTTACCTCTTTCAGGTCTTCCCTGTAGGTTTGCTTTGAAAGATTATCACCAGTGTGCTGCAACCACTTCAAATTAATATACAGTACTACTACCCTCAACTACACAGTATACAGAGCAAACAGAGCAAGTATTGACTCTCTTCAAGACTTCATTGAAAATGCCTACCTGCTGCAGAAAACAGCCCCATATTTAGAACAATATGGCACGGAGTGTCCCTTACAGAAGAACCGTTTCTGACGCTGTGTCTTGGAGACAAGATCAAGCACAAAATGCTACAATTTACATTTTGAGAGAGACGGGACCAACTGGCTTTCTTTTGAAAGAAGACGGAGAGACAAAAAAATTTAAGGTATGAATCCTTTTGTTATTTTTTGTCTGTTGAAAGGTTTAGGGGCTTATAGATAGGAATTAATTTGTTTTGTTATTGTAAATGTAAATGCAGGGGTTGAAATAACCTTCAGACTTTGGTGGCCAACCAGGCCTCAAGCACAGGAAATTTAGGGGGCCAAAAGAAAAACTTAATTTAAGAGGCAATCAGGCCCCTTTTCTGCAGCAACTACAGGTTCTGTCAATGTCTAGAGGCACCAGGCCCATAGGCCCCTTTTGTTTCAACCCCTGTAATGGTAGTGCTAGAATGTATCTTGTGCTCAAGGTAACTGTAAATAGATACATTATAAAGAGTAAATAACAATAGATCCTAACTTCCCTGTATCATTCTATTTGTTTAGATCTAGTTTTTTAATAGAATTTTGGGGATGATGTCTTACAATATACACAAATTACACACAGAATATTACTGTTTTTAAAGGTCCCTCGGGAAATTTCAAGGCCTTTGAAAGTCATGGAATTTTGTTACAACGAATGTGTACGATCCCTGAATTGCACTTACTGTACCTTCCATAACAGTTTTTCAGAGTTGCAGTATTTTTCTCCCGGACAGTTTCCACCTTGACAGTAGCTGAGGAGGAGGGAGGGATTTTGTTGTCCTATAGGTAAATTGCCATTGGCAGAAATTACCTATAGGGTACTTTTCCTGGTTGGGATTAAAATTTTGGAGAAGGAACTTTTATGGGGAAGTTGTCTCGGGAGAATTGAGTGCATAAGCAGGAAAGGGCAAATTGTCTCACCACAGCCGTCTAATGTGAAGGGTTTATGGTCTGATGATGTAAATGGAATTATTGTTTTTTTAATTTTGCTTTTTACAGGTATTTCTTGGAGATCCACATACTTGTACCTGCCCTGTCTTCAAAAAGGAGAGAGATCTCTGTAAACACATTTGCTGGTAATTTTTTATTCTGCTTTCTTTAATAGTTTTCCATCATGGATTGATCATTTCCAAACAGTAGGCCCATTGTCCTGCATTGAATATTTAACCCAGCCTTAAATCTTGGGTATTACGTTTTACTTTACTGTTATTGATTAAGAAAATGCTGCTGGTACTGTACTCCCTTTGTTTTTGCCAGAACCCTTGTGCAATTAATGCTGTGTCTAACAGCTCCAGTACGTGAAGTGATAAAATATGGTTCATCCCTTTTTAGCATTCCTTTCATTTTGTAAGAGTTTGTTGTCTCATTTGTCATTTCACAAGTGACTAAATTTTACAGCACTTCATTTAATGGGGCTCCTCTTTTCCCTATAAAGTTCTTTAAAAAATTAAAGAAATTAGAATTTGGGCCAAATTCAAAGTCATTAATGACATTCCTTAGTCTTTGACCCCATCCCAAGGTACATTTTGTACCTTAATGCAAATGGTGAAAAAATGCTTGACGCTGTATAAAACAAAACCACCACAATTTTGTACTTGATTTTCAATTTGTGTGAATTTTATTTTTTCAGGGTTTTGCTGAAAAAATTTCGGATACCAAGAGATGATGCTGGTAAGACGTACTTTACTGTACCTTTTATTTATGGTGTATCTGTAATTTTAATGGGCTAGTATGCAGTGGCATGGTAAGACCATCAGGAACCTATGGTCAAGGGACTTTACAAATGGAACCTAATGCCAATGTGGTCCATTCTCAGCATAAGCAGTGGTGTAGCAAGGAAGAAAAGCCAGTGGGCCACAACTGAAAAAAAGGCTGCAGCCTGTCTTAAACCAACCATGAGATTAAATGCTTGTAAGCCTACTGTACAATCCTAAGTAGTCATGCACAGCTCCTGAAAGTTATCTTAGTGATGGTCAGTAACGTGCATGTTCTGTGGTTTTAGTTGAGTGGCTCTAGCCAGTTGGGTTGTCATCTCAACTGGCTGGGTTTAAACCACAGAATATGCAAGTTACCGACCATCACTAAGACAACTTTCAAGAGCTTTACAGAGCTATTTGAGATTTTAGGCTTATGGGCAATTTTATAGCATGATTGGTAAAAAACTGGGCTGTAAAACTTTATGATCTAACCAACAGCCACTTGTGGTCAAGGGACAGTAAGTGTGAGGGTAAGAATGGGACCTTGCATGCACCAGCTCGAAGTTGGATGTGACCCTTGTAGACCGGGGACATTTTCCACCTAGTCCACCCAACTGCTTTGGTGCTGCAGCTTAGAATAGAGGTATAAAAAAGTCCATAAGAAAGATCTTTAGTATCACTTTTAAACTTTTAGCAATTTTTTCACAGCGTACTCTAATTAAACTTGTTTATTGGGAAGAATGTAAAAAATGTGTTAGAAAATTAAGTTACCATTAATTCATGTTCCCTCTTTTCCAATTTTGTCCAGCTATTCTCCCACTTGTATCCATTTTATATACTATGTCCTATTAAACCTGTATCCTCAGTTAACATTGCAAATCCAGTGCATCATATTGGTGTGATATTGGAACTAGAATTAAGAATAGGTCTCTAGAATTAAAACTGTTCGGGGTGATGAATAACTGCCTTTAAAACTGTTTGAGTGTGCTTAAAACTGCTTACACTGGCTCTGATTAGACACTTGTACATATGTGGCCAGGTTTTCTTAAGATGTTCATGCCTGAAGCAATCAAATATACCAGTGTTTGCCAAATGATACCTTTTTTTTTTTCTTTTCTTTTTTTTGTAGAATCTTTTCAACTTGGGCTTGTTGAAAGAGAAATAAATGCTCTATTAAGAGGCAGGACTCAGCAACAGGCACAGCAGAAGAGAAGCCAACCTTCTCCAAAAAAGACAAGTAGTTCAGAGGTCATGAACGTAGATGGGAAGGAGGCACTTCCCCAGAGAGAAATCACTGGAGATGATGTTTGCCCTATTTGTCAAGATGAGTTGCTAGGAACCAGAGAGCCAGTTACCTACTGCAGGTAGACCAAGCATAATATAATAAGCCAGTTCGGTAGTTCATTTTGGGGGCTATTAACATGGGTACATCTTCCAAATTGTCATAATAAACAAACCAATCTCTCACTTACAACACATTTTCCAAAATTTGAGTTTACATGAAAATTTGGTAAAATCATTCTTTCTCACTCCATCCATAATGTTGGATCTCAAGTGTGATTTTGCATAGGGGATTGCACCTTGATTGTCTTTTTGGTGTAAAAATTTGCACTGAAGCCCCATCTGCTTTGGCTAGGCACTTGCATTGTGTTGTATGCACATACTGACAAAACCAAGGAAACACTGTATATGTTTAGTTCAGGATTTCTAAAATACTGGCAACTCTTTCCCTGGGTCCACTATACACGTTGAGGAGATACCTCATTTGGAAAAAGTAATCCTATGCCCAGCCTTGTCAAGAACTGATATCAGTACCAATTGCATGCCCTTTCAAGCTTTTGAGAATAGCCCTGAAGGTTGACATTTGATAGCAGTTTATCTCAAAATGAACTGGAAGGGCACCTAGCCTTTCAATGCACAATAGGTTTTTTTTTGATCTCCTTTTGGCCAGCACTCATTGCAGGATTTTTAAGTTTTAAGTTGTTATCTCTAAGTCAACCCCTTAGTTGGGTACTACAATTGAGAACCACAGTTTTTCCCTAAAACGATCTGATTTCTTCTCATATGTTATGGAGTGTGTGATGAATTCTTGGAAGAGAATCTCCTTAATATTATTGTATTTTAAACATTTAACACCAGCAGCTGTGTATAGGCGGAAGTACATTTGAAGTTGCAAAATACACCATGACCCAGTGATGCTGCTCTGAAATTCATGCCAAATCTTTTTGACTAAAATTGATGCCAAATCCCTTCCGTTAAGACTGGAGTAACTGGGGTTATCACCTCTTGTTCACCTGGGATAATTGTGCTGACTTAAAAAATGTTTGTCTTTACTTTAATAATAAATGCTGTGTTTGAAAGGACTTTTTGTAATAAGTTTGTTATGCTCTTGTCAATTTAGATAAAAATCATAATTTTCAGCATTAAAATATCAGGTACAGTAGCTTCAAACTGAAAGCTAAAAAGAGAAAAAAAAGAAATCACTAAAATGCACAGAATACTTTCCTTACTGCACTTGATCAATTACTTATCACTGGCTGCTTCTCTGTGAACTTTTTTTTTATTTCCATGAAGTCAAAGGGATACTGTATTTTGCAGTAACTCCGTTGGCTAGGCTAACTTGTGTCCTGAGTAGGGATTTCATACTAAGGGTGCTGCTGTGTTTTGCATTGCTTACAATATAAACAACTTTTGGTGCAGGGACCTCTTGCTTCAGATTAGTTTTTATCGGCTTTGCTTATTTGCGCCCCTCCTTCATTCTGTATCACAGAAAAAAAAGAGAAGATTTGAGTTTGATATTGCTGTTTATACATTATTTTTTCAGGTTTGCTTGTGCCAAAAGTATTCATATTAAGTGCATGAAAGTATGGGCTGATCACCAGCAATCTACTGGAGAGACAACCATTAAATGTCCTCTCTGTAGAGAGGACTTTGGTCAGATAGAGTTCTTACAGAAAGAGTACAGAAATTCATCACTAACAAAGACACAGGCAGAAAGGGGCAGTATACACAGAGGGATTGTGTGCTCACAGTGTAATCAGTCACCCATCGCCGGAAGATGTTACAGGTAAGTTGGATCCCATATTTACAAGTAAGTACAGGCAAAGATCCAAGTGGGGCACTCCCAGGGAATGCCACCAATTTTCCATGACCAATAATTTTTTGACGAACAAATTCAAATACTCCAAAAAAATTAGCAAATATGAAAATGTGCATCCCAGATGCTGGGTAATCCCATGTAAGTGCATTTATAATACAAATTTTCTTGGGGGAGGACCCCCAACCCCCAGCCATGACTTTGGGCATTTGTCCAACAGTTGGTGTATGCCCCCCTTTCTCAAAATCCTGGATCCGGGCCTGGGGTATGGACCTGATTTTGAGTACTTTTTAGAACTGTTCTCAGTTCTGGCAGAAGTCACTGTTAATAACTCCCCTCCGGCTGCAGGTGGTGAGTAGTGTGATTTTGAGTACTCATTAGAACTATATTTAACAGTATTTCTGGTAGGTGTTGCTAAATAGTTGACTCCCATGTAAGTAGTCATTTGAGAATTATCAAGTACTCATTTCTGGCAGATAAAACTGATTAAAGTTATCCCTCCCCCTCTTCAAATGGATAGTGTAATTATGAATACTCCTAAGATCTCATTCTGGAAGATGACACTTGTTATCACTTAGCCCACCCTCTTCCCATCTAAAAATGGGTAGTGTAACTATAAATACTCATAAGATCTCATTTCTGGAATATGAAATGGATTAGTTAGTTACCCCCCCCCCCCCCAATCTATCAATTTAGAGTGTAACTATGAATATTCATAAAACCTCACTTCTGGGAGATGAACCCCCTTCCCCCTCATCTACAAATTTATAGTGTAATTATGAATATTCATAAAATCTCATTTCTGGAAGATGTTATTGGTGAGCTAACTAATATGTAGAAATGTGTAGTTTGACATGCAATACTGATATAAAGTAAACATTGCTGTGTATTTTTTATTGTAAATTGAAACCTTTGTCTAGGATTGGGAATTTCAGGATTTGAAATGATTAAAGATCATCGTTTTCATGGCTGCACAGAAATATTTTAACTTAGGTTGCTAATTAAAATGTTTAATCCCATCTTTCTTGCAGGTGTACAGAATGTACTAATTTATATCTCTGTCAAGAATGTTTTTCAGCAAGTGCCCACAGCCAGCATACCTTTCAATTTCGTCAGGTAAATTTATCTTCACTAAGCTTTGAAACCCCTGACAGTCCCAATTTTTGAGTACCTGACTTGCAGCTGGGAGATCTGGAGTTTGACTCTTGGCTGGGTTATACTGAAGATTTTAAAAAATGGTTTCATTTTGGTAGACACAAAATTTTGCTTTGTGGTAATCATGGGTAGAATAGTGAATGGGTAGGGAGAGTATTTTCGGTTTTTGGAATCTTGTTTTTATCAAACCTGAAATTCTAATGAATGGCTATAGCACCAAATTTTCTGATTTCTGGAAATTGGAAGTCTTGAGCATATTCCCAGGAGATTCATTTCGCTAGACAAAAAGTTTTGCTGCATTTTCACCATGGGTAGAAGTGTCAATTGTGGGGAGAGCATTTTAGGTTTTTGGAATCTTTGGTATAAAATTTGAATTTTTACTGTATGGATCTAGCACCATTTTGCACCTGGGGTTCCTACTGTAATGAAAAGATTTCTCAAAGGGGATGTCTCCTCTTAGACCCCCAAGCCAACAGTCCTGGACAGCAAAATTTCAGGAAATTGACTTGAAGGGGCTTGTTGAATTCATATTGATAACTTTATGAGTGAGTTGAAGGGTCACTACCATGTGACAATGCTTATAGTTAACATAATGAGTCAAGTTTCACATCCAACAGTTACTGAAAAAGTTAAAATTTTGAATGTTGTGGTGTCCTGACTTGTAATGGTTTTGTGCATTATTTGATAAAGTGACTGGTCACTAAAATTTTTGAAAACCAAGCTGAACCATAAAACAGTTATTTTAATGTAGGAAATGGGGATTGTCTAAGTTTGATCATTTGTCATTGGTACCTGCAGAAATCTTTACAGGTTGGGACAAATTTGTTGAATTTCACAATCCAACTCACTGAGCCACTTTCAACTTGGTTTACATCTCTACTGCTAATTTTATTCATAGAAACCAAATCAGAGATGGCGACCTGCTCAAAGAGCTTCAGGAACAGCTCTCCCTTCGGCAGTTCTTGAAGACTTGCAGAATAGAGAATTACAGGATGAAGATTATGAACTACTCCTTCAACTTGATAGGTAAGGATGCTAATTTTGGCAGTTTTAACAAAATAATTGTAACAATGATGGAAGGATGGTCTATTTCTGTCATTTTTGTTCAACAAGAGTATACAAATTATTCTTTACTAAGACCCTTGTTTCTGAGCATAATCTTTGGAAGTGAAAAAGTGACAATTTTTCAGCCAATAGAATGTCACTCTATATGAAAGTACACTTGCATCTTTGACCCTCCTTCAGGTCCATTTTGTCTTGTCTTGTGGTTATGAGAGAATGATTAGAAATATTATTTATCCCAAAGTGCAAGGCCTTGAAGGACATTCCATGCTATGTGACCACAGGAATGCAGTATTGGGGGGGGGGGGGCAGCTGAAAGGCAAGCATTCCCCTCCAAGATTTCAAAACTGACTGCTGTAAATAAATCACATCTTAAGTGATGGTGATGCTCCAGGTTGACAATGTTTGAAATGCCAACCTTGGGCTTTTGCCCAGGCCATGACCCTGGACCGCTAATGGGAGAAGACCCATTAGCTCACTTATCCTGCAAATCTGAATTAAGTGCCTGTTCTTACAATCTGACAGTTTCCACCCTTGGCATTGCACCTTAGGAGCAAGTCTGCCATTTGCTACACCACAGCACGTCTCATTGACAGATCAAAGGGCAAATCTTCTCACACCAGACAATTTCACTTCTCCCAACGGAGTCACTTTTAGCCTCTTGCAGCCAGCCACTCCCACAACAGGTTACAACCTCCTCCTCCTTTTGCAAGCACAAGTCTATGTTATTACTTGAGTAGGGTTTGGCAGTACCATGAAAATATTGGTACCCGTACTGCAAAGCTCACAGAACCGGTATTGAGGCAGTACCGGTTCTCAAATCTTGGGAAGGAAAGTCGGGTGGGAAGAAACTTAAACTGTGCACGACACCCCTGTTATCCTGTACTTTGATGCAGCTGGGCATATGAATACATTATTACGGTGCAGAAACCTCTGCTTTGACTTTGTTTTCCACATTTCTTTACAGTCATGCACAATCATAACTAATACTCCTGTTGCCTATCTTGACCTTTCTAGGGTAATTTTTCGAGTACCTGTATTTTTTCCAGAACCGGTATTAAAAACGCACCAAATATCTTCGGTATTTTTATTACCTGTAGGCTCTAGTACCGGTATTCACATCAATACCGCCCAACTGTATACTTGAGTATGTAACAGATTATGTATAATCCAAATCTGTATCATGTGGAAAGTGTTAGCTACTTCAAGTAAGCTAGTTTGGTAATTCATTTTGGTGGCTATCCACATGTGCACATCCTTCAAATTTTTTTTCGATAGACAAACCAATCCCACACCTGCAAGACATGCTCCAAAATTTGAGTTTAAAAGGAAAATTTGGAGACATCATTCTTTCTTAATCCAACCATAACATAAGGAGGAATCATAAGTGTGGTACTGGGCCAAAGCCTTTGTCTAAATTGCCTTTTTGGTTTTAAAATATGCATTTTAATCTGCTATAAAGAAGGACTGTGTCCCTATTTTCATTCCGATTGGCTATCCAGATTTACTGTTTAGTGTTGTATGCACATACTGCACAAAGACAAGGGAATGATGTACACTGTATGCTGAGCTTGGTTTGTGTATGCTATTCTATGCCCTACAATTCCATGTGCCAACAAATTATCATACTGAGCTAATTCTGAATTATCAAAATATGTTTTTCATTGTTTTCCTCCATAATGATTCTGGCATGCATGACATCATGTATGAAACACCTATTTCTAGGTAACAATCTTTCCTGTTCTATTCTCCTTATCTCTTCATCTCTTTCTTCCAGTGAGGATGCAAATAAGCCCAGTACAATACCGGAAGAAGTAGTGAAGTCATTTCCAACAGAAAAAGTTCGTGATGGAGGTTCGTTGATGTCCCCTGGAGTTCAGTGCCGTGTATGCTTGAGAGGATTTACACTGGGTCAAGTTGTTAGGAGGTTACCTTGTAGGCATAAGGTAATCCCCTGTATTCATTTATTATCTTTCTTAGGATTTTTCATCTTTACTTCATTTTCACAATAGTTTGGAATACATACCAGAGGAAGGGAGGTCACAGACACATGCTTTAAGGATCGGGGTATGGCAAGAAGCAATTTAATGGGAAAGTTACTATTTGTAAATTTGTGTCCATGATGAGAAAAACAGGAATGATCCCTTGGCTGCTATATCACCACTTGAGATGTTTCTTTTTTAATTTTGAAAAGGCTGAACTTCTCGTTCTGGATATATACTTTCCAATTCTCCCAACGTTTCTAGTCCTTTCCGGTAACACATATTGTCTAAGACTCCTTGTCCTGATACAGTCTAAGTTTAATGCTTTGGGACATACCCCGATGAGCATACTAGGCCCTGATGCATAATCAAAGCACCCTCTGTGCATGCAATGTAATATGACCTACTCTTCATTTTTTTAATTTGATGTCAATTAAAGAGCTGTGAGGATTGGAGATTTTGGTATATTTTCTGGATAAAATTGTAGTTTGGAAGGACAAATGTATGTCTTTAAGTCAACTGTCCCTTTTACTGTAGGAATCCAACCTCTTTGCCAACTTTAATTGCTTCATATTACCTTCAAATTTTCTTTTTTTTTTGAACAAACCATGTGTTTTCTTCGTTTGTTGGGGACATGGCTATGAATCTAGGCTGGCATTCATGCATGCAGCTAAAGTGGCCAATGCCTTGCTATTAAGTGCCAATCTCCCCCGCCCAATTTGTCAAATAGTTAGTTCTCCTTGATAGTTCTTTTAATGTCCTTTTTTTTGTACATTTCCTCCCAGTTAGTTCTCCTTGATAGGTTCTTTCAATGCCCTTTAGTTTGTATATTTCCTGCCCCTCCCAAACTTGTCAGCTAGTAAGTTCTCTTCGATAGTTCTTTCAATGCCCTTTAGTTTGTATATTTCCTGCCCCTCCCAAACTTGTCAGCTAGTAAGTTCTCTTCGATAGTTCTTTCAATGCCCTTTAGTTTGTATATTTCCTGCCCCTCCCAAACTTGTCAGCTAGTAAGTTCTCTTCGATAGTTCTTTTAATGTCCTGTAGTTTGTATATTTCCTGCCCCTCCCAAACTTGTCAGCTAGTAAGTTCTCTTCGATAGTTCTTTTAATGTCCTGTAGTTTGTATATTTCCTGCCCCTCCCAAACTTGTCAGCTAGTAAGTTCTCTTCGATAGTTCTTTCAATGCCCTTTAGTTTGTATATTTCCTGCCCCTCCCAAACTTGTCAGCTAGTAAGTTCTCTTCGATAGTTCTTTCAATGCCCTTTAGTTTGTATATTTCCTGCCCCTCCCAAACTTGTCAGCTAGTAAGTTCTCTTCGATAGTTCTTTTAATGCCCTTTAGTTTGTATATTTCCTGCCCCTCCCAAACTTGTCTGTGAGTTAGTTCTCCTTGATAGTTCTTTTAATATCCTTTAGTTTGTATATTTGGATAGAAAGATAACATCTTGTGTTTCCATTGGTCACAAAATCTCTACCATCTGTTTCACTTTTTCAGTTTCACAAAGAGTGTATAGACCAGTGGCTTATCCATGAACATCCAACATGTCCTGTTGATGGTACAGTAGTGTGGAATCCTATTACAGCAAGCCTCAACAGGGAAGAACGGAGAGCATTTCACAAAAGAACCTCAGGCAGCGGTAATGCCGAGACATCTTCCGCTCAGATGGATATCCCTGGGATAGGGGTGATTGGTATCAGAGGGAGGAATGGTGGTGGCCAAAAAGGACGCAGGAAGGTAGGAGTTGTGCCCTTAGTTGATGTGGGTACCCATGGTGCAGATGATGGACTTGATGTCGGTTTCCAGCTGATGGGGTTAGGACTGTCATCAAAGAAGCCTACTTCAAGGTATGAATGGCCCAGTTTTTGCTTTCAAAACAAGTCATGACTTTTATCTGTAATACAGAAGTAATCATTGAAAATTTATTGTCAGTCAGTCTTAGCAATGATGGTGGATTGTTCTCTCAGTATTGGGGAGAGAGGCATTGCCTCACTTTCAAATATATTGGTGAGTGAAAGGTGGCACTCAGTGGAGAATTTCTCAACCCTTGCAACCCTCCAGCCTTACCTGAAAACTTGGAAAAGTCATAGAATTTATAGATGCTTTAAATCCTGGAAAAGTCATGAAATTTAAATCGTTCAAATCATGGAAGAATTATGGTCTTTCATTAGCCTAAGAGACAAAGTTTTATTTTATGACCAGGCATACGGGAAGGCTCACAAATCTAACCTAGCAGACATCCCCAGTGATGTTTTGCACTGCAACATGGCATAACTGGGAATTTCTGCCTGGTTCCCTGGTGATATTTCCCTAATGTGAGGAATGGATGGCTGTAAGGGGCTGGGAACGAGGTTATTTTATGCCTTTGTAATACTTTTACATGTTCACATTAATCTAAGGATAAACACTGCTGTGACATAATGTTAAAAGTACAACTTTTGGTTAATCTAGTTCAGTACCATTATTACTGTTCTTTTGTATGGGCTGAAAATGAATGAAAACATTTTCGTCCTAGAATTTTAAAATTTCATCATGGAAAAATTATGGAGATATCATGAAATTTTATTTTCCTGAAATCCTTCCCCCCTCCCCCCATTGAAAAAATACTTTTAGGGAGAGTTTGGTTTAATTTTTAGAGTAATGCAAATTTTTCTTGAAATTTTTATATATTTTGAAGCAAAGCGTTCACATATTTTCATTGAAACAGATGTCAAGTTTTTACGAAAGTCCCCACAACTCTCTTGGGAAGAGACTTGACATAAAACAAAACAAATGCTCTTTTATTTTGGCCGTGAGAATGTCTTGTGCAGTATTTAAACTTACAAAATCTGTATTCTGCTTCTTTTGCCAAGAATAGTTCTCTCAGTGTTAACTCGTTTTCAATAAAATATTGTAGTAATGGATTTTTTTTTTTTCAACCCTGCCAACATGTCACAGAATTTTAGATTTCACCTAAAATCTCTTTTCTCTCTTTTTCACTCTTTGAAATCCTGTGTAGACAACTGCAAACTGAAGAGAGGTCTGTTGTTTCACATAGCAGACAGAGGGAATCACAACAACGTCCAAAACAAAATGGCAGCCTCCGTTCCAGAAGTCAGGGGCTGAGCATTCCTTCATGCGTTGATTTTACAGATTACAATAAGAGTCAAGAATCCCCTATCGTTTGCAATTCTCATAGAGTAACAGAAGTTCCTGATGCAATTGGGGTTGTTGCATGTGCAAATGAGGACAGGACTTCACCCCCTCCAGAGTCCAGGGCTAGCTGGCTCCAGGCCTCTCCATCTGTGAACCATAATGATCGAGAAGTTGAGGTAGACAATGATTCTAGTGAAGGATTCTTAAGTGTGAACATAAATAATCAACAAGTTGAGATGGAGGAAATGGCGCAGTTAAGACATAAACCTCCTTCAGGATCAGGAGGTTGGAGATCAAAACCACTTGAAGTTCTGAATCATGTACCCCATTCTACCTCTATTCCAAAAGGTCATGAAATTCCTAGCTTAGGACTTTCTGCTAGTAGGTTACAGAGTAGTAACAGTGCACCAACCTCTTCAAAGAGAACCCTTCCATTAGGTAATGAAAGCAGTGGTCAGAACTTACTTGAGAGAGGAAGATCAGAGAGACGGAAGAGTCATTCAAATAGACGAGCAAGAAGTTCTAGTGCACAGAGGAGGTCATCTTCTGAGAGACTTTGCCCATCTCAACCTGACAAATTAGAGGTAAGGAGTGTTTGCATCAAGGGAAGGGGATAAGGGGGTTTGTCTTGCTTCCTTTCCAGAAGGAGGGCAAAATTCCCCCATATCATTTCCCCCAAAATAAAAAATGTCAGTACCTTGTTTTCTTATTTGAAAAGGGAACACCTTTACAGCTATGTTTGAACTTAATTTAATAAATAGTATTTAAAATGCTTCAGATTGCAACTTATAAGGGTCTTGCAGCCAGCTTTTTCCCCCCTGAACCCACCTATAACTTTGGCCCCAGGCACCTCAATTTGGACTTGGGGTTTGGCAGTAAAAATGCTCCAGCCCCCTTTTTCGAGTTTCTGGCTGAATGTGTGAGAACTAAGGATGTAAACATTTACAGCATAAACATTAACAGGAATTTATTTCATTGAGTAGGGTTTGCCTTAGACCCATGGGGAATAGTGCCACTTCCATGGAGTATAAATGAATTCCCCAACTTAAATGTTGGTCATTTTTCATGTCTGATAAAAGTAGTAATTAGCTCCCCTTCCCGTAAACAGTCTGTTTAGCCTCTATTTGTTTGCTATTTTTGTATTAATGATACATTCAGTTGTATCAAACTTGTCCTTTCCATTCTATCAACAGACTATGGAGAGTTTATTTCTGGGATCACCTGATGGAAAATTGGTCGGAGCACAGGGTCAGAGGTCAAGACCAGGAGTCCCTAAAGGTTCAAGGCTTACAAATAGACCAAACCGTGCTAGCAGTCTCCCTGGAAAGCCTGATGAAATAAAAGGCACAGAGTTTTCTCTTTCTGGTTATCGCTTAGGTCTTGAATAAATTTGTAGAGTTCAAAGAGTAGCTCATTGGCCTGGTATTTAGCAGATTCAAAGTCAAAGATGGATTTCATTGGTGGGGAGAATGAGATACAGGGATGACACAGGAAGGAGACAAGGCAGAGGTTTGCATCTGCCATCATGACTCATGGGGAAATGTGACAGTTTGTAGGGGAATAAAACTTGAGTTGTCATGTCATGAAGAATGTAGTGTAGGGCAACCAGTCCTTGGAGAATTTGATAGGGACTTAGAACTTTCAGTATTTTTGAACCTTCATAGCCTGTTCCCATATTCCTATGATGGCATTTCATCCCTTCCAAACATCTTTGAACAGGATTCCAATTTAAACAGCCTCTTGAAAATGGTTCTCTTCTTTTCACTAATGGGTGGGTAGAAAAGGGAGTGGATGGGACAGACAGTTGCACTTCCGTTATACTTTATTTTTAACTTATTGTTGTTTTAGAAGAACTACTGGGTTGGATGGGTTTGATTGTAAAGTAAGATTTACTGCAGAAGCGTCGTTAACTTGCAACGATAAAAAATTTGAAACTGTATTTTTATATTACTTCTTGCCGTGTCTTGATGGTAATTGTATACATCTTCCTATCACCTTGAAAGTAGGGAAATTCTCAGCTTAAATGTTAAAACAACTTACAGTTTAAAATTAGTATACCTTGTCTTTCAATTGTTTTTATCTAATCATTAAGGGTGACAATGTATGTGCTAAAGTGAATTGTCATGTCTTATATCAGATATTGTCTTTAATAATACAAACTAGACTTTAATGTGATATTCTTCCATGTTCTATTCCGTCCTGAAGAAAAGAGAAAGATTACACTGTGGAAAGCTGGTTTTCGTATGTTAATTTTATTAGATTTTGCAAGTTCAAATTTTGAAATTTTATACGTTGGCACCATTCCCTTCATCCTGAAACAAGTTTAGCCTACTTATGCTGAGACTTAATTTTGCATCCAGAGATATTCTAAAACCTTGGTGTTTTGAGTGACCCCACCACACTTTGTCCTTGTATAACACCAAGGGCCCTAAAGCAGCTTAGGTAATACTTGAAGTTACAGCAACCCGAAGTCCTTGCTAGATTCGACGGATTAGCCTAGGGGTTGCCAGAATCAGCAGTTGTGTGTATTATATGCATGTAATAGGCCTTTGAAATGCTCATTACAGCCGAGCGAAGTGGGACACATTTTAAGCCCAAATTTTCTTGTGTTTTGCATAAAGTGATGTTGGCACCCCGCGTGAATAGTCTCCCCCATTCAGTCCCTAGTAAAAATTATGGGTGTGCAGGTGCATAAATTTGGTGGTTTGTGAAAACACTTCTTTTTACATAAAACTATATAAACTGTCAAGCTTCTGAGTTAATATAAAAGGGGAAGTTTAAGCAAAAATTTATTTTTATCTGTGAAAAAGGAACCAAATCTACACAGTGTGGTGAAACTTCATTAAAATTGGAGATGCATTTCTCCAGATATCAGTAAATAAAGCTGGCTGGAGTTGTGTTCCAAAGTGAGTTTGAGGACAGAAGAGGTTATATCACTTTCTCACACGGACAAGGAATGCTTTGTTTCCCCTTTTTTCAGACTTGTGTTGACAAAGAATTTAAAAGCAATAAGACCTCCCGGCATGAATGGAGTACAAAGTTTTTAAAGTGTTCATGCCACTGATGCAATCACATCCTGATAATATGGGATTGTTGAGGAGAAAATCGGTTGTTAAACTTAAAGAAGAACAGAAGACTGTCCATCAATGCGAGGATATGAATATCATATATGCTTGCTTCAAGTTCACCTTTTGTTGATATAGTGACGACTTTACTTGCTCAATTCTTAAGAACCACTTATGGGATTTCAATGCAAATTCACCGAAATGCTTAGAATAAGTAGTACAAGGGGGGGGGGGGGGGTCTTACAACAACTTTCCAACTGGAAATGTTAAATTTGCTTTTTCTGTAGTACCCTGTCATACTACTTTCTTTTTTGATAGAAAATGTGCCAACCTCAATTCTGAACGATTGCCTGCAGTTAACTTTCTTAAAAAAAGTAGTCCCCGTAGGCACTCCACCTAGAATGAAATTTCTCTCGTTGGAGTGAACTCTTTTTGGAGTGAATTATCGCTCCTTTTGATTGAATCTTTAAACTTTCACTCAGCCTAGGAGTGAAAATCCACTTTTAATGTTTTTTAGGGTGCAGATGATTTAAGTTTGCTGACTGAAAATCTATTCAAATTTCATTACACATAATTTTACCATTGACCGAGCATTCGCGTGGTCAGGGGAAACGATCCCCCCCCCCCCCGATGGACCAAAATTGCCTGCCCGTGCCCTTTTTAGGTTTTTGAAAGCCTACTTTAAAGCCCACCCTCACCCCTCAGACCAAAATCCCTAAGCCACAGTGACTGCATCCTACCAAAGGCGACGCTTTCCTTTGGACAAAAGCTCAAGAAATGTTTATTTACACTGAATCTTGTTTGATCAGTTTTGTCTCTTTTGACTTCCCTTTCTTGAAGAATTATTCTGAAATTTTGAGTGAAACATTAATGGTATCTAAAACCAACCGATGTATTTTTGAAGAAACTCAGCAATAGTTTTGTACCGAAATAAACCACTTTGCAGCAAGCATTGTGCGCAGAATCGATGTAAATATGGATTGTCATCGATTTCAGCTTTCTGAGATTTTCTTTAAAAAAAAAAATCGATTTTACAGTCAAACAATGAATTTGATAAAAAGCATTTCATAGCCACGAGATCATTTCAACACGTGGTCAAATTTTTAATTAAGGTTAAGGTCTCCAACAAGATTTGTTCCCATGGTGACAACTTGTGCAAAGGCCTCCGAAACAAATTCATACTTGAATTGTTAGTTATTGTGATGATTCAAGTGTACTTGTTTGCCACACTCGGAAACTTTTGAACGGCGGTGAGGCCGTGATTGACATTTCAAACGGTAGTGACAATTTTCATCCCATCTGTAGATGAATTTATTAAAGGAAATATGATGCCTCTTTGATTACTTCAGTAGGTAAGTGTTTAACCCTTCCAGTTAAGCTTTTATTGGGTTCATATAATTTAATTCCCTTTTCCTTTTTATCGACCCAATCCACTTAAGTATAAGGAAAATTTTTAATTCAATTTATTTTGTTTTCATCAGATTGTCCATGCACTCTACAAGTAAGTGAACTTACTCAGTCTTAAACAGAGTAAAAGGTGTGAATTCACTCCATTAGAGTGTTACTTCACTCCAAGATAGGTGAAACTGCACTCCTTGGCGAGTGCCTTCATTTTTCATGCTTCTTTTAATGGGAAATGGGATCCCCTAAGGCGCAACATCAAGAGTAAATCTATGCACTTTTGGAGTGAATTTCACTCTTCTTTGAGTGAATTCCCCCTCCCTCTTTTGGAGTGAATGTCACCCTTGGTGGAGGTCAAAATCGCGCCTGACTGCTACATGCATTACTTGAACATCCAGATACACTTACATCACACCCGTTTTAAAGAATCTCCACTGGCTTCTTGTTACATGGCCCGTCAAATTTAAACCTTATGTCCACGTTTATAGGGGAATTCACAACCATGGCCTACTGGGCTGTTTCTCTCGAGGGGCGGCGGTGACTATTAATTTGCCCCACTCCAGATCCCACCCCATGACATAATCTCTTCCCGACTGGGCTCCGATCCGAAGTGTACCCGTTACAGCAAGGTTTCGTCTGGTTGGGGGTACATGCCCCTTCCCCGCCTCGAAGGCCATCACAACTAGGCCCTCCTTTACTTAAATGACAAATTAATTGACCACTATGCCAACCCAATCTTTAAGGTGAACCAGTTAAACTTAAATGCCCATCTCTCACCCCAAACAGTACCAATGCTCCTAACCTTCTTACTTAAGCCCTTCCCACAATTGCCTGAAATTCATCCTCATCCACACACAATCTCAGTTTATTGCTTCAGGGTGAGTATAGAAAACTCAATTTATATAATGAAAAAACACTCTCAGTACCATTCACGCTGTGTAATATAAGTTTTGGCACTCTGCATTGTTTGAATTAGCTGTCAATCAAAGAGCTGAGCCAATTGAGAATTTCGGTACCCGGGTACAAAAATTATAGTTTGGGGTCAGAGGTTTGGCCCTTGAAAAGTTTTTAACATTAGTATTTTCGCACCTTTGTAATGTTCAGGTGAACTTCTAGAAAGATGCTTTTCACGAAAAAAATGACAAGTTTGAAACCACATGTTGCAATTACGACTCACTTTTGCTCTAGCGTATTGTCTCTAAGGTTGGCAAAATAACGGACTCGACTGCGTTTCTCTGTTAGTTTGTTAAATATGATGTTTCAACGGTTTAATCATCAATAATGCTAAGTCCGTCAAATGCAAGCTATTCCTTCCATGTTTCGATTACTAACATACTAAGATCATGGTAACGACCCCTGGGAAAGTGGACATAATTATGTTCTTCCAATATTTAAGAAATCGCCCGTCCACTTTAAATTTTTCGCACAGTGTAATGTTTTTTAAAGAAAGTGAGGGAATTCCACCCCATCTATGCATATTGAGAATAAATCACCGTCCTCCTCTGTGGTCTTGTAACCTTTCAAGCAAACAACATTGGGTTGGAGGTTCTTTCTGACCAGAGATGGAAACGGTTTTAATGAAATTTTAACAAAAATTGAATACGAATCCGATCCGAATTCGTTATAGTGTGGCCGTGCCTGTACGATATTTTTATTAACAAGATCGATTTATACTATATAATGCAGTAGCTTGGCATTGTCGGGCAAATCATATCTTTGAAACTTTAGAAATAGCAGTACTCTGTCGAGTCATATATTTCTCTTTTAGCGATCAACGAGATTATGGCTACACCTCTGCATGGAAAACCCCATTGGACAGTCTTGAAAGGAGATTTCTCATTTTTCAAAGATGGTGGTTTATGTATTCTTGTAACTGGCATCTTTTATATGGGTAAGTATGATGTCTCTCATTTTACCGTGCATAATAGAATGCTGCGAACAATTATATAAAATTGATGAATTGTTTAGGGAAGAGTAACACTGTGACAAAATTCATACGACGTGTTACCCTATAGTCTGATAGTTCTGTCGTTAAACCTGGTCCTTGGTCTTGTGGTAGAGTGTCCTCTACTTACATGTATGGTCGGGGTCGAGGTTCGAATCCCAGATCGAAATAAACAACCTACTTTTAAATTGGTAACCGGCCACTGGTGATCAATCCGAGTCTGGACTCTGGCTTGTGATCTCGGAATTTTGAGGACTCGATCGGAGGGGTTGGTATTTTCCCCACTGAGAAATTTCAAGGACTCGGGTCCGCGGCTCGAGTCCTGAAAAAGTTGAAAATAGCCGTGACTCAAATCTTCCGGACTAGAATACATCACTGCCAACTGACGTTTTGTGGGATGCTCCCCCATAAATCACGGAATATAGGGGAAACACAAGTCGGTGAATTACAACTGGAATAAGTTTTTGGGCGTCCCTACTGGCGTAGCCACTATTTTTGATTTGAGATAACCAACTGCTACACCTGATCGCCTACCTAAAGGGACAGATCTTAGTGAGAATTATTTGATTATATAAGTACTCTCAGGTGCAATCCGTTGCAACATTTAGCATCATTAAAAGTCATTTTTCATCCATTACAAAACATTTTTCAGAATTTGATGGAGAGGCAATAGCCTCTTCCCAATCCCGAAATGGTTTCTCCAAATAGGGGCCCTAGATTACACCAGGGGATTTGAATTGAGGCGTGAAATTCTTTAAATCAAAACAAACCTGGTTAAACCACGATGCATACATTTGAGGTGCTATTTTAAATAGCAACCTTGGGTTCATTCCAGCTAGATGAAGTTATTAATAGACCCATTGAGAAATTTTTGAAGTTCATTCAGTCTTCGTGGCAGTTATGAATTTAGTGAAATTTACTGAAAACAATTCACACTCTAGAATCAGTGTTCAAGAATTAAATTTAAGATGCTTAACTTACTTGAGAGGCGCGGATCCGGGGGGGGGGGGGGGGGGGCTGTTACGGCTCAGACCTCCCTTTTCGCCAGATCAACAATAAAACATTCGGAAAATTAGCAGTGCAACTTCCTCACTTTCCTGCTTTCTCTTAAGTCAGCTCCCTTTTCTGGGAATGTCTGAATCCGCACCTGCTTGACCCCTTAAAGCATTTCGCCTCAAAGCATGTTAAATTACAGACGAAACATGTAGTTTTCACAGGCTAACATGTCTTAAATGTAAACGTGTTTTTAAAATTGGGGGGAAAATAACTGCAATTTCTAAGCCCATTTTTTACACTGCATAGCAGGGGATGTACGTTTGCTTAGTATATAGGCCGCTATATCTCCACACATGCGTAAACAACGTAAAGGTACATTTTACGTAAGTCTGGTCCCCTTTTCGCAGTTCAAATGTAGGTTTAACCAGAGTATTAAAAATCTAACATTTTCCTTGTGGATGTGACGTGGTCCAATGGGCACACGTAAGTCATTTAGCCTATCCGAACTCTTCAAATCAAAGAGTTAAATCCCAGCCAACATGCCCATTTGGGCCTCGACTGGGCTCTTGCTGGGTTATCAGCTGTGACACAACTGGTTCTCATTCGTATTGGTCAGGTTTCCCCTGTGGGGCCCAACTGATGAGCTAGCCTTTACCAGGCTGAAGCCAAGTTGGATCTTTGCTAGGCTTTAGTTGTTAAAGTTGGACCGGCTAGGCATAGCCGGGCTTCAGTTGGGAAAAGCTAGCCCACTCGGGCCCCACTTGGGAACACCTGACAAACAAGAATGGGTACCAGCTGGGACCCAGCAAATATCCCAGTTAGTACCCAACTATGCATGTTGACTTGGAAACAGTCGAAGTTGAAATTTGTCTCCTTACAATTCATAATGATTTTATCAACAGTATGATTCCCCTTCAGTTAGCACAATTCAGTTTTTATTGATGAAATCAGTTAACAGTGACCTATGAATATGCAACCTCTACAAATATTTTCGGCTCTTATCCTTACATAATCGCGCCTATAATACAGAAGTTTTCAACGACCTCTTTGAGCACCAAGGTTTACACCCAGGCTCTCAAAATAAGATTTCAGATCAAAATAGTCTTCAGGCACATGCTAGTACGCAACAAGACTGCAAGAAAATGAGGCGAAACATATGACCAAGTACTTGACTGTGAAAATCTTTACTGAGGAGATTTGAAAAATTAGAGAGACCTTAAAGATTTTTTATGAACACAATGACTTTTCATAATTTTAATTCATTACTTTTACTCTAAAATATACAATTCAACTTACATTAGTATGCCAATCTTTTTTAGAGTGAAAGGTGAGAATTCACTCCAGTAGAGTAATAATTCACTCCAAGAACAGGGAAATGCCCTCAAGAAATTCGGGAAATTTACTTCAAAAGAGCGACGTAACACTCCTGATGGAGAATCCACTGTTATACCTTTTAAAAAGCGTGACAATTGCGGGCACTTGTTAAAGAGTGAATTCCACTTATTCTTGGAGTGACTGACTCTATCTGTGGAGTAAACTAACACTAATAGAGTGAATTTATTCCTTTTGCTCTGTTAAAGAGTGACTATTTTAACTTCTTCACTCTTTTGTTTTAGAGTAAACCGTGAGAGTATGACCATTTTATTTAAAATTAATGAAAATTCTTCTCCTTGCAGTAGTCTCGATCAATGCGGAGATTAAAGACAATTTCAAGTGCACTCTGATGCCTAAAGGTTCGTACATGTGATCACAATGACAGAATGGGGTTTAGATCAAACGGATACAAGAGAAAGGTTGTGTCACATTATTATTTTGTTATTGTCATTGAACAATGCCACACACTAATACATGTCGCATGATTCCCACCTTGGTATGGAAAGTTTACTATTCTTGCTTTATATTTAATTTATTAGACACAATAAACATCTTTTACATCATTTTTCAAGAACTTTACCGGTAATTTGCTTCCCCCAATAGGCCTACTTAGTACTAACTTGCCGTAAGAGTATCGGTGATCCTAGAGGCGGGCTTTTGTGATCTCGACAATTCCTGTTGCTGGGGTATCACTATATCGTCCAGCTCTGGTCCTTGTGTGAATTACCGAACAGTGTGTTGCATACTGTTTTGTGTATTTTCACTGTATGTTTTTTTCGTTTTGTGTTTAAGTTCCTCAGTTAATTCTGGCTTTTATTTGGGACTACAGTGTTCGTGTTTGTTCCCAAGTACGTAAAAACTCATCCCATATAATTTTAGTTTCAAGTTTATTTTTCACCTCAAAATGCTAGAAATTAACATTAATGCACAATACAACATGTAAAGATAAATACTATCATTAAAGGTGAAAGGAGCCAGAGGGAAGCAGAGATACTTTTACTAAGTCTGGCCACGCACGAAAGTAGAACAAAACATAGAAGTAGCAAAAATAAAGGAAAAAGTAAGCAAAAAAAAATCGTTTTTAATTGATACTAGACATTTCACGTTTAGCATATTGTGAAAACAAACATGCATTTATCTTCAAGTGGATGGCACTTTCCTTTTTTGCTGTTGAGGTGACTTAGTTTGTTGTATTCAAAAAAGAATGGGCCTATTGCGGCATGGTATTTCCACATAAAATAATGCAACGACAAATGCCAAACATATGAAATATGAATGTATGATTCTGTTGCCATAGACGGATCCGTTTAACAATTGTTTTTTGTGACTGTAGGCAGCCATTAGTGGGGTCCATCTGCCTTAAGTGGTCTTCATTTATTGTCTAATATCGTGAATTTCAAAGCCTCATATTTATTGAAATTGAGGAAACCAAGATACAATTCAGTGTACAATCATCCACAGCACAGTTAAGCAAAGAAATTGAAAGATTAAAAGGTTATGGACCCCAGTTATCAGGTTATGGCCGACCACAATCAGGCCATCACTCAGGGATGTTCGGACTACTCTAAGTACACTTTTGTCCATGAATTGATCATATATAATTATAATTCATTATATATTTCTCTATATGAAAGACTGAAAAAAAGTTCTATGAAACTGAAAACTGAAAAAACTGAATTTTGTTTTCATAAAATGTGTCTTGCACGACATTTCTTCACAAGTCAGCCCAAACCTACTGTAAATTTTATAAACTTGCGTGATGTGACCATACACTAACACTACAAAGGCCTCTTTAGTTTAACAAAACACGAAAGAAGGTTGACGAAATAACGGCACTGTTTAGAGGTACAGTATTGAAAAGGTCATGTTTCGTGCTTATCTTTCACAACTATCAGCTGTCATATCGACGAACTCCCGAATGTAAAAAAAAGGACTTTTTGAGTGCCCTTCTATTAATAACGTATTAAAAGGCGAAGTATCTAAGTTTGCGAAAGAGGTTTTTATCCAGCTTTCTCCAAACATGCAGTGTGTGGAACTGCAGGAGTAGCGAAGCGATTGGGAAGATGGTCTGATGGCAATTTCACGTGTCCTAGTAGGAAAGTTTGTTACAATTGAGACATAATCTGAATTTGCAGTTCAGAAAACGTAAAAGCTACTCAAGTTCTACATGACCAGACAGTACAACCAAATCATCAGTTTTGATGTCTTTATCCTTTTATCCGTGTCTTTATTTCCGTATTCCTGTCTGTATTATTTACTTCATTCCTCTGTTTTACACCAACAAAATTCTTGGGCAAAGCCTTGCTGCAAAAGATCCCACAGTTTTTGGCAACAAAATCACTCTCTTTTCCTTGATTCCTTCATGCAGAACTACATGAAAAACTGCAATTTGTGCAGGTGATCCGTTGCCTTATTAACGAGCTCCCAAATGTTAAAAATCTACATTTTCAGTGTTCGTCGCCTTCGAACGTTTTATTTTTTATTTTTTTTTCCATCTCTTTTATTCAATTTCAAGTTTATACTCATTAAGCATTATATACACAGAACTAAACAGTATCAAAATAATAGCATTATTGAAATAATTGAGGGCAATTACGGAACGAAATATATAAATCATCATAGGGAATTTTTCTTCGCCTTTTTGACCTTTCAAGATATTTTTCAACTTCCAAAGCAAACTTAAATTTACTCAAAAATTGATTTACATGAGGTACAACTTGATTTAATTTTGAGTTAAATATATAATATTTCAAATGCAAAATAAAAAAGTTATAGGGGTGACGTACAAGAAGTTTGTACCCGAAAAATAAATCCTGTTTTGTTAACACAAATTGCCTTCCAAAAATACATTGCTCAACATCTAAAATAAAAGAGGAAGTAATACGACATTCCCAAAATAAATGCTCCAAAGTTTCATCTTTTTCATCGTTTTAAATTATGGAGAATTATGTACTTTGGTTTGTGAGGAAGGTTTCTACCCAGCAGTCTCCGAACATGCAGTGTGTGGAGCAGGGAAGTTAATTCAAAACGGAAGGTGGTCTAATGGAAATTTCACATGTCTCGGTAAGAATTTTGATTACACTCAGTCCCCCACTCAACCAAATTCTTAATGCTACACTTTTCAAAAGTTGGGCAAACTTTTGACCGACACTGGGTACCTGTGTGTCCAACCAACCGTTGGTCTTTAAAATGCGTTGTGCTTTTTGAAGACCAGCTGTTGCAATGGGCACTGTTGAACCAAAGATTAGTTGTCTTTTTAGAATCAACTACACTCTTAAAAAAATTGGGCAAATTTTGCCCAACTTTTTGACCAACACTGGGCATCTATTCAACAACCTAAACAGTTGGGCAAAACTTTAACCAACCAAATTTGGTAAAGTTTGAACCCAACTGTTGGGCAGGAGATTACCCAACTGTTTGATAAATTAGCATTTTAAAACATACCCACTTGTTGGGCACTTCTTTTATTAAGCTGTTGGGCAAATGCATTAACCAAATGTTGGTTATATGTTAATCATCTTTTCCTTAAACGTTGGTGCTTTCTTTACATGTTAGGTTGTAGGTTATAGCAGGGAGCTGCCACTGCAGCTCCCTGGTTATGGCAACCCATCGGTCCCGGTTAAAAAAACCCTGGCTTAATAATCTATTTGGTTTGTCACTGAGTTTCGTATAGGTACGTCCAATACTATCATTTTTAAAAGGCACTGTAAAATGATGTGTGTTAATGATGTGATGAAGTCTTGTAGTTTCATCAATGCATAAATGTGAACACAAGGGCAGCATGAAAATTAGCTGGTCCGTAGCTTTTTTTCTAAAAGTCCCCACGACTCTCTGGCGAAGAGCCAAGGGGCGAAAACCAAACGATTACTCCCTCTCATACACTGTTATCATAGTTATGAGACAGGCTTCTTGTTATGCCGAAATGTTTCAAATAATAATATATAAATGCTCATTCGGACGTGAAAGAGAATATCCCAGATCCTGACCTCTCATTGGATAGCAGTTTTGCGCCAAATACGAATCATGGAATCTCATACAAATGTGTTCTAGTTCGTAGTACTGTTTAAAGAATTTTATGGAAATAGAGATCGATTTCATGGTCTAAGGTAATGTACGAGTTTAGCTGTTTGGCCAATATAAAAGATGCCAAAGAGAATTTTCAGATTATGGTACCATGGTCTGAGTATGAGACGAATTGTGAAACAAATCGGGTCAAGTGCACTGTTGTTTGGTGACAACACTGCAACCAACAATATACCCAACAAATTGGCAAAAAGTTACCCAACAAGTGGGTAAAGGGAAAATATGCTCAACTGTAGAATAAAATCTTATCGTCATTTTGTTCAGTCAGTTGGGTATAACAGTATAGGCGTGCATGGAAAGGGAAATTTAACCATTATGTGTGCAAAGATTGACCAACACTTAAGCAATTACTTTTACTCAACAAAAACTTTGCCCAGCGTTTAAACATTGCACCAATTAGCCCCAAAGTTGGGCAAAGTTTAACCAACACATTTCATAAACTTCTTTAACCAACGGATATTTTACCCAACGTTTTAAGAGTGTACCGGACACGTTTTAGTCAGTATACTTAGCTGTCCAGAGCTGGTAAAAACTTTGCCCAACTTTTTAAGAGTGTATACAACAGTGCATTTTCGACATCAGATTGATTGGCATAATTTTGATGTTTCCGTATTTTTTTTTTTTTTTTTGAGATACACGCAGAGAAACGTTGAAACGATCATCACTTTGAAGCTTCTTGATAAGGCAGATATGTTCTTACTACCTGCAGGGAGTTTTCTTGCAACTCTGCTACCTGCTACCACTGTAAAGTACCGTATGTACATCGGAAAGTAACGTTTTATCCCCACATTTTTATCCCGGCATGCATTTGGACGCAAATATTCCCAGCATTGTAAAGTTACAACAGCAAAACAAGGAGGGATACTCTGTATATGCAAGGCACTTGGGTTATTTCTTTTTTCTGAAAGTCCCCACGACTCTCTGACGAAGAGCCAAGGGGCGAAAACCAAACGATTACTCCCGGAGGAGTTCTGCTCCCTTAAGGAGCTTAACGTCCCAAATGGACAAGTACGCCCTCCAAAGGGCAAACACTAAGTGGTCCTGCTCTAGACTGGCTGAATAGAACAGAAGCCACAACCTGGATGCAGTTTAACGTCATGCTCAGGACTTGGGTTATTATTACACTTTTACTTAGACTGCGAATCTTATTAAACCTACTCTTTCAACCGTATTACTTGATGAAGCAAAATTAAAAATTTAACACGGTTAGCAGTTTAATAACTGATACCTTCAAAACATTCTATTAGTGCAACATATTGTATTGTTGAGGAATAACGGTGGAACACTTAAACTGAAAGTTACCTTACATTTAGTCCGCAAAGAAAGTAAAATCTTCCTACAAAAAATTATTGGTGTATTTGACCTAAGCATCTTCCTCACATTTTATTGCTTTTAGACAGTTTCAGTATGCATACATCAAAACTCTCAATTGGTGCAGCTCTTTGATTGACATCACATTCAAACAATGCATCATAGCTAAATTACACAGCATGGGCACTGAGAGTGTCTTGACTACACATTATGGATTTGTATGGCCACTGGGACAAGCCATGAAGCAATAAACTAGGATTGTGTCTGGATAAATGATGAGTTTTAGATAAATGTGGGAGGGGCTACAAGTAAGTAGGTTGGGAGAATTTGAACTGTTTGGGATGATGAAAATATGCCTTTAACCTTCTTGTAAACGAAGAGGAATAAATTTAGAAAATTGTCTCTCTCAGCACGGGTCCGGTCCAGGTGATAGCGCACAGAGCGCCCACCCCCTTTTTTCAATGACCATGCTGTTTCTTTCAGCGCAGAAATTATGCCTCCCAGATGCTAGAAATTGCATATATCGCATGTAAAATTCAAATTTTCTTTGAGGAGGGCCCCCAATCCGCCGCCATGCATGGCTTTGCACCGTTGGCACTTCCTCGTCGAGCTTGGGTGCCGATGGCGTGTGACCTCCTTTTCTCAAAATTGTGGATCAACCTCTAACTCTCGTAACCAAGTTGCTCAGATAAATTGGTTGATTTTGAAATTTATCTTGGTCTCCTCATGTTCAGTGGTTTCAGATTACATAAGTTTGCATATCCCATATATTTATTTGTCTAGAGTTTCTAGTTTCTTAAAAACTTCTAAACTTAACGTATTGCCAAGGTCTGTGAAATGAAACATCCATTAATTAGGGTTTTCACTTAAAATACTTCAAGACAAATGGTAGACTTTCGATAGACGTGACTATTGTTTAAAAAACATATAACCAGAACTTGTACTCACTCTCTCTGACCCTCATTTTCACTTTTATTATTATTTTTATTTTAATTTTTATTTTAATTTTTATTTTTATTTTTATTTTTATTTTATTTTTATTATTATTTTTATTTTAATTTTTATTTTAATTTTTATTTTTATTTAATGTTCAGCTTGACAGTACCAAGCAGTTGCAGGTTTTTCATCTTACGTATAAATATCGTATTATTCAGGCATTTAATTTCTGTTTCTTAAAGCTTTGTTTGTCTGTTTGTTTTCTGTGATCCTCTCTTCTGGGAACTCGGCAACGCCCCAACGAGGGGTACTAACGTCAAGCTGGCATTGCCAGCAATGCTGGCAATGCTTTAAAATGGATGACCTGATCTCGACTAGAAACAAATTACCAGTAAAATTCTGGTGCCTTCACTGAATAGAGGTATACAGTTTGAATAGGATGACGTTTTCTTTTTATCTTTCCTAGCTATCAGTTGTCCTATCAACGAACTCCCGGAAGTAACAAATGGAAATTTTAAATGTCCTTCCATTGCAAACGTTTTTAATGGCGAAACATGTACTTTAGTTTGTGACAAGGGTTTTTATCCAGCGTTCAACAAACAAGTAATGTGTGACGAACGGGCATCAAACCGAACAGGAAGATGGTCTGATGGCAATTTCACATGTCTCGGTGAGAAAGGTTTTTTGAACGATTAATCGATTTCCCAGTAAATTTGCATTTCAGAAAACAACCATACTCAATTCTATATGAAGATACTGTATAACTAAAATATCAGCTTCAGTGTGTTGTTTTATTGATGCATTCATTGCTCCAACCCTGATAGACGAATCCGGATAGTGAAGTGATGGTCTGATTAGCACGGGCATAACCATGACCCTACGGGACTCTTCCTTCCAGGGGGCGGTGACTTTTTGCCCGACTCCTGATCCCCAATCAGGACATAGTCTCTATCCGAATAAAGCACCGACGTCCGCATGATTCAGCAACATTTTGGCCAATAGGGGGCTGTAATCTCCAAGTCCCCTCCCCCTACGAGCATGTGCATAACTGGTGTCCATCAGCTTCAATATTTCAAATTCCTTTTCCTTACCCATATCATGGATGGATGTTCTCTTAAATACACGAAGATTCCGCCAGTTAGAGTTGCATGTAGAGAACTGAAATTAAGACCGATTTAAAGCTGATGGACTTTACTAAAAGTCGGCATCACAAGTTGCGCAGATCTTCTATAAAACACTTACAATCTACTTTGGAGATGAGAACTTTTTTCACAGTTCTTGAGTAAATCGTTAGCGTAGCTGGATAAGGGGAAAAGTCCATCCTGAAGAATGATTTTGAGATGTAACAAACACATTGACTTCAATGATGATAAATGATACACCAGATTTCGTTTGAGTATACTTAAATGTTCAAATATTCCCAAAGGGAAGGAGACACCCTTGCATTTCCTTAGATCCTTCCCCAGGCCGATGGTCAGATTCTCCAATTGGCCACCCGAATTAAAAACCTTGGATACGCCAGTGTGGTAAACCTACAGTATTGGTATTATGGGAACATCTTATGCAGTTTTTACATATATCTTTCTTAGCGATCAACTGTGATATCAACGAACTCCCGAATGTCACAAATGGAATGTTTGAGTGCCCGACGCTTTCGAACAATTTTAGTTATGGAGAAGTATGTAATTTAACTTGTGAGGAAGGTTTCTATTCACCTTTTCCCGACCATGCAGTGTGTGGAGCAGGAACAACAACTCAAGAAGGGAGATGGTCTGGTGGTAATTTCCCATGTCTCGGTAAGAAGTCTGATTATAATCATTCCTTCACTGAGTTTGGGAAGAACTCAAGAAATTCACATTCTTCATCCTTCGACGATCTATCTATATCAGTTTGAGTGGCATCGTTTTGATGTCTTCTTGATGTGATACACTTAGACAACGTTGACATAAAAAAAGACTTCAAGGCTTCTTTTGTGGCAGATGTAACTCGTTACCTAAAACTACACTCTCTAAAATCAAAACAGTCAAATTAGTTACCCTCTAATAGAGTGAAAAGTGAGAATTCACTCCACTGGAGTGTTAATTCACTCCAAGAAGAGTGAATTCACACTTTTCACTCTATTAGAAAGTGACCAATTTCACTCTTTTGATATAAAGTGTACTGTTAACTACTATAAGTAGGTACATTTGCAAAGTAACATTTTAACTCTACTTTTGAGTTTGAACATTCGAACACAAATTTTCCGATCGTTACACAGTTACAACAGCCAAATAAGTAGGATGCTTTTGTATGCAACTCCTTTGGTCTATTTGTATACTTTTACGTGGACTGAAAATCCTATTTATTTAAACTTTCTAAACTGTAACCATGCATGGGTTGATTAGCGGTAAAATTATAATAACTTATAACATACTTTAAATCAGGCGCTGATCCAAGGGGGGAGGGGGGGGGGGTTACGGGCGCCCTCCTTTTCGTAACATCAACAATAACAAATACACTAAAATAAGCATAATGCTTGTCTTCGAGAATATTCAAGGTGGCTATTTCAGGCTCATCCTGTCCCTCACAACACAAATCCAATTACACGAACCTCGTATGATATTAAGTCCGGGTGAATAGGCTATGTACTTAATTTCCTGACCTCTTGCCTTCGCGCCGCAACAGGGAGCTGAAACTCCCTGGCCACAACAACAAGATTTAAATAATATGAAAAGCTGCCGGCAAGTGTCACCAGGGGATGAGCGTAACCGACTGAACTATGTTCACACAGTTGCACGTCAGCCCACGTTGTGCAGTGTATATAGTGGCTGTGAACGGTCAGCGCGTCAGACTTGTCTCAGTTGCCAACAGTGGTACATTATGGTAAAGAGCAGGGGCGTGCAAACTTTTGGACCAAATCATGTCAGTGGTGTGTCCATCTGGGTGGTCCCAGTGGCCCGGAGCAGATATAGATGTATATTAGGTGGCGTCTTACCGTCACCCCTTGCCCCCATCCTTCCCCCGTTAGATTGGCCAATGTGACAAGACCCACATGCAAACCCCTATCTCTAGAGGGCCAGCGATAAAAAACAACCATGTAGGAGAAACACAAAACGCATCTTACAATGCTTAAAGTGTTAATTATGATGCGACATTAAGAACTGAAGCCTTTGTATACTTGTTGATGCTGACAACGAACAATTGTGCTGTACGTTGATTTTGATTTTGATTTCGTTTCGCACCCCGGTATGTTTTTATTGGATGCGTACTGCCTGTTGGGGGGATCAAGTGCGCAGAAACCGTTGATATGGACTAGTTGTTTGTTGGCTAGAAAACAACTTGCCCTCGTTTGTTTGGAATGCATATAATTAATTATGCATATACAGGCTTCTACCTTGCGCGGTAAACGTGCGAAAATTAGGTCGGTTTTGTAAGAGCCGATTATTCTCATTCAATTTCCCACTCAGGTATACTTCGGCATGTAGGCCTTTGAGTCTGAGCTAATCAGGTTGCTCAAACACATGATATCCTTGTTAAGTTCGATTAAACTTGTAAAAGCTAGGTAGCCGGTATGCGATGCATTTCCATCCTCCCTTGAAGTTCAAAAGGGATTATCGCCGGTCATTGAAGTTGCTCGAATTTTAAATGTTATACTCATCTGAATCTTATGTCGCAAGGTAGTCAAATAGTTTGTAAAATACGCATACCAGCTCATTTTCCAAAATTTCTTTAAATTACCATTTCACACAATTGAATCTGGTATTTTTCTGCTCATTTTACAATGTACTCATTTTTTTTTATTGAAGTATTAATTTTATTGCAAACGGAAGCGCAAAATAATGATTGCTTAGATTCTACTTCAAGTCGGTGGGAAACGCCGTTTCCGGCGGCTGTCTGAGTGGTCGTGTTGTTTCAAAATTTTCTGTAAGATCCGCGCCAACAGATAGTGGCGCTCCGCTTGGTCTTCCGGGCAGAACTAGAAATTTCAGGCAAAGAATCACCGTACGTCGTAACAGTAGCGTACGAAGAGGGGGTGGGGGCATTGGACCATGGCTTTGCGGTTCCCTTTGCAGTGCGCAAACTTATTTTGAAGTGAGCATTTTATTCAAAACGACAAACGAAGATAGCGACTGCTAAGATTCTTCGTATGAGTCTGGAAAATGCTATTTCCGGCCATCTGTGGGTCTCATTTTTCAAAAATTTCCTCTACGCTCCGCGCCAACTAATGGTGGCGCTCCGATAAGATCATCTTTAGGCAGAATAACGTTTAGTTGCCAAGAAAACACCATAAACTAAAATGCTCTCGTTCACCTGTACCGATCGATGCTCATTTATTTTGACTCCTAAAAGTATGCCAATTTAATGACAAGTTTTACTTCGAAACTGGTAGCATAAATGGAATAAGACTGGATATCAAAACGCAGAAGTTGAACCATCACAATTCAACTTTCAACACTGTTCCCACATTGGCGAAAATCCTGTACCATTTTGCATCTATGGTTTACTTGAAAACGACAAATATTTTTAAAAGAGGAGGCAACCCTCCCCTTAAACCCTTCCCCCAAAGCGGCGATCACTGAACACACAGCATGACCCCCCTCTAGAGAAATCCTGCGTACGCCACTGATATGTCCCCATTGCCGGCTTTCTCTAAGTTCAGCTCCCTTTTTGAAATGTCTGGATCCGCGCCTGCTTTAAATCAATAAAATGTATCGGTTAAGAGCACACCTTTACCAAATGTAAAAACGTATAACCCCCAATATAAGTGTCGGATGTTTTGAAATAAGCATCTAACAAACCCTTTTAAACGATTAGACATATAAAGCAAACGAAGAGTAACTAGTTCAGCAACCTGTCATTCTTGTGACTAGTCAATGTTCAGATTTGTTGTTGTGGTAAGCTACACTCGAGATTTCCATTGTCAATAACTGGTCGCGTACTTTGTTTATTTCTAATGGCACTTATTTACATGGTACATACGTATGCTAATGTGAGGCTAGAAGAAGAAATCTTTTCTGGTTCTTAAAAAGTCGTTTCAGAAATTTGAGGGATATTTAAGGCATTGTATTTCTCTGTGCTCTGAGCTGCACGTGACTGATTGCAGTTCTCTGGGCAAACAATGAAGTTAGCTGGAAAGCGGGTTAGTTAATGGAACTTAGCAACTAGGAAACAAAGCACATGTTCTATTTAAATGTTTAGTATAGAGTGTTTCTCCTTTTAAATGTAGTGTGACATGTCAGCAAAAGTTCCTGGCTTTACTTGACAGTTAAGGAGAAATGTTTCCTGAGGTAAAATCTACTGGAGTTATATCAATATCTTCTAGAAACACCCCTTCAAAGTTTGAATGTTTATGAAGCAGCTTGTTGCTTATGCAAAAGAAATGAATGTGGGATGTTGCACAGTATTGAAATTTCTTCTAATAACCCTATATTATCTCCTAATTACTCATCATATAATTCATGATTTGGTAGTTGGTACTGATGCTTTTCAAGGACACATGTGTAAATTTCAAAACCCTCAGACATACTATCACAACAACAGATACCCTCCTTGAAATGAAGATAGCAAAACCAAGGGATAGAATGTGCGTTATATGGCATGTCCCTCCGTAGACATCACAAAATCACAAAATTTGCATATTCAGTTCATGATTATTCGCAGCAGAAATTAACCTGTAAAATGTGTTGTTAATGCATTTTGATCGGAATTGCGACAATTTTCTTGGTTTGTTAATGCTTTTACATCAAATATCAAACTTTGTCATTTTCGTGTCTCACGACCTCTAACAGAATGTAACGTATGGAATGAATGGAATGGAAATGAGTACAAACTGATTATGACAAAGCAGAGCTGGGATGAATCTCGTCGACTGTGTGAAAAAGATATGGCTCAACTTGTTACTATCGGAAACGAGAAAGAGAATGATGTTATCCAGAAGATGGTTTGGACAAACACATCTTGGGCTTACATTGGATTGAGTCGCACAGAAACAGGTGCCTTACAAAAATTCTGCAGATTTTTTCTTAAACATTTAAAAATTTGGAATTATCGCCGAATACTTTCAAGGGTGATATTAGAAATATTCGGTGACCAAATCCTTTCGAAAATAATGAAAATATGGTATTTTCAAAACTTAAGAATTGGCATCGATGTGTAATTTAATTTTTAAATCGATATTCCACGTATATTTTCCTTTATATACGCATTAGCAACTTTGCAAACTTTGCTTTTTTTAGTGAAATTCGTTCTTCTCCAAGTGAATTTCCACTCTTTTGGAATGAAATTTGTAACTTTCACTTTTGTAATGAGTGAAATCTTACTCGTTCTATTTTTTAGAATGTGGAACTGAAGAAAAGGGCTGCTCACATCTGCAAAATCGTTATACTACAAAATACCCTTCAGCTATAATTATTGTACTATATGAAAGCAATAAATCTTCGGGATCATATCCTTTTCCACTTTAGCTTCTTCCCAACCCTATAAAAAGTTGCAGATCCACCCAGCTGGGTAAATGTTTAACAAACAGACTATATATTACGTAAAAATACAACGCCTGTTTTTGTTTTCAATATTCTGCTGTGCGACGTTACATTTCCGGATGTTCAAATAACTGCAGGCCTACGTCTTTCAAAAAACAGGCACTTCAATTGCAGCGTTAAAGTCTTGCATGTATTTGGAAATAAACATATTTCAAACGTCACATTTCTTATAGTGTACTTAAAGCCTAGAATTTCAAAAAATATATATTTTAGTGATTGCAGAATGAATATTATTGAAGTTGCAACCTCATTATCATAGCTCGTTCCAACTTTGGGATGACATTGAAATTTATTGACTTAAAACAAAAACAAAATAGTCTTTCTTGATGTACAACTCATATTATCTGCTTTATTTCCCTTTGTAATTTAAAATGTTTTCATGACTCTGAACATTCCTTGTACGAAAAGGGCATATTAATTACATAACCCCATAAAAGAAAGGGTGCTATCACGTATTGGTACAGGTGTAGCAAATTTTCAGAAAAAAAAAAAACAAAGAACAACAAAGACTGTAATTTGAGTGGTTTAACAATGATATTGATATATTGTTTTTGTTTGTACCATTTTCGATTTAGTAAATGAGATTAAACATTGTGTATCTCAGCCCAGGAAAGCCCTGTGAAGTTGGGAGAAAGTCTGTTTGAATTTATTTGTCTTGCTCTGTAATATGTTCTTGAAATTTAAGACTTGAAGTACACTTTAAGTCCAGAGCCAATTTTTTATTTGTTGAAGAAAAAAATAATCTAAACATCATTCTGGTGTTTACTTCCCATCTTCGATTCTCGAGATATTAACAATAGAATATGGCAAGTTTTCTGCTTAAAATGAACTTGAAGCAAACAGGCTTGATGTCATGGATGCACATTGTTGGGCAATGTTTTGTTTTATTTACATATTACCACCAATTTTATTCAACCGATCAATTCAAGGTCAAACTGATAGGATGAAAAATGAAGAAAACATAAAATATTGGCCAACAGTGTGAATCCATAACTTAACACTTGCCTGTTGCAATTTCAGTTTTTATGGAAACTGTGTTAAATTTAATTGTTAATATTTCGAGAACCAAACATGGGAAATGAAAGAAACTTTCGCCCGATTGCTTGGAAAATGTTCCACTCTAACAAATCAAGCATAAATTTGACTGTGGACTGTAATTAAAAAAAACATGACTTTTTTGTTACCGACAAAATCGTTTCATTATTTTGCATCTCATATAGAAACCATTATGGTCGTTGTTTTTTACGCAATGTTTCCTGCATCATTACCTCTGTGTATTTCTATTCATCCTGTAGGTCTATGGAGGTGGGTTGATGGTGCCAATTTAACGTACGTAAACTGGGGACCAGGACACCCAGGAACATTATATGAAAAATGCGCATACATGAGAACTGAAGTTGGAACATGGGCCGACTACTACTGTGACCATCCAAGACACGCCGTTTGTGAAAGGAAACAAATATGTAAAATAAACCGTTCCGTCGAAAGTGTGAAGACTGATTCCTCAATGTTTCAATAAATTTACTAAGAGCATCATTAATGCCTACAAATAAATGGCGTCACGAATGCTTACCAACAGAGTTGATGAGGTTCGCTTACATTTTCGTCGTTATGAAACGTAGATTAGCTGCGAGATCGCTTCACACGCAAAACCTACCCTGCCTTAACCCAGCCCCTAACTGACCTTACATGGGGTGCAAGTGGAGGGAGGACAAGGATAAAATCAGAGGATGACACTCTTTTCCCGTAGCGCCGTCCCACAATCCTTTGCAATTTTTTTCCGGAAAGGGGTCTATTAAGTGAAGGTTGTTACGATTGCATAATAGATAGAAAAGCGTTTCTTGAAGAGTACTAAGAGTAATATGTAATTTCCATAGATATATTTCCAAATATCAATTACGAACGATTTTGTGAAATACTTTTGACACGCGTGGTTTTTCTCAACGTCATTTTGCCGTACCAAAAAACGCTAACCACAAGCCGTTGTAATTTCTATGTGGAAAAGGGCCCGGTCTGTTACAACCACCATATAGGATGTAGATTGAAAACAAGAACGGAATTAAAGTTAAACAAAAAAAAACAACCGATATGAACTACGTGTGATTCATTTATCATGATAAAGTATACTGGGAAGTTCTGAGAACGAAGTCAATACATTGATTTTGTGGAAAAAGCTGAAGAAGTAAAAACGGGAATATTATATATATATATATATATATATATACATATATATATATGTATATATATATATATATATATATATATATATATATATATATATATATATATATATATATATATATATATATATATATGTGCTACGTCAAGACTTTGAAATTCTCAAATCGGACAGTTCTATTCACGATCTGTTCAAAGACCCCCGCTCATGTCCCGTAGGCAACCCCCAACCTTAAATCCATAATTACCTCTTCTAGGCTTCCCAGTAGGTCCGACACGGGCAACCGGAAATGCGGAAAGCCTAGATGTCAAGTATGTAGTTTTTTGATCACTGACCCCTGTTTCACCCCTCCCGGTACCAATGCCCGCATCCGCCCCGGTCCTTTCAACTGTGACACCCCAACGTCGTGTATTTGATTTGTTGTAATAAGTGTGTGTATGGTAATTACATTGGTCAAACAGGTTCAAAGTTCAGGTTCAGATTCAACAACCACAAAAAGACAGTTAAAGATAAGGCCATCAGTTATCCAGTAGCCAAGCATTTCAATCAATGTAATCACAACCTCTCCAATCTCAAGTTTGTCCTGTTAGGCTCTAATTACCCCACTCTCAACAATAGACTAAGGTCCGAGAGTAAGTGGATTATGAAGCTTAAAACTCATATCAATGGTTTAAACTTGGATTTAGGTGTTTTAAGTGATTTTCCGTTTGCCACTCGTGGTGAAGCGTGACTATGAGCTTTTGCAATAAGTATACCATTGAGTACAGTGTACTAGGTCTCCGTTATATTATTTTCACTTCATTGTTGGTGCTGAAGAAAGGCACAGGCGTGCCTGAAATATACACTGTTTTCTCTGTATTGGAAATTTGTGCTCTTATGATGTCATCTTTGTGTAACTCACTATTTTTCATCGTTTTTATATATATATATATATATATATATATATATATATATATATATATATATATATATATATATATATATATATATATATATATATATATATATATATATATATATATATATATATATATATATATATATATATATATATATATATTTGTCTGTACATATCTGTAGGTAAATTTTTAATTGTAATTTTGACGGTTTGCAGTGGAACATCTCTTGACTATAACAATTATTATCTACGGCTAGTTTCACACACACTGTAAAACGGTTATTTTAATGCAAGGTAGAAGACCGAAATACCTCAAATATGGTTCTTCAGGGACTCAAAGAATTTATCAAATAACATATAACACCAAAATGGACCATGTTGCTTAGCCGATTTATCCTGGTCCAGGATTTTTTGTAAAAGCCGAAGGAATGATTAGCGCCTCTTTCAAATTCCCACCGACCGCTGCCTTTGCGCTTGGTGGTCAGCATGAGCAATGAAGTAGAAGGAAAACAAGCAATTGAGCAACAACTGGAAACAAGGCCTTTGCCGGGGCGGCTGAATTAGTTGGTTAGAAACTGACCGTCCGACCGACCGACTGACCGACCAACTGATCATGTTAAATGAAATGTTTCCATTATCTTGGTTAAAAAAATTGTTTATAAAGAGAAACAGGGAAAAACTTTTCAGAAATATACAGCCTGTAATTCATATTTCCAAAATTTTGCACATTACCAATACATGGGAATGGGTATTAAAAGATGTAAAAAGTACAGGTGTATAAAAATTGTGTGAAAAATTACTTTTTGCTGCAAAGATATGTTTTTAAGAAAAATATGTTAGAAAATGTTTGGGAGAATTACTGGCTCCCCTGGATGGATTTGTTAAGAGATTAATTTAGAAATATGAAGTAAGCGTATCAATCTCTTAAGTTATCTTTTTGTATCATGCATTCTTATTTTAAAATTCATTCAAAGTTTTGTTTCGTTTTATTATATATTCTTTTGTTGTGAGATTAAGTAAAGAAAATGTTAAGAGCAATAAAGAGCAAATAAAAAAAAATAAAAATTGTGTGTACTTAATTATCGTACTTTTTTATTGCTTAATGCTTTTGTATTTAGCTTCAATGAGCCCATGGGAACTTAGATTCATGTTTAATAATTTGAGATGCCCACCTCCTGTTGTTAAAGCTCCAAAGCTGGTTCGATTGTCAAACCAATACCCCGGTACAATTTCCAGTTGAAACCAGTTGTCTAATTCAACTGGGTTCAACTGCTTCCTGTTGCCCAATTCAACTGGCTTTAACTGTTTCCAGTTGCTCGCTTTAACTGGGTTAAACTAGTTCCAGTTAGTTTCTCCCAAAATCCACATTTAAACTACTGGTTTGAGACTATTACCGTTAGTTTTGGGATTAATATTTACCCCAGTCGATCGTTCCAAATTTCATATTAGGTCGATTGGATTTACAGATTTAATTGGAATTTCAACTAAGTTTTAAAATGGAATCTAAGGACACAGTTGAACCAGTTTAAGCTGGAATTTTAACCGGAATATGAACTAAGGCTGTGGAAAAAAGACTGTTAAGGGCAAATGTCAATCGTCGGTCAAGTAAACAATTTTCTGCAATTTGGTGAGTGTAGTGGCGTATGTTGATTTCCGCTGTGGAAGTTGTGTGGACTAAAATGATGTTTTTAAATACCCAGTTTATCGAGATTATGCATGTGACGTTTGCGCTTTTCACTGGATAGAAATGATCAGAGGCAGTAGTTGTTTTACCTAAACGTCCGCACAACAACACCTTAGTAAGAACTGATGCAAAAGGGACGCCTGGATGGAAATGCTCAACGCAGTAACGTAGGTGCGTAGGCTCTATTAATAAATAGTTCTCATGTGACATAATAAGAACCTTTCACGTGGCCATGTTTTAGGGCAACACCTTTATGTACGCACAGGTTTGCCCTTAGACATGGCAGTTGCTAATACCTAGTTTTGACGTCACTGAAAACTATCTCACTGAACTATCTATCGAGTGCTTTCACGTAACGCCAAAATTGGTAAGCCGCGCCCACTCCCAGGCAAAAATCAACAGTTTTTCAATTCCACAGTCACACGTGGGCGCACTGTTTCCTCTAAGAAATTATACATTGGGTTTATACACTCCGTATGAGAAAATTTGACTCAAAGGAAATTTCAGTTTTGTGGAAGTGTTCACACATCAAATGTGGGAAAAATTAGACCCTTTTTTCTTTTTTCCCACAAACATCGGTAAGTCATATTGACAAGTCATTGCGCAAAAATAGCGTCATGGCAGCTTAACGTAAACACTACATAGGAGGTCAGCTGTTTGTCCGCTAGCTACACTGTTAATACACTAGATTTTGTCCGTCAAAGGGAGGGGGGACATGTGACGTAAGTGAAAGCACTCACTATCCAGGCGTCTATCTAGCTCGAGGTGTTAGCTCTGATTTGGAAATTACGTATTCATTTTAATAGTCAAATTTTGTAGAGTTGCAAGTCACAACTGATGTCAACACTTACAACCTTGAAGTTCCTCTTGTCCATTTAGAAGGTCTAGAGAATTCTTTCAGAAATAATATAACACTGTGAGTGACTACTGTCAAACCTTTACGAGCTAGATCAAATCTGAGCTGCTTCTAACCATTAGCAGTCCTGAATAAACTTGGAGTCTACATTTGAACGATTTGATCGTTTGTGCCATTACTGAATCGATAAATCCATATTGAAAGTAAGTCACAGGCAATCATGCTGGATAGATGAAGAAAGAAACAAAAGCCTTGAATAAACCGGATGATAAAATATATTAATAATCCACATCCTAGTTTTAACTGAAATAAGAAACATGCAGTTATGGTTTCACTCCCATGAATAGACTACACGTACCTACAATTTCTTGACTTCATTTTTTATTTTTAAGTGCTCAGAGCATCCGACTTGCAATCGGTAGGTCGAGTCCTGGCCGAGTCATACCGAAGACTTAAAAAAATGGAACCTACTACTATCGTGCTTGGTGCTCAGCATAAGCAACGGAGGAAAAATAAACCAGTGAATTATAGCTCGAAAAAGGCCGTGGCGGGCTCGACTTGAACCAATTGGTTAAAAACTGGGCAGTACAACTACATCTAACCAACTGACCGACTGACTGACTGACTGACTGAATGAATGACTGACTGACTGAATGACTGACTGAATGACTGACTGAACAAACGTTATCTTCTATTATTGTGCCAAATAACGGTATCATCACAATTCAGATGGAAGTGGTTATAAATGCATGACATATCCCTAACGAAAGACTGGTCGATAGACGGAGGAGCGAGGGACCGTGCCGACCACTGAGTCTGCAGCAACTTAATTCGACATATTCGAGGCATTTATTTGGCAAGTTTTAAAATACTTCCAAAAGTCTTTGCAAGACGATCTTTTGTCGAGGCCCCAACAAAGACAATAAGTTATTCCCTGTATGACGTGACCTGGCAGAGTTTGAAGCGCGCATGGCTTCAATTTTAACAAATATTTAAAAATCTGGAGTTGTTTTGAAGAAAATTTTTGAAAGAAATTTGGTTTTTTGAGGACCATTAAAAAGTTGGGGTGTATTTTGAAAATCTGCCCTTTATATGGGCAAAATGAAAAATGAAAAACGTTATATAAGCGACAGCTGAAATTCTCTTTTGGGTTTAAGCATTTTCTCGTGTTAGGGCTGCGTACACTAAGGTTCTCAGTCGAAATTGGAAACTTGCCATTTTTGGAAGAGTCTGACCATTTTACTGTGTAAGAAAACTCAAGTAGCGGGGCGATTTGTAGTTTTGTTGGGTTACTAAATATCATCATGCAAATTAAGGCCCTCGGACCATATTTGAAAATTTCTCCTCGGAAAAAATTGGGTTTCCCATATATTTGAAGTTTTATAGTTTATATATTTACATAGGCGTACGGGAGTTTTTCAGTAAGGCGGGTGGGAGGCAGATTTTTTTCCAAAAAATGTAACCCTGCCCGAAAAACTATCTAAGCGGTGCAGGCAGAAATTTTTGAAAAATTGAGAATCCCGGGACAGCCGGAAATGGCATTTCCCGAGCTCTTAACTAGAAACAAAGCAATCGTTATTTTGAACTTTCTTTCCCAATGAAATCCTGGTTTCATAATTTTGCCCCAGAAGAAGAATCATATGCAAGCATACGTTTTTCTGTTAAAGGCGTGTTCTGGTGGCTTATCGCTTTGTCTTGTAAGAAAAACAAAAATATTTCACACCATGTCCTTCAAACCCTATCGCAATGCCATTTTCCTAACTCAAGATATCTCACTTTAAAGATTGGTTATTTTTGTTAAAAAACTCCTCTGCTTTTCAACAAAGCCACAGAAAGTTATGTAATGTGGGCACATTGCTTCAAATTCCTTTTGTTTTTCTTTATAATTGAGCATCCTCTTTGTCCTTGAAATTTGATGCTGTTGGAAAGTTTGGAAATCTTTTCGTGTAGATCTAGCATTACCCTTCACCGTAGAGCACAACCAACAATGTTGTTTAATATTACCTGCAGCGGCATCATAGTTATAAATTAATTGAATGCAATGTCAAATTAATGTGCCACGATGACATTACAGATTTCCCACGATGCATATAAAATCCCAAGAAAAATTTGCAAGACTTTAAAAATTTGTATATTCCGAACGCTATAAGCTACTGAAATGCAGTTTTCACCTTCTGAAAGAAAAATCTGTCTGCTTATTTTGAAATTAACGAGTTTTGTCTCCAGAATATGTCTTTAAGGATCTGTTCGACCAAAACACTACATTTAAGCAGAGCAACACGATCAGTTGGCACGGAACATACAGAAAATTAAAAAAAAATCGAAACCCTCAGAGAGCTCGAAATGTCATTTTTATCGAACTTCTACATAGAAATAAAGCAGTCGTTATTTTGAGCTTTTTTTGCAAAAAAAAAACTCTTCACATCAATAGAAAAACCAACTTGCTACGGTAAGTGATCAGAAGATTACCAGATAAAAGGTACCACAACCATTACATGAAATGGTCTTGTCTCTTTTCGGGGGAAAAATATGCAGCGGAATTGAAGACTCGCTAATGTTTGTGTCTCTTCTAAGACTCTTCGTTGTATTCAATTACAAAGTTTACTACATTGAAGAAATTTTGTATGTAAACTCCCGAGCTCCCTACTATCAACGATTTAACGTCCAACGTCGTTAAAAAACATGTCACCTTACAAGGTGGTTTCAATTGAATTTCCAGTCAGACTTACGGGGGAGACATTCTCACACTGTTTATCATTAACTGAAAACGGCCGATTTTCATCACCGTTGCTCGAATTCGTCTGTCTGGGCTGGACAGATACAAACAATTGGGCACTGTATGCACTAGAAAAACCCCCCTTCCCCGTCCGTCTTTGTAAGGAAAACTGTGAATTGTGAGTTTCCTTGAAGAATATGGTCTTCCAGTAAGCAAACTCAAGAAGATAGTCCGGGAGACCGAAGTTTATTGGGCTTGCATCTTTTATTGTGGGCCTTTCGATGAAGGGTTCTCGACGAAACTATACCTTCTCAGCGACTGAGGAGAGTAGCCTTCGATGACGTGAAACATGACCCCGCCCGCGAAAGTGCCGCCCTTGGTTACGTTTGTATATGAATCTCCCAGCTCCTTAATCAGCAACACAAGTCTCGGTTATGGGTGACCTTGAGGACATGGTATGAAGATGGGGAAAGATACAATAAATGAGGAATACAAGAGCTACGAATAGAATGGATTAAAAGCCATTCCAATATGTATTAAATTAGGTTACAAAAGAAAAGAAAACATCAGGTCGTGATAATCCATTTATAGACCTCCCCGAAAAAATCACCGTCCTTCCTCGACTCGGAAGGAGATGAGGCAAGTTACATGGAATGAGGTAGCCCACTGTCTCAGCTTAATTTATGAATCTCTTTATTTTTCTCGACAGCACCTTACTCGACAAGCTCTCTGGATATTTCAGAGTGCTATCCTTCACAATATCTTAATCGTATTATATAATCTTCAATAATTATTTGTGTAAACTGTATGACTTACTTTCAAAATATTACGGAACCCAATAAATGAAAAGACTGCAATCATGGATCAGCTTATAGTGGCCTTCAAATTTCAGACTTCGAGTCGGTTGTGTAGCCTGTATATTATCAAAAGTTATATCTCTGAAAATCCGAAACTTTTCTGTGCTGTTAAGACACACAAGGCCAAATTGATCATTTTGGGCCCTGAGCAGAAGTAAATTTGGGGTCCAAAGTACCATTCTTCTCCGGACGACGTTCTACAGTGGCACAATTCGAAAGGACAAAGTGTTTTGTCACTTTGGAATTAATCGTGGAAAAGGTACGGTATTTTCCGTGATTGGCAAGTGGGAATCCGTGCCCCCCCCCCCCCCCTTGACGAGCTTCCGAAGGGATGATCAACTCAATAAACCAGCGGGTTGAAAAGTGTGCAAATTAAGAAAAGATGTAGAAAAGGTTAAACGGAGAGAAAGGGAAAGGAAGACGTAAGACTATTTAGCTTAATATCAGATAGACTACTTGACTAGTTTACCCGTATTAGAGGAACTATCATGAAAATAGCATGCTAAATACTTTCTATTCCAATGAGTTAATGTTCGTTTGATTAACACAGTAAAGAGTTCTTCACAATTCCTCTAGCAATTACCACATTTTCACCTTTAACATAATGTACCCATGGCACCGCCTGTACAACACTGATGCCGTACTCCAGAAAATCCGTTATCGGACACTTTTCCAAAAGAAGAAAAAACTGTTAATCTAGGCTGCAGATATCTTCAGGATCTTAAATTTGGTCAGGATCTGGACAATTCGAGCAAACCATGTTGGTTTTAAGTAAAAGAAATAACATGTCTTTTAATTACACAAAAGGGCTCATCCAATCCATTCACCTATTATGCAGAAAAATTAAATAGAGTCTTAGTCGGCATAGCAAATTTTCTAGGAAGAGAGAAGATTACAAAATTTGTCTCCATTTTAGGGAAACCTGTCAGAAAAAAAAAATGCCAGCCCCTCTCCATAGTTTAGCGTGTCGCACTTTTCCCGAAGTGGTAGAATATTCAAGCGAAAGTGCACAAGAAGAAAAATTTGTAATGCTTTCAATTGCAGGAAGACGGACAGACGGGGAAAGAGGTACATGTCATGTTTATCTCTAAATGCTTAAAACATTTGCCCGAAAAGTGGAAATACTGTTAGACTGTAGGTATCCCAAGTCGAAAAATTGAAAATTATAATTTAAACAGGACATGAAACATGAATTATAACAGTCCAATTCCTATCTTCGTAGGACTTTCTAGAGTCGAGGTTAATAATGTTGTAACTGTTTTGCAGTTCAACCCACAATTACGTAATTAATGTGTCATGTGAGACTTCATTCTAGACTTGATGAAAAGAACGGATTCTACACGTGATCTCAGCCAAAAGACCGATAGGCTTTTGACGAAACCTGAAAATCTATGGGATAGCTGTGCTAGCTCATCCTTCTTTAAGCAACGACTACGTGCCTCACAAAATGGATCTTGTCCCAGACTTTGTAGGCCTGCACAAAATGACCTCATCTATTACACTTATAGGGATGATTATTTTAATTTTAATTTTAATTTTAATTGTTTTAATTGTAAATGTTGTGTCGTTCTCAAAATAACGCATTTAGGGGTTACATTTCAACATTTATTAAACAAGTTGATGACATTTTTTGAGAACGATTTTCTTTGTATCATTACAAAAATGAATAAACAGTAAGATATTCCCTAATAAATAATGAGACAACCCCTTTCATGCAAATCTGGAAGACCTGAGACAAGATCCCAGGAAATGTTTCGGTAATAAAATAAATCAAACTTCGACAGATGTATAAAAGAAAGATTGAATCAAGTCACTGTTACCTCAGTTTGTTTAACTGTCCTCAGTGAAAATTATCCTGCAGCACGTACCCTACAATTGACTTCGAGATTTCATACGAACCAGAAAGATTGTGACGTTTCCGACTGCTGTGACATGAGCCGCCATGTGGAGCGAAAATGAGAAAGATTAAGGAGAAACAACAGTCGCAGGGGAAATCTTGTCAAGGAACATGCAAAAATAATTCAAAATTTTATCTACAAATATTTGATAAACATAACTCCTTTCTGCTAACGCTACATTCGGCTGAAATTTGTACTTCGAAATTTCACTCTAACGTGTGATAGATGTAGATTTTCAGGCTATATAAGACATCCTATACTATAACCTGCGCGGCACGTTGACGCCGAACCGGACGGTAGTGTTCACACATGGTCCTACTCTGATTGCACTGGGAGGCGAGTAGTGTTCCTCCCCAATGTATCGCCGGTCCTTGAGGGGAGTCCCGAGGAAAGATTGCGGTCGTATGCAAAGCACGCTGAGCGTCACTGTATGCAGAAGGGTACTAGAGAGGCGCCTGAGTTGGTTCTCTGTTGTAGTTGACAGGACTCACAGCCGGCCAGAGACCTTGAACGCTTGGCTTCAATCTTTTGTTTCTTTTTTGTTTGTTTTTTTGTTTTTGTTTGTTTGTTTGTATTTCTTTTTTCGTTTTCCGTTTTCTTTTTTTCAGTAAGGAGCCATCTTTTACAAAATCTGAAAACTCAAAATTCCTGGTAGCGGGCCACTAAGTAAGTTAAAGTCCCATTGACTCACACTTAATTAGGCTACTTCCGTGCCCCCTAGCTACTTGTACAAGTTTTCAACCAGGACATGCTACCCCTCTGATCGAAGCTCACAATCTGGGCTTTCATTGTATTTTCAAATTTCCTTACATGACCATCGAAATTTTGAGCTAGAGAGCCTTGAATGATAGGTATGTGTTTCCCGCCATGACAGCTATTCAAAAACGGCATTTCACAGAGCGGAGTAATACAATAAAAAATGACACTAAAATTGATCAAATTGCCTTGAATTTTGCACAGTCTGTATTCCAACTCATTGTCTACAAAATCCAAATGCAAAAATGATCATATTTTGTAAGTAACACAGTCAGAATCAACATCCCATCAATTTTTTAAGGCACTTTGTTTGTCAGTAAACATTTTCACAGGCACGAGTATTGGAGTTAGTGCATGGTCCGTTACCAGAAGCACGATGAGAGAATCAAAAGACAAGAACGCCCCAGTTTGAATTGAAACTTTTTACAACATTCTTACCTAACTGGTGCTACTTTGAATTCTAATTTCAAACAAGTACGACCAAATTGGCTTAATGTGTAATGCATGCGCAGAGTGGTGTGGGTAAAGGTGGGGTACGCGGGGCAAGGGTGAGCCAGAATTAATGATAATTACGTAGGGATCAAGGGACCGTTAAATCGAGCAGGCGTTTAAGGTCAAATTTGGTGAACAGTTTTTAGTGTTTGTACGTAATATTACCGTCCTCGGGTACTGTCACAGCTTAATTTATGAATCTCTTTATTTTTCTCGACAGCACCTTACTCGACAAGCTCTCTGGATATTTTAGAGTGTTATCCTTCACAATATCTTAATCGTATTATATAATCTTCAACAATTATTTGTGTAAACTGTATGACTTACTTTCAAAATATTACGGAACCCAATAAATGAAAAGACTGCAATCATGGATCAGCTTATAGTGGCCTTCAAATTTCAGACTTCGAGTCGGTTGTGTAGCCTGTATATTATCAAAAGTTATATCTCTGAAAATCCGAAACTTTTCTGTGCTGTTAAGACACACAAGGCCAAATTGATCATTTTGGGCCCTGAGCAGAAGTAAATTTGGGGTCCAAAGTACCATTCTTCTCCGGACGACGTTCTACAGTGGCACAATTCGAAAGGACAAAGTGTTTTGTCACTTTGGAATTAATCGTGGAAAAGGTACGGTATTTTCCGTGATTGGCAAGTGAGAATCCGTGCCCCCCCCCCTCGACGAGCTTCCGAAGGGATGATCAACTCAATAAACCAGCGGGTTGAAAAGTGTGCAAATTAAGAAAAGATGTAGAAAAGGTTAAACGGAGAGAAAGGGAAAGGAAGACGTAAGACTATTTAGCTTAATATCAGATAGACTACTTGACTAGTTTACCCGTATTAGAGGAACTATCATGAAAATAGCATGCTAAATACTTTCTATTCCAATGAATTAATGTTCGTTTGATTAACACAGTAAAGAGTTCTTCACAATTCCTCTAGCAATTACCACATTTTCACCTTTAACATAATGTACCCATGGCACCGCCTGTACAACACTGATGCCGTACTCCAGAAAATCCGTTATCGGACACTTTTCCAAAAGAAGAAAAAACTGTTAATCTAGGCTGCAGATATCTTCAGGATCTTAAATTTGGTCAGGATCTGGACAATTCGAGCAAACCATGTTGGTTTTAAGTAAAAGAAATAACATGTCTTTTAATTACACAAAAGGGCTCATCCAATCCATTCACCTATTATGCAGAAAAATTAAATAGAGTCTTAGTCGGCATAGCAAATTTTCTAGGAAGAAAGAAGATTACAAAGTTTGTCTCCATTTTAAGGAAACCTGTCGAAAAAAAAAATGCCAGCCCCACTCCATAGTTTAGCGTGTCGCGCTTTTCCCGAAGTGGTAGAATATTCAAGCGAAAGTGCACAAGAAGAAAAATTTGTACTGCTTTCAATTGCAGGAAGACGGACAGACGGGGAAAGAGGTACATGTCATGTTTATCTCTAAATGCTTAAAAACATTTGCCCGAAAAGTGGAAATACTGTTAGACTGTAGGTATCCCAAGTCGAAAAATTGAAAATTATAATTTAAACAGGACATGAAACATGAATTATAACAGTCCAATTCCTATCTTCGTAGGACTTTCTAGAGTCGAGGTTAATAATGTTGTAATTGTTTTGCAGTTCAACCCACAATTACGTAATTAATGTGTCATGTGAGACTCCATTCTAGACTTGATGAAAAGAACGGATTCTACACGTGATCTCAGCCAAAAGACCGATAGGCTTTTGACGAAACCTGAAAATCTATGGGATAGCTGTGCTAGCTCATCCTTCTTTAAGCAACGACTACGTGCCTCACAAAATGGATCTTGTCCCAGACTTTGTAGGCCTGCACAAAATGACCTCATCTATTACACTTATAGGGATGATTATTTTAATTTTAATTTTAATTGTTTTAATTGTAAATGTTGTGTCGTTCTCAAAATAACGCATTTAGGGGTTACATTTCAACATTTATTAAACAAGTTGATGACATTTTTTGAGAACGATTTTCTTTGTATCATTACAAAAATGAATAACCAGTAAGATATTCCCTAATAAATAATGAGACAACCCCTTTCATGCAAATCTGGAAGACCTGAGACAAGATCCCAGGAAATGTTTCGGTAATAAAATAAATCAAACTTCGACAGATGTATAAAAGAAAGATTGAATCAAGTCACTGTTACCTCAGTTTGTTTAACTGTCCTCAGTGAAAATTATCCTGCAGCACGTACCCTACAATTGACTTCGAGATTTCATACGAACCAGAAAGATTGTGACGTTTCCGACTGCTGTGACATGAGCCGCCATGTGGAGCGAAAATGAGAAAGATTAAGGAGAAACAACAGTCGCAGGGGAAATCTTGTCAAGGAACATGCAAAAATAATTCAAAATTTTATCTGCAAATATTTGATAAACATAACTCCTTTCTGCTAACGCTACATTCGGCTGAAATTTGTACTTCGAAATTTCACTCTAACGTGTGATAGATGTAGATTTTCAGGCTATATAAGACATCCTATACTATAACCTGCGCGGCACGTTGACGCCGAACCGGACGGTAGTGTTCACACATGGTCCTACTCTGATTGCACTGGGAGGCGAGTAGTGTTCCTCCCCAATGTATCGCCGGTCCTTGAGGGGAGTCCCGAGGAAAGATTGCGGTCGTATGCAAAGCACGCTGAGCGTCACTGTATGCAGAAGGGTACTAGAGAGGCGCCTGAGTTGGTTCTCTGTTGTAGTTGACAGGACTCACAGCCGGCCAGAGACCTTGAACGCTTGGCTTCAATCTTTTGTTTTTTTTTTTGTTTTTGTTTGTTTGTATTTCTTTTTTCGTTTCGTTTTCCGTTTTCTTTTTTTTTTTTCAGTAAGGAGCCACCTTTTACAAAATCTGAAAACTCTGAATTCCTGGTAGCGGGCCACTAAGTAAGTTAAAGTCCCATTGACTCACACTTAATTAGGCTACTTCCGTGCCCCCTAGCTACTTGTACAAGTTTTCAACCAGGACATGCTACCCCTCTGATCGAAGCTCACAATCTGGGCTTTCATTGTATTTTCAAATTTCCTTACATGACCATCGAAATTTTGAGCTAGAGAGCCTTGAATGATAGGTATGTGTTTCCCGCCATGACAGCTATTCAAAAACGGCATTTCACAGAGCGGAGTAATACAATAAAAAATGACACTAAAATTGATCAAATTGCCTTGAATTTTGCACAGTCTGTATTCCAACTCATTGTCTACAAAATCCAAATGCAAAAATGATCATATTTTGTAAGTAACACAGTCAGAATCAACATCCCATCAATTTTTTAAGGCACTTTGTTTGTCAGTAAACATTTTCACAGGCACGAGTATTGGAGTTAGTGCATGGTCCGTTACCAGAAGCACGATGAGAGAATCAAAAGACAAGAACGCCCCAGTTTGAATTGAAACTTTTTACAACATTCTTACCTAACTGGTGCTACTTTGAATTCTAATTTCAAACAAGTACGACCAAATTGGCTTAATGTGTAATGCATGCGCAGAGTGGTGTGGGTAAAGGTGGGGTACGCGGGGCAAGGGTGAGCCAGAATTAATGATAATTACGTAGGGATCAAGGGACCGTTAAATCGAGCAGGCGTTTAAGGTCAAATTTGGTGAACAGTTTTTAGTGTTTGTACGTAATATTACCGTCCTCGGGTACTGTCACAGCTTAATTTATGAATCTCTTTATTTTTCTCGACAGCACCTTACTCGACAAGCTCTCTGGATATTTTAGAGTGCTATCCTTCACAATATCTTAATCGTATTATATAATCTTCAACAATTATTTGTGTAAACTGTATGACTTACTTTCAAAATATTACGGAACCCAATAAATGAAAAGACTGCAATCATGGATCAGCTTATAGTGGCCTTCAAATTTCAGACTTCGAGTCGGTTGTGTAGCCTGTATATTATCAAAAGTTATATCTCTGAAAATCCGAAACTTTTCTGTGCTGTTAAGACACACAAGGCCAAATTGATCATTTTGGGCCCTGAGCAGAAGTAAATTTGGGGTCCAAAGTACCATTCTTCTCCGGACGACGTTCTACAGTGGCACAATTCGAAAGGACAAAGTGTTTTGTCACTTTGGAATTAATCGTGGAAAAGGTACGGTATTTTCCGTGATTGGCAAGTGGGAATCCGTGCCCCCCCCCCTTGACGAGCTTCCGAAGGGATGATCAACTCAATAAACCAGCGGGTTGAAAAGTGTGCAAATTAAGAAAAGATGTAGAAAAGGTTAAACGGAGAGAAAGGGAAAGGAAGACGTAAGACTATTTAGCTTAATATCAGATAGACTACTTGACTAGTTTACCCGTATTAGAGGAACTATCATGAAAATAGCATGCTAAATACTTTCTATTCCAATGAATTAATGTTCGTTTGATTAACACAGTAAAGAGTTCTTCACAATTCCTCTAGCAATTACCACATTTTCACCTTTAACATAATGTACCCATGGCACCGCCTGTACAACACTGATGCCGTACTCCAGAAAATCCGTTATCGGACACTTTTCCAAAAGAAGAAAAAACTGTTAATCTAGGCTGCAGATATCTTCAGGATCTAAAATTTGGTCAGGATCTGGACAATTCGAGCAAACCATGTTGGTTTTAAGTAAAAGAAATAACATGTCTTTTAATTACACAAAAGGGCTCATCCAATCCATTCACCTATTATGCAGAAAAATTAAATAGAGTCTTAGTTGGCACAGCAAATTTTCTAGGAAGAAAGAAGATTACAAAATTTTTCTCCATTTTAGGGAAACCTGTCGAAAAAAAAAATGTCAGCCCCACTCCATAGTTTAGCGTGTCGCGCTTTTCCCGAAGTGGTAGAATATTCAAGCGAAAGTGCACAAGAAGAAAAATTTGTAATGCTTTCAATTGCAGGAAGACGGACAGACGGGGAAAGAGGTACATGTCATGTTTATCTCTAAATGCTTAAAAACATTTGCCCGAAAAGTGGAAATACTGTCAGACTGTAGGTATCCCAAGTCGAAAAATTCAAAATTATAATTTAAGCAGGACATGAAACATGAATTATAACAGTCCAATTCCTATCTTCGTAGGACTTTCTAGAGTCGAGGTTAATAATGTTGTAATTGTTTTGCAGTTCAACCCACAATTACGTAATTAATGTGTCATGTGAGACTCCATTCTAGACTTGATGAAAAGAACGGATTCTACACGTGATCTCAGCCAAAAGACCGATAGGCTTTTGACGAAACCTGAAAATCTATGGGATAGCTGTGCTAGCTCATCCTTCTTTAAGCAACGACTACGTGCCTCACAAAATGGATCTTGTCCCAAACTTTGTAGGTCTGCACAAAATGACCTGATCTATTACACTTATAGGGATGATTATTTTAATTTTAATTTTAATTGTTTTAATTGTAAATGTTGTGTCGTTTTCAAAATAACGCATTTAGGGGTTTCATTTCAACATTTATTAAACAAGTTGATGACATTTTTTGAGAACGATTTTCTTTGTATCATTACAAAAATGAATAAACAGTAAGATATTCCCTAATAAATAATGAGACAACCCCTTTCATGCAAATCTGGAAGACCTGAGACAAGATCCCAGGAAATGTTTCGGTAATAAAATAAATCAAACTTCGACAGATGTATAAAAGAAAGATTGAATCAAGTCACTGTTACCTCAGTGTGTTTAACTGTCCTCAGTGAAAATTATCCTGCAGCCCGTACCCTACAATTGACTTCGAGATTTCATACGAACCAGAAAGATTGTGACGTTTCCGACTGCTGTGACATGAGCCGCCATGTGGAGCGAAAATGAGAAAGATAAAGGAGAAACAACAGTCGTAGGGGAAATCTTGTCAAGGAACATGCAAAAATAATTCAAAATTTTATCTACAAATATTTGATAAACATAACTCCTTTCTGCTAACGCTACATTCGGCTGAAATTTGTACTTCGAAATTTCACTCTAACGTGTGATAGATGTAGATTTTCAGGCTATATAAGACATCCTATACTATAACCTGCGCGGCACGTTGACGCCGAACCGGACGGTAGTGTTCACACATGGTCCTACTCTGATTGCACTGGGAGGCGAGTAGTGTTCCTCCCCAATGTATCGCCGGTCCTTGAGGGGAGTCCCGAGGAAAGATTGCGGTCGTATGCAAAGCACGCTGAGCGTCACTGTATGCAGAAGGGTACTAGAGAGGCGCCTGAGTTGGTTCTCTGTTGTAGTTGACAGGACTCACAGCCGGCCAGAGACCTTGAACGCTTGGCTTCAATCTTTTGTTTTGGTTTTTTTTTTGTTTTGATTTTTTTTTTTTTTTTTGTATTTTTTTTTCGTTTTCCGTTTTCTTTTTTTCAGTAAGGAGCCACCTTTTACAAAATCTGAAAACTCAAAATTCCTGGTAGCGGGCCAATAAGTAAGTTAAAGTCCCATTGACTCACACTTAATTAGGCTACTTCCGTGCCCCCTAGCTACTAGTAGAAGTTTTCAACCAGGACATGCTACCCCTCTGATCGAAGCTCACAATCTGGGCTTTCATTGTATTTTCAAATTTCCTTACATGACCATCGAAATTCTGAGCTAGAGAGCCTTGAATGATAGGTACGTGTTTCCCGCCATGACAGCTATTCAAAAACGGCATTTCACAGAGCGGAGTAATACAATAAAAAATGACACTAAAATTGATCAAATTGCCTTGAATTTTGCACAGTCTGTATTCCAACTCATTGTCTACAAAATCCAAATGCAAAAATGATCATATTTTGTAAGTAACACAGTCAGAATCAACATCCCATCAATTTTTTAAGGCACTTTGTTTGTCAGTAAACATTTTCACAGGCACGAGTATTGGAGTTAGTGCATGGTCCGTTACCAGAAGCACGATAAGAGAATCAAAAGACAAGAACGCCCCAGTTTGAATTGAAACTTTTTACAACATTCTTACCTAACTGGTGCTACTTTGAATTCTAATTTCAAACAAGTACGACCTAAATGGCTTAATGTGTAATGCATGCGCAGAGTGGTGTGGGTAAAGGTGGGGTACGCGAGGCAAGGGTGAGCCAGAATCAATGAAAATTACGTAGGGATCAAGGGACCGTTAAATCGAGCAGGCGTTTAAGGTCAAATTTGGTGAACAGTTTTTAGTGTTTGTACGTAATATTGCCGTCCTCGTGTACTGTCACAGCTTTATTTATGAATCTCTTTATTTTTCTCGACAGCACCTTACTCGACAAGCTCTCTGGATATTTTAGAGTGCTATCCTTCACAATATCTAAATCGTATTATATAATCTTCAATAATTATTTGTGTAAACTGTATGACTTACTTTCAAAATATTACGGAACCCAATAAATGAAAAGACTGCAATCATGGATCAGCTTATAGTGGCCTTCAAATTTCGGACTTCGAGTCGGTTGTGTAGCCTGTATATTATCAAAAGTTATATCTCTGAAAATCCGAAACTTTTCTGTGCTGTTAAGACACACAAGGCCAAATTGATCATTTTGGGCCCTGAGCAGAAGTAAATTTGGGGTCCAAAGTACCATTCTTCTCCGGACGACGTTCTACAGTGGCACAATTCGAAAGGACAAAGTGTTTTGTCACTTTGGAATTAATCGTGGAAAAGGTACGGTATTTTCCGTGATTGGCAAGTGGGAACCGTGCCCCCCCCCTTTGACGGGCTTCCAAAGGGATGATCAACTCAAATAAACCAGCGGGTTGAAAAGTGTGCAAATTAAGAAAATATGTGGAAAAGGTTAAACGGAGAGAAAGGGAAAGGAAGACGTAAGACTATTTAGCTTAATATCAGATAGACTACTTGACTAGTTTACCCGTATTAGAGGAACTATCATGAAAATAGCATGCTAAATACTTTCTATTCCAATGAATTAATGTTCGTTTGATTAACACAGTAAAGAGTTCTTCACAATTCCTCTAGCAATTACCACATTTTCACCTTTAACATAATGTACCCATGGCACCGCCTGTACAACACTGATGCCGTACTCCAGAAAATCCGTTATCGGACACTTTTCCAAAAGAAGAAAAAACTGTTAATCTAGGCTGCAGATATCTTCAGGATCTAAAATTTGGTCAGGATCTGGACAATTCGAGCAAACCATGTTGGTTTTAAGTAAAAGAAATAACATGTCTTTTAATTACACAAAAGGGCTCATCCAATCCATTCACCTATTATGCAGAAAAATTAAATAGAGTCTTAGTTGGCACAGCAAATTTTCTAGGAAGAAAGAAGATTACAAAATTTTTCTCCATTTTAGGGAAACCTGTCGAAAAAAAAAAATGTCAGCCCCACTCCATAGTTTAGCGTGTCGCGCTTTTCCCGAAGTGGTAGAATATTCAAGCGAAAGTGCACAAGAAGAAAAATTTGTAATGCTTTCAATTGCAGGAAGACGGACAGACGGGGAAAGAGGTACATGTCATGTTAATCTCTAAATGCTTAAAAACATTTGCCCGAAAAGTGGAAATACTGTCAGACTGTAGGTATCCCAAGTCGAAAAATTCAAAATTATAATTTAAGCAGGACATGAAACATGAATTATAACAGTCCAATTCCTACCTTCGTAGGACTTTCTAGAGTCGAGGTTAATAATGTTGTAATTGTTTTGCAGTTCAACCCACAATTACGTAATTAATGTGTCATGTGAGACTCCATTCTAGACTTGATGAAGAGAACGGATTCTACACGTGATCTCAGCCAAAAGACCGATAGGCTTTTGACGAAACCTGAAAATTTATGGGATAGCTGTGCTAGCTCATCCTTCTTTAAGCAACGACTACGTGCCTCACAAAATGGATCTTGTCCCAAACTTTGTAGGCCTGCACAAAATGACCTGATCTATTACACTTATAGGGATGATTATTTTAATTTTAATTGTTTTAATTGTAAATGTTGTGTCGTTTTCAAAATAACGCATTTAGGGGTTACATTTCAACATTTATTAAACAAGTTGATGACATTTTTTGAGAACGATTTTCTTTGTATCATTACAAAAATGAATAAACAGTAAGATATTCCCTAATAAATAATGAGACAACCCCTTTCATGCAAATCTGGAAGACCTGAGACAAGATCCAAGGAAATGTTTCGGTAATAAAATAAATCAAACTTCGACAGATGTATAAAAGAAAGATTGAATCAAGTCACTGTTACCTCAGTGTGTTTAACTGTCCTCAGTGAAAATTATCCTGCAGCCCGTACCCTACAATTGACTTCGAGATTTCATACGAACCAGAAAGATTGTGACGTTTCCGACTGCTGTGACATGAGCCGCCATGTGGAGCGAAAATGAGAAAGATAAAGGAGAAACAACAGTCGTAGGGGAAATCTTGTCAAGGAACATGCAAAAATAATTCAAAATTTTATCTACAAATATTTGATAAACATAACTCCTTTCTGCTAACGCTACATTCGGCTGAAATTTGTACTTCGAAATTTCACTCTAACGTGTGATAGATGTAGATTTTCAGGCTATATAAGACATCCTATACTATAACCTGCGCGGCACGTTGACGCCGAACCGGACGGTAGTGTTCACACATGGTCCTACTCTGATTGCACTGGGAGGCGAGTAGTGTTCCTCCCCAATGTATCGCCGGTCCTTGAGGGGAGTCCCGAGGAAAGATTGCGGTCGTATGCAAAGCACGCTGAGCGTCACTGTATGCAGAAGGGTACTAGAGAGGCGCCTGAGTTGGTTCTCTGTTGTAGTTGACAGGACTCACAGCCGGCCAGAGACCTTGAACGCTTGGCTTCAATCTTTTGTTTTTTTGTTTGTTTCTTTTTTTTTTGTTTGTTTGTTTGTATTTTTTTTTTCGTTTTCCGTTTTCTTTTTTTCAGTAAGGAGCCACCTTTTACAAAATCTGAAAACTCAAAATTCCTGGTAGCGGGCCAATAAGTAAGTTAAAGTCCCATTGACTCACACTTAATTAGGCTACTTCCGTGCCCCCTAGCTACTAGTAGAAGTTTTCAACCAGGACATGCTACCCCTCTGATCGAAGCTCACAATCTGGGCTTTCATTGTATTTTCAAATTTCCTTACATGACCATCGAAATTCTGAGCTAGAGAGCCTTGAATGATAGGTACGTGTTTCCCGCCATGACAGCTATTCAAAAACGGCATTTCACAGAGCGGAGTAATACAATAAAAAATGACACTAAAATTGATCAAATTGCCTTGAATTTTGCACAGTCTGTATTCCAACTCATTGTCTACAAAATCCAAATGCAAAAATGATCATATTTTGTAAGTAACACAGTCAGAATCAACATCCCATCAATTTTTTAAGGCACTTTGTTTGTCAGTAAACATTTTCACAGGCACGAGTATTGGAGTTAGTGCATGGTCCGTTACCAGAAGCACGATAAGAGAATCAAAAGACAAGAACGCCCCAGTTTGAATTGAAACTTTTTACAACATTCTTACCTAACTGGTGCTACTTTGAATTCTAATTTCAAACAAGTACGACCTAAATGGCTTAATGTGTAATGCATGCGCAGAGTGGTGTGGGTAAAGGTGGGGTACGCGAGGCAAGGGTGAGCCAGAATCAATGAAAATTACGTAGGGATCAAGGGACCGTTAAATCGAGCAGGCGTTTAAGGTCAAATTTGGTGAACAGTTTTTAGTGTTTGTACGTAATATTACCGTCCTCGTGTACTGTCACAGCTTTATTTATGAATCTCTTTATTTTTCTCGACAGCACCTTACTCGACAAGCTCTCTGGATATTTTAGAGTGCTATCCTTCACAATATCTTAATCGTATTATATAATCTTCAATAATTATTTGTGTAAACTGTATGACTTACTTTCAAAATATTACGGAACCCAATAAATGAAAAGACTGCAATCATGGATCAGCTTATAGTGGCCTTCAAATTTCGGACTTCGAGTCGGTTGTGTAGCCTGTATATTATCAAAAGTTATATCTCTGAAAATCCGAAACTTTTCTGTGCTGTTAAGACACACAAGGCCAAATTGATCATTTTGGGCCCTGAGCAGAAGTAAATTTGGGGTCCAAAGTACCATTCTTCTCCGGACGACGTTCTACAGTGGCACAATTCGAAAGGACAAAGTGTTTTGTCACTTTGGAATTAATCGTGGAAAAGGTACGGTATTTTCCGTGATTGGCAAGTGGGAACCGTGCCCCCCCCCCCTTTGACGGGCTTCCAAAGGGATGATCAACTCAAATAAACCAGCGGGTTGAAAAGTGTGCAAATTAAGAAAATATGTAGAAAAGGTTAAACGGAGAGAAAGGGAAAGGAAGAAGTAAGACTATTTAGCTTAATATCAGATAGACTACTTGACTAGTTTACCCGTATTAGAGGAACTATCATGAAAATAGCATGCTAAATACTTTCTATTCCAATGAATTAATGTTCGTTTGATTAACACAGTAAAGAGTTCTTCACAATTCCTCTAGCAATTACCACATTTTCACCTTTAACATAATGTACCCATGGCACCGCCTGTACAACACTGATGCCGTACTCCAGAAAATCCGTTATCGGACACTTTTTCAAAAGAAGAAAAAACTGTTAATCTAGGCTGCAGATATCTTCAGGATCTAAAATTTGGTCAGGATCTGGACAATTCGAGCAAACCATGTTGGTTTTAAGTAAAAGAAATAACATGTCTTTTAATTACACAAAAGGGCTCATCCAATCCATTCACCTATTATGCAGAAAAATTAAATAGAGTCTTAGTTGGCATAGCAAATTTTCTAGGAAGAAAGGAGATTACAAAATTTTTCTCCATTTTAGGGAAACCTGTCGAAAAAAATTGTCAGCCCCACTCCATAGTTTAGCGTGTCGCGCTTTTCCCGAAGTGGTAGAATATTCACGCGAAAGTGCACAAGAAGAAAAATTTGTAATGCTTTCAATTGCAGGACGACGGACAGACGGGGAAAGAGGTACATGTCATGTTTATCTCTAAATGCTTAAAACATTTGCCCGAAAAGTGGAAATACTGTTCTACACGTGATCTCAGCCAAAAGACCGATAGGCTTTTTTCTAAAAGTCCCCACGACTCTCTGGCGAAGAGCCAAGGGGCGAAAACCAAACGATTACTCCCGGAGGAGTTCTGCTCCCTGAAGGAGCTTAACGACCCAAAAGGACAAGTACGCCCTCCAAAGGGCAAACACTGGGTGGTCCTGCTCTAGACTGGCTGAATAGAACAGAAGCATAGGAACGCTTTTTTCTAAAAAAAAAGCATAGGCACGAAACCTGAAAATCTATGGGATAGCTGTGCTAGCTCATCCTTCTTTAAGCAACGACTACGTGCCTCACAAAATGGATCTTGTCCCAGACTTTGTAGGCCTGCACAAAATGACCTGATCTATTACACTTATAGGGATGATTATTTTAATTTTAATTGTTTTAATTGTAAATGTTGTGTCGTTCTCAAAATAACGCATTTAGGGGTTACATTTCAACATTTATTAAACAAGTTGATGGCATTTTTTGAGAACGATTTTCTTTGCATCATTACAAAAATGAATAAACAGTAAGATATTCCCTAATAAATAATGAGACAACCCCTTTCAAGCAAATCTGGAAGACCTGAGACAAGATCCCAGGAAATGCTTCGGTAATAAAATAAATCAAACTTCGACAGATGTATAAAAGAAAGATTGAATCAAGTCACTGTTACCTCAGTGTGTTTAACTGTCCTCAGTGAAAATTATCCTGCAGCACGTACCCTTCAATTGACTTCGAGATTTCATACGAACCAGAAAGATTGTGACGTTTCCGACTGCTGTGACATGAGCCGCCATGTGGAGCGAAAATGAGAAAGATAAAGGAGAAACAACAGTCGTAGGGGAAATCTTGTCAAGGAACATGCAAAAATAATTCAAAATTTTATCTACAAATATTTGATAAACATAACTCCTTCCTGCTAACGCTACATTCGGCTGAAATTTGTACTTCGAAATTTCACTCTAACGTGTGATAGATGTAGATTTTCAGGCTATATAAGACATCCTATACTATAACCTGCGCGGCACGTTGACGCCGAACCGGACGGTAGTGTTCACACATGGTCCTACTCTGATTGCACTGGGAGGCGAGTAGTGTTCCTCCCCAATGTATCGCCGGTCCTTGAGGGGAGTCCCGAGGAAAGATTGCGGTCGTATGCAAAGCACGCTGAGCGTCACTGTATGCAGAAGGGTACTAGAGAGGCGCCTGAGTTGGTTCTCTGTTGTAGTTGACAGGACTCACAGCCGGCCAGAGACCTTGAACGCTTGGCTTCAATCTTTTGTTTTTTTTTGTTTGTTTTTTGTTTTTGTTTGTTTGTTTGTATTTTTTTTTTTTTGTTTTCCGTTTTCTTTTTTTTTTAGCGAGGAGCCACCTTTTACAAAATCTGAAAACTCAAAATTCCTGGTAGCGGGCCAATAAGTAAGTTAAAGTCCCATTGACTCACACTTAATTAGGCTACTTCCGTGCCCCCTAGCTACTAGTAGAAGTTTTCAACCAGGACATGCTACCCCTCTGATCGAAGCTCACAATCTGGGCTTTCATTGTATTTTCAAATTTCCTTACATGACCATCGAAATTTTGAGCTAGAGAGCCTTGAATGATAGGTATGTGTTTCCCGCCATGACAGCTATTCAAAAACGGCATTTCACAGAGCGGAGTAATACAATAAAAAATGACACTAAAATTGATCAAATTGCCTTGAATTTTGCACAGTCTGTATTCCAACTCATTGTCTACAAAATCCAAATGCAAAAATGATCATATTTTGTAAGTAACACAGTCAGAATCAACATCCCATCAATTTTTTAAGGCACTTTGTTTGTCAGTAAACATTTTCACAGGCACGAGTATTGGAGTTAGTGCATGGTCCGTTACCAGAAGCACGATAAGAGAATCAAAAGACAAGAACGCCACAGTTTGAATTGAAACTTTTTACAACATTCTTACCTAACTAGTGCTACTTTGAATTCTAATTTCAAACAAGTACGACCTAAATGGCTTAATGTGTAATGCATGCGCAGAGTGGTGTGGGTAAAGGTGGGGTACGCGAGGCAAGGGTGAGCCAGAATCAATGAAAATTACGTAGGGATCAAGGGACCGTTAAATCGAGCAGGCGTTTAAGGTCAAATTTGGTGAACAGTTTTTAGTGTTTGTACGTAATATTACCGTCCTCGTGTACTGTCACAGCTTTATTTATGAATCTCTTTATTTTTCTCGACAGCACCTTACTCGATAAGCTCTCTGGATATTTTAGAGTGCTATCCTTCACAATATCTTAATCGTATTATATAATCTTCAATAATTATTTGTGTAAACTGTATGACTTACTTTCAAAATATTACGGAACCCAATAAATGAAAAGACTGCAATCATGGATCAGCTTATAGTGGCCTTCAAATTTCGGACTTCGAGTCGGTTGTGTAGCCTGTATATTATCAAAAGTTATATCTCTGAAAATCCGAAACTTTTCTGTGCTGTTAAGACACACAAGGCCAAATTGATCATTTTGGGCCCTGAGCAGAAGTAAATTTGGGGTCCAAAGTACCATTCTTCTCCGGACGACGTTCTACAGTGGCACAATTCGAAAGGACAAAGTGTTTTGTCACTTTGGAATTAATCGTGGAAAAGGTACGGTATTTTCCGTGATTGGCAAGTGGGAACCGTGCCCCCCCCCCCCCCCCTTTGACGGGCTTCCAAAGGGATGATCAACTCAAATAAACCAGCGGGTTGAAAAGTGTGCAAATTAAGAAAAGATGTAGAAAAGGTTAAACGGAGAGAAAGGGAAAGGAAGACGTTAGACTATTGAGCTTAATATCAGATAGACTACTTGACTAGTTTACCCGTATTAGAGGAACTATCATGAAAATAGCATGCTAAATACTTTCTATTCCAATGAATTAATGTTCGTTTGATTAACACAGTAAAGAGTTCTTCACAATTCCTCTAGCAATTACCACATTTTCACCTTTAACATAATGTACCCATGGCACCGCCTGTACAACACTGATGCCGTACTCCAGAAAATCCGTTATCGGACACTTTTCCAAAAGAAGAAAAAACTGTTAATCTAGGCTGCAGATATCTTCAGGATCTAAAATTTGGTCAGGATCTGGACAATTCGAGCAAACCATGTTGGTTTTAAGTAAAAGAAATAACATGTCTTTTAATTACACAAAAGGGCTCATCCAATCCATTCACCTATTATGCAGAAAAATTAAATAGAGTCTTAGTTGGCATAGCAAATTTTCTAGGAAGAAAGGAGATTACAAAATTTTTCTCCATTTTAGGGAAACCTGTCGAAAAAAAAAATTGTCAGCCCCACTCCATAGTTTAGCGTGTCGCGCTTTTCCCGAAGTGGTAGAATATTCACGCGAAAGTGCACAAGAAGAAAAATTTGTAATGCTTTCAATTGCAGGACGACGGACAGACGGGGAAAGAGGTACATGTCATGTTTATCTCTAAATGCTGAAAAGAACGGATTCTACACGTGATCTCAGCCAAAAGATCGATAGGCTTTTTTTCTAAAAGTCCCCACGACTCTCTGGCGAAGAGCCAGGGGCGAAAACCAAACGATTACTCCCGGAGGAGTTCTGCTCCCTTGAGGAGCTTAACGTCCCAAATGGACAAGTACGCCCTCCAAAGGGCAAACACTGAGTGGTCCTGCTCTAGACTGGCTGAATAGAACAGAAGCATAGGAACGCTTTTTTCTAAAAAAAAAAAGCATAGGCACGAAACCTGAAAATCTATGGGATAGCTGTGCTAGCTCATCCTTCTTTAAGCAACGACTACGTGCCTCACAAAATGGATCTTGTCCCAGACTTTGTAGGCCTGCACAAAATGACCTGATCTATTACACTTATAGGGATGATTATTTTAATTTTAATTGTTTTAATTGTAAATGTTGTGTCGTTCTCAAAATAACGCATTTAGGGGTTACATTTCAACATTTATTAAACAAGTTGATGGCATTTTTTGAGAACGATTTTCTTTGCATCATTACAAAAATGAATAAACAGTAAGATATTCCCTAATAAATAATGAGACAACCCCTTTCAAGCAAATCTGGAAGACCTGAGACAAGATCCCAGGAAATGCTTCGGTAATAAAATAAATCAAACTTCGACAGATGTATAAAAGAAAGATTGAATCAAGTCACTGTTACCTCAGTGTATTTAACTGTCCTCAGTGAAAATTATCCTGCAGCACGTACCCTTCAATTGACTTCGAGATTTCATACGAACCAGAAAGATTGTGACGTTTCCGACTGCTGTGACATGAGCCGCCATGTGGAGCGAAAATGAGAAAGATAAAGGAGAAACAACAGTCGTAGGGGAAATCTTGTCAAGGAACATGCAAAAATAATTCAAAATTTTATCTACAAATATTTGATAAACATAACTCCTTCCTGCTAACGCTACATTCGGCTGAAATTTGTACTTCGAAATTTCACTCTAACGTGTGATAGATGTAGATTTTCAGGCTATATAAGACATCCTATACTATAACCTGCGCGGCACGTTGACGCCGAACCGGACGGTAGTGTTCACACATGGTCCTACTCTGATTGCACTGGGAGGCGAGTAGTGTTCCTCCCCAATGTATCGCCGGTCCTTGAGGGGAGTCCCGAGGAAAGATTGCGGTCGTATGCAAAGCACGCTGAGCGTCACTGTATGCAGAAGGGTACTAGAGAGGCGCCTGAGTTGGTTCTCTGTTGTAGTTGACAGGACTCACAGCCGGCCAGAGACCTTGAACGCTTGGCTTCAATCTTTTGGGTTTTTTTTGTTTCTTTTTTGTTTTTGTTTGTTTGTTTGTATTTTTTTTTTCGTTTTTCGTTTTCCGTTTTCTTTTTTCAGTAAGGAGCCACCTTTTACAAAATCTGAAAACTCAAAATTCCTGGTAGCGGGCCAATAAGTAAGTTAAAGTCCCATTGACTCACACTTAATTAGGCTACTTCCGTGCCCCCTAGCTACTAGTAGAAGTTTTCAACCAGGACATGCTACCCCTCTGATCGAAGCTCACAATCTGGGCTTTCATTGTATTTTCAAATTTCCTTACATGACCATCGAAATTTTGAGCTAGAGAGCCTTGAATGATAGGTATGTGTTTCCCGCCATGACAGCTATTCAAAAACGGCATTTCACAGAGCGGAGTAATACAATAAAAAATGACACTAAAATTGATCAAATTGCCTTGAATTTTGCACAGTCTGTATTCCAACTCATTGTCTACAAAATCCAAATGCAAAAATGATCATATTTTGTAAGTAACACAGTCAGAATCAACATCCCATCAATTTTTTAAGGCACTTTGTTTGTCAGTAAACATTTTCACAGGCACGAGTATTGGAGTTAGTGCATGGTCCGTTACCAGAAGCACGATAAGAGAATCAAAAGACAAGAACGCCACAGTTTGAATTGAAACTTTTTACAACATTCTTACCTAACTAGTGCTACTTTGAATTCTAATTTCAAACAAGTACGACCTAAATGGCTTAATGTGTAATGCATGCGCAGAGTGGTGTGGGTAAAGGTGGGGTACGCGAGGCAAGGGTGAGCCAGAATCAATGAAAATTACGTAGGGATCAAGGGACCGTTAAATCGAGCAGGCGTTTAAGGTCAAATTTGGTGAACAGTTTTTAGTGTTTGTACGTAATATTACCGTCCTCGTGTACTGTCACAGCTTTATTTATGAATCTCTTTATTTTTCTCGACAGCACCTTACTCGATAAGCTCTCTGGATATTTTAGAGTGCTATCCTTCACAATATCTTAATCGTATTATATAATCTTCAATAATTATTTGTGTAAACTGTATGACTTACTTTCAAAATATTACGGAACCCAATAAATGAAAAGACTGCAATCATGGATCAGCTTATAGTGGCCTTCAAATTTCGGACTTCGAGTCGGTTGTGTAGCCTGTATATTATCAAAAGTTATATCTCTGAAAATCCGAAACTTTTCTGTGCTGTTAAGACACACAAGGCCAAATTGATCATTTTGGGCCCTGAGCAGAAGTAAATTTGGGGTCCAAAGTACCATTCTTCTCCGGACGACGTTCTACAGTGGCACAATTCGAAAGGACAAAGTGTTTTGTCACTTTGGAATTAATCGTGGAAAAGGTACGGTATTTTCCGTGATTGGCAAGTGGGAACCGTGCCCCCCCCCTTTGACGGGCTTCCAAAGGGATGATCAACTCAAATAAACCAGCGGGTTGAAAAGTGTGCAAATTAAGAAAAGATGTAGAAAAGGTTAAACGGAGAGAAAGGGAAAGGAAGACGTTAGACTATTGAGCTTAATATCAGATAGACTACTTGACTAGTTTACCCGTATTAGAGGAACTATCATGAAAATAGCATGCTAAATACTTTCTATTCCAATGAATTAATGTTCGTTTGATTAACACAGTAAAGAGTTCTTCACAATTCCTCTAGCAATTACCACATTTTCACCTTTAACATAATGTACCCATGGCACCGCCTGTACAACACTGATGCCGTACTCCAGAAAATCCGTTATCGGACACTTTTCCAAAAGAAGAAAAAACTGTTAATCTAGGCTGCAGATATCTTCAGGATCTAAAATTTGGTCAGGATCTGGACAATTCGAGCAAACCATGTTGGTTTTAAGTAAAAGAAATAACATGTCTTTTAATTACACAAAAGGGCTCATCCAATCCATTCACCTATTATGCAGAAAAATTAAATAGAGTCTTAGTTGGCACAGCAATTTTTTCTAGGAAGAAAGAAGATTACAAAATTTTTCTCCATTTTAGGGAAACCTGTCGAAAAAAAAAATTGTCAGCCCCACTCCATAGTTTAGCGTGTCGCGCTTTTCCCGAAGTGGTAGAATATTCACGCGAAAGTGCACAAGAAGAAAAATTTGTAATGCTTTCAATTGCAGGAAGACGGACAGACGGGGAAAGAGGTACATGTCATGTTTATCTCTAAATGCTTAAAAACATTTGCCCGAAAAGTGGAAATACTGTCAGACTGTAGGTATCCCAAGTCGAAAAATTCAAAATTATAATTTAAGAAGGACATGAAACATGAATTATAAAGGTCCAGTTCCTATCTTCGTAGGATTTTCTAGAGTCGAGGTTAATAATGTTGTAATTGTTTTCAAGTTCAACCCACAATTACGTAATTAATGTGTCATGTGAGACTCCATTCTAGACTTGATGAAAAGAACGGATTCTACACGTGATCTCAGCCAAAAGACCGATAGGCGTTTGACGAAACCTGAAAATCTATTGGATAGCTGTGCTAGCTCATCCTTCTCTAAGCGACGACTACGTGCCTCACAAAATGGATCTTGTCCCAGACTTTGTAGGCCTGCACAAAATGACCTGATCTATTACACTTATAGGGATGATTATTTTAATTTTAATTGTTTTAATTGTAAATGTTGTGTCGTTCTCAAAATAACGCATTTAGGGGTTACATTTCAACATTTATTAAACAAGTTGATGGCATTTTTTGAGAACGATTTTCTTTGCATCATTACAAAAATGAATAAACAGTAAGATATTCCCTAATAAATAATGAGACAACCCCTTTCATGCAAATCTGGAAGACCTGAGACAAGATCCCAGGAAATGCTTCGGTAATAAAATAAATCAAACTTCGACAGATGTATAAAAGAAAGATTGAATCAAGTCACTGTTACCTCAGTGTGTTTAACTGTCCTCAGTGAAAATTATCCTGCAGCACGTACCCTTCAATTGACTTCGAGATTTCATACGAACCAGAAAGATTGTGACGTTTCCGACTGCTGTGACATGAGCCGCCATGTGGAGCGAAAATGAGAAAGATAAAGGAGAAACAACAGTCGTAGGGGAAATCTTGTCAAGGAACATGCAAAAATAATTCAAAATTTTATCTACAAATATTTGATAAACATAACTCCTTTCTGCTAACGCTACATTCGGCTGAAATTTGTACTTCGAAATTTCACTCTAACGTGTGATAGATGTAGATTTTCAGGCTATATAAGACATCCTATACTATAACCTGCGCGGCACGTTGACGCCGAACCGGACGGTAGTGTTCACACATGGTCCTACTCTGATTGCACTGGGAGGCGAGTAGTGTTCCTCCCCAATGTATCGCCGGTCCTTGAGGGGAGTCCCGAGGAAAGATTGCGGTCGTATGCAAAGCACGCTGAGCGTCACTGTATGCAGAAGGGTACTAGAGAGGCGCCTGAGTTGGTTCTCTGTTGTAGTTGACAGGACTCACAGCCGGCCAGAGACCTTGAACGCTTGGCTTCAATCTTTTGTTTGTTTGTTTTTTTTGTTTTTGTTTTTTGTTTTTGTTTGTTTGTTTGTATTTTTTTTTTCCGTTTTCCGTTTTCTTTTTTTCAGTAAGGAGCCACCTTTTACAAAATCTGAAAACTCAAAATTCCTGGTAGCGGGCCAATAAGTAAGTTAAAGTCCCATTGACTCACACTTAATTAGGCTACTTCCGTGCCCCCTAGCTACTAGTAGAAGTTTTCAACCAGGACATGCTACCCCTCTGATCGAAGCTCACAATCTGGGCTTTCATTGTATTTTCAAATTTCCTTACATGACCATCGAAATTTTGAGCTAGAGAGCCTTGAATGATAGGTATGTGTTTCCCGCCATGACAGCTATTCAAAAACGGCATTTCACAGAGCGGAGTAATACAATAAAAAATGACACTAAAATTGATCAAATTGCCTTGAATTTTGCACAGTCTGTATTCCAACTCATTGTCTACAAAATCCAAATGCAAAAATGATCATATTTTGTAAGTAACACAGTCAGAATCAACATCCCATCAATTTTTTAAGGCACTTTGTTTGTCAGTAAACATTTTCACAGGCACGAGTATTGGAGTTAGTGCATGGTCCGTTACCAGAAGCACGATAAGAGAATCAAAAGACAAGAACGCCCCAGTTTGAATTGAAACTTTTTACAACATTCTTACCTAACTAGTGCTACTTTGAATTCTAATTTCAAACAAGTACGACCTAAATGGCTTAACGTGTAATGCATGCGCAGAGTGGTGTGGGTAAAGGTGGGGTACGCGAGGCAAGGGTGAGCCAGAATCAATGAAAATTACGTAGGGATCAAGGGACCGTTAAATCGAGCAGGCGTTTAAGGTCAAATTTGGTGAACAGTTTTTAGTGTTTGTACGTAATATTACCGTCCTCGTGTACTGTCACAGCTTTATTTATGAATCTCTTTATTTTTCTCGACAGCACCTTACTCGACAAGCTCTCTGGATATTTTAGAGTGCTATCCTTCACAATATCTTAATCGTATTATATAATCTTCAATAATTATTTGTGTAAACTGTATGACTTACTTTCAAAATATTACGGAACCCAATAAATGAAAAGACTGCAATCATGGATCAGCTTATAGTGGCCTTCAAATTTCGGACTTCGAGTCGGTTGTGTAGCCTGTATATTATCAAAAGTTATATCTCTGAAAATCCGAAACTTTTCTGTGCTGTTAAGACACACAAGGCCAAATTGATCATTTTGGGCCCTGAGCAGAAGTAAATTTGGGGTCCAAAGTACCATTCTTCTCCGGACGCCTGCAAAATGAGTCAGTATTATTGGTACACTAAAGTATATTCTTCCAAGAAGTGTCCTCTGTACCTTGTATTTTACTCTGATTTATCCGCATTTTACTTACTGTAGCATTGTGTGGTCTAGGACCAAAAGGGCAAACTTAAATAATCTTGTTCTTTTACAGAAAAGGGCTGTCCGCCATATTTGTCATTCTGGTCCACGAAATCATCACACCGGTCCTCTGCTTGAATTGTTAAACTTGTTAAAACTAAACGATATAATCAATTAAGAAATGGCTTCGTTTACATATCGCTCCATTCACAATATGTTACCCCACTCTTTTTCCCACTTTTTTACAACTAGTGCCCATATTCACAACTATATTTCACGTAATCCTCACCTTCTACATTCTGTGATTATAGCGCAATCAAGCCTACGGCATCGATCGTGCCATTAATCTTTGGAATACTCTACCCAAGTCTATTATTGACAGTCCAAACCTCATATCTTTCAGGTATAACTTAGGTAAACTATATTCGAGCACATATTGATATCCTATCTTCATGAGTCCTGGCTTACTCTTCATTGCTACCATTACTGCTGTTATATTGTTGGAAGTACAGTAACTTACGTCTTATAATACATAATTGTTTATTGGGTGTTCTGGGGAGGGAGGGGGTGTTGGAGTAAAAAAGGGGGATGGTGGTGAAGTATCGTGTGAAGTTTTTTGTTTCTTGTGTGTCCCTTGAGGAAGTAGAGCACTTTGCCAAGCCCTTTAGGGTTTTCTGTTCTAATTCCTTCACATCATTATGGACTAAGTTATACTTTATTGAAATGAATTAATATTAATCTTATGTTTATATACTTGTATGATGATGTGAAAAACAAATAAATGAAATGAAATGAAAATGAAGAAAGATGAACACTGTGTTAGCGGCACGAAATGTCCCGAAATTGTTGTACTGTTTTTGATTTTCCTATAAAATTTTCTCTGACTATGCTACTTTGGTTATGTTTTTCTTTTGTTGTTGGGGGGAATTTGGAAACTTTGGCAGCCTTTAAAAGAATTCGGATATTCGGTCATTTCGGGTACTGCGTTACCATGGGCGTCCGGAAGGGGGGGGGGGCAAGGGGGAACTTGCACCCCCCCCCCCCGGAAAATCAAACTTGTGAAAAATTAATTAAAAATTGAAGTAAAAAAAATAAATCATCAAAACGTCTTCACTCACACCGTCAGTTTCTACTCGTGCCATATGCAGACATTTGACCAGGAATAGCAAAAGAGACGATGGTATGCTGAATAGTGAAATCGTAATTTGGGGACCATCATTTGTGATATTTATTGGAAATTTGTAATTGTAAAAACTATGCCAAAATTGTACTAGCTCAGGTATGTAATGTGCATACGGCATCCGATTATTGATGAATGCGTTGGTTTGGTCCCGTGCTGATTTCAAGCGGCGACGCGCGGATGTAACTCGGATATAGAAGGTGAATATAGGGGGGGTATATGAGCTGTTTGACAGTTGTAAGTTTTATCGTTCATAGGCGTGCGAGGCCGTGACCGAGAGGCAGATTTCCCTTCAACAATTTTTTACATTGAAAATTCTAAAAATCTAAAAATTACAGACTTGAAATTCCTGTTTCAGGGCTGGGTACATGCAGCTTATAACAATCGCCAAGTGTCGTTTCCGGCCATCTGGAGGGTTGTGTTAGCCCCAAAATTTTCTTGTACGCTCCGCGCCAACCCATGATGTACACAATTCAATCATCCATGAATGACCTTGCCCCTCCCCTTGTTAAAAATTCTGCGGACGCCCATGTGCTTTACCTGACGCAAGACTTTTTTGTGAGTTGTCCAAATGTGCGAATGCTAATTTTTAAATTTTTTGATACTTCATGACAATTTAACCGTGACTATGCATGACGTTTTTGGTTCTGGAAAAATCGGGCACGTTTAGGTTTTTCTGTGTTTTTAAGATCATTGAAGACTTTTGAGGATTCAAATGGTTGCTCAAAATTCATATATTATACTGTGGCCAGGCTTTCTTCCCGTGCCCCTTCGTACCCTTGTTTCCGAAAACATGTTTCTCTTTTTAAAAAAATCCTCAATTCGTTCTTGACTGATAAACCTGATTAATGCATGAAGAGGCATTTAGATGGGTATTTCTGCATTAACTCTGCAGGGTCACACCGCAGAGTTTAATGATGGACGGAACCTTTTTGGCACTCAGCATAAACAATCGAGTAGGGGAAACAAGCCCATGAGCCACAACTGGAAAAGACCGTGGCCGGCCGACTTTAACCAATTGGTTAGAAAGTGAGCCGCAAAATCTCCTCTGACTAATTAGAGGGGGATATTTTTTCAGGGAGGGGAGGGAGAGGACACAAAACATACCTAACTGCATTAAGACAATGGTAACCCTACAACAGGTAAGGTTTAGCCAGAAAATGTTGCTAAATATCCTTAGCAACAGCATCAATATCATAACGAGATTGAATGCAATGTCGAATTAGTGTGCCACGATGACATATACTGCGAGGATGTATGATTAGACCAGACAAAATAAATCGTCAGTTAATTAGTTCTTAATTTTGTACATGCAGGAGACGTGAAGGCAAACCAACTTGGCTCAAGCCCCTAACAACCCTACCGCCCGGGTTGGCCATTGGATTTCCAGGAATAGGGGACCATAATGTGATGATTTCATTACGTAATTTAGAGAGACATTGACCGCTGTCGTTAGCTAGGCTACTAAGAAAATTTCGTCTCAAGCAGTGCACATCAACCCTATCATCTCCTACTTTGAGCCTGTTGCGTGAAGCCACTTTTATCCTAAGGTTATAATTCAATATATATGCCAATGGAATCAGGCTCGTATAAAACGTACATTGTATTGCTGCAGTTACCAACAGGAAAACTTGTCAGATGGGGCGATATCACTGGAGATATCACTCGTTAATTTAGAAGTCCAAATGATAGCGTTAAAGAGGAAACATAGCTCACATACAGCGCATGATCAGTTACGTCCAGTATGCCAGATTGTAACGCGATGACGTCACATGCACGACCCCTATCTGTCAACCCACCAGGGTTGAGCCCGTTCATCCCCTGCTGGCCGGGCTCAACCCGGCCAGCAGCAACAGTTAGCAGTGTCAGCAGATGCTGTCAGCCCCCTTCCCTCCCCCAAACCACACATTTCGACAGTGAGGTTAAAGTGCCCCTCCATTATTTTGCTGACAGGACCCTTACACATTTATCCGTTCAAAATTTTCCAAGAGCCGGAAACTCAGATCGTGCCTGTGACCGGATGCTTCAATAAGCAATTCACTCACCAGAATGAGTACGCACCCGTTATTCACACACAAACACGCATAAACACTCACATTGTCACACCGCGCATGTATCCAAAAATTATATATAGATGGCGCACTAAATTCAATATTACTTATTGCTTTAAAATAGGTTCAACTTGACGTTTTCTAGAAGCCCTTCAGTCATTTGTACACCGCAATGTTAAATTTTGTTTATTCTGCCTGTTAATTTTTTTTCAAATCTGCCCGAATAATCGTGGGAGGGGAAACACGATGTTTGCCCCCCCCCAATTTTATCACTGGTGGGGCAATTTCCCCCACCCTTTCCCCCTGGATCGATGCCCTTGTCCTGAGTCCAATGAAGGAACTGTAGGTCAAATGCTGTCTACAGTAACTGATAGTGGTTAGAGGTTGGACCATGCAACCTCAAGGATGCTTGCTAAGGTTAAGCCGAAGGCAGAGGCTGGCATTCATTCTGGGTAAGTTGAGTCAGATGCAATTTTACAGCCCAGTATCTAACCACCCTTTTTCCAGCTCACTGACTCATCCTAGGTGTAACAAGCAGCTACGTATTGAAGTTTAAGGAAATAAAAAAAAATCAGGGAAAGTAACTCATATTTTATTTTTCTGGGAAAGTGAAATTGGTATTATGGAGGTCAAAATAACAATTTTCCTTTTACTGCACTTCAAGGGGAAACAAATTTTTCTTATGTGTGTGTGTGGGGGGGGGGGATGTAAGCCATCACTGAAAATAATAGCAGAAGACTTTTAATTGTTCTAACATACTTGTTAGCAGCATTTATTCAACAATGCAATATCGAGGGACAACACACAACCTAACATAACAGATTAATTGAAATATACATCACTTTTCAAACCAAAATCTATAAATTTGGTAAATGTGCAACTACTACAAATTAAAACAAAATTCATCCACAGCCTGCACAACTATTGGCTCCCATCCCAATGATGATTCCAATGTGCCAATAAAATCATGAAAATCAACTTAGCCCTATAAATATTCATGAAAGTTTGTCCTCACTCAATTAAAGCAAGAGTTTGATTTGGTAGCAGGTCACTAAGGCTGACTCTACTTATCAAAAGAATTACTAAAATTTGAAACTTATTTTCCCATGACCTTAGTGAAGGAAATTATCACATTTTCAACCCCAATGTCAACTCCACACAAGTACAAGGGCCAATTAACTCACACCAGAATGCAAAAATGCATTGAGGTTTCAAGATAATATATATATATATCCAAATAACGCTATATTTAACCCATGATGACCCAGTATGACCTTTGACCACCAAAAACTGGATGGTTCTAATCCCAAGCATAACACATCTACATACAAGAGTCAAATTGCTCCATGTGTGCAATTACTACAGCTGTACTCTGGTGATACTTTTGACCTCTGGTGATCTGACTTTCAGAACTAAAGAAGGAGCATTTTTACCATAACACATCAACACAACTAGCTATGGAATCTTTTCAAGTTTCCTTCCTTGACATGTTTTGTTCAAAAGCTTTTCCAAGTTGGACCTCTGGTGACTCCAGAAGATCTTCAACATCCACCAAAAACAACAGGAACCACCTTCTGACCAGTACGCATCCACATACCACATACCTTGAGATGTTGTGTTAACAAGGTTTTCAGGTTTTGACTTCTGGTGGCCTCAGACGACCTTTGACCTCCTAACTTGAGATACTGTGTTAAGCAGGTTTTTAATTTTGACCCCTGGTTCTTCCCCTGAATGAAAACTGCTAGATATTCCTACCTTGAGATATTGTGTTGACAAGCAAGGCATCACAAACACACTCACATACACACATCATCATGACTGCATAGGTTTCTCTCATCATGGAAACCAATACACCACAGAACTGTTTTGCTAAGTTTTCTTTAACTTTTATAACTAACTGCCCCCTTCGTATTTCATAACAGTTAATGGTAACCAAATTAGTTCATGAATATTAATGAAACACAATTTCTAGCTCCATCCCTTTTAATTATTATGGCACATTCCAAACAGCACAAACATTTATAAAAAACTTCATTTTTTTGCTATGATTAAATACTGTTTTATGTTTATACCAATATTATAAATTTGAGTTACATTTATCATGACTTGCCCCCCCCCCAATAAAAAAAAAAAAAAAAAAAAGAACACCATTCATCCTGAGTTTTGAATGTTAAAGCAGAAAGAAAATTGTGAACCTGACAAAATAACAGCTGAAATAAATCATCTGATTCCTCTGGGCTGTGATTTTTGAGCAAAATGGCCTCATTTTCCCCAAAATACTTGTGCCTTGTTAAATTTACCACTCCTTTTCAACCTGACCTTACTCTGCAATGTTCATGCAAAATACTGCCCCCATACTTTGTTTCACACCCTCTTATTTAACATATTTTAAATAATCTAAATTGTTGTACCTCTTTTGCATTTAAATGAAATGAAATGAAAGCACTAAGTAAGATTCTTAAACTAGTTGGTTCATATGTTTCTTTACCCAACAACACTTAAAATCTTTCTTCTACCCAAACCCTGTTAAAATTTATAAAATTTATTATTTCAAGTAATTTAAAAAAGTTATCCCAGTCAGAGTATACAGCATACAAATTTTAAACTAGTTTCTATATTTCTACTGACAATGAAGGTTTTCACATGATTACACTTCTAAAAAATTTATCTTTTTTAGCAACGGCAGCTGGGAAGCAAAGTACAGCAGGATTCTCTCTTTCTAAATTCAACCAATCAGAATGACTTTTTGTCCCAAGCCCATAACCAGGGCATCATGGGAAGCCCAGACAAAGTGCTCTGTTCAGGCTATCTCTTGGAGTAGACATGAATGTCCTTTAAAGTTTGCAAAATGTTGCACTGGTTAGTATCCGAGCAACCTTGACAATTAAAACATAACATCCACCCTTTAAAAGTCAATTAGTTCCCTGGAATGTTATTCACATTCACAAGTATATTCTAATATCAGAGTGTACGTTAGTGCTTTGGTGTGCAATTATATTGCATGATTCCCTAAGCTAGCTTATGAAATCTTGCAAACTTAAAATTTTCTAGGAAGGAAATTTCTACCTTGTTTCACCTGCCCATGTGTGCTGGTTATTATCATTGTGGCTCTTATATGACTTGTATGGCAGGACTAGGAAAATTAAATCTATACTTATTACTTTATGACATCACGATGACTGACAGCTTTTATCGTGATAAGCATGTCTGGTTAAAGCTCTCTGTTGGTGTGATGTCATGAAACTAGAGCAGCAATGCTGCAGAATCTCAATACTTTTATGTATGATTTATGTTGATTTTTCCTTGCCCAGGCAGCCTCATTCAAAATGATCAAAGAAAACTCTGTAAATATCATCAAATTTGAACAAATTTCATTTCATCATTTTCCACGAGAAAATTTGACAGAGGACAATACAACTGCTGAAAGTAATGTTATGGGTTTTGTGCAAACTACTAAACACATCAAACACTTTGGGTGGAGTCATTAAAGGATTGTTCTGGCACGATGGGTAGCGGGGCTTGGGGAAGGGTGCTCCATGACCCACTTGGCATGTCTTCTTGGATCCCATTCTCCTCAGGATCAGATAATACAATCCTGTTATCATGAAGCTGTAGAGATAATTGGCATGAGAGCAAAAGAGCTTGTCAATTTTTACAACTTTTTATGGTCAGGCTTATTAATTTTTAATTCATATCAGGTACTTTAAGTGGTACATTGAGTTGGTTCATGAAATTCACCAAATTTTTTCAAACCTGTATAGTTTTCTTCATGCACTAATGACAAATGTTCAAACTTAGAGAATCCCCAATAAATATAAATAATATAATATATCAATAAATATATCATGAGTGAGTAATTTACATTTCAATTCAGGTTTAAAAACTTGGTCACCAGACACTTTATCAGATTATGCATGCAACCATTACAAACCATCTTTCAACATCAAAATTTCAATTTTTTTGCACTGACTAATGCTAAAAGACAGGACCCTTCAACATCCTTGTTCAGTTATCAATATGAACTCAATATGCCCCATTCAAATCTACCACTACTTTTTTAATTGCATAGTTAAATTAAAATCAAAATGATGTTGAAGAAGATTCACTCTTCAGTTTTGTTTTAGCAGTAATATATCAAGAAAACTTACCCTATGCATGTACAAAGCACTGAAGTTCATATCTGCTGTATTGAAGTCTCTTGGAAGTCCCCCGGTGAGGAGTGCACTATCGGAGGCAAATGCCCCCAGTTGAACACTCTCAACGCCAGTCATGGGAGAAGCACCTGGGGGACTGGAAGTTTGAATGCTGAAAAAAATCATTAAAAGAGGGATTTTTTGTGACACATTAAAGACACAGTAACACCAAAACAAACATGATATAACGTTCTAATGAAAATTTCATGACCTTATAGCCACTTTATAATTAACATAGACTGCAGCAGCCATAGCGAGACTGCAGTTGTGAAAGCAAGGCTGCAGCTGCCTCAGCCAGGATGCAGTAGCCACAACAAGGCTGCAGCTGCCTCAGCTGGGCTGTAGTTGCCTCAGCCAGGGTGCAGCAGCCATACCAAGACTGCAGCTGCCACAGCAATGCTGCAGTTGCCTTAGCTGGGTTGTAGTTGCCTCAGCTAGGAAGCTGCAGCCACAGAGAGACAGCAGCTGCCAAAGCAAGGCTGCAGCTGCCACAGCAATGCTGCAGTTGCCTTAGCTGGGTTGTAGTTGCCTCAGCTAGGAAGCTGCAGCCAAGGCAAGACAACAGCTGCAACATTTACAGGAAGACTGGAACTACCTCAGCTAGGCTGTAGTTGCCTTAGTCATGTTTTGTCACAACACCCATTACAATACCAGAAATTAAGCGACAATGCTATTCTAATGTGTACAGAAACAAAGCATGGCTTCAGCTACTGTAGTTTGGCTCAGAGAGCTGTAGCTTGGCTGTTTTGCAATGGTACTTTAATGTTCATTGTAGCACTCACAAAGAGATTAACACATTAAGTGACAGACCTGTGAAGTTCCAACTTCAATCAGCTATTTAAAGTGGTAATCTGAGTAGCTTGTTTTTACAATTTTTCCCACCTTTAATTCTGCACCAAATTTGTACTTTGTCCAAAGTCAACATAACAGAAAAATACCCCAAAAAATAAAAAACAAAAGGAACAAAGCTTTCCCTATCAATTCCAGGAAGATGCATAATTCCTGCTTGCCTGAAGTTCACTTTGGGTCACAAATGCAGTGTAAACTTTATTTGCTGACAAAGAAAAATGATTTGAATGAAAGTTTTCACCAAATTGTGTACATTTTCTTTATGAAAATTGCATTCTTCTTCAACCCTTCCTTTAAGGTGGGTTGCCTTATGCTAACTGCATTGTCTTTTACAGGCTCAGTCGACCCAATTAGGAGACTTAAAACTTTCCAGTACAATGACACTGGTGTAACGAAGTCTTGTATTACATTGTTGCCCCTACCTGCCAAGGATTCCTGACCCCTCCCCATGGAAGGGTCCCTCAGTGGATGATATGCTTCCTTTCATTTTTTTCTGTGTTTCTTCTGGCGACTGGACAGGGGATGTTACAGGTGCTTGCAAGGGTAAATATGAAGGGGCCCCTGGCTGAGGAGAACCTGTTTGAGTCGGGGCACGAGGCTGTTGAATGGCAAGACTTCCAAGAATACTGTTGAACTAAACAATACAAAGGAAAACAATAGATAAAGATAAACAAAAGCTTTTTCTTGACTAGAAGGCAGGTTGACATAGATATAAATAAAAATAACAACAATACAGAGAAGGAGTCCAAAACTTGAAATGAATTCATCTGTACCAGGGAGGAATCAATTTACCATAGTGGAAAAAAGTTCTCAGATTGAGGGTCTTCTCCATTAAATAAGGATATCAGCTCAAAGGGAAATTTTGGCAATATGGAACGGAAGAAATCTTTTCTTTTAAACATAAAAAATTAGAATTAATGACAATCTTGGTGCTTTTTAGGGGAAGCAACACTTTTTCAGGCCTGATTTGACTTCCAATGATGTTACCAAAGATTAAATGAAAATTCAACAAACAGACATCAATTGCACGAAGATAAGCCAAGGATCACCTGTGAATTGAACACACTTTTCGGCAACTGGCTGTAAATGTTGAATCATTTAATGTTTCTGGTGTGGACTGTTTGAATAATTATACCTTATCCCATAATGAGGAGAAAAAGTAAGAAACAGTATATTTCTCTCAAAAGACTGTTCCAGATTATCAAGTTTTAAAATCAGTTTAGAGTGGAAGGGGGATGCAAATGGCAAACAACTATGAAGTATTACATGGCAGTACTTAGATCTTTTATTAATTGTAAACTTGTTTCACATTTTGAGGATGATGTGGATATTTTTCCATCCAGATCTCAATCACACACACACACAGGTACCACATAAAATTCTCTCCTAGAGTTAGCGGTGGACGGATCGGCTTTTTTGCCCATGCAAATCCTGAGGAAGTCTGGTAAAAAAGTTGTCCTTCATTTTTTCAATAATTTGCAACAGACATGATTCAGGCTATCCCAACCCCGTTCTCAATACCGCTCTAGGACTGTACATCAATGCTGACAGTTCTCTGGGAACACCTGGAATTTGAAGTCCACTAAAATGACTGGTAGGAGGTCACTGATGACGTGGAGAGTTTTCACTTACAGACAGTTGCTCATCACCCGAGAAAGTTCCAATTCTCCCAACCAACTTAAATCTTGCCCCTCTAAAAACTGTCTAAAACTCATCCTCATTCAGATACATTCCCAGTTTATTGCTTAAGGCACACCTTGGTGAGTATACAAGACCCTGATGTGCAACCAGAACACTTTCATTACATGCTGTGGGTTAGTTAGTTAGTTAGTTAGATGGTGTTTTATGGCCAAGTTTCCAACCTATTGGTTCAAGTCTAGCCTGCCACAGCCTTTTTTCCAGTTGTGGCTCATTGGCTTGTTTTCCCTACTCCATTGCTTATGCGGAGCATCACGCACAACAGCAGTAGGTTCCTTTTTCAGAGTCTTTGGTATGACTTGACATAGGAAGCAAACCCGGGCCTTCCATGTGTGAGGCGGATGCTCTTACCATTAGACCAAACACCAGGTCTACATGCTGTGGGGGGGGGGGGATGGGGGATCCTATGCATAGTTTTAAATCTGATGTCAATCAAGTAGTTGAGCCAACTGAAAATGACTGTAACTACTGCTAAAATTAAAGTTTGGGGTGAGGAACAACTGTCTTTAACAGGTACTGTAATCTCAGTAACAAAAGGTACATGCTAAGACAGGGTTACCTGGTAATAGTCTTATCTTCAATACCCTACCCCTTCAATGTTAAGATAGGATTACCCAGTGATAATCATATCTTTGATACCTACCCCTCCAGCATCGATGGATGATAATGACTGCAAGGAGGTCACCAATGCTACATTCTCAGCATCTACTCTGTTTGTTAGCTGCACATCTTGCTGAGCTGTAAACATAACAGAAAAATTGGATAACATATTTCTAAACAAGATTTAAGAACATCACATAAAAGAATTAAACTTTACTACAGCACTTTATTCTACCCCTTTGTCCCAGAGGCAATACTGCAAAAATGGGGGGAGGTGGGGAGAGATGGCCATACCATCCCAACACTAAATAGACTTGTCTCTCCTCCACCTTTTTTTTTTTTTAATTCCTCAAACTTTTAACCCTTCTTTCCTCCCCTTCCCCTCACAAACGTTTCAAATTATTCTGCATCCACCTGAATATATCAAGTCAGCAAAGAACGACTGAACAAGTTTAATACTTTTCTTAGGCTCCATTCAGATGCATATCCATATCCATATCTGCACTTTGACTTTCATGATGGAAAAGCCTTCAAACTCCTCAGTGGAGCACAAAATGATAAAACAGCTCACTTACTCTGATGGAGATAAGGAGCTTAATTTTGTGGAGACAGTTGTAAAAACTTTCAAAAGAAAATTTTAAAGAAATTAGCAAAGCTATTCTTCAGGCTATGGGATAGTTCCTTTCCATGTCAACACCACCTTTCCAGCATTTCAGTGACAACAGATACCAATCTGTAGCATCATGGGGATATTATATGTGTATAAATTGCAACATGTCAGTGAAGGCACCTGCCATTGCCATGCACAAAGCAACACTTCTGCAGCTCATATTCAACCCACTACAATCTAAGATTTATCAATCATACGAATACAGGTCAGTACATGAAAGTTAAAAATAGAAATGTAGTTTTTCAATTCTAATTCTCTCTAAACCAGTTTTAGTCCCTTAAAAGAATAGTCCAGAGTCAAATTTATTTTCGACATGTTAAAGAGGGACATATTTTGAGTATTCTTCTTAAAGTTGCATTCATTTTCAAATTTGGCTTTGGACTATTCTTTTAAGTCACACCAGGATTTAGCTCACACACAGCAAAGCCATACGAAAGCATCTAAAACAAACTGGTATGCCAGTCACCACTTATCCCTATATTGCAAGTCCTTTCATGACATATTTTCACATCTTGAGCTCAAGCTGTGACTTCTGAGCATTTAACTACTACATATACCTTTCTCTTTAAGAGCTCCGATGAACATTTTACTTTCTTCTGGAGGTTGCCATTGAGGATTTGTCATCTGTCAAACACAAAAGCAAAAAGGCCTACCATCAAAACTTCTCTGAGACTTTTCTCTCAAAATCTCTTCAATTGTCTATCAATACTCTGAAATTCAAGACAACATGGAAACTTTCCCAGCACAAACACCCAAAATTCAAGGATTTTCATGACAATGATGAAATTCCAGACTTTTTCTATTTTCCATACTACATGGGAACCTTAGGTTGAATTTAAGTGTATGTACTAGTTAGTAAATGAATATATTTTCAAATATTCTTCAAATATTTTCAAAAACAAAATGATGTCCATGACAAAACATGTTCTAAGGCTAAGTGCAAAGAAATATGGATAGAGACTACTGTCTGCCAACCTCACAGCCTCAATAGAACTAACCAGCATTATTTTTGTCCTAGCTACAACCATGATACCCATACCTTGAAATGCATGAGGGAGAGTTCTGTCTTGCCGTCTTCAGCCTGTCTGTACTGGTTGGCTTGGCTTCTCTGGCCAGTCAACCACTGTGAAAAATTAAAACAACAACAAAAATAGAAATTGTGGGAAAAATTACAAGAATGTTAGGTAAGGGTTGGCTGAAAGGGTTTTACACCTTACCTTATATAATCTTCTGGTTTAACCCAGAGGCACACATGACTTGTTGGCCAATTGTGGTGCATTGGTTGTTACTCTTACTAATCCCTACTCCATATAGAAGAATCCCCAAAGCAAGTGATGGTCTGATTTCAGTCCGCCCTTAACTGGGGTCTATCACAGTTCAATCCTTCAATTTCCTTGCTTAACTGTATCATGGATGGTTTTACATTAAATTGTATCTTGATTCCTTCAACTTCCCTAAATATGAGGGTTTGAAATTCACGTAGACAATAAATGAAGACGATTTAAGGCTGACGGACCCCACTAATGGCTGTCTACAGTCACTAAACACAAGTGCTGATCGAATTTGTCTATAAGCTGATTACCACACACAATTACAGCAGGTTCCACAACTACATGAGCAGTAATGACAAAGATGTACTGCATAGTTGCGAGCATTGTCATCACAGAAAATGGAACACATAACAGATGATGAATTGAACACACATATGATGATTTAACTGAGTTTCAATTTTATTCATACTAAGTTTGTTCAGGAGAGGAGAAGAAGCTAGGAGGGAGACTGATGGTCACATGAGTTCTTTACCCTCTCTAAAAGTTCATCAAACACATGGAATTCACTTAGGATATTTTCAAAACTTTAAGTTGGAAATCTGAATGTTCTAATTTTATGGGTTTTAGAGTTCAGATATCAAAACTGTTCTGATTAATAATGCATGAATAATCACTGATAGGTATTAAGCAATAGCGCTATGGCTTCGGAGTTAGGGAGAGAAACTCCTTTCTCCGAAAAAATTTAGAAGGTATTTTAAATTTTTTCGGAGAAATTACCTACTCTGACAATTACCCCAATGCACTGGCAAGTTAAAAACAATGTAAGAATTTCTCTCCTTTAAATTGTCCACTTTGTGGAATTTTGAAGGCAGTTGGGGAAAACGCACCTTTGTACAAACACACATTCAAAGACTGGATAGAGCATCTATGAGCCTCAAGGCTGTGGACAGGTTTCAAAACATTTAGCAGCTTTTTTACTAAGCATTACAACAACAGTACCCCCCAAAAATTAAAATTTCCAAAAATTTGAAATATTTATGGAGGTCAAAAAGTAATAATATTTTTAAATTTGGAAACTTCATACTGAGGGAAGAGACCTGCTTCTCATAGTGAAGGGAGACATTAAATGCTTGCATGGAGAGGTGGTCTCTCAGCACCACAGTACATGCAATGATGCCTTCTTATATTTTTAAAGTGTACCTCAAGTCAAAAGATTCAAAAATATATGTTAAAGACCATGAAAAATAAATTCCAACAGTCCAACTCCCATCTTCATAGGACATTCCTGAGCTGAGATATAAATTGTTGAAACTTATTTACTCACCTCAAAATCGTACATTGCACAATTATTTGTGATGTCATTGTTGTACTACTAAAATTACAGTCTTTGAATTTCTTTGTTTTTCTGAAAGTTACTGCACCTTGTACCAAGATGTGATAGCACTCTTGCTCTCATGGGGTGATGTAATTAATTAAGACCTCTCTGTGCAACATGCTAGGCAAGCAAACAGGAAGTGTTCAAGGTCATGAACAAATTTTAAAGGGAAGCAAAGCAGAAAATTTGAGTTGTACAACAAGAGAGTCACAAAGTATTGCCCAATGGAACAATTTGTTTTAAGTAAATAAACTTCAACGTTTTGTATCCCAGCTCAGGAATGTCCAATGAAGATGGGAGCTGGGCTGTTAGAATTCAGTTTTCATGCTCTTTGATATATATTTTTGAATTTCTTTACTTGAGGTACACTTTAATTAACAAATACCATAAGCAAGGTTTGGGGGTCATTTCCTCAACTAATAAAAATTATCCATTCTCAAATCTGACCCAAAAATTACAGACAGCATGCTTTCAAGAAGCTGAAACAAGTGTTTAGCTATTTGTAAGGACATATAAAAATTTGAAAAGGGTCCCCACACACCTAGTATTTGTAATGACACCTTCGAGATAATCGCAGAAAAAGACTAATGTATTATTCAAAATAGTTTTCATTTACCTTGGGGTTGCCATGGTTTCTCACATCCATCTGAGCAAACGAACATACATCACCGACACCAATCACTTCAACTGTAAAATTGCGATAAAAGTCAACAATGTCCAATGCACGAGGCCGGAGTTGGAAAATGAGAACAAAGGGAGTAATGATAGGACTAAGAAGTTCTTCAATTAAGTGAGTCTGTGAAAAGTAACAAGAAAACAGTTAATGGAGCAACATCAAGTTTGAATATAACAATCAGGACTTGAATTTTGAGGCGTGCAAGTGCAATCGCACACCATCACTCAAATCAATGTGAGGAGTGCGATTATTTGCACAATATATAAAATGGGAACTCAGATGACTTTATATAAGTTCAATATAATAGAACAGTACACCTACCCCACTCCTAAATTTAGTATACAGGGTGGTTCATAACACACCTGGAAAATCTAAAACTAAAGGCCTGATCATTCATCACAACTCACTGATTTCTTCTATTAAGTGACACAAATGGTAGCACCTTAATATTCTGTGACCACTGCTTGAGGATACCCAAGAATTCCAGTCCTACATAATAGCAAACATGTGGCTGCAGGAGCGGGTAGGGTCTTCGAGTGGCACAGTGATCTATTCCAGCTGCTGTGTACCAATGTGTTTCACATGTGCATGGGTTCAAATCCTGCTCGACGCACAGTACATGGGATTTTCTCCGGGTAATCCGGCTTTCCTCCCACTTGGCAAAGGCTGGCCACTACAATTGGTTGCGTGCCAGACTGAAGCACCTTCGGGTGGACCATTTAACAAGCCGACTTTGCCTTTGCCAGGAGCAAGTCCAACATTCTGTTTTCATTTCACAGTAACACTGAAAGGTGTTCCACTTTCAGTCCCATCCCTCAGAATGCCACTGAATAACCCAAAAAAATAATCTCAAAGATGTAAAAACACATTGACCTCAGAATAAAGAGATGTTGAAAACAAGATCACTTCAGTCATTTAAAACTCCTACAAAAAAAAAATTCAAATTGGTCCAAGCCCAGCAAAAAATTTGGAGGTGAAATATTGCTTTTTCATTCCTTCAACACAGCACAGACTTAACACCTTTTTTGTCGAACACGGTATTCTCCCCAACGCCAAAATCTACAGTATTTGTGGGTTGGAAGGGAAATTTTTATGTTAGGTAAGTAGGGGATATTTTGAGAAAACAAAGTCAAAAGATGGCCCCTATTTGTATAGATATTAAAATTTTATGGTCCAACTGCAAAATGCAGCAGATTTTAAATTCAGTTTGAATTCAACTTTCACTGATTTAGTCTCACTGCTAAACAGCATTGATTCCCCCAAAATATGAGATTATTGAAGAGTTATGGATTCAACATCATTAGCAAATTTAAGAATTCTGCCAAATAATCATGAGCTAGAAAGGAGTGAAACCTGATTCTAAAACATTAAATTGTCCTGTGACCTCATTTGAAATATATCTTCCATACCATAAACCATCCTTTTAAAGTTACAAATATTTGCTGTACCCACTGACTTATATACATGGACAGAGCATGTATCGTGAAAGTCCTATCCCGTTAATGGTCGCCACTGGCTGGGACAAAAAAGATACACCAAGATGGCCGCCATGAACCTATAAATCGTCTGATTTGACGACCACTCTGTACTATTTTAAGCAAAAGTTAAACTTGAATGGGAAAAAAAATATCATATTCCTGCAATACGTGAAGTGATTATCACCTTACTTTGCCATATTTTAAAAACATTTCAACTCTCTTGCAAAATATAGAGATATATACTTGAGGAAGTCTAAACTCTCACACAAAACCATAGCAGACGGCCATCTTAAGGCGCTTTTTCTCACACACTACGGTAGCGACAATGTACCATGCAGTATGCTCTGTCCATGTATAGGAAGTCTGTGGCTGTACCACAGAGACAATTCTTTTCACAATAAGCATAAGTGACAGGGGGAGCTGGAATCTGGGTTGGGGGAGGGGTGAAAAATGAATATGATGGTAATAAAGAAAGCACTTACAATTTTATACTGGAAAAGTTGAGAAAACTGAGTGCGGACTTTGTATGTGTGAGCCTGTCCCTTCCAAGAGTCTGGAATGTAGTGTATCTGTGCCAGAATGCTCTGCATTAGTACTTCTGGACACCAGATCAGGTTCTACGATTCAAGAAGATAAAATATACAAGGACAAACTAGAAGGAATGAAAAATATTGCAATACTTTTAACCTGATTATGATTCAGAATACAGATATATTCTCTTTAGAATCTATGCAGATTATGTGCCAAAGCATGAGAATTTGTCTGTATTCAGAGAAAGTGAGTTTGACACAGTTGGTAATAGATAAGGTCTTTGGTTGCTCACACGAGAATGTGCATTGATGAAATTGTCACAAATCATTAGGTACAACTTAACCCTCTACTGTTGTGCTCCGACCTGAGCATATTTGCGCGCCTCTGGAGTGGGCGGAAAAGCGGACGTAGCCCGCCCCGCATCGGCTTCCGGAGGCCATTGACCTAGTGACCTTAAACTATTGTCTCTCTCGTTGTTGTGGCCGAATTTTCAGGTAGCTACTCGCAGTTTCTAGCTCCGCGTGAAACAGTAAAGATGTGTGACAGCCGAGCTCTCTGTATGGGTCCAAAAGGACCCAAACAACGGTAAAGGGTTAAAGGGGCAATCAGAATTTTAGGGGCAGTGGAAATTAACCTTTTCTCTCACTCCAGCACTTTGTTTTTCCTTTTTAACTGATTATAAATTTACCAGAGTTAACAGACATTGAGGAGGTCTTTCAAGTGAGAAGAAACATTAAGTCTGTGTCAGTTACCATTGAATGGGAATTTTGTAATATTTGCCTGATATAAATATTCCATACAGAGATGTAAGACTAGAAAACCTCCTCCATACAGTGACCAATCACAGTTTCAGACTATGATGACAGACCATGTTTTGTCAGATTTAACTCAATGTAGTTAGTTAGTTAGTTAGTTAGTTAGTTAGATGGAGTTTTAAGTCCCAGTTTCCAACCAATTGGTTCAAGTCAAGCCAGCCACAGCCTTTTTTCCAGTTGTGGCTCAATGGCTTGTTTTCCCTACTTCATTGCCTATGCGGAGCATCATGCACAACGGCAGTAGGTTCCATTTTTAGAGTCTTTGGTATGACTCGACATGGGAATCGAACAATTATGTTACATTCATGTTTCCTGCTAATGTACACACAACATAGATCATACTAAACAAGTTTGTCTGCAAAAAAATTTCTTGAATTAAAAATCAAGCTTACCTCATCCGGAATAAGAGTTCTACACACAGTCACAGTAACACCTATGAAACACGACAAGAAGAAAAGACAAATTTTTACAAATCAAGCATTATCAAATACTGTGGTATTCACATTTCAAACCAGAAAGCCAAAAGGCTTAGTGATTCCTTGCCGCTGAAATGTAAGGCCTTTTTTCACACTGACATTGCTTGGCAATGTTTTTCAATTAACAGGGCTCCATAATGTGCCCACAAAGTACACATGCAAGGCATCCAATCTTCCTACATTGAGATCCCCCTTGCCCGTTGTGAACCCAAATGACATTTGACCTCCACCAAAAACTTCTGGGACCATGTATTCACTATGTGCCATCTACAGGACAAGTTACAGGACCCTACAAGTGACATTTCTTGAAAGACTGTGCAGGAAAGCTTGTCAGGCTTTGAACATGCTGACTCCAAATGAACTTTGACCTTTCAGAGAATCAATAGGGATCATCTACTCAATATGACCAATCCACACACTAAATATGAGCACAGTCACATGTACTGTTCTTGAGATATCGTGTTTACGAAGTTTTGACCTTTTGACCTCTCATGACCCCAAATGACCTTTGACCTCCACCAAAAACGATAGGGATCATCTACTCAATATGGCCAACACACTCGCCAAATATGAGTATAGTCACATGTACCGTTCTCGAGATATCGTGTTTACGAAGTTTTGACCTTTTGACCTCTCGTGACCCCAAATGACCTTTGATCTCCACCAAAAACAGTAGGGATCATCTACTCAATATGGCCAAGGCACACACCGAATATGAGATTAGTCACACTTACTCTTCTTGAGATACCGTGTTTAAAAGCAATTTTTAAGAAATTTACCTATTGACCTCTCGTGACCCCAAATGACCTTTGACCTCCACGAAAATCAATAGGAATTATCTACTCAATATGACCAACTCACACACCAAATATGAGCATAGTCACATGTACCATTCTCGAGATACCGAGTTTATGAAGTTTTGACCTCCCGTGACCCCAAATGACCTTTGACCTCCACCAAAAATAAAAGGGATCATCTACTCAATATGACCAACCCACACACCAAATATGAGCATAGTCACATGTACCGTTTTTTAGATATCGTGTTTACGAAGTTTTGACCTTTTTGACCTCTCGTGACCCCAAATGACCTTTGACCTCCACCAAAAACAACAGGGATCATCTACTCAATATGACCAACCCACACACCAAATATGAGTATAGTCACATGTACCGTTCTCTCCAGATATCGTGTTTACGAAGTTTTGACCTTTTGACCTCTTGTGACCCCAAATGACCTTTGACCTCCACCAAAAACGATAGGGATCATCTAATCAATATGGCCAACCTACACAACAAATATGAGTATAGTCACATGTACTGTTCTCGAGATACCGTGTTTATGAAGTTTTAACCTTTTGACCTCTCGTGACCCCAAATGACCTTTGACCTCCACCAAAAACAATATGGATCATCTACTCGATATGACCAACCTACAAAGCAAATATGAGTATAGTCACATGTACCGTTCTCGAGATATCGTGTTTACGAAGTTTTGACGTTTTGACCTCTCGTGACCCCAAATGACCTTTGACCTCCACCAAAAACAAGAGGGATCATCTACTCAATATGACCAACCCACACACCAAATATGAGCATAGTCACATGTACTGTTCTCGAGATATCGTGTTTACGAAGTTTTGACCTTTCGACCTCTCGTGACCCCAAATGACCTTTGATCTCCACCAAAAACAATAGGGATCATCTACTCAATACGGCCAATGCACACACCAAATATGAGCATAGTCACACTTACCCTTCTTGAGATACCGTGTTTACAAGCAATTTCTAAGGAATTTACCTATTGACCTCTCGTGACCCCAAATGACCTTTGACCTCCACAAAAATCAATAGGGATCATCTACTCAATATGAACAATCCACACATTAAATATGAGCATAGTCACATGTACCGTTCTCGAGATATCGTGTTTACGAAGTTTTGACCTTTTGACCTCTAGTGACCCCAAATGACCTTTGATCTACACCAAAAACCATAGGGATCATCTACTCAATATGGCCAATGCACACACCAAATATGAGATTAGTCACACTTACCCTTCTTGAGATACCGTGTTTACAAGCAATTTCTAAGGAATTTACCCATTGACCTCTCGTGACCCCAAATGACCTTTGACCTCCAAGAAAATCGATAGGGATCATCTACTCAATATGACCAACCCACACACCAAATATGAGCATAGTCACATGTAGCGTTCTCGAGATATCGTGTTTACAAGATTTTGACCTTTTGACCTCTCGTGACCCCAAGTGACCTTTGACGTCCACCAAAAACAATAGGGATCATCTACTCAATATGGGCAATCCACATGCCAAGTATGAGATCCCTCAGACTTACCCTTCTTGAGATATCGTGTTTACAAGCCAAAGCGTCACATACGCACACACACACACACACACACACACACACACACACACACACACACACACACACACACACACATACACACGACATCACCATCGCATAGATTCCTTGCCTGCCTACGGCAAGGAATCAAAAACTTATGATTATCCCTTCATCAACTAATTGTAGCACTGGCAGGTTTGTTTACAGTGCCAAATCACATGTGTCAGGGCTAAAATTAGTGATAATGCATACCCAGAATGGGTTGTCGTGTATTGATAAGGGTTGATACCAGTCTAGTTCAGGTTATGAAAACATTGATACAGGTTATTAAGGACTATCAGATTTATGGATCATGCCAAATGCAAACATACCCCTGATCCCACAGAATCTGACATGAGATTTGGGGAAGTATGGGGTAAAGGGACTTTACAGTATATTATATGCAAAGTAAAAACAAATTATTGAAATTCAAACTACACTTCGTTTACTTGGGGAGGTACAACAATGAGGCAGTAGGGTTGGGCTCTAATATTGTTCAGTGGTTTTATAATAGGAAAGGTGGAATACAAAGAGGGCAATTTAGCAAGCATTTCAAAATAACCAAACTATTGTCATTAATATGTTCGTGTATGTAGGAGAGATTTTACTTTCGATACGTTCACAATTTCAAAACGAATTTGAATCCCCTGGAGATACCTACCTAGGAGTGTCATTGTTGTTAGGACATGTTCTACTGTTAAAACATCTTCATCAACTACTGTTAATATGATCAAGACTGCCAGAACAGAGCCAGAAAAGAATGCAACATTTCTAGAGAGACAGAAGGGAGAAGAAAAAATTGTTAAACTGGACATGGAAACTTTTCTTAAGTTCTACAGAAATTGAAAATTTCAAAAGGATTGCACAAGCAACATTTTCAAAACATTTCTGCAAAAAAAAAAAAAACATTCCAGCAACTTGTTTCAAAGAATTGACACATGAGTCCATTAAAAATTTTTCAAAACATGTTCTGGGATTGCTGCATACCCTGTCTACACTGTGTAACAAACTGAAAACAAGTGTGTTTGGGGTTTGTTGCAAGTGAATGTTTTGGAAATGTTTAGGAAACATTGCTTGTGTGTAGAGGCCTCAAGTTTAAATGTTTGTGGAAATACCAGACTTAATAGATTAAAAGCATTTTAAGTTTGTAAATTAATATGCCCATGCAGCTAGGTAGAAAAGCCCAGCAGGCTGTTATCTAAGGTGTCACACTTGTAATTTGATGCTTAGTTAGTTGAATCACTGGAAAAAATGCTTCCCCTCAATTTCCTGACCTACCAGCCAGGCAACTAGGCGTAATGAATAACACGCTCATCTTGGGTTAATCCATTTTATTCAGGGCTCTGCTGCTTTGAAGTGGTTATCTATAAATGAGATTTTATTCCTTTTTCATCTTTTGAAATAAAAATATTGTTTGAATGCAAAAGGTTAAACAACTCTAGACCTTTCCATTGGAACAGAATAACATACAGTACACTCTGGGGTTAAGGCACTCTCTGGGTGCACTCGAGCTGCATTCTTGTGCATCACTTGCACCAACTCCCCTCTGTGGGCTGGGGGTTTAGAACATGCCCACGGTATTCCCTGCCTGTCGTAAGAGCGGACTTAACAGGAGGACTTGAACAGTATTTGAACAGTATTACACTGTAAAACACATTCGTGTTGGTGTGTCTTTAAATCTTATCTGACTATAAACTGCATCAACTATGATCGTGCATTATTCTGTGCTAATGCACGGTCCAACTTTAGTTAGCCTTTATAATTATCAAATGTATGTTATACTCACTGGGCAAACAATGCTATAATATTGGAGCTAAAAGAGTTGAGATACTTGGTGGATGGTTTATAGCCTCGATTTAACCTGACGGAAAAAATGATAAACATGTGAGCATACTTGTCAACATTGTTACGTCAGAAAATGGAACACACAGACGAAAATAAACATTGCCCAGTAAGTGCACAACCACTTAATACAATGGGCTAATGATGGTCCAGGTGGCGAAAATCCTATTTTTCTCTTTAAATGTTCTCATTATACATACAAATCACTTAGGGTTAGATTGCTTTTACTTTTGTGAAACCGTAACTTTGGGATTTGCTGATCATTCTATAGGGCAAGAGCACTTGCCTCAAACTTATTGTAAAACTACAGCTACATCTAACAATGTTCTGCTTACTTCTCTTTGAAGTATCGTTTGTGATATTTTAGGACTTTTAACTATTCCATATTCAAGGTTATCTATTCAACCATTGGCTCCTGATAAATTTCACATTTGAGAAGAAAATCATTGTTACATGATTCTAGAGAACCATTGATGAAACAGAATAGTATACTATACTAATTCAAGTTGAGGTAACTGCCTATTTCCCTTTAAATATTAATATACTTTCAATACCATAAGTCAGAAAATCAAAACATTTTGATTTTAATAAGCTTTTAAGGTCAGAAAACAGAACATTTCCGCTTAAATGAAATGGCTGGCAAGTACATGTGAGGAAACACAAATCAGAAGGAAAAAGTTTGACCCATCATTCACAAAGGTAAATGAACCTGCTTTGGTTTGTTGGTTTGTTGGAATGCTACACCTTAACTTCTTATCTTCTGGGTTTATTTTAACGGTACCCACTGCCTTTTTTCCACCTGTGACGGATTGGATTGCTATCCCTACTCTACTGCATACATGGCCCATCACACACAAGTGTAGTAGGTTCCATTTTCAAAGTCTTTGGTATGACCCAACCTGAGAATTGGTCCCGGACCTTGCCGGTGAGGTGAGGATGTCCTACCAAACCAAAGAGTTAACCGATACATAAGGCATGAGATTTGGTTCATAAATTATGCCGTGCCCAGTCATAACTCTAAAATGTCTTGTTGAGAGTGTTTCATGTTAAATTTAGTAAATTTAGAAAATTTAGTATAAAGTGTATCAAATACACAATTAGAGTAAGGTAATTAAGTCTTACATGCAGCGGCATGGTGTACCAATGGAAAAATGCTATGTGTTATGTGTACCTATGACCTGAAGCCAATTTGCATATGTAGTTATGACTACACACATACCTTACTAACTACTATTTCGTATTTAAAAAGAAACAATATATAACAAGTCAAACATCGCAGGACATACCTGGCTTGGAATTCGTGGTCCAATTCGTTGAAGTGTCGTAGATAAATCCTAGCATACAAGGACCTGATATAAGATACAAATGAAAACTAACAATAACAGTACTTTGGGTTTTTTATGTAATCTGATAAAGAAACATTGATGACCAGGGCTGGGAAAATTTTATTAATTCCAGAATGAAGTCATATTTTCCTTATTTCCATATACATAAATTAAAAGTGTTAGAGACTCTTTCCAGTAGCCAAAATTTGTAAAAACACCAATATTAGTTGCTATTCATTTTCCCTTCTTGGTCCCTATAGATGAATCAGGACAGTAAGTGATGGTCTGACTTTGGTCAGACATAACAGGGGGCCATTACCTTTAGTCTTTCAACTTCCATACTTACCTGTACCGTGGATGGTTGCACACTAAATTGTATCTTGATTTCCTCAATTTTACTGAATATGAGGGTTTGAAAATCATGTAGACAACAAATGAAGATGATTTGCAGCTGATGGACCCCACTAATGGCTGCCTACTGTCACTAAACAAAAGGGCTGATTGGATTTGTCTATATCTCTGGGGGCCCAGTCTATCAAAATCTGCTTTTAATGAGTGCTGGATAAATGTTGGGTTATATATATATAATGCACCTACCATTTTCTTGCACCTAATGCAGACGGCTCTCGCTTGATGAGTTCAGCATAGCTGAAAAAGGAATATAAGATTTGCCAGAAGAAGATAAATGGTGAGAGGATGAGGTTTGCAAAACCGACCCAAAGAATCGTTCTGGATAACCTGTAAAGAAAATAAAATCAAAAGTAATTTCCAGAGTTCAGTGAAAAGTGTGATGGCATCAGGATTTCTGTCAACTGTCAAGGGGGGTAAAGGAGAGATTTATCCCCATCCCCTTTCTTGAAGGAGGGTAAACCCCCCCCCCTTCACCTCCATAAAAACAAAACAAAAATTAGTTATCTTGGTTTCTTATTTAAGTAGGAGACACCTTTGGAGCAATGTTTGACCCAACATAAATAAACAGTCTTAACAAATAGCCTTAACAGAGCCTAAAATAGCCTTAACACTGTTCAGATTGTGTCTTATGTGGGCTCTGAAGCATGCTTATTTTTGCCATGAACCAACCTGTAATTTTGGCCAAGGGCAGAATAAATTTGGACCTTGAGTGTGGCAGTAATAAATCCCTCCTTTTTTGAGTTTCTACCAGAATCCCTGGGTGTATTCATTTAAAAACATCATTTAGATTTACCCTGAGCTTAAAAAAGGACAAGGAAAAAAAATTGATTTCTACCTTATTGTGAATCATAATAAAGGAGGGCTGATACAAACATTAATCTATCAAGTTAATAATTATGACTCAATATTAATATCGTTCTGGTTGTGGCACGACAATTGAAATATATACAGAAAAATTTTTTTTTTTTAAATTTTGTAAAAAGCAACCTTCCTGTGTTTTCTAATGTAAAGAAAAAAGGCACAAATATGTCTTGCAGTAGAAGGCTAACTGCACTTTCTCAACTCAACTCAAAGATCAACTGGCAGAATAAAATGTTTCATACTTTGTAAAGTCTTATTTTAAATCTATGTCATCCTTTCAAGATGAAAAGTATTTGTTTTCAAGTTTGAAATAAGATCATGAAAAAACATAATGAAGGTAAGATAACATTTTACCTTTTGGCTAGCTCCTCTCTCTTGGACTTCGCAGCAGGTTTGTAATCTTCTTTTAATTCCCAGTAATTCTTGAAGGGAGCGCATGGTCCCCCTTGAAAAACAAATCAGAATTACCATATCTCTATTGAACATTTTGTCAAAGTAATCTGAGGGGGTATCATATCCTTGAAACCTTTAAAGTCATCCTCCAGCCAGCTTAATCTAGCCCCTCCCCCCCCTCCTCACACAGACCCTGAGTAATTTTCATTTGAAGCACTGATATTCTGGTTTAACATTTACAGTCATTTTTTTACAGTTCATTAGGATTCATATGTCATGTATATTGAATATATACTTAATTGGCAGACAATAACTACTTGCAAATATCTGTTGACATTATATTGAGTGTCAAGCATAGCCTCTTTTACCAAGAACATGGAATGTTTACAAAAATGGTCACAGGTCATACAAGCACTAGTACTAAATGCAAAAAGCATAAGACAAGTATTAGTACTCCATATTTATTGTCAGACATGTACAAACTTATTATGGTAACATTTGTAATTGCCTTCTCTTGAAATCAAAGAAACAGTTAATGGCAAAGTACTTACAAAACAGTATCATCTCTAAGTTATATTTTAGTCCATTAGTTACAAACACACTGTGGGGAAGACATGAAAACCAAAAAAGGTGTGAGATCTGATGCATTCAGCAAAGGTTGCAATTCATAAGTGACATCTTTTAAACAATCTATTTGTATGCAATACTGCTAATAATGGTTTGCGAGGTTTAAAAAAACAATGCACTATTCAAGGTGTTGTACTGGGTGTCTTGGTATTTAAAGAAACTCCCTGTTTTAAATGTCTTCAGCTGGATAAATGCACTAAAAGTACACACATATATTGCCTGTGTGGCCCTGGAAGGATAGAAAACAGAGACAAAGAAAAAAAGCAGACATCCCTAAATTATGAAATAACAGAATTAATGTTTGTCACATAAAATATGCAATATCCATAATTCACTGAGTCCAAAAAATTGCCACAAACTGGAACATTGACATAGAAGCACACGCATTACACAGAAATCAATGCATTGCAAAGTATCATTTAAGACGGGGGGTCAATACATTACAAACTATCAATTATGAAAGGGGGGGTAAAGGAGTATCAGTCACTGGTATGGATTCTAGCTGCAGAGACAGAAATTGTCCCTTGCATGGGTTACTGCTGACCTGGGTAATAAATATTTTTACAGAACTTAGTATCTCCAAGATAAAGCACTTAACCAGAAAGCCAACATTATTTCCTGCCACAGAACTGTGAGTCTGTTTTTTTTTTTAAATTGGAAGTGTTTCATAAATTAATATTGTTGTTGTTACAATTTAGGCACAGAATGTCTAGAAACTAGGCTTAGATTAAACACATTAATACCTGAAGGCAAATTGAATAATATTACAACATGCTGGAATATTCTGTGTTTAAACATGGGATGCATTCCTAACATGGACTTATATACATGGACAGAGAATGAAACTCGTACGTCCTATCCATAGATGGTCACCACAGACTGGGACAAAAAAGGCATAAAATTTTAATGATTTGACGACGACTCTGTAATATTTTAAACGAAAGTTAAACTTGAATGGGAAACAATATCATATTCCTGCAACAAGTATAGTGATTTTGACCTTACCGTGGCATATTTCAAAACTATTTCAACTTACTTGCAAAATATGTTAACATAATTGAGCAAGTCCAAACTTTTACACAAAATCATAGCAATTTTGTTCTACAGCTGTATATTATATTACAGGACAATTTTGAGGGGCACCTTAGCCATTAGTAAAAGCCCGACCCAGCTGAAAAACCTCCATTATTCATTGCAAGGCTTTATGATGTATGGCTGTAGTCTGCAAAGTCTACTAACTAGTGATGTGTCACTTACACTTCACCCAAAAGTGGCAAGTTATGTTTCAGTGGTAATAGAGACTTGTTCACCATCGCAATCATATAATTTTTAAAACGCAGTATCCGATGGTAAATATCTGGGGAGAAACGAAGATAGAAAAATACTGTCTAATAAATCCATTTTTCATATTTGCACGAAATTGAAGCAGGCACTGAGAATAAGTCATCATTAGGATAATTTCAAATTCAAAGTAGTTTATGCAGTTCTTATATGCAACTCTGAGGGTATGAGAGTCAAACAAAGGTTGTCAATTCAACTAACACAGTATGGTTGTATATTGTTCCGAATAGGACAAAGTCAATAGGGCTCTAAAGGGGTATGTCTTTTGTGAGGCAACAAGTCTGTTGCCAAAACTGAGGGAATAGCTTCAACAGCCTTTATTAAATTCCCTTTTTAAATGTACATTTCAGAGAATAAATGAACTTTAAGATAAAAGTGCCCTCCAAGTTATAGTGGCTCCACACAAAAGATTCCAAAAATGCCAAGCAGTACTGTGGTCTCATGTACCTCACACTCAAGGTATTAACCCTATACAAACACGAGCTTTAAAAACGTGAGAACGAGAGTCTACTCCATGTTGGGAATTAAATTTTGATCCACTTCTGGCAGTTCCAAGAAGGCTATTTTCCACAAGCTACCACAGCTATGAAAGTCCCATTCATTATGGTGGATAATTGCAATTTGCTCATCAGAAAACACAGACATAAAACAAAAATCCCCTTTTTTTATACTAAGGTAGCACAATGCAGTCAACTTAACTCTGGGCATGTGAGAACAAAAGCCAAAATATAGTGTCAACCAGTAGATTTGCATTGTTGTATACATGAAGTAACACTAAGTTGAGTGGGGTAGTAAGACATGCCTCAAGGCTTCATCCTAACTTGAAATATCTCACAAAGAAACTGAATTACAGTATGCTTTGTAAAGCAAATCTATTTTTGCACAACAGAGTAAACACATGGCAAAATAACTATGCTTTATATTTCAAAAAAGAAAAAAAAGACATCTGATGTCACAAATCTACCAATCAAATTTCAAAATTTTGCACTTTGAATTTAAAGCAAAAATTTGTAAAGAATGCATTAACTCAACAAAAACGGCCTTTCCTTTCAACTTCTAGCACTTTAACTCTTTAAGCAAGAAACAACTTATACAGTGCTTTGCATGTGAAACCATAATTGGTTAGCCATATCTAATGCCAGGCAAAAAATCAACAACAGTCACCCTGCCCATTGTCAGCTGCTTTTCATGCAGCTAGCTATATGTACTACACTTTTTTTGCCCAGCAGTGAAGAAAGAGGCAGGGCTTGTAACATCTTAAAACACATAGAGTGCTTTCAAATGCTATCACAATTGATACACCATGCTGGACGAAAGTCAACAGTGTCTCAGAACAACAGGTTCATGTGGCCCACCAACTGCTTCTCAGCTAGCTACAATAGATAGCTTTGTACACTAGTCTTTGTCCGTCAAAAGGGGTGGGGCTTGTAACAAAAGTGAAAAACATTCTATTACCTAATTCTGTGAGGTCTGCCTTGTGAATGCACATCCTCTGTTCCCTCTGTACTTGCTGAACTCTTTTCAGAACGTCGTGCCATGTTAGATTATCCAATTCAGACTGGCGAGAGAAAGATAGACAAATCAAAAGAGAGAAAACCCCTAGGGTACATTAACAGAACTGAATGTCCCTTGGTGGAGTTTGTGGTGGGGATACAAGGTGCAACCAGTCTTGCCAAAGAAGAAACATGAAATAAACTTTTATGGAGCATAGAAATGCCTAAACTATTCTGGAAATCTGCCAGAGAAATAGCTTTTATTTGAACTACTAAGGGATGCAGGGAAAAAAGGGAGGAGTCAAATGTTTCAAAGTGAAGTGTGGTTAGATGGTCCAGTTTCCAACCTATTGATTCAAGTGGAGCCGGCCATGGCCTTTTTTCCAGTTGTGACTCATTGGCTTGTTTTTCCTACTCCATTGCTTATGCACAACAGCAGTAGGTTCCATTTTTAGAGTCCTTGGTATGACTTGACCTGGGAATCCAACTCGGGCCTCCTGCGTGAAAGGCAGATGCTCATATATTAAACCAATTATGAGGTCTCAAAGTAAAGTGTAAAATTCCATTACAGAAGAATTGATGAAATGAATTCAAAGACTCAAGTTTTATGAGGTTTTACGGCTCCATTTCTAACCAATTGATTTAAGTCAGGCCAGTCATAACCTTTTTGTTTTTGTGGCTCACTGGCTTGAATACCTTATTCCACTGCTTATACTGAGCACCAAGCACTATGAGAGTAGTGAAGTTCCATTAGTTCTCTGGCATGGCCTGGCTAGGACTGGAACTCCAGACCTTCAGATGAGTTAATAGAACTGCATAAAAAAATCCACCTAGTGCCAATAGACACACAGAAGAGTACCATCTCTAACCCTGAGGAGTACATACTTATTTAATGCTTGGAGTTTGGGGGGGGGGGGTACAAAAAAAACAGAAAAATATGAAAAGCCATGTTCATAAGTTTGACACTGAGTTCAAAACTTAGCATGAGTCAGTATGAGAACAGAAAAAAGGTACCAGACTATGCCATAGTCAAACATCCCCACCCAGTGAGAGAATATCACAGGGGAAATATGTTCTATTCAAAATCAATTTTATTTTTACCAGTGTCTAATAAATATAAATGTTCATTTCAACTGAGTGCATCCTTCGACAAGATGCAAACCTCATTCTACGGGAAATCTGAAGAAGAGCAAATGCAAACTTTCACAACAGTCCTGTATATTTTCTGTTACATATTTAATAAACAAGTCTAGTTTCATTCTGCTTTTTTATGTAATGACATGTATAAAGACATAATATTATGATATAAAGTATATTAAATCACAGGGTTCCCCCTGGTATTCTTTTTGTGAGGCAGCCATCCTCTCACCTTTTGGCCACCACCTCACAGAAATTTGTTATAGCTACCACCTTGTACTGTACTAGCTATAGAAGTATTGATAGGTTCAACTCGATGATGCCAAAAGGGGCATCATAGTATATACCCCACTCATATCACCTCACACTCTCTAAAACTCAGGGGATAACCCTGAAATAAGGTGGTGAAGTATCGGGTTAATTTTTTGTTTCTTGTGTGTCACTTAAGGGAGTAGAGCACTTTGCCAAGCCAGTGAAGGTTTTTTGTTTTACTTCCTTTAAATCATTGTGGACTAAGTTATACTTTACTTTATTGAAAAAAATTAATATTTTATGTTTGTACACTTGTATGATGATGTGAAAAACAAATGAAATCAAACGAGTGAAATCATATCACTAGAATAAGATGTTTCAGCCAAAATGATCACACAAAGAACTGTTCCCTTAGATTCCAAATTTACCACTAACATCTACATCTGGCTTTAACACAACAGCAAACCATTTCAACTTTATTAATTTCAAAATAGCTGAACACAAAATTCACCTAAAGATTCTGAATAAACAGTGGTCAACTAAAGGCAGCTAAAACTACTTCTAGAGCATCATGTTACAATGTGTCTTGGAAATTCGCAAAACTTACCGAAGAGATTTTTAGAGCAGATCTGTAGAAAGCCCGGATCTCCCAGAACTGGTAAGCGTTGTACAATACTCTAACTAAACGATGAAACCAAAATATACCAGCCACAAACAAACATGCTAACAATATTGGTGAATGTCTGTAGTGAGCAAAAAAAAACAAAATACTTGTGAAAAATCAGGTTTTAATTTTGCAGGTCCATATTTTACAATCGTCCCATCCTCCGATACGACAAGAATTTCTGTTGGATGACAAACTTTACCCCAAGCTATTGATAAGTTGCCCTTCCAACGACTGAAGAAATTCTGTCAATATAATTCCCATACAGTGTTAATTGGGTGAATCACTGTTCTTTTCTGATAAATTGCAAAGCAATGTGCTGTACAAAGCATGCATTCCTACCTACCTAGTCAGACTAAGAAGTCCGGTAAGGGAAAAAAATGTTTTAATTTGGCATATCAATTTGTTGTAGAGAAACCAATAGCAAGAGACACGGGGGCCCACTATGCAGTGTTAGCTGCTTCACAAGTAGAATCTATAGAACACATTGTGATTAGTTCAATGTTAATTAGCCAATCACAATTTTTAAGGACAACCAATTTCTCTGAAGGGCAACCAAAATTTACCCTGGTGGTTGCCCTCCAGACTACCATCTGATCCATCAAAAATTTGGACACTGTTTTATTATAAATATGACTTGAGAAGATTAACTAATTTCCTGCCAAGAAAAAATGTACTAAAGATAGTACTGCCTTTCAATGTTGGCTATTGGTTTCAAAATATGGGCTGGAATTTCTAACCTTCCGCAATTTTTTGGATGGAATTTCAGATGATACCTATGACACAGTGCAAGAGTTCACCAGAGATGGACATTTTGTTTGCAAGACTTCTGATTTCACAGTGCAGGAATAAGGCATGACTATACATCCAACACTGCTACTTTTGGTGAAAGGTATTTCTTAGGCTGTTAGCCAAAATTTAATTACAGTATGAAACTAAGGAAGTGTAACCCTGAAGAAACTGCCTCACCCACAATCCCAACCCCCTCCCTACCCCCTCCCTACCCCCTCCTCCCCGCAAAAGAATCTTTTTGCTCCTGTATGACAGACACTCTAACAACACAACCTGAATTACTTCCATCAATTTTAGAAAAAAGAAACAAACTTACTCTGTTGAACACTGTTTAAAAACATCAGGAATACCAATCTTGTCTTCATGATCAAATAATTTTGCATAATCCACACATCGGAGGAGAAACAAGGAAAATAGAAAGATAAATAAAAATTGCCTGTGGGAAAGAAAAATTGAAAAATTCAATACCTCTTTCAATATCTTTCATATTACAGTCTGGATAATTTTTTACTTTCTTGTTTTAACACAGTAACTTGTTAACTTACTGCAGGAATCTTATTCTGTTAATATAATCTCCAATGTTTCAAGCAAGACCAAAATAATGCTCATCAGTCTGGGAGATTCTCCATTTTGGGAAAACTTCACATTCTCCAAAAATGGACAGTTTTTATGCAAATTGTTTTACAAGTATTCAAAGTCTAATTCTCATAACAGTAGTAGCTTCTCACACAAACACATACTATGCATCCTGCAACAATATACGGTTAACAAAGCAAACACACACTGTGATGTGTTGTAGGGCCCTTTTCATACAGTAAGGCGTCAAAAGATAACCAAATCAGCAACAAAAACTCATCCTTAGTGATTTATTCTCATTGTTGTAAGTATATCTTGTGTTTCATCTAATTACTGCACAGCTCAGTTTAGAGTAACTTGAGGCGGGTACAGTAGTCTACACTGTTTAGTGTGTAGCATTAGTAATGTTTACACTCCTCAATGTGCTTCATTCTAGGGCTGAGTTGCTCACACCTAAAGTAACTCCTGAGGACTGAGGAAATTAGCAGTACTCAAATTGGATGTTTAAGCAGCATATGGAAGCTCTTTTCAAGTTTGTGTAATATACTGATCTGTCAAACAAAGAGTTATGAGGGAACCGTGTTCCGCTTTGTGCAGACATTAATTAACAATCATACAATAACGATATGTGAGACAGCAGCAACAACTGTACTGCATCTGCTCATGAGGGTCATCGCTAAGTGTCATTACTTTAATTGGTATTTTCTCAAAATTGGCACGGTGGACTTCCAACTAGTGCATGGAAAAGTTGTAGATAACAATTTCAGCCACACAAATGAATATTCAAGTTTTGAACTTTCACAGGCAGGTATTAATTTTCCAGAAGGGTTTCAAAGGTAAAACCTAATGTGTTGTGTTGTGTAAATACAGCAGAGCAGCATTGTGGGTAAATTTCAAAATGGCGCTCTAATATTCTCCGAAAGTGGAGAATTTGAAGTTCTTCGTTTTCAGAGAATCTCCCAGACTGCCAAGTAGACCAAACTTTTTCAAATCAGATCTAACCAATAACCTTAGACAAAACTTTTGGACAACCCTGCTCCACCTTCGAATTACGACCACAGATATGCTGTTCATGACACACGGTGACACTTTCAGTGCAACACTGGGGGAGGGAGTAGGTTTTCATGTTAGCCTAACTAAATGAGATGAATATCACAACGAAGTGTCCTAACAGTTTTGTCCAAGATTGTAGGTAGCATTTCCATATGGGATCCTTAAAGGTGTGCTTATAAATGAGAAGTCCATAAATATGGGGTCCATATGAGCCAGCCCACATTACCCATACAGGCCCTAAAATAAAGGGTCTGTATGAACCATTTGGGTCTATTTTGGGGCCATGTGGGCAACTGATACCAGGCTTTCAAGCAAACCTAGACAAAAAAGTATGAGAAAAGAAGGATCAGTATTTTGCAATAAGAAGGAGAAAAGTAGGAGTTAGTAAATATAAAGCAGGATAAAAGTAGGACATGTGTGAACTTCCAGGAGTACTTTTTAGTCTAAGATCAGTGCTCTTCAATAAAACACATGAACAGTAACACAGACTCTAAACAATCAAATAAAGTACTATGTAGAAACCAGACAATATCCAACATGTATGTGAAATCCATTCCAAAATTTACCCTTTTTATGCACAATCACAGTTTGGCTGACTAGCATGTGCAATTAATTGAAAGCATTTCATGGAATACAATATCAAAAAGCCTGTTGTAGTGCAGTTATTCTCCACAAAAAGTAATGACAAAATGAACGTGATGGCCTCCACCCCTTACAGCCATCCGATCAACCTACTTTATCTATCAAAGCAGCTTTAAACCAGAATGCAAAAATGCACTGAGGTTTCGATGATACATACATGCTCTTTTCAATGAAATGCTACATTTCTTGTAACGACTGGTGATCCAAAGGAACCTTTGACTCCACCTGTTAGTTACTGGTTTTTCTTTTAACCAAAACATTTCTACATTCTAAAAGCCAAATTTCAAACTGTGCCTTAAGATATTCTGCAAACAAGCTGCTTACATCATAACACATCAACAAAGCAAGTTTGAAATGAATCCAAGTTTCCTACCTTGAGATATAGTGTAAACAAGGATTTTGGGGTTTGACCCCATGTGACCCCAAATGACCTTTGACCTCTACCAAAATTGACTGGGTTCTTCCTCACATCATAATGCATCAACCTATCAAGTTTGAAATGAATCCAAGTTTCCTACCATGATGTATCATGTAAACAAGGATTTCGGAGTTTGACCCCATGTGACCCCAAATGACCTTTGACCTCTACCAAAATTGACTGGGTTCTTCCTCACATCATATTGCATCAACATATCAAGTTTGAAATGAATCCAAGTTTCCTACCATGATGTATCGTGTAAACAAGGATTTCGGGGTTTGACCCCATGTGACCCCAAATGACCTTTGACCTCTACCAAAACTGATTGGGTTCATCCTCACATCATAATGCATCAACATATCAAGTTTGAAATGAATCCAAGTTTCCTACCATGAGATATTGTGTAAACAAAGATTTCGGGGTTTGACCCCACATGACCCCAAATGAGCTTTGACCTCCACCAAAATTGACTGGGTTCTTCCTCACATCATAACACATCTACATATCAATTTTTAAATTAATCCAAGTTTCCTACCTTGAGATATAGTGTGAACAAGGATTTGGGGTTTTGACCCCATGTGACCCCAAATGACCTTTGACATCCACCAAAATCAATAGGGTTCTTCCTTACTCCGTAACGCATCAACATATCAAGTTTGAAATGAATCCAAGTTTCCTACCTTGAGATATAGTGTAAACAAGGCTTTGGGGTTTTGACCCCATGTGACCCCAAATAACCTTGGACCTCTACCAAAATCAATAGGGTTCTTCCTCACATCATAATGCATCAACATATCAAGTTTGAAATGAATCCAAGTTTCCTACCATGAGATATCGTGTAAACAAGGATTTTGGGTTTTGACCCCATGTGACCCTCAAATGACCTTTGACCTCCACCAAAATCAATAGGATTCTTCCTTACATCATAACGCATCTACATATCAATTTTGAAATTAATCCAAGTTTCCTATCATGAGATATTGTGTAAACAAGGATTTTGGTTTTTGACCCCCTGTGACCCCAGATGACCTTTGATCTCAACCAAAATCCATAGGGTTCTTCCTCTCAGTATGGGGTATCTGTGTACCAAGTTTGAGAACTGTAAGATCTTCGCTCCTCAAGATATCGTGTAAACAAGCAAAGTGTCACAAACACACACACATATACCCACATACACACACACATACACACACAGGGCATACCCGTATTCAACGCCTTACGGGGTACACAGAACTATTCCCCGTAAGGAAATGGTCGGAATTCCCCTTTAGCCGTTTATGTCATGCGGCACATGAATGCCGTGAGTGAGGGCGGGCTCTTGCACATCACGTGACAGAGCTCATTGCAGTGTCCGAATTTTCGGGTAGCTACGCCAGTTACGAGCATCGCGTGAGCTAGGAAAGACGTGCGAGGCTTCCGCTCCCGTGAGCGGCCGGTACCCGGCAAGGTATCGTTTACAAGCACATACACACATACAGACACAGACATGCCATCATGAATGCATAGGTTTCTCTTTTCATCGAAACCAAAAAAAGAATGAACACTGCTGCCAGAGTAATAATCAAAATCTACATTTAACAAGAGCCCAAGGGCACTATGGTTTCTTGCATTTAAGATAATTTTGTATTTAGGGAGTAGCAAGGTAAGGCATAATTTGCACCTTCAACCCCAATGACTTCTGGCCATCACCCAAAATCACAGGGGCACATTAAACTTTTTGACTTTTAACTTGACCTTTCAACCTGAAGAGGGTGTTAGAAAAGCCATAGTAGTCCCTAGTGTGAAAGCAGAGGAAAAATAAGGGAAACTGCTTTCATATTTTAGTATTGTGATATGTATACACAATATTATAAAAATTGGAGCCAAAACTTGCATCTTATATGTTTTACTTTTGAAATGTATACTACTATAAGTAATTATGCAACAACATTTTAACATTTTCACCACTGATTCAAACAATTAGCGAAAACTGCCTTATTATAAATGATCAATGCCACCCAATGCTTGAATGGATATCTTTAGATGCCATCTTTTACATTTTCGCCAACCACACTTTCAGGACTTCCTAATTTATGCTTAGAATTTATAAAAACCTAAAAGGAATACTGTTTTTTCTAGAATATGTGTGTTGCATTACTGGTACATAAAAGTTTTCATACAACATAAGCACTGAGAAGTGAGTATTCAGCCAAAGAGTTCACATTAAAACATCTCCTGTCAACCAGGAAACAAAATAACAACAAATAAATAACTCATAACAACTTTGAACACATTATCAAATGCAAACATGGACCCTATTTAAAACAAGGTTATTTCAGGAGTTTTTTATTCCTTTAAAACTACAACAAGGACAGGTTTCCTAGACCCATAAAAATAATCTGAATCCTGAACTAAAATGTTAAAGATTTTTAGGGACAAGATTGTGTAATTTAGAGAATTTTAAAAGCAGCATACTGTACAGGTACAGAGTATATCTATAAAGTCATTCCAACTGAAAGCTGGAAATCAGTCACCTTCAGCCTTTTTGCAAATATTCCAAACATTTCGCATAAGGTCACCAATGACCCCCACAAAATCCAAAAACAGTACAAGATTTTCAATCAAAGACGATACAAAATGTGGCTTCGTCCAACTTTTCCAAAACAATCAAGTTCAAGGCAATAAGAACCATAAGATATTGAGACAGTCAATTTACACAACCTTGAATTTTTTTGCCAGATTTTGGATATAATGAAACTGATCATGTTCAATACAACATATTCCACGAACATTTCACTTTTAGTATGGATTATTAGTGCAGGGCATGAATTGCTTCAAGATATAAAGGAGTACCTGCATTTCACTTTTAGGTCATGCTATCCAAAACAGCAGATGGGTTGACATTGAAATGTGAGCAAAACAATTTAGCAATCTCACAGTACACCCCATCAACAAATGCTGGTATTGTACTTGACATGTTTTTAGAAGTGACAGGCCTTTGGAAACAATTAGAGATTAAGAGAGTGTCACAGAAAGTTTGGGGGTTGTTTCACAAAAAAGTAGGAGAATGTTGGTAAAAAGTAGGAGAAAGTAGGATTTTAAGCAAAAAAGTAGGAAAAGTAGGAGGAGGGTCAAAAAAGTAGGAAAAAGTAGGAAAAGTAGGACTGCTTGAAAGCCTGCGATACTGATACCTGGGTGAAGAGCAGTCTTTCCTGTCCTAGCAGTGCCTTCTGTTTTTCCACTATTTTGGAAATTGAGGAAAAAATACTAATGACATGAACTGGCTGGAATTCAGTAGAGATTAAATACTTAAGGTCAATAGTTAACGAAAAAGTTCCATACTTACACTAGTTCCAGTATTTGACTTAACATCATACACATATAACCATGATTCTGGTGAAAAAGATAAATGTATTGATGAATGTTAAGGATAACACTGATTAACGACAATATTACTGCAAAATTACTGTAGACTAATAATGATAATATTGTTAAAGGCACATGTGTTGAGTCAGTCTATAATGTAAAATACTACTCTAGAAATTTTGCTCAAGGTGCAATGAATCTACACCTAGAATTTTGTGGCATGTGAGTGCCATCGCACACCATTGCTCGCATCAAATTACTGTCATATTAAAGTGCCCTTTTTGCACATCTAAAGAATGGGAACATGGGCAAATGGGTCTATGTTTGATAAAATAACATCCCCTACCACACCCTAAATTTCCTGAGGGTGTAAATTGTAGCACACCTGGAAAATCTAAAACTCAAGGCAGGAAGAATTTGGTAAAAGAAACAAAGAGGATAGTATTTTGATTGGTGGTAAATGAGCGACATTGCAGTTTATTCCATAATCTCCACAGGGATGTACGCAGGATCATTCATGTTTTATAAAAAAATATTGTCATAGCTACTTGACAACAGAGTTGATGAGTTAGATGAGATTAAACGACACACCAGGGTTGGGCGGTGCCGTGAAAATATTGGTACCGGTATTGTGAGACATGCAGAACCGGTATTGAGGGAGTACCGGTTCTCAGCTCTCGGGTAGGAGTGTCCGGTGGGAAGGAACCTAAGCCACACATGGCCCCCATGTTATCCTGCACATTGCATCTGGGTGTTTGATTGGGTCAATAATAACCATGCAGGAACCTCTACTCTATATGTTTATGTAAATATTTTAATCATCTACAGTACACATCCTAACAGTTGTTTTTGTCAGCAAATATAATGAGTACCTGTGATTTTTTTCAAGTACTAGTATTTTCTCAAGAACCAGTATTAGTCACAGGCCAAATATCTTCGGTATTTTCATTTCCTGTACCTCTACTACCGGTATCATGACATCAGTTCCAGTATACCGCCTAACCCTAGGACACACCACCAAAAATGTGTTATATAGGGTCAGTCAACTGGATGAAAAGTTGAAAGTATAAAATTTACAGTATCTTCCAGTATGATTCAAGTTCAAATTTGGTTTGCCTCTAGTCGTCTCTTAAGATGGACGGGAAATACCGTGGGCATATTTTACAACCCCCGGCCCACAGCAAGTGTAGAGTTGATGAGTTGATTTACATGTTCATCATAATGAAGTGTAGAGTCTGATGAGTCTACATTCTTTGCGCAATCATGAGACCACTGCATGCACAATACCTACTCATAACATGCATGTGTACTGTATATGCTCCTGCGCATACTCTTTGCCATAACCCTGAATGAGTCAATTTCCTGAGGGAATTGTCCGAGGGGGGTTGGGGGTTGGAATGGGAGAGTCCCCTTTGGACAAACTTCACATCATTTTGATCTTTTGCTGTTTATATGAACAAAAAATATACTTCAGACTCTAACTGGAAACTTGAAAAGGATATTCTTGAGAAAAATGCATCCAAGTTTTCAATGTGATTCCATCGTGCTGTAGGAAAAGTTAAAACAACAAATCATTGCATTTTAAAATTTCTACATTAAACACTCTAATTTATTAACAGTACTGCCCTTTTGGACAGGACACACTGACTATACAGCATGAAGAACCTCGTTTATGCTCAGTGGGTAGAAACAACACCATGCAATATGTTACAGATCCTCAAATACACTTCAATATACTCTGAGGGGGCATTTTTTTTCATCACAAGATAAAAACACTTTCATCTTGCCCCTGTGACACATTTTATGCACTAACTCAATAAACTGTACTGAAAGGCCCAGTTCTCTCACCCCAAAAGTACCAATTATCCTAACCTTTTTACTAAAGTCCCTCCCACAATTGTCTGAAATTAGCCTTCATTCAGATACAATCTCAGTTTATTGAGGGTGAGTATAGAAAAACTCAATTACAAAGCGCTCTCAGTATTGGTATTCTGAAATTGTTTGAAATACAGTAGCTGTCAATCAAAGAGCTGAGGCAAATGAGACTTTTGGTACCCCCATACCAAAATTGTAGTTTGGGGTGAGAGGTTTGGCCCTTAAAGCCCCTCTAAAGGTACTGTAATTACTGAGCTAATACCTCCAACAGAACTTTCAGTTATGCTCAGACTAGACAAGATTATCTTAAAGTTTCTTCAAGCTTGATTTAGCAAAGGTTTGAAGCCAAGCCTCTGAGATCTGAAATTTTTATCACAAAATGTAAACATTCTCAGTCAGTAGGTACAGTATTTGTGCCTAGCAGCCAAAGAGCAGTGTGCAAAGAAATGATAGCTTCCTTGACAACTGAAGAGTTTTGTCCCAAACATTTGCAAAAATAAGTTAGCAACACTTTGCACTCATCACTTTTTCACCTCAAAATAAATAACTTTGTCTACCTTAAACTAAAAGAGCATGCTCTCAAGACTTAGACCACAGATCGAGGGACATTTTGATGCTTTAAAGACATTTCAACCATATTTCAACCACCTGTTAAGTGTAACAATATCTCAATACACATGTATTGAGTTAAAAGTCAGTGGGACTATTTTCTGCATAAGCCATAAGCTTCTTCCTTAGCTCACAGCAGTTGTGAAGCTTGACTGGAAATAATTTTTCCTAGGAGGTGTACAATATGTAAATGAAAACAAGGGAATTTGTTGGAGAACAATTGAAGAGTGCCCCAAACTTAATTCATCCTTCCATACAGTACCTCTGCCACTGTCAGGCATGTGAAGCATGACCTCTTGTTCGTCTGTGCCATCATCTTCGTGTGTGTCCAACCTCTGATATTCTGTTTCCAATCGACTCATCTTCAATGTCTCTCTTTCAAAGTGTTGTGTGCACAGTATGTATTCTTTTTAATTAGCTGGCCTCTTTCTTCTACGTCATCTGCAATTTAATGGAAAAATATCATGCTTAACAGAAAAAATATTCTGTTGTTTTCTTTAATAGTATGATGGAACATTTCACAGAAGAACAAAATTACACACTTTTACACAAAATGACAAAGTGATCAATATGTACTTTAAATAACATTTTTGTGGCTTTTAAACAGGGTCTTGTATAAAAAAAACAAATTCTTCAGACCATGTCCTCCAAACCCTGTAGCAATACTGTACATTCTTCCTAACTCAAGATATCTGAATGATCTGATACTATACATACTACGTATGCAGTCCCTTGTTTCAAGTTTTGAATTTTTATGCGTTCTTAATGGAAATTCTGTCTTATAATTAGACACGTTTCTGCTCGTTTTTAAGATGTTGAGCTTCATCAGTAGTTGGACTTTTTAGTTTGTCCTGGTAATTATTCGATAGAATTTTGGCTCTTTTAGAGCGCCTCAATGAGAGAATGGAAGGAGCAATCTTCATTCTTCTCGTAATTTGTTTCCAGTTCACTGTTATTTTAAGTTAAGCCTCGAATTAACTAGGTATTATTTAGTTTGGGTGCCCTCTCAAAGGCTATGACAGTCGCCAGTGGTGTCAGAAAATTTGACACAGATTCGGATTTTTCCGATACTATTAGTACTAGTGTCTTAGCACTGCAGGTTTTGTTTTAGTTCTTTGGTTTTTATACAGAGTATATCGTATCCTCATTGTTTTACTTGAGGACTATGAGGCTTGATATTCTGATTAAAGGGCAGGGTATAGCAATATTAAAGGCATATTCTGGAGACAAAATTTGGTAACTTCAAAATAAGCAGAAAAATTTTCCCCTTCAGAAGGTGAAAATGGCATTTAGATAGCTTATTGCGTTCAGAAGATACAAATTTTGCAAAAGTATTGCAAATTTTTCTTGGGATTTGATGCATCATTGGAAATCTGTGATGTCATCGTGGCTCATTAATTTAACATTGCATTCAATTTATTTATAATTATGATGCGGCTGCTGGAAAATTTTAAGCAATGTTGTTTGTTGTACTCTATGTATAGTGAAGGGTAAAGCTAGATCTACAGGAAAAGATATCCAAACATTCCAACAGTATCAAATTTCAAGGACAAACAGAACCTTCAATTATAAATAAAAATAAAAGGAATTTGTATTACATAACTTTTGTGGCTTTGTTCAAAAGCAGAGGTATTTTTTAAAAGAAATAACCAATCTTTAAAGTAAGATATCTTGAGTTAGGAAAATGGTATTGTGATAGGGTTTGAAGGGCATGTTGTAGAATATTTTTGTCTTTCTTACAAGACAGAGGCAAAAACCCATCAGAACAAGCCTTTAAACCTGTCACCCCTTCCTAGAGCTGTTTTATATTTCATATTTTTATATTTATCTGATAGAGATCTATGGGAAAGGTTATTGATGAAGTGCTCAGTTTGTTCTGCCTTCAGACAATATTTGGCAGTTTTAACTTGGCCTTTTAAGGCTGTACACTTGATTCGACACTTCTGAGACTTTGCAAGAAGTTTCTCCCCATTTGAGGACTCGGGAGATTCCTACTTTTTGTGAAGGAATTCTTGATGCGGTATCCTTTTTCTTGAATTTACCTTTTAGAACAGATAATGCTTTTAGCAAAATGAGCAGGATTACTGAAGAAACTTGTACACAAGTTATGTGCTAACTAATTTTATCTCTTTTTAAAAGTGCTGTGAGTTTAACCCTTTGAGAGTTCTTCACAGATCTATTCTTTGAAAGGCTAGCTCAGAACAGATATATTGCATTTGTTTTGCAACAAAAATTCATCCTTTTAAACTAATATTTATTGACACAGGGTGATACTGTAGATTATCAAAATAAGGTTGTATGGTAGCCTTCTTTTCAAGAAACAAGTTTCCCACTTGCAGAAATTCAGTTATTCTTTGCTTAAGAATAATTTGTTCACTCAAACTCTCACTCAAACTCATTTAAGCATTAGAATAGGATAAATAGGGATAGCAGCTTTAATTTAATAGGATATGTGGTCGCAAGTGACAACAAGTGAATGGGAGATGTGAATTAAGAAAAGGCAAAGAGGAGAGTGTTTGGATCGATACATTCACAGGCATTTGAAGTGTTGTATACTGTACTGTACATACAAATATGGACGGTCCCTGACTCAACATAGGAAACCTACACACAGAGGACACACCTGACCTACTTTGACATTTTTAGCCTTACTGCAAACCTAAAAAATCTTTATAAATCCAAGTCAGAAGTTTAAGATGAACCTCGAACAGCATTCATTCCTCAGATACACTTTTCCCTTAATATCACCTAGAAAAGGTAAAAATTACTATGAAAACTTTTTTGCTAGGAATTGTGTTAATGCTGTTACAAACAGACAATAATCACATGCTCAGCTGTGAGTGCCTTCTTTCTCACATCATTTATTCAGTATTACATATAGCGACCCAAAGAAGTACGAAGGTGCTGCACAGTTTATTGTCGTCTATTTGTATAACACGTGGAAAAGTGATTTAAATCTCACATGGCATTCTAGTCATGAAAACACACAGTCAGTAGACTGTCGATAACATTCATTTGTTAGGAAATTCTGAGACCAAGACCCTTCATCGATGTCTTTTACTATTCAATACGACACCTATTACTGCCATGTTGACGTCTCTCCAAGCAACATTCTTACTGTAGACTTTAGTATACTAAGACGTTACTTACATACAGGTATACAACATTCAGTGCTGTGAACAATTGTTCACACATTCAGCATAAGCCTAGGCCTACCTATAGACACACAGACTAAATACGTGAAAAAAATAGAAGTCTGTGACGAAACTGTACTTGATGTTAATAAAAAGATCACACAATTTATTCTTTTTGATGAGAAAGCTGACAAAGTTTCAGGCCTATCAACAAATTTCATCGTTATTTTGTTCTTGGATTTGAAATTTAAAATTGAAAGTAATCATTAACACATGTAAGTTCAAACATTACTTTCCGTCCCAAGGTTTTTAGGGGCGGAAAGTAACAGGCAGATATCACAACTAAAGTAAGGGCCTAGCCTAATTAATTGTTTCAGCCAGGAAATGGACTTTGGCCAACATACTTTATTGATGATGATGATAATAACAATAATCAGGCCTTGAAGGGCAGTTGTTTTACGACGCTAAGTGACCACGAATGTGGGAGAAGCCATTGGCTTATGAATTACAACTTCACGTTGGGATAGCAACCAATTCAACAATTTGGATCAAATTTGTTTTTTTTTGGAAAGGCCAGTTCAGATGGGAAAACCATAGATGAAAAACCAACCTTACTTTGACCTCGCCAGGAATCAAACTCCAGACCTCCTGGTACTTTTTTCTAAAAGTCCCCTCGACTCTCTAGCCATGGGGCAAAAACCATTTGACATTTACTCCTGGAGGAGTTCTGCTCCCTTAAGGAGCTAAACGTCCCAAATGGACAAGTACGCCCTCTAAAGGGCAAACGTGTGGTCCTGCTCTATACTGGCTGAATAGAACAGAAGCCACACGCTCCAGACCTCCCGGTTGCTAAGCTTCATCCCTTCAAATGCCACTGCCTTGTATCAGACAGCTTCTGCTATCACTTGTTTACAAGTTTATTTCACCTTCCACCTACTCACCTGTATGCAATGCTCTCACATAACTTCCATCATGAGTCTTCCTGATAATAATAATAGACCAATCTCACTCACCTGTATGTAAATTAACCTATTACATAACACTTTTGTCTACCTAAAGAATAGGTCCAACTGTTGAAGCTCTCACTCACCTGTATGCAAATGATTAAAACTCTGCCTCAGGCTTCTGTTACCTTATTTTGTGTACAAACCTGTATACAGTGTTCCATTTTATACTGAATAAATTGATTTCATTCTGTTCCTGTCAATGAACCTGACAACATGTCATTTCTGTTTCCATTTTTAGTCTGTCTGGTTATCTGGCCTACTGTGGGGCACTGTGTCCTGGTCTGGAGAGCATGTAAGTGCCATCAATATTTACTGCAGCACTTTGGGTAGCCTGTCCACACATACGCTGACACTGTGGCGACAAAATCTGACGAACAATCCTATACACAGAACTTTTTCAAAATCCCACCTTAAACCTTTCATTCATGCTTCCAAATACACCTCATACACTAAAAAAATAAACATACAAATCAGATGTCACCCACAATTTGTCCAGTTGGGTGGTAATCTTCTGAAAAATGAAATATTTTTGCGACCACTGCTGGTTTCGTGTTGCTGCTTTAGAAACACTGTGTGAAATGCCATAGTGCATGCATACCTCCAAACTCCCTCAAGCAGGTAAAATTTTCCCTAACACTTTTTTACTGTACCCTTTCAAAAATGGTTAATTAATTGGTTCCTAATGACAAATGTCGTAGGAAAGTAATATATCCTATTAATTCGAATATTCATAGTCTATTAGCTACTTTTTTAATCACAAAACTCTCATTTTGGCGGGATATAGAGACATTTTAAATGTAAGTACACAGTAAATTTCATTTTTTATCATCATTTTGTAAATTAAACAATTTTATTCATACGGATTAAGAATCTTTGTTTTATTTTCTTTCGAATGATATAAGATTGACTGAATTTCACTACCCAGCTCATCCTGAAAATAGCAATTAATTATCACCTAGTTTTCATAAGCTTATAGTTACATACTGTAGGCACCTACAACACTAGTTAGGCTTTCTCCTTCGCATCACCATGAAGGCTTTCACATAGATTTTTTGTGATTTCGTAACGTTGAAAGCGTCATAGCATTTCATTCAAACGATCTTATGTTGTTTGATCTTTCCGCAATGCTAAAGTACTAAAGTATCCGTTGAAAAAGACCCAGCTCATTCCGAAAATGTGTTATTTCTTACAAAGTTCTGAGTACAATTTCTTAGCCAGAGCGTTCAACTTCAAGTTTAATACGTAGAGAGAGGGTGTGTGCGTGATGTTGTGGAATTATCGGCTGTGATTGGCTAAGAGTTATGAATGAAGCCTGTGAGAGGATCGTAAACATTGCACATTCTGCGACACTCTGTTCTACAATAATAAATGGCGGCTAATGTTGCCTGAACGGCTTACAGAATGTATTACCAAAAAATTCATATCTCAGCAGTGCGTTAACCAATTTAGGCCTAGGCTACATGATTTGTTTTGTTCCTTCTAGTTTTTTACGCCGCATTTTATGGTGCAATTTTTGAATTGTAATTATCTTTCTAATTTTTTCGTGTGGACACACTACTCTAGGCACAGCTTAGCCCTTGAACAGGGCTGTGCGTTACGTTACATGGCCTAAGCTCATTTCACTCCATATCACAGCCCTTGCCCCGCTAACGCAGGGAATCCCATCATTAGGCTTTCAGAACAAAATACGTTCTAAACTGGTAAATATTACACACATCAAACTTATATTACCAGAAAATGATGTGCAAGTGACTTTCAATCGAAAAGTTACCAATAAATTGGCTTTCATGGGCAGTCTGAGGTCAAAATGCAGCAAAATGACACTTCGATTCTGGTTAGAAACTCCTTCGTTTGAATGAACCCTCATACAATAAGTGTTTCTACATGAACTTGAAAATAGTCAAAAATCATTCCTAGAACTTTGTAACCATTTCACCAAATCGATAACTTCAACAATCATTCCACCTAATGAATGCAAATTTTGCATGAAAAAGTGTTGTTTGTTCGTATTTAAAGCTTCTAAATGTTTTTGAAATTGTTGAAACGTTGTAAAAATTTCTCCAAGTGTAAAAACTTTTTGAATAAGTGGAAACCCCTGGTATGACCTTTGACCCCAAAGTGAATTGCACAAAGACGACGGATCCTACTATTCCGCGCGCTGACACCCGCTGGTACGCCCTGTCTTGAGTTCCACGCGTTGCTGTACAATTAGTACGGCAGCACGTGCAACTCTATCATACGATAGCGCATGCCGTTTCACGGAACTAGTGGAAAACTCAGGGATCCATTCTAACATGTGTAATGAATAGCAACATTTTGCAAACAAAAGTTAAAATATTGGCACAATGGTCCTTGGTATTTTACTTCCTAATCAGTAATGATAACATGATTAATGATAGCATTTACTGTAATAAAATTAATATCAGCGTTAACTAAATTAACATCGAGCGTGTCAGCTCATGTCCGAGTACACAAGGCATAGCCAGGCGTGTCAGCGCCTGGTTTAGTACGATAGCGGACCGATTACTAAGTCGTTCGAAAGCTTGCAAACATGTTGCATTGAGTTAGTGTTACGTTCAATTTTTCGAGGCAAAATACACCATTATAACATCGAATCTGGGTGAACAGCTTATGCAGAAAGGTGGGTGCGGTGCTAGAGGTCATCTGTGTAAAGTTTGGTGAGAAAACATAGTAATTTGTGAACGTGAGAGATGACGACCCTGGCCAAGGTCGCCTAGTGATGGGGTTCCGTGTGTTATCGGTGCAAGGGCTGTGATGTGGAGTGAAATGAGCTTAGGCCATGTAACGTAATGCACAGCCCTGTTCAAGGGCTAGGCACAGCTACACTACAGCCATTATCCACTCGGCCATAGCACTGGTGCTATGATGACGATGATAATAATTATAATGCTAGAAGTATAAGCTAGGCTTGTTTGGCCGCGGCCAGTGTTATTAGTATTACTCACCGAGCAATGGGGTAGCCTAGCGGTAGTCTACTGTCTAGCCCAAGTTTGGCCTATGCTGGGCTTAACGTTAGGCCCTAGGCCTAGGCTAGGCCTAACTTACCTATTAAAAAAATGCTTAGCCAATAGTGGGAGCACAGCCTAGCGTTAGGCCTAACATCAAAAGGATAAACAGGATGAATTTAATCACCAGAAAGGTTTTTGCTTCATGTAAGACCAATAACGAGGATAACAGGAACAATTTGGGGGTACTGAGACACCTCCCTTTGTTCTCCGACACCGACGGTAACAAACAATCTACATTATCATTGACAATACTTCTGCAAAGAATATCCCTAACGTTACGTTCGTCGCAATGTTGTTGTCACACTCAGCTCGTTGATATTGCGACACACAGTGATAGGCCTTCAATGTATATAACTGTATTGCCGGTTACGCGCTCAGGACACTAAACGGATTTTAGTGTTATTATTATGATAGAAATGATAAACAAATCCGTGACCTTTGAACCGATGGTGAATATTTATTTGGGGATTCCCCTTTTTGGCGCTGTCGGTGGAACCGAATCTTCAAATAATTTTCTTTGAAATGTCTTTTTTTTAATTGATTTGTCTTCATAAGCACAGTTGCTAAGGTTTAGTTTTTGTTTCTACATTCGGTGAATATTTTTACACGGTCTGTTTACTTTATCTAAACGCCACCATATTTGGGTATTGCCAGTGAATACCACTGGGTTCCTTACAGCCTGGCAGACGCCGGATCGCAAGAAGTTGTAAATGAGACTCTACCAATGATGAAAATGGTCTGAAGGCCGTGAGGTTAGTCGTTATAAGTGTTGTCCTTCAGTGGACGTAATAGCTTCTTTGTGACGCAGAAAGTTTGGTTTTGCCGAACGGCCCTTTGCCAAGGGGTCGGGAGGACTTTAGAAAAAGTACCCTTGGGCTAGTCAGGTCAGGAGTTCCCCAAGGCCCCGTTCTGGATCCAGTCTTGTTCCTCATCTACATCAACGACATCAAAAAAACTCTCCAGCTCTATTTGTCTCTTTTAAATTTGCTGCTGACAGTGACAGTGAATTTAGGCCTATTTCATCACTGAAGGACTGCTGTACACTCTTAAAATGATGGGCAAAATTTTGACCAACTTTTAACCAACACGAGGGAAATATATGTCCGACCAACTGGATCTGGATCTGGAAAAATACTGCACAACACTCCTGGTGGAGTCAAACGTGCAGGGTTGAGTGTGCGTATGTAGTTAGTCGTCCCGTCTGAGGATCCTCAAGGCTGCGCTCTTGAATTGCTTGGGGTCCTCGAGATCTATAATGTTCTGGGGGAGTAGGTTCCAGTCTCTGACGGTCCGAGGAAAGAAACTGTATTTGTAGCAGTCCTTATTGGTTGGTATATTTGTAAAGCTATTAGAATGGTGATGCCTGGAGGGCCGCCGGACCGGTTGTAGGTTGTTGATTGGCAAGGCTAGGAGGCCCAATCTGGCTTTGTGAAGAATTGCTAGCCTGTTGGCAGTACGCCTGTTTTTGAGACTATCCCACCCTAGGTCATTTAGCATTTCAGTCACACTACTATGGGGGAATAGTCATTATAAACAAACCTAGCAGCCCTACGTTGAATTTGCTCAACCTTATTGGATAGGGAAGTGGTGTAGGGATCCCAAACAGAAGATGAATACTCCAATAAAGGCCTAACAAGTGTGAGATAGGCATTAGCTTTGACACTCCTTGGGCAGGAGTATAAATTTCTTTTAATAAAAGCCAAAGACCTATTTGCCGACGAAGTGATACGATTAATATGTCTATTCCAGGTAAGGGTATTAGAGATGTCAACTCCCAGATAAGTGTGGCAATCGGCAGACTCCAGGGTATCGTTATCTAGAGTATAATTAAAAAACTTGGGTTTTCTTGAGTGAGTTATCCTCATAGAAAAGCACTTCTTGGTATTAAAGTGCATTTGCCATTTATTTTGCCACTCAGAGAGGGTGTTTAGATCATTTTGGAGTTGAACCTGGTCAAGATTATTCTTTATCTGTCTATAAATTACACAGTCGTCAGCAAAAAGTCTTACTTCAGAAGAGATATTATCGGGCAGGTCATTAATATAAACTAAAAACAACAGGGGACCCAAGACTGTACCTTGGGGAACACCAGAGATAACGTCCACCCAATCAGAAAAATCACCACTCACTGCGACTCTCTGCTTCCGGGACTTAAGAAAATTAGCAATCCAGTTAAGGGTGTTGCCTCTAATACCATAGTTTTGTAATTTACAAAGCAGACGGTTATGAGGAACCGTATCAAAAGCCTTAGAAAAATCCATGATAATCATGTCAGTCTGTGATCTAAGATCTAGAGACTGCACTAGGTCATTGGTTGTTAAGATCAATTGAGATTCACAAGAATGGCGTTGTCTGAAGCCATGCTGCCTGTTCGTGATAACTGAGTGGTTATCAAAGTGATACATAATATGAGAATGTATAATGTGTTCCAGGACCTTGCAACAAATCGAGGTAAGAGAGACCGGCCTATAGTTTGAGGCTAGGGAACGGTCACCTTTTTTAAAGATAGGACTAACATTGGCACATAACCAAGAGGGAGGTAAATGACCAGTGTCCAGTGATTTTTGAAAAATGGAGCAGAGGGCAGGAGCAACCTCCTCAGCGGCCAATTTCAGAACATGAGCCGGTATACCGTCAGGACCTGAAGCTTTGTTTGGGTTCAACTCCTTGAGCAACTTCACAACACCATCTAAGGATATCTCAATATCAGACATGGTGGGTATGGTGTTCGCTTCAACTGGAGGTAAGGTGACATTCTCACGGGTGAAAACCTTTTGGAACTGCTCATTTAAGATGTTAGCCTTCTGCATGTTGTCCGAGACCAATATCCCATCAGATTTCAGGGAAGGGATACCAACACTATCACATCTAAGGTTTTTAATAAAGGACCAGAAACGTTTAGGTGAATCAGTACAAACTGTGTTGACATAATTTCTGTAAGCGGCTCTTGTTGTTTTGTGAGTCGCTTTACGTTGGGTTTTGAAGTTTTCAAAAGAGGATGGAGTTCGCGTCTTACGCCATGTGTTATAAGCCCTTTGTTTCCTATTTAATAGTCGTTTAATAGTCTTATCAATCCAGGGGGTTTGGTTCCTCTTTCTAACAACCCGAGCTGGAACATAGACATCCATTACCTCTTTGATTTTGTTCTCAAGGGCAGAGTACATGACCTGCACAGAGCACTCACGTTTAACCAGGTCAGAGCTGAACTTACTAAGCTCTGCCTTGATTCCACTGACATCAGCTTTGTGAAAGCTATACACTTTCCTAGGCTTTTGTTTAGTTGTTTTAGGCCTAGTGCTTATCATAATCAAAGGGATACCATCATGGTCAGATATGCCAGGGATCAGGGCAGACCTATCCACTAGAGTAGGATTAGATGTCAAGAAAATATCCAAGATGTTGTTAACTCTAGTAGGCTCACTTACCATTAATATTCATTTGACCAATATTCATTTGACCAATCTCGCTTGGTCAATTGCTTTACCTATTGATTGGCAATTTGTTTTACCAACTGGCCAGTTGGGCAAAATATTACCAATCATTGGTAAAACCATCATTTTCTCCTTACCCAGACGTTGGGTGTTGTTCATTGTTTTACCTATTATTGTGAAACGAACACTGGAATATTTCAGAGAAGGTACCTTCTACAAGTCTTAAAAGTTACGGGCATTGATAATGTTGGCAACTTTAAAGAGTAGTAGGATTGCAATTGGAAGTTCATGTTCGGCTATTATATATATTCAGGGACATTCGTTTGTTATTATGAAAGATTAAACATGCGACGTTTCTTCATAACATTTCATGTTCTCCTTCTTTATGCTGTTTTGTACAATTGAGAAGCATGATTTTCTACAAGAACTCACCATCGCAGCTTTAATTTATTTCAATTAGACCTGTATTACATAGGCGGGGGAAGCGGGGGGACCAGGGGGACCTGGTCCCCAATAATTTTTTATGAGATTTTGGGGGGCATGGCCCCCAATAACTGAATGACGCAAAATAATTTTTTTCAAAAATAATTGAACAAATTTAAGTTGCTTTTAGTATATTTCGACTATTCTTTGGCTCAAATATCACTTTTCAGAATGCAAAAGTTGCAAAACTTCCGGGTGCTTCGCCCCCTGGACACCCACATTAACGATAATTAACCTGTAGGAGAGTTTATCTTCGCCCTTCAAACAGTTGCAGGGTATTTTGCAATTGTGCCCCACTCTGAATTTCGGAATACATTCAGGTTGACTGTGACAAGCTTCATATCTTCGGAATCTCTTGACTTTTTACTTGTCGGGTTTCTGGATGGATAATTTTCTAACAGATTTGGAGTGGCTAAAATTGGCTACCTTGGTGTGGATTAAAGTGTGGCATGTGTCCACCGCCTGTAGGGAATTTTTCAATTCCTGGGATGCACAAAATCGTTCGAAAATCATACTTGGTGTGGTGGGTAGAATATTTGGGTCTGTTATGGTTGGAAGAAATTTGAACGGCCATTGCTGCCAGTCATTGACCAGTGCAACCACCAAACCCATGTTGGGTCAATGGAGTCTCAATTAAGGGTCCCAACCTTACTGCCTTTCTACTATTACCTCACAGGACCTCACTTTGCTCTTGGCTGAAGTGGAATACCCAGTGGCGTACGAGACGGGGCAGGGGGAAGACTGCCCTAAATTTCCGCAAAATCTAAATTCGGGCAGGAATTTGGGGAAATTTCGGGTTGAAATTTGGAAATAATTCGGACAGCCCTTTAATTTTGAAAAGGTATTTCAGAAAATTCCTAAATGTGGCCGAAATCTCAAGAAGATGTACCGGGAAAAGGGAAAGAAACGTCATACAGTCGCAATAAAATTTTCATTCAAAACCAAGTCAAGATTCCAAAAAGTCGCTATACCTTCGGGCAGCTCAAAAAGCTATTATTCGTGACCGTTACTTCACAGATAATCACAACACAAAATGCCCGAAATTGTCGAATATCCAATATTCAAACATTTGCCCGAAAATGGAAAAGGATCATAGCAAGGATAACATAGTTACGAGATATAAAATTCGCGACACATTTGGGAAGCCTGTAGCTTACACAGTTAAAAGAAACAATTATTCTTGAGACTGCTTTTAAATCTTGTGTAACACAATACCCGAAATAGCCAATTATTTTAATAGCTTCAAATCTTTGCCGAAAAACAGAAGACGCTATATTTAAAGTACATTTTTCACGGAAAATAAAAAAAGATCTGCGACACATTTGGGTAGAATGTGAAAGAAAGGTTTTCATCATCCCAACTTCACACCGCAGTCTTGCAAAAATTTGCCCGAAATGGTCAAATATTCGGGAAAAGGTTAAAAAAAATGCTGGGACGTTTTCAATTGCCAAGTTAATTTAACGGATTGACAGGAGAGTGTTCAGATGCCCAAAAGTTTGCCATCTATCCTTCTCTAGAGTCAAATACGGGCAATGGTTATGAAAATCGGGTAATATAGTGTTCGATACTGTCGTGATGCAGGGTGAGAATGTCTTCCCGTAAGTCTGCTTGAAAATTCATTTCAACACACCTTGTAACGTGACAATTCTGTCAATAAGTGTTACTAACAGAAGAAAAATCATCTACTCCATTTCATCCAATGGTAGTGATACATTTTATCTGGTAATTTTCTGATCAAATAGCGACTGCTGGGATCCCCTATAAGTCTTGGAAATGTCATTTTCGACTGCCTCAGAGGTCCGATTTTTCAAAATTTTCTGTTCTCCCCGCGCCAACCAGTGGTGAAGCTCCTCGCAGATAGTCTTCCTAGCAGAATTTTAGTTTCAAGTGAACCATTTTTGTGGAAACAGAAACCTCGAATTAGCGACTTCTAAGACCCCTATAAGCATAGGAAATGAAATTCCTGACTGTCTGAAGTGGTCAGATTTTTCAAAATTCCCTGTACATTTCGCCCCAACTTTTGGTGGTGCTACACTTAGACCGCTTCATGGCAGAATTTGTTTCATGTGAACATTTTTTTAGAAAAAGAAAACTTAAAATAGCAACTGCTTAGATTCCCATATAAGCCCAGGAAATGCCGATTTCAATTTCTGATGGGTCGGATATGTAAAAATGTTTTGTTCGCTTCGCGCCAACTAATGGTGGCGCTCTGCTTAGTCTTTCTGGCTGAATTTTAGTTTGGAAAGAAAGTACGTTTATCTGCAATTGAAACTTAAAAAAACGATCGCTTGGATCCCTTTTTTTACAAACCTTGGAAATGTCATTTTCGAGATGTACGAATTTTACAAATTTTCTGAACGCTTCGCGCCAACAAGTGGTGGCGCTCCGCTTTGACTGTCTTACGGGAAGAATTACATTTTTCGGGCAAAAATCTTCTTCCCCCATACTGAAATGCAGGATCCCGGTTTTGCGATCCTAGGATACATAGTCCAGTGGAGTAATGTGCTGAGCTAAATCAGTATCTCAAAAGTGTGTTTTAATCTTAGAAAAGTCACAAATTTTTCTCACCAGAATTATAGACAAACAAATTCCATTTCCAGCCATCTGAGAGGTTTTAAAATCCAAATTTTTCTTTGTACGCTCAGCGCCAACTGATGGTGGCGCTAAGTTTAGATAGTAAACTCCAGCCACCCCCTACAAAAGTATCCAGCCCCCATAGCCCCACCACAACAAATCCTAGCTATGCCAGTGCCATGGACCCCTACCAGAGATTTACACTGTTTGCCATCCGGGAGTGGTTAGGGCACCAGTGACAATGAACTTGGTTAATAAACAGTGACCTGTGTAGTTCGAAGTAACAATCCAAATCGTGCACTTTGTATCTCTTGTCCCATTGATAACGAGTGGCGAAAACTTTTTTATACGACCATAGCTCTTTATATCGTTTCGTCCAGATTTTTACTTCTGTTCTAGTGCTGGCTTTTTAGTTACCAAATCCAACCTTATTCAACCCTACGATCCTAGTTAATCACTTTAATTAAAGGGATCATCTGTAAAAATCAACTGACCTTATACTATATGATTGGTCAATTATATTTTACTCAAATGTTGGGCACCTTAAGGTTGGGTAAAATCTAAGTGTTGGTAAAAGGTGTTGGGCAAGCCAAGCTTTAATTTAACCAACAAATATCAATGGATTGATTGCCCGGTTGTTTGGCAATAACTTTCCCACAATAAGCACTTTGGAGTTTGCCTTACGCTTTTTACCCAACTGTTTTTGTGTACTTTTAGCAACTTAGGTACTGGGTACTTTTCAGTCATTTCGTAAAAGATTTTTTATCGTCAGTGCTTTGAATATTCTGTCACTGAAACCGTTCTGCTACAACCGTATCACAATTTGTTTATAAAAAATAAAGAAGTAATTAAAAATCAAATATCAAAATTCGGGACAGTAGCCAAGAAGGGCGAAAAGGGGAAGCGATCGACCCCCTTTTATGAGCATTCTTTTCGATATATTTTATTGTTTTTGCAGTAGTGATATCGCTAGTATTTCGTTATCCAAAGTATGGTGACGTTAGATAACTAATTCCTAGATACCTGCCTGTAAAAGCAATTGATAGCCTATGAGCAAAAGAAAGGATACCTGATTAAAATGACTCGGGAGAAGGAGGGGGATTCCAATAATTACCGACCTTGTTCATCATCTGTGTCCTTCATATATTAGCACAGGTTGATATCGTCGTGAATTTAAAAGTGATGTTTTCGTATTCCTTCGAATGTAAGGTGAGGTTCCAAATGCTCGTGTAAATTCCGGATGACCTCTCGGATAAGGACTTGTCAGATATTCTCTTTTTTTGCAAAACCACATGCCGTTTAAAATGTCAACCGCAGTGGCGGCGGAAGCATAAAAATTTAGGGGGGGGGGACAATCAGTGAACAAGATGGAATGGTTGGACTCGTCAAACGAACCCTATATGTGAGCGTAGCGCACATTACGAGCGCGAAGCGCGAAGTCCCACTGGCGTGGGTTTTTGGAACATTTTACGGTGAATTTCAATGAATAAAAATGTGCGAAATATTTGCATTCACTGATAGCCTATAGGCTATTTCCTGACCGACGCAGAATTTAACGGAGGCCTACGTATAGGCTAGGCCAAATAATGTCCGAGTTCATCTAGCCTAACCTGATTGCAGTGGCGTTGCCAGGATGGGATTTTTTTTGGGGGGGGGGTAGGTAACAAGTTGGGGGGCCTGGTACCTCCGAGGGTCAGGCACGGAAAGACTATCCAAGCGGAGCGCCACCATCGGTTGGCGCGGAGCGTACAAGAACATTTTGGGCTTTGAAACCCCTCCAGATGGCCGGAAACGGCACTTCTCATGCGTTTTAAGCTGGATGTACCCAGCCTTGAAATATGAATCTCATGTCTGCGACTTCTCAAAAAATGAGAATAAAAAATCAATCTATGAAACATGGAAATACATACACTTTTTAGGCCCCCCAAACTGAGCACTTATGATCTGTGGCCTCGGGGATAAGACTAAAGGGAACCGGTATCTCCCTTCCCCTTGGGAAAATTATTGTAAACTTCAGGACGTAGATCGCAAATGCGGCAATATTTGAATCTAAGCGGAGCGCCACCATCAGTTGGCGCGGAGTGTACAAGAAAATTTTTGGCTTTAAAGCCCCTCCAGATGGCCGGAAACGGCACTTCCCACGTGTTTTAAACTGGATGTACCCAGCCCCAAATGCGGCAACATTTGAATGGATTTCAGCTTACCGAAGGCAGTACCTTACCCTTTAACAGGAAAACCAAAAGTAGTTGTGTCCCCCTCTGAGAAACTTTCTTTTCGTTAGATTTCCTAGATGCAAAATGGTGCTATGTTTGGCAAAACTTTGAACTGATTATGGGCGTAAGTTTTAGGATTCCCTTTTTGTGGAACATGAAAATATCAAAATATTTTTAGTTTTTGTAGAGATTTTACAAGAGACATACATACTACCTAAGAAAAAATGTGCAAACTTTGTTCATCGGTACATTACGTAGTCAAAATTAAAATACTACTAATAAACCTCTCAAAATAATTGAACCGCAAAGCAAAAGTATGGATCATGTGGGAAACACATGAAATCCGGACCTTGTGGACATTTTACAAATCCCCCGGACGCCAGTGCCAACTAGTAAAAAGAGGACTTGTCGAAAAAATCGTCCTACTGTGGCACTTGTCATGGGCAGGAGTGAGGCACGACATAGGCCTACTTGTTAAGGATGGAAGGGAGAATTATCCGAAGGCAGTACCTTACCCTTACCTGCTTACGGCATATTTTGTGTATGATAAAGTATAGGAATGGTGGTGTAAGAATGGTCTCCAGTGTAATATTGCCTTATTTGCAGTAACTCAATCAGCCATTCGAAAGGCAGAAAGGGTCTTAACCTTACAAAGTCACATAAAAGTTTGTCGTCGAGACTTTCGTTTCATCTTCGAAGTGAAATGCAATAAACGACAGTGCAGATCACAAACGGTATCTAATTTAGTGAAAGTAGGCATTTTGAAGTTATTACTAGATTTCATACGTGCACAATAAATGTTTTTTACACACATTCATGGATGATTTTTTTTTTAATTTTTACACATTTTATTTATTTAGTGTTTGAAGGAAATACTTAAAAGTTTATTTCCGTTGAAACATTTTATTTTTTTCAATTACTTTATCAAGACGCAAAAAATCTGGGGGGACTGAAGAAAATCTGGGGGGCCTAGGCCCCCAGGCCCCCAGGCTCCCCCCCCTCCCCGTGGCTACGCCACTGCCTGATTGCCACAGAACGACTGAGTTATAACGCAACGACATAAGCCTACGCATGTGACATCAATTACGCAACATTACATTGGATGAACAAATGTAGTGGAAATAGTTTACTGTAAGTGAATGATTCACCTATGATGAGTTAATACTGGTCAACTGTTCGTTCACGTGATGACAATGGCAATGCTTCAATTCTCGCGGAGGGAAAATACTAGTACAGTAAAGGTTCGGTTTCACTGGACAAGTGATATACTACATACACTTGGTTTGCGGACCGGGCGAGGTTGCCAGATTCTTGTAATGATTTGTAGCCAAAAACTAGGTCACAGGCATAGAGCATGGTCGCAGGGGACCGTGACAAGAATCAGCCAAACAATGGCAGAACATGGGCTAAGTCAATTTCGGCTGCTCTGTTCGGTGGTGGGTTAACTATAGTCTCAACTTTGAATTGGTTCAAGGCTCCCAAGTTTCTTTTACTTCTTCTCTGATTTTTGGGGGAACGTCCCCTCGCTAAGAATTTTAGGGGGGGACGTCCCCTCGCTAAGAAATTTAGGGGACGTGCCCCCCCCCCGTCCCCCCCCCCCTTCCGCCGCCAGTGGTTAACCGGACGCATGGTCAATGGGTTAGAGCATCCGACTTGCAGTCGGGAGGTTGGGTGTTCGAGTCCTGTCCGGGTCATACCGAAAAATTTAAAAACGGGACCTACTGCCATTGTGCTTGGTGCTCAGCATAAGCAATGGAGTAGGAGAAACAAGCAAGTGAACCACAAGTGGAAAAAGGCCGTGGTCGGCCCGACTTGAACCAATCGGTTGAAACTGGGCCATAAAACTCTATCTAACTAACTAACTAACTAACCGTTTAAAATGTTCTACAAAAAAAAAGCTTATCCATCGAATAAACTGTTGACCAACACTTTACTTTCAAAAAACCCCTTCCTTTCGTCTATACATTTCATGTAAAAGGACCATGGTAACACAACAAAGAGGACTGGAGCCTTTTGGAGTTGCCATCGGACTCCCTGGCCGGTTGGACGGGGACCGGAGTAAGTTAGTTAGCCAGATGAGGTTTTATGGCTAAGTTTCTGACTAATAGGTTTTAGTCGGTCCGACCACGTTCCCTTTCCCCAGTTGTGGCTCACTGGCTGTTTTTCCTACATTGCTTATGCTGAGCATCAAGCACAGTGCAAGTATAATTCAATTCTGGAAGTCTGCGACATGAACCGGCCATGCAGGACTCGAACAGCTCGGTCCCAGCTGCAACCATTTGACAATGCAGTCTCAGTCAGACGTAAAGGCGCCTGGACAATTATATTTATTCGGGCCAATCATATGTATTTTGGCGGTAGTTGAAATGCCTCAAAGTTGGCCACTTCCTGAAAGTGGTGTGACCATCCGCAATTTGACACAGACCAGGGATGGAACCTGGGTCAAATGGTTGTCTACTCCACTCGAAAATCTTTAAAGACAGGTGGTGACGTTTCACTTGGATCTCGTCAGAAAAAGAAAAAATGTACTAGACAATATGTCCTCCAAATCCAGTTGCAATACTTTTACTCTATCCCAAGCTATGTCACTTAAAAGATGGGTTATTTTTGGAAATTTTGGTTATTTTCACTTCCAACAAAGCCATAGAAAATTATGTAACGCGCATGCCCGGCTGACGCGCACAGTTTAACAAGGTGTTTCTTGATTGGCTGTTGTCATTGGGATTAGGTTAGGTTAGGAATGAGGCCTATCGTTAACCAGAAAGGAAATGTCTTGTTAAACAGTGCGAATCGTCCCATGTCATATGGACATATTGTGTCAGATTCCTTTTGTTTTTCTTCATATTCAAATGTCCTATTTTTTCTTGAACTGTTGGGACGTTTGAATATCCTTACCTGTCAGCCTGTAGATCTAGACTTACCCTACACTGGATGTTAGGAAAAGCCAGCAATGTTGCTTAAATGCCCAATTCCCTCACCCCAAAGAGTGCCAACTCTCCTGACCTTCTGACTTAAGCCCCGAGGTTCCCAAAACTGTCTGAAATTCATCCTCATCCAGACACAATCTAGGTTTATTGCTTTAGGGTGAGTGTAAAAAAGCTAAATGTGTATTATCAAAACACTCTCAGTACAGTCAATGTTGCGTAATATAAGCTTTGGTGCCCTGCATTGTTTAAATTAGCTGTCAGTCAAATACCAGAGCCAATTGAGAATTTCGGCAAACCCCTACAAGAATTGTAGTTTGGGTTGAGAGTATTGGTCCTTTAATAAATATTCCCTGCAGCTGCATTAAAATTATACCTAAGTTGATTGATGAAATTCAAATTACCGTGCCGCGATGACGTCACAGATTTCCCACAATACACTAAATCACAGGAGAAAAATACTTTGAAAACTAATATCAATTTTTCAGACTGCCATATATTCTATTGAGATGCCGCGGTTTTCACCTCCTGAAGGAGATTTTTTTTCTGAACTGATATTTTGACATCAATAAATATTTTCTTCAGAATATTCCTTTAAGTCTGCTAAAGGTCAAAAGCAGTCCCCCCCCCCCCCCAAACTAATTTTGAAGAAACAGATCAATCTCACAATTTTCATCTTATTTCTCTTCAAAGTAACTTCTCTAATATTTCATGATTTAACTGTTGCATATTCAAGATAAACCAAGCAGTTACTTCTAATCAGTTTCACATTTGAGGAGAAAAAATGTTGCCACATGACTCTCACCATCCATCCAGGGAGCTGGAAGGTCAGCCCCCTGGAGTGAATTAACTTCAACATGTTAATATCTACGCTCAGGAATGTCCTTTGAAGACAGGAATTGAAATGTTGAATTCATATTTCATTCTTTGTAATATATATCTTTTAATTTTTTTTTACTAGAGGTGCACTTTAAAAGTATGTATCTCTTCAGGGAACGAGGTCAGTAGAGTCAGCAATAGGTGCCACGTTGTAAGTACTCAACCTGACTCAAAAATAAATTTGGTAGGTGCGTCTATGAATGGATCCAGTTATTCTCCTACATGTTTCCAGCGATATAAATTGGTGGAATTTAAATTCAAAAAGCGCCATCTTTAATCTTTTTCAAAGTTTAAACGAATATTCCGATGGCTTGTCATTGAGTTTTCACAAAACTACGAGAACGACAAAAATATTCCAGAGCTTGTCATTCAAAGCCTGACACAATACTCTTTGCCTGACTCAATTAATCTCACTCTAAACTGACATTGGTTATTTTTGTTAAAAATAAATAATACCTCCACTTTTATGCAAAGCCTCAGAAAGTTATGCAATGTAGGCACATTGTGTCAGATTTCTTTTGTGTTTCTTTTTTAATCAAATGCCATGTTTGTCTTTGATACTTGGTTCTGTTGGAATGTTTGAATATCATTTCCTGTGGATCTGTAATTACTCTACACCGAATGGAGGGCATAGCAAATAATATAGTTTCCTCTGCAGTGGCATCAAAGTTATCAATAAATCGAGTGCAATATCAAATTGTGTAAAACTAATTTGCAGATTCACCATAATGCATTTCCTGCATGATTTTTTTTTTTTTTTTTTTTTTTGAAAATTAGTATCTTCCGAACGATCTATGCTACAGATATGCAGTTTTCACCTAAAGGTCAAACTTTTTCTGTGCATTTTGAAGTTAATAAATTTTGCCTCCGGAAAAATCTTCTAAGGCACTTCGTCTGTTATGACAGGGGAGGGGTTTTATTTACCGTTACCACGTGACCAGTAGTCAAGGGGAAGGAGGCACACAGGGAGAACCCAGCGAAAAAATTCACATCCCTTTTTAGCCATTGTTGCTATGTTTCCCCCTTACCGGTTAGTTTTCTAGCTATTTTGTCTTGAAAAAGACACCTTTATTTAAGTGCACAATCCTCTCACCCCAATCAGTTTCAATTTTCCTCAACCTACTTACTGAAGCTCCTCACACAACTGTTTAAAATTTATCCTCATCCAGATACAACCTCAGTTTATTGCTTTAGGATGAGTATATACAAGACCCAATGTGTAATCACAACACTCTCAGGTCAGTACATGCTGTGTCAGTAATATGAGCCTTGGCACTCTGCATGTTTTGAAGTAGCTGTCAATCAAAGAGCTGTGCCAATTGACAATTTCTGTAGACTACTACTAAAACTGTAGTTTGGAGTTAGAGGATTAGCGCTTTGATGACCCTGCCACTTTAATTAAGCTAGACTTGTAAACGCAGGTCAGAGGAAAGATGAGTTATTGTGAATTGACCATAAACGATAAACGCACTGCTTGAAGCATCATACGATTGCAATGATAGCGGTAACGACTTCCTGGAATTGGCCAATTCATGTCAGTTGAAAGCACTAATACTGTAGTCTTTCATTCGTCTTGCTCCAAAATTATGATATGATAATCTCATCAATATGCTAAAGCTAGTCGGTTCCCTATTGCATGATAGATGTGTAGACAAGAGATGCTTTAGGGCGACGCGCACTGTTTAAAAAGAAATTTCTTAACTGTCTAACGAAAGTCCTCCAATCCCTAATCTATTACCTAACCTTAACAAAGAATACAATCGATACAATGCAAAGGCAACAGCCAGTCAAGAAAAACCTTGCTAAACAGTGCGCATCCGTCACTCACAGCTCCTAGTCGGGTTTTCAAATGACTTGCTTTAGTTATCAAACAGATTGATAAAATTAGACTAAAGTCAGCTTGATTCATTTTATTAACATGTCAGATAATAAATACAACATAAAAATTAAGAATATTTTTTCTGGTTCTGTTGAATTATATCCATACTATACAGTAATTTTATTCTCCCAGATTTAATCATTTGAGTCTAGTGAATACCGGTATAAGTCTACACGCAAGCTTATATGAGTGTACATGTACAAGGGGGTCATTGAAATGGAACATATTTAAAATGTGTCGTATTTGGATTTTGGCGCGACGTCAAAATGGCTTTAAAGTATGTTGATTGAATCTACGATAATTACCGGCATTTCATTTCTCCTCGACATTGTCGGTCGATTATTCCACTGACACCCATGATAGCTTTTTCAAAGTGCAGGCGACTTATCGTACGAGTATGTATAGTTTCGTGCAGAGTTCTAGGCCCAGGGAGCTGTTATGGGAGGACTACATATACATGCATCATTTTTTAGCTTTAAATAACCAGGGAACAAACAGGCGGAGGTAACCAGGATTGCGTCATGAGATGGACTGTGGGAGTATTACAACAAGGAAGGGGTGTAAGGGATCTCGATCTTTTGGAGAAAAGGATGGTTTTTCCTATATTTTCATAAGCAAAACTGCATCATTTGTACCTCAAACTTGATAAAATTTACAATGGTCATCTTAATGCCATTTTTGTTATTTTCCTAATCTAGATGAGTCTGGGCCGGGTTAAACCTCAGGGTAACAAACACCCTCAGCTATGCGCCTGCATAGAAACATCCACTCAGCTTCCTGTTGGAATACTGCAAACCGTTAGGTTTGTTACCTCTGATAATACAGATATGGCGACTTGAATAGAAACATAATCCCACACTATGCGATTCCATGCGACGCAACTCATTGCCACTAGATTGTTCAGACGCGTCGAAAAGCGTGCAAAGTGGTTGCGCGTCCGCTCGCAACTAGTTGCAAGCGGACGCGCAACCCAGTTTGATACGATCGAACATGTTCGGTCACATGAGACTGACGTGTGCAATCAATGGAGCGGAGGGGGGGGGGGGGCAGGGAGGAGCAGCTGCACCCCCTACGTTTCCAGGGGGCACAAAATATGGGTTTGCTTGGAAAGAAATTTTGTGGCCAAAATAGGAGATGTCAGATATTTGAGAGAAAGTGGAGGAAAAATAACGAAAAATCAGTTTACTTAGTCAACCTCTCTTACTTAGTCAACCTCTCAACCTCTCTATGCCCAAATTAGGCATAACATGACATCAAACACTGGCAATTGTTCAGCATGGGGGCGCAAGTTGAGTCTTCTGCACCCCTACACCCACCTGTTGTGACGTCACTGCCGTGCAACTGGCAACAATGACGGGCTTCTGGAATGAAGCCTGCGACCGGGATCAGTTAATCGAAATGGACAGAACACATTCTTGTCTCGTCAACGTAACAATCTAAAGAGTATGTTAAACGTTAGAATTTTGCTTGAATCACTTCATGAACCTGCGACTTGTGGCATAATGTGGACACTATGCTGTTAAAACTAGTTAGTCGCCAGTCACTAACCACGGGCAAGACAGTCTTGTTGCAGTGAGTCGCGTCGCATAATGTGGACAGGTCTCTACGTAACATGGTACGGGGAGCCTATAGCCGCAAAAATGTACATTTTGCGCCAAAACGTGAATTTTCTTTCCCTGCACTTAAATAAAAAGAGTGATACATCATTCGTAACAAGAGTGAAACTTATGAAGTTCACTCTATCAGAGGGGAAATTCACTCCAAGAAGAGTGAAGTTTACTCCAAAAGGAAGTTTCACTCTTGATGGAATCACTACTGGGACCCCTCTTCAGAAAAGAGTGATCCTTGGAGGCACTAGTTAAAGAGTAAATTTTCACTCATCTTTGAGTGAATTTCACTCTTTCTAGAGTGAATGTCACTCTTCTTGGAGCGTAAATTGACACTCTAAGCAATTTTCTATTTGCACGAACCTACTACCATGTTATAATAGTTTGGTTGTGCTTTAAAATATCTTAAAAGGGCGTAAGAACGCGCAGTTGCGTAATCATGGAGGTCGTTTGGCTATACCATCCTTAACTGATCCGCAAAATAACAAAAATATTTAATACAAATTTTCCCTCAAAAAGAAGCATATGTGGCACCAGATTGGAGAAAAACACTTCAGAATATCCGGGGGAGGGGGGTATTTCCTTTTTTAGACCACATTCCTAGCCAGTTGATCACACACCATTTTGTATTGGACATATGACCCCTTGATTTTAGTACCCCTTGATTGCAACCTATGTTTGGAAACTAAATCCTTTATTAAACGACCAGACATGTAGAAGGTTCACCTCGAAATTGGCAAACGCATTTTAAGGGAACTGAAAATCACTCAGTCTGCATACAACTTTTTTTCAGGAAAGAGAATGATTTCTAATGCCAAATTTCGACCCGCGCAATTACACGTTTGTCTATAACGATTTGTCTATTCGATATTTAATGACCATTTTGATGAAATTCCACAGACTTTGAGAAGTAGAGACACACCTCCATTCTCTGTCTGCAGGGTGAGTTGTCGTCCGAAAGAAAAATGAATGTAGGCTAATATTTGTTTTTTTTTTTTTTGTATTAATAATCTTACACCGGTAGGCCACGGTGCCTGAGTAGCACAAGAATGTGTCACCTTTTTCGATTTGTGATTTCCCCCTCGTAGATTAAAGTGTGTTTTTGACCTAGTCATGGATTTATTTTAACCATATTCATCATGAATATTCCTCAACCAAATTTCTGCAAACCTTTGCAAACTACAGCCCCGTAGCTGGAAACTGTTACTCTTGGTGTGGATGGGCACAGAAAACCGGAAGTACTTGTCTATTTGTTACAACGTGCCTGTTTCTATGTACGTTTTAAAAAGAAGCAAAAAACTGCTCATTATTGAGAAGAGATGACGTCATAATGCTTGCTTCAAGTTCACTTCTTGTTGAAAACATTACTACTTTACTTGCTCATATGTTAAGAGCCACGAGGTAAAAAGTGTTATCGTCGGTCAAGTGAAGCTTTTGCCTATCGATTTTAAAAAAAGGGTCTAAGATAAAATCACATTTTGATGTGTTAGATAGATAATTTGCATTGAAATCCGATGCGTGCTCTAAACATATGAGCACTACACGTCATGTTTTCAACAAAAGTGATCTTGAAGCAAGCATATATGGCATTATCTCTTGACATTAATGAACAGTCTTTTACTTCTTTTTAAAACGTACATAGAAACAGGCACGTTGTATTGGCGGTGGAAGATGTTTTTTGTTGGGGGCACAAGTTTTTGGCAGTCGACACAATGATGACGCCTTAAAGCGTCCGGTTTTGCGCAAACCCCTTCGACGTGGGGTCCAGGAGCCCTTTTAAGGACCCCTGGTGGGGTCCAGGGCGCGGAGCCCCCGGAAGCTCAGCGGTTTTAGTGATTTGAGAGGTTCCAAAATGGTAGCAAACTATATTCGAATTAAAAAATTCTAAACTATGAAATCAGGAGTGGGGTGAAGTGAGGGACGAGAATGGAATCAGTAATTTTAGGGACAAAGCCAAAATGATTAAGCTACTCAAAATTGAACATGTGATTAATAACTTGAGACAGGGCATTTTTAGGAGATCCAAAGTGTTTGGGGCATTTTATCAATAGGAAGCTCTATTTAAAATCCCGAGGCAACATGCTTGGGGTCCCGGAGCCCGCAACAGGGCCCCGAAAGCTCTGACATTTTATGATTTTTAGGGGACTTAATGTGAGCTTAAAAGTATATTTGTATAGGTTTGACTCATAATACTAAGAGGGAAATTATTACTGGGGCAAATGTGTGTTATTGGGGCCAGTAAGGGGACTGGGAACATGCCCCTCGTTCAGTATGTTTAAAAGGGACTGTTTTGAGAAGAAAGATAATTGAAAAAGAAAGATAGCTACAACGAGTTTTGTTTTAACTGTTTGTAGGGCCAAAGTAAACTCCCTACAGGTTATCGTTAATGTGGGGGTCCAGGGGAGAAGCTCCCGAAAGGGTTGCAACTTTTGCACTCTGAAAAGTAATAATTAAGCCAAAGAATAACCGAAATGTAATAAAAGCAACTTAAATTTGATTAATTACTTTTGAAAAATTTATTTTGCGACATTCAGTTATGAAGGGGGGGGGGGGGCATGCCATCCAAAAATCTCATAAAAACTTTTTGGGGGCCAGGTCCCCTCGCCCCAACCTGCTTCCGCTTCATATGCGTTGTAACAAATACACAATTCAAACCGGTCGGACAAAAACACAAACGCTAACCATCAACCATCAACAAACACAACATGAAACAAAAAGGTTTGTCACAAACGGACAAGACGCACCAACCCCACCCCAACGCCCAAACAACCCGCCAATTCACCAACAACCTTTTCCTTTAACAATTCACCCACAGTCTTTTGATTTACATTTAAAAACCTTTTTGCTCCTCAACAATCTCATTTTATCAGAATATGATTGCCTAAGTGGCATGAGAACTTTAAAAACTTTGCATTTGGAACTCACATCTCGTGACTTCATTTCATTTACTGGTCCGGAGTTGGGAGTCCTGGCCGGGTCATACCAAAGACTTTTAAAACGGAACGCACTGCCATTGCTTGGTACTCAGCGTAAGCAATGGAGTAGGGAAAACAAGCTAGCGAGCCACAACTGGAAAAAGGCCGTGGCCGGCTCGACTTGAACCAACTGTTTGGAAACTGGGTCGTAACACTCCATCTAATTTAACTTAACCATTCATTTACTGATATCTCGAGAAATACATGTCTGATTTGAATGGAAGTTTTACCACACTGTGTAGATTTGGTACCTCTCTTGCATATGAAATTTAATTTTTGCTTAAGCTTTCCGTTCAAGTATGCGAGACACAGTGGTTTACACAGATGCCACGGCTCCGTTTCCCGGCCTGGCTGCGCACCTGGTAAACTATTACAATATTTTCGTGTGATTCTGACCAAAGCTGGTTCTTAACTTAAGAATGACTGAACTCCCTACTTCTGTAAAACATTTTTTCAAGACCATGTTTTGAAAGCTTTGAAATTTCCGTAGTAATTCCAAATATTGAAACATTTAGTACAATTTTGTATCTGGATCCCCTCATCTTAGACACCTTATCAGGACATAAGAAGAATTTTACTTCACACCCCCCCCCCCCCCAACTTTTAAAATAAAATCATCACCCATAGGATTGTTCGAGAAGTTGCATGTCCCCGTCTCCACGCGTTGACCCTTTGACCTCTGTACACGCTCATAAAATGACAGAAAACATTTTTACTATGTAGTTTCCAACAATTTAATTCGTCTATATTTTCAATTATCTTTTTACAACTTGAATTTCATTTTGCAAGTTTTACTGGATAGGCTAGGCCTATATATATAAAAAACGTTAGTATAAATAAAGGAACATAAAGCAATAATGTGTCATCCACTCTGTTGCCTAACATGCATTATTTGTCTGAAATACCAATACCGGTACCAATACATGTTTGTGTGACTAAGGGTTTTCACCTCTCAGCTCCCTGGCCCGACTATATGGGGCTCCATACTATACCAAGGAATCTCCAGCAACTCCATGATCCATCCCAGAGTCAGTCACACGTAGGCTACAGTCACTTAGAGGAATTTAAGGTTTGTTTCATAGAATTTGTCGGACACGTTAAATGTTACTTTGTTCTTAAAAGATATGCATTAAGTCTTATATGATTATTACACAAGTGTAGTACTACACCACTGTCTGAAAGAAAGATCTGTAGCAACTAACTGATGGAAAGATTTAGAAAGCCATGAAAGAAAGTTGAAAACTTGGGTTAATTCACCTACACCTGAGTCAAAATTTAAACCAATTTGGGTCAACAAAAACCTCAGTTGGGTTATAAGTTGACACAAATATTGTAGTCATTTCCCTCTGGGCCCATTTTGGGGTCAAATCGACCCAAGCGTTCTTAGAGTTTGTACAAGAAGTAGGTTGGGGTACAACCCCTTAACAGGAGTCCTGTGCATCAGCTGACCTTGTCGGAAAAACAAAAAAATAAACAAATACACCGTTTCCTATCTTAGATTAGTACAAGATGAACCGAAAAATGATCTAACAGCGTAACTGACCAGAGATGGACCAAAAGAAAATAAGATATTTCATACACTTTTTGCGTTTACGAGAGGGATTGACAGTTATCATCTGTTTGTTACCCCCTCCCTGGTCCCCTCCCATTTAAATTAGGACTGAGGCCGGTGTTCTTACTTGGAGATGGACTTCATTCGATTTAATCACGTGATAAAAAATTTCTCTCGTATTTTTTAAATAACTACTTGACGTGTCCCCCACTTTTTGAAGACACCCCCAATCACTTCAGACTTTTACAAAGTAAATTTTTAACGGAAGTTTCCACGCCCCCACATTTGAGTAAAGATTTACGCCCGTATATTGTTCCTTAAATTGTTAAAGTTGGGCAAATTTCATTCTCCACTTCTCACAATAGACCAATGCACACCACTGAATGACTAGCCGTTGTGAAGAACAGTTATTTTAAACCTGAAAAAGCGAAATTCACTCCAAACATACCTTTAGATAGAGCGATATTTCATTCCATGTGGGTAAGTATCGCTATTAGAGTGAATTTTCAGTCCATCGTGAGTTAATTTTGGGTTAATTTTACTCTCACTAGGAGTAGCCCCTCAGGACACTCGTTTTCAAGTGAATTTCATTCTTTGTTTCTGGAATGACAGTAATATGAAATGATTCTGAAGAAAAGATGTTTTACGACGCAAGAGACCACAGATGTACTAGAAGCCTATGGCTTTAAAATCACAACTCGGGTGGCTATTCAACCCAACAATTTTGATCAAATTTGTAAACTTTGCAAGCTGAAGTTTTCCTCATCACATCAATTTTTCTTCCACAGATATTTGTACCTTACAACCAGGCCTACATAATATACATGTGTGATAAATTTTATGAAATTTAATCATACGCGAGCTTCTATCACCATACGGATCTGTGTTGCCTCTGCTGTGACCGCGGATTCCCTACTACTTAGAATTCCCTGCTGTCAGGGTGCTGAGCCTAAAAATTAATACATTCCTCCTGATAATATGTTATTTATGGAATAAATTTCTACAGACACACATACACACTCGGAATGGTAGGAAATGGGACGAACTCACTATTTTACAAAAGAGAGTGCCCAATTCTATGAGGGTAAAGCGTCTAAGCTACGGGCACCAGGGGTAGAAATTCTTGATGGCGACCGGTTATGTGAAAACTTTTCATTACACCCTTTAATGGGATTTGGGATTATGAGTTTACATAAAGTTCTAAGCAGTAGCGCACAATTGGGTGCGGGGGTGGGGGTGGTCTATCTCTAAAAGTAGCCGGAGAGGCGGGGGGAGGGCAGAATCAACCAGCCGCATTTAAATAGCTCAGACGCAGATTAATCGAACCTGACCTCCCGGGAAAATTCAAGTGTTTCAATGCAACAGACACGTGGGTCGTCAGCTGCTTCTCAGCTAACTACACTAATTTCACACTACACTAAACCTTGTTCGTCAAAAGGGGCGGGGCTTGTTACGTTAGTGGAATCCCTCTATAGATAGTTCTCACCGATGTCACAAAAATGCGTTAGCAACCGCCATGTTTTGAGGGCAATCCTGCACATACATACCGGGGTTGCCCTCAAAACATGGCTGGAATAATCCGCGTGGAAAGCGTCTATGACGTCACGTGAGAACTATCTATAGGGCTACTTGTTGGCTGAGCTGAAGATAACCAAGAGGCATTTCCGGTTATGATCTTAAATTCTGTAACATCAAGGTGATTGAGATTAGCAGCAAACTTCATTCCAATCGAAGGTTTGACTTCAGCATTTCAAAACGTCTCGAGATGAAATTGTAAAATTCATACTGAAGAGGCATCTGCTGTCGGAGAATTTTAACAGTTTCTGGTTTCGGTTTGTGTTTTACACTTGTCTTTGTGGAATTTTCAGACTCTGCAAAGGAGAAGTTATTCATTGGAGTGAATATCGGAAAATCATTTACATTTATTTGATGCTCAACTCAACAAACACTCTTGAAGGTATTGTCCGTACTGATAAATTTTCGGGGCGATGCGCACTGTTTAACAAGAAATTAGGGGAATTTTCTGTTTAAAAAGCAATCAGCCATTGATTTGATAATATCATGAAATGTATTTTTAATATGGACTGCTTGATGGTATTATACAATGATTAGTGATTTTAGCAATTAATTATTGAGATCAGCAATTAATTTTTCATATCAATAAATAAATGATAATTTCAGCAAATACCTGGCGACATTAGCAATTATTTGATGATATCACCAGATAAATACCGACATCATGACATGGCTTTTTGATATCACCACTTAAATGTTGATATCATTAAATATAGAAAGAAAAGAAAAACGGCTTGCCATACGCAAAGGTTGTCTCTTTGCCGAGTGGCCTACTAAGACACAACGAGCGCCCTTTTATGATCCATGGGAATATTATGAAATGTGAAAATCAGCAAGTTTTTCATCGAGAGCTTGCCCCCTAATCAACTAATACATTAATGTTTGTAATACATTAACAATATCTTACGATCGTGGTGTAGACTGTATTGATGATAAATCCCTCCAAACGTATCAGGCATTAACATTCCGATGGCTTTTAGAGTAGTTCCTAGTTCTGATGTTAGACCAATAACAGTATAACGCTTGGCATTTCTCTTGGCTTTTTGCAGTGTCCATCTGTTTACTGTCCTGTTGGCAAAAATGAAATCGAAATATTTAAATGTGTCTGAAAGTGAAGAATTTGACAAAGCAGTCTTGTCACCGGATAAGCGAGTTCGGTAGTTCGTTGCTGCAGGCATGCATGGACTGGGTTGTGTAGCATACACAAATCGAGCTTTGCACCAAATCTACTGTACTGTGTTCCCTGTTTTCGTGAAGTAGCCTACCTGTACATATAACTTCAGTGTCTAGCTCATCGGGACCAAAATAGAGATATCAGCCTTACATTAGGGCACATTGAAATGCAAATTTTTACACCAAAGGGGCAATTTAGATACAATCCTCTGCACAACTGAATGCTGCTAAGACTTCCATTACAATTGTTATGGATGGATTCATGATAATGATTTCACGAAATTTTCAACTAAACTCAAATTCTGGATAAGTGTTTCAGGTGGGGGAGTGTCCGTTTTGTTTATCTGGATGGTTTTCAGAATGTGCGCATTTGCATAGTCCCCAAATCAAATTAGTGGTGGAGGTGTATGTGGGAGGACCAGACTGTTTGATAGCTGCCTACGACATCCAGCTTCGTTGGCTTCTCTCCTTACATGTAATAATTACATCGAGGAAAGACATTTACTCCCCCCCCCCCCTATTTTCATGAACTTGAAAGATTTTTTTCGCGTGGGTTACACCCGTACCTTAATTCTAACATGTCTCCTCACGGGATGGATGTCACTGAAGTTCCCCTTCATTTTTCCAGAAACAAACAAAACACGAAGCGTTTTAGGCTCGTTTCATAGCTTCCGTCGTATGCTTATTCCTTTAGTCAAAATAACTCAGTTTTGAAAGTATAGCGATGACAAATGTCTCAACATGCTTTCAGAAACAAAAAGATGCAAACTCAAGTTGAAATCACAAATTGCATTCAACATCACGAAAGCCATGCTCAATTAAGTTACTCCCCACTGTACCTCCTCGTGGACTGTCTTCTTCTCTTGTGCCTACAGACTATACTAGTATGGTATCTCTTGAAAGACGGGTACGAAGGGCTACTATCAAAACTCAAAATATGGGATATAATTTGCAGGCCGTTAACTCTTAAAGCAAAAGAGTGGACTTAGTCGCGATCTAGCAGAGTGAAAAAGTGAATTCACCCTAATAGAATGATAGCTCACCCCAAGAATATTGGAATTCACTCCACGAAGAGTTAAAAGATCGAAGTTTAACTCTTGGTGGAGTACCTACAGGGATCGCTCTTTTAAAAAGAGTGATCATTGCAGGCATTCCTTAAAGAGTGAATTTTCATTCCTCTTGCAGTAAATGTAACTCTTCCTACAGTGAATTTCACTCTTCTTGGAGTGAATTTCACTATTTGTAGAACGAATTAATTGCCACATTTTCACTGTTTAAGAGTTTGAATAAGTTCAAACCTTTGCTTTAACAGTGTCAAAAACAATTTAAACTAAAGCGATTTTGAAGAACCATTGGGCCTCACATCTGCGAAACGTTTATGTGATAAGTAATTATGAAAAGCATAATATCAGATTAAATTTTCACCTGCATTTTTCGTCCATGCCACAGAATTGTCTGAGAGTAACTGCTTGGTAATATTTTACAGCTTCATAACATGTGTTAGATGTCAGCTTAATACATTCATCAATTGTCTGTTGAAGAAAGTATAAGACAATTAAAGATAGTACAGCTATACAACAATCTTATAAGAACAAATCTTAAAGCAAAAAATTGTAAAGAGATAGCATTTCCTTGTTTTTGCTTTTAAAAAGCAATTGACGGCGATATCCTATGTCTATTCAGTCTAATTTTTAATAATCTATTACCACTGCTCACGGTCATATGAGATGGGGGACCTAGTTGTACTTGAAACAAAAGTAATCATCCTCAGTTTTAGGGTAAGGCTTCTTATCACAATGGTTGTTCACTCTAAAAACGTCCGGTTCAACCGGAAAAAGATTGAATGGCACTGAACTGAAAAAAGATCAGATATTTGACTAAAAACCAAAAAGATTCATTTTGAACCGAAGCTAGTCAAATATTTGAACCTTTTAGGTTAAGTGTCCATTTGATCCTTTTCCTGTTCCATTTGAACCGCACATTTGACAGTGTAATTTTCCAAGAGGAAACACCTTTTGCCCTCTCTTGCAACTCTCTAGTCCTACCGTGGCTTACTTTTCATGACGCATATATGCAAGTTTCCGTCCATATCTCCTTCAAATCAACAGATATATGGTGCTTTCACCTACGTCACAAACCCCGCCCCTTTTTGACGGCCAAAAACTGGTATAGAACACTCGTCAAAGATCCCCGTGTGATTATTGCATTGAAACATTGTTGATTTTTACCAGTCAGTGGACGTGGCTTACCAATTGTGAAGTACAAATTTGCTGACAATATGAGAGATATGTGAACATGTTTTGTAAAGTTCATAGTGACGTAATCACCTCTTCGGGCTAGTTCGTGGTGAGTTACGAGAATCACATCCTCTTGAAGTTATGAAACACTGTTCTAGCTATTAGAAATGGACATTGAATAATACCTGAAAGACTGTTTAGTGACAAAATTTCCTAGCTCAGTCAAAAAGAAAATAATACGGGAAATGTTCACATGCAATGCATCTTGAAAATGGGTCATGTTTATCTCTATACACTATGAAAATTCTTATAAAAGAGTCATGGGTGGAAACCGCATGCGCATGCGCACACGGGCGAAGCTTGTCAAGGTACATTTGACATTGTGACCCAACCTGAAGTGCCAAATTTGCCAACTGGTTTATTGTATCCCAAATGGGCACATTTTCTGTAGATCAACCTGTGATTCGATATCATGCAATGAACACTTAACAGGGTTGATAGTGGCCAAACAATCTTATGGGTGTAAATAATATTATATAACAGGCGTACATGTGTATACAACATAAAAACACTTGGTCAATATAACCAAAAGTGGGTCAGAAGAAAATTGACACAACTATTTGGAGCAAATAATGACCGAAATGAAGTAACCTTTGACCTAATTTGAATTAAATTTGGCCTATATTGTTGATTTAGTTCCCTTGTGACCCACGAGTTTCAACTGAAAAACTGTCTGAAATTTGTCCTCGGATACTTACATCCGGCCAGTTTTCCTCAGCGTGAGTCGCCTTCGAGTCATCATCCCCAAACAGATCAAAGTAGTAGTTAGAAATAACTCTTTCTACGGGATCCCTCACAGTATTTATGTAAACGACTTTTAATGAGCTGAAGAATGAATTGTAAAGAAAATGTGTTCACTGCTACACTGTTTAATCATTACGGTAGATTTACAGAACAACTAAATAACGAGATAAAGGACTACAGAAAAGTTCTGGAAACTTATTACAAGGACGTTTGTGTAATCTTTATGATTCTTTTATTTTTTGTTTTTAAATTTACAGCGATTTTGAGCCATTTTCATACAGTGTAAAGATTTTTTGTCACACTATTCGATATAATGACAGTGAAAACATTCGGAGCGGTGAGGTGAGAACACATGCTGTCTCAGTAAGGCTGGTGCCGCCTTCGTACACCGATATTTGGTCGAAAGAAACAATGCTTTACTAACATTCATAAAATCGAGACTATACTCCAGTCGCGGATCCAGACAATCCGAAAAGGGGGTTCGATTGGCTGAAAGTCCACTGGAAAATACTTCTAGTTAACATTAAGTTAATTTTCGCGTACTGGTATTTGCTTATTGTTGGTATGAGCCTATGAGGGTATGCGAAAAAGGGGTGTGTGGCCGGGAACTTTCCCTGCCTTCATCCTTGGATGCACGCCTGTTACTACGCCGTGAATGAATAGTCGTAGACGGGTATCTAGAGACAAGAAAATGGAATTGCATCCCATCGCCAATGGATATACCTTCTCCCTCTGTCCCTGTGCAAAACTAAGTAGTTTGAAAGGTCACTGGTGGTCATCCTCCAACATTTCTGCCTCCGTCTCCTTCGTGCTTCCACTTTAGGAATTCTGCAGGGGAGCCGCCACTACAGGTATTTCCTGAGCGCACTTTGAACTGTGTACCGTGTGAGATTATCTCTACAAATTGATGTTGTTTGCACAAGATAAAATAAGTTAACAATTTGATTTGGAAAGTTCGTTTCAACTTGGTTCGTTTTATGCACATGAACCTATTCATCAGACAGAGTGTAACATACAGGACACGATGCTCAAATAATACACCGTAACGTGCACCGTGTGTAACATGGTGTACACACGTGTACTAATGCGTCTGCAAACGACTACAAAATACGTATACACATAGGCTATGTAAAAAAGACGTTTAAAAGCAACAAGGGAGACGGGGGGGGCTAGATAGGGAAGAAAGTGTTGAGCAGGTCCCTAGCCAAAAGTGAAGTTGGGGCTTTTCCCTAGAAAAAGTTTTCTTCTTTCTTCTCCTTCCCACGTTACCATTTTTATTGTATATATTTTTAGTATGTCTCCACGTGAGGTGAACAACCTGCATTGCCACGAAATACCTTGCTTCAACTGTACGATTAATGTGACTCACTCCGAAACTGGTGTAAGTTATACACATGTTGTGTAAATGTTTTACACAACATGTGTACTTTCTACACATTTGTTGATTGGTGGACTAATCAAACAATATTGTGTGAATTCTACACAACATTTTTAGAGTGCTGGACTCCCCATTTGGCCTTGGACTCCCTTCCCCATGTAACAAGAAATTGAAACTTTGCGTAAGAAAGTAAACTCACTGGAAAGTAAACTAGATGATGAGGAGCAATACTCAAGGAGGAATTGCCTGAGAATTTACGGTTTGCCTGAGGTTGAGAACGAAACAACCGACGAAACTTATTAAATTAGCCAAAGAAAGATTGAATGTAGACGTTAAGCCTTCAGACATTGACCGTTCTCACAGAGTTCCGTACCGGAATGTTGATAATAGTAAGCCAAGATCTATCATTGTTAAGTTTGCAACTTATAACATGAGAGACAAAATATACCGGGCAAGGTCTAGTTTGAAGGGGAGCCGCATATTCATTAATGAATACTTGACCTTGGATTGTACACTCGTGCATAATATAAAGATTTCCAATTGTTAGTGTCAGTATGTCCTTTTAAACCTATATATGCGTCTATTGATTAAGCGAAAGTCTGCTACTTTAACTTGGGATTATCTACTTTATTCTTTTGTGATTTGTTTTACTTCTGCTTTTGACTTGAATTCTGTATAAACTGTGAAATATCTACTGCAATTCGTGTTATTCATTATGATTACTGTTCTGTTAAGGACTGTCTTGCTGCACATGTTCACTGCATGGATTACCTACTTTTAATCAGCTTTGATTTCCACGCTCTGAGGTAAGTACTTTGGGTATTAAGTTAAGTATTGTATTCATCTTAGTCTCTTTTTTTATTTACTTATCTACCAATTATTGATTTAATGATACGCGAGGAAGATCCAAATCTTGTACAGGTACCAATTGATTGTTGTTATTCAGATTTCGAAAATTTTAATGCGTTTTGCTAGTAGCAATAGTAATGTGGATTTTTCTATACTACACATAAACGCCAGGTCTTTACCCAAAAATTTTGCTTCGATTGTAAATTTTATTGGCAATATCAACAACCACCCCTTTTCTATAATTGCAGTCACTGAGACATGGTTTTATGAAAATGACTATACTGCTCTATATAACATCCCACATTTTACACTAGTGTGTAAAGGACGAGCACAGAGACGTGGGGGAGGGGTAGCTCTTTATGTTCGAACAGATATGGAGTTTGTCGTTATGGATAATATAACTAATTCGAATCATTTTGAATCATTATTTGTGAAAATTGAAACGGCGGTTTGTAAAACAATTATTACTGGAGTTATTTACCGACCTCCAAGGGAAGATGTTGATGAATTTATTCTTAAATTTAATAGTATTTTAAATACCTTAAATAATGATCGCAGTGTTTGTTTTATTGCAGGGGATTTCAATATTAATCTACTACTCTCTGGACAAAATGCGGACTTACTTAAAAATACATTATTATACATTATTATCATTCTCATTCTATCCTGTAATTGATAAACCCACTAGGGTGACAGAAGTATCTGAAACACTTACTGATAACATATTTACAAATATTAATTTCGCAACTAGATCTACCATCATTACAACTGATATATCTGACCATTATCCCATTGCTATTATTTGTGAAAATTTAAGTCCGTGTAGAAGGAATTTCACTAGGCCTGCTATTTTTAAGCGTGATACTAGTACTTCTAAAATATTGAATATGAAACTGGAATTAGATTCTACTGATTGGCATGATATTTTGTGTGACAATAACGCTCAGTCTGCTTTTACTACATTTAATAATAAACTTTGCGATATTTTCCAAAGAAACTGTCCTATGCGTCAAATAAAGTGTGAGAAAAATTTACAGAAATCACTTTGGATTACCTCTAGTATTTTAAAGTCCATTCGCAAGAGAAATTCGAAATGCCAAGAAATCGTATTACTATGAGTTCTTTAGTAAAAATAAAAATAACAGTAAGAAGATTTGGTCTGGTATTAATGGGATACTGAACAGAGGCGGTGGCAACACTAATGCGACTGGAATTGATGATTTATATACAAATAATGATTCGAATAACATGCAAAATTTTGCTGATGATTTTAACAGTTTCTTCACATCTGTAGGCGAAAATCTAGCTTCTTAAATAGATGTAACGTACTATAACTACAATATTTCAATGATATTAGTGTTTTAGATACCTTAATTTTACACCCAGTGAGTCATGAGGAAGTGACTAGTACTATATTGAAACTTCAAAGTGGGAAATCCTCAGGGTATGATGGCCTTACCAATGATATTTTAAAACAGATACATGGTCATATTATTGATCCGCTTACTCATATTTTGAATTTATCTTTTTCTGAAGGTGTTTTCCCGAATGAACTTAAAATTGCAAAGGTCATTCCAATTTATAAATCTGGTGGAACTGAAACTGTATCTACTTACCGCCCTGTTTCAGTTCTGCCTGCTATTCCTAAAATTTTTGAAAGACTTACATACAATGGATTATCAGCTTTTATAAATAAGAATAACCTATTATATTCCGGACAGTATGGATTTCGGAAGGATCACTCCACATATTTGGCTGCTTTAAAGTTTGTTGATGATATAGTGTGTAATTTAGATAATAGAGTTAGCACCGTGGCATTATTTATCGATTTATCTAAAGCTTTTGATACTATAAATCATGAAATTTTATTGAACAAATTGTACAGATATGGAATACGGGGTGTGGCATTTGATTGGTTAAAAAGTTATCTTTCTAATCGTAAACAGTTTGTCCGTTTTAAAGGGAAGGACTCTAATCTTAATAATATTAATATCGGGGTTCCGCAAGGTTCAATACTGGGACCTCTTCTTTTTATATTATATATCAATGATATGTGTAAGTTGTCAAGATTACTTAAGTTTATATTATTTGCCGATGACACAACTGTTTATTATCATAATCCTGATGTTAATCGAGCCCTCCAAGTTGTATCTTCAGAGTTAAAAAATGTTTCTGAATGGTTAGCGTCAAACAAGTTATCTTTAAATATAAGTAAAAGTAAATTATTGGTCATTAATAATATGAAAGGTGACACTGCACGTTTTACTATAAATTTTAAGAACACCATCATAAGTAGTGAAAATTCTAATAAGTTTTTAGGGGTTACAACTGATAATAAACTTACATGGCAGGATCACATTCACAACGTTACTAAATCCGTTTCTAAAATCGTCGGTGATATGAATAGACTAAAACATTATATACCTAGTTGTTCCTTATTAACTGTCTATAACTCATTTATTTTACCACACCTTACTTATAGTATCTTATCATGGGGTAATGCCTTGCCAACATATACAGACAAGCTTTTTATTCTTCAAAAGAGGGCTGTACGAACTATATCAAAAGCTTCACCATACACTCATTCACTTCCACTTTTTCACCACTATAATATTCTAACTCTAAAGGACCACTACAATTACCAGTTAGGCGTTCTTTTGTATAGGCACAACAGCGGTAAACTCCCTCCTGATTTCCATTCCTTTTTCAATCTTAATAGTTGTCATCACAACTATCCAACACGAAGAAGAGATAATCTTCTCCAGCCATATACTAGGACAATGTTTGCGCCTTCTCACCTGGAACTCTCTTGACATTAGCATAAGAAATGCCCCTAACATTAATCTATTCAAGAAGTATTTAAAGAAATCTTTTTTATTATTGTATGTGGATAATTAATCTTACCTGGCTAAAAAAAATAAATAAATAATCAAATAAATAAATAATTAAAAATCTGGCTAAAAGTAAGCATCAAACCAGCAGCAATTCTTTATATACAATCATGTAAATGTTATAGGAGTCATATCCGTATTTATATATTCTAGTTGTGTAAGCAATAAAGAACATCTCAGTTATTAGGGCCAGACTAGAAAAGCTTGCAAGCTTCATCTGGTTCCTTTTCTACTGTCTTCATACTCACGTTTCTTATAAATATCATTACGTTTTTAATCATAATAATAATGATAATGAATGTACGTTTGTATGTAGCACAGTTGAAAATAAACAACAACAACAACAATAATACTAACCTGTCAAATTCTGAAAACATTGCATGACCCCTGACAAAGGATGGCGCTTTCTGCGAAGCCACGAACTCTTTCAGAAGTGTTTCGTTTTGAAAAGCAATTGCCTAGATTTAAAGACAACAACAACAACCAGCCACAATAAAAGCACTGTAAAGTGAACTTGGAAAAGAAAAAATATCTCAACATATTCAATATTCAAGTTGACAGATTCCATTTGGGTCTACTAACTGCACTTTTCTTCCCAAAAATAGAGCTTAAAGTCGTTAACTAAACGCTGGACAATGAAACACTGCCCATTACAGCAGAATAATACACGATGGAAAGTTACTATTCTCCTAATTCAAGTTACGCAAACGGTGCACAACAGTGGCGTAGCTACTGGGGGGGGGGGGGGCGGGGGGCAGGGGGCAAGCTGCCCCCCCGGAAAAATTTTTGGGGAAATTGATGAAGATGGGGAAATTTGATGAATCTTCTTATTATTACAAAAGTTTCACAATAATTTCTCAAAATTTTTGTTAGAATAAGAAATTGTGAGACATTTTGCATACATAATTCGTATTTTCATGCAACAAATTAACTCAGATTTCGTCAGTGTCGCATGAACCGGCCCATTTCGCGTTCCACAGAAATGTCCTCTTCGCGTAGCAGATTGAATGTTCTCTTGTGCTTGTATACGCACTGGGGTTATGATCAGTGCATTTCAGTGCACAGGAAGCTGTTATTCAGGTGATACTTTGGGAATTCATCAGTAAAAGGATGTGAAAACTGACAAGTCACTACCGTAGAGACCCCCGAGGTTGTTATGTTCTTCTACAAGCTAGCAGTAGCTGTACGATTTTACTGTGTGTACATAACGATGGATCGGGCTGAAACAATCCATGGCCAACGATAAACTTAAAGTTTATCTAGAAATTAGAATTAACGGAATCCGTTGGCACACTTAGATTTTGCTACTTAGCCTAATCCTTGGAGACTTACAAGCTAGTTCGGGAAAACAGCTTTCTGCTCACTTTGAGTTTAACAATAAATGGAAAATGAGTACCTTGTAGCCTTCTACACATAACAGACTGCTTTTCTCATAGGATATCCTGTGTGATCGAGCCACTAGTAGGCCTACTTAGTGGCGTGCGAAGGGGAGACCATTGGGCCATGCCCCCCTCACAGATGCCATTTTTCTTTATTCTTAAAAATACGTAGTCTAACTTTATTAACACAGATTTTACTTCAAAAGATAGCATATGTGGCACCAGATTGCTTATAAGGACACCCAATTTTTCAAAATTTTTCAAAGGGGAAGGATTGTCCCTGCAAGGTCTTTCAGTGATGCCAATTTTTTTATTCCTACAAATAGACCTAGGCAAATTCTGTCAAATTCCAATTTTTACTTAAAAAGGTAGACTCTGTTTTCCACTGGTACCATCGATAAAAAAAAACTACATTTTTAGATTCTCTTTACAAGCATAAATACGCTATTTTGACCATCTGATGGGTCTGATTTTTCGAAATTTTCTTTTCGCTCCGCGCCAACCAATGGTGGCGCTTCGCTCGGTCTTTTGGCAAAATTACATATTTGGAGTAAAATTAGCTCTTATCTCTCTGATCACTTTGCAGTTTGCGAACATATTTTGAAGTGAGCATTTTATTGCAAACGACAAAAGAAGAAAGCGACTGGCTAGATTCTTCGTATTTGCCTGGAAAATGCTATTTCCGGCCATCTAAGGGGTCTGATTTTTCCAAATTTTCTCTACGCTCCGCGCCAACTAATGGTGGCGCTCCGCGTAGATATTCATTATGACAAAATAACATTTTGTGGCCAAAGAAAACCACAAATAACCATCAGTGCTCTTCTATTTTGACTCCTAAAAGTGTGCAAATTTAATGATAAGATTTTACTTCGTAAGGTAGCATAAATGGCATAAGAGTGCATGTACAGACACAAAAGTTTCAGTTTTATCCTCATGAACCACCACGATTCAACTTTTAACACTGTTCCCGTCAAAGTCGAAAATCTTGCACCATTTTGCATGTAGGCTCCTTGAAAACGTCAAAAAATTTTCGGACACCCCTCTACTTAGACCATACTGCATGCCCCTTCCCCTTCAGAGAAATCCTGCGTACGCCACTGCTTTAGTACATACAAATAAACCAGATACTGTTTACCAAAATAATATACTTTGTTATTTCCGATTGCTCTCTGTTATACTTTATGATTAAAATGCAGGTAATATTACAAAATGGCATGGTAATGTTGTTATACTTGCAAGTTTGCATATTTTATATGAAATACATACACATTGACCGGGAAAAGTTTTGGGGAAATTTCATACCTTTGCCCCCTGGAAAAAATCCTAGCTACGCCACTGGTGCACAGCGAGTGCACCCAGCGTTAGCCATTAACCCACTCTCTCTCTCTTAATTCAGTAGATTTAAAATTAGTCTAACAGAGTTAAAATAAATCTAAAAGATTGGAATAAATGACCAATCGAACAACCGATTGATCCCTAGTTCCACTCTTTTAGATTTAAACTCCAGTAATTTAAATCTAACGATTTAAGAGAGCATGGGAGTGCATTTTCTTGCCCTAATGCACAAGTCTAGAGTTTGTTTATTTAATACAGAGCAATATTTTGATTTAAAAAGACGAAAACAGATAAATTTCCCTCATAAATAACCATATCAAAACAGTATAAGTCAGAAAAATGGAGTAGCCTACGATGAGCGTTTCATTCATTACTGAGAGATTATCTACAGGAATATCGCACGGTCATCTGACCGTAATGTATCAGTATAGGCTAACTAAGGATTATAACGAAGAATGAAGTCATATATATTTATTTTTTTTCTTCAATCTCAATTTTATTCTATTAAGGTATTGTAGACGAAGTAAGGACGGGAGCAGTAATATTTCAGTCTACAAGCAAAACTTAGTCCCTGATTTTCTTGCTTATAAATAAGTTTTGAACATTCATACTTTTTGGAAACAGTTTTCTTTCATTAAAGTCATGTGACATAAAAGTGATAAAGTTGGGTATTTGATGTAAAACTCATTGAAAACCAAAAAAGCCACAATTCCCATCATAATCCTTCAAACATTGACCATTTCAGAGAATAATTTATGATTTACACTTAATTACTAATAAATATGAGCTCAATATGCAGATACGCAAATTTTGTGATGTATAGGGAAGGAAATGCCATATATAGCTAATGGTATCCTTTGTTTTTGCAATCTTCATTTCTAGGACAGTGGTAACATTAGTTCACCCTGAGGGTTTTATTTTGAAAGTTTTAATTGTGTCCTTGGAAGTCATCAGTACCAATTACCAAGCCACAAACTATCTGATGAATAATTACAAGATAGCCTAATTAATACAGGGTTACAAAAGAAATGTCCACAGTGTACAACACCCCACATCATTATTTTTGCATGAGGAAAAAGTTGCTTCAGGAACGTTCAAACTTTGAAGAGGTATATTTTGAGATCCGGGAAAGATACTGATATAATTCCCTTTCCATTTTCCATTTTTCCTTAGGAAAGCTTGCTCATTGCTGCCAAGTAAAATTAGAACTTTTTGCTGACATTTCACACTACACCTTTAAGCTACAATCCTGGACAAAATGTTGGGACACTTTTACACAAATGTAGCAACATCTACCAAATAGTTTCGTCGGTCTTTCAAAACTCCCCTCCCCCTTTTTCAATGTTGCCCAAACCAAAATTTTAGGAGTGTTTCAACATTGAAAGGGGGAAGCTGGGGACTGTCCCATGTATTTTTGGCCAGGAATTTTAGGTTGCAAATATAGGCTTTTATTTAGCCTTTGAACACAGTGGTGTTGATGTGGGGCATATGTAATCCTGCGACTCCTCATTTAATAACACCAAATGCATGGGCACAACCAGAGGGTTTCTTTGACACTTCGTAGGAGCAATTTAACAGTGCCTGCATAACCATCGGCTGCGGTGCCTGCACACTATTAGGAGATTTGTTGGTGAACTGCTAGTCGGTTCCCCACAAGGTGTAGTGAGGACCATGAACAGTCTTATTGGAACCTGAGGGTAATCCGACATTGTGTAATTTGGTAGAGACAATAAAAGACGTGTTATTGAGAAGTTCGTAAACATGGTATCAGTCGTAGCCTACCCTACACTAATGACAATATTTGTTCTTCAAATACTAACAATGTTTTAAAGTCAACGAAGTGGATGATGTCTCGCTTTCGTTTGTTTTTCTGTTGTTCAGGGACCCGTCACTGTTTGTTCTTCTCCGTTATTTTAATGTGAAAAATATCCCCAAATGTCCTTTGCACTTACCGGAATCAATTGAAAATGAAGGGGACGACGCGTCCTTGTCGCGGTATTCTGTAAAATTGCACTGTCCAAGCTTCTACTTCCGGTTTTGGGTATTGCATTGTAAAAAACAATAAAGTCCTTAGAAATGCACCAAAAAGAACCAGACAGTCAGTGAAAGATGTAACAATATGACGAAGATATTATTTTAACCTTATAAATAGAATCTAAGCAGTCGTTACATCGAACTTTCGTTTGCAATAAATTTTTCACAGTCTTCAACAATGAAAATGAACAATTGTAAAATGGTCAGAAAATTAACAGATAAAATGTACCACTGCCACTGTAACAATAATAATTGGAAAAGAGCTTGTATGTTAGGTCGTTGCGAAAATTGACATTGAAAACATTTCTTTCTCGAAAACGGTCGAAATAAGTGACGTTTTACATTTCTCCGAAATAATTGTTTGCACGGAGAAAATTTTAACTGCCCCTCCGAATGCAGGAAATGGCACTTCTCAGTCTCTTTTTATACTGAAAATCCATACTTTCAGGCTTTATTTTATAGTTCTTGTTTAATATGCGCTTTGCCAAAAATATTTTACTACCTTCAAATTTTATATTTTAATGGAGGGGGAAGCGGAGAGGGCAAGGCATTTGACTGGGGGTTTTTGCACTCTGAAATTCAGTTCCAGAAATCGAGTAACCTCTATTTGGAAGAAGAGTCGGTGCTAGTTAGTTATTGTAGTGCGCCGCACTACAATATTGGCATTTACTGGCCGACTGACAATTTCTTTTGTGAAGCCTGTTATGGCCCACAACTCATTTCCCTGCGCGTACCGTAACTTAGTTCGTACAAATATCCATGCTCTACCCTTTAACAATAGCAGTAAGTGCAATCTGTGGCCGTCTTTAAACAAAAATCAACTTCAAAAAAGCAAATACTACACTTACAAGGCTGATTTAAGGAGTTAGCTTCATGAAAGAGCATTGCGGATAAATTTCCAGAAAACGCGATGTAATGTGGTTCGGCCTTTTCACACTGAAGTGATAAGCCTGGAGAATCAATCGCTGCTTCCAAATTGGTATACGTAACACGGCGCCATTGCGTACACTATCGTTGAACAGTATCAAGACGTTATTGTACAGCATCTTCATCTAGCTACTACGGAGCAGGGTATTGCCAATTCCCTGTACGGAACGAATTGGCTTTACTGCATTGGATTAAGCGACTTGTGCTGTAGTTCTATTATCATGCTTTATTTCAGTGGTAAAAGCAGAAGCTATTTTGACAGCAGTCTGATCGAAACGTTTTTGTAGCATGCATTGCGAAGTAACGAAACACGGATGTTAAAACACACAGCGTCAACAGTTATTCGGCCTTCCACGAGACAGTTGTCATATGCATGCAGCGGTGCAGTCAGAGAGCTTGAGAGGGCGTCATTATTTAACATAAAGAACGGTGAAAGAGGAGTCGAGAACCGATAAAACCACTTCAGGCAGGAGTAAACAACACAACAGAGCATAACGTATGGCTAAGTAGGCTACTCAGCACGAGTCCTTGAACGGGACTATGCTTCGTCCACTTCATTTTACTCCACACTAGACTGTATACGGAGTAGGTCCTACCGTGAAGCGCAGTACACGGTCTTGTTCAAGGACTACTCAGCACTTGCTTCATTGTTGGCAAATATGCTTCAAAATAAAGATAGTGACTGACTATTAGCATAGAAGGTCCGGATTTACTCCATCATTGGTTACTCTTCTATGATTTCTTTATGCTTCCAGCCAAGGAGCTGGGAGACAAGTGGTCCATCTTTGTACTATCAAGAAATAGGGTTGAGAGGAGTGGCCAAAAAGAAACAACAGCCCCTCTTCCCGCCATGAACAAATCCTAAAGTTCAAATAAGAACTGGGCTACTGTACTAACTGAAAAGACATCTTTAACACGCACTACAATTCTGCGTATTTGCAAGCAAATGCAGTTCTAGTTAGATAGATGGAATTTACGACCCAGTTTTTAGTAATTGGCTTAAAGTCAGTTCGGCCACGGTCTTTTTCCAGTTGTGGCTCACTGGCTTGTTTTCCCTGCCCCATTGCTTTTGCTGATCACCAATCACAATTGCAGTAGTTTCCATTTTTAAAGTCTTTGGTATGACCCGGCCAGAATTGAACTCCCGACTGCAAGTCGGATACTCTATAACCACTTCATCATGCAGTCGGTCTGGAAAAAGGAGTCTATGAGTTTTTTGTGAAGTAAGAATCGCACCGGCCTAAGTTCCGCCTCGCGACAAAAACTTGAAAGCACTTGCAAGTTATTTCGAGCAAGAGGAGGCCACCTATAGTACGGATGGAAGAGGGTTAGCTCACAGCAGGTATAGTCGATTAGGTACAAGTAGGGGGGACCACAGCCTTTTTTCAATAGTGGCTCACTGGCTCGTATTCTTTCCTCCAGTTAGTCGTACATCGCAGGGGTCAAACAATGGAACAACTGTTGCAACGAGGTTAAATTCCACACGCGCGAAGTAGACTTACCGGGCGTATGGCAAGCCGTTTGAACATTTACCTCGCAATTCCACTTAAGTGGAATGCATTTCACTTAAGTGGAATACAATTCCACTTAAGTTAAATTGAATTCCACTTAAGTGGAATACATTTCACTTAAGTAAAATGTATTCCACTTAAGTGAAATTGCATTCCACTTAAGTGAAATTGAATTCCACTTAAGTGGAATTAATTCCACTTAAGTAAAATGTATTCCACTTAAGTGAAATTGCATTCCACTTAAGTGAAATGCATTCCACTTAAGTCAAATGTATTTCACTTAAGTGGAATGTATTCCACTTAAGTGGAATTCAATTTCACTTAAGTGGAATTCAATTCCACTTACGTGGAATGACATGGATCGCTACCGTATTTCACTTAAGCTAAATTCTATTTCACTTAAGCTGAATTGAATTCCACTTAAGTCGAATTGAATTTCACTTAAGTGGAACTGAATTCCGCTTAAGTGAAATTGAATTCCACTTAAGTGGAATTCAATTCTATTCGACTTAAGCGAAATGTGATTGGTCCAATTCTATTCGACTTCAGTGAAATGTGATTGGTCAGCTCCCAGGAGGCTTTGATTGGCTAAGCCATAGCGCGCTAGACGTGCACTATATAAAATATACAAAGGGCCGACGCTAGGCCTGCATGTAGCAGCTAGATATTATACTGGATTTTCACTAACTTATGAATGGAGCACTCACTAACTCTGGATTAATACTAAGTTAAGCTTAGGCTAGCTAGGTCCTTTCACATTTTTCTGGTGGTATGCGTTCAGCCGCGAATACTGCTCTGTCTGAACAGGTTTCCTCATGTTCTTGATGGTTCTCCATGACATCCATGACCGAAATATGTTCAATTAGGTGCTGGATTGACGACTTCATTTCGTGGAAGCTTTCGGTATCTACAAAGTTTCGAATCCTTTGAATGTTTCGCAAACATGATTCGAGCCTTCTTTTGTGGGCAGTGTGCTGAATATTTTCTTGGCTGAGGCTCGTCACCACACTTTGGACAGTATTTCTAGGAGTAGAAATAATTCGATCACATTCCAACAAAGTAAGTTGTGAGTGACCAGCCATTTCTGGTGGATATCGGGATTTTGAGCATGCATCCCTGCAATCCTGCATAATAACTTATCGCGCGAGGGTAGCTGTGGCTGGTTCTTACGTAATACCCCACGCGAACGGACGTCAATCTATGGCCAAGTGGAAACTATTTCACTTAAGCTAAATGTGTTGAACCGTCGTTCTATTTTGCTTAAGCTAAATGCTATTTCACTTAAGTGAAATTGTATTCCACTTAAGTAAAATTGAATTCCACTTAAGTGAAAAAGCATTTCACGTAAGCGGAATTGCGTTTAGCTTAAGTTGAATTGTATTTCACTTAAGTGAAATAGCTAGGCTATTCGACTTAAGCAAAACGTAATTTCACTTAAGTGGAATACAATTCCACTAAGGTGAAATTGTATTCCACTTAAGTGGAATACATTTCACTTAAGTGGAATACATTTCACTTAAGTGGAATACATTTCACTTAAGTGGAATTGTATTCCACTTAAGTGAAATGCATTCCACTTAAGTGGAATTGAGAGGTAAATGTTAAAACGGCTTGCCATACGCCCGCGTCCTATCTACTACACAAAGCAGCTGTTCATATTATTAGTTGTAAAGGTGCACGCTGACGTACGTTTGAAGTACTGAACCTTCCTTATAAAGGTATTCTATGTGTTCTACGCGTAACTCAACGAGGGTTCTTCAGATGTGTGACGTCATATGCATAAAGTCTATTTTAGCTTGTTAAGGTAAAAACACGATAGCCTTCGAATAAGCGAGTTCGGTAATTCTTCGCCGCATGGAATTGTGGGGGCAGAGCGCGGGATACACAAACCGAGCTCAGCACATTGTGTACGGCTTTCCCTTGCGTTCGTCAGACGTACATACAACATTATCTAAGTGTCTAGCAAACCCTTACGAAAATAACGAAATTAGGGGTCTCAGTCCTACTTTACCGCAGATTAAAATGCAAATTTTTACACCAAAAAGACAATTTAGACACAGTCCACTGCAGTAAACCACACTTGAGATGCCTCCTTATGTTATGGATGGATCGAGGAAAAATGTTTTCACGAAATGTTCATGTAAAGTAAAGCTCTCGATTTAGTTAGGACTTACGCATTACGGGAAACGGATGGTCTTATACTTAAATTTTAAGAAATATATATTAAAATTGAATTGAAAATTGTTGCAAACTTATATCAGTTACAGTGACGTAGCTAAACAGTATTCCGGTGGGGGGGGGGGGGGGCAATTTCCGCCAAACTTTGTAAGTGTGAAAACCAATGTCTTACGGGGTGGTTAGTGGCGCGCAAAGCGCGTTTTAAACAAATATTTTATAATGTGGAGTTTGTATTGCAGGCAATTTGATTCTGGGTTTCTTGAAAGAAAATTTCAAAAGTTGGGGGATTACTGAAAAATCTGCATTTCTTATACCGGTATTGGCTATTCTAAGATTGCATGGCGACCCGTTGTTGCTCTATACGTAAAGTTATTTAAGGCTCTATTGCGACCTAAAAGTAAAGAACTTATATTGGAAAATATTGGAATTTTATGAAAGAGAATTTATGAAAATAGCACCGTAGTTGCCGGTCTTCTATATACTTAAGGCAAATTTCCGATTTTGTCATTTCCAGAGCTCGGGAAAAAGTTTACCAGACTGATTTATGAGCGCGCACTAACTGCATTAGGAATTGCAATTTGGGGTGCTCGAAGCACGCGAAAAATTTGTTCTGTTTAATCAAGTAATTACCAAATATCGAGGTTTTATTGGAGAGAATTTGGAATTTCATGGAAGGAGAGTTGGGAAAACCCTATTGTAGTTGACTGGTGGCACAGATTGCAAATTTACCAAATTTTTCATTTTTCAGAGCCAGGGGCTATTGCGCCCCCTGTAGCGATGCCACTGATCAGGTACTACTTTATGCCTATTGACCCTTTTTTTCTCAATCAATGATATGTACAAAACAACGAAGCGAGTTATTACAATTATACTGTAAACAATATTAAACATAAAACGAAATACAGGGGGAAATAAATGTGTTGCGTAATATTAAAATCAAGATGAAGGCTATTAAACAATGGCTGCCATTGTCTCATGAACGCATTTATATTAGAAGAAGTACACGCATTGTAATGTAGTGATTGTATCAAACTCCTTGCATAATTTTGAAAGTGAACAAAATTCAAGATAGTGTTTTGCATTTTGCACTTGTAAATATAAAATTTGAACCATATCATCAGTACATTTACAGCTCTGTTTTCAGCTTGATCCTTCAGGATGCCAAAAATCATATTCTGTGGGCTAAGGTATAAGGTATTATTAGTAGAAGTATTGACGAAAATATAATTTCCTCCATAAGATATGTACAATACATACAGATTCTAAATAAAGGAAGATGAAGTTTTTTTTTTTTTTTTTTTTTTAAATTTTTATTTTCCTCATTTGTCACTTATTACAATATTTTCCAATCACATAAATTAACATCACAACAGAATGCAGGTGATAAAGTAGATTTTCAACATTGTCAACAATCGTTTGTAAAAAATAAGTAACATATCAAAGAAGATATCTTTATAACGCTTCAACAATACCTACAAATCCAAATCTAGTAAATTAAACCAGGGCAACCAATAACGTTCCCAGATACCCACCTTCAAGTCTTTCTTTAATATGTATGAGTAGAGCATGAAATAATTTCTTAAGTAATGCAATAGCCCGATAGAAGATGGGAGTGTTTTCATTTGCTTACAGCGGAATACATAATATTTTATTAAAATTATCACTAGATTGAGAGCACGTGAGAAATCACCCCCAAATAGATGAAGTTCTATAAATAATTTCAAATAATAAAACAATAACCGACCTTATTCGCTTTACTTACACCAAGATACCTTCTCTTTAAAATAACTTATCTAGAATCTTTGAGCCTGTTTTTGTTACTGATCAACTTCGCTGTCCAAATATTCACTTCACCTGAAAATAAAATTCAGAGTTCCCGTTAAGCTTTTTTTTCAAATATTGATAACATGTCCTTTAAAATGTTACCATGGAACAAACATTAGATAAATACTGACTAAGTTAGGTTCTGGGTAAAATTTATCAAATGCTCCCAGCACTACTAATGCACACACATATATGCTTTCAGTTTATTCACCGCACACAAACACTTCATTCCAAATCAACATAGCCTACATGTACCTTTCTGTTGGATTAGTTAAACCTGATCCGAAAGTAGGACACTTCTGTATACAGTAAATATTAAGCAGACATTCTCTTTAGTTAAGACCATCACTCATCTTTGCAGAGGGGAAACCCCTGTTCCAAGTACAGCACGCCAGCTATGTAATGAACAGTTTTAAATTGTACAGCCGAAACTGGTCTTTGGTCGACTAACATGGAGTACGGGTCTATAGGGAGTGTCCGCTCTCCTTTGGAAAAAAAAAATTTTGAATTTTGTGACAAGTGCTTAGATTGCAAATGGTGCAATATTTGAATGGATTTCTGTCCCAATGGAGAACTGGCAAAATGCACCATCGTAAACTACGGTTTACCATGGTAAAACTATGGTAAAATTACAGATTTACCATGGTAAATCATGATAAACTATCGAACATCTTTGGCTGGTTATTCTGGTGAGACCGCGGACTTATATACATGGACAGAACATGTAACGTGTACGTCCTATCCGTAGCTAGTCTCCACCGACTGGTACAAAAAAGGCGCACCAAGCAAGGAGTTGTCAGGGACTCCCTGCACCAAGATGGCCGCCGTGAACTTATAAATCGTCTGATTTGACGACGGTTCTGTTATATGTTAAGCAAAAGTTAATCTTGAATGGGGAAAAATATCATGTCCCTTCCAAACGTGAAGTGATTTTGATCTAACCTTGCCATATTTTAAAAATATTTCAACTTTGTTGTAAAATCTGGGAGTTGACTTGAGCAAGTCTAAACTTTCACACAAAACCATAGCAGACAGCCATATTGGTGCGCTTTTTCTCACACAACGGTAGCGACAATGTACCGTGCAGTTTACTCTGTCCATGCATAGGAAGTCCGTGGGTGAGATATATTCTGCAAAAATTTACACTTGCCTGGATGTTGCTTTTCAGATTTGTTTGTGCGACATTTGACGTCTTATACTCTAAAATCAAAAGAGTGAACTTAGTCACTCTTTGATAGAGTGAAAAGTGTGAATTCGCTCCATTAGAGTAATAATTCACTCCAAGAAGATTGAAATTCACTCCAAAAAGAGTGAAATTCCCTTAAAACGAACGAAGTTTCCCTCTTGATGGAGTGCCCACAGTGATCGCTCTTAAAAAAGAGCGATCATTGCAGGCACTCGTGGAAGAGTGAATTTTCCCTCTTCCTCTAGTGAATTTCACTCTTTTTGGAGTGAACTTCACTCCTCTTGGAGTGAATCATCACTGTAATGGAGTGAATTTACGCTGTTCACTCGATCAAAGAGTGACTAAGTTCACTCTTTTGATTTTAGATATATTTGCGGCACCGCCGCACAAATAGGTGCTGGCTGAAGCCTTTCTGCCACATTGATCTGTTATTGCAATGCCTGCTATTAAACAAGCATCCCCTCAGGAGCAGACAAGATAAAATTTTAAAAAAATGCTCACCTTGGAACTTATCACTGCCCTGTGCCACCTCTGAAGTGAACTCAGCCAGGGGTTGATCTTCCAAAACAGACTCTGAAAGACTCAATCATTTTGAAAGGATTGACGTGACCTTTTTATGCGTTACTTTAGAAGCAAATTTCTTGAAATAATTTGTGACTAAAGAAAGATGAAAATATAATTTTTAAAGTTTTTGAAGAGTTGTTTAAAAAATTGAAGAGCAATAAAGGTTTGCAAAAAGCTTTGCAAAAAAGGCTTTTTAAAGGTTCTGTGTGAGCGCTGCACTTTAAATTTCGCGGACCACTAATTTATCTGCGGACCCCTATTATTTCCACGGAACCCACGGATCACAACGGACCCCTTTGCCCTTCGAGTACCCCACACAACCTTCACGGACCCCCTGAAGGTCCGCGATCCCCTGGTTGAGGACTACTGTCAGCTGGACTACCTTTTTATAAGAATCACTATAGGCCATTCTTGCTACAGTCCACCCAAAAATAACAATGGCACAAAGTGGTGGGATATTTAATATGTACGTTTTTTCCTTTGTTTTCCTTTTTTGTCACAGTAAAATATCAGTTGACAAAAAGACCCATAGATTTATTAGATTTCCTTAATTCTGTGTTAAAACAACTGTTAGTGACTTACACTTCCGAAGATTGGCTTCCCAAAGATGTCTTCATGTAAATCATCATCTTCTATAAAATATAATGTAAAAGAATATGAAAACTACATACTAATTAGTTATCGCGTGAGCAGGTAACTTAAACATGTGACTGACGTCATTTAAAGGCCCAATTCTCTCACCCCAAGCAGTACCAATTCTCCTAAACTGCTCACTTAAGCCCCTACCATAATTGTCTGAAATTCATCCTCATTCAGACACAATTTCAGTTTTATTGCTACAGGGTGAGTATAAAAATGCTCAATGTGTATAATAATAACACTCTCAGTACAGTTCATGTTGTGAAATATAAGTTTTGGTACCTTTGCATTATTTGAATTAGCTGTCAATCAAAGAGCTGACCCAACTGAGAATTTCTGTATACCCCTACTAGATTTGTAGATTTGGGTGAGAGGATTAGCCCTTCAAGGAGTAAAACCAGAGTTTGTTAATTACCCTCTAAAACATTGATCTTTTAAAGAGAACTAATGCTTTTTGTTAAAGAGGGTTTTTATATTTTAACCGCTACGGTGTGTTTAGACCGTGCTGGTCTCATCTCAAGCAATAGCGTTCTTACAGGGAGTAGTACACTGTTAAAAAATTTCTCTGTAAATTTACATAATTTTTATGGCAAATTTTTTTCCAACCAAATAATGTTTTTTTTACAGCCAGACTGTAATCATGAAAAAACATTAAGGGTTTGTTTTTTTCTTTACAGTTTTTGCTTGTAAATTAATTTAAAAAAGTCTACTTTAAAATCGAATTACAGAATTTTTCTGTTTTGTTTACCTTAATTTTATATGAATTTACAGCCTACTGTTTTCATTCCCGACGTTTTAATATTTATTATAATATCGCTTTTTTACCTTTCATATGTTATTACGTAACATACACTTCATCATTACGTAGATCAGGTATTTGCTTATCAACGTAATGTGTCGTTACGAAGTTGTTTTCAATTAAAACACATTGAGGATGCTTTGTTGTATATTGTTGTCAAATAGACTGTTATCTCAAGGAACTTTGTAATTGGAAAGTCACATTTTTTGTACAATATAATAATTGTTTTTAAAATAAATACGACAAAGAATGCAAATGCATTGGTTGCAACATTTCCAGACAAGGTAAACAATAAGTTTATCACTTCCTGATTAAAAAACGCCAAAAAAGATATTTTTCAAAGCAACAGCAATCCTTTTGTTAGGAAAATGCCTACAAAATAAGCTCCACTCATTTATGCAAAATGAGATTTACGTCATAAAGTGGTAAATTTACAGACTCTTTCAAGTAAATTTGTGAAACGTTTTTAATTTGCTCCGATCAAGTGCATGAGCGTCTGTGGTGATGAGTTGACATCAGTATACCAATTATCAGTGCTCTGAAATTAGGGCCTTACAATTCTTTTTACATAAAAATGTGTGACAAAACACCAGTTGTATGATATTTATAACTAAGAACGTAATAACTTAGTATGCTTTTATAATAAATGTAAGTTAATTTTCAACTAGGGCCATAAATTTACCAAAATTTTTTTTCTTTAACTGAAACTTCTCAGAACGATGCATGTTATATATTGAAAATTTTCTGGCTATTTCTTATTTGTTTGTTTGGGCTTATTTTTGTTTCTTTTTCAGCTTAAAAACAAAATGATGTTTGTTAAATGACAGTATTTTTATGTGAAATCAGAAAAATACAAAATACTGTTAAAATTTCTGTAAATTTACAGAAAAAGTTTTACAAAGCAGTAAAATTTGGTTAAAAAAGCAGACAGAAATGGTTTTTCAAATTAACAGAAAATACATGTTAAACAACCTTTTTTTATTGTAGCAATACAAATTGTCTGTAAAGATACAGAAAATCTCTATTAAAAGTAAAATACAAAAAGTTTAAGTTAAAAAAAGTCTGTAAATTTACAGAAATTTTTAACAGTGTAGAGTAAATGCAACTACATGTTAATTTTATTGCGTAGATTTCCACATTTGCATGAATGATGCATCGTCCGAAACTCCTGAAATGCATAATATTTTGGTGAAGTAAGTTGTTTCTGAAGTTTTTTTTTTGATGAAACGACATCATGTAACGTTGTTTCTGTCTATTTAATTTTGATTCCATTTTAAAGGATGCTTTGTTTCCCTTCAAAATTACAAACGTTTTTATGACATTAAACACTTCCTGTTTGCTTGCATAGCATGTTGCACAGAGAGGGTTTAATTCATTACATCACACCATAAGAGTGCTACTGCACCTTAGTACAAGGTGCATTAACTTTCAGAAATACAAAGACTAATCTGAGTAGTACAACATTAACAATGACATCACATAGCTATTGCACGATGTACCATTTTAATTTGAGTGCCAAAACTTAAACATTTTATATTTCAGCTCAAGAATGTCCCATTAAGATGGGATTTGGACTGCTAGAATTCATTTTTTTATGCTTTTTATTATATGTTTTTGAATTTTTTGACTTGAAGTTCACTTAAAGTGCATAAGCAGTCGCTCCATACTTATATACAGCAGGGGCATCTATCTTGTTTGTGGAGAGGGTGGCAAAACTTTTTCCAAAAGCCGTAACCTTATAGATCGTGTTCCAGACCGGATTCGTCTATAGGAAGCAAATAAAAAACTTACCCACCCACATTGGCGGAACGTGCACATACACAGACCATAGATAGATGGCTCATTATAACTGTAGCATTTTTTCATTATCATAACATAACTTTAACAGGTTAAACGCATTTTTATCGAAGCCCTAAAGTCATGGGCGTCGAATTCGAGAGGGGGGGGGGCTGGGGGATGTCCCCCACTTTTATGAGTGGAGCCGGGACACTAAGGTAAAAGAACCCCCCCCCCCCCCACACACACACACACACTTTTTGTGACCTGAAACTTAAAAGTTAGGTACTACCAAAAAGACTATACATGTAGGTTATGAATTAAGGTGTGCTCTACCGATTACGATCGATTTCTGTGTCAATAGTTACAAGTTTATACCTTGCAAATCCCAAAACTTTTCGCACGCTCCGCGCGCTTGCAGTCTCATTGATGTTCTTTTCTCACTTGCATATGAAACAAACATTATTTATCGGTCTATATGACTACGTCGATTGTTCGAGTGCATAGGGTAGCAGGCGTGGTTACGAAGGAGCACAGCATATGGGAATTTGAAGAAGAGGAACCGTCCACTACTATGTTTTAATGAAATTTGTAATCTTTAGTGAATGACCAGCCTGGCGGTAGGCTTAACACATTTAAAGGAAAATGTCGCCGTGCACAGTCTGCGTGCAACTTTTTCTAACTCAAAATTTCGACAAATAACACATTCTTATAGCGGCGGTTCGACCATTTCGTATTTAGACCATTATTAGAAGTAAAATCACACTGAATTTTGCGAGATTAGAAACTTCAATCTGGAATAAGAGGTTCACATTCATCCTCTGTCTGCGGATAGTGTATGATGAGGTGTCGTTTGAAACTTCGAAGGGGCATATTTTAATGTTTTTTGTATCAACAGTCTTACACCGGTAGACCTATGCAACTGTTTCTTAGTATGACCAGTGGGTACCATCTCCCCCTCGATCTGTGATTTTCCTTAAGTAGATTGAAGTTTGCTGTGATCAGTTTATGGTTTTATTTTACCTTTTTCATCACAAATGGTTCCTTATTGTTACAACTTTTTGTACAAAATCCTTCGTAAACTATCTCAATTTTCCTTGTGATTCTATTTACTTACCCGGTATTTAAATTCACAATGACCGTATAGTCCGTTGAAGTAATTACTCACACTTTCAAGACCATGTTTTCAAAACCTTGGAGTTCCCTAATAACTCAAAATATTGAAACATTTAGAATTATTTTGCATCTGGGCCCCGTTTCTCAGACACCCAGTGGCGTAGCCTTAGGGGGCAAACGGCTTTGAAAAAATGAAGAATTCGGAAATTTGCCATTTGTGGAACCAGTCTACTATATAGTTTTGACAACTCATGAAATTCCGAAATTCCAAATTTTCTCCAACAAAAGCTCCATATTCGTCATTATTTGTTTCAAAAAAAGCAAAATTTTCCGCGCGCTTGGCACGCCGCAATTTGAAATTACTAAGCAGAAGTGCTCGCTCATATCTCAACTCGGTAAACTTTTCCGAGCTCTGGAGGTGACAAAATCGGAAATTTGCTACATGTGACACCAGATCATGAAGTGACAACAGTAACTACAGTGCTATTTTTAAATTTTCTTTCATAAAATTCGAAATTTTCTGCAATATATTCTCTTGACTCAAAAATTTCGTCGGAGAGCCTCATTTCGTAGGCGTTGGATAACATTATGTAGCAACAACGATCTGACGACCTTTGGTCGCCGCTCAATCTAAGCTTTGCCAACAGGACATGCAAATTCTTCAGTAATCCCCCAATTTTTCAAGTTTCTTAACAGGAAACTCAGAATCCATACTTTCCTGCAAACAGAAGCTCCGTATTTTCAAATATTCGAAAAAGGACTAAAATTTTTCGACGCGCTTTGCGCCCCGCAAATTACGTCTATAATACAGTGGTGTCCACACGCAAAAAATCGTAAAATTTGGATGCTTACCTACCCACCCCCTTACCGCAAAAATGTGTAGCTACGCCGCTGTAGACACCTTACCAGGACACGAGAAAAAATTTTGGCAAGATGTCCCCCCCCCCACTTTGAAAATCAAATCGACGCCCCTGTCTAAAGTTATCTATGTACCACAGTGTCATATTTTATTCTGCATGTTATTTTTTAAACTGCTACAGATTTACTGCTTGAATTATTTGAGGCAAAGTGATATATTTCCCCCAATATTTTAGTTGGGGGCAATTGCGCAATTGATGAAACTCGGCGTAATGTCGGTAGAGCTTTCATTGTGAGTGGGTCATAAATGAGTCGGAAGTTATTCACACGGGGGGCCGTATCCTGCTGAAGAAGGCTGTCTTCCCCCAACCACTGTATCATCACAGAACGGAAACATTGTAGAGAAGTCTAAACAAAACGGTTGATGGACATGGAAGCGGAAGGACATATTTTGTTGGTAATCATAACGAAGAACTTCTGGTAGCATTACTTGTATACAGCCTAATAGCTACAATATTAAGTAGATAAGTAGTGTAGATGAGCTATTGCACTGTGCCGTTGGTGTCAGTGTTGCACGTGCACACAAAATATATTTAAACGATTCCGTTTAAAAAATAGGATACACACGAAAATGAGTACTCCCACTTGATAAAAATGAGTACTTCATCTCAATTTGTTTAAAATATTGCACAAATTGATTTGCAGTACTCACTTATTTCGAGAAGGGTTACTTATTTCCGTGAGTATCTCGTTTTTTAAACAAAATTGTTTAAATATTTTTGGAGCGCATGTACTATTGTTCAATGAATTTTGCCATTACCATGTTTTTCCACTTATCAGACAATTTTTAAATAGCAAACTAAAAAGTATTGGACTACAGTTTTGGTTTGCGTCTTTCTTTTTTATTAAAGTGTAGGCCTACCTCAAGTCTAAAATTTCAGAAATACATATTACAGAGGATAAAAAATGAATTCAAGCAGTAAATGGGAAATCCCCTCTTCACAGGGCATTTCTGTGCTGAGATATAAGATGTTGAAGTTCATTAACTCAAATTAAAACGGTACATTGCACAATAATTTGTGATGTCATTCTTGCACTACTAAAATAACAATCTTTGTATCTCTTTGTTTTACTGAAAGTTACTGCACCTTGTAACAAGGTGTGAAAGCGCTCTTACTCTTATGGGGTGATGCAATTATTAAACCCCTCTCTGTGCAAGAGAGTCTTTAATCGTGATGTTTGATCTTGTGCTGCACTGGACTGAGGCCGTGTTATTCAGCTGTTACTCAGGTGGGTTGAGGGGGGGGGGGTATGGTGTTTTCTTTCGTTACCCTCTTTGTTTTAGTAGTACACTCTTAAAAATGTTGGGCAAAATTTTACCCAACTTTTACCCAACGTTGGGCTCGTATACCACCACACCAGCATCTGGGCAAATTGTGCCCAACAAATGAGCAAATATTTTTACCCATATATTTGGCAAAAGATTGCCCCTTTTCTGGGTAATTTATTTTGCCCATTAGTTGGGCAGCAGTTTTTACTCAACCTTGGGGCAAACTTTACCCAGATGTTGGTGTGGTGGTATACGAACCCAACGTTGGGTAAACGTTGGGCATTTGGTTACTTGGAAGTCACGGAGACAAACGAAGTACACAAAGGTATTTCAATGTTTTCTAAGTTACAATACAATGAAAAACAACATTTAAACCCGCCTCAATAAACATCTTTTTATTTTGGTGAGGAATTTCGACCAATTCCTGACTGTTCATAAACTACCGTTAAGCACTACACATTCGACACAGTAACGTTGTAAGCCTAACGTTAGCCAGCCCTATGTAAGCCTAACATAAGCCTTGGATCTGCAGTACCTTGCCCAGCTTTGCGCCTCAATTTTGGACATTTATTGGCTTTCACTTCACAGAAATAACCGAGAAACATTTAAAACTTTTCCTTGAGAGATACACGTTAGTGTACACCTGTAAAAGTATTATTGAAGGCACCTAACCCACACGAAATAAGCTTTATCGTCACAATTTCTTCCGCCATTGTTGTTTTTCGTCTCGGACAAACGAGTCTTTCCGACGAATAGAAGTATTACGCATGCTCATTTCGCATACGTCATGGACATTTGCCCAACTAATTGGCAATGACCTTACAGGTGCCCAACCATTGCTGTGTTTGCCCAACTTTAACAAAACTTTGCCCAACGTTTACCCAGACCGTAAGTGCCCATTACGTTTTGCCCAGAATTTTTAAGAGTGTATATGTTTCTCAGAGGGTTGGTCTGTTATTTTCTCTGTCTCTTACCTGTTGAGTTTTTGTTACTGCTTTTGCACGTTGCTTTGTTTTTTGTTATGCTAGGGAGTCCATATCCCAAGCCCAACAGGGGTTTTCGTGTACTTGCCTTCACCTCATGCATATATGCCTCTATTAAATTTCATCTAATGTTTGTAATTATTTTCTAATTATGCATGAAGTGATAAAACAAATAAACGAAACGAAACGAAACATGCTATGCAAGCAAACAGGAAGTGTTCAAGGTCATTAAAAAAACATTTTAATCTCAAAGGGAAACAAAGCAGGTAATGTGAGTTGCACAACAAGCAAGTCACAAAATATGCCAGTTCGTAATTCGTTTTGGTGGCTATATGCACATACGTACTTCCTTCAAATCGTCAAAACAACTAATCCTGCACGTACAACACGTATCTGAGTTTTAAGGCCCAGTTCTCTCACCCCAAACAGTACCAATTCTCCTAACTTCTTTACTGAAGCCCTCCCACAATTGTCTGAAATCATGCTTATCCAGATACAATCTCAGTTTAATGCTTCAAGGTGAGTATAGAAAAACTCAATTTATATAGGCCTTATCAAAACACTCTCAGTACCGTTCATGCTGTGTAATATAAGCTTTGGTACTCTGAATTGTTTGAATTAGCTGTCAATCAAAGAGCTGAGCCAATTGAGAAATATGGTACCCCTGTAACAAAATTGTAGTTTGGGGTGAGAGGTTTTGCACTTTCAATGAAATGTTGTGAAATCATTCTTTCTTGTACCATCCATAAAGAACTCAGTGTGGTTTTGTGCCAGTGTAATGGGCTGTGTCTAAATTGTCTTTTCAGTGTAAAATTTACATTCTAATCTGCCATAGAGTAGGATTGATACCCCTATTTACGTTCAAGTTTGCAAAACACACTCTAAAACAGTTGGGTAAAACTTTACCCAACCTGCGCACTTTTTTTACCAAGTGCTGGGCACACCACATGCCTCCTACCCCCAGTTGGGTAAAAGATTACCCAACATAGTTGGTTAAAATATTTTGCCCAGCAGTTGGTCAACCTTTTTACCCAACAAAACCTTTCCCAACCTGGCTGGTTAAATGTTTTGCCCAGAAGCTGGTCAAACTTTTTACCCAACTATTTGGCACATGTTTTTAGAGTGTATATGATTTTTGCAAGAGGCAAACTTAACGATACCCTAAAACTTACACTGTTTGCCCTCTAGCAGAGTGGTTGGGGGCACCAGCGACGATGCACTTGGTTAATAAACAGTGAAGTGTGTAGTTTGAAATAACAAACTCAATCGTGCACTTTGTGCTTCTCCTCCCATTGATTACGTGGTAGTGAAAACTTTTTTATTTACACGACCATTGCTCTTAAAGTAATTTCGTCCAGATTTGTACTGCTATTCTACCGCTAGCTTTTTATTTACCAGATCCAACCTTATTCAACCATGAGATCTTATAATAACCACCTTTATTACAAAAATTATGTGTAAAACTTAACTGATCTTTTACTAATTGGTCAATTAAATTTTACCCAACTGTTGGGTACTTTAAAACTTATACCCAACACCTTTTACCAATACCTGGATTTGACTCAACCTTAATTTGACCAACAATATGGGTAAAGTTGTTTACCCATTTGTTGGGTAATATATTTGCTCAAGTTGGGCATTTTTAATTTTGCCCAACGCTTTTCACCCAACTGTTTGTAGCGTGCACTTACATAGCGTTTTATTTGCGTACTAACGAAAAAAGGAACGCGGTATACGTCATGTGCTAGCCCTGTTTGTATATCCCACGCTGTGTGCCTCACAATTCCATGCGACAACGAACTAACGAACTAGCTTATTATTGGGCAACGGACTATTTTGTTTTAAGAGAATAAAAATCAACATTTAATAGCTCAAAACTGCAAAGCCACTTTACTGTGGCAAAAACAAGTACACCGCACCTTTCAGTGGCGGAGCTGCCATATGGTCAGGGGCGGTCGCCCCCCCCCCCCCCCCCGACGGACCAAAATCGTCTGTCGGCGCCCTTTTTAGGTTTTTAACATACTTTACTCTTGTACCATTATTGGCAAAAGACATAATTTAATAGCGTTGTTTTAAGGCCAAGATAACAAAATGCTGAAACAGCCACCAGTAACTGTCCTATCTGCACTTTATTATGATGAAAATGGTCATCTCCTGTACTATAGAGGCTTTGCAATTACGTCACGCAACCGCCATGCTGGAGGACATTCATGCCAAATACACGTGGTTTTGTGCCGAGCGCACTGCACAGTGTGCACTGTGACATCCACGGTGTATACAAATTCAACGAGCAAGCGCGTCCCGTATGGTTTACTACGTAGTTACATGTACTCCAACATGGCCGCCGGAGAGTATTATGACGTCATGTGAAAAGCCTCTATAGGGATAGGTTTTGCCGTAACTTATCTTCATGCTTTATACGCACTAATGTATACTGTCGGTGTGCTAAGTTAATTGCTTCCACACCAAGCGTGTTTATAAGCTTACAAAATACGTACACAGACTGACATTAAATTTACTCTCCCGGCCAATAAAATATATTGCAAAGTGCGCAACAACAATTGTAACGCAAATAGCCCTCTTGTTGAAGGGGATAATTGTCAACATAGACAATAAAAAGAGATACCAAAATAGTTTCCACAACATTTTTCAAAATCATTTCAAGAGAACATTCAGGTTAAAATAATACTGTTATCATAGTGGTAATGGTTTAAGAGTTTTAATGAGCAGTTTCCATTTTTCTATTCCTCAAGTGACCATTCTCATGAATGGCTATTTCCTACACAGCACGATAATCCCATGAAAATGCTTATTTCTGTATTTTCATGGTCTCAAAAGTCAGAAAATTACATTTAATAAGCCTAGGTTTAGGCTTCTTTTATTTATTATGAATTCGGTATCTAGAGAACCAAGCAGACCAATTTGTCTTGGTTATTTCTTGCGATGTACTTAATTGGCTATTTCAAAGTGGTCACATGATGTAAAGTACGTCAATTAATGTGTGTACTTATCTTGATTTCCAGATACAAAAAATGTACACCTAACGGTGATTAATTTCCACAAATTTCCCCCCTGTAAGATTGCTTGCTATTTGGCTCTAGCAGGTTTAATCTTTATCTTCACAAAGTAGCCCGTTATTTCATTAAAATCTTAAATCGAGACCTGACAATTACAAAAAATATGATGACTGCCTTTATAATAGAATATGAAAGAAAGGGATAGACACATTGGAGTCTCTAGGTAGGGGTAAGGGGGGAACTTGCCCTCCCCTGGAAAATAAAAAAAAACTTGAAAAAAAGGAAAAATTAACATCAACTTTTCTTAACAGTTCACTCAGTGTTTTCCCTATTATATGCGGAAAATAGGCTTTAGAACTGCCATTTCAAGCAATCTGAGAGGCATTTGGGGCAAAAATTTTCTTCCGCTCCGCGCCAACCCATGGGTTGGCGCGGAGCTTTCCCCCTAAAAGAATTTTGTCCCCCTTCCCGAATTTCCTCTGCGGAGGCCCATGGACAGAAAATTTAAACAAGTTTCATCGAAAAAATTGATTAGGAGAAATGGCAAAGTAGTCTTCTACCAGGTGCGGAAAATCAAATGGGAAGTCTGAAAAGTCGTGGCTTCGATCGTGCTGAGGGTCAGAGTATTTACTCCTTCGAAGCGCCCCTGCAGACCATTTTCGCCCCTCTGCCCAAAATCCCTAGCTCCGCCACTGGCACCTTTACTATTTCATAATCCTCTGTATTATTATCGTACTAGTTGGGAGAGTGCATGTCTTTACGCAAAAACGTATGGTCCTCAATTTCTGTAATAGTGGTCGAACGTGAAAAGGCGTATTTTATAAAAGTTATTAATGAGACCAATCATCCTTATCTCTTTAAAGGGCCAATCCCTCACCCCAAACTACACTTCTTGTAGGGGGGTACAGAAACTCTCCATTGGCCCAGCTTTTTGATTGACAGCTAATTCAAACAATGCAGAGTACTAAAGCTTATATTACGCAGCATGAACTGAGAGTGTTTTGGGGGTATACACAGAGCTTTTCTATCCTCACCCTGAAGCAATAAACTGAGATTGTGACCGGATAAGGATGAATTTCAGACAATTGTAGGAGGGGATTAAGTAAGAAGGTTAGGGGAATTGGTACTGTCTTGGGTGAGAGAACAGGGCCTTTAACCTTGAAATCTGATAATGTCATAGATTTTGTTCCCTTTGGTCCTTAAATATTGCAAATTACTTTATCCCATTGTTGAGTCTATTTTGGGAATTTTGGATGGATTTAATAGTTCTTAAAAATGCTTGTTATGCACATTTTTCAACAAATAAAACGACCCCCTCTGAGTAACGTGTTCCTGACGGCGGCATCCTGATTTCAGTGTACGTGTCATCCCTCCATCAGCTTAAAGGGAAAAATTGCGTTTAAAATGCTCCAACATAGCATTAAAAGTAATTATCTCTGGTCATTATCAAATCATTCGGTCTCAACAATAAACCCCAACAATAGCTTCATATCCTAAAAATACTATGCACAAGAAGAGCTATGGAAGTTGTATATTTCGAAATGTTGAAAGTTTGGGTGAACAAATTATTCTTGAGCGACAAACAACTGAATTTGTATCTTAGGGAAACTTATTTCTTTAAAAGAAGACTACCATACTGCCTTATTTCTAATTATTTATCACTCTTTGCCAATAAATATTTGTTTTAAGAGGATGAAATTTCCATGTAAAACAAACTTAATATTTCCCTTTAAATCCAAATGTTACCCGTTGACCTTTTACCTATTGCGCAATACTGTTCCATGTAGAAACTTCGAACTGGTCTATGGGAGGACACATAGACCCATGCCCCGCCCTGCTACCGCCTCCTAAGTTTATCTGCTCAGTCGACTTCATTTGGGAAAATCGTGATCAGTCCACATGACAGATAAATAGTCTTACTAGAATATGATCGCACCAGGGCTTAATAAACGAACATTGACCAAACTTGCCAGGAGGACTGGAGGGCGTTTCTTGACAATTATAAGGGTTTTAGCCACACTGTAAACACAAATCAGTCAAGTGGTGTCTGGATTGACTGACCATGTTAGTCACTCATATTTGACTAACTTGTAATGATATCTGACTAATTTCGAAGTAATGGACGAAAGAATATCAGTCAAAACTTAGTCAAGGAGGCTTAATATTTGTTAGAAACTACAGTAATCTAACTTGGATCAAATATTGGTCAAATTTAAGTCAACATTGTTGACTAGTCAGTTAGGGGACTGTTTTAACTAATTTGTGTTTATATTGCAGGGATTCGATTTAAGGAGTCTGTATTTGTTACGGAGTACAGCAGTGCAGAACCCAATGGGGGAGGGGGGAGGAGGGAGGGATGCAACCACCACATCTAAACGTAATCGGGGGAAGTCAGTCAGCAGGAGGAGATGGCTCTAAAGCAGAAAACAGCATTTAATGAGCCTGGCCGAGCAACGGGCGACTTTTGGTAGTAATGCAAGTTAAAATATGCTTCGAAGCACCATTTTACATCTCAAATTTCTTCAAAAAACAAGTGTTCCACAGGATGAGGGAACCCCTCCCCTTAGAAGGCTAAGGTTCCTTCTCCCACGACATCAGACATTAACACCTTGCGCTCTCTCTCTCTCTATTTTCAAGGGGACAGCTTCCTTCATATTGGTCACTAGCATGGCACCATATTACATCTCAGCCCTTTTCAATATGCAAATTTTTTTCAAAGGTAGAGGAAACCACATGTAAGTCGAGGAATTGTACAGTCTTCTCCCCTCACAATTCCTGCACAAGACATTGTTGCATAGCCTTCTTTTTATTGCCCGCCTTAGAGGCCCTCTCTTGTAATTTTACAGCCGTCTACAAAACGTTTTGTCTCAAAGTTGGTGAGACGTTTCGCAGAGCAAAGGACGTGATTAGAACTGAATGAGCACAGTGTATTTTGAGAACATTTAACGCAAAAGCTTTGGAAAAGAGGTGTAATAGACGCTGAAAATTGCGATGATGAATACATTAGAGGGAACGTGACTTATTAAAACTGACGTGATGGTGTGTAGTTTGCATAATTCGTATTTTATTGAAGTTAACTAAATAAATAAAAGCTTTGAAAATGATACAAGCTAACATTGTTTGTAACAATTTAGTCTATTCGACGGAAATCATAGTTCTTCCAAAAGTCACGGTTACGACGGATAGCCGTGGCATAATGGAAGCAACGGTGTTCTTGAAGGACATCAGTTAAATATAATAACCTAAGTTAGCAAACTTATGTGGGGCCCCATTTATGGGTGGACCTACTTGTGGCCCGTTTTATTTTCCAAACAATACCCATACTGTAAGGGGTCCATATGAGTAGCTCAGACATTTATCTCTGGGGTATTGTGCTCTTTACCGACGATTACCTACGCATCAGTTGCCAGCATGGGCAACAGGACTATTCCATATTCATGGGTAATATGGACGGGTCCATATAGGCCCCTTATGTAAATCCTGGGTGCAAACGTATACTGGGCCCCATATACCGACCAATAAGGGTCCCTAAAGGACTCTACATAGGAATGACATCTAAAAAATGCACAAATTATCGTGTATCGTGTACGCCTTTATGTATTAAAGGATACAGACTAGGATGGGAAGAATGCAGGCTCGAAGCCAAGGTGCCCCGACCACTAAACAATTTTGCACCTTCAGAACGTTTGCATCATAAAAGTTTCGTTTTGCAAACATTCTTTCGCCTGTAAATCCCTCTAAAATACACTTGACACCCTGAAACATACAGCAGTCTACCTCTTCCCAACTCCCATATTGTCTGCTTATGCGTGGCCTGTCGGCGGGTTTGCATATATACGTATAACTCTCCGAACTATAGTCTTTGCATACACACAATTGAAAGAATTCCCGGCTGATCAAATTGTCATTTGGTTACGTAACTGGCTGAAGGTACAGAACCGTCTCTATTGTTTTCTTTTGTACTCCAGACCTTTTCCAATCCAAAATGAACATACAAGGGACAGCACCGCCACTCCCCCCTTCAGTTTTGAAATTCTTTGAATTTTGAAAGTTTGATTTGAGGGAGGGGAGACAATATTGAAGTGGGAGGGAGGGATTTTGAAGAATTTAGGAATCTAGGTGTAGTTACAATTGTGCACAGTGCGTAATGTCCCGTTTTTTTTTCAAGAGTTGGTAGTAAAAGACGGGAACCACCTGGCAGTGTTTTTTAATGCAAAGATCGGATTGAAGGATTCATGGTTTGATTGATTCGTACGAACAAGTCCCATTAAGGTATCCCGTCATATCTTAGTATGCGAAATTTTATACAAGGCTCTTCTAATCCTTGCCCTTTTTCGAAAAGATTTTGTTTCGTATCTGTTCTTGACTTAAAGTTGACCTGTAGTCTCTTGAAAATGTAATAAAATCTATGCCAGATTTTGTATGACGCCACAGATTACACATGCCGTAACTTTCGTAAGTTAGAACAAGGGTATTTCATGACGTTATCCAGAATCCAGATTAATTTTCATTGCATTTTCACGAGACGACAGTTCATCTTTAATGTTTAAACTAATCAAATTGAAGAATAAAGACCACCCATTGTAACAGATCATTCATTTTTGAAGACGTTTGGGGGTTGAGAAGATTGGGTATGTAGGAACCCATGACAAAGTTTGCCAATCACGCCAAGCCAATGCCACCCTTTTCATACGTAAAGCTGCTTGATCAATGATCTCATATTCAAAATTTGCAGAGTAGTTCATATTGCGCTGAGAGAGTTTTGACCACAAATAATGATCTCGAACGTTATAGGTAGGCCCTGAACAAATAATCTATTACTGTATGTGGCCGAAAAATGGGCTTTTATTAGACAGTCGTGGAAGGGAAATATTGCGTTTGTTTTACATGGAAATTTCATCCTTTTAAAGCCGATATTTATAAGCAAAGAGTGGCAAATAATTAACAATAAGGTAGTGTGGTAGTTTTATTTTCAAGAAATAAGTTTCCCTCGGATAGAAATCCAGTTGTTTGTTGCTCAAGAATAATTTGTTCACTCAAACTTTCAACATTTCAAAAGATGCTTGGCAACTTCCATAACTCTTCCTGTCCATAATATTCTGAGGAAATGAAGCTATTGCTGAGGTTTATTGTTGAGACTGAATAATTTGAAAATAACTAGAGCTGTTTACTTTTAATGTTATGTTGGAGAATTTTAAACGCAACATCTCCCTTTAAGTACGGTAAGTAAGGAGAATTGAAAATGCCTGGGGGATCACTGATAAACAGCTGTCTTTAAGGGGGCTCATTGAGTTGATATCCGTAACTTAATGAGAGTGTTTAAGGGTCACTACCACATAACAATGATTATAGTTACAGTAGCATAATAAGTCAAGTGTCACATCCAGTAGTTACGGAAAAGCTAAAAATTTTGAATTTATTTGTGTCATGACTTGTAACTGTTTTGTACATAATTTGAAAAAGTGTTTGGGTGACAAATTTTGGAAATCTAAATTAAACCATTACGTACTCACTCATGAAACATTTATTTTTATGAAGGATATGGAGATTGTCTAAGTTTGACCATTTGTCATTGGTTTGTGAAGTAAACGAAACCGCTTTGGAAAAATTTGTTGAAATTCATGAACTAATTCAATGAGCCTCTTTAAGTGTTAAGTTTGATGCCCGCCTTGTCTAGTGGGACATGTTCCCCTGGATAGAGCTGAATTCCCTCAGAGTAAGGTTTAGTTACACCCATTTGTTTTTAGCCAGAGGGTGTATGGGAGGCCTACCGTTGTAGATATTTTCGTCCTTCATATTTAAAGTAAAATTTACAACAAAGAAGTTCTTAAACTCAACTAGGTAATCACACTTAACGGTACAACGGAACACATGGGTTTAATTCACTAAACACACATAGGCCTATATACAAACGAGGCCATTTTCTTGAACGACTCCCCAAACTTTTCACTGAACTCGTGGTGATAATCTATACTGTGCTATGTACCGACAGCGTTATGGACGGCGAAGAACTCGGTTTACGTGGTCATTTGCTTTCGGAGAGGGCAAGACAAGGCCCAGCCTATATTTTGAAAATAATTACAACCACACTCGATACGATATGAATTATTAGTAGCTGTGACATCTTACCTTTCTTTTCGTACAGCGTCGACCTCAGACGTGACTTTAAAATTCCTCCTTTGTTTACACCTAAGCCTCTATGAATATTAATTCTCCAGCTTTCATTGCTACTTAGCATGCTCAGCAAGAAAACAAACACAACCGCAATGGGAATCGCTAGTAATCGAAAAATTTGTCGTATAGAACATGGAGTTCTTCCTGTGACTCCTACTTTCATTTTGAACTTGTAAATGAAAGCTGTTGCACAAAACTAGTAGACCTTCGAGAGTCCACTGTTTCATTGAATTCCATTTGTAGACGCACTGAATGTCAAGATGAACTCTAGCCTGTTGTAACTGGCACTTGAGTGACCCTACATAATATACATGTCACATTTTGGGGGATAAAACGATCACACGTACTCCTGCTTCGATATACAATATAGCCTACCTGATGACTTTCAAACTCCAGATTATGGCTTGCTTCGTATACAAGGTCATTTAAGCAGTTACCATCTCTGTCAGGAAGTCATGCATATAGATCTATATTTAACCCGTCAACAGCGGTTTCCGAGGTATATTCAATCCAAATAACCATTGGATTAATTTCATAAATTGTTGCTTGTTTAACCACCTGGCCAATATACTTGAGCTAGAGCTAGACGAGACTTGATCAAACAAGAGATTCGTCCTGTGGCTAATTCGAACTAAACTGAAACCAGCCGTCTCAAACATGAGTAACCACACGAAAAAATAAAAAATAAAAAAAATATAATCAAGGGGGTGGGGACTTTTTTGATTACTGAACCACACTCGGGATTGTACTGATCTTTCTGCATTTAAGCGTACCCTCACTTATTTCTTTGCTTGTTCCTTTGCGTCAATAAGTTGTTTGAACATTTTGCCAATTCAAGCGTCTAGAGCAACTGCACTTTTTCCTGGCATGGCTCTGTGTTGAAGTTCAATGTATCATTATTATTATCATAGCGTTGTACGTGATGCTCCGCATAAGCAATGGAGTAGGAAAAACAAGCCAGTGAGTCACCACTCGAAAAAAGGGTCATGGCCTGCTCGATTTGAATAAATTAGCAACTGGGCCGTAAAACTCCATCTAACTAACTGACTGACTGACTGACTGACTGACTGACTGACTGACTGACTGACTGACTGACTGACTGACTGACTGACTGACTGACTGACTGACTGACTGACTGACTGACTGACTGACTGACTGACTGACTGACTGACTGACTGACTGACTGACTGACTGACTGACTGACTACTGACATAGCAGTACCTCTAGAGATAAAACACTGCAAATATTGACTAAAATTTCTAGGCCGGGTACATGCACTAAATTTAGTAAGTGAGGGCCTTGAGGTTTGTCACGTAATGTCCTTCAGAGGATGTAATAGTTTCTTTGGGAAGCAGTGAAAGTTTTGGTTTCGCCTAACGGCCCTTTGCAAGAGGGTCGGCAAGGACCTTAGAAAAAGGAAATGATTTACGTATGAGCTGTAGTCGAGTCCGGAATCGCAGCCGTGATGCCTCTGCTTTGCCTTCAGGGATGTACTGAATTCACAACTGCCAAAAAGACTCAAGGCATTCTTCACACATTTCCATTAAAAATTAGAAAACATGAACAGTGGCGAACCCTTGGGATTTCACTAGGAAGTAGCGGGATATGCATGCCAGTGGCTTAGCCACGGGGAGGGGGGTTGGGGTTACAACCCCCATGATCCAACCTTGCAATGCGAAAAACACCTAATTAGTAGTTTTCTCTGTCTATTCTTAGACTTTTCTCGCATTTCGTATGGCACCCTTCCCCATGACACAATCCTGGCTACGCGTCTGATGCATGCAGTATAGTTGTGTGATCACCAGCCTGGGAGAAGGATGCCCTCCTAACCTTTAAAAAATTTTGAAGCAAATATAGGCGTCTTTATATCCAATTTACCTTCACATATTTTTGAAGTACAAATTGTGTTGAAAAAGTACTTCATGTATTTTAGGAGCTAAAAAACTATATCAGTCAGGGTGAGGCGGTAGAAGTTACTGCCCCCTGGCAACCATTAAACATAATGACCATTGTCAAACGTGTGTAGGCTACTGCGTGGTATTTTAAGTTGTGTGTCTTACGTTTGGCAATTCCAAACAAAAATTTGGTTATTGGAATGTTACCAGAATATTTTGAGCACCAATTGAAAAGGTTATGTCAATAGTGGGAAAGGTGAGGTATAAGGGACCGTACCCCACCAGGTTTGGGAAGGCTGACTCATCCCATTTCCTACCGCAATCGACTGTCCCGACTCAATTTTGCCCGTAAGAGGGAAGATTCACCACTTAAAAAAATATTGCGTTTGTTTTACAAGTAAATTTCATCCTTTAAAAAAAAACAGCTTTTATTGGCAAAGACAGTGGCGGAGCTAGGGATTTCGGTCAGAGGGGGCAAAAATGGTCTGCAGGGGCGTATCGAAGGAGTAAATACCCTGAGCCTCAGAACGATCGAAGCCGCGGTTTTTCAGATTTCCATTTGATTTTCCGCACCTGGCAGAAGACTACTTTGCCATTTCTCCTCAGCAAGTTTTTCTGTTAAAACATATTTAAATTTTCTATCCATGGGACTCCGCAGAAGAAAATTCAGGGGTGGGGGACGAAATTCTTTTAGGGGGAAGGCTCCGAGCCACCTCATGGCGCGGAGCGCAAAAAATTTTTGGCCCAAAATGCCTCTCACATCGCTGGAGATGGCAAATAGGAAAAACACCGAGTGAACTGTTAAAAAAGTTGATGTTAATTTTTTCTTCGTCTTTTTCATTATGTTTTCTTCGTTTCTTTTTTGAGGTTCTTGATTTTCCAGGGGAGGGCAAGTTCCCCCATTGCCCTGCGGACGCCCTTGTTTCTGTCCCTCTCTCACTCTCTTTCACATTCTAGTATGAAGGCGGTTATTTTATTTTGTGTTATTGTAAGGTCTCTATTTAAGATTTTAATGTAATAATGGGTTACTTTGTGTAGAAAAAGATTAAAGCTGCTAGAGTTTAATAGCAAGCAATCTTACAGGGAGAAAAAGTTATGGAAATTAATCACCGTTAGGTGAATATTGGTAGCACCTGGAAATCAAGTACACGAAGAAACGTTAATTGACGTAACATCATGGGACCAGGGAGGTGTGATTAGACCTAACCACACCTCCCTGATGGGACCACTCTGAAACAGCCGTTAATTAAGTACATTGCAAGAATTAGCCAAGACAAAAGGTCTACTTGGCTCTCTAGATACCGAATTCAAAATAAAAAAGGAGCTAAAACCTAGGCTTGAAGATGCAATTTTCTGGCTTTTGAGACCACGAAAGTACAGAAATAAGCATTTTCATGGGATTACAGTGAAGTGTCAGAAATAGCCCTTCATCATGAGAATGGTCACTTGAAGAAAAGCAAAATGGAAACTGCTCATAAAAACTATTAAACCAGTACTACTTCGATAACAGTTTTATTTTATTTTTTCCTTTATTTTTCTCTTCAAATGATTTTGAAAAATGTTGTGGAAGCTAGTTTGGTATCTTTATAAAACTCTTGTTATCGTCTATGTTGACAACTATCCCAGACAACAAGAGAGCTATTTGCGCCACAATCATTGCTGCGCCCTTTGCAACATCTTTTATTGCCCTGGAAGGTGAATTAATGTCAGTCTGTGTATTTTGTATGCGTATAACCACGCTTAGTGTTGAAGCAATCAACTTAGCATATCGACAACATTTATTAGTGCGTATAAAGCATGAAGATACGTCTCGGCAAAACGTATTCCTGTATTACAGAAAATGACCCTTTTCATCAGGATAAAGTGAAGATAGTACAGTTACTGGTAGCTGTTTGAGCATTTTGCTATCTGAGCCTTAAAACAATGCTATTAAATTATGTCTTTTGCCAATAATGGTGCAAGAGTAAAGTATATGTTAAAAACCTAAAAGGGGCGCCGACAGACGGTTTTTGTACGTCAGGGGGCGACCGCCCCTTGACCATATGACAGCTCCGCCACTGGGCAAAGAGTGATAAATAATTGCAGATAAGGCAGTATGGCAGCCTTCCTTTCAAGAAACAGGTTTCACCTAGAGAGAAATTCAGTTGTTTGTTGCTCAAGAATAATTTGTCCACCCAAACTTTTAACATTTCAAAATATGCAACTACAACAGTCTTCTTGTGCATAATATTTTGGGGAGATGAAGCTATCGGTGGGATGTATTGCTGAGACCGAATAATTTGAAAATGGCTAAAGTTATTTAATTTTAATGCTATGCTGGAGCACTCTAAAACGCAATATTTTCCTTTAAACTCAATTTGAACTCTCCTTTAAAGGCAGTCATTTGTCCCTCAAAGTACAGTTTTACCATTGCCGTCAAAATTCGGAATTGGCACAGCTCTTTGATTGACGTGTATCCAACACATGCAGAAAGATTCGTGTTTCACAGTAATTTGCCCGAAAAATTACAAAATTTGTTCAAATTTTCGCAGATGATGACACATTTATAACATGTTTGAGCAAAACGACGAAAATGAGATGGGTGGATGTTTGAATGATTATAATTAACCCTTTACCGTTGTTTGGGTCCTTTTGGACCCATGCGGAGAGCTCGGCTGTCACACATCTTTACTGTTTCAGAGCTCGAAACTGCGAGTAGCTACCCGAAAATTCGGCCACAAGAGCGAGAGAGACAATAGTTTAAGGTCACGGGGTCAATGGCCTACGGAAGCCGATGGGGCGGGCTACGTCCGCTTTTCCGCCCAATCCCGAGGCGCGCAAATATGCCCCGATCGGAGCACAACGGTAAAGGGTTAAGAAGATTCTCTGTAGAATATATATATAATAATATATATATATATATATAATATATATATATATACCATCATTCCTGAAAGACTATCACATACGTATATACGAGGCGTCCCACCATCAGTTGGCGAAGAGCGTCAAGAAAATTTTTAAAAGTCACGACCTCTCAAGCAGCCTGAAATCGCATTTCCTTGGCTTGTGAGTAGAATAGAAGCAGTCGTTGTTCTGAGTTTCTCAATTTTTGTCTGCAATAAATTATTTCCGCTATGCGAAAAATTGCGCCGATGTCCTCCCGAAATTGGACAGATCTGGGGTGTTATTTTCTCCCTTCTAAGGACTATTTGTCAATTTTAATAGTGAAGACATCAACAAACATCTTCTTATCTTGCTGAAAGTATGAAACTACAGGTTCCAATAGAAGGGGTGTAGTTATAAGGCGACTAGACATGGATCTCTGCACAGTGTGCAACTAGAGTTTCTTACGGAAAGCAATGCATGGGGTAGGAAAGTAAGCCAGTGAGTCGCAACTCGAAAAAGGATGTGGCCGGCCAGACTTTGACCAGTAAGTTAGATCCTTAGCCTTTAAACCCCATCCAACCAACTAGTTAATTAACTAACTAAGTAACTAACTTACTAACGAACGAACGAAACAATTAACTAACTAAAAGCTTATAGGGAAACTGTTGGACATAAACACTCCATTACAAGTTCTATGGCAAAAAGGGGCAAGGCTACTACAGTAACCCACTGGATAAACATCTAATAATCAAGTTAAGTTAGATGGAGAATATAAATTTGAATTATTTCTTTTACCTGATGAAAAGGGGTGTTTGAGGGAATAGACTGTGCCTCTGTTGTCTTTTGCGGTGCGCACAGGCCTTCCGATATGATCTGGACGTTTCAATGATGTTATGAGGAGGAATACAATGGTGAGAACACCTATCGTAGCAGTTGAAATATGCCGCAGCTTTCTCATCACTCACAAGCAACTTGATGATAGGAATTGTAAATTTTAATTTTAAGTTATTCTGTTCACTAGTTGACTATCTCTCGTACAATATTAGGATACCAACAAAAGCTTCCATGGGGTATATCTTCACAATCGATATATACCAGCTTCGAACTTAGGACCATTCAACCGAGTTTAGCATAAGAGGAGACAATTTCTCCTGCTGTGCTCTTATTCCTCAGTTCGTTCATGGAAGTTTCCGAGGAAGCAGTCTACTTCCATGGTTACGTGAACTTCCAATACAGCGTACCACTCACCAAGAAGTGTGTCGATCAGTTACGGAAGCCGAGAACGGCGCCGTAAGGAGAAAACGCAAATCGATTCCTGGTATCATGAATTCCAACAAGACAGAAGAGGGCGTACTTCAAGATCGTTTTGTTATAGCATGTAAAGTATTGACGCGTCTCGAGTCAAATGCTACTAGAAAACAGAACCTTTCAGACAAGAACAATGTTATTGGTTCCTTTTATTCTACCGTTTAAAGAACAAGCAAGGAAATCATGAGAAATAAAGGGAATATTTTATGTATTTAGTGCGAAGAGTACGGGACTCCAGGGTTTATAAAATCTATTCCAGGTAACGAAAACGAGCAATGTATTCGAAGAAGGTTTAAGCTAGTCTTTTTACTCGAATACGGTACTCATTTTTCAAGAGCCATCATGCTAATAACAGTCTATTCCTTGCAAAAGAAGGTAAAGTTTAATCAGTTTAGAAGAGCTTTATCGAGATTATCTGCCGCAGTGCTTACCCTAGCCTATACAGCTGGCTCCCATGATGGGCTGGGGGTTGTAGAATATGACCACTGTATTTCCAGCCTGTTGTAAGAGGCGGCTAAAGGGAAATATAAGTTAAACCATTCTGAAGAATAAATTCAAACTTTTGAACTTTTTATCGAATTGACTGACACTATATAACATATTTGTGCTGGTGTGTCGTTAAGAGAATATCCCGGTGATAATTTCATAAGGTCTCAAATAAAGGAGAAATCTAACTAGCTAAATATAACCAAGGCCTGACAGTTTTCTGTAGGTACGCCAAATTGATAACAGTAAGGATTAATTTGAAATTTGTTGGGGCATGCACTCTCCTGGTTGAAGGAAAGGGGAAAAGAATGAAGAAAAACCCTGTCACAGAAGGAAAATCAAATACCTCAATCATAAGAGCCTTAATTTGCTAATAACGTGACCCTTAACTACTATCATACATTTGACCCAATCGGAGTATATTTTTAAAGAAATCCACTATAGGTTTAGAGAATGAAGTTGTAAGCTGTGTCTGGAATGAATTTTCAAATAAATGAGAGACGTATATAGGTATGGTGCGATCATTACGGCTGACAAGTAATTCTATATATTAACAAGCGTGTGTCCTTGGCGTCAAATCCAGCCCCCCCCCCCCCCCTCTCTCCTTCTACCTCGAAGAAAAATAAAAAAGGAAAACAAGAAAGGAAACTGAAAGGAAAGACTAAGGAAGATTTGAAAAAAAAACAAAAACATGTAACCAACCATTTCCTGGTTAAAACTACCGAGGAATACTGGTTAAAATTTACCATAAAAATGTTAATATTGGACCACAATTCAAAATAATTCATCGATTTCCCCCAATGTTATGTTATTTTGACCCGTTTTTTTCTGGTTATTGTACCAGAGAAAAGTAGGCTAATTTGCGACCACCTTATCATTGGTCAAAACTCACCGATATGTTTTAGAATGCACCCACTGACAGTTTTTATCAGACCACAAGTGTCCGATAAAAACTCTCTGTCGGTGGACGTCACAAATTAACTAGCATTTCATTTTCGCAGTTCTCATGGTCATATATATAACACAATTTCTCAAATTTTCAAGTTTTTTTCCGATCACAGATGGAGAAGCAATAAAAATCGGATCGTAATCCGATCCGAGTTTGTTGTAGTGTGGTCGCGTCTTTATCCTTTCATTTTTCCTTTTTCCTTCTTATTTTCCTTGTCCTGCTTTCCTCATCGCCACTTCTTATTTTTCCCTGTATTAATTTGAATTTGTCCAGGATTAATTGATTAATTAAATATATCCCAAAATTGGACTGAATTTATCCTAGCATCAAATCGAATCCAGCATTAAATCAACCAATCACATGTGAGGAATACTATCTTAGGATTACAGCAAATTTATCCCAGCATTAATTAATCACATCGTAGTAGTATATCACAAGATTTAATCAAATTTACCCCCTCGATAAATAAATCAATCATGTTTGAGGAATATACCTCAGGATATACAAAAAGCTATCCATTAATGTGGGGAAATTATGTCATAAGTGCTCAGGCTTGCTTCAATTTCACTGATTGTTGAAAACGTGACAACTTTACTTGCTCATCTCTTGAGAACCACACACCGGGTTTCAAAGCTAATTTCACCAAAATACTAAGAAGTGCCCTTTAAACATATAAAAACTTCATATGAGCTTGAACCTTTCTTTTAAAGGACAAGAGCAGTCATCCCAAATTGAAGAAGTGTAGTAGAACGTTCAGTTTCATGATTGGCTGTTGGGAGTCATGTGACAACATTTTTCCTCTTCAAATGTGAAATTTTCTAGAAATAACTGCTTGGTTTACCTTGAATATACAATGGTACACTCATAAATTGTAACGAAAGACACTTTAAAGAGAAATAAGAGGAAATTGTGTTATCTAGCTTTTTCTTCAAAATAAGTTTGGGAAGACTGCTCCTTACCTTTAACCAGTAAGACACTTGCCTGCGTAGCAGACTGTGGGGCATATTACTTGTTCAGTCATAAGCCCCCAAAGCCCCCCCCCGGTTCGGCCGCCACTAATCGGCTATTCCGGGGCATTGAGCTAAAAGGTTTAAAAACGTGCTAAAGAATGACTTTTTTCTAATAACATCTCAGGCTTTCACAACGTGCTGTCATTTCTTGATCTCTTTGGTTTTTCGTACATATGTTACCCTGATATGATACTTTTCTGTTTTCGGTTAAATGCCTGAAAGAATTTTATATTCGACCATTTTGGACATTGTGTTGGGAAAGACTGTGAAGAATAAAACTCACGAACAATAACATTTGCGCTTTACGAATGTGGAGCAAATTTTTGGAATCATGTTAATTTTTCATGAAAATGTTACCGCCACTATGTTGGTTCTTTCCTTTTTTCGGTCATATTTTTAAGATTCCGAGCACGCTTAGGAATTTTCCAGAAAAACTCATGCCACTTTTACATGGCTGTCTGAATTTTTTCCATTTCCTGACCGAATTTTTCCCAAATTCCTGCACGCATTTAAGATTTTGCGGGATTTGGGGAAGTCTTCCCCCGGCCACGCCTCGTACGTCACACTGTACGCAGCTAAAAAAAAAACGTAGTCGTGCTTATAGCCTCGTTCCTTCACCTTGGGAGATTTTCACGTTGCTGTAATTAAGGAAGCTAAATTTCAATCAAAAAGGAGAAATTTTTGCGCGCTTCGAGCGTTTGTGTACAAAAAAAATCCGACGCCGTTAAGCTGACACTCATAGCCGTAGGATGCGTTATCAAATGGCAGCACTGCTAACCGACTGTGTATTACAATATAATACTTTTCCGTATCCCCTGTGAGGTGCCAGTGCCCCACTTTATTGATCCCTTGCCATAGGCACCTGTGTCAGCACCATGTGTGATCACGCGTGGAAAAACAAAGGAAATCACGCGTGTTCTTGGGTGGCAAACCTGCGTTTTTGGAACCTTCTACTCACCGGTTTGACTGGCACAGGTTTTGCACACACTTCCTTGCCTTTAATATCAAGCCACAGGTTTTATGGAAGAATTCTTTGTTATCCAGTGGCGTAGCTAGGGATTTCGGTCAGAGGGGCGAAAATGGTCTGCAGGGGCGCTTCGAAGGAGTAAATACCCTGTGCCTCAGCACGATCGAAGCCACGGCTTTTCAGACTTCCATTTCATTGTCCGCACCTGGTAGAAGACACTTTGCCATTTCTCCTCAGAAGGTTGGCTATTAAAACATGTTTAAATTTTCTATCTATTGGCCTCCGCAGAACAAAAATCGGGGGGGGGGGGGGGGTGTACAAAATTCTTTTAAAGGGGAAAAAGCTCCGCGCCACCATGAGTTGGCGCGGAGCGCAAGAAAATTTTGGCCAAAATTGCCCCCTAAGATCGCTGAAAATGGTATTTCTAAAGCCTGTTTACCAAATATAAACAGGGAGAGCACTGAGTGAACTGTTAAAAAATGTTGATGCTAATTTTTCTTAGTCTTTTTCTTCATGTTTCCTTCGTTTTTCAGGTTTTTTATTTTCCATGGGAGGGCAAGTCCCCCCCCCCCCCCTTGCCCCTACCTGCTCACGCGCATGTTTCTATCCCTCTCTTTCACATTCTAGTATGAAGGCGGTCATTATATTTTGTGTTATTGTCAGGTGTCGATTTAAGATTTTAATGTAATAATGGGCTACTTTGTGAAGATAAAGATTAAACCTGCTAGAGCTAAATAGCAAGCAATCTACAGGGGGAGAAGGAGTTTTAGAAATTAATCACCGTTTGGTTTACACTTTTCGCATCTGGAAATCAAGAAAAGTACACGAAGAAACATTAATAAAGGTAAGTTACATCATGTGACCTTTCTGAAATAGCCATTAATAAAGTACATTGCAAAAAATAGCCCAAGACAGAAGGTCTGCTTGGCCTTCTAGATAGAGAATTCATAATACATAAAAGAAGCCTAAACCTACTAGGCTTTTAAGATGCAATTTTCTGGCGTTTAAGACCACGAAAGTACAGAAATAAGCATTTTCATGGAATATTCGTGCATTCTCAGAAACAGACATTTATCATGAGAATGGTCACTTGAAGAAAAACAAAATGGAAACTGCTCATTAAAACTCTTAAACCATTATCACTGTGATAACAGATTTACTTTATTTTATTTTAACCTGAATGCTCTCTTCAAATGATTTTAAAAAAATGTTGTGGAAGCTATTCTGGTATCTTTATTCACTTTTTTATTGTCTATGTTGACAATTATCCCCGACAACAAGAGGACTGTAGCCGTGTTCCCATTTGATCCAGGGAGGTGGATCTTGATCTACCGAGGTGGATCAAACACTAATGGGAACGCAGATCAACAACACTCACTCAAGATCAAGATCCACCGATTTTGATCGACCGTTCGGGGTAGATCAGATCCACCGCGCTGGATCAAAGTTTGTAATGGGAACACATCGGTAGATCAAGTGACCCTGGATCTCCGGTTACACTCATGTATGTTTTTGTGATACATCGATACGAAATGCATGGCAGGCCGACTTGTAAACATTGGTGACCTTTTCGCGCTTGCGCAATGTGTTCATAAAACACGTTTGATCTACCGCGCTCACTCAAATGGGAACGCGGATCTCGATCAAGGTAACTGACGTTGATCCACCTCGGTAGATCAAGATCCACCTCCCTGGATCAAATGGGAACACGGCTTGTTTGTGCTTCAATTATTGTTGCGCCCTTTGCGACATCCTTTATTGGCCCGGAGGGTGAATTTAATGGCAGTGTGTGTATTTTGGAAACTTTAAACACGTTTGGTGTGGAAGTAATTAAATTACCATAAACTTTCATTAGTGCGTATAAAGCATGAAGATAAGTTTCGGCAAAACCTATCCCTATAGTACAGGAGATGACCCTATTCATCAGAATAAAGCGCAGATAGCACAGTTAGTGGTGACTGTTTGAGCATTTTGTTATCTGGGCCTTAAAAAACGCTATTAAATTATGTCTTTTGCCAATAATGGTGCAAGAGTAAAGTATGTTAAAAACCTAAAAAAGGCGCCGACAGACGATTTTGGTCCGTCGGGGGGGGGGGGGGGCGACCGACCCCCCTGACCATATGGCAGCTCCGCCACTGTTGTTATCCCTAGTTTTTATCTCCACACATTTTGCACATTAAACTTGTGGCAAACCTGTGGCAAATGATCAACCTGCGTCAATGTCAAGGGAAATCACAGCTTTTCATGCAAAAACCTGTGAAAACCCCTGGAAAAAACCTGTGAATTTGGAACCAATTGCCACACCTTCTTTGTAAGGGCAGGCAAGGAATCTAGCTATGCGATGGTGATGTCGTGTGTGTGTGTGTAGGTGCGTGCGTTTCTGGGGTCAATCGGGGATACACACATGAAAATTACAGTGGAACTGGGGATACCCCGCGAAACGGGGATATCCCCGGTTTTGGAAAGTCCAAAATAATGCAAAGTGGGGTGTCAGATAAGTGCCTGTAGCTTGCAGTTTGATCTGAGGTATATCCGCGATTCCATGTTTTTTGTTTGAACTTGTGTGTAAATGTGTGTGTAGATTTTTCAGGATCCCCAGTTATGTTGATTATAACCTGTGATTATCCCCAGTTGACTAGGAAATACAGAATATCCCCACTTGACTGGTATAACGCGCATGTCCCCGATAGGCGCCAGAAACGCGTATGTGTGTGTGTGTGTGTGTGTATGTGTGTGTGTTTGTAACACTTGCTTGTAAACACTCTATCTTCAGATAGGAGTGACCGATACTCTTCATATTCGGGATATAGATTTTTCATGTTGAGAGATAAAAGCCTATCGTTTTTGGCATAGGTCAAACGTCATTTGAGGTCACCAGCATTAAAATTGCGAAAACTTCGAAAATGGCTTGTAAACACGCTATCTTCAGATAGGACTGACCGATACTCTTTATATTTGGTAAATAGGTTTGTCATGTTGAGAGGAAGAAGCCGAATGTTTTTGGTAGAGGTCAAAGGTTATTTGAGGTCATCAGCGGTAAAATTGCGAAAACTTCGAAAATGGCTTGTAAACACAACATCTTCAGATAGGACTGACCGATACTCTTTATATTTGGTATACCGGTATAGATTTGTCATGTGGAGAGAAAGAAGCCTATTGTTTTTGGTAGAGGTCAAAGGCCATTTGAGGTTACCAGTGGTAGCAGCAGAACATGGAACACGTGGCAAAAGGCATAAGAATTGGCCCTGCACCTGTAACACACAACGAGTCTATTCGACTGGTTGACAAATCAGCTATCTGCATTTGTCTGTGTTGGTTTGTTTTGCCCCCAAGGTGGGGCGGGGGGCGTACTTTCCGCTTTGCGACATCATATGCACAAGGCCTATTTTATGACATTACTAAGTTGTAAATCTCCAGCACTAGGGATAGAAAATAGGATAGAAGAAAATGTAACAGAGCTGACATTTAAAATCCAGACCTATTGTTTATTCAATATACATAGCGTGTTTCTGTTAAATTTAGTGCATTCATTATAATTTTACTTTATTTTAGCCATTTCAAGCAACAGCATATACACACACATTTCATGAAAGCTTGTCAAAATTTATGCACGTTTCCTTAAGGTAACCGTCTTGACTCTAACTGTTGCTATGTAAATCAGATTGGAAGCGGGGTTTCAGTCTCTTACTAAGTTACTACCCTGCATGCATGGACAAGCCCTATAGCCGAGACTGACTGTCTCGGCTATAGGCCTGGAGAATTTTCATACCCTACAGGGAATTTCAAATTTGCTATTGGATTATTAGAATTTTATAAATGTCGCCCGAAAAGTATTTTTTCCATGAAGTCATCCAACCCGTCATGATTCAGCCGCTTAATTGCATGTCTTGATACAGGCCGGGCCCTATGACATACATGGCACCTTACTTGAATTCTGAGTTTCAGGATGCTTTGATATAATGACATAACATCGCCATAATTATACCATGGCTATATGTATACAGTGTTTCGGACAGGAAAAATTGCCCCCATTTCCAGATGAAGGTGGGAAAATCCCCCTTTTTCTTTCCAAAAAATTAGAATTAATTAATATCTTGGTTTCTTACTTAAAAAGAGGACACTTGCAGCGTTTGAACTTTAATAAATGGCCCATAAATAAATGGCCTGCCTTAAGAGCCCTTCAAATTACACCTTACAGGGGCCTTGGCAGCTCCCTGCTTAGAGCAAACTTTTGACGCCCTGAACCCACCGATAACTTCAGCCCAGCACAGCATCAATAAGGCTCCCGGGTTAAATCCAGATTTCATATGTTAGATCCAGCACTTATTCCACGGAATGTTTGAGGAACCTCCTTGCTTATTCTGAGTATTCGGGTGAAATTTGCAGTGCAGTCCAATGAGGTTTTCAAGATATGAGGAGGTGAAAGTTGTAACATTTTCAACAAAAAGTGAACTTGAAGTAAGCACATACGACGTCACATCCTCACATAAATGGACAGTCTTTGTTCTTTCTTTAAACATTACAACCAAGTTTCTCCTCAATAACCCCATGTTATTTGAATGCGATTTCATAAATGGCATGCAATGGCCTAGCTAGACATTTTTCCAAGGGGGCAAGCACCCAGATTTTTCGAATACGTTTTGTTGGTTAGTGTCGTTGATCTTTTCTCCAAAATAAAGCAATGACGATGAAAACACCGAGCAAGGCTTATGTATCTGGGACAAAAATGTATTAAACGTCCTTCAAGATAGAAAAATTCAAGGTCGAAGGAGGTGTTTTCAAAGAACTTTCGAACAGTGCTACCACGCACGTATGCACGCAATTCGTACGTGATCAAATACTAAGGACGTAATTTACGGAGCGCGAAGCGCGCTGAAATTTTGCCCTTTCTAAACAAATATTTGAAAACATGAACTTGTATTGCAGAATATTTTGAATCCTAATTTTCCTGTAAGGAAATTTGAAAAGTGGGGGATTGCTGAACAATCTGTATTTCCCATTGGCAAATCTGAGAAAGCACGGGAATTACAGATAGTTATTGCTACTTAATGTTATCTAAGGCCAACGGATTGGGGCCCCGACTACTACATTTGAAAGGCCAACTTGTCAAGAGCTTCTTTTGCAGAGAATTTGGAATTAATAAAAGATGATTAATTAAAAATTTTATAAAAATAGCATTTCCAGAGCTCGGGAAAGTTTTTCCATCCCATTCAGTCATTTTATTTCTCTCGTTTGACGGAAAAGTTTACGCAAAAGTTTGTCAAACTGATTTATAAGCTAGCACTACTGCATTGCGAATCGCAATTTGCGGTGGCGAAGCACGAGGAAAATTTTGCTTTGTTGATATTTTTACAAATATGGATTTTATTACAGAGAAATTGGAATTACATGACAGAAGTGTTGGGATGTTCATATTGTAGTTGGCTTGGGTCACAAATAGAAAATTTCCGATTTTTTCATTTTTCAATGCCAGGAGGGCAACCACCCTCTGCACTTGACAATAGCCCCTCCCCCTGAAGCCTCCCCCTATAGCTACGCCACTGGTGTCATGACAAACTTTGCATTCCTCGAGGGGGTCCTTTCCCTATTAACTTCAAGGTTAAGACATCAGATTAAAACGAACAGAGAGAAAAATTCCTTGAAAATATAAAAAAGGATATAACCTCCTCTGCTAAAACTTAACTCCCTTTGAAACACAAATCCAGTAAGGTAATTTGCTGATATCTTGAGAAAGACAGGTCCGTTTTGAATGGAAGTTTCACCAAATTGTTTAGATGTAGTTTTTCAAAGAAAATATAAAAACATTCTTTTTAAATATCCCTTAAAAGATGGATTGTAATCTAAGAACAACGTAGTAAATCGCCAAACTGTGAGGCAATCATCAACCATTCGCTTCGCTATCCAAATCAGTGGGAGCGGGCAGGTTGAACATGAGGTGAGGCTGTTAAATTCCCCGACTGACATGGGGCGGGACCCCCTGCCCTGATGACCAATATAAAGGAAGTCCAAAGAGAGTACAAGGTGTGATTATCCTCTCTTGGGGAGAGGTCTAAGGGGAGGGGAAGGAAACTTTTGCTCTTGAAAGAGGACTGAGATGAAAAGTTGTGCTATATTCTAGACATTTGAAAACCATATACGGTCTGTAGTTGACGTCGCCTCATGCTCTGACAGGCTCAGTTAAACTGCTTTCGATTGATTTTCCCCGATTGGCTGATATTCCCCAACCACTTTCGAGGAAGGGACAATGTCACCCTCACCCTCACCTCCCCCCCCCCCCCCCCTTATTGCTTGCTAGTGCATCAAGTCCATCAATCCCCATGTCAACTGACAGACTTCCCGTCCCCCTCGCATACAGTTCTCCGCTGAACACACGTCAAATATTGTCAGAGACATCACATGGAAATTTGTCCTGTCCACTGCTGATTCCAATCTCGCTGACGATTTGTTACCAGAGTACTACTTGTAGGCACCCCCGTAACTCTACACCAAAGACGACTGCCAATTCTGTTTAATTCAGGATTTACCGTACATCGGATTTTTGTAAGTTTGTATCCCGGAGCTATACAATGGATTTTCATTCTGTCAAGAAGAAAAGTAATGTACTCATTCAGTGTCAACAAACCGTCACGGGTGGGAATCGAAGGAGTTGGTAAGGCGCGCTTGAACTGGCGAGACAATGAAATGTAGATTTCAATTCGTCGACTTTCTGCGTGTCACTACGCAAGAGTAAGCACCTAACATTCACGCATGTGTTCTTGCGCATGCTCTGTGTCAGCCAGTCAACCAGTGCCAACCAGTAACGCAAGCGCGAACACCCCAATGCATTAACAAAGTGTCATATGAGTTTATTAAGTGGTACCATCATGAGTCGTACGACAACGTCACACAAATGTAGGATAAGCATGGTTTCAAAGTCCTATTTTCGACTCTACTTTACCGGTTTGCCCAGGACCAGAAGCGTATCCAGAATTTTACGACCAGGATCGGAGAGGGTAACTAATCTTTAGTGGGGGCACAATTTCTAAATTTTCTACATCTGAAAATGACTAAAATCCATTCCAAATTTTTAACGTGCCATCTGAGGTAAAGATTTCTCGAAGGGGATCGTGCCCTAGCTCCGCACCTTCGTAGGGACCCCATTTCTCAGAAGTGGATGTTACCCACCTTATGGTCTGCAAATCTATTCGAAGCCTGGAGTAAATGCTTTGACCAGGTAACAGCTTCTGATCGCAGTTACTTCCAGTACTATACTCTTAATAGAAATAAATTCAAATTTCATGGTCATCAGTAAGACAGTGAATGTTTTTTCGCAAGCATTCAATTAAGTCGCCAATTTTCCTGTGCCTTTAACCCCCCCGTTTTGACATTCTGACGCCGCCATTGGTACTGTAACCGCTTCCATACATAAGCATAAACGTTCAATATTTCTAGTTTTCAAAGGTTCTCACCTTGTGCCAATCGGAATCTTGTTGAGATCTCAAAAACTGTTGGTATTCCTTCTTATCAAGGTAACTATGGTAACAGCGGATCATGAAAAGGAGCAACACTCCCATCACAACGACGGCCAGTGTGGTCCCCAGAATAATCCAGAATAGGGGCAATTCATGTGGTTTCTTTGTAGCACACTCTAAACGGTAAAGAAACATAGATCATTCAGTGATATTGTCTAATTACTAAGCTTTTTATATCAAAAGTAAGGTTAGAACCAACTGATCAACCTGAATTGTTTTTTTTTTTTTTCTGAGGAGCAATTAAAACAAATACACCCAAAATAATCAAAAATCATACTTTTCGCTATAATTGGTCAGAAATGAAACAAGAGGGTAGATCTGGTTTGTGTATGGGAGGGGGAAATTTTGTCAAAGGCCGGAACCATAGACAGTGTCCGTGACCGGACTTGTCTATTAGCAATCTACCCAAACGAACGCGGGCAGCTTTGCTATTCTGTCGATCCAACACCCGGGCATTTGCGTGACCTGGGTCGTGACAACTTCAACTGGAGTGAAAACATTAACGATCTGGCAGTGAGTGCAGTACACGTATGCTATTGCCAGAGCCTCAGGATACAAGATTGTGGGCCTAACTGGCAAAGATTCTTGAGACCAAGGTTGGACAGAAATCTCAGAATATCAATAATGTCAGGCGAATGCGAAAATATTGGGTGCCTGTGCACAAAACGCTCGCTTACGAACGTCGAAAAACCCATTCTTATCGGGGAAGACCTATTGTGCGAGACTGGCCATTGCGTTTACAGGCCAACACGTAAAGAAAACAGTGAAATCCCGCCGCGACAAGTTCTCGTATGACCATCTGATCATGAAAGCTGTATATTTCGATAAAATTCGGTCATTATTTACAAGTTAAAAAAGACTGCATGTTGTTTACAAGTTACATTTACACAATAATTCCTATATATCTGCACTGTTGCTGTACTGCGCGACAACAACTCTTTCACGCCAACACGTCACGTGATTGACTCTTCGCACCGGATGTGATGTTCTTTGAACCGACAGAATTCACACAAAAGCAAACACACATACATCCGTTGAAACTCATAAACACAATACATTGATAGATGACACATTAAATGCAGTGTTATTGCATTGAAATAGGCTCAAATTGACGTTTTCTAGCGGAAGGCCTAAACTCATCCGTACACCACAATGTCACATTTTGTTAACTCGGTCGGTTGTTACTTTTTCAATCTGCCCGAATTATTAGGAGGAAGGGAAACGATATGTTTTCCCCAATATTTTCATTGGGCGATTGGCCCCTGCCTCCAGGATCGACGTCCCTAAAATGTCTATAAAATATTATTTCCATTTCATTTCATTCCATTTATTTTTCACAAAAATCATAAATGAATCATAAATCAAAGATGGCGGTTTTACAAGTTTACACAGTGAAACGTAATCTATGTGGAATGTTGGGGGGAGGGGTTTATAACACCTTTCCGATAGGAAATGTTGTTGAATTTGCCTTTTTGTAGCGTCCTTCCACACTATTTAGTTTCATTTTTCCTTAGTTTAGTCCGTGTAAGAGATGGGGTGAATGCAACCGTCGGGGGTCATGGCGGTCTGAATTCTGGACCCGGGGTCAATCTCACAATTTTTTTGTGATTGACTAAGATTGCTTAAGTAATAACTTGAAGAGGTCAAACCTATTGTAAGCTCTGGGGTAAAATCTTCTGTTACAGAATATACAAATAAGACTTCACAAATGTAACCTACCTTTGTGCGTGATGCTCAGAATAGACCTTATGCATATGATTTCACAGAGCAAAAAGCACGTCCTCCTTTGGGAATAAAACAAGCCAATACCAGCAAATACAGACAGCTGATTTGTCAACCAGTAGATTACTCGTTTAGTCTGCTACATTTGCGGGAATAATTCTACTGTGTGCAATCACGTGTTCCATTGTTTTGCGCCCAAGAATGACGTCAGTGTGTCGTCAATGCATAAGGTCTATAAGCAGTGGACGAGGGAAAAATTCAGTTAGCCACAACTGGAAACTGCAGTGGATCTCGCTACGTTATTGAAGAAAGTTAAACATTGAGGTGTCAAACTCAAACGAAACTACATACATGATCATCGCCTGGAAAAGTCTTGTTCAAGACACCAACACCATTTAGTACATTTGCTGCTCTCTTTTGAGTACGCCCTCTAAAACTATCAGAAATTCTCAACTCTGTATTAAATAAAACAAATCCCCCTATAAAATAGACAAGTTTAAATCCCACCCTCAATTTTGAATTCTGGGACGAAAATGAGTCAGGCCTATTGGTCTTATAAATTTTTGACCAGGACTACCCCTGGAACCGATGAAAGGGAATAAGGTGAAGCACATAGGCAACGACTGACAGAAATAATGATGAAGTAAAAAAACTTACGAGGAGTCTTTTGAACGTACACCAAAATGGTGTCGTTGTCTTCAACCTTTTGCCATTCAAAGAATACGGTACACTTATTGTTGTCTGTGTAGGAGCATTCGTTGAAAGAAGTATTATCACCTGTGGTTTGTTTAAAAAACAGAGCATAAGAAGAGGAGAAAGTTTTTAACGGGGTCCATTTAGCTGATCCGTAAAGTTCACAAATTTTTCCAAACATGCAAAGTTTTCCATGAATATTTACTACTGTGATGGTCAAACCTAGACATTCTCCATATTCTACATTCAAATACATATTTCACGAATTTACGATTCAATTCAGATTTTCAAAATTTGTGACCAGATACTTTTCAAATCGTCACAGGCCAGGATACAATTAAAGTCAAAATTGTAAGTTTTTAGGTTTTTGTATAACAATTGGATGTGAAACTTGAATAATTTAATTACCCCTTTGTTAATATTAATCATGATTATGTGGTAGTGGTCTATCCTTTAACAAGTGAAGTTATGGAGATCAATATGCCTGTTTAATGGCGGAAGTTCCTGATGCATCTTGGGTACTCACTTTTACTAATCTCATCCACCTCTTCGATTATCTGTGAACACATGTCACATTCGTCCTCGGTAAGTCCCTCTTCAAAGACCTTGCACTTTACGCAATTTACATGAAGATCACACTCACTGCATGTCTGTGTAAAAAAAAAATAGCAGCTTTTTTCTAAAAGTCCCCTCGACTCTCTGGCGAAGAGCCAAGGGGCGAAAACCAAACATTTACTCCCGGAGGAGTTCTGCTCCCTTAAGGAGCTAAACGTCCCAAATGGACAATACGCCCTCTACAGGGCAAACATGTGTGTTCCTGCTAGTAGACTGGATGAATAGAACAGAAGCCACACCCTGGATGCATTTTCGTGATAGCTGTGCTCAGACCTTATATATCTGTGGGGTGAAGCAAATAACAGGTTATTTATGCGTCATGAATATTCAGATATTACCATAAACTTGCTTTGAACTGTTATATGTGTTTCAAAATTGAGTAGAACCCAAATTCTACCACCTCTACTGACTGGTTATTTAGAATCCTGCATTCTGATTGGTTAAACACTGACAGGTTATTCTCCAACACCCCGGTGGTTACAATGGTTTGTAGAAGCCACTAGAAATTGAGTCACTTGAAAGTTAACCAAAAAAAAAGGACATTTTTGAGGTAGTAGAAAAGGAATAAACCAAATTTTTCGCATTATTGTTGGGTAAATAACCCGTCTCAACTCCAAATTTTTAACCCAGTTTTTTTCCCTTTTTAAATCATTTACAACTGTTTTCCTACACTAATAATTCATATTTTGAGTTTTATGTGGGACAAATAATAGAACACACGCCTTTGAAAATCCCAATGTTAACAAGATACAGATAGGTTATACGAACCACACACTCCTCACAGTATTCACCAAAATATTTCGAAGAGCTGCAAACACATCGACCACATTTGCAGTCCCCCTCTGCATTGCAAAGTAGCTGAAGAGGAGAAAGATTAGAGAGTTTACATGTTTTAGTTCATGAACAATACGCAAATTTCGTCTGTTTACTACAATAATCTACAAAAAAAGTTATAGAGCCTGAAAGGTACCGTATTTTTGGAGAGGGACTGAGGGAGGGCGTCTCCTTATGGTTTCAGTTGGCTGGATTTAAGCACAAAGTGCTAAGGAGTACATGGGTGTATAGGGATTATGCACTTACGTCACTGCGTTGCATATCTCCCTGTTTTTCCATCCAGGCGTCCATTTTGGAACAATTGTTACTTAGGTGCTGTTGTGAACGCGTTTCGGTAACACAACTACTTCCTTTATTTCCATCCAGTATAACAAATTGAAAGACGCTGACGTAACGTGCATAACCTCTGCAGGGCGAATCCGATCAGCGTTTGTGTTTAGTGACTGTAGGCAACGGTTTGTGTACAACCATCCATGATACAGGTGAGAAAGGAAATTAAAGGATTAAACTTGATAGACCCCAGCTATGATCAGATCATCACTTGCTTACCGGATTTGTCTATAGACTCATTCAGTGTTTACAATCAAATGTCTTCACGGCAGCGAGTCAAAAGAATTGAAAGGAGCACGTACACTGTCGCTGTAGGAACGATTATACCATCGTCACAAAGAAAGGAAAAAAATTCCATTTAGTCTAATTTCTGTGTGCAATCGCGCACAAGTTAAAAACGCGCAACACCTATAACATACACGCATGTGTTCTTGCGCATGCTCTATGCCATACTACCAATGCCAATCTGTTACTGGCCAACCAGTAACGTAAGCGTTAACACCCTAACACATGAGCAATTAAAGGGCAGAGCAAAATATTTGCCTAGTAATTTTCCCAATTCAGATATTTTGATCAATTTTTTTCCCATAAAAATGAATAACTGGCTCGTTCGTAAAGTTGTGTGTGTGTGTGTGTGTGTGTGTGTGTTTTGAACTTCAGATGGTAATAGAACGTGTAGCCAGAGAAGGCACTGGAGAGCAAAACAGATCTATAGAAAGCGAGATGTGTACAAATGGGTTAAGTCTGGGGCAACAACGAACTTTTAAAGTTGGCGACAATTTTACTTGGGAATTTCTCCCCTCCCCTTCCCTACTGATTCTGTAAGACTACACGTAACTCACTCCATTCTGAGGTGCAATACACGTGTTTGTTCTGGTTGAACATTCACACGACTCTCCTGAGTACCCGGAATTACATTTACATCTATTTTTGCGTCCTCCAACACACTCACAAGTCCCCCTCTCTGGACCTAAGAAGATAAATAAAGAAGAAAAGATAGTTGTAGAAAAAACGAGAGATGGTGATGAAAGGCTGCATATCACTGAAATCAAAAACTAGTCAGGATGGTGCCTCTAGTGGCTAACTGACTGACTAGAGTATAAATTAATATAATCTAAAAATTATTGTTTTCATTGATTCGATACTCTATTCTTGGCTTTTCTAGAGCATGTTGCTGCTACTGGGAACTCTTTCTTCAAGGTCGAACTCATACAGGTACAGCTTCTATGGACAAACGTCACTCTAGGCACATGAACCTTATGTGCCCGGGTACAGGTTCGTAATTTTACTCTTAAGTTTTTTGTTCTTCATAATAAGCCCCGGAGATTGTTGTTGTAGTAATTTACTACTCATGTGTGCACGTTCTGATTAAGATGTTTTCATTGTGATTCTATCTCTCTAAAATTTCCTCGTTGAGGAGGCACTTCCGCTCTCTTGCCCGGTTAATTTGCAGTCTGGAAGTCTTGAGTTCGAGTCCTGGTCGCGTCATACCCGAAGACTTCAACAATGTAAACTGATTCCATTGTGCTTGGTGCTCAGCATAAGAAATGGACTAAGGAAAACAAGCCAGCGATCCACAACAGGAAAAAACTTAGCCAGCTCAACTTAAAAGCAATTGAATAGAAACGGGGAAGTAAAACTCAATCTAACTACCTTAACTGGCCATTTTGTTAAGAGTGAGTTTTGGCTGTTCCACCAACAAAAATAGTGTGAGATTTGGGTGCAAGAACAGTTCGCATCGTGAACTTGTTTTGATCGACCCGTAAGACAACAGTGTCCTATGTTCCAGAACAAGCTTGGAACAGAGAGTCAAATATAACCAAAGACATCATCTGAAAATATCATTAAAGAATGTCTCAGAAGATATCAATAATCGATAACTCTATCAAATTTAAAGAATCTTTAGTATCTAAGTGTCATTATTATTTAGGAGTATAATCACTGTAAACACAAATTAGTTAAGTTGTGTTTGAATTGACTAACCACGCTGGTTCGCTCATATTTGACTTATTTTTGATGGTATCTGTCTAATTTCGTAGTAATAGACTACAGAATATCAGTCACAACTTAGTCAAGGTGGCTTAATATTTGTTAGAAACTAATTCAACTTGGTCAAATATTATTCAATATTGTTGACGAAAGTGATTGGTCGAATTAGTCACTGTTGGACTAATTTGTGTTTACAGTGCATCAAACATACTCCAGTGAAAGTTGAAGGGATAAATATTAAGCCTTCTTATTTTCGGAAAGTATTATTTCATAGTTCAAGAGTATTATGAGAGGATTTATCAAGATCATTACTCTTGCAACTTCGTGGGATCATTAAAGCATATTATAGGTATCTCCTGAAAATCGCATTTCATAGCATCATTTGAGAGCATCATCAGAGCATATATATATAGAAGGCGCTACAACAGAATATAAACTGATGGGATCAGTGAAGTGCATCATTATAGATGTCAATTATCAGGAAGTATCATTTCTTAGTATCATTTAAGATTATCATAAGAGGATATATCGAGGGTATCACAAGAGAATATAAATTGATGGGATCATTGAAGTGTATCATTTTAGATAAGGGTATCATCAGAGGATATACAAAGAGTACCAGCAAAGATAATTACTCGACAGGATCATGAAGTAGTATCATTATAGCTAAGCTTTCGTCAAAAAGATAATTTCATAACATCATTCAAGGGCCTCATCAAAGAAAGTGTCAAGGGTTTCACTATAGAGATCGTATGGTAATTGAGCGAGTTTGAAAGGGGCATCGTGAGGAAGTATTCTCAAAGAACACAAGCGAATAGCATCATCGCATGGTTTATGACTTTGAATCATTGGTAGAATGAACACTCGTGTTATTACAGAACCATTAAGATATTACCGGTATCTTTGAAGAGGATTATTACAGTGGCGGAGTGCCCATATGAAGTGCTTTCACGTTACATTTCGAATCACGCCCTCCACCTAATCATGTTTTATTGTAACATCCACACGTATGTCATCAGCTGACTCTCAGCTAGCTACACCAAATGCACAGGCCCGTTAAAATGGGTGGGGCTTGTGACGTAGGTGAAACCTCTTAACAGTGTAGTCGACCACGGTCCACGAACCAAAATTGCTTGATGATGGAGCCTTTTTTTTCGTTCTTTAACATTGTGTTTAAAGCGCAGCAAATCCCCACCTTCTGACCAACTCCTTGCTCCTCGTCTGGATCGTTTCAAAGCATCAGTTAAGAGTGGAGTACGAAAATGTTGATACAATGGTACAAAATCTTTATTAATATTTTTATTGCTCGTAATTTAAAAGTAACATACCTCCACAAACCTCACCGCCGAATATCGGACATTTTCTGTCACTGCATTCACAATATGGGCCGCTGCTGCTTTCTCCACCGGTCTAGAAAATTATATGTATAGATGAGTAAAGATTGCGGTTGGGTGCTGGGAAGGTCTAATTTTCAATACACCTTACATCAGTACATAACGGGGGCAAATCAAATACACAGAACTGTTTTATCAACGTCACTGGGTACATAAACTGATAAATGGAGTTTCATAAGTTTGCCAGCCCGCCACCTTTCAATGTAACGGGGTTTCTCGGCGACGTCACTGGGTTGCGCGAGTCTCTATTTTGACGGTTAGAAGACGAGTTCTCTTTTCGTAGGACGGAAACGGAAAAAGCAGATTTTCTAAACATTTTCAAAACTGTTCCATAACCATGGTTAGGATTAGAATTAGGGACAGAGTTACGTTGGTCTGTTTTTTCATAATCCAGCGTCACAGTTACAAAACATGAGGTCCTAAAGCTGCTATTTTGGAAATGGGTGTTACCTATTTTAGCCTATATACAAGAAGTTGTTTGATCCATTGGAATGGTATTCCGTTGCCGTCCTTCGAAAACAAAATCGTGGCTAGGCTTTATTTGCACATCGATTGTTGCTATAAGGTGTTGTCGTGCCCGCGTATATCGAAAACACACCTATTGCGCATGATCAGTGACGGTTACTTCAAACGATCGTCGTAACTTCAAACAATCGTTTTCACTCGTTCAATTTATCGAACGATTTGTACAATTAGGGGAGATAGCTTGTTACAATACCACCTTTACCATCTATATAAATCGTTCTGTGTCAATCAATTTCTTAAAAATTTAATTTGTTTCACTGTCTTAAAAAACACTGACATTATTTCTCTTTAAAAGGACTAATTCTCTCACCCCAAACTATAATTCTCATAGGGGTTTACCGAAATTCTCAACTGGCTAAGCTCTTTGATTGACAGCTTATTCAAACAACGCAGAGGTACCAAAGCTTACATTTCATAGCATGAACTTTACCGAGAGTGTTTTGATAATACACTTTGAGCTTTTTATACTCACTTTGAAGCAATAAACTGAGATTGCGTCGGGATGAGGATGAATTTCGGACAATTGTGGGAGGGGCTTAAGGAAGAAGGTTAGGAGAATTGGTACTGTTTGAGATGAGATATTTGAGCCTTTAAAACAGTTAGCTTGCAATTTTCTCAAAGGCTAAATTTTTATTCATGCAACATTACGATTATGGACACAGGGTGAGAGAATTGCATATATTGGATGACGTGGGCGGGGGAAGTGGATCGTGTCATGGCGCACTTCAAATTTTCCTACATACCTCAGTGTTGTTATGACAATGACATTCGCCGCAAATACAGTTACCTCGACCAGAACAAACCACGTCGGTCTGGTTATGTCTGTGGAAACGAAAGATGAAAGCGTCACCCAAAAGCAAAAAAAAATCACTTATGATTCTTAGGAATATTTCATCAGCAGTTCTCTTACAATCCGTACATGTATACATACAGACGAATCCGATCAGCGCATGTGCTTAGTGACGGAAGTAAGCCATTCGTGGGGTCCATCAGCCTTATGTCGTCTTCATTTATTGTTTACATGAATTTCAAACCCTCACACTCAGTGAAATTGAGAGAATCAAAATTCAAAATGCAATTCAGTTTACAACCATCCATGATACAGGTATGCTAGGAAATTATAAGACTAAAGGTAATGGACTCCAGTTATGTCCGACTAAAAATCTGCCGATCACGTGACTGTCCGGAATCGTCTTTAGGTCACAAAGCATTATTATGAACCAATCAGGGATGCCCGGCCATACGTATAAAACAAAATGTATTATTCGAGATTTTCATTCGATTAAAAATCATTAAAATAGGTCAATTTCAACCTATGAACTGACAGAGTTAGAGCTTTACGGCCCAGTTTCCGACCAATTGGTTCAAGTTGAGCCGGTCGCGGCCTTTTTTCCAGTTGTGGCTCCCTGGCTGGTTTTCCTACTTCATTTCTTAGGCGGATTATCACGCACAACGGCAGAAGGTTCCATTTTTAGATTCTATGAACTGACAGAGTGATTGCCATTATATATTTAGACGATTCCAAGCAGCTAGAGAGGTCACCATTATTGGTGGGGTCCATCGGCCATAAATCGACCGACTTTATTGTGTACATGTAATTGTAAACCCTCACATTCGGTAAAATTGAGTTAATCGACAGATCGAGAGGTATATTAGTTTTCAACCATGATTACAGTTAAGCCAAAGGATTTGAAAGATTAAAGCCGATGGACCCAAGCTATGTCCGATGATTAAATCGGACCATCACTTGACTGTTCGGATTCATCTACAGGGATCGTGACTGTTATCGTCATGTCGTTGTTAAAGTATTAGGTCATGGTACTGCCGACATTGTATCTACATGAGGAATCGCTGAAGTTACAATAATCTTCTCTCCTATTTACTATGTTCATAATACCAATGAAGGAGGGCTGAACAGTGAGGAACGGGTGGGGGGGGGGCGGGGGTTTTGACGTTGTCATTGATTAATACACCTTGTCATGTTTCGGCACCGGAAAAAATTCGCCAATCTGGAAAAATGTTGACCTTTTTAAAATGTTGGCTACGAGCATGTTGTGGACTGGTGCATATGATTAAGGATACACAATTCAGATAAAGCGAATAGAGACGGTTAGTTGACTCAATGGAGGTACCATTTTGAATACGACATAACAGAATATAGAGTGCGCTCTCCGTCCTTAACTACACCAAAAATACAGACAGCTGATTTGCACCCGTACTCGTTTTTAAAAGTGTTCTGAGCTACGCACGCTTGAGCCATCTACTCGTGCGCACAACGTGCGTTCCGTTAATACATAACGTCTTTTGACACAGGTTCTTTCTTTTAAAAGTCCTCTCGACCCTTTGGCGATAAGCCAAGGGCAAAAACCAAATATTTACTCCCGAAGGGAGTAAATGCATCAGGATTTCTGTCTCTCTTCAAATCGCAACAGTGCAAAGAAAAATCAAATTCAGAGTAAAGATGTCGTTTTAGGACAAAGTCATATCATGAGTCATGTCTTGTGCCAGCCTTGTGAAAGCCGTACACGTCACATACATGAAATATGAATTCTTCAAATATCTTACGCAGAGCTCATTCATACTAAGTACTAAAGCTCAACATCTATTGGTCCATTTTGGTCACATGACCTTGTGTTATACATCGATAACACTCGGTAATGAATATATACGCCCTCGTCTTGGACTACTCCATTTTACTCCGGGTTGAGCTGTCTAAATGTTACTTACAAACAAAATTTTATTGATCTTCCATCTTTTTAAAATATTAGAAAAAAAAATTGAAAAATTTCAAGATTTCTGTGTATGAATGAATAAGGTTAAACAACTTTGGACCTGTGCATTAGACATGGATAATTCACTTTCGGGGATAATGCTATCGCTGGATGAACTCATGCATCGTTTGCATTAATACCTCCGATTGCGCATTGACTTGTACAAATGCAGAATTCATCGTTGTTTTTTCTCTAGATCACTCACCACACACAAGAATATCATATGAACTTACGGTTTACATTGGTTCGAATCTGTCTGTTCGTCTTCCATTTGACCCAGGCATTGGCAATTTTCACCGTAATGACCCTCGTTACATGAACATACGCCACACACTAACGTTCCATTACCATTTGTGCAAAATGAGCTGTTAAAATCCTTCATAACACAAGGAAAAATTAAAGATGGACTATGAAATTGTAATTGATATTTATAAGTAGATGGATTGTCTTGACATTTTGGAAACATTTTCTGATCTTTTAGATCTATATCCTTTGAGTTTCTTACGGTCGCTGTGGACACCTTTAGGCACTTTTGCCACAAAGAAACCGAAGTTCCATATTTTGTTGTCCTTTCGTGGATGCAGGGAGCTCCACTGGAAGACGTCACTCTCTCGGATGGCTGTCCGGATTCGTCTATATGGCTGTAAATCGTTTCACAAGGCGAGTTTTTTCGATTAAGAAATGAAACCATGATATATTTTGTAATAATAAAATCCTCTGTAACAAAGTTAAAATGGGAAAATGTCGCATAATTTAAACAAAATCCTGCACGCATACCGGCATGCGCACAGGCAAATCCACGGTGATGCAAACTGAGGCAATATTATTCAAGGTAGAGAAACTTTCAATAAAAACTCGAAAATGAAAAACGGATCGGAAGCTGATCCGAATTCGTTGTATTGTGACCGCCACTTTAGAAATTGGCAAAGGCAATGTTTATAGACAAATCCAATCAGTCCTTGTGTTTAGTTAGTGTAGGAAACCATTAGTGGAGTCCATCAGCCTTAAGTCATCTTCATTGATTGTCTACATGAATTTCAGAGCCGCATATTAAGCGAAACTGAGGGAATCAAGAAACAATTTAGTGTCCGACCATCCATGATACAGGTAAGCAAAGGAAATTGCAAAACTAAAAGTAATGGACCTAAGTTATGTCCGACTAAAATCAGATTACCACTTGACTGTACGGATTCGTTCGTAGGTCATGCACCGAGGTCACTGTTGCGCGTCTTTTCGTTTTGCCATTCAGGCGTCCATTGTTCAACCACTAATATAAGGTGCTTCCGAGCCCGCATACATTAAAGACACACGTAGGCTACTGCGCATGTAAAGTTCCACCTAGTTTGCCAAATCAAAACGCCCCTACGTCACGTGTATGACCAAGAAAATCAAGAAACAATTTAGTGTCCAACCATCCATGATACAGGTAAGCAAGGAAATTGCAAAATTAAAAGTAATGCGCCCAAGTTATGTCCGACTAAAATCAGATTACCACTTGACTGTATGGATTTGTTCGTAGGTCATGCACCGACGTCACTGTTGCGCGTCTTTTCGTTTTGCCATTCAGGCGTCCATTGTTCAACCACTAATATAAGGTGCTTGCGAGCCCGCATACATTAAAGACACACGTAGGCTACTGCGCATGTAAAGTTCCACCTAGTTTGCCAAATCAAAACGCCCCTACATCACGTGTATGACCCCTATAGTGCATATGCAAGTTTTATTACCTGGTATAATTCACAGGGACACGAACACTGTACTTCAACGTTAACAGTTAGTTTGTCGTCCAGACCAATGGGGTATATGGCAAAACTGTCGTGAAAGAAACATAACATTTAATTATTAAACATATATCGCAAACGTAAACAACATCACATGCCCGCCACCTTCGACGGGCTAAATCTAGTGTAATACAGTACGCTAGCATTTCGTGTAGCTATAGCTGAGAAGCAGCAGACGGACCACGTTAGGCTGTTGTACTAAAACTGACACTGTTGATTTGTCTGGAATGGAAAATTTAGAATTTGGAAAGAAAGGTACTTCACGAGAAATAGTAAAATCAACTTACTTAAATTATCGCTTTAGAAATCATAAAACAAAACAGAAAACTAGAACAACGCATTTGCTTGCAAATACAGTGTGGTCTGGTTATAATGACTGTGTCTTAGCCAAACATGTAATAATACTAGGCTTATATGAACGTGGCCGGGCTAAAAACATAGAACAGGGATCGGGATTTTCCTGCTCTAGGGCTACTGTATGGCCTGAGTACGCTGGTATGATCAGCACGTATGTAGAACCACAGGCTTTCGAAGACACTGTAAACTAACAAGTCGGTCACTCAACCCACGAAACCTTAAAGGGAGCACACCTGGACTTCTTTGACTTTTAAGTCTTACGGCAAACTCCAAAGACTTCATTAGGCAACGTATGAAGTTCAAGTTGAACCTAAAACAGCATCCATCAGTTAACCTCACTTCGAAACGGTTAAGATTACTGCGAAAACTTTTCTGCGAGCATTTGCTTTACGTTGGTGCGAATAAAGCTAGTCATGTCAACAGATGATAGTAACCTGCGCAGCTAGCTGATAGCCCCTTCTTTCTTTGCAACATGTACGCGGTGATACGAAAGGCAACAGCCATTGGCATCTGCGTAATTTACGTACGACTAAGTCAATTTTTGTTATGTATGCAGTCTATGGGGAGAACTATCCCTGGTATACGTAAGCTTGATCGTGCATGACATAATAATATAAACAAACATACTTTTTTAAAAGACATAACAGAAAAATTTAACCAGTGTTGTATTTTCACTGAAAATCTTTTTTTTTGCAATCTTTAGTGTTTTGCCGATGTTTATTTCTCACTGAAAAGGGGAAAATGAATTAAGGATAGGAAAAATATACACGGGTTTACTTTGTGTACCGCGGAGGTATTCTGCACTCACCGCAACGGAAAATTTCGGTACTTAACGGACAGAGGGCGTCTTTCAAAATTGGTCGAATCCATATACTGCAAGATATTGCAATCGCTGAATGACGTTTTTGATACGCGATCCAGACGGATTCAAGAGTGGTCTGTCAGACCATACTAATGAGATGCAACTTACCAGCTTTACATGTGAAGGGCCATTTTTGATGATCTGGAAAGCATGCAGTTAGGCCAAAGTGTCATTGTGTTTCGTACAAAACTACGATGAAGTTATAGCCAGTTTTCGTTTCCAGTTTTTTGTTTGTTTGTTTGATTGTTTGTTTGTTTTTTTTTTGTTTTGTTTTTTTTGTTTGTTTGTGAGTGGATGTCCAAGGTTGAAGATCGTTCCTTTCACACTCACTCAGTTGATACCATGTGAAGGTCCTTTTAACACGTGGTTCAAACTTAACCAATGAATTAAGAAGACTCCAGCAGTCTTTGGTCCTGACCACGTAGATATAGACAAACATAATTACATACGGTACCTTGTATTTGATGCGTCAATACAACTTCTTGCTGTCACATCGATATCGAAGGAAACTTCTCGTCCCAGCATGATATCCGAACAGGATGGTGGGTTTTCTTTCGATTCTCCATTCCCACAATTCGCAGTAAATTTGACATCGAAATTTTGTGGTGCATTGTGGGCCAATTCTACATTCGTGGTTATTTTCTGTATACAAAATGATTTTGTGAGAAAATGGTGAAACCATCATGCCTGCATATTTGTGCCTGTGTACATATATAAACTACGATTTGTATAAATTTTTAACAGAAAAATTCAACTGAGAAATCTTAAAATTCGTTTTCAAATATACAAAAGGAGATTTTAAGGGGGATGGGGGGTTAAAGTATACCGTATCCGATAACTTGTCAAGCATTCTAAACCATTTACCTCATCCAAAAACATTCAACTCATTCAAACCTAAAAAAACAAGGATTTGATTTGCATTGAAGAACTTTCAAATTTTAAAAATATCTTTAAAAAAACCACGTTTTCTAACTTGGCACGACGAAGGTGGTCTGAAACATCCAATGTCTGACTGTGGCCAGATTAAAACGCCTATAGGTCCAGGGGCGTCAGGGAGTGGCAGGGGGCGACCGCCCCCTATATTCCGAAGAAAATATGAAAAGAAACTGAGGTAAAAAGAAGTAAAAAAGAAGAAAAAGAACACTCAACTCATGATTTGTCCCTCTGTCACAATCGTGACCCTGGCCCCGCCCAGTAAGGACGCCGGTGAATAAATCTAATTGTTTAAAATGGTTACAAAGAAATTCTTAATGCTGGGGTCATTGCTAGTTTTTTTGTGAATTCATACACATGTAACAATATCAGAGAACTGAAAAACAGCTATTCTTTGGTCTTTTTCGAATGGCCACCACACAGACTGCTTTTTATGTAGCCTATAAAACGGCAATAAAAGAATAAACGATAAAACTTTATCATAAAATCATGATTTGCGTTTAGAACAGCAAAAAGGGCAAATGCAGTCGCCGGAAACTTATTTTGAAACATCAACCAGGGAACAATTTCACTAACAAATAATTTTAGCGATCATTGCTAAGTCGCTTGCGAAGTAGAAATTACATCGCTGGTAGCGATAGCAATGAATTTTGGGTCTCACTAAACCTAATGCAAAAGACACAACTTAGCGATGAAAAGTTGATAGCTAAAGTTAAGCGAAATCATTTTGAAAAATCCATCGCAAAATTGCGATCGATTTAGGATTAAGCGATGGATTTTGGCGTTGGCGATGATGGCTAAACGTTAGTGGAATCGACCCCTGGTTACACAGATATCTTCATGTTTCGCCACCAACTTTTTTCATGATATTTTAGGAATTAAACATTGCATATTGAAGGTAAGGTAAACCAAAGAAGCACTGCCCTAAATTTCATAATTTAGAGAGGAAAATGTTGTCACATGACTATCACGAGCCAATCAAGAAACACTCATCGACTACAAGTCTACAACACTAACCCAAATCGGGGTAACTGCGTTCACCCTTTTAATTGGTATTTAAATGGGCCACATCCATACATTTAATTTCAGGTATTTTGACAGTGAAATACTTGTAACTTCTCACCTGGTATATATGTTGAATGATAGTTACAATATTTGAAGAGTCGTCACTTAAAGTAGCAACTCGCGCTCCTTGCAGTAACTCACCCAGTGTCTGTAAAAGATGCACAAGTTTTTATGGGATTACAACATACAAATGGCAAGTTACGAGTTTTGGCAACATTGATTGAGCCCCAGTGGAACTGTATAACAAACCATGGATATTCACCATTACCAACCACATTGAGGAAAGTCAAAATTCTCAGCATCCGACTACACACTCTAAAAACGCCCGGTTCAAATTGAGCCGGAAGGGATCAAACAGGCACTGAACCGGAAAAGGATAAATTTGAACCAAATTTCATTTTGAACCAAACACGATAAATTTTGAACCGGCACTAGTCAAATATTTCTACCTTTTCGGTTCAGTGCCCATTTGTTCCTTTTCCGGTTCAATTTGGACCGGACGTTTTTAGAGTGAGGTTGAAGCATCCGACTTAAATCATTATGCTGGTATGAAGCTTGGACTGAGCATTTTTCGTACCGTTCCCCAACCCAATTTCATTAGGAAGCTTCCACGATTTTACCAGAAAATCACTATGGGTACCTTGCTCCCACCTATGACCAGAGCCGACATTCTTTTCCAACCTCTTTTTCACAATCCGTTTATTCTGAATGATGATGGGCCGGTGCTCTTTAGCAGAAAATTTGTTGTGGTGGATATACTTGTGTGAGTGGTATTTTTTATGAAATAATTCCACCCTGTCTTCCTGCCCTGGAAGTCTATGACAACATTGTTGCTTTAAATCCTGATACAAGAGTCACTTTTGTTGATATTTGTAAGCACTTGAGTCATAAACTGGATTGTATTCCTCAAGAGTGGTGCAGTAAGATTTTTTCAAATGACAAAATTGTCAGTACTTAAGTCCCCGAAAATTTGTCTCTGAGGATCCAAGTGGGTGATACCTGGGAAGATGCTGAAGGCAAAGCGTGTGTTCCTTTTATCACGTCTGGCTGGCGCAACAACCCCTATAAGGGCCAGCAGTTCTGGCAGAATTAATTTCCCCAAATTGGTTTCAAGTAGGTTTGCACCGGATTTCAATCCGGCCGGAATTTGGGGATTTTTCCAAATCCGGCATCCGGCCGGATTTTGCCATGTATCCGGCTGCATTTGCCGGATTTGTAGTTTAAGTGCTGTACAACACAACTTAATTTACTACAGGACTTAATAAAATGTCATAGAATATTTAAGACTAGGATGGGAGTGTACTGCTTACAATATTATTTAAAGATCTAGCTATAGGGTGTTTTCAGTAGTTGTAAACCTTCTAATATGATGAAGTAATTAATAATGCCGAGACAATATATTTACTCATAAAAGGTCCCAGTGATTTAAAATATTTTGTGAAGCAGTGTCAATGAATCACCCCACAGCTTATCAAATCCAGATAAATCTTCTCTGGTGATCTTTTCAAGTTGATGCACAGAAGTCAGTTGCTGGATTAATAGTGATTCTGGGCAATATATAGTCAAAACCATCAGAAAAGATGTCAGATGTCAAATTTTCTTAGCCAAAATGAAATTGGAGTTGATGGAAGCAATCAACGATACTTACTTGGTTTCAGAGTCTATGAACCCCAATTCTCACTTCCTATTTACATATGTAATTCTCTGGCTTGTGTGCAAGCACTTTTTGGCATAATTCATTTGGCGCAAGGATAGCGCTCTCTAAAGTAGATGACAACATGGTAGCCCTTCCTCTCTCCTCTTGCCCGTCTTCAAGCTCGGACTTGTCCTGACACCGTGGAATGATAACTGCTAGGTGTACAAGGTGTGTAAGTACCGAAGAAGGTACAGTAAACTACAAAAAATCAACTGGCAAGTTGCATTGAGAGAGGAAGAGCTATCACACTGTCCCCTAGTTAAGAGGGTCCTATCCCAGTGCCATATGACTGATGCCAGACGGTGCTTGCAAGCAAGCTGGGGAATTACATAAATAGGAGGTGATGAGGGGCAGCATTGACTTGCAGGTTGACCAAGAAGGTTTTATTCAGAAATACCAAATTTAAAAAAAAATATATACACTATAGTGTCCAAATTCAGTCTTGCCACGGTGGTGAGAATCAAGTATTTTCTATTGGGGGCTTTTAGCTGCTTTACTAACAAATCTTCTAATCTCATTAATATTCCTACTTGTCAACTAAAATTGTACAAATGATGGAAGCAATAAAAATAGTATCAGTGATTCCTTGACTATTAAAATCAGCCTGGAAATTAATAGATAAAAACCGATGAAATATAATGCCAATTACTGATAGGCCTACAGTACATCGAAAATATTTCACATTACTTGCAGTAGCATAGTCCTACATCCAATGGTCCTTTGACAGTTGGACAACATACTAAGATCATTCCTACCTGACCCCTTCACTGTTACTAGCATGATTACCACCACTTTGCATGTACAGTATAACCAAACCAAAATTTTAAAAATGCATTGAATCGCCTTAAGAATTGTAATTGGTTCCTTTTCAAATTGTAATTGATTCCTTTTCAATTTGGATATTGACTGCCAATGTTTTCATACTTTAGTCCCTTAATTTGCATGGACAGACATTCATGAAATCATTTTCAACATATTGCATGTCAGGCTTTAAAAGTGTCAGCTAAGTGTTCAAAATACATCTTGATTTTATCCCTCACTGAACTGAACCCTTGGGCACCTCATTCAAGGTTGGTATGAAGTAACATTTAGTCAAGTAGCCCAACCATTCATGAAACATGCCACATCACAAAATCCATATTAGACATGAACTCAAGAGTTTCTGTTAGGGAATACCAAAACTCTGCTCATAAATAAAACAGACATAACACAGCTTTTGACCACTGCTACATTTGTTAATGGTGGCCAAGATGATACAGATATAGAGGTCAAAAGACCTGCATCCACGGAGGCTCCTAAGGTATCCTAAGGTATAACCCCACCAGTAGGTTCCTGTTCTTTCATTTGACTAAATCCGGCAAATCCGGACGGAATTCCGACCTGAATTTCGGTTTAAATCAGGCAAATCCGGTTCCGACCGGATTTTAAAATTCCAAATCCGGTGCACCCCTAGTTTCAAGAGTAGGTGGTTGGGAGTTTATAGTGGTATTAAAGACAATCTCGATGCTGATCTCGATTTTAAGGTTCTTCATAACATTCTTTTCACAAACGACCGTCTTTATAAGTATATAATGATCAATTCACCATTATGTTCTTTAGGTAATTAGGAAGAGGAAACGGTGCACCTTTTCATTCAATGTCCAATCATTCATAATTTTTGGTCAACGCTTACATCAAAAGTTGGTACCATTTTTTTTTGTTTCGAGTTGGGAGGAAGCCACTCTTATTTCTCTTGATTTACCAAAGAAAAACTGCGAGGGTGTCCTAATTAATTTTCTTCTGAATATTTACCAAAAAAAAAATCTGGAATACTATAGAATTGCTAAAATTCTGAAAGCGACAACAGCCATTGTAAAATTGATATTCCATTGTTTTTTCACAATAGCCTGAAAAAGAAACTCAATCTGATTTACCATTATTTTAAGAAGTTTCATAAACTCCACAAATTTGGGTGTATATTCGACCAAGGTGAAATTACCGTAATCCTCACACGACACGAAGATTGTAGCTATGAATATATATTTGACAAGCAATGTGCTATAAAGTAGGGTTTCTACTTTCCTTTCGGTTTTAAGTTGGACACACCTCACGTGATGTTTGGACTGGGTTTATTTTTCTTCAATTGGGCATTGATCATGGTGTATTGTTTAATTGTGTATATATTGTATATATTGTAAAAACGATTTTAAAACGGGTGTGCCAGTGGGCTCGCCTTCCAATAAAAGAGAGAGAGAAAAAAAAAACATCCGACTTGCAGTCCAGGGATTTGGAGTTCGAATCCGGGTCATACCAAAGACTTTAAAAACGGAACCTACTTCCGCCATTTTGCTTGGTTTTCAGCATAAGCAACGGAGTAGGAAAACAAGCCACTGAACCACAACTGGAAAAGAGGACGTGGCCAGCTCGACCCATACCAATTAGTTAGAAATTGAGCCGTAAAAGTTCATCTTACTAACTATTCAACAACGCCACAGAGATGTTTAGCACTCCTTTGAACCGCCTGTTATCATACTCACAAATTGTTAAGAAATCTTTTGCTTTGCATTTAACAGGATTTAACAGGATATGAATAAAGTTTTTCTTTAAGGAAAAAAATGAAATAAAAGGCATGTCAAATCCCGAAAAAAAATGTTGGAGAATCCTTTTTTCAATTTCTTACCAAAGCTGTAGTTTCTTAGGCCTATATTTTGTACAATTATATTTTAACTGTTAAAAGAAAAGTGCAGAGCAAAATTACTTTTGATATATTATAGGAGAACATATCCTACACATTTTGGTGAAATTTTCATTCATTTTCCATGTTCGAGTCTCGAGATATTGGCAGTCGAAGTTGACACGTTTTCTATAAAAAGGAACTTGAAGCAAGCACGTGCGATGTCATGGATTGACAGTATTTGCCAATGTTTTAATTTTCCTTTTTTATCCTATTATTTTGACCTTGAATTGATTAGGGAAACAAAAAATGACCAACAAAATTAATCTATGACACCACGCCTGTTTGCTGCAAGACCATGATGCAGTTTGGTCACATTCAACTTACTCTAGAACCGAACAAGTGAATAAAAACTTCATCTGAATGCTCAGAATATTTTCTTCTTCACACACATCAAAAATAAATTTGGTTCTGGACTATGTTCTAAAAAAATTTTGCACTTACATGGAATTCTGCAACCTGACTTGATGTCACTGAGAATATAGGAATTATGTTTTTTTCGACCAATTTTTTATTCAGTTGTCCAACAGAAGGGTAATCCTGGAAGAGAATGGAACAATTGTTTTTACTGTGTAAAGCCGCGGTCACACTACAACTAATTGGGATCGGATTCCGATCCGATTTTTTTTATTTTTTGTGGAAATCTTTTTCTTCTCTGGTCGGAAGAAGCCAAAAATTTGCCAACCTCGGTAAATATATGAAGTTGTACAGCAGGACTATGAAAATTAAATTTATACTAATTATTTCGTGACGTCACATCGATAGACAGATTTTATCGGACTACGCTGTCCGTGAAAAGTATATGTCGGTGTGATGTCACGAAAAAACCAGTTTACATTTTATTGTTAGAGACATCAGATGCAAATTGTTCATTTACATACGTTGACAAATTTTGGGGTTTTTCCAACCATAGATGGAGAATATTTTATCAAAAACCCGAAAAAATCGAATTGGACCGAATTCGTTGTAGGGCGACCGTGCTTAAAGTTTTGCTGATAGTGTCTGGGCGCGTTTTGACGTCCACATGACTTTGTGTCTAGTGCTCGGTTTCATATAGGGTAAGAACTTAAAAGTTATTATTTTGAGTTCAGTGTAGTATCTGTTCTTATCATCCAGTCTAGAAGGGAGCCATACATACTACAGACCAATCACCAATGATGTATGTGGTCTGAGGGCCGTGAGGTTGGTCAAGTGTTGTCCTTCAGTGGACGTAATATCTTCTTAGAAAGCAGTTTAATGTCTGGTTTTGCCGATCGGCTTTTTGCATAGAGGGTCGGGAGGACTGTAGGTGTTATCAAAGAGGTTTTATTATCTAATGGCACCTCCCTGGAAAAACTATAGTTCCGAAAAGTTGAGCTTACGTAGATATGTGAGTCACTGTATTCGTTTTCTGCGTTGAGATGGCACCCACCGTCATGCGGTTTTATCACGCCTGCTACCTACAGAGAAAGAAATATGAAATATAATCAAAAATAAAATGTGATCACGAAATACAAATAAATCCACCCCATATAAACCTTTGAGAAACTGTCCTTTGTTTAACTAAAAGCGGTAGAATAGTACTCTCAACTTATAGTCATATTCTGGTGGCTTTTCACCTGGGTCTTGTAAGAAAAACAAAAGTATTCCACAACATGTACTTTAAACCCCGTCTAATACAGCGCTCCTTACTCAAAATATCTCACTTTAAGGTTGGTCTTTTTTGTGAAGAATACCTCTGCTTTCAACAAAGCAACAGAAAGTTATGTAATACGGGCACATTGGCTCATTCCTTTTCGTTTTCCTTTATGGTTCAACGTCCTGCTTGTTCTTGAGATTTGATACTGTTGGAATGTTCGAGTATCCTTTCCTGTAGATCCACCTTCATCGTACATAGAGTACAACCAACAATGTTGTTTAATATTGCCTGCAGCGGCATCAAAAATTATAAATAATAAAAAATTATAATTTGAATGCAATGTCAAATTAATGTACCGCGATGACATCACGGATCTCCCATGATGCACCAGATCTCTAGAAAAAGTTGCAATACTTGAAAAAATGTATATTCCGAACGCCATAGTCCTATGCTATTGAGATGTAGTTTTCACCTCCTGAAAGAGACAATTCGGCATATTTGGAAGTTTATGAACTTTGTCTCCGGAATATGCCTTAAATAATTGAAAACGACCTTAGTTTCTGAACGGCACAATCTGTTGTAATAGTTACCCTCCCATCGCCTTGTACATGAAAAGGTGCATCTGACGTCACCAATAGCAGGTGTCTTGCGTTTTGGCGCCATCCTATTTCTCCCTGTCGGTTACAGAAAAACAAGAAACCGTTAAAGCGGTGGCAACTCTCATTTCTTTGATGACAACCAAAATGAACTGTCACTGTGTTCGCTTTGAATGGAACAATAGTCTCTTACCAAGATAGGACAAGAAACAAACATTGGAAAATCTCAATAGAAGGGAGGGCAGTAGAACACAGAAGGCAGGGATAAATCATTAATCTTACGTAAGCTCTGGGGTGTGGTCAGTCTGAACAGGGAGATGTTACGGAAGGAGATAAAGCACTTTCCTTTCCTTTGAGCTATCAGGATTGCCGACAATAATTGTTAATTGTTGTGCTCTCGAAAAGTTAAGACCACATACAAATGAGATTAGTAAGTGACAACAATAGTTCTTATCGTCTGCTGGATCTCAAATACTTGTGGCATGATTTCAACCATTGCCATAATATTGCCAGTCGTCAAAGAAATAAAAAAAATTATTCTGCTTCTGTACGCCAGTAGCCACTTTTTTGATGGGTTCAGTTGAGCTTCAATTAAGGTGTAGAATTATGGCACGCTAAAAGGCTCACCAAATATGATGATGTTCTAAAAATACACGTTCATATGGCACGCTAAAAGGCTCACCAAATATGATGATGTTCTAAAAATACACGTTCATGTACTAAAATTACACGTTCATGTACCAAAAATTTACGATGATGTACTAACTTTATATGATCATGATGTAAATTTACACCATCATGTACTAAAACCATAAGTTCATCATGTTAAATGTTTCGTTGTACATGTAAAATCACACGTTGTACATCTTGAAACACACGTTGTACATGTAAAAACGTAAGATCCTCATGTTATTATTGTTCCTTCCGCACGCCATACAGAGTGAGCCTTTCGGCGTACCAGAAGTCCGCCAAAAGGCTCACCGAATTTGATGTAGTAAAAGTACACGTTCATGTACTAACTGCTTACGATCATGTACAGATTTCATACGTTCATGTACTGTTTGCTTACGTTCATGTACTGATTTCATACGATAATGTACTGATTTCTTACGATCATGTACTGACATTTAGTACATGATCGTATGTAATCAGTACATGAACGTATGAAATCAGTACATGAACGTATGAAATTTGTACATGATCGTAAGCAGTTAGTACATGAACGTGTACTTTTACTACATCAAATTCGGTGAGCCTTTTGGCGGACTTCTGGTACGCCGAAAGGCTCACTCTGTATGGCGTGCGGGAGAGACAATAATAACATGATGATCTTACCTTTTTATATGTACAACGTGTGTTTTAAGATGTACAACGTGTGATTTTATATGTACAACGTAACATTTAACATGATGAACTTATGGTTTTAGTACATGATGGTGTAAATTTACATCATGATCATATGAAGTTAGTACATCATCGTATATTTTTGGTACATGAACGTGTAATTTTAGTACATGAACGTGTAATTTTAGTACATGAACGTGTATTTTTAGAACATCACCATATTTGGTGAGCCTTTTGGCGTGCCATATAGAACATCATAATATATTTTGCTGTTTCAGGAACAATACGGAATCTTTTCAAAATTCTTATACAAATGTTAGACTCTGCGTTCATTGCTCAAAAGTGATGTCAGTGATCAATGGCAAAAATTAGAATAATAAAAGGATCTGAATCTGATCACTTAGAAGTGCGGTCAAGTCGTTTGGTCTTATGGGCTGACGCAGGTGTCACACTTGTCGGCAATGCTGATAGCTTCGAAGCATTGTCAATATGAGTTCTTTGTTTGAGGATTAGGCTAGTATGAAAGGGTTGATTTCTCATTAGGAGGGCTAAGTCAAACAAAGTAACAAGGACCTGTCAATCACAGTCTCTTCTCATAAAAAGGATTAAAGAAGTCTCAATACATATTGTTTGGTTAGATGAAATTGAATGAAATCGCCTTCCGTAACAGCTCCCTGGTCTGAAGGATTTTAATCCAATGTAACTGAAGAAGAGAGAGAAATCAAAATTTAAGTCATGTTTGTTTCCCGAAAGGGTATTCTGTTTGCCTGTTTCGAGAGATATTTGAAGTTATGTATGCCAAGAAAAGTTGAGTGTTGCTTTCTTTGTGGGAAGCTACTGAGAAAAAGCGAGTTATTGCTTCTGAGTAAAACACAAACTTTTCACCTGAGACAACTGTCTATGAAAAATAATGTGTAAATCTCCATGAAGCTTTCCTCTACGACACCTGACAAACAACCCTGAAGCAATATCTTTCTTCTGACAATTCTCCGGGCCACGAAGCTGATATCTATGTTAGTTGAGAATGAAACTTGATTGAGTGTGGCAACTCTTTTAAAAGCAGCAATGTACAGTAACAAGCTGTATTTAAAATTTACCATGAAACTGAGTCTAAAACCTTTTGGCACTGGCAAACTAAAAGACCTTTACAATAAAAAAAAAAATTAGTACAAGTGTCTACGAAAAACAATGTAATCTCTAGGAAGCTTTTCTCTACGACATCTGACAAACAACACCGAAGCAATACATCCCGCTTGTGACAACTTCTTTTCAAAGCTTACTGTATGTCTATGTTAGGCTAGTTCAGTATGCAACTGTGATTGTTTGTCACAACTGTTTAAAACAGGAACGTGAGGAAGGGGTTGTCTTATTTATTTATTATTATGCATGAAATCTAATGTAAGGAGTTCAACATGCATATACATAAAAGACCTTTACAGTAAAGGGATAAGGTCTAGCTAGTCCCCGGTCTCAATAGCCCCCCCCCCCGTGTCATTGGTCCCCCGTGTCATTGGTCTTCCGTCTCAATGGTACCCTAACCCTAAACCTGACCCGGGGCTAATGAGACAGGGGACCAATGCAATGGCGGAGCTAGGGATCCCGGTTGCGAACGGTCTGCAGGGGCGCTACGAATGAGTAAGTACCCTGAGCCTCAGCATGATCGAAGCCATGACTTTTCAGACTTTCCATTTGATTTTAAGGAACCTGGTAGAAAACTTCTTTGCCATTTGTCCTTTTCTATTAAAACATTTTCAAATTTTCTATCCATGAGCCTTTGCAGAAGAATTTTTTTCGGGGGGCGGGGCAAAATTCTTTTAGGGGGAAAACTATGGGAGTTGGAGCGAAGGGCAAGAAAATTTTGCCCCAAAATGCCTCTAAGATCTACGGAAATGGCATTGCTAAAGCCTATTTAATATCGCATATAAATAGGGAGAACACTGAGTGAACTGTTAAGAGATGTTGATGTTAATTTTTCTTCGTCTTTTTCTTTATGTTTTCTACGTTTTTTTTCAGGTTTTTTTTTTTTATTTTCCAGGGTAGGACAAGTTTCTCCTTGCCCCTACCTGCGGACGGCCATGTTTCTATCCCTCTCTTTCACATTCTTTTTTTTTCTCCGTGTATTCCTGTTGTCTGTGTTCAACAATAAAAAGTACAATAATCTCGCAAAAATTACATAAACCCAGAATCATACCTTACACAGTCAATAATTTAAGAACGGAGTAGTTTTACAGTGTAAGTGTTCCTTGAGCATTACAATTACATTAAAGTAGACTGAAGAATACATATGTACATTTCACTGTTAGTGGCCAAAATTCAATACTTAGAGAGTGTACCATTTATGATGTATAGACACAGAATCAATACATGTTATTTTCGCAATTTCAAAAACTTTGTTGTGACTCTGCTTATACGAGTAACATATAAGTTAAAAAGTATGTCCAATCTCTTATACTCTAAAAGCAGCTTTCATGATGTTACAACTGTATAACAACTGAGATTCTGTGGTGGATTTAGTATGATTTGTGCACTGATCAGAAAAATCAACGAAGCTTAAGGCAAGTTGCAGGGGACAAAATATGAACCACTTAGTAAGGCTCTGATGGGACTTTTAAGCACAACTTCCATAATAGTACATATAGATATCTCTTTCACATTCTAGTATGAAGGCGATCATTATATTTTGTGTTATTTTCATGCCTCGATTTAAGGTTTCAATGTAATAATGGGCTACTTTTTGAAGACAAAGATTAAACCTGCTTCCAGGGGGTACTTCTATCATTCCAAGTACCACATACCCTAATATAATTAATCGTTAAAGCTTCGAAATTTCACAAGAAAGACAACCAAAAATTTTCGTCTTCGGCTTCAATGTACAACTAATCTATTGTTACACGTGTTAGGACAAAAATATACTCGGTTGCAAAATAGTCACTTCCGACTTTGCAATCCGCGGTCCCCGCAAGGTTTTCCCAGGAGAGAAACGAAAGCGGCTTATTTCAGGAAACCGAAAAGGGACAGAGGGAAAGGATGAACAATTATCATGATATGACGATTATCGCCTTTTTTCCATCGACCTAGTCGTATACACTCACCGTGCAAGCGGCTACTTGCATCATAGCATCAAAAGTCCCTTCTGGTTCATCGAGGTTGCCAGAAACAATTTGTTTATCGATTTCACTCTGCAAGAAAATCAAATAAGAATTCAAATCTAGTGGCGCGACTCCTGTTCCTGTGTCCAACGAAAATACAAACCCTTCAAGGAATCCAGTCTTCCCAGGCACCTGGGAGAAATATGGAACTCACGAGTCATGGTGATACTTTGTGTGCAGTTGACGTTTTGAAGTGGAAACCTTTCCCCGCCTGGACTTGGCATAGTTTAGCCAGCTATATTCCAGCAAATAGTCAACCGACTTTCGAGTTATATAGGCCTACAGTACGAAGATGATATATCATTTTGTCATTGAGACCGCGTGTTTGGTCTAACGGTAAGAGCATCCGCCTCTCACGCGAAAGGTCAGGATTCCATTCCCAGGTGGAGTCATGCCAAAGACTCTAAAAATGGACATGAGAAAATCTGTCCGCCTGAAGAACGGCCGATGAGAAAACGAAATGGTCGATTTGTTGACGTCATTTAACCGCAAGAGATTGTTTACTTAGTCGGCGCAAATATTTACCCTGCACGAAAGTCAAGAACTGACCATTTTTGTGATGCAGTTTTCGTGCTAAAAATTATCTATAACTTTACCAAACCTGGACCCATTTTTCTGGGTCAAAATGCGTTTTAATGTCAACTTATCCAATAAGTTCAGTTTTAGCAAATAATTTTCTCTAACTGCGAAAATTACGTCATTATGCTTCGAGCCACTCAGTTTCCACTGCAAGTGAGTTAACCGCAAAAATGTGACATCTGGAGATTAAATCCCTAAAACAGGTGAAGGCAATTCTGTCGTTCCTTCAATGGGGCGAAATCTCTAATGAACTTACTGCCGTTGTGCGTGATACTCCGCGTATAATGGAGTAGGGAAAACAAGCCAGTGAGGCACAACTGGAAAAAAGACCATGGCCGGCTCGATTTGAACCAATAGGTTGGAGACTGGGCCGTAAAACTCTATCCAACCAACTAACCAACATGAATAGTTACTTAAAACATGTATAAAATTGATTGGGATGTATAATTTGTAGGTGCACGTGACTTTCAAACTTAATATGTTTAGCTGCATCATTCTGCTGCACATGTAAGTTTGACGAGTCAGGGGAACATTCTTGCTAGCTGGCTCCCACAACCAGAGTTACGCGACTGCTCAAATCAACACGGTTCGGTGGGAACATTCAAGGTAAAAAAGATATTTATTGAACCGTATACTTACATGTGTAGAGAAGGTCCTTTGACTAACATGTCAAAGTCTGACAGCGTTACTTGGGCCTACATTATATCAGTCAAGACTTTTGCAAATTTGTATCTCTTTGACATTCTGATAAAACTCTGAGGAATATGGGAGCTCACGCACGTTGTAGTGTGTTTTTTACCACTGAGAAAAAAGCCCTGTGATTTACTGGCTGCTGACGGGACGCTAAATATTTTATCTCAGAACTATTAGGGGAAATAGATTCCCATGTAATTTCCAAAAATCGCCCCGTTTATACTAAAATAAAACCACCTTCAAACGCAACAGATTTCGGCTTTGCTGTAGAATAGGAGTATGGCATATAGACGAATCCAATGAGCGCTTGTGTTAAGTGACTGTATGCAGCCATTAGTAGGGTCCATCAGCCTTAAATCGTCTTAATTTATTGTCTTCATGAATTTCAAACCCTCATAATCATTAAAATTGAAGGAATCAAGATACAATTTAGTGTAAAACCATCTGTGATACAGGTAAGCAAGGAAATTGGAAGATTAAGAGGTGATAGGCCCCAGTTATGGCCGACTGAAATCAGACCATCAATTGCTGTCCGGATTTGTATATAACCAAGACAACGCGTTTCTATCATTTCATGTAAGTAATTGACAGTTCTATGAATTGATTTTTCATTGAACCTTCAGACTGAGGTAGGTACCACCTCACTGTAAACACAAATTAGTCAAAGTGGTGTCTGAATTGACTCTCCACCTTAGCCACTCATATTTGACTACTTTGTTATGACATCTGACCACGTTCGTAGTAATAAACCAAAGAATATCAGTCAAAACTTAGTCAAGGAGGATAATATTTGTTAGAAATTATTTCAGCTGGGTCAAATATTAGTCAATATTTTTCACCAACGTGATTAGTCAGTTCAGGCACTGTTTGACTAATTCGAGTTCACAGAGCTGGGTTAGTCAAAACTGAAAAGTCATACTGGTTTTTGATTCGTCACCTGTCTCGGGTGGGTTGGGCAATACATAGGAAAATAACCACTAATAATTGATGGATTACGTATGAGCAAGAAGTTATTGTTCGATGTCTGCATTGACAGATAACCTCTTTCAGAATTGCTTTTTTTTGTAGAAAAATCTAGCCAAATTTTATAAATCTGAATATATGGAGTAATCTGCCGATCCTCTTCATACCGGTACTTACTTCGAAGTGTAACAGGTCTCCAGTCAATGGTACTGCATTTCTGAAACTATAAGCCTTTTCACAACCACGGCACGGCACCTCAATTCTGGAAAATTTCAAAAAAAAAATCGAAATGAATATTAGCAGCATTGCTAGCACGACAATCACGGCATCCTCGAAGGCCATTCAAAGTAGAATAGCAAATCCTATGTAACGAGTTCAAGAGGAGAAAAATTAATTGAACAATCACTGAAAACATAACAGCTGAAGACGCGATACTGTCACTCCCGTTGTCAGACAAGGTAGGCCTTCCCGATGGGGGGAGAAAAATTTTCCAGCCCTTAAAATTGGTGACAAAGTTCATATTGTCTTGGGTTAGCGGTTAGCGATTTGGTTCTCGCCCCTCCCCATACCCTGTACCGCCTTTTCCTTCGGGTCAGGATACTGTTCACTCGATCAATTATTTCCTTTCTCGAAACAGGACTTTAACAGCCAAATTCTTTAATCCAAGGGCACTTTTAATCCTGTTATGCTAATTGCTTCTGTCCTCTCTCAAAGCCTGTCTTCAACTCATTGTGCAGAGACAATCGCAATTTATTCCCTACGAGCATATCCTGCATGGTTAGCCCCTTTAATGAGAATCAGAACAATGTTTGTGTATGCTGAGTCAAATGAGCTACCGACTGCCCATCTTTTTTACTTTAATGCTTAACAAACAGCAGTGACCAATCAAAATATAAAAGTTTTTTTTGAAAATTGTGTATGGTGTTTCAAGGTGGGTTGCTAGGTGAACCATGCAGGAAATTGATTAGAGAAGGCACTTCCATGATACCTTGGGCACTTAACCCTTTTTCCATCTCTTCCAGGTCGTGGCGGAGCTTCCGTACCGGTATGGTGTCAGGGGACGACCTCGTCCTTGACAGCTTGAAGGACCAAACTCGTTTCTCGAAGCCCTTTTAGGCTTTTAATGCACTGCATTCTTGCAATATTATATGTACCACTTCCAAAATGAAATGTTATTTTGAGGCCCACGTAACTAAACGGCCAAACAGTCGCCAGTATCCGTACTTTATTCTTATGAAAATGGGCACCCTTCTGTGTTACAGAGGCATAGCACCCTATAATTTATATAAGCGTATATGAACGTATATGATGCAGTTTTCCTAAGTCCATTGCTTCAAAACGGTGGATAATCTTGTATAAATTCACCCTCGCAGTTCCATGAAAGATGATGTTGTGAAGGCCGCAGAATTATTTTTTTTTTTGTAATAATGTTAATTATACAAATTGATGGTTCCCCGTGGTGTACTTATCATTCTATTTGCCAATCCATATTCCAATAAAGTACATTTACAAAATTAAATGATTTAGCTCCAAAATTTTGTTTTCTCTGTATTATTTCTTCCCCCTGGCTCTTGTTTTATACAAAAATATTTGTGAATTCCTTTTACTTAAAATCTGGAATCCATAGACTTGACAAAAAGAGTAACTATTACGACCATCTATTACCAATGTCTGAAAGAAAAGGATAGAAAATTGAAACATGTTCTGATAGAACGGTAGACGAACCCAGACAGCAAGTGATGGTCTGGTTTTATTCGGCCACAACTGGGGTCTATCATCTTTAAATCTTTCAAATTCCTTGGTTACCTGTATCATGGGTGGTTATACACTGAAATGCTTTTTGATTCCCTCAATTTCACTGCATATGAGGGTTTGAAATTACATTTTGACAATAAATGAAGACGATTTAAGGCTGATGGACCCCACTAGTGGCTGCCTACAGTCTCTGAACACAAGCACTGATAGGATTCGTCTATATTCCTTGAGGTGGGAAATGATTTTTACAAGTTAGGGAAAACTAAATGAAAAGTTTGGAAAGCCATGACTTGGTGCTGAAGCTCAGGGGAATTCTTTGCTTCGGAACTCCCCTATCAGTTTTTCTCACCCTCTGACCAAGATCCCTGGCTCTGAAAATGCTTCTCAGAAAAAATATTTCGTAAGAATACGACTCGTGACAAAATTATCTTTAGCAGCATTGAAGCATCCAAAGTTTTATTCATTTGATGGAATGGGGGGGGGGGGTGAAATATTCTGACGTGGCGAGTCATCGTAATGCTCCCCCATGTAAGGAATACAAAGTTAGAAGCAACTCCCGCAAAGATCAATTTGTTCCGACCACAACCTATTTTTACTCATTGATTTAAGATGAAAAAAGTACAGTGCTTTGAAAACATTTGTAGACAGTGTTCCTTTAAGGTTCCAAATAAGGAACGACATTTTTCTGTTAATGTTGAAGGAAACAAGCAAATAATAAATCACATCAAAATGGAATGCATTGTCTGTGATAAAACTATCAACAATGTTGCCGTGATTTGGAAATTAAAATAGGTCATTTTGTAAATCACATGCGTTAGTTAGGGACCGCCCTTAACTAATCTTCTGTTTGTGTATTATACATTAAAAACAAGGAGGATTTGCTCTTCGTTGCTTTAAACACTGAAAGAGTTTCAACATTTTTAACATATTTGGCAAAGTATATTTCAGCACTATAGACGATTTAAAGCTGATTGACACCACCAATGACTGCCTACAGTTACTAGTCACAAGAGCTGATCGGAGTCGTCTACAGCCGTCAATTTGTACTTGAAATCTTTGTTTTAGGTTTTCCCTATGGAAGAGTGCAATATGCGGCCAGCAGGATTTCCAGCTCTTGGTAACGTCTGACTTTGCATGACCTTTGACCCTTAGTCATTTCGAATTAAATGGACTTGGCAAGTTTAATCTTACAATTGACTTTGAGGTCTTCGAGGTGGTTTCAACACAATAGACGATTTGGAAGCTTATGTCTGCGCATGCGTTCATGACCTTTCTGTTCAGGTCAACAAGTGACAAGAGCGCTGTGTCGGCAGCTTATAACACGTTGTTTTTACCTGCGTTTATATCCCGTCATCAGTTATCAGCTGCAAACACATATAAAAGTGTTACCCCCTTTGACCTTTGACCTATTGTGCAACTCAGTGCTCCATGAAGAAACTTCAAACTGGTCTATTCACGAAGTCGTTTTTCATACCCGTTTTCACACGCACAAACGCACATACGCATATGCCCCAAGCACACAATTCACATAAAAACGCTTATCCAGGATACTTACTTGCCTTCTGTGATGTTTATGTAAGGTGACATAGGTTTCTCAACAAACGAACCGAAACCTAATCTAATCCTTCGGGTTATTTCTTGAATCCTGTCAGCTGTTGAAGAAAAGGAATCAACCACGCATGCGCTATTATGTGCATTGAAGGTATGAACAAGATGAAAGTGGGAACAGTAATTTCTTTAAAAAAACAATTGCTCGACTTTTTGCACTAATGTACATATATATGGACCCTCAATTATTCAAACCTTACGTTTCACATTGCGAGAATAATCCTTTACCGATGTTCCCACTAAAAGACTAAAATCCCAATCTCTTAACGAAATATAGGGATGTCCAAGCCTTCACTTTATTGCCCCTCTATCGCCTAATGAAATCTTTTACGTTTACAAGAATTCGGTATTTTGGTACATAACAGTTGTCCAAGTTGCAATAAAAAAAGTATATATATATATATTTTTGTGCATTGACGTCCCTCCTTCTCGCAATTGCATGATTCCAACATTTCATAGAATTTGATGTTCGTTTCCTGCAGAACATGATATAACTACGATGTTTTAAAAAGTGAGAAGGAAAGTTTCATCATGATTTCCAGGGAATGATGTGACTTGCAATTTTCCTTTAAACGAAATTGGGTGACAAAAACACCGCAACCAAACACTATTTGATTAAGGTTCTCCTTAAACTAGGGCAATCCTATCTATCTTCATCTCCGAATACATAATCTGGACGTTATTCAGAGAACCAGTCCGAGTCAAATGATTCATTTCATGAATTTTGATAATATTGGTGGCCGTATTGCCATCCGCTTTTTTTTACTAAAGTGAAATGTTCATGTCCACATTTCAAACAAAGGTGGATCTTCAGATTCAGTCAAAATGAAAAAGAGCTAAACATTTTAATTGCAGACTATATCGTAAGGAGTTATGGGAACTGTGAATGTAAGCAATATCGATGACGTCACAATTCTATTGTTTATACTCTACGTTCTCATAATTCCTCCGGTATGTAGCAACGATTTAAAGTCTGCAGTCTTCGTGGAATTGTGTTACAATTTCATCATCATATCCTTTTTGTTTGTTTGTTTGCTCGTTTGTTCGTTCGTTCGTTTGTTTGTTTGTTTTATCACCATGATAATAATTCACAACAGATATGCAAATAACAAATTCTATTTTCAATGAAAACATGGAATGTTATCGTTTAGGTATGTATAGATAAAATGTCACTTACAAATCCTTTGAAGAAGGAAGCCAGGACAAATGTATCATATCTTGTGACTCTGACTTTTGCAAATTAATTGTGTTCGTTTCTGCAGTACCGCTCTGTCTATGATGCACAAACTACGTTACCGTGTAATGAAATAACAGCTGAAGCGCACTATTTACAATTATATTGTATCGATTGTGTTTTTGTAAGGGTAAGACATTAGGTTAGGGATTAGGGCTAGCGTTTAGGAAATTTCTTACTCAAAAGTGCACATCAGCCCATAAAACAGTGGGCCTATTATCTGGTTATACAGGTATAAACGTAAAAGAAAGTTCTATTTTTGGAGGAGGAGTCATTAAGCAAAAAGCGTTTTCAAGGGGCGAAAGAAAAACCCCTCTCCTACTTGGGAGTTATGCCACGCCCCCTTTGAGACACACATTGTCTTATGGTCTGTGCTGCTGCCTAGTGCATCATTTTACATCTCGCCTAAATTCGTATCGGATTCCATCAATTTTTGTATTAAAAACTGGTGTTTGTTTATGAGGTGCATAATTTTATTTCCCAAAGTTTCGTGTCTGGTCAAATGGGCTATTGTCAATTTACCAAGCATTCCAGCTAAAACTTTTAAGCGTTTGAGGTCATCTGCCATGGAGTAACTCAAGTCCATTAAGTAGTAAAGGTCCACCGGGTAGTCGATAGCTTGACGTACATTCAAACGAATCCTCTTCGTCTCCCCTGTACATGGATACAATGAATGAAAATTGTTTATGGCAACTCAAAGTAGCGAATAATTTACTTGCGTACAGAATACAAATACTCTCTAATTCGTGGTTAGAAACGGGTACGTAAAGCCGTAACCCCTCATTGACTCCTACATGAATTTTTAACTCAAAATTGTAAAACCAACTGCCCACTAATGGATCGCTTGCTAAGTATTTGCGAGTTTTTCGAACTTTTGCGATTTCAAGGTCACCTAGTCACTCACCCTAGTGTGAGAACGTTTCTGTCGCAGCTGGTCGCAAGAGATCGCAGTAGTTCTCAATAAGTGGCAAGGTTTTAGACATGTTAAATAATATTGCAATCTCGTGCTCTTGCTAGCTCTTGTGTGTCCTTGCTAGTTCTTGCGACATCAAGGTCACCTAGTGCAAGATGTCGCAGATAGCAAGCCATGATTGCAACAACTCGCACGGTTTCAACAAGTTAAAAGACTTGCCAGCTCCTGCGGGCAGCGTTCCCTCAGTCTTCTCGAGACCTCACATGGTGGAAAGACTGCTCGCGAAGTTTGGTCTTTGTGTTGGGTAGGTATTTGGAAAAAACTTGGTGCTACAAGTGAAACCCAATTCTTTAACGGGAAATTTAAGCAAAAATTTGATTTTAATATATGCAAAAACAACCAAATCTACACACTGTGGTGAAAGTTTAATTCAAATCAGACAAGTCTTTCTCGAAATATCAGTGAATGAAGTCAGTAGATTTGCATTCCAAAGTGAGTTTTAGAGCAGTACAGGTTATATCCCTTTCTCACATTAAGAAGTGGCGGCGCTACGGGGAGGGGAGGGGCCAGAGGGGTCAGATTTTGGCCTTTCCCCGCTTGCCCCCCTCCACTTAGGTCAGGTAGGTGTTGGGTTAACCAAAAAGTAAATAATATACCTCTCCAGAGAATGAATTTTTCATTCAAAGATATGCTAAAACCTGAAAACCTAAGAGCTTCCGGGAAGTTCGCCTCCTGGACCCCCACCCCCAGTAACGGGAGCTTTGGAATCGGCTCCGTGTTGCGCCGGTAATATTTACTCCCAACTAAATCCTTTGCCCTTAGTTTACCCCAGCCCGGCGGGAAGTTAAGTTGTAGAATTTGTCCACTGTATTTGCCGCCTGTCTGTATTTGCCGACTAAATGGCAACCAAACTTGAACTTAAACCATACTTGAATATAAATTTGGACTAAACCTTTTAAACGAGTTGACTGATACTGTATAAATCATTCGCGTTTATGTGTCGTTAAATCTTACCCTGAACTAACTAACCAGCTAGCCCCCCCCCCCCCCCCATTTTGACATTCCGGCATCGCCACGAACATTGACATAGAATTCTTTGTTTTTCATACTCTTGTGCCTACCATGATGTTTATAGGGATAGGGCATTCCTGCAGGGAATGCAAAATGAAGTGCTGATACCACATAAGCACTTTACATTCTTATAATATGGGACTGTTGAGGAGAAAATTGGTTGTAAAGTTTAAAGAAAAACAAAGGACTGTTCATTAATGTGAGGATATGATGTCGTAAATGTTTTCTTCAAGTGAATATTTTGTTGAAAATAAGTCAACTAGTACCTGCTCATATCTTGAGAACTACACATCGGATTGCAATTCAAATTTCACTGAAATATTTACAAAATTAAGCACCCCTCTGATTTAGCAAACCTTGATGTGACCTTAAACTCTCCTTCTAAGGATTGTCGTAAGACAGTCTTTTCCAGCTATAGGCGGGCAAGTATTACTACTTCTGCACCTATATTGGCTAAAATCTTGGTAACAAAGTTAGATTATGTTGGTCAAAAAAAGAAGTACACATTCGAAACCTGCCAACGAAGTACACATTTGAAACCTGCCAACCAGTTATAGAGGCTTCGCAATTACGTCACGGACTCACCATGATGGAGGACAATCATGCTAAATACATGTGACTTTGTGCTGAACGGTACTACACCAGGGCAGTTTGTGATGTGATATGCGCGGTGTGTACACATTCATCGACCAAGCATATCGAGTGTGGTCTACTGTGTAGTAACATGCACCCCAACACGGCCGCCGGAGAGTACTATGACGTCATATGAAATCCTCTATAATGCTTAAGGACTGTCCACACAGGATGCGTTGCGTCCCGTTCCGGATATGACCCGTTTTTTCCGCATCCTTCCGGATACGTCAAAACGCATGTCTGTCTGCACAGGATGCGTTCACACTACGTCAATTTCGATGCGTCACTTTGAGATGCAGTGTGTAGTTTTCAATGACAATGCATGCTGATTGACAAAAAAGTGTATTCAAATCGTGGTAAAGTTACAGCAAACCGGCCACAGTCACCGTCACTCACGATATTCAATATGACTACCATGAGTGACTCTAGCAGTGACGGCGACCTACAATCTTGGACAAAACTGTTGGAACACCTCACGTCATTATGTTGTTTATGGTGACGAGTGGTATTTGCACGACCTCTATCCCCCTTTAAAATGTTGTGTCCTGTAGGAAATAGAGATTTGCGAAACCCCTGTGCCCCAGGACAATGTCACGGTTGGTTCGCAAAGAAAATGATGCGTCCCGAATTGGCATCATTATCTCCAACATTGCACGGGGGAGCGGGGGGTGTCCCATCTTGTTTTGTCCAAGATTGTAGTTATTGCGGCTCTCATTCTCCACAGAAGAGAAGGGCTCGAACCCATAAGTCCCCGAAACTACGCCACTGATTATATACACTAAATTGTATATTTATATTTTCTCGTGTGCCATGAAATGTCCCTGTGCAGCCATGTCTAGTGTCCAGACTTCCCCTGCCTACCATGCCAACAATGAATACAACGTTTTTCCACTACCGAAGTCAATAATATCGAAAGGGTAGTGGGTACCCAAAGAAGGCCTACGTATACATTCCCAATGTTGGGGAAAATGCCCCAAAATGAGCTTTTCTACTTATTTTACAGGCGTTTCATTGTGATTTCAAGCTCGAACACAGTACTATTTGCATCCATATCCCGTTAAATTGAATTTCATGCAAGAAAAACAGGAAAGAAATCAAAGTTGACGCATGCTTCCGTTCGTCAACTCTGTATCTGAACGCACATGGACTTTGCAAAAATTTGACGCATCCGGAAGGATACGTCAACTTTTTTTCCGCATCGATCGTGACGGAACGCAACGCATCCTGTGTGGACGGTTCCATTGATTTACGTGCACTGTGATAAAAGTGACGTGCCGTGTCGTATCCGGAACGGAACGGAACGCATCCTGTGTGGACAGGCCTTAAGTCGTTTTTAATTGACGGACGAGATCAACAGGTGGGACATTTATAGTTTCTGGTGTGACATATGCTTTTCTTTATTCCCAAAGGAAAAAATAATAACGTACATGAAGGAATGCAATGATGTGTACGACTATTTCAAATGAGAAGACTGTTACTTCAAGTGTTTTTATCAAACCTTTACCCCCATAACGAGAGGGGAAATCCCATTCATGAACCCTCCCCCGTTCGACACCTATTCGACACCCATGTTTGCCTTTCCCGTACTTAACTTAATAATGGTGGCAAGTGATACATTCATAGCCTAAATATAATTTTGGGATAACAGCCCAAAAAAGTTAAACTCCTGGTCAGGGTCATGCCGTCTTGTAAATGTGAAATGTAATCTCCCCTCCCGACTGGGTTCGATTGAAATCAAGCTAGGGATTGGTTCAGCCAAGGAGGAACAAATATGGATGTGCTAACTTATGTCTCAGGATGATTAGTCCATCACCCTGATGGGTACACACAAACACACACAGTCGTGTTTTTACACACAACTGAGGACTTCATTGTTGTCTCCATTGTGTCTGCTTACTTAACCCTAAGCTTCACAATAGACTGTCTATCGTTAGAAAACCGAGGAATTGAGAAATCTATTGAATCAACTACCGATGACCTGGAAGTCTATTGTTTAGGTCCTCTGTTTTACACAAAGACAAAGCCACACACACACACACACACACACACGAAGGCCTGACCGGTTCAACTTGAACCAAACTGGGCCGTAAAACTCCATCTAACTAACTAACACACCGGTAACCCTCAGGTAATTTACAAGTCCGTGAATGTGACGTGTTTCAGGCTGTTATTTACTGAAAAATACCATGTAGTATTGCATGGTGTGAGGCAAAAAGTGCCGCCAAGGTCACTTACATTATTTCAAAAAGCATATATTTCAGTGGTCATTACCTTGCCTCAGCTTTAAAGTTATTTCTTGCGGCTGGACTTGAACGGCAGGTTCGGTTGTTTCGTCACCATCATCAGTTACATATACACCATCCGACAGACTTTCGTTCTGTTTATTAAAAAAAGTTGATCAGTTATTCGAAATTTTGAAAGTACTTCTGACAGCCTGAGTCTGAATAATGAACTCATAATGTGTTCATGAATCAAAACATTGATTTCAAATGTTTCCAAGTGTTGTACGATTGCGTCTGAGAGTATTTGAATATTCATTAATTCCATTAAAGGGAAAGGGGGACCCCTTGGACCCCCCCCCCCCTCCTCTCTAAGCCGACGATCGGGTCCTCAGCAGTTGGTGACCATCCAAAAACCAAAATCTAGTCCAAGCCATTGAATATCAGGTGATATTGAATTTCAATAATTGATCCAACACTGCTTGATAATGACTCAAGTTAGGTCGGACAAGATGAGTAAGCTGCGGTGCAGGGACTACACTGTTAAAAATTTCTCTGTAAATTTACATAATTTTTATGGCAAATTTTTTTCCAACCAAATAATGTTTTTTTTACAGCCAGACTGTAATCATGAAAAAACATTAAGTGTTTGTTTTTTCTTTACAGTTTTTGCATGTAAATTAGTTTACAAATGTCTACTGTAAAATCGAATTACAGAATTGTTCTGTTTTTTTTACCTTAATTTTATGTGAATTTACAGCCTACTGTTTTCATTCTCGGCGTTTTAATATTTATTATAATATCGCTTTTTTTCCTTTCATATGTTATTACGTAACATACACTTCACCATTACGTAGATCATGTATTTGCTTATCAACGTAATGTGTCGTTACGAAATTGTTTTCAATCAAAACACAATGAGGATGCTTTGTTGTCATATTGTTGTCAAGTAGACTGCTATCTCTAGGAACTTTGTAATTGGAAAGTCACATTTTTTGTACAATATAATAATTGTTTTTAAAATAAATATGACAAAGAATGCCAATACATTGGTTGCAAATATTTCCAGACAAGGTAAAAAATAAGGTTATCACTTCTTGATTAAAAAACGCCAAAAAAGATATTATTCAAAGCAACAGCAATCCTTTTGTTAGGAAAATGCCTAAAAAATAAGCTCCACCCATTTATGCAAAATGAGATATACGTCATAAAGTGGTAAATTTACAGACTCTTTCAAGTAAATTTGTGAAACGTTTTTAATTCGATAAAGTGCGTGAGCGCCTGTGGCGATGAGTTGATATCAGTATACCAATTGTCAGTATAATAAATGTAAGTTAATCTTCAAATAGGGCCATAAATTTGCCAGAAATGTCTTCTTTTTTAACTGAAACTTCGCAGAACGATGCATGTTATATATTGAAAATTTTCTGGCTATTTCTTATTTGTTTGTTTGGGCTTATTTTTGTTTCTTTTTCAGCTTACAAACAAAATGAATGTTTGTTAAATGACAGTATATTTATGTGAAATCAGAAAAATACAAAATACTGTTAAAATTCCTGTAAATTTACAGAAAAAGCTTTACAAAGCAGTAAAATTTGGTTAAAAAAAGCAGACAGAAATGGTTTTTCAAATAAACAGAAAATACATGTTAAACAACCTTTTTTTATTGTTGCAATACAAAGTGTCTGTAAAGATACAGAAAATCTCTTTTAAAAGTAAAATACAAAAAGTTTAAGTTAAAAAAAAGTCTGTAAATTTACAGAAATTTTTAACAGTGTACAGTACATTCCAAAAACAAACCAGTGGATCTAAGTCACACTCTAATAGAGTTAAGAGTGTAAATTCACTCCGTTGGGGACTTGAATCACTCCAAGAAGAATGAAATTCACTTTTTCAGCCAGTGAAGTGGGGGGTAGGCGTTTCACTATCTGACGTTACCAAGTCGGTGATTGCTTTATTTTTCGAGAATAGCACCCATCATGCCAATATATGCATGATTTAAGCAAAAGCTTTAAATTTCACTCTTTTGGAGGAATATGAGTCGTTCTCAAATTGACATTTAAGCGGTTTTTATAAACCACAGGAATTATTCCGTTTTAATAGTGGTTCTTGTGGGCAATCCACCGAGAGTAAAACTTCACTCTTTGGAATAAATTTCCGTTTTATATTTTCATTTTTGTTTTTGTTTCTCATTTGTTTTTGTTTGTTTGTTTTATTATTTTTTTTAGTGAAATTCATAACCTTCAATCTTCTTTTGTTTACAGCCTTTTTCATGCTTAGGTTGCACACTTGTTTACAGTTATGCATCGATTGGAGTGACCGCTACAAACACCATTCGTGAGTCTTCCCTTCTAGGCCTATCGAGAATTTTAAAATTTGGCCCAGATTTTACCAAAGCTTCAAATGAAACACTCTAAAGATAAAACGAGTAAAATTTCACTCGTTAGAAGAGTGATAATTGTGAAATTTAATCCGAAAGAGTGGAAATTCACTCCAAGTAGAGTAAAATTCACTCCAAAGGAGCAAAGTTTCACTCTTGATGGAGTGCAGTCAAGGACCACTCTAAGAACAGAAATCCCTGCAGGCACTAGGCGAAGAGTGAATTTTCACTTCCCTTGGAGTTCATTTCACTCTTCTTGGAGGGATTTTCTTCACTCTTGGAATGAGTTAAAGCTCTAACGGAGTTAATTCACACTTTTAACTCTATAAATGAGCGGCAAAGTTCCCTTTTTAGAGCGAACACATACTATGCAGTCAATGCGTTCGTTATATGAAACGCACATACAATTTGTTGAACACCCCGCGAAACTTCCAGTTGGAGTTAATTGTTTACTTACAGCTTTCAATCCATCAACAATTACCGTTGCCTACGTAAAAGGCTGTACGGCATATTTCTCGTTCGATCATGCCCCTAACACAAACCGAGGAGCTGACAAAGGAGAGTCTGCCCGCAGGATACGTTTACCGTACCCCGTCTTGTTGCAATAAAGAAAATGTTAACAAACCCTTATCGTTTCCACGGTCGTCTTGGGATTTTCATAAACGTCGCATCCACTTTCTTTTAAGTTTTCCACTGTGTCACATCGTGAGCCTGTATATGACTATCCAGAAAGGGAACAAAAAAAAAAAAATTGCATACCGTTATAATTTTTCATTTTTTTCCGGTAGTGTACATACGCATTCCAAGACTAGGGGCGTATCTCAAGGAGAAAGAAAAATAAGGTAAGCCTAGCTCACAGTATTTTTCAATAAATAAATAAATAAATAAATAAATAAATAAATAGATAAATAAATAGATAAATAAATAGCACTAAAGTTACACGACTTTGACTTGGTCAGACAATGTTCACTATAAAAATAAACACAGGGAAATTTTACTCGTTAGGAGAGTGGAAGGTTTGAAGTTCATTCCAAAAAAAGCGAAAAATCACTAAAAGAAGATTTATTGAAATTCGCTACAAAAGAGCGAAATTCCACTCTTGATGGAGTGGAAGGACCACTTTTAAAAAGGGTGATCCCTTCAGACACTCGTTAAAAAAGTGAATTTCCACTCTTTTTGGAGTGAACTTTACTATCATTGGAGTGGAAGAACACGGAGTGAGTTCATACTTTTCACTCTCATAAAGAGTGACTAAGTTCACTCTTTGGTTTAAAGGGAGAACTTCAATGGGGCGAGATAACTTAAATGGGATGGAGGGAGACATTTGCTAAAGCAATCCCAGTGACTAGTTATTTTAAGGAGTGTTTACATTAAAGTTGCACCACCTGAAAACTGCTACCGAGTCGAGTGAGAAGAAAGGAATTTCTATTTGCAAACATTTTGCCCAAGAAGATTGAAATCATTGCCTCAATGAATGCGTTGCAGTTTTCCTTGCTTCTACTGACATATTTTACATACTGAAATATTTACTTTTGTAATCTCATGAGTAAATCTGTCCCCATGAAGAAGTGCAGAACGAACTGGACGATTTTTTGACGTCATTTAACCACTTACTTAGTCAGAGCAAATATTTACCCTGAATTGCAATTTTTATGCTAAAAATAATCTATAATTTCACCAAACCTAGACCAATTTTTCTGGTTAAAAATTTGTTTTAACGTCAATTTATCCATGAAATTCAGTTTCAGCGAATAATTATATATACGGTAATTGAGAAAATCAAGTCATTAAGCCTTAAGCCACTCGATGTCCACTGCAAGTGAGTTAACCGCAAAAATGTGACATCTGGAGATTATTAATCCTTGAAGCTGGTGAAGGCAATTTTGTCCTTCCTTCAAGGGAACGATTCTCTAATGTTCTTTGCCCCCCCCCCCCCCCGCAGTATCTCGTCTAAATTATCTCTCATCCTCCTCTTACTCGCAACCTTGGTTTTGTCATTGTCATATGCCCTTCAAGCTCATTCTTTAACTCCTTAAAACTGAAATTACGAACGGATCTAAATTAGGACTGAATAGTCACTCTAAGAGTGTCTGATTGACTCTTTTTTTCAACTGGGTTGCTTCACTCCAAATTAAGTTCGGTCCCTAACTTCACTCTTAAAGAGTTGATTTCACTCTAAAAGTTGTGAAAAGTACACCGACACTTACCTGGTTCTTACACCATGCACAGCCAGGTGTAATAATACAATCAGCACACGTTTTGGACAGGACAGGACAATCGTCAGCAACATCTATTTAAGGGAAATCATTACAAATATTTAATACGTCAACCGGAACCGGAAGTCGTTGAACGTGATTCAAATGCAAAAGTGCAACTGTAATGTAATCAGCTCTTTCGCTTAACATTCTCATGACACGATGCAATTTGATAATCCTGAGCATAAATAAAAAATATATTCTGATGAATTTGTACCGGGTTTTCGTTATGTAGACAAAAATATCCCCGACCATATCCTCCAATATCTCTGTTTCAATATCCTTTTCTTAACTCAAAATACCGGTATATCACTTAAAACTGGGTTAGTTTCGTAAAAAAAAGTACCTCACTTCAACTTTTCAGCAAAACCACACAAAGTAACGTAATGTGGGAACATTGCGTCCGATTACTTTTGTTTTTCTTTATAATTAAATGTCCTGTGTGTCCTTTAAAATTTGATAATCTTGGAACTACACTTGAATACCTTTACCTTCATATGTAGCACACGGACTTCCTATACATGGACAGAGCATACTGCACGGTACGTTGTCGCTACCGTACGTGTGAGAAAAGGCGTAGTTAATGACTGTCTGCTATGGTTTTGTGTTAAAGTTTGGCCAGTGCTCAAGTAAACCAACAAATTTCGCAAGAAAGTTGAAACATTTTCGAAATAATGCAAGATAAGGTCAAAATCACTACACGTATGTGCAGGAATATAAAATTGTTTCCCATTCAAGCTCGAATGTTGTTTAAAATATTACAGAGACGTCATCAAATAATAAAAATTATAGCTTCCCGGCGGCCATTTTGGTACTCCTTTTTTGTCCCAGTCGGTGGCGACAATCTATGGAGAGGACGAAGGCGTTACATGCTCTGTCCAAGTATATAGGAAGTCCGTGATGTGAAATTACTCTACACTATATGAAAGGCACAGCAAATTATGTAACTTAATGTTCCCTGCAGCATCATCAAAAAGAATTGAATACAATGTTACGTAAAGTTTTTCCCAAAATGCACTAAATCTCAAGGACAAAATGCATTATTTTGAAAATTAGTATCTTCTGAATGCTAATTGCTATTGATATGCAGTTTTACCTGTTGAAAGAGAAAAAGTTTCTGCATATCCTCTCACCCCAAAATACAATTCTTGTAGGAGTTTACAGAAATTCACAATTCACTTAGCTCTTTGATTGACAACTAATTAAAGAATGCAAAGTATCAAAGCTTATATTACACAGCATAAACTAAAAAGACTGTTTGATTATACCGTACCCATTGAGCTTTTCTATACTCACCAAGCAATTGACTGAGACTGGGTATGGATGAGGATAAATTTCAGACAATTGTGGGAAGGGCTAAAAGGCCCAGCTCTCTCACCCCAAACAGTACCAATTCTCCTAACCTTCTTATTTAAGCCCCTCCCACCATTGTCTGAAATTCATCCTCATCCAGATACAATCTCAGTTTTTTTCTCCAAGGTGAGTATAGGAAAACACAATTTGTATAATCAAAACACTCTCAGTACTGTTCATGCTGTGTAATATAAGCTTTGGTACTCTGCATTGTTTGAATTAGCTGTCAATCAAAGAGCTGAGTCAATTGAGAATTTTGTAGTTTGGGGTGAGACGTTTGGTCCTTTAAGTAAGCAGGTTAAGAAAATTGGTACGTTTGGGGTGAAATAATCGGTCCTTTAAAGCCAAAGCGTAGAGATAACAATCCAAAAAAGGGCAATTGGTGCCGCTAAATAAACCAGCAAGTTATAATTTGAAACGTAGAAAGGGCTAACCCTCTCATCCCAAACTACAATTCTTGTTGTAGTTCACAGATATTTGCAATTGGGACAACTCTTTGATTGACAGCTAGTTCAAAAAATGCAGAGTACCGAAGCTGTTATTTGTTATTGAACACAATGTACTCTGCCAAGAGTGGTTTGATTACACACATTGGAGTTTTGCATATTCACCCTGGAGCAATAAACTGGGATTGTGTCTGGATGAGTTTTAGACAGTTGTGAGAGAGGCTAGGCTGGAGTAAGTAGGTGAGGAGAATTGGACTGTTTAGCTCTTTACTCTCAATAAACTAATCGTTGATTACACCAAGAATCACAATCCAAATGTTACACCAGACACAAGCTTTGCTGAAAGTGTTCTTTTTTCATAATTTAAGAGACCTTAAGAAACAAAAATTCCTAAACTAAATGTATGGATAGGAAAGACATCCAACAAGTTCTTATTGAAGAGCGCGGTTAGTTACAATACAATTGAATATTGAACTTATCAAGAACGCGCAAGTGATACCTGGTTCAACATATGTCTCTTTCAAAAGTTGAAGTATCATACGTGGAACGTTCTGTTCCCGCAGTCCAGTTAAGGTACAAACCGGCATTTAAGACGTACAGGAACAGGTAGAGTTCTGTCTTTTTTAATTATTTCAATTTACATGCAAGTAGTTAAAATGTTGACTAATGGTCGAACAAGTACTAACCAACCGACCGACCGACCGACCGACCGACCTACCGACCGACCTACCGACCGACCCACCAACTAACTAACCAACTAACTAAATAAGCAAATAACCAAATAACTACATAACTATATAAATAAATAACTAAATAACTAAGCAACTAAATAACTAAATAACTAAATAACTAAATAACTAAATAACTAAATAACTAAATAACGAAATAGCTAAATAACTAAATGACTAAATAACTAAATATCTAAATAACTAAATAACTAAACAACTAAATAGCTAACCAACTAACAAACTAACCAACTAACAAACTAACTAGCTAACCAACATTCCTTTTAACTCTATTCTTTTTCCTCTTTCCCGCTCTTTTTTTGAGCGGCGACCTCTCCCACCCGCTGGCTACGTTCTATTAACTAAAAGACCACTGGCAACTGACTCCATTCCCCACCACTTTGATCCGTTGTCAAAAGGAATCATCCATGTCATTTTATTCCTATCTCCAAGTGTACAAATAATTTTGAGAGAAGTAGTTGTAGTGGGGGAGGGGGTCTTATAGACCTATGCTCTTTTTTTTTTTTTTTAAATATAACACTCTCGCAGAAGAAGGTCTGAAGTACCTTTTTAACTCTACAATGTCATTACCTTTGTTGAAATTGACATTTTGCAATAAAGTTATTAAAGGTGTATGACAGCCGCCTCCCCACCCCCATCATAGATGGGAAAACCAAGTCTGGGTACCCTCGATGAAAAAAAAAAAACCATAGGCTATATCTACGACAACCCTTATCGCCACCAAGACGGTAGCTAAGGGGGGGGGGGGGAGGGGAACGTACCCCCCATACCAGAGTAGGGATCGGGTTTAAATTCTTCAATATAACTCTCACCTATCGCGACCCCCAGAATGGCGATCAATATATCCGGTGCCCCCCCCCCCCCCCCAAAAAAAAAAAAAAAAAAAATCCTGGCTACGGGCCTAAAGATGTTTTCTGGTCTTGACTCCCAACATTCAGTACCATTAAACTTGTCGTCAAGTCATGAACATAACTTACTGTATCGTGTTCTAGTAACACCTCCATGCTGTAACCATGTTATTGAGTGTTATAACCTAATAAATTACCTTCTGCGTATGAGTGGGCGTTGAACACAATGGACACTAAGCATGCTAACTTTGTAGCTACAGCAACCATATTTACCCTGAAAACCTGCAAAAACGAAAGAGATGTCGTGTAAATAGGTAGATTTATTTTATATCAATAATGTTCCAGGGCAAAAGTAACTCATCACTTTCATTCCTATAGATGATATTGTCTATTACTTTATGACACGCTCTGAGCATATTGTGTGATAACTCATAACAAATAAGAAGTGCTGTGTGAAGCCTCGGTCACATGTAACAAGCAACGTGACGAGTTCAATACCTTACCGTGCTACATTTGTGAACACTCAAATACGGTGTGACCATTTTATGCTAAAATCGTTTTCGTTCGAATTTGTTGTGTGTAGTTGCAACTTGCTTGGTGTGATCGTGCTTTACGAGATCCTTCGATGGATATGTGACAAGATTGTTCCCACAGATTGTCCCAATTATAACACCGTAATACCCTCGGTACTTTTACTTTTGTTTGCCAAGTTTAAAAACTTTGAATTGTTTTTTATGACGCAAACAGCGAGGTTATCTCATGCATGTAACTTCAAAATGCTGTTTTATTTTATTCGGGTGGGGGAGGAGCATGTCTATTGGGCATGTTATCTTTTTTGAAATACCTGTCGCCTTAGGCAATGATATTTTATCATTATATTATCAATCATACTCTGAGACAGAATAAAGTAAATATATTCTCTTCAAACATGAATCGGAAAAAGTTAAAAGGTAATTATTGCAATTAAAAAGTTTTGCACATCTAAATCATGATAGATCTTTTGTTTTGTATTGCTTAAGTTTCAAGAAATGGATGTTTTCACACACAAAAAATTCACTGTGAAGTTCATAAAATAATATGTTTATTTAAGGGGCAAGAGCAGTGCTCCAAACTTACTTGGAAGCAACAGCAAAATCTCACAATTTTTTTCTTATTTCTCTTCAAAGTATCTTTTATAATATTTTAGGACTTCTGCATTGCACATTCAAGGTAAGCCAAGCAGTAACTCTTTGTGAATTTCACATTTGAGGACAAAGAGTATTGTCACATGACTCTCAAGAGCCAATCATGAAAGAGGACAGTCGACTATACTACTTCAAGGTGGGGAGGACTGTTCTTTACCTTTACCTCCATCTGACTAACTTTACCTTTAAAGTTTCAAATAATGTAACTTTCCTTACTATCTTATGCATAACTGGCTTTTTTAATATTCCTTGTCTGTTTCACACGTAAAAAGGTGGTCTTGAGTTCGATTCTTTGCCGGGTCATACCGAAGACTTTAAAAATAGAACCTTCTGTTGTTGTTCTTAGCCGGTGCTCAGCATAAGAAATGGAGTAGGAAAAACAAAGAACAGGCCAGTGAGCCACATCTGAAAAAAGCTGTGGCCTGCCTGACTTAAATCAGTTGGTTAGAATTAAACTGGGGCGTAAAACCTTACTACATATGACTAACCAGGGAGTTGTTATAGAGCAGCTCCCTCGACTGACAACACCTAAAGAGTTAACGCCTAGGTTATGTTTGCCAGGGTAGAGTTCATTAAACCTAGTCCGTGACTAAATTATCCGAATCCCACCTTTACAAAATCGAAAGGTTAGTCTTCAACACTCTTCCTTATCTTATCCTGGTGCAACCCCTTTTCTGACCCGGTAGAGTAAATTTTTGTCCAGGACGGTCGGCGTAATGAACCTAAAGAATCTATAGTGATTTGTACACAGTACGGAACACTGGTGTATATACCTAGCCTATGTTAAACTAAGCCCGCCACCTTAAGAAAGAAAGCAAGAACCTTACCTTCACGTGAGCCGCTGATGTATGTAGATAAATATATAAAATATGTTTACTTGAATCGAACGTTATGGTGTGTCTCTTGAGAAGCGAAAATTATATTCGAACGATTTTCAGTGTTGTGAATTTATAAGTCTATATTCCGGTACACTAATCAATGTACGGCATGATTCAGTGTATTCTAGCTAAAACCAAGCTGATTCGGTCAATTACTTCCTCATACAGTGATATAGGTTAACGCCATATTCATAGAAACTGAAAGAAAATGTTTGTACTTCCTGCTTTGTTTTTTTTTACTATGTCGAAGGTACTACACGAAAATTTGAAATGTGTATCACAAGACTCAGGCGCAGTTGAAGGGACATCTTGATTCGAGGGGTGCTTTTACATGAAGCCGTAACTTTTTTCTTTTATATACAACTATCCTTTATCAGCATATTTAACCCCTCACCGCGACCTATAGTCATGTACAACTTTGCTCACTTTGGTAAAGAATTAGCGGCTAGGAACATTGGAAGGAGGTAATCATCCTGCTCCTCGTAATATCGCTTTGTCAAGAATACCTTAGAACTCACTGTAATCAGTACTTTACTTTGATATTTCTCGAAGGTTAAAGTCACGTGATAATTTCTGGCCCGAGTGATAGCGTGTGTGTATATATATATAAATCAAATTGGTAAAGCTGGAAAATCTGGCTGAGGTGAAAAAACGATGTTGAATATATATATATATATATATATATATATATATATATATATATATATATATATATATATATATATATATATATAATTACAAAAGAACCGGTTAGCAGGTATCCATGTTTATTCCGCTACTTTAAGTTTCACGGGCAAGACCGGATCGTCAGGCGGTTTATTCCGCTACTTTAAGTTTCACGGGCAAGACCGGATCGTCAGGCGGTTGGCTATATATATATATATATATATATATATATATATATATATATATATATATATATATATATATATATATATATATATATATATATATATATATATATATATATATATATATATATATATATATATATATATTCAATCTGCAGACAGTACTGTTTCGACCTTCTCAGGTCTCCTCAGTGCAGCTCAGAGTAGATTTCAAGACGGAGTGACAAGAGTGACACGGGCATAACCTGCGTCAGTCCAGCCATTCACGGTACATTGCTTGCGAATACCAAAGTGAACAAGCTCAAAGAGCGTGCTATGCATAAAGCGAATAGTATTACGCCCTGGCTAAAATGCCAAGACTACACAAGCAATATACCGTCTCGAAATTTAAAAGTGCTCAACAGAACACGATCATACCGAAGCACTACCATGTAATGGGGCGAATAAATATATATATATATATATATAATGCAGTATGGTATATATATATATATATATATATATATATATATATATATATATATATATATACACATATTTTTATATATATATATATATATATATATATAATGTAGTTTATTTACTTTTCTGCACCCAATGTCCCTTATCTACGTACATTGGCGAAACAAGCACAAAATTCAGACTTCGTTTTAATAATCACAAGCTCAGCATAAGAAAGAATAACCCTGGATTCCCGGTTGCAGAACACTTTAATCTCCCCCAGCATAACCTTTCCCATTTACAGTGTGCCTTGTTGTATGGCAATTTTAAAAGCGCTCAGCAGAGATGCAACCGGGAGTTACAAACCATCATCTCACTTAACAATCATAAATCGGGTCTGAATAGGGATTTGGCGTTCATGGGCACCCAAGCAGTTGATACCTAAGCGAGGAAGCAGTACGAGTACGTGTATCCAGTCTTTTTTGCACTAGTGTTTTTGTACAACTGATGAAGGGTTGTGTCATTTAAGCCCGAATATTTTGTATTCACGGATTTATAATTTAGTTGAAAATGAATGTATCCATTTTTTGTGTTCTTTTGTTATTTGGTTTCTTTACTTTCCAACACACGCCACCTATCATGTTATATATATATATATATAAATATATATATATATATATATATATATATATATATATATATATATATATATATATATATATATCTATATATATCTATATATATATATATATATATATACATACCTGTGTGTGTGTGGGTGTGCGTGTGTTTTTGGTGTAAAACGGGGACATGAGCCTTTTTTCTCCGGGCAAGTGTGGATACACCTGCAAGTGGGTATATCACCACTTGCCAAATGCAAAATTAGTCATGAAATTGAATTTCTCATGTTCATGTTCATGGCGCCCCTTGACCGATTCTTTTCAAAATTAGTAGGTGGACACCCCAGTTGGGCCCCATGCGGGAACACCTGAAAAACACGAATGGGTCCCAGCTGGGGCCCAGCAAGTAGTCCAGCTGGAGCCCAGTCGGGACCCAATTGGGCATGTTGGCTGGGTTGGGACAAGACCGGGAGCTGCGATAAAACTAATACAGATATGCCCCAAAAATTAAGGCGCCCAGAAGTTCGGGCATTTGGAAACGACGAATTTGAGATGGGTAGGTATTCGAATGGATCTAACTTGCATAGATAAATTCATTGCCAGTTTTGGAACAAAGGATTCTTTTTACGAAATATGTAATCCGTAATCCTGCAAGAAACTATCGGAGCGTTGCTATCTGTTGGCAAGGAACTTCTAAAATAATTTTGAAAAAATCGCTATCGCTCAGATAGCCGGAAATTGCATCTCCCGGGCTTGTGAGTAGAAGGTATGGTAAGTTTTTAAAATTTAGTTTGCATTACTAAGCTTTTTTCTTTTTTTTATTGAAGGGAAACTGTATTTCCAATCATGAGTATGTTTACATTATCATGACAAATATGAAATATTCATGGTGACTTGGAGGTTTTGCCCCTCCCTAGAAATTTTGCCCCCCCCCCCCACTTTTTTTCTGCGGACGCCCATGTCAAATAAATAAGTTAAAACATCATAACACAAACATTTTTAACTTAATTTACAGCTTAATATTGTGAAAACATTACCTTTAGTCACATTTATTTACAGATGAATATTGGTTCGTTGAGTCATAAGTTTGCGATAAAGCTTTCCGCCTTGCCCGAAAAATTGGCATTAGCGCTGTCCCAAAAATATTCGACTGTAGCATGGGCGTAAGTTGCGCGCTGCCTATCCACATGCCTATAACGCCGATGTAGATACCCCAGATGGATTCTTCACCTGCGCATTCTCTTCTTTGTAAATACCATTTTTGACTGATACATGACTTCCGGAAAACCCAAACCGTAAGTTGAATGGGAAACCTCAACTTGGCCAGTCGAGGAACGGTGTTTGTTGCTGAATGTTTTGCCACAACATGTGTAGTATCACATCACCAAAAAGTATTCCAAACAGAAAATGAAGAATATGTGCTGCTGCTCTGGATCGCCCTGCTTATTTTCCACCGCATAGCACTTTTTATTCGATAAATAGTTGATTCAGCCATATGCGGTTCCATCGTGAAATGAGTTTAGAAGCTAGTATTTCTACACAATAAAACATTCAAAGGTTCAACCATGGAGCTATTACTATCCTTGATTGCTCCATGGGTCAACAAATACTAGTGGATAAGAGATTTAGAGGTTTAGAGATATTTAGAAAACTAATCAGATCTCTTTGCCATCTCTGCATGTAAATGGTATTACTTACAACTCCCTGCTATTACTGACTGACTGATATCGCCTTTGCACAGTACTCTAACATCTCCCTGTTCTGAGAGCAGGAGGACTTCCACGGTTGAATTCAGTCAGATGGCTAAATGAAAGTATTTGCATGGTGACTATTGTCAACTGCGTTTTTAACTTACTGTTTTAAACTGCCTTCCTGCAATCTGAAAGATATGCATGGTTCTTTGCCGGCGGTTGCAGCTTATGGTTCCCCAAACTGAACTAGAGGGGAGGTTTTTAACTTTAATGCATAATTCCAGTTTTCCGAGCTTTTGTTGTATTCAGTCTGACACCGAATTATGAAAGACCGGGCCAAAAATCCCCCATATATATTTCCATGTAATATTTCCTAGATTCTATCCCTAACCATGATTTTGAAACAAAATAGTTTGAGTAAGCCTAGACTAAAAAAAAACCGAAATGGGCATAACCTCGTATGTATAAATGTTTACCTGAAGGGACTAGTATTAAAATAGATCTGTAAAATCAGTTGGGTAGCCAGAATGGAAATTTTAGGGCGGCCTAGGTAACAAGTGAGGGAGCCTGGTACCTCCGAGGGTCAGGCGCGGCAAGACTAGCTAAGCGGAGCACCACCATCAGCTGGCGCGGAGCGAGGAAGAAAATTTTGGGCTTTATAAACCCTCGGGATGGTCGAAAACGTCACTTCCCACGTGAGTGTTTTAAGCTGCATGTACCCAGCCTTGAAATACGAATCTCATATCTACCACTTCTCAAATAATGAGAATTATAAAAAAAAAAAAAAAAACTCTCTATGAAAAATAGAAATACATGCACTTTTTAGGGCCCCAAAAACTGGACATTTCTGATCTGTGGCCTGAGGGTTGAGACTAAAGGGAGCCGGTATCTCCCTTTCCCTTTAGTTGGAAAAATATTGTAAACTTCAGGAAGACGTAGATCGCAAATGCGACAATATTTGAATGGATTACAGCTTTAACAGGAAAACCAAAAGTAGTTGTGCCCCCTTCTGAAAAACTTTCTTTTCGTTAGATTTCCTACATGCAAAATGGTGCTTTTGCTTGGCAAAACTTTGAACTGATTATAGGCCTAAATTTAAGGATTTTCCCTTTTGAGGTGCATGGAAAATTTCAAATTAATCAATTTTAGTATTTGTGGAGAGTGACATACATACTGCGAAAGAAACAATTTTCCCGGTTTTCAATGGTGTCTAGATGCAGAATGGTGCAGTATTTGTTCAGTCATCGGTAAATTACGTAGTCAAAATTAAAATACTACGAGTAAATATTTCAAAATATTTAAATCTTAAAGCAGAAGCAGGGATCACGTGAGAAACACTTTTAATGCGGACCTTGTGGAATTTACAAATCGGCCAGGACGCCAGTGCCAACTAGTAAAAAGAAGACTTTCGAAAAATGGGTCTACAGTGGCACTTGTCATGGGCAGGAGTGAGGCAAGACATAGGCCTACTTGTTAAGGATGAAAGGGAAAATCATTCGAAGGCAGTGCCTTACCCTTACGGCATATTTTGTATATGGTAAAGTATAGGAATGGTCGTGTTAGAATGGTCTCCAGTGTATGATTGCCTTGTTTTCAGTAAATCAACCAGCAGCCATCCGAAAGGCAGAAAGGGTCTTAACCTCACAAAGCCACTTTCGAGTTTGTCGTCGAGACGTTCTTTTCATCTTCGAAGTAAAATGCAATTATCGACAGTGCAGATTATACACGGTATCTTATTTAGTAAAAGGAGACATACTGAAGTTATTTCTTGATGTCATACGTGCCCACAAAATGCACGTCTTACACACATTCATGCATGTTTTCTTAATTGTTACCCATTTTATTTATTTACTGTTTTTGAAGGAAAATACTTCAAAGTTGATTTCCGTTCAAAAATTTTATTTCTTTCTTAATTATTTTATCAGAATGCAAAAAATCTGGGGGGTTAAGAAAATCTGGGGGCCTATGCCCCAGCCCCCTCCCCCCCCCCCCCCCGTGGCTACGCCACTGCTGTAGATAAGAGTAAAGAAAAATATTTAATGCTGTGAACTTTTATGGTCATGCAGAGGTTAAATATGACCCCGCCGTATAGTATTTACCCCGCGTATAACGGAAGAAATGTTTATGTTCAACACATTGTTACGAGACGACGGAGCGGCAACGACAGAGCGATACGCAGGCTACTTGAACTTGTAAAATGAGTGCCGAAGGAGTCATTTGTAGTCTAATTTACAGCCGTTTGCAACATTTTTACCAGACCAATCGCGACAAATCCCCCTCTTGAAAATAGACCCTATGCCACACCCCTCCGAGATGACAGCTTTTCGACAATTTTTAAGAAGTAATTTTATGAAAAAAGCAGTTTAAATATCCGTCAATTTCTTGATCCCATCCTAAATAATATAACTCTAACAAAAATTTCTGAAAAGTCGCCCATTTGGCCATTCTTACCCTTGGAAAAATATAAGCAGTCCAGTTGACAGAGAGATGTTGAGGCAGATATCAGACACGAAGATGTTGACAGGTACATGAAAAGTCAAATATGAAAATGATTCTCGTTCTTTATTCCGAATTGATAATAAGGACCATTATTCGTAAGGGTCGTTTTTCCGAAGCGAAAAGAACAGAAGAATGGATTCCGAATAAAAATGAAGAGTCGTTATTCCGGCGAAACAAAACTGTGCAGACGATATACCAACGTGGACTTCAAAATAATAACCCTCTCTTGATTCGGAATCAAGACCCTTCAATTTCTAAATAAACGACACTTGTTCATAATTTGGGATAACAATCCAAATTCCAAAATTCTGTATTCGTAATAATTATCAGCAACCATTGATTCTGTTGGAATAAGATCATGTGACATTGCACTTAAGTGTCCTGGAATCCATTTTGCTGCAAGAAATCAATATACTTACCCGAGTGACCGAATTCAATTCCACTTAAAGGGATCTTTCGGAGATATGTTCAAAATGCCGAATGTTTTCTCTCTCCGAAGATGAAAACTGAATCTCAACAGCATGTATTCGGAAGATACCAATTTTCAAAGTACTGTGAATTGTTCTTGAGATTTAGTGCATGATGGGAAATCTAGTGATGTCATCTCAGCACCTTTATTTGACATCGCATTCAATCTGTCTTTATTGTGTCGTTGCAGGGAATAATAAAGGCCCAATTCTCTCACCCCAAACAGTACCAATTCTCCTAAACTTCTTACTTAAGCCCCTCTTACAATTGTCTGAAATTCACCCTCATCCAGCCACAATCTCAGTTTATATTGCTTCAGGTTGAGTATAGAAAAGCTCAATGTGTATAATCAAAACACTATCAGTACAGTTCATGGGGTAATAACCTTCAGTTTGGTACTCTGCATTGTTTGAAGTAGCAGTCACTCAAAAAACTGAGCCAATAGAGAGTTTCCGTTTCCCTTTACAAGAAGTGTAGTTTGGGGTGAGAGGATTGTCCCTTTAAGCAACATCGTTTGATAACCCTATGGATGCAGAGTAAAACTATAGGTTAAAAGGAAAAGATATTCAAACACAATAATACTAATAGAATCAAATGTCAACAACAAAGAGGGCGTTCAATTATAAATGAAACAAAATCTTAGGTACTGTTTTCACATTACATAAATTTCTGTAGCTTTGCTGAAAAGTGGGGTATTTTGAACAAAAAAAAATCTTTAAGGTGAGTTATCTCGAGAGGTACTGCAACAGGGATCGGGAGACATGGTGTGAAATATTTGCGAATGAGACACGAGTTAAAAGGTACCAGAATTATGCCTCTAAATGTCAAGAGCAGTCCCCCAAACTTATTTTGAAACAAAAGCTAAATATCACGATTTTCTTCTTATTTCTCTTCAAAGTATCTTCATATTTTATGACTTCAATATTGCATGTTCAAGTAAACCAATCGGTTACTTTTCGTAAATTTCACATTTGAAGATAAAAATATGTTGTCACATGACTCTCGCTCGATAGCCAATCACGAAACGGGACAATCTGCTACACAACTTCGAGATGGGGTGATTGCTCTTGTCCTTCAAGTGAAATACAGTTTTCATTTAGGTGGTTCTACTCGTTCCATACAACTCTCGGGACGTAAAACTCCATCTAACATAATCCATACAACTTACGGGAAGGCAGCTCAGAATCACTTCTGCCTCCATTCTCCGTCGCTTTTGTGAGATGTGGGGGATGGAGGGGGTTCTACAGTACAAACGTACCGCTGCTAAGAACGCCAAACAGTTTCGTTAAATTGATGTTGCTCACGTTTCCTGAGATTCCATGAAGATCATACTTCGATGTAGCCTACGAAGCGCCATAGGCATACGGGGCGGAGGTGCGCGGGGGACCACCCGCCCTCCCAATTCGGGCAAAAGCAGTTTGTCTAGTCGAGCGAAACATAATAAACGGTGACATTATTCGGGCAAAAAATGCTCTTGCCCCTCCTAGAAAATTACCCCCGCACGCCCAAGCGTAGCGCCTAAGGTGGGCGCAAAAAGTTCGTTCGCCCCGCCGGCTAACTTCGATGTGTAGACTTTTCTAAATATCAATTACGAAACATTGTAGGGTAGAGTTTTGTTCGACAAATTTTATTTTTGGTTACAGTAAAATTACATTGACAGAAAGGACGTACACCAAAATTCTATTCCACAATTCTTTTTAATTGCTATTTGGAATAGACCTTGTGCATATGATGTCACAGAGCAAAGATATTATAAACATAGATACCAAACTCCTATCCCTTAACTGTTAGACGCGCTGACTCCTCACGGAGACTCAATCGGAGGGGCGGAAGTGTTCATTTGAAATGCGCACAATTCTGTTCGGTTATCTGCGTGCAAAATTGTGCATGCGTAACAGAAAATTCCATTGTGACGAGATGTCAGCGTGCGTGCATTTTCAAAGCAAGTTCTGTACGCGCACAATGCATTTCTCCGTGTGAGGTCCGGAATAATTGACGCGTACTTCCGCTTGCTTGGAAAGAGAACGCAGTAATTGATTTTGTGTTGTAAACGCGTTAGAATGTTAACGCGTGCATAGATGAGCGCTTTTGAAGATACCATAGGAACTGACCAATCAGCAAGTCAATGAACTTCAAACCAGTCGTTGTGTATTAATGTTCAAATGTACTTAAGTAGAAAACCGCGGAAGAAGCCTAAAACTGTTTCATGTCGTTGAAATTCATTGAAGAACAGTGTTTGCAAGAATTGCAATGTTTTAATATCACACGTATTTATAGTACCAAAAGATATCAATTAACTGTTAGCTTTCAAAACGACTGAACAGTGATCAGCACTTCCGCCCCTCCGATTCGGCCTCCGTGAGGAGTCACCGCGCCATTTTAAGTTTGGTATCTATGTTTATAATATCTTTGTCACAGAGTCGAAAGTACGCCCTCCTTTGGGCCCTGGGTAAAACAAATCAACACAAACAAACGTCGGCAGCTGATTTGCCAACCAGTCGAACACGCTCCAGACTGCCACACGTGCGGGGCTAATTGTTATGCGTATGGTCACGTGTTCCATTGTTTTGCCCCAATGCACGGATGACGTCAGAGTGTCATTAATGCAGTAATGCACCAGATCTAAAGAGTCAATTGTGTAAATACAATCGACTTAGTAGCTATTACATATAATTTTACATCAATGGGTTTTGTCCAAATATATAATAGATGGCACACTCACTTTCATTCATTATCTGTGTTTACGAATTGATTGCTCTGGTACCGACCACCACTGATCTTAGGCATGTATTCACGTGACTTTGACGAGCATTCATAATCTCCAATTTTCTTAATGCAAATACAGTCGACTTATAATGTCTAGCATTTAGTCGATGATTGACTTTGTTTGATACATTCCAAAAGGCCACGACAACATCCCATTTGCTACCCTAAAACGGCCAGAAAATCACCTACCGTCATATCACTGCACTCCGAAAAAGTGTTTAGGAATTAAACGCTTTTTCCAAACACTTTTTGCCACCACCTTGTAATCACGTTAAGATGTTAAACTCATTTGTCTAATCGCTTAAAATTAAGTTTTTAAAAACGTTTAATTTTTAAACATTCAGTGTCCAATAGCTAAACATGCTTAGAATTTAAACGTGTTAATAAAATGGGGAAAAATAAATGTTTAATTGCTAAACACGTTTTCTTTGAAGTGTTCTAATAAATCATCTTTATTCCTTTTCTTCTTCCTCCTCCTCCATGTCATCCTTCTTCCTGACATCATCCTTTTCATCTCTCTGCTTCTTTTTTCTTCTTGAGTTCCTTTCCTTCTTTGATTTCATTTTTTCTGCAGACTGTTGTTCGAATGCATCTGCCGTGTCCATATTTGTTGTCTTTTTTCTCCTCTGGTTACATTTTCTCTCTGGCTTTAATTTTAATTCTTTTTCAGATTTCTGAATTGTGGAATTTTCTCTGTTTTTCACATTTATAATACTCTGTCCCTCTGTGTCATTCACGGGTCCAGTTAAAGATAATTCTTTAAGACCAACGATCGTGCGAATATCATTTGGACACTCATAGTATCCTACTCCAAACGGCTTTAAGTGGTAAACCATGTATTCTAGCCAGTACATTGTCTCTGGTGTCACGTGATGAAAACTTATCGTGTAGTCTGAACAACATTCAGGACCCTAAAAAGAAGCATCAGGGAATTTTGATTATTCTTCAGGTTTACAGATGTGTCAGTCAGGTCACTGTCTTATACGGCAGCAAAAAAAAGCAATCATTGGCGCACAGTTAATGATAAAAATATAGGAATAAAAACAAAACGAAGCAAAAAACAAGAAAAAAACATCAAAACAAAACAAAATAAACAAATTAAACAAAACAAAAGAAAACAAATATTGGGAAGATGTTGATTACTTACCGTTGATATTGGAAGACAATAACCACATGGCATGTTCACAGACCAGTTAGTCAATTTTCAGATCCAACATACAGTGGTAGGCAAAGACCACGGACTTCATATAAAATGGACAGAGCTTACAGTACGTTAGATTGTCGCTACCGTATACGTGTGAGTTTAGGCGTAGCAAGATGGCCGTCTGCTATGGTTTTGTGTCAAAGTTTGGACTTGCTCAAGTAAGTAACCAGATTTTGCAAGAAAGTTGAAATATTTTCGATATTTAATACAGTATAAGGTAGGTCAAAATCACATCAAGTATTGCAGGAATATGATATTGATTCTCATTCAAATAAAACTTTTGTTAAAAATGTTAAATGTAGTCGTCAAATCATAAAAATTATAGCTTCACGACGGCCCCCTTGGTGGGCCTTTTTGACCCAGTCGGGGCGACAATCTACGGATAGGACGTACGCGTTACATTTTCTGTCCATGTATACTAGGAAATCCGCGGCAAAAACAGTTCAATTTTAAATGTGGTTGTATTCTGACTTGTAACGGTTTTGCTCATAATCTGAAAAAAGTGTCTGGTCACGAATTTTTCAAAGCCAAATTGAATCGCTAATTACTCACTCACGAATCGTTTATTTGTATATAGGGTATAAGGTTGATGATATGTCGTTGACATTGGAAGAAAAATCCTGCTTTGGAAAATTTGGGTTAATTTTTCAAAAACTCAGTGTTCATGCATTTGTCCCCAAGATGCCCTCCCATGATTAGGCTGCCCGAAATAAATTTCATGGGGGTAACTTTGTCCTGGCCCGAGAAACGAATCCCTGACAGAGGCAGTCCGTTGCGGTGGAAAGTGGAGATCGATGCAAACTTACCACGGGCAAGGATAGTCGAAGAAAAAAGTAAACCCTCACGAGTTGCCAAGCCCAGTTTTTGCCGGAGGAAGCCGTATGGCTCAACTCAGTCCTAGCAGGGAGTTGTCAGATTCGTCTGACAACACCCTTGTCCTAGTTGCAAGTAATCACAGACTAACCATGTATACCACAGCACCAGTGCCGAGACCTAAAGGCTAAACGTGGGCCCAAGTCAAGCTCTACTGTATGTAGCAAATCAAATGAAAACATCAAGCCAGCGGCTATACTATTTTGTAGCACTTGTTAATTCGTGTTCAGGACTTCTACCTTGTTCATTTTCCTTGTTTTTTCCTGCTCTTTCTTATTTCTTACCTTCGCTTTTTTATTGACATTCCCTAAGGTAACTTATTGACGAATCCGAACAGGCTAGTAAACGGACCATAAGTGGGGCCCTTCAGCATTATTTCGTCTCTATTTTCTATTCGAGACAAACCCTCATATTCAGTGAAATTGAAGGAATCAATGAGTATTTTAGTGTATAAAATCATCCCATGTTGCAATGTAGCAAAGCATTTGAAAGTTTAAAGCTGATAGCCCCCAGTTACGCCCGACTTAATCAGACCATCACATCATCACCATTCGGGTTTGTCTATCAGTTTATAGACGAATCCGATTAGCGCTTGTTTTAAGTGACTATAGGCAGCCATTAGTGGGGTCCATCAGCCTTTAATCGACTTCATTTATTGTCTGCGTGAATTTCAGATCCTCATATTTAGTAAAGTTGAGAACATCAAGATGCACTTCACTGTACAACCATCCATGGGACAGGTAAGGAATGAAATTTAAAGATTAAAGGTGATGGACCCCAGGACTGGCCAACTAGAATCAGACCATCACAATCCGTCCGGATTTGTCTATAGTTCATCAACACTTTGTTTTGGCCATCTCAAAGGCAACGAGATGTATCGCTGGTCAAGTAAAAAGCTTGATACTAATTGACAAAACAGAAAGGCTGTTGCGCATGCTTGCCAGGTAGAGGGCACACTTTCTGTACTGGGAAGGCGTACGTCAACGCCTGTAGACATTATGCTGTCATACCTATGCGTGTTACTAGGTTACCTGTTTTACTTCAAAGAAGTTGTGAATTGCATATGGATCCATATCTGGTACAATCGCCTCTTCCGGAGAAACTGCATGAAATTTTTCATGAATCCCGTCTCTTGAGTAACCGTCCTCAACTCCTTCTTCAAGAAGGAGCATACTTATCATTAAGTCCTCGCCAGGATTCGATTTGCTAAAGCGGGCATGGACCTTGTTCTTAAAACCTCTTTCTATCAATACTTCTAAGGCTTTACGACTCAGGACATACCCTGCTCCGCCTTGCATGTAGGGTTGTTCTACTTTTTTGCCGCAATATTGGAACTTTCTCCCAAAGAAGATGGGCTTTTCGGTGTCATATTCATGAAGTAATTTTCGTAAATTTTCAACTACAACATACGTATCATCATCGGCTTTTAAAAACCAGTCAGCTTTATCAAAATAATGTTTGTAGATATAACTGAAGGCTCCTTTAGTCTTCTGCCAAAGATAGTCTCTGTCCTCGTGGTCAACATTAACAGCGATTGTTGGAAAATCTGTATTCACCGAGCTGATAAAGAGAACAGTGTTGCATCTTCTTGCCCACGTGGCCTTCACGTGACTTGCCTTCTCCTGCAACGTTTCTGGAGATGTTAAAATCCAGCACAGGATCCTGACCCTTGGTGATATCCAGTTACTAAGGGACCGAGCATCTTCTCCTTTGGCGTAAGAAACAAAGAAAATTATGATTCATAATTTGTACACTCTAAAAATGAAAGGTGTGAAATTTCACTCGTTCGAAGAGTGAAGGTTATTAAGTTCACTTAAATTCACTCCGAAAAGAAAATATATGATTTATAATTTGTGCACTCTAAATATCAAAGGTGTGAAATTTCAGTGGTTAGAAGAGTGAAGGTAATAAAGTTCACTTCAAAAGAGCGGAAATTCACTCCGAAAAGAGTGAAATTCACTTCAAAAAGGGCGAAATTCACTTCAAAAGAGGAAAGCTTCATTCCTGACGGAGTGCCTTCAGCTGTTCAGGGACCACTCTAAAAAGGAGGGATCCCTCCAGGCACGCGTTTAAGGACGATTTTTTTTTTTTCAAATTTTAATGCTTCCTTTTGAGAAAAACCTTTGTTCAACGTTCCAGTATGGCTTTAAACTAAATTTTCAAGCAGCCACAAGGCCTTTCCACACAGGATGCGTTGCGTTACGTTCCGGATACGACACGGCACGTCACTTTCATCACTTTGCACGTAAATCAATGGAGCCGTCTACAAAGGATGCGTTGCGTTATGTCACGATCGATGTGGAAAAAAGTTGACGTAAACGGCAGGATGCGTCAAATTTTGGCAAAGTCCATTTGCGTTCAGAAAAAGAGTTGACGTAGGGCAGCATGCGTCAACTCTGGTTTCTTTCATACTTCTCTTGCATGAAATGCAATTTAATGGGATATGGATGTAAAATGGTACAATGTTTGAGCTTAAAATCACAATGAAACGCCTGTAAAATAAGTAGAAAACTCATTTTGGGGGCATTTTTTCACAACATTGGGAATATATACGTGGGTGGTGGGCCTATGATTCTTTGGGTACCCACTACCCTTGCGATATTATTGACTTCGGTAGTGGAAAAACAGTTGTATTCTTCTTTGGACGGTAGGCAGGGAAAGTCTGAACACTATATATGGCTGCACATGGACATTTCACGGCACACGAGAAAATATAAATATACAATGTAGTGTATATAATCAGTGGCGTAGCTTCGGGGGCTTATGGGCAGGGGTGGCGCCAGCGGGGGGGGGGGCCATGCCCCCCGTCGGGGAACACTGCCCCCCCCCCCCCCGTCGGGGAAAGTCGGCGGTTTCGTCAGGGAGGCCTAAAAATAAAGAAAAATAATAAAAAAAACCTACAAGGACTGAAGTTGCTGGATGGGCCATCTAAAACATATTTTTGCTTTGAAATGTTATTTCAATACATATCGGAATTGATTTTAAATCACTTCTTAACTCTGTTCAATCTCATTCTATGTACCTTGTCATATCTCTTCCCCCGTCGGGGAAGGACGGCAATTTTTCTGGCAGGCCTAAACATGAAAAACGAAAAGGACTGAAGTTACTGGATGGATGACCATAATTTTTTTCTTTTTGAACTATTTTTTCTTTTTTAACGCTATTTTAATGCATATTTGAATCGGTTTTAATCACTTCTTACTAGCTCATCTATCCCTCATCCATTCTTCAGTCCGTGAGCCTAAGGTCATGCCTCCGTCGGGGACGGGCTACCCACCCCCTGTTTTTGAGAAAATCCAATTTCGTCGGGGAGCCTTCATCTACAGACTCACGATAAAAGATGTGGGTCTGTAGCCACTCGGACGACCTTCTTGATTTTGCATTTTAGAAGACCATATCCTTCAAGGAAACTCACAATTCCGAATTCTCCTTACAAAAACGGACGGGAGCAGAGGCGTAGCTAGGATTTTTTCCAGGGGGGGGGGGGGCAAAGGTATGAAATTTCCCCAAAATTTTTCCCGGTCAGTGTGTATGTATTTCATGTAAAAAATGCAAATTTACAAGTATAACAACATTACCATGTCATTATGTAATATTACCTGCATTTTTAATCTTAAAGTATAACATAGAGCAATTGGAAATAACAGCTCTAGTATATTAGTATATCATTTTGGTCAACAATATCTGGTTTATTTGTACGTATTAACGCAGTGGCATACCCAGGATTTCCCTGAAGGGGGAGGGGGATGCAGTATGGTCCAAGGGGAGGGGTGTCCGGAAATTTTTTGACGTTTTCAAGGAGCCTAGATGCCAAATGGTGCCAGATTTTCGACTTGACAGGAACAGTGTAAAAAGTTGAATCGTGGTGGTTCATGAGGATAAAACTGAAACTTTTGTGTCTTTACATGCACTCTTATGCCATTTATGCTACCTTACGAAGTAAAACTTGTCATTAAATTTGCACACTTTTGGAGTTAAAATAAAGGAGCATTGATCGGTATAAGATTTGTGGTATTCCTTGGCCACAAAATGTTATTGTCATAAAGATTATCTAAGCGGAGAGCCACCATTGGTTGGCGCGGAGCGCAGAGAAAATTTCGAAAAATCAGACCCCTCAGATGGCCGGAAATAGCATTTTCCAGACTTATACGAAGAATCTACCCAGTCACTACCTTCTTTTGTCGTTTGCAAATAAAATCCTTCCTTCAAAATATGTTCGCAAACTGCAAAGAAAGTTAAGGGGTAATCTGACCCAAAAAATGTAATTTTGCCTGAGCGAAACGCCACCATTAGTTGGCGCGGAGGGTAAAAAATTTTCGAAAAATCAGACCCCTCATATGGTCAAAAATAGCGTATTCATGCTTGTAAAGAGAATCTAAACATGTAGTATTTATTTTGATCGATGCCACCAGTGGGAAACAGAGTCTACCTTTTAAAGTAAAAATTGGAATTTGACAGAATTTGCCTATTTCTATGAATTAAAATATTGGCATCACTGAGGTACGTTCTTGCAGAAACAATCCTTCTCCTTTGAAAATTTTTGAAAAATTGGGTGTCCTTATATGCAACCTGGTGCCACATATGCTATCTTTTGAAGTGAAATCTGTGTTACAAAAGTTTAACTACTTATTTTTAAGAACCAAGAAAAAATGGCATCTGTGAGGGGGGCATGGCCCAATGGTTCCCCCTTCGCATGCCACTAAGAGGAGGCCTAATAGTGGCTCGATTAAACATGATATCCTGTTAGAACAGCAGTCTGTTAAGTGAAGAAGGCTACAAGGTACTCATGGAACCGTTTTTGTTACACCCCAAGTGAGCAGAAAACTTTTTCCCGAACTAGCCTGTAAGCCTCCAGGGATTAGGCTAAGTAACAAAATCTAACTACGCCAATGGATCCTGTTCACTCTAATTTCTAGACTAACTTTAAGTTAATCGTTGGCCATGGATTTTTTTCAGTCCCATCCATCGTTATGTACACAGAGTAAAATCGGTATAGCTACTACTACCTTGCGGGACAATATAATGAATTGGGTGGGTGGGGGGGGGGGGGGTCTACGTCAGTGACTTGTCAGTTTTCACATCCTTTTACTGAATTCTCAAAGTGTACAATGCAGAGACTGTGTGCAAGGGGATAAGTTCTGGTTTACAGCCTTTCAGTGTTAGTTGTACTGTATCAGCTGTTGTTAAATTCCTCAGTGAATAACAGCTTCATGTGCACTGAAATGCACTGATCATAAAAACCGCGCGTATACAAGAGAACATTCAATCTGCTACGCGGCGAGGACATTTCTGTGGAACGCGAGTAGGGCCGGTCCATGCGACACTGGCGAAATCTCAAATCTGGGTTAATTTGTTACATGAAAATACGAATTATGTATGAGAAATGTCTCAGAATTTTTATTCTAACAAAAATTTTGAAATTTTTTGTAAGAGTAAGAAAATTCATCAAATTTCCCCAATTTCATCAAATTTCCCCAAATTATTTTCCAGAGGGGGGCAACTTGAACCCCTGCCCCCCCCCCCAGTAGCTACGCCACTGGACGGGAGGTTGTTCATGTGCGTGCAGTACCCATTGGTCTGCCATCTGGCCTGCCCGGACGGACAGCCGAATTCTTACAAAGGTAATGAATATCGGCCTTGTCGTTTTCAGCTACACATAATGATAAAGAGTGGTGTGAGAAAATCTCCCCATAATTAGTCTGACTGAGAATTTATTTGAAGTCCCCTTGTAATGTGCCATATTTTCAAATACGTTGGGAGTTAAACCATTTATAGTCTGGAGTTCGGGCAGTCACGTTAAAAAATTCATCTATTTAGTGGACCTTGCAATTGAATTCAACGAAAATTCTTAATGCAGTCAAAAACATTATAGTATGTTTTAATTCCGTTGCATATAGTTCCCCCCCCCCCTCCCGAAAAGAGATAGAACCGTTACATCTAATTTTAGCAGTACCTTTTATCTAGTACTTTTCTGATCATTAGCAAGTTTGGTTTTTTCTCTATTAAAGTGAAACTTTCATTTTAAAGGAAGGCTCGAAATAAAAACTGCTTCATTTCTAGCTACAAGCCTGGGTAACGCCATTCCGGCTATCTAAGGGGTTGGATTTTTAACAATTTTCTGTACGCTCCGCACAGGTAGTGTTTTAGTCGAACAGATACTGAACAGAACAATGCGTGCTTGTAAATTATTTTTCGTTTGGGGGCAGTATTATGAAGTGAAAATAATTTTATTGCGACGAAAGAAATCTGAAAGTAAGGGCTTCGTTAATTGTAGTAACGAGCCCAGAAAATGGCATTTCCCGTTTTCCGAGAATTCTCAATTTTTCACAAAATTCTGTGTGCTCGACTTAGATAATCGTTCGGGCAGTATTACATTTCTTCGGACGAAAAAACAATTCTGACCCCTCCCAAACTGACACGCTTCCGTACACCTATGACAATAAATACAATATAAAACTTCAAATATATGCGAAGCCAACTTTTTTCTTCAGGAGAATGCTACAATATGCTCTAGGGGCCTAAATCTGCATGATGATATTCAGTAACCTCAACAAAATTACAGATCACCCCCACTTGGTTTTCCTCATGAGAACGTCAGATTCCTCCATAAAACCCCCAAACTGTCATAAAATTACGATTTTTCTCCAATATTAGCTTTAGATTGTTAAAAGTGGCAAAATTTTCCAATTTTAATGGATACTCCGTACAATAAATAACCAAAGCCAACTCTGTTAATCACCCGGCAAACTATCTAATTTTGCTTCTGAAAGACATATCATTATTAAAAGAAACCAAATTTTTCACTTTAACCTTACCAAAAACCAAATTTTCTTTCATTAAAATCCAAAATTTCTCCATCATGATAAGCTCTTAATTTTGAAAGATTCGTTCCAAAAAATGAAACACTTTCCAGGCAAACTTCTAGTCTCGTCTCAAGGCCTTAGTGAGTTAGTAAGTAGGTCTTGTACGATTCAATGCGTAACCCCAAAAGTATTTCAGCTGTTGCCCATATAACGTTTTTGATTTTTCCCTTATAAAGGACAGATTCTTCAATAAACACCCAAAATTTGTTATAGTACTGATAGAATCCAAATTTGTCCCATAAGTTTTAATTTTAACTTCATTAAACTCCAGATTTTTAAGTATTTGTTAAAAAGAAAGCCCGAAATTTCGGCGCGCTCCGCGCGCCTCAAATTCTTCAAAGTCACGTTCAACTGGGACATAACATCGTCTTTGTCGGGGCCTTGAAATTCTGGCCCCCCTGTCAGGGAGCTTGGCCCCCCTGTCGGGCAAATCATGGCTCCACCCCTGATTATGGGATCGAGCCCTTCTACTCAATCGTTGCTCTCCAAGCGCCACACACGAGATCTGAGCCAAAAAACTTCACTTGACTGGGCAACTCAACTTGAAGGGTAGACTCCGACTGTGACCTTTCCCACGATTTAAATACACTTTTTGTCAATCGGCATGCATTGTCATTGGAAACTTCACACTGCATCTCAAAGTGACGCATCGAAATTGACGTAGTGTGAACGCATGCGTCCCAGTGGCGTAGCTACTGGAGGCAGGGGGGTAAGTTTCCCCCTGGAAAATAATTTGGGGAAATTTGATGAAATTGGGGAAGTTTGATGAATTTTCTTACTTTACAAAAACGACTCAAAATTTGTCGTTAGAATAAGAAATTGTGAGACATTTCTTATACATAATTCGTATTTTCATGCAACAAATTAACCCAGATTTCGTCAGTGTCGCATGAACCGGCCTTACTCACGTTCCACAGAAATGTCCTCGTCGCGTATCAGATTGAATGTTCCCTTGTATACGCGCGGGTGTTATGATCAGTGCATCTCAGTGCACAGGAAGCTGTTATTCAGGAATTTAACAACAGCTGAAACATACAACTAACACTGAAAGGTTGTAAGCCCGCACTTATCCCCTTGTACGCAGTCTCTGCGTTGTACACTTTGGAAATTCAGTAAAAGAATGTGAAAACTGACAAGTCACTAACATAGACCCAGAGGTTATATCGTCCTACAAGCTAGTAGCGGTAGGGGTTTAAACTATATCGATTTTACTCTGTGTACATAACAATGGATGGGGCTGAAACAATCCATGGCCAACGATAAAGTTGAAGTTAGTCTAGAAATTAGAATGAACGGGATCGATGGGCATACTTAGATTTTGTTACTTAAAGTGTACCTAAAGTCAAAAAATTTAAAAATATTTATTTAAGAGCATGAAAAGGGAATTCTAACAGTCCAACTCCCATCTTCATATGACATTCCTGAGCTGAGATATAAAATGTTGAAGTTTATTCACTTGGAAAAATTGGTCCATTGCACAATAATTTATGACTTTCTTGTTGTACAACTCACATAACATGCTTTGTTTCCCTTCAAAATGAAAAATGTTTTTATGACATTGACCACTTCCTGTTTGCTTGCATAGCATGTTGCACAAGGAGGGCTTAATTAATTACATCACCTCATAGGAGTAAAGGGTGCTATCACACCTTGGTACAAGGTGCAGTAACGTTTGGAAAAACAAAGAAATACAAAGATTGTAATTTGAGTAGTAGCATGGTTATATGAAAGTTTCGCGCATTCCAGCACTTTTTTGTAAACATCATAGTCAACTCACCCTTTGAGTCAAAAAACTTACAACCAGGCCAAACTATCATTCGTTCGCTTTATTTTGGTATGAAACATGCTTTAGTTAGGTAAAAGTTAAGGAATTAATGGTTGATTGAAGTTGGGCTCCATGGTCACAACTTCATGTTGTTTTATGTCCTTAAGTATCGCGCACCCTAAATTTCAGTGATGGCGTCCTTTGTGGAGGTAAAATCTGATACTACATTTGTCAGACCTTCCCAAAAATTGTGTTTTGGCAATTTTCCAGTCATTAAATGAGTTAAAACTAATTAAAATGGGTTTTTGTTCATGAAGTTGATGACTGTTTTCCATTCATATTAAACTAAAGGCCTGGTGAAATTTTTCTTCGTTTAACCCTCTAAAATAGCACCAAGTTACAGTGAAAACAGTATTAAATATCGTTTATGCCCAAGAAATAATTTATCAACATCATTATTATTATAGATGTCCTAAGGACGGGATAAATGATTGGAATGTAGGGCAAGTCGATTGCACCCGGTAACACTACCTCAAATTTTAAGACAAATGTTTTTGACCCCTTGCCATCATAGAGGAAAAAAACTTTACATCCATCTGATTCGCAAAACTGATACATGTTTACATGAACAACATGTTAATGAATAGACTGTCAAAGTTTCAAGTGGCGGTAACATCGTGTGACCAAGAAGACAACAGATTTGTGACACTGCTTCCACCGCTTTTCCAAAAAATATTGCACTGGAAAATGAGGATTTTGAAATATATTAATATTTCAAAATCCTGAACTACCGTAAAGCGAAATTGAACTCAAAATGGATTTATTTTGATGAAAAATGTCATGCTTTTAATATTTAACCATCAAATGGCTAGGCTTTTGTGTTGCTACTGCGATATAGTGAAATTTGTATGATATCCTATTTCTGGGGTGCGCGATACTTACGGTCATTGACTATACAAGAATGACATCACGAATTATTGCGCAATGTATCATTTTAATTTGAGTGAATAAACTTCAACATTTTACATCTCAGTTCAGGAATGTCCTATGAAGATGGCAGTTGGACTGTTAGAATTTATTTTTCATGGTCTTTAATATCTATTTTTGAATTTTTTGACTTGAGGTACACTCTAATCCTTGGAGGCCTACAGGCTAGTTCGGAAAAATAGCTTTCGGCTCATTTGGGGTGTAACAATTAACGGGTCCATGAGTACCTTGTAGCCTTCTACACTTAACAGACTGCTGTTCTAACAGGATATCCTGTGTGATCGAGCCACTATTAGGCCTCCTTTCAGTGGCGTTCGAAGGGGGACCATTGGGGCATCCCCCCTCCCCCCACCGATGTCATTTTTCTTGGTTCTTAAAAATACGTGGTCAAACTTTAGTAACACAGATTTTACTTCAAAAGATAGCATATGTGGCACCAGATTGCATATAAGGCCACCCAATTTTCAAAAATGTTCAAGTACTTCTTAACTCTCTGATCACTTTGCAGTTTGCGAACATTTTGGAGAAAGCATTTTATTGCAAACGACAAAAGAAGATAGCGAATCATTAGATTCGTCGTATAAGTCTGGAAAATGCTATTTCCGCCCATCTAAGGGGTCTGATTTTTCGAAATATTCTCTACGCTCCGCGCCAACCAATGGTGGTGTTCCGCTTAGATAATCTTTAAGACAAAATAAAGTTTTGTGGCCAAGAAAAACCACAAATCCTATACCAATCAATGCTCTTTTATTTTGACTCCTAAAAGTGCACAAATTTTATGTTTAAGTTTTACTTCGTTAGGTATCATAAATGGCCTAAGAATGCATGTTAAGACACAAAAGTTTGAGTTTCATTCTCATGAACCATCACGATTTAACTTTTAACACTGTTTCTGCCAAAGTCGAAAATCTTTCACCATTTTGTATCTTGGCTCCTTGAAAACGTCCAAAAATTTCCGGACACCCTTACCCTTAGATCATACTACATGCCCCACTGCCCCCTCCAAAGAAATCCTGCGTACTGTGACGCCACTGGGTTAGTACATACAAATAAACCAGACAATGTTGTTAACTCCGATTGCTCTCTGTTATACGTTAAGATTAAAATGCAGGTAATATTACATAATGACATGGTAATGTTGTTATACTTGTAAATTTGCATTTTATATATATACATACCCATTGAACGGGAAAAGTTTTGGGGAAATTTCATACTTTTGCCCCCTCTGGAAAAAGACCTAGCTACGCCACTGATGCATCCTGTACAGACAGGCATGCTTCTTGACGTATCCGGAAGGATGCGGATAAAAACGTGTCGTATCCGGAACGCAACTCATCCTTTGTGAAAGCAACGCATCTTTTGTTGACAGGCCTTTATGAGAACAATTCCTCACATGAAATGGAAGTACTCCGATGTTTTCCGTTGCTCAAAACTACGAAAGGACCTGAAAAATAATATTTGATATGAGCTGTCAGGCTACGTTCCTAATTTTTGTAATATAATTGATAACTCCTGAAAATATTACCGTGACTATAGTGTGCTTTCGTTTTCCTTGTATTTTTTTGAAGAAAAAAAATCGAATCCAATAGTACTGAGTTATAACTTGTCAGATTATTAAAACTCAAATCAGCAAATGGCTGCCCGAATTTTTGCACATGTGCTATCTCAAATACAGATCTTACAGTTTTTTCTTTTGTGTGTGTGGGGGGGGGGGATGGGACAGTTTGATCCTGATGAACCCATAACAGTGTAACATATGTCCAACATGGGGTTTGACTTTGGCTTTTTAAGTATCTAAACCGCGTTCACATTGCGTACAAATATTTGTTTGCGTATAATCCTCTAAGATTGATGCAGGAAATGATCATTACCAGACTTAAAAACCTTCCATGTCAACTTACCCCACTTACATTTTGTCACAAACCATGAAACTGTGTCACGGACTTCCTATACATGGACAGAGAATAGTGTACGTGAGATTGCCCTGGCCGTGCGTGTGAGTTTAGGCGTAGCAAGATGGTTGTCTGCTATGGTTTTAAGCGTGAAAACTTGATCAAGTAGTTCGAAACAACAGAATTTCAAAGAAACTTGTAATGTTTTCGGAATCATGCAGGGTAAGGTCAGAACCACCACATGTATTGCCTGTATTGCAGCAATATGATTTTGTTTCTCATTTAAATTAAACCTTTGTTTTAAATATTACAGGGTCGTCGTCAAATCATACAAATAATAGCTTCACGGTAGCCATCTTGGTGCACCTTTTTGTCCCAGTCGGTGGCGACAATCTACGGATAGGACGTACGCGTTACATGCTCTGTACATGTTTATATGAAGCCCGTTAACTGTGTACTTTAAAAATAATGTTATTTTCAACAATAAAATGACGTAAAAACCAATAAGTCCAAAATTAATGATCTACGGAATCAAAGTAAATCCGCCTCTTGTTGTGAGAACAGCTGCTACCATTTGGTCTTACGATGGACCAAAAAGGAGTGGCTCGCGCCTGATCATAAAAAGCTGTGGGGCAATGTCTACAGTCCCCCGTCTCATTGTTCCCCCATGTTTTCAGGGGGCAGTGTCCCACACCCTAACCCCTAAATCGAATCAATGAGTCTATAACTCTAACCCTATCTAACCCCCTAACCCACAAAACTTACTCTACTACCAATGAGTTTGGGGACCAACGAGACGGGGGACGATAGAGTGGACCCTAAAGTTGTTACAAGTGCAACGGTGGTCCTTTATCAAAAGCTATCGTATGTCATTCAAGAATTTGACCTGACATCTCAGGACCGTTTGGAAACTTGCAACGACTGGCACGACTGCGACACCTATATACCAAGCGAGTACTCGTGCACCCCCACCCCTCTAAGAATGTCTTGCAGGCACCCGAATTGTGAAAAGTACCTTAAATTAAAGGGTTTGTTCACTCACCATAAACTACGATATTTGTAGTAGTTCACAGAAATTCCTTTGGCACAGCTCTTTGATTGGCAGCAAGTTCAACCAATGAATACCAAAGCTTCTATTACAAAAGCTTCCGTACTGAGAGTGTTTTGATTATACACATTAGGCTTTTCTATAATCACCCTGAAGCAATAAACTGCGATTGTGTCTGGAGGAGAATGAATTTTAGAGAATTGTGGGAGGGGCTTAAGTAAGAAGTAACGTAGTAGGAGAATTGGCGCTGTTTGGGGTGAGAGAGAAAACCGGGCCTTTAATATCAAGAGAGCAAGACTCTTCTTTTCAAAAGTATCGTACAGCATTACATAAAGAGTTACTTTGAATCGTGTAAAGAAGCGTTACCAACAATGTCTTCTGTTTCATGGAATTCTATCTCACCGTCCTTTCACTAAACTATTATCAGATAACAACAACTGGCTTAAAAGTAAAAAGGCCAATTTCCACTAATTGCACGCTAATTACCTATTTTCCTTGTACATAATAGTAAGGAGTAAGTTAATAACAACCAACTGTGGTTAATTAGCATAATTTAGCATAATTCAGGCAAATTAGCTTACAACAAAATGGCTGCTTGTCGTAAATTTTATTCAAAAATGAGTTCAGAGCATTAATATGGCCAACTTCGACTAAATACATATTTTTTCAGTGTACAAATGATTAGAACCAGAGAATAATGGTCCAAAAAGGCTAATAAGCATAATTTATGCAAATTAGAGAGCTCCATGAACAGATATTAATTGTCTCTTTGGATAAATTTCTTTCTATTGCCTCAAGGACCACTCATGCCAAGTAGGACATTTGTACTAAAAATGCAGCGTTCACCCCTTTATCAACTCTACTATCGTCCTTTCACTAAACTTAGTAGATTATCAGATAACAACAATTGGCCTAAAAGTAAAAAGGCGTATCCTGAATTAATCAGACCATGCACTTACTGTGAGTGTGAGACTATGTTGCCATGTATTGGCAATGATGAATAGACATGAGGCTAGAATTCAATAGGAGGATTTAGCCATCAGGTGACATAAGACGTCTATATATTTCACCCGAGAAAATGGCCTTTTCCCGGGGAAGTTTGGCTAAACGACCCCATTGAATGCTAGCGGCATGACGCCATTTTGAATAGCATGTCCTCAAAGTCTTTCACTGCTTTTGGCGTATTCTATGATATTCTCGTCTTTCTTCTTTTACGAGTAATTAATAAAAAAGTTTGGCTTTTGTATGAGGTGCCGTATCGGCCAATATTTTATAACATAAATATATTTATGTTATGTTATAAACTCAAAATAGTTCCAATATATTTAGGTTATGATATAGAAAGTCCAACATATTTAGGTTATGATATAGAAATTGATATAAATGTGTTATATTATGAATCCAATATATATATAGATTGTATTACTACTCTATAAAAATAGGTTATAAGTAAACTGTCTTAGTTTACGAGTAATCCATTGTAGTTAATAAAATTGCAATATATATATATATAGACCAAAATCTGTCCTGCTTTTTCGTGTTACTTCGTGACGCACTTCGGAGGGTCTGATTGAAAAAAATACGAATGGATGGGAAAAGATGAAATAATAACCCATGCAATTACCACAAGCGATCCGTTTGGCCTATGGATCAAGAAAAAAAATAAAAATATCCCTTTAAATTCAAAATCTGGCGAAGGTGTGATAGACACACAACTTCCACGTTTCAAGTAAACTTTCCCTCGAACAGTACTAAAACTACAGCTGCAGCCTCAAAATCATGTTCTAAAGGCACTTTAATTATCTGAAATGTGCCTTATTGTTAAATTTATGAAAAATTCAACAAATTTTAATGCTATTTTTGGTACGTGGGGTTAAAAATGGTAAAAAGATGTGGAAAGAAAAGGGATACTTTTTCGCGAACGAGGAGCTGTATATGTCCCTGCTACGTCGGTTTCGCGCGTAACGTTAACTGCGAATGAGTAACTCGAGGAGGATACCGATCCAAATTGCATTATCTGCGTCACTCCGATCTCTGAAAAAAGAATAATACCCTTCAACCCATCTAGTATCATTTTTGTATCGAGGAACGACGAAATCTAGAAGGTTAACAATACGAAAACGGACGAGAATGTCACCAAGCTGTATTTCGTGTAATAGGTTCTAATAGGCACTGGCATCGATCTGGGGTGTGTTGGTTCTCAAGTTATTAGGGAATAGTTGTAGCTTTAATTCGGCTTAGCAGTAACTTACATGCTATCTAAAAATCCTAAACCGCTACAAACTTACTTAAAATTTTGTGGCCGAACTGTCATTAGCGGCTGGGAACGGTTTCCCTTCCGAAAATTATCGGAATTTGTGTACTAAATTTTCTGGTCCAATATGAGCCTCAGTGAGCTCAGTACTAGTACCAAACTGAATACGGTACACTGACCACATTTTGTAAAAACGATCAGCCCTTTCCCGATGAAATGCTTGTTGCGACACTCGACGAAGTAGCCATGTATTAAAATTTTGACCTTTCTGGCAGAAAATCTCATCAGAAATTCCTGCCCTTGGAGACTTGGTGTTATGACATGGCCAATATTAGCTTTAGACAGGGGCTGGTGTTTCAATAGAAAATCGCAAGCAGACCTTGGCATCTTTCATGCTATTAGGCGTCGACCTTTCAGGTGGGGATAGGGGGACTGCACTCCTCCAAGAGCAGGGGAAGTGCTTATTCCAGGGCACTGGCATTTACATGTATTTTAGGGCAAGGGGTAGCCTGTATAGTAGCTAGTCAGTTCGGCCTGCAGCGGACCGTGTTGACATGCGGCCGGGCAAAATAGGACTTGAAAAATATTCAGTTCGAATTCACGGCACTGAAACAGGACCCGCCTCTTCTCGTACGCCTTTGTGTATGTTTTGAAATGACGGTACCTGATATGTTTTTTTTAAATATATCAACTTGAAAAAAATTACATTCTATTTCCGCATTTTTAATCTTAGTTTCAGTTGAGCATAACTTTACTAAAGTTGGACCGACTTCCTTGGTTCAAGATCATTTGGTATCTAATTATGACTAAATTCGATTCCCTCAATATTCAGATACAAATCAATCCTTGAAACTCGTTTGAACTTGGTGCGGGTGCGGCAAAGATATACGGAAGGTCACTGCCAGCGCTACTCTGGATTCGATGTCCCGCATGTGGTGTGTATGAGAACATTTGACTTCGGTAGGCCAAAGCTTCCCTGCCTGGAATATGAAGTCTTTCTCGAAAGACTAATTGGCGCGGAGCGTATACAAAATTTTGAAAAATCGCGACCCCGCAGACCCCGATGACGTTTCAAAAGTTTCCCAAATTTGTTGTCCTTTTAGACAAAATATTTCAAAATCAAGAACTTTAATTGTAGGAAAATTGGAATTTTATGAAAGACAGGTCACAAAAATATAGCAACATAGCCACCGGTGTCTCTTAATGATGTGGTGTCACACAAATGTTAAATATCCGATTTTGACTACGTCCAGAGCTCAGAAAAGTTTACCAAACTGATCTATTAGTGAGAACTAGTGCATTTTATGTTCCATAATGTTTCGCTTTTTTTGAGATTTGGAAAATTAAAGAAGGGGTTTCTGACACGGGAAGTGAAAGCGCGGAAGCATGCTCCCCCCGCCCCCTCATTTTCACTGGGGGTTTCTCCCCCCAGCCCCCCGCTTCCATATGCTACAATTTTTTTTTTTTTTACTCTTCGGACGGTAGGCCTACCATTTCAAAACAATTGTGCTCAAAGGGTTCCAAATGGAATGTTCCCCTATAAAATACATGCAAAATACCAAGCATATGAATGAGTGGCAGGTTCGAACCACTGGTTGTTGTGATTATATCTCTAGGAATCTTGGGCGCCTCTCCACCTGACATAAGATAATGCATTCATACAGCTCTCACCCCGGTCGGTATTTTCACATTTTGTAAACTTTACCCCACGATCGGTTCCCCTTTTTCCTGGCAGAAATGCTGGCGATACGTGATGCTAAGTTTCTCCCAGGAAATTTGAGATTGGTTCTTTGATGGTAGATCATATAGTTTGAACTTATACTTGGAGTGAACGTTCATGGAGTTTCGACGCTGGTTCAAAACCATGCAGGCATGCTCACTAGAAGAGATTATACTTTACAGCTTTAGGTATAGTCAGGGTTTTTTGGCAGCCCAGCTGAAAATTCCATTTGGAACCCTTTTGGGTTAAACCCTTTAAACCCAAAGGGTTTCAAGTGATACCTTGTGTAAATACCCTTTGCAATAGGACAGTCCCTTTGATAGATGATGAAATTGGTCAAAACTCAAAGGATATTATAAAATTACCCTTTTAATTAAACCAAACCCTTTTGAAAACCCTTTCCCATTTGCCACCTTTGAAACCTTTTGGTTGATTTGGACTAAACATCTCAATGGGAATAAAGTTCTGCTTTGTCGTAAGGCCTGTCCATTTAGGCCTATCCTCTCAAGTTAGTTAGATGGACGGAGTTTTACGTGACGGCCCATATGGCCAGTTTCTAACCAATTGGTTTATGTCGAGCCGCCACGGATCGACTAGCTTTTCCACTTGTGACTATCTGGCTTGTTTTTCCTACTCAATTGCTTTATACTGAGCACCAAGCACAAAGGTGTTTTTTACAGTCGTCAGTATGACCAGGCCAACATTCGAACTCCCGACCTCCCAACTGCAAGCTAGTCCAGGCGCGTATCCGCACATTCAAAAAAGGGGGGTTGACCTAAGAGATAAAAGGGGTGAGAGGGAACTGCACTGCTAATTTTCCATGTGTTTTATTGTTGATGTGGCGAAAAAGGGAGGGATAGGGCCGTAAGTACCCACCCCTTAATCCGCGCCTGAAGTCGGATGCTTTAACCACTTGACCATGCCGTCGGTTATTTACTCTCTCATAACTCAACTGCAAACCAGACTTGACTGAACAATATCATGTGAATCATCTATTGGTATCCTTACTGAACGCATCTCTACTCTCTGTTTCTTGTTTTTTCATGTCATGTGTGTTTGTTTTCTTCCTCTTAATTTCTATTCCAAATTCTTATTCTTGTTTTGTCCTATTTCATTTTCCTTATTCGCTATCCCTTCGCTATCCTTTGTCGTTCCTGTTCCTGATTTATTCAACCTTTCCTCAGATGAGGAGAAAGTCGTCCTACTCCCCTGTTCCCCCCCCCCCTCCCGTCAATTAATTGACATAAAAGATTATCCCTATCAATTTCACTGACCACTGCACTGTGCACTATGCACGGCATTGTAGTACGTGTCAGAAAATTCGTGGAACTAGTATATACATTGAATGTTGGCCACAAAAAGCCAGCAATTTACCCTCAAATTTCTCTTCGTAGGCCAACTCGTTCGCTTGTGGTAATTGATATTATGTTCAAAAGGTTAAAATTGACCTTCGTGGGTAATTTTTATGCCGACCCTTAGATGTGCGTCACGAAAGTTAAAAACGAAAGCACTTTTTCGTGTACGGCCCGCTGCCTAATAGGTCATGACTGGAAATGCAGCTCGAACAAACGAATGGCGTTACGTCACGAAGATAGGCCTGATCACAGACGAATGGGCGTGACAGTATGTACGAAGGCGGGATCATATTTTTGTTCTAACATCTCGAAGAAATCGGTGAATTTAACAGAAAAAGAAACTTGCTACAACTAGATTACCGAACTTAAGGATTTCTAGATGCCCTTGTGGAGACGGTTAAGCAGAGCCCGTGGCTATGAAGAGAGTAACTAGACAAAATCGAGAAAGATATGGACAGTTTGTACAAGACAGTTAAGTTGGGCGACCCTCAAAATATGTGCCCTATACGGTTTAATAACTACATAATTGCACGGCGATCAAGGGGGACCTTCGGACATCACCCCAATATTTCAAGAAAACGCCCATTGGATTTTAATTCCATACCGTAGCCTCCGTAGGCAGTAGTTGACTGAAAATGTGGTATTTTCCTACAGTGAGAACAAGCAGACAGCCTTTACCACCGAAAAAGGAGGACTCGCTACTTTTACTCAAGACAAATCAATAGAGAACAGTAAACATCTTTCCATACGTACATTCGGGCCTGTTACATTACCCAATGCATCATGAAGGACCTAGGCCTAAATGATTGTCCCCGTGTGAAAGCTGTATTGTATCTAAGTATTTTACGACTCAGCATAAAGATTTTTTTGTAGTTGGCGGTGTGGCTAGCGCGGAACCATATACAGACTTTTGCTTCGGTAACGCGAGTTCGGGTCCCGCGGTGTGCCAGTTGTTTTCCTTTTTCTTTTTTTTTCTTTTTCGTGTTAGGGCTTTCTCATTTTTTGCCTTTGTCTTTCTTATCCTTTGTAACAATGCTAAACATTGGAATTGTCCAAAGGTACGATTATCCTTTGGATCGAGTCGGTTTTCAAGAGTCCGGTTAACGATAACTTCCGTCTCAATGTTACCTTTTTTCTTATGGGCTTCCCACCGGTTAAACTTTCACAAACAGTTTTTAATAGACTTTGGTATTTTTTGTGTACTGCAAAATTCATAACATGGAAATGTGGATGCATTCATGTCTTTCAATCCCGTGTGCACTCTAGGAGCGAAATGAAATCTCTAATTATTGAGAACGTTAAGCAACGTATTAGAGCAGACAAAAAAAAAACGTTTTACCCCTGCCAAATTTTATAAAGTTTGGATTACTAGCCCTTCCTTTGTGTATCTAAGTGGGGATAAGCTTTATTTTAGGCTTTCCTAGTTAAAATTAAATCTTGTTTTATTTTAAACCCTAGTATTTTTTTTGCATGCATTTTTTTGCCGAATTTATAGATATTTGTTCATACCTGTATATGGCTGGAAAAATGGACCTCCCTCAAGTTGGAGTGGGTCGTTCGAACGCTCCGACACCCTGGCTACGGGCCTGACATTTAGGAATTTTTTGAAAAACCATGCCATTTTTTCTTCAGAATTAAAGGACTGTCCGATTTTTTTTTCGCCAAATTCCTGCCCGAATTTAGATTTTGGGGAAATTTGGGGACAGTCTTCCCCCGCCCCGTGTCGTACGCAACTGGGTATGTCCACTCCACCCAACAGCTAGGTGAGGTCATTTAGTGGTAAGGTTGCGACCCTTGAGACTGCATTGACCCAACATGGGCTTGGTTGTTGCATGGGCCAATGACTGGCAACACTGGCTGTTCAAAGTGCAAATTCCCTCCAACCAAATTTGACTTAAATATTCTACCCACCCCCCTCCTCCCCACACCAAGTATGATTTTGAAACAAATTTGTGCATTCCCAGGAATTGAAAAAAAATTCCTACAGGAGGTAGAAACAGGCCAGATGCTATAGGGGCCATAGAGCACGCTTTTGCAGGACTGGACATAATCCACACTAAGGTCTCCGATTTCAGCCACTCCAAATCTGCTAGCAAATTATCCATCCAGAAACCCGACGAGTAAAGGGTCAAGAGATCCAAAGATATGAAGTTTGTTACAGTCTACCTGAGTTGTTTCCGACATCCAGAGTGGATCCATTGCAAGTGCATGTATCTATGTCATGGTAGCGGCTGGGTAGCCTGGATTGAATATTATCATCGGCCAGCAATAATATAATTTTTGCCATGTCGCCATTGGGTGGGGGAGGAAGGTTCTGGTGGATGGGCGATGGAGCCCAAAGCCCCCCCCCCCCACCACCCGTAGCTATGCCACTGTTTTTATATTTTTTCCTTGAAGGAAGGTTTTAGGCCTCTCATTTACATCTTGTGTACATTTATTTTACTTTTTTCTTTTGAATTTCTTTTGAAGAAAAACTTCATTTCCGCCTTCGATATTTCAAATGTTCGTACAATGGTTGGAGAATTCTTTTTTTTTCCGAAAGGAAGAAATTTATTTACATCTTGAACATACATAAATATAGTACAGGACAAGGAAAATTTTTTTTTTTCCTTGAAGGAAAAACTTTGTTAAAACTCAAAGCAGAATATATACAAGGTGAAAAGATATTTACAATTATTTACATATTGGATCCACTAATTACAACACTAGTACAGTTTACATAATTTTGTACATAATGACAATAACACAGATTTGCAGACATTCAGACACTGAGATAGACTAACAAGTTAACAATATTGATACAATAAAACCATTGCCTAATAAATACTAGAAAATGTGGTTACGTACCGTAACCACAATGGACATGACATTGTGCTAGTCTTTGGTTGCCCATGTAGGGGAAGGATGAACTACCTGGTTAATCCGACGGACAACAGGGACGTAGATCTGGTATGTGGTTTGCCAGTGGGGGACAAAAATTTTCCAACAGACTATGTTGAACCCTGTATCGTGTCCAGGACCGGAATGATCTATAAGCAATCCACCCTATGAAAGCGAGTGCACTCGTAGGCCTACATACACACACAACCAGACACACATACACACTCACAATGACATACACTCAAAGTGACGTTTACAAGTCCCCCCCCCCCCCCCCCCCATATCCCAAAATGTTATTACATTTTGGTTATTCTCCTTTTTTTTGTTATTTTAAATTTGCCTGAATTATTGGAGGGGCAAGGCCTATGTTTGCTTCCCACAATATTTTCATTGGTGATGCAATTAGTGTAATTTGCACGGGTACCCCACTCGCTATCCTATAACCCGGTTCCAAATCTACTACGCGAAGCTTAAATATTTTGCATGCGAAAAGGTTACCCAATTTACGCCATTCCCCACGGTAATGGAATAAAATATTTTACAATTAATTTGGTAAACATTCTCGGGGCTTGAGAATGAAGAGAGCCCTAGAAATTATGTGTAAGTTTGTTTGTGTTTTGTGCTTAATATGTACCAAATAAATAAATCAAAAAGTTTGAAAGTTGTTTGTAAGTTCCTGAAGTTGAAATTTTTATCAGCGTGCGGCCCAATCGCGCGTTATCGTCACGTAGTGAGTTACTTCTCACACATCAATGACAATGTACGTCACTTTGTTTAAATCTTGCAGGCGAGCAAGCTATCCGACGGTGATTCAAAATCACTTCGTACTTCACGCAGAAACTAGCAGACACATCACCCCGCCCAGCTTGCAGAGACAGTGCCCGTAGCATTCGGCATGCTAGGTAAACTGAGCCTTGCATGTATACGATCTTAATACGGCGGTATGACACCTTTGTGTCACCATATCCATATGTCAACATAAGGCTAGCTACGTCAGAACGTACATAACCCTGAAGTGAAAATTCCAACGTGCATTGTGCATTACTGTGAGAGAAGTTCACGAGCATGACGTCTTTTGTTTACAATCGGTAATTTTGGACGTGAAAGGAATACCACAATACAGGGCTCTGATTGGTTGATGTTTTTAAACCGGTGTTTTAAAAGGAGAAGCTTCGAGCTCTTAGGATGCTTGCTTTTAGAGTAGGAAAGCGTCCCAAAATTTAATATCAAATTGATAGAGGCCTTGGAAAGTACTTATTTTCTTATCTGACTGTTTTCTGTGACGTTTCTTTGGGATCATGGTCACTACGCGTCCGGTCGTTCCACTAAAACTAAAATGCACCTAAAATAGGGGTGAAGGTTGTTGGCTGTGTGTGGTGTTTAAGGCACAACAGATGTTCCAACAATAGCTCTTTCTCGTTTCTTTTACTTGTCATTTTGATTTAAAGCAAAAGGAGATGATAAAACCTTATGGCAAATCAAATGTTTTGAACTTGGGAATGTGATCATCACCTCTCCAAAACAGCTGTAAATATTATTTTGCATGTCTTATATGGAGCATGCCTAACAAAATGTTCTAATCTTTTAAGTCAGTGTAACACCAGGTACCCGACGGGTATGGCGATTTGGTACCCGGGTCCTATTTTTTAGTAGGGCCTACCCGTGCAAAGTCACTTGTTGCAATTCCCTATATACCTGCCACCGAGGATTGACAAACCTGTCCGAAAAAAGTACAGCAAGTGTGTAGTGCTAAATTTGTCTCTGATTTAGAATAATTGCCCGGAATGAAGTGAACCTGCGAATGTGCGTGCAGTTAATGTACACTAGCTACATTTACGTTTGACCTCAGCTGGCCCATATGCCAATCAAAAACCTATAATGGTTTATACGTATGGTAAAATAGGAGATTTGCATCGAAAATTCGGACTTGAGGTTTAATTGATTGCACTTTGCCATCGATCGATCTGTACGACATTATGTGAAATTCTTTTTGTTTATACGTTCAATCGGTCACATTGCTTGTACACGATCGCAATGGACCGTACATAATGACTTTATACTGCTGAACGCTGCGCCAAACCCGTCACTTACACTACTGTGCACATTTTGTACATTCCTTAACTGAAAGCAGTTCAAACGGAGACATCGTAGCATGCCACTCAACCGAAATTCCAGGGAATTGCGACAAGAAAATTATACGAATGTTTTCAAATATATACAATTGTCTTTACAATCACTTCAAAGGTCAAATGTAAAATTCATTTGGTGACCAAACAGTTCTACTAAATAAAGTGATGTTGAAAATACAGACCAAAGTAGGACAGCATCCCGCGTTCATGACTGCGTCACATGTAAAGTAACAGGCATATAGCCTACTTAATATTAATATTAGCCTACTTAATATTAATATTAGCCTACCTAATATTACTATTAGCCTACTTAATATTACTATTAGCCTACTTAATATTAAAATGTCGAGTATTTGAGGAAAAATGTACCGCATTTCGCAATTAGCGACATTTTTCAAACAATCTTGTCACATACCGGTCTCCTTTGCTGTACAAATCTTTTCCCAAAAGATCGGTTTGTTTCTCATTAGGAGTCGTTCGATAAACTGAACGAAAGAAATGGGGTCACGTGATCATCAGAAAATGCGACCAACCACAATAATGGACATGCTGTGTCATGTCCATTAATTACCCACCTCAATACAAACAATAAGTTCCGCATTCCTTCCTTCACCCCTTTCTTAAGGATTAATAGTTAGTATTTGCCCAAAAGAAGACAAAAAAAAAAATAAATAAAACGTTATACAAAAAAGAACGAAAGTAATAACACGGACGTTAAATCTGAAAAAGTAGTTTGTGATTTTCAATTTTTACAAAGGAACTTCCCTCAATCCACAAACTAAAAAATCTTGATGATGAAAGTCTAACATGATCCGTCATAACTCTTAACTTTATCTCGTTAATGACATCAGATCTCATCTGAGCTCCAGTTTTAAAAACCTTCTGAAAAACAGCAATACATCTAGATTTCCACACTATAGATTTACAAATACAAAAAATATACCAAATCCTGTTGAAAGTTACACGAGGTATTTTCTCCTTAGTGAAACCATACAAAAACGAATTAAGGTTAATACCAATATTATTTTTGTATAACCTTTTTAAAACATCATCTACCCAAATAATTACAGGATTAATTTTGGGACACTCCCAAAATAGATGATTAATAGATTCAACCACATTACAGCATTCATATGGACAAATACCATCCCCCAATCCCCAACGAGCTATCCTTTGACCAGTTGCTAAAATGTGGTGACACAAGCGCCACTGAAAATCCATTAACTTGTTATCCAGTATTTTATTAAAAGCTGAACTCCAGATACTTTTCCAAGGAAAAGATGGGTGATCCTGAGCCACTTTAACACTAACTAACTCCCCCTTTTTAAACGCTTTTACGATAGACTTGGTTGTCGTACAAATATACAAAAACAGGGAATCAAGAGAATGCAACAAGATAAGAAGGTCACAAGCATAAAGTAAAAAGTGACTACAAACAGGGGAATTTGGCCTCATATTAGACCAAACAGAAGGAAAGACTCTACGAAGTTTAGAGGCCATGAAAAACCTGGCCAAAATGAGATACGAAGCAGGATCACCAGTAAGAATTGGGAAAAGAGGTTTAACAAAAAGAGCATCCATCTTAGTCTTAAAATTATCCAGACCTAAACCACCCACAGCTCTGTCTAAAGTGACGGTTTTTCTTGAAACTAAGTCCGGTTTCTTGTCTCCCCACAAAAAAGCAAAAACAACCTAATTAACCTTCCGAAGAACATTTTCTGGGAGTGGAACAACGGGAGCAACGAAATAAAACAGGGGAAAAATAATCGAATTAATAATGGTCACCTTCCCCAGCAGGGAAAGATGACAGCCCGACCAACGTTGAGCACACATAGTGGCTTTCTTAAGTATGACATCCCAGTTTCCTTGAACCGACTCATCAGTTCCAAATGTGACTCCAGTAACTTTAATCGCAGAACTACTCCATACAATATTAGAAGGAAGACAATGGAAGGTGTCACTAACAACGAAACCCATGGGATTTATTCAGATTAATATTACCCCAGTAGCCTCCTGAAACAAGTCAAAAGCGCGTAAAAAGTGATGGATATCATTATCACAACACGCCACGCAGGTGGCATCATCAGCATACTGAAGAAGCTTAACCTTCTTTCTACACCCAGGAAGATTGAATCCCCGAATGTTACCATTATGATTAACGTAACATGCAATAGGTTCAATATACAGAACATAAAGAAGGGGAGAGAGAGGACAGCCTTGCCTCACCCCACGGTAAATACGAACAATTTCAGAGAAGAACCCATTAACTGAAATACGACTGTTGATATTGTTGTATAAAATAGTGATCCATTGAATAAATTTCTCACCGAAGTTAAGTTTAATCAGTTCCTTTCGAAGAAATTCCCAGTTCACCTTGTCAAACGCTTTTTGCTGATCGATGGAAACTAAGGCACAGGGATTCATTTTATCATAAGAAAAATTGATAATATCCCTGATCAGATGTAAATTACTATGAATAGATCTGCCAGTGACAGCACAAGTTTGAAACTCGTTCACGATGGAGGGAAGAACTTTGGAAAGTCTGATTTGAAAAATTTTGGAAATAATTTTATAATCACAGTTCAGCAATGTCACAGGACGCCAATTAGAAGGGTCCTCTCTATCGCCACCTTTCGGAAGCAACGTGATAATTCCAGAACGTTGGGAAGGAGACAAGGTCTCAGAATTATAAATTTCATCAAAAACATCAAGTAAATCTTTACCAAGAATGTCAAAGAACGAGGGATAAAATTCATAAGGGAGACCATCACTCCCTGGCGATTTGTTATTAGCAGACAGAGATATTACATTCCATACCTCATACAGCGTGATAGGACGCTCTAAATTATCTTTTTCCTCCTTGCTTAATCTTTTATGCAAACTATTGATAAACATTTCTTTCCTTGAAGGAAAACATTTCTTGAGTATTTCCATTTAAGGAAGCTTGTTCCGAGTAGAGATCTTGGTAAAAAACCTGAAAAATTCTCAACATATCATCGACCTTATCACACACAATACCGTTTTGGTCCCGAACAGACTGGATTAGTATGTTCATTCTTAAAAAACCAGGCTGAAGGCTTTTCCCCATCTGTAAAATACTTGACCTTAGTACGAATGCATGCACCTTTAATGTCATCGTTAACAATACATTCAATTTCTTCAGAACTAGCATGTAAACACCGATCCTGTAAATCCTTTGCATGTGCTCTTTTCATACGAGCTGTCTTCACTCTATGACGAATAGCAAGATATTTGATACGAACTTTAACATCCTCCCACCAATCTAATTTAGAGTTAAAACCCTCTTTCAATGTGGACCACAACTGGTAGTACGTACGCAGGTCCGAATAAAAGTCTTCATTGCCGTTAAGTAAAACATTATACTTCCAGTAACCTTTGCCCATACTCCTAGGAGTGCAAGGAAGGTGGAAGTCAACAAAAACTGGATTATGATCACTGAAGGGAAACGGAGAGGAAAGGGCCCTAATTATCTTACAATCTCTGGGAACTTATATAAATCCTGTCAATCCTAGAACTTCTATTCAAGCGAGACCAAGTATGACCTGGTGTAGACGGGTACATACTTCTATAGCTGTCCACAAGCCGATACTCGGATACAAATTGATTCAACTCAGTAGACCCAACAAAAGCAGAGTTATTTTGGCTTGTACTACAACGATCAATATTATTTGTGACACAATTGAAATCCCCTCCTAGAACAACAGGGCAGCTCCCTCTTGTGAATGCATAAAGATTTTCAATGAACTTGGTCCTCTCAGCCGGAGGGTTAGGGGCATGGGCATTACACAACTTTAAAGGAGAACCGTTAACCGAGCAGCACAACGAGATGCAACGACCAACATTATCATGTTTCTAAGTTGATCTGAAAATTTACAGCTTACAAAAAACAAAAGCTACCTGTGCCATACGAGGTGGAAATCGATCTCGGATCTTCAGGAATCCCAAATGTATTTCAACCCACTACACCAACAGCTCGTTGATGATATCGTGCGGTTGATAATATACTTATACTTGCAACATGTTTTAAACAGTAAAAAAAGTTTTAATGTAAACTTAAATATTTGTGCTTTTGGAAGTGTCTGGGTTACTCAAGGGCATCTTGGCTTTCATTTTGCAAATGTATACCTCTTCCCTGAATGGTGGTCGCAAGAATCTGGTATACCTAAGCCTTCTAAGACTGGCTAGACAGAAAATTTGCCCTGCATACGAAGGCCTACGACCATGCCTACGACCGAAACTCTCCTGGCCACGTACGTGGTGGTCTTTGCACGATTTGTTCTTCATTTAAATTCATTTTCGGTAATTTAATTATACCAACGTTAGTCAGCCTAGTTCGTTGTAGCAAGTTACCGTTTGTAAAACTTAGTTACACGCAGTGTATTGCTAGCATACGTCGAATACATATACCGGCAGCTTCGAGAAGCCAACCGTGATCCGATTCCGCCTTCGTACGTACTGTCACGCCCATCCGTTTGTGATCACGCCTATCTTCGTGACGTAACGCCATTCGTTTGTTCGAGCTGCATTTCCAGTCACAACCTATATATATTGCAATTTTATAAACTATAATGGATTACTCGTAACCTAAGACAGTTTACTCACAACCTATTTATATAGAGTGGTAATATAATCTATATATATTGGATTCATAACATAACACATTTATATCAATTCCTATATTACAACCTAAATATATTGGACTTTCTATATCATAACCTAAATATATTGCACTTATAATCAACATATTTTGAGTTTATAACATAACATAAATATATTTATGTTATAAAATATTGGCCGACACGGCACCTCATACTTTTGTAAGGACCATTTCAAATTTGGGGTGTTTATTGAAGAATCTGGCCTTCATATGGGCAAAATAAAAAATGTTATGTACGCGACAGCTGAAAATATTTGAGGGTTAGGCATTCAATCGTACTAGGCTACGTACTAAGGCTTCAACACGATTCTAGAAGTTTGCCCGAAAAGTTTTTTCCTTTTCTGAACAAAGATTTGAAAATTAAAAACTTATTTTATTGGAAAACTTTGGAATTTAATGGAAGAAAATAAAAATTAGATTTTTATTAAGTGATATGACTTTCAGGAGCACCAAGTAGAATGTCGTTGTGATTAACAGAGTTGGTTTTGGCTATTTATTGTACGGAGTGTCCACCGAACTTTGACCATTTTGCCCTTTTTAACAATGTGAAGTTTATATTGGAGAAAAGTTCTAGTTTTATGACAGGTTTTGGGTTTTTATGAAGGGATCTAATCTTCTCATAAGAATAAAAAGTAGGGGTGACCTGTAGTTTTGTTGGGGTTACTGAATATCATCATGCAGATTAAGGCCCTCGGACCATACTGAAAAATTTTCCCGAGGAAAAAGTTTGGCTTCACACATATTTGAAGTTTTATATTTTAAATTTCGGCATAGACGTACAGAAGCGTTTCAGTTTGGGAGGGGCAGAATTGTCTTTTTTTGTCAGAAAAATGTAATTCTGCCCTAGAGACTATCAGAGTGCAGAGCGCCGAAAATTTTGAAAAATTGAGAACCTCTAGACAGCAGGAAATGGCACTCACCGGGCTCGTAACTAAAAACAAAGCAGTTATTACCTTGACCTTTCTTTCGGATTAAACTGGTCTTTTCGGGGGAAAACTATGCAATAGAATTGAAGACATACCGGTATTAAGTATTTTGACTCTTTCAAGAATCTTCGTTGTATTTAATTGCAAGGTCCGCTAAATAGATGAGATTTTCTACGTGACTCCCGCGGACTCCAGACTATAAATGGTTTTACTTCCAACGTATTTAAAAATATGTCACGTTACCAGGTGCCTTCAAATGAATTTTCAGTCAGACCTATTGGGAGACATTATACCCTACTGTTTATCATTATAACTGAGACGGCCTGGCTGATTTTCATTACCGATGCTAGAATTCGGCTGTAGGGACAGGCCAGATGGCAGGCCATTGGGCACCGCATACACATGAACAACCTCTATTCCGTTTTTGTAAGGAAAATTCGGAGTTGTCAGTTTACTTGAACGATATGGTCTTCAAGTAAGCAAAACCAAGAAGATCGTCCGGGTGACTGAAGTTTATCACACCCGCATCTTTTATCAGTTGATATTGTGTATGTAGATGAAGGCTCCCCGACGAAATTGGATTTTTTCAACAAGGCGGGGGGGGGGGGGCAATTAACCTTCTCCGACGGGGGCATGACCTACACGCACGAATTGAAGATAGGGTGAGGGATAGCAGAGCTAGTAAGAAGTGATTAAAACAGGTTCAAATACGGATTAAAATAGCGTTACAAAAAATAGGTCATAAAGAAAAAAATCCAGTAACTTCAGTCCATAATGTTCATCTTTAGGCCTCACCGAAGGAAATTGCCGTCCTTCCCCGACGAAGGAGGAGATACGACAAGGTAAATGGGATGAGGTATAACGGAACTAAGGAGAAGTGATTAAAAATCGATTCCGATATGTATTAAAATAGCATTTCAAAACAAAAAATATGTTCAAGGTCAACCATCCAGTAACTTCAGTCCTTTTAAGTTTTTTATTATTATTATTATTATTATTATTATTATTATTATTATTATTATTATTATTATTATTATTATTATTATTATTATTATTATTATTATTATTATTATTATTATTATTATTATTATTATTATTATTATTATTATTATTATTATTATTATTATTATTATTATTATTATTATTATTATTATTATTATTATTATTATTATTATTATTATTATTATTATTATTATTATTATTATTATTATTATTATTATTATTATTATTATTATTATTATTATTATTTTTTATGACTAATTTTTTATTATTATTAATTTTTTATTATTATTAATTTTTTAGTATTATTAAATTTTTTTGTTATTATTTTTTATTATTATTATTTTTTTAATTATTTTTAGGCCTCCCCGACAAAACCGCCGACCTTCCCCGACGGGGGTCAGTGTTCCCCGACGGGAGACCATGCCCCCCGGCCCCCTGCTGGCGCCACCCCTGTGGGAAACCGGGGTTGTGTAAAGGTTTTTTGTTTTTCAAAGGAAGGTCTAGAGTAGTCAGGAATACACAAGTTTTACAAAAAAAAACTCTGACTTTTGTAAATCGGCAGACATCAGTGGCGTAGCCAGGATGGGATTTTTGGGGGGCCTAGGCAACAAGTGGGGGGCCTGGTACCTCCGAGGGTCAGGCACGGCAAGACTATCTAAGCGGAGCGCCACCATGAGTTGGCGCGGAGCGTACAAGAAAATTTTGGGCTTTAAACCCCTCCAGATGGCCGGAAACGGCACTTCCCATGTGTTTTAAGCTGCATGTACCCAGCCTTGAAATACGAATCTCATGTCTGCGATGTCTCAATAATGAGAATAAAAAATCAATCTATGAAAAATGGCAATACATACACTTTTTAGGGCCCCCAAAACTGGGCACTTCTGATCTGTGGCCTGGGGGATGAGACTAAAGGGAGCCGGTATCTCCCTCCCCCTTTTGAAAAATTGTAAACTTCAGAAGCACGTAGATCGCAAATGCGACAATATTTGAATCTAAGCGGAGCGCCACTATCAGTTGGCGCGGAGCGTACAAGAAAATTTTGGGCTTTAAAACCTCTCCAGATGGCCGGAAACGGCACTTCCCACGTGTTTTAAACTGGATGTACCCAGCCGCAAATGCGGCAATATTTGAATGGATTTCAGCTTACCTAAGGCAGTACCTCACCCTTTAACAGGAAAACCAAAAGTAGTTGTGTCCCCTTCTGAGAAACTTTCTTTGCGTTAGATTTCCTAGATGCAAAATGGTGCTATGTTTGGCAAAACTTTGAACTGATTATAGGCCTGAGTTTTCGGATTTTCCCTTTTTGGGGAGCATGAAAAATATAAAAATATTTTTAGTTTTTGTAGAGATTTTACAAGAGACATACGTACTACCAAAGAAACAATGTGCAAAATGGTGCAGTATTTGTTCATCGGTACATTACGTAGTCAAAATTAAAATACTACGAATAAATCCCTCAAAATAATTGAACCTCAAAGCAGAAGTTGGATCATGTGGGAAACACATGAAATCCGGACCTTGTGGACATTTTACAAATCCCCCGGACGCCAGTGCCAACTAGTAAAAAGAGGACTTGTCGAAAAAAATCGTCCTACAGTGGCACTTGTCATGGGCAAGAGTGAGGCACGACATAGGCCTACTTGTTAAGGATGGAAGGGAAGAATTATCCGAAGGCAGTACCTTACCCTTATCTGCTTACGGCATATTTTGTGTATAATAAAGTATAGGAATGGTCGTGTAAGAGTGGTCTCCAGTGTACGATTGCCTTATTTTCAATAAATCAATCAGCCATCCGAAAGGCAGAAAGGGTCTTAACCTAACAAAGTCACATTAAAGTTTGTCGTCGAGACTTTCGTTTCATCTTCGAAGTGAAATGCAATAAACGACAGTGCAGATCACAAACGGTAGGCCTATCTAATTTAATGAAAGTGGGCATTTTTAAGTTATTGCTTGATTTCATACGTGCGGACAAAATGTGTTTTACACACATTCATCCATGATTTTTTTTTTTTTTAATTTTTGCACATTTTTTTATTTTTATTTTTTTCAATTACTCTATCAGGACGCAAAAAATCTGGGGGGGGGGGCCTGGAGAAAATCTGGGGGGGCCTAGGCCTCCCAGGCCCCCCGTGGCTACGCCACTGGCAGACGTGATTCAAGATTTTCAGATACATCGACATCACTGGCTTGAAAAAAGGGAGTGCTGTCTGTAAACAACCAGGAAATGGCCAGGAGGAATCCAGAGAGCCATAAGATCAGTTGCAAGACATTTGAGCTAAGTGTGAACAGAGCGACAGTGAATTGTACTTTGCATGTCGTACAGTAGATACCTTTATCACAAAAGGAACAGGTCGTGTCATCGGGGGTTATAACCTTACAAACCCACACTGAACACAAAAGGACAAGAAAAGGGATTTAGGGGGGAAAAAAGAAAGTAGGGTATCAAAGAGAACAGAAAAAAAGAAAGAGGAATTACTTATCAAAAATACGAGTTACAAGAAAAAGCAGAAAACTGAGTAGGCCTAGATCGGACATTGCATTGCACTTTGCTGCAAGCTTTAAAATAAAGTTGCACTGAATAGAGTGACTAACTAGAACTGCATACTGTTGATGAATTATAGCGGTATTGTAGTGAGAAATGTACTATTCAAGAGCATTGTCCCACGATAAGCCTCTTTGTACATAGAACGCACATGAGAAGTTACAGCGACATCAAGATAAACATTGATGCTTAATACGGTCATTCATTTTGCGTAGTTTTCCACATCTCAAATGTCCTTGATTTTTCTGACTACATTGCCTTCGTTCCTTAAGATATGTGCGAAAATTTTGCCGTCCTTCGACTATCCATTGTCGGTCCCCCTGTGGTGTTGGGTCGTCTTCAAAAGCTGCTGATTTTGGCATGTTAGGTCTTCATATTTTCATCATCCCAAACAGTTCCAATTCTCCCAACCTACTTACTTCTAGCCCCTCCCACATTTATCTAAAACTCATCTTTATCCAGACACAATCCTAGTTTATTGCTTGATGGCTTGTCCCAGTGGCCATACAAGTCCATAATGTGTAATCGAGACACTCTTAGTGCCCATGCTGTGTAATTTAGCTATGATGCATTGTTTGAATGTGATGCCAATCAAAGAGCTGTACCAATTGAGAGTTTTGGTATATGCATACTGAAACTGTAGTTTAGGGTGACGAATGACTGCCTTTTTAATGCCGATTTTTTTACCCCTTCAGCTTCCTGCGATTTTGTATGAACTGAGACCTTATTTAATAGCTCAAACATTTGACAATGATACCGCGATGTCTGCATCAGTTGATTGTCCAACCAGGAAAGTGTTTAATCACACCTCCCTGGTCCAACTCTGTGGGACGCTCAATATTCTCGGAGGCAATGCTCGTGATACCTTGATTCTGTTTTGCTAAGTTAATAATGTAGACCATGGGACAGAGTCCAAAAAGGCTTTAAATCTTGACTTTCGTGGCAACATCAAAGGGACTACGCAAAATTGTGACCAATTGGGAGAAAATTGATCAAATTTGGTGAAAAGAATGATTCCCACGTTCAACAGTTGCACATTAATGATTAATGAGACAAAATGGCCGACACATTCCCATATACTTGTGTACACAAACAAAACAATTTCTCCTGTGCTCAAAGTAAACTCAAAAATTGAGTTTTGCAGATATGGGATCATCAAGATAGTCCTCTCCATAATATTGGCTTACTTTTTTCCAACAGATGCCATCTGGGGCAAAGATATAAGAGGATAATTGAAATAGAGTGCGCTGTCCAAATGATCTATAGACAACAATAATGCAGTTTTAAATGCAGATAAACCATCATATCTCTCTATGAAAAGTTCAGTTGTGTATTTGGTGGCAAGTTGCTCACTCAGCCACCTTGACCTTAATCACAAGATCCCACCCCACCGCGTAGGGACCCATAGCGAATAAAAACAAACGGTAAAACTTCTGGGGTTGACCGTAGTAGATGTTAGCTGGGCTTGCCTGGTTATTCTTCAGTTCTCAAGCTGGGTTGTTTCATTTGGATATCACATGACAGTGGCAGATGCAGGGAAGGGGAGCAGACCCCCTCCCCCATTCGCTGTCATGTGTAATTTATATATGCTTCACAATGTGTCATATATGAAGTACCATAATATATCTTAGGTCCAGCGCACTTCCAAAAGCAAATATTTCCAAAGTGAAAAGGAAAACCCTTCCCTTAGACCCCACCCAGGTAAGCAAATACTCAAACCTTGTTCCTCCTCTACTTCAGCTTCCTTTTTACACCAGGTTGGTGTAACAATTTATGTTCATGGAAGTAAATGAATCAACACACAGTATTGCTACCCGAAATCAAATTAATTAATACTGTATAGGGAGGTGACGGGTCAATGCGAAAAAAACATTTGAGGTGCTGGAGGCATGGGCAGTCATACCCCTCCCCCATATTAAAACATTTGTCCCCCAATCATCTCCCAAACTAAATACACTTAACCTGAGACTTCACCAGGGATGTACTAAAACCTAAGCCTCCAACAGGTCAATAGCCAGACAAGGCATTGAAAGTGTGCTAAAACCTTCCCAGAGGCAAAATATTTAGGGGGGGGGGGCACATTTGCACAGATGCATTAATTCATTGGCACACATCAAAGTTTTTAGGGGTGAAGAATTTTAAGGGGGCTATGGGTCTGGCTTCCAAGGCCTTTGCACCCTGGACCCCACAGGGGACCTGAAACAGGCACTTCACCTGTCCCATTAATCTAGCCCTTTTTGCCCCTGTTTCTGCATGGAAATTTTATGCTCCAAACATTCTCTTTTGCCCCCCCCCCACACTTTTCATATCCTTGCGCCACCACTTAGGAGAGTGGGCAGTAGGTACAGATACAATGATAATGTCTGGAATCTGGATTCATTCATGAAGGATGAGGATGCAACAACAACTGTGGAACACTTGCAACTTGGTTTGTCATATCAGATAAATTAACAAATATTCCATGAGTGACTGGGGTCAAGCAATGTGCACCACAGCTCTTGATTTCTAGTTCACCAATGCAAATGAGTAACAAGAAAAAGTTTATTAGTTTTCTGGCATACTGAAATTCTCCTCCTGTATTAATACATTCCATTTATATAGTGCTTTCTACAAAAGTGTTCATTTAAAAATCTCTGACTGTGAACTCATGGACACATGCAACTATTAGAATAAGCCTGTGCACATAAAAATGCCTTGATTGGGAACTTGCTTTGCAGACTTGCCTTGAGGCTAATAAACCATGAAAAATTATCAAAATGGCCAAACAGTACCAATTCTCTTTGGTCTATCATGTAGCTAGGAAGGAAATCATTTTCAGGGGCATTTGGTGTAGACCCCAGATGCTTGTAACGGAATGAAAGAATTTTGGACTCTGTCCCATGGTCTGATGAGGAATTCTGTCCCTCCCTTTCCTCCACACCAAACACTCTGACGGCGCATGGAGTATTGCTCAAGCTAATATCTTCATGGCTCTTCTTCAGTGCGGATTTCATTTCATAAACTTCCTCTTCATTAGTTCTCTTTCTTTTGATTCTAACTTGACATCGAGATCGAAAATTTTTGCCTCCTGTCTTTCCTGTTCCTATATAATTTGGACTAGCTTTCTCTTGATGGCGTTCTCAGTGCAAGATTGCAGCAGAGACTTGAATTTTTCATTTCCGGTTACTTCTTAAAGAATTTCCTCCACTAGCTCATCAGTCTTTGGTGCGACATTTGGTTGCCCCGTGGGTTTCTTCGGCATGAGGTACGTTTGAAAGAAGGCTATAATACAACATATCGCTTTAGGATTCAGGTTTTCGTTATCACATATGTAGTCATTTAGGTTAGGAGCCTAACCTGAGGTTCCACGAATAACAGCAGAATCATTCCTGAATAGAACAGTCAAATTTACCGGTAGATGGATGTCTTTAGTTCCTTATTTCGGCAGGCATACTGTTCATGATTAAGCTATTCGTATTTCTTGTAACTTCAAGAACGGTTTTACATAGTGATGAAGACTTTTATACCTCAGTACAAACGTACTGTACTTGTTTTACTCACAGCAATCACGCGACGACTGTTAAGTAGCATTTCAATGAAACTGAAAAAATGTAACTTCATCGTGGCATTCATTACTGTAATTGAAACATATTGACAGTAATGGATCAGTGGTGGCAACAGAGTTACAAAGAGGAGGAAAAATGAAAGCAAAGGAAATAGTGGCAATGGAAAACGGGCGTTTTAAGCGTGCCCCCTCCGTCGGAACCTGTCCCCTCTAAATCCACCAATTAGAGGACAGAGATACAGTAGCGTAGCCCGCAGGGTTGTGTCTGGGGGGTGGGGGAACCGAATGAGGGGAAAGTCTAATGGATGAGATAATAAAAAAAACCGCTATTTTAGGTGTTTTTAGCATTACAAGGTTGGGTCATGGGGGATTGAACCCCCAAATCTACTATCTAATTCATGATAAAATTTTGTCAGGCATGTGATAGAATCATTGTCACATGCAAATGAGAGATTAAAGGCGGTTACCTTAATGGTATGCCCTAAATTTGTTCGAACGATGGCGACCGATTTTGTCCCTATGGTCCTCTGTCCATGTACCGGGAAAGTCTCCTGATTCATATGAAATCAGTATGTGAACCTTCTTTACAAATGCGCCGTTATTTTCGTTTCCCTTTCAGCAGTTCAGAATTAAAAGACATCATTGTGCGTGAAACAAATATAAAAACAATAATAAAAAATATAGCTGGATCTATAATATCGTATGTGGAAACCGGGGCAACTAAGGTGAACTGGGACACCAGTATGACCGGGACACCGGTATAACCGGATCACCGGTATAAGCGGGACACCAGGGCAGCATAGCACAAAGCGGGGTAGTCCCAGTCATGTCGGGACGGTTGGACAACTACTGTACTGTAAGTCGAACTGGGACACCGGTATAACCAGGACACCGGTATAACCGGGACACCAGGACAACACAACACAGCACAAACAGAGTCCCAGAAAAGTCGGGACGGTTGGAATCATTTGTAAGTTTTTGTTAAAACCTCCTTCGTTTGAATGGTAGGAAAGAACCAAAAAATTGCCATATTGTTTAAAGTGTAGGCTACCTCAAGTTAAAAAAATCAAAAATAGTTATTAACAGCATGAAAATGATTTGGATCAGTCCGACTCCCATCTTCATAGGACGCCGAGATATAATTATTGCGTCATTGCGCAATAATTTGTGATTTTCTTGTTGCACAACTCACATTACGTGCTTTGTTTCCCTTTAAAATTAAAAATGTTTTTATGACAGAGAGGGACTTAATTTATAACAACACTCGATAAGAGTGATATCACACCCAGGTACAAGTTGCAGTAACTTTCAGAGAAACAAAGAAATACAAAGATTGTAATTTGATTACAATTTGAATCACAAATTATTGCGCAATGTGCCATTTTCATTTAAGTCAATAAATTTTAACATTTTATATATCGGGCCAAGAAGATCCTATGAAGATGAGAGTTTAACTGTTAGAATTAATTTTTCATGCTTTCAACGTGTATTTCAATTTTTTGTCTTGAGGTACACTTTTAATTCAGTACATTATTCGTATCTAGGGACTACCAAAATAAAATTTCTAATTACGTGTCCGATAAAAGTTGTCTGTCCTGTTTAAAAATCGAAATAGTGAAATTCACTCACAAAAAGATAACCTGTATTCAGAATAAACGCTTTTAAATTCGATTGAAATTCACCCGGAGAGGAGTGAAAATTCACTTCGAATAGAGTTAGCCTACATTTCATGTGGGAGTATCGCTCCCTTTTAAGTGGATTTCACTCTTTTGATTTAGAGTGTGACGCCACCAAAGAAGTAATATCATTTCTATTATCGAAGTCCTGCCATACAGATCATATTTTTGCACAGGTTGGTCAAGTTTTGGTTATAATTCGGCCACAGATGGAATATATTAATCGGGTCGTTATTCGATCCGATGTACTGTAGCTGCAAATCTTAAGGCCCAACTTAAAAGGGAGCTGGTAACAGCAAGGCACTGCCATTGACATGATCCCTGGTGACAGTTATGTGAATAGGACCTATGGTAGTTTACGTAGTGTAAACTTCACTGGTTTGTAGTTCTTCGTCATCGAAATAATCATTCGAATAGATGATGGCCTTTTGGAAAACCGTAACCGTATCAACTATACTCTCCTTCAAACATTTGGACCCAATGTATGTTACCAAACTACCGAGAAGTATTCCCAACAGAAAATTGAGAAACAGTTGACGAGTCTTGAAATTCCGACACTTAAGCAACATCGCTAACTGTCTGGTAAACACTATCACAGGCGACCTCACACTATAGGAGGGCCATGCCAGTTCCAACGTGAAACGAGCTTAGAAATCACGCTATCCAATTCAAAACCAAACGCGGATTTCAGCTAAACTTCCCAGGTCCTTTCACTTTTCTTCTTTTCACCTTTTTTCATCTAAAGGATTGTTAAACTTATAATGAAGTTCTTTTCAATTTCTTTTTGAAAGCCCCTTTGTGTAACCCTATAGTTGTTCACGCTAAGATGGATGAGGCCAGTACATCAGTATTTGCGTGGTAACTTTTGTTATGGTACGCCTACCCAACTGACGAAGGAGGTTGTAGACTACTTGGTTCAACCTTGTGGCCCCTGAACACTGTGATTTTAAGAATCAGAAATCCAGATCAGAGAACAGGGCAAGCCGGGGGCGGCACCTCTGCACCATTCCATCCCTCACAGAAGTTTCAGTTCCTTAAAGGGCCAAACCTCTCACCCCAAATTACAATTTTGGAACCCGGGTACCGAAATTCTCAATTGGCTCAGCTCTTTGATTGGCAGCTAATTCAAACAATGCAGAGTGCGAAAGCTTATATTACACAGCATGAACGATACTGAGAGTGTTTTGATAATATGAATGGAGTTTTTCTATACTCAGACGATTGTGGGAGGGGCTTCAGTTAGAAGGCTAGGAGAATTGGTACTGTTTGGGGTGAGAGAATTGGGACTTTAAAATATGTAAATATTGAACACAAATTTTAACTGAAAGGTAGACTAAATGGTGCAAATTTTATATAAAGACGCAAAAATTTTCAATGGGAAGGGTAGTGAAAACCATTCCCCTTAAGCCCTAGGTACATGGGACAGGGAGAAAACTGTCTCCCAAATTTTAGAAAGATCTGGATTTCTTGCTGAGGTTGACAAACATTTGGCCGTCTTTTATGTCTTAAACAATCTGGGATGCTTTTAATAACTTAAAACTATAACGTGCCCAAATTCTTTCCAGAATTTGCTCGAAAAATTAAAGATGCTTCTTTCATAGTCACTGTAAAATTTTCATGAAATATTCCAAAACAATTAGGCGGCGGAAGATGTTTTTATTGGGGGCCAAAAGTTTCCGCAGCCGACATAATGGTCACGCCTTAAGGCGTCCGGTTTTGCGAAGCGCAAAATCCTACTGGCGTGGGGTCCAGGGGTCCGCCGAAGGGCCCTGGTGGGGTCCACGGGCAAAGCCCCAGTGGCGGTCCAGGGGGAGAAGCCAGTGGAAGCGATTTAGGTGAATTGAGAGGCTGCAAAATGGTCGAAAATCATATTCAAATTAAGGATTCTAAACTATGAATTTAATTCAGGAGTGGGGTGAGGTAAGGGACGAGATTGGAACCGGAAGTACTATAGCATTTGATTAAAGAAACATACTTTTCAGTAATTTTAGGAGGCAAAGTCAAAATGTCGAAGCCACTCAAAATTAAACATATGATTGATAATTTGAGACAGGGCATTTTTAAGAGATCCAAAGTGTTTTGGGGTATTTTATTAAGAGGGAGTTCTATTTACAATCCCGAGGCAATATGCGTGGGGTCAAGGGGCCCGCAACAGGGCCCCTGGAAGATCTGACATTTTAGGCTTTAAATGGACTTAATGGAAGCAAAAAAGTACCTTTGTATAGGTATTATTAATAATCCTAAAAGGGACACTTTTACTGGGCAAATGTGTTTATTGGGGTCAATAAGGGGACTGGGAACATGCCCCTTGCTCAGTATGTTTAAAAGACCGTGATTTGAGAAGAGGAAAGATAATTTGAAAAAGAAATATATCTTGCAAAAATTTTTGTCATAACTTTTTGAAGGGCGAAAGTAAACTCTACTTCAGGTTGTCGTTAATGTGGAGGCCCAGGGGGGAAGCCCCCGGAAGCTTTACAAATTTTGCACTCTGAAAAGTAATAATTGAGCCAAAGAATATCTGAAATGTAATACAAGCAACTTAGAATTTATTTTGAGACATTCAGTTATTGGTGGATCTCCCCAAAATCTCATAAAAAATATTGGGGGAGGGGCCAGGCACTACTGCCCCCTAGCTTCTGCCGCCTATGCCAAATGAAACTTTACCACGCATTCTGGCAGCCTATAAAATCGATTTTACTTACCTCCGTTTCACTTCATAGTTTGGACATAATTTTTTTTTTTTGGCCCTTTATGGTGAAAATGAAAATCTTATGAACGAAATGTTAACGTAACGACTGCATAGGATTAACACCTCCCTGGAGTTACTCACAGGTCCGTAAAATACTATTTCGGGAATTCTGAGAGGTCGAGATTTTTCAATTTTTTGTACGCTTCGCGCCAACTATCGCTTAGATTTTTAAGGCAATGATTGCATACTTTTGGCAGCTAAGTTCAAAGCTTTTCTCATCATGTTTCCGTTCGTCATACTACTTTTCGTCTTATTTCAAGCTGACATCAGTATTTCAGTGTTCCACCACAACATTGCATTACCTTGGAAGTCTTCGCCAAGGGGGAGGGGGCTTATACAACCCTGGAAAAACCATTGCCGACTATGTGGAACAAATATGGAACACATGGCCTTACGCATAATAATTCGCCCAACATGTAGACCTTTTGCATTGACGACACAATGACGTCAACCCTGGGGGGGGGGGGCAATGGAACACATGGCGGCGCGTAGTAGAATTCTCCCTGCACGTGCAGCAGACTATGCGCGCATTCAACTGGTTGACAAATCAACTTTCTGCATTAATCTGTGTTGGTTTGTTTTGCCCTCATATGCGTAAGGTCTATCCAGGGGACAGTCTAATTCCCTACCGGTACTAGACCATCCATACACCCGGTCTAATCGGGTTGAATAATTGTTGACATGAAATCTCACAACAGAGGTCAAATAATTTAAGTTGTTGCTGTGGGAAAAAGTGTTTCTGTGATATTATTTATTTTGCTATTAACATTTTTTATTGATTTAATTATTAATTCCCCTTAAAACTCCTATTTTAAGGCAATTTCTCTGTGAAACTGGCAAAACGCACAACTTATACCGTAAAATTCACACTAACGGTGCAGTTGCAAAACTAGCTCAATCAGTATTTGGCGACTCGTCTATTTTACAAAATGTTGATTACTTTTAGCAACCAAAGAAAAATGTACTTGACTTTTTTACTATATTGAATGCCAAATTTGTCAAGTTTGCCAAGTTTGAGTCTGCCAACTCTTGTCTGGCCATCACTGTGTTGCCGCCATTTTGTTCATCCTTTGCATCAGTTAGTTTTTTCCCTTCTACCTCTTTTCTTTCCTTCATTCTCCTTCCTTTGAATTCCTTTGACTTCCACATTTGTATTACTAGCTTCTGCTGTTTCATTCACTCCTGGAAGGCCAAGAACGCTACGGATATCAGAGGGACATGCATGGTATCCAGTACCAAACGGTCGAAAGTTGTACACCATGTACTCTAGCCAGTACATCATGTCAGGTGTAATGTAATGGAAGCTTATTGTATGGTCTGAACAGCATTCGGGACCCTAAAGACGAGAAATTGGAATGACCTGTAAACATATTTTGTAGAAAAAAAGACTTGGTAACAGTTGCTGAGAAAGTTACATTAGCTTTATCTTTAGAATATGACAAGAACTACCGAGAAAGCGAGATAAGGGATGAGTGGGGGAATGGTCTCTTCCTCACCAAGTAGCAAGGGATTTTGTTAGTTGTATGATATTTAACGACACACCAACACGATTGTGTTATGTAGTATTAGTCAACGGTAAGAAGTTCACTCTAACTTTATTTTCAAGTATGGTTCAAGTTCAAATTTGGTTTCCCTTTAGTCGTCACCTCTTACGACACCGGCGGGAAATATCTTGGACATATTCCACAACTCCCAGTCCACAGAGGCTGGGATTGTTTTCGGCTTGATCACTTTTGCATTGGCCAAATTTGACTTTTCGCTTAACAAGCCGATCTAGCTTTACATACAACAGTATATAATATTTAAATTGATAATTCCACTTTACCTGCTTAACTGCGTAGAAGCTGTAATTGGTAAGTACGTGTTCTATTGGTACAATCGTTTCTTCTGGAGACACTGCATGGAACTTTTCGTGTATTCCGTCTCTTGAGTAACCTTCCTCAACTTTATTTTTCATGAAGAGTTTACTAATCATAAGATCCTCCGAAGGTAACCGTTTAATATACGTAGCATAAAAATCGCTCTTATAAATTTTCTCCACCAAAACTTCGACAGCTTTCCTACTGAGTACATATCCTGCTCCGCCTTGCATGTAGATCACTTTGGTATTATGGGGAAATTTGTACTTTCTCCCAAAGTAGATGGCTTTATCAGGATCATATGAAGATAGTAATTTTCGTAAATTCTCAACAATCACGTAAGTATCATCATCGGCCTTTAAAAACCAATCAGCTTTATCGATGTAATGCTTGTGAATGTAATCAAAGGCCCCAATGGTCTTCTCGAAAAGATATTCCCTCCCTTCGTGGTCTGAAACTGCAATTGAAGGGAAGTTGGTATTTTCTGAGCTGATAAAGAGAACAGTGTTGCATCTTCTTGCCCACGTGGCCTTCACGTGACTCGCCTTCTGATGTAAGGTGTGAGGTGACGTCATGACCCAGCAAAGAATTCTGATCCTTGATGACATCCACTTACGAAGGGCATCTTCTCCTAGGTTGAAATTGAAAATACCAGTTTTCTTGGTAAATGACCCGTCAGAGATTTTTTCAGTCTTGGTACTAAAGGGTGTTCCGTAATCATATTTCAACATTTTGTAGCGACGAAAAACATAAAAAGAGCATCGACATGTAAGTGTCGTGAAAATATTGATAACAATGACGACGAAGACGGCGGTGAAAATGACGATGACGATGACCACGGTGATTACGACGTCGGTGATGATGACGGTGATAAGAACTTATAAACCTTTAATCTGTGCACTTTTAATGGTGTATTAGATACGAATGTTATTAGTGACATTTTAAATTCGCAAATTTTCTTTGACATAGACCCACAAACTTTATTAATTTTTAATTTTTTTTTTTAATTTTATAATTATGATATATGGAATATGATATTTTTAGCCATTCAAGTTTAACTTTTGTTTAAATTATTACAGAGTCGTCGTCAAATCATACAACTTAATTATAGCTTCAAGGCGGCCATCTTGGTGCGCCTTTTTGCTCGACATGGTGACGACAATCTACGCATAGGGCGTATACGTTACATGTTCTGTCCATGTAAACGGTAATCCGTTTTTGTTTTTAATGCGGGACCATGAGTACGAGTAGCCCTATGCGGGAGTTCTGGTCAACAAGTCGTAAGGACGGTTATTTAGTTAGATGGAGTTTAACGACTCAATTTCCAACCAATTGGTTTAAGTTGGACCGTCTAAGGCTTTTTTCAATTGTGGCTAATTGGCTTGTTTTCCCTACTGCATTGTTCATGCTGAGCACCAAGAATCAATGGAAGTAGAATATTTTTAAAGTCTTCGACTTTTCGGTACTATTATAACCCGGCCAGGATTTGAACTCCAGACCTCTCTGCTGCAAGTCGGGTGCTCTAATCTCTAGACTATGCAGTTTTTTTAGGGGGACGGGTACAGATGAGGGATACCTGGTGTTCTGTTCATGAGTACCCGGACGGATACGAGTCAGAAGAAAAATGCATGAGTAAAGATACGGGACCCAAGCCATGACTTCGGGTACCAGACCACAAGTATAGGTATGAGAATGGAATCTTTAAGTTCTCGATTACCGGTAAGGGTACTGCCACTCTGTCAGTAATTACATATCAGCCCCCCTCCTAGTGACATTACTTACCCAACAAATCAGCGATTTCTCGGTGTTGTATTTGTTCTTCGTTATCAGTGCTCTGACTGCCTGCTTCTTCAATGTTTGTTACTCGAGCTGAAGAATACATTGCCTTTTTTACGTGAAAAGTCAAGTTAAAGTCACTACCAACCCCAAAGTATCTCAGTGTTATGTGTGTTAAAAAACTTCCAATGAATACACCAAGGATAAATTTGAAGAAATGCTGCCGCATATTACAGCTGTTTGCTACCAGGAATCTGTGCCGTGCCATGGGGAACAATTTAAGCATGTATATGCCAGATGTCCTGAGCTAAAAATTCGTGAATCACGCAAAACTTATTTTGCTCTGCCTTATCCGTCTTCCCAACTGGTAATTCTCAAAAACTGAGCATCCTCGAAACTACAATCCAACTGTGAATTTTACAGCCGGACTTAGTTGGCAGTAGTCCGTCTTTATACGCCATTAGCCGCCAGCTTGACTTGAACCAAAAGGTTGGAAACTGGGCCGTAAACTCTATCTACATGTAGCTAACTAACTACGACATTAGCCGCAAAACTAGAAAATGGACCAACTTCATACCATACGGTTGTTTTCACTTTAAGAGAGTCACCGAGGAGGATTTAAGAAAACTTGATACGCATGAATGAGCTTATCTGGACCCTTAAGACGCAACAGACAATCCCTGCTTAAGACATAATAGTGACTGTTGGAGTTTGTTTCAATTGCTGTGCATCAATACGCTTTATGTTAGCGTGAGTTTGAATGGCATTGGAGGTATATGGGGTTTTCCCATTGCCTTTAGAGATGAAAACTTTTTTCTAAGCCTTTTTTCTAAATCTCTTTTCAAACTCCATACATACCTACAACGTAACTTGCTTAGTAAACAGGTAATTTAAAGGTTACACAATATTTCAAAGCCGGAAACACTAAAAATAGGCCTAATTCTCTCGTCAAAAGTTACCATTCAAAGTTTGAAATATACGGTAATAATCAAGTACACGTAAAATTCGATAAGATGAATTTGGAAAAATACTAAATGTCGAGTGTCTTTAATTTCAAACTTTATTAGATTCAAGGTCGATTCAAAGTCCAATGATGCATTCTGGCTCGAAGAGTCATCGAAATTAGACAACTTTAAGGAAACTTGGTATTGCCTTTAAAATCAAAATGTAGATTTTCTTCAATAAGCCAGTTCAGAGTTACCGTTTTGTACTAAAGGTCAAAGGTTATAAGCCAAGAGTGCTATAAGCAACGCACAACGCATATTGCACAAATCTATGCGCAGCGCGTGACTAGTCTCCTAAGGTCATAGGTTATAGGGATATTGAAAGCATTCATAGCGCATGCGCAGTAACAACTCTGGACTGGTTTATTAAAGGGCCAGAGCAGTCACCCATGGGCCTACTTGAAACAGTGTAGTAGTCTGTCCTGTTTCATGATTGGCTGTTGAGAGTCACGTGAAAGCAATTTTCCTCTCCAAATGTGAAATTTACTTGAAGTAAGTGATGAAAAACACTTTGAAGGGAAATAAAAGTAAAATTGCGATATTTAGCTGTTACTTTAAAATAAGTGTGATGGTCTGCTGTTGCCCTTCAAGTGACGTGGTACAGTTGGTAGCAATGCCAACGTTTTGGAGGGTTCCGCTATAAACCACAGTATACGGTGCGCCGTTAACACAAAAATGCACGATCTCACACTTGTTATACCACTTCAAGTCTGCACTACTATCGGAAGTATCCGTCCGAGGAAACCCCTAAAATTGTTGGTAGGCCATTTAAGAGGATGTACCATCTGATGGCTACCTTTCGGGAGTATTTTATGAAATAATATTTCGTAGAAAAGCCTAACCAAATTGACAGAGATGAAGTTTTCCATGCTTATGAGTAAGTTTATTTTATTAAATATATTAAGTCATTACCGTCATTGAAGTAGTTTTGCAGTGTTTTCCTTCGTTAGAGTATGGCAGTGTCTATACAGATGGCGCACCACCGGATATGCCGGATATTCGCCCGAGATTTTGGACAGAGGGCTAGAATTTGTTGGAGACTATTTGGGCAGAGTACTAAAAGCCGTTGGCGCGAAACTCAAGAATATTTGACTGAGAATGTTTCCCAGATCGCTGGCAAGGGCACTTAACAGTCCCGGCCTTACAGTTTTTGCCAACTTACCAGCCACATATCAAAACAAAGCTAACATCTTAAAAATTCAAACACCACTTTTTATTTTTATAACATAGTTCTTATTTTTACACATAGCCTACTGTCATACACAGCAGCAAAATGACAATATTTATACATTGCGAACTCATCTGCCTAGAGAACCAAACTCTGGTTTTCGAATCATCAGGGAGTTGGAATCATAAACTGGGTATCATCTGTTACCAAATCCAAATAAATTTGGCTTCGGTGTTTAATTATGGCTGATTCATTCTCAGGGACATATGGCCCTTCTTTTTGTAATTAAAAGCTTCCTGTTCGTAACGTAAACAAAAGATTTAACTCTGAAATCACTGGACATTTCAGTAGCTTATCTGCTGTGTTAATAGGCTATCACCAGCAATCAACCGGGAAAAGTGCCTCACAGGCCAGGGGTTAAGTGCTATTTTAGAAGGGATAGTGGTTTCTTACAACAAATAAATGAACGGAAAGGAGAATTTTATTACACCCGACTCCCCTTTGTGAAGTCTGGTAAGTGTCCTTTTTTTAAGCAAGCGAAGTCAAAATGTAAAGAATTTTGGTGGCATTTGGTGATTGACTTGTGTTAACGCAAGGGTCATGCAGTCACAAAACCATGGATATGGTATTACTCCCACATTTGAAAGCAAAATGTACAGAAAGAATGACCTTAGTAGCGGTCGTGTCCATGTATGAGACTGGGGAATGGCCCAACTAGCGCGTATGTAAATATATTCCCTATTTTCCACCAAACTATGGTGTTTATTCTGTTCTTAGAATATCAGACTGCATGGTCAAGTGGTTGGAACATCAGACTTGCGCTTTTGAAATTAATAAGTGGGGGCTAAGGTGTCATGGTGGTGCTCTGCGCTGTTAGCTTTTGAACTGCCCCTCTAGAGTCCTTATCAAGGCTACAACCTTGTTGTGTATCTCCTATACAATTTTCTATAATTATTTTCTCTTTAAAATCATGAATATCAGGGTAAAATTCCAACATTACAGTTTTTTTTCAAGTAGTTTTTTTGTTCAAGTAGACCAACTTAAATTTACTGTTCTTTAAGCTCAGGAAAACCGCCGCCCCATCCCTTACTCAAAAAGCCATGAATAAACATGAATAAAAAGTGAACAAAAAGCACGAATAAACCGTTCACATGAATAAAAAGTCATGAATAAACATTATAACTAAGGTACGATTTAAAACAATTCTCTGTTGGGCAGGGTTTTGTTTTGGAATCGCATTCCTCCAGTCCCATGTGATTGTTTGTCTTGCTGGTCCTTAGACACAATCTGATGCAATATTTGAACAAAAAGGCATTTTTTGTTATGAATGGAGATAAGTAATCAAAGAAAACAAACGCTTTGGAAATTTGCGCATATAAGGAATCAATGCAACTGTTTGATAGTTTGCAGAATGCGGTGACCGGAGCATACTTCCGCATCACCACATTCAGGCTGGGAGCTTTAGCCCCATTCCAGGATTACGCTTTCTATGTCCTTTTAAGCATGACCGTCAATTCTGAGGGACAGGGGACAGGTCCCCCACATTTCGCTACTCGTGCTTTTGGCTAAGATTATGAGTAGTACCTGTTCTTTTCGTTCAGACTAGAACATAGCCATACGTGACTGACCAATGATGTAAATGGTCTGAGGACTATGAGGTTGGTCAGGTGTTGTCCTTCAGTGGACGGAATAGCTTCTTCGGAAAGAGGTTTAAACTTTGGTTTCTTCAAGGGCATTCAGCTATGTTTTGTTCTTTCAAGGAATCTCTGAGCATGCCTGGTGTAAAAGTTTGAACTCTAGTCGGTGTACCTGTCTCATGTAATATGGGCCTAAAATTATTCAATTAAATCCCCCAAAGCCCATTTTTTGACAATTTGCGACATTTTTACAGTACAACTCACATTAACAAGCTTTATCTACCTTTGAAATTAAAAACGTAGAAAAAAAAATTAAAAATCCCGAACTCTGCAGAATTCCCGAAATTGTATTTTCCGGACTTGTGAGTAACTCCAAGGAGATGTTGCCAGAATGTGTGGCCAAGTTTCATTTTGTTTTGAAATATTTCATGAAAATTTTACTGCTGTGACTATGAAAGAAGTTTTTTTTTTATTTTCCGAGCAAATTTTGTAAAGAATTCGGGCACGTTTAATAGTTTTAAGTTAAAAATTTGCCAGAGCAAAAAAAGCATGCCAGATTGTTTAAGATATAAATGGCTACCAGTTGTTTGTCAACCTCTGCAAGAAATTCTAATCTTTCGAAAATTTGGGAGGTAGTCTTCTCCTTGTCCCATGGACCTAAGTGGAATGGTTTTCACTACCCTTCCCATTGAAAATTTTTGCGTCTTTACATAAAATTTGCACCATTTAATCTACCTTTCAGTTAAAATTTGTGTTCAATATTTACACATTTTAAGGGACTGAAACTTCTGTGAGGGGTGGGATGGTGCAGCAGTGCCGCCCTCCGGCTGTGCGAGTTCTTGAGAACGTGTATAGGCCTACTCCATGTACCTTAACATCCAGACAGACTTACTTAACATACTTCAAATCTTTCAGCCGACCAATAGAGGGGCCTTGTGTATATTCCGTCCACCAGGCCCATCCTTGTCGCGTGTGTATGAACATCAACATAGGGGGGGGGAAGGAATGATTGATAGATCGCTGCCATGGGGAGAGGACACTCTTCCCACTGGAAAATTTTGCTTTTGGAATGGAATTCCAAAAATTTCCTACATTTGATAGCATCTTTAGCACGCATAACCACCAGTCTAGGCTCGCATGACCACCAGTAGCGGAAAGTTTTCCGGTTTCAGAATTTTGATGGAGACAGTTGCCACCCACAACTAAACCCATTTGCGTGAAGATCACGTGGTGACGAGGAGATCCGTCTTCCGAAAACATAAAATGCTACTGACCTTGAGTGCTATGCGTCTGCGTGAGTTGCTATATGAGAAAGTGTATTGATATATTTGACAACATTGATTTAGGTTGGAATCCCGCGGAAAATGGCCGTAGCCGGTCCCACTTAAACCAGATGGTTCGAAATTGAACTTGGAAACCTCCTTAACGTATCTTAAAAGTTTGATTGCGAGAGAAAACGTTCAAAATTGATTCTTGGTCGAAAAAAACGCTTTCACCCCATCACACCTTCTCCTTAGTTCAGGAATATAGTAATGAATTTGGTGGAAAACTGGAAATCGACGGGAAGAGGGGAGGGATATGCATACGAAAATTCAACTATTTTCGGACTGATGTATAATTCCATCTGTTCGAGATGCTCCTGATAATAAGTAACACCGATGAAACTGATGCGAGTTGAGCGGACGAAAATTTTGGCAATTTATGAAAGATTTGCGAAAATGGTGCTCTGTATGGTGCTTATTTAAGTGAGAAACGTCTTTGGCACTTAATCTACTTGGAAAAATCGGCATGGGCCCAGTTGGGATAAACGTGCTAAACCGAGTGCGAGGAAATTCCAACTGGAATGTCAGATTTCCTGACTACCGTCCCTCTGACGATTTTTCGACGTAATTTTTTTTTGGGGGGGGCACCCAGCAAGCCCCCGCCCCCCCCCCCCCCCGGTTGCGAAGGCCCTAGTCCGGACGCTAGGTAATTTATCAATTTATTTTCATCAGTCCATGTTTCTACCGGGTACCGGTCTAGCACAGCAGAGACGATGACCAGCAGGTGCGGATCCAAGGGGGGGGGGGGGCTTTTACGGCCTCGGCCCCTTTTTTTCGTCACATCAACAATAGCAAATACGCTAAATATTTAACTACGAGAATATTCAAGGGCCTTTTTCAGGCTCATCCTTTCCCTCACAACACAAATCCAAATAAATGAAATTCGTATGATATTAGCCTAAGGCCGAGTGAATCTAATACTTCCCTGTCGCCTTGTCTTCGCCATAACAGGGGGCTGCAACTCCTTGGCCAAAACAACAAGATTTGAATAATGTAAATAGCTGTAGGCCAATAGGCCTATGTCATGACGTTATGAGCGTTACCGACTGGACTATGTTCACACAGTCGCACGTCAGCCCATGCGTGCAATGTACCGTGGTGGCTGTGAACTGTCGGCACGTTCGTCTTGTCTCAGTTTCAATCGGTGGATCATTATGGTAAAGAGCGGGAGTGTGCAAACTTTTGGACCAGATCATGTTGATGTGGCCCTCTGAATGGCTCTAGTTGAGCATGTATAGGTTAAGTGTTAATTATAATGCGACACGTAAGAATTGAAGCCGTGATATAGTTGTTGATACTGACCACGGAGAATTGGGCTATACGTTGATTTTGATTTCTGTTTCATCTAACCAGGCTGTTCAAACACATGAGATCCTTGTAAAGTTCGATAAAACTTGTAAAGGCTGGGTAGCCGGTATGTGATGCGTTACCATCCTCCCTTGAAGTTCAGAAGGGATTTTCGTCGGTCAATGAAGTTGCTCGAATTTATACTCTTCATAATCTCACGTCGCAAGGTAGTCAAATAATTTGTACAATGCTCTTACCTGCTCATTTTCCAAAGATTAATTTCTTTACATTACCATTTCATCCAATGGTGGTTCATTTTATCTGGTAATTTTCTGACCATTTTATAACTTACTCATTTTTTTTTAATAAATTATAATTTTTTTTGCAAACTAAAAAACTTTCACAATTTTCTGTAGACCCCGCTCCAACAGATTGTGGCGCTCCCGCTTGGTCTTTCAAGCAGAATTAGATATTCCATGGGCGTAAGAAGAGTGAGGCTGGGGGCGACAGCCCCCAGTAAAAAATGAGGAGGCGGAAGCATGCTTCCGTCCCCGACTTCCCGGGTCAGGAAACCCCTTTTTTCTTTCTCAAATCTCAAAACAAACAAAAAAAAATTTCCCGCGCGGACTCTTAAGTTATTGAAGTTTCAAAATGTTATCAATGATCATATTGCAGAGCAGTGACGTAGCTACACTAGGAAGGCTCGAAAAAGTGTAAAATTCGAAATTTTGCCATTTGAGACACCAGTCAAATGGCAATGCGGTTTTCCCAACTTTTCTTTCATAAAATTCCGAATTCTTCCTAAGCTGCTAAGAAAAACTTCATATTTGTTATTATTAGTTTTTAAAAAGGACATTTTTCCGCGCGCTCCGCGCGCCCTAACCTGCAACCGTTTATGGTGTAAGTGGTAGCTCATAAAGCAGTCAGTGGTACACTTTTATCCGAGCCGCTACAGTGCCGTTTCCCTATAATTTTCTTCAATAGAAGCTTTTATTTTTAAATATTATGTCTAAAAAAAGATGACAAAGTTTCGGGAGCTTTTTGAATGTCGCCGAGAAGCCTCATTCCGCACTCCTATAGATAACATTATGTAGCAAAGATCTTGGACAGTCGACATGCTATCTCAGATGCTAACAGGAAACGCAGATTCTTCGATGGCCCCCCAAATAATTATATTCAAATAATTCAAATATCCTTACAGGAAACCCTGAATCTAAACTATTTCTTGCAATACAAGCTCCATATTTACAAATGTGTAAAATTACCCAAATTTTTTACTTGCGCATTACAGAATGTTCAAAATTAAAAAAATCAGATTTTTTTTTAATTAAGAAAAATTTTCTCCCTGTCAGAAAAAAGCGAAAAATTTGGCATCAAAATGTACCTCTTGGTCAATGGGGTAGGGAGAGGCACATGGTCCAAAATTGCCCCCCCCCCCCCCACCACCACCACTTTCATATTGCTTCCTACGCTTCTGAGTGAGATATTCAGACAGAGAATCATCTTACGTCCCTATTACCCGCTTTCTCTAAGTTCAGCCCCCTCCCCTTCCCCTCTTTTTGAAATGTCTGGATCCGCGCCTGACCAGGCCCCTCACGGCGATTAGCCATTACCAAGGTTCAGATGACTGTAGGCTAAGTTGGCCAGATATCCTCGGAGCTCGGCCTATGAGCAACAATTACCCCGCATCCGGCAGGTGATGGTGCCTAACTGAACGATCGTCGTAAACCCATCTGAATTAATCAGTGGCGTAGCTAGGATTTTTTCCAAGGGGGGGGGGGGCAAAGGTATGAAATTTCCCCAAAATTTTGCCCGGTTAATGTGTATGCAATTCATATAAAAAAGCAATTTTACAAGTATAACAACATTAATATGTCATTATGTAAAATTACCTGCATTTTAATCTTAAAGTATAACATAAAACAATCGGAAATAACAGTTCTTAGTATATTATTTTGTTAAACAACATCTGATTTATTTGTATGTACTATCGCAGTGGCGTACTCAGGATTTCTCTGAAGGGGGGGGGGGGTATGCAGTATGGTCTAAGGGGAGGGGTGTCCGGAAATTTTTTGACGTTTTCAAGGAGTCTAGATGCAAAATGGTGCAAGATTTTGACTTTGACAGGAACATTGTAAAAAGTTGAATCGTTGGTGTTCATGAGGATATAACTGAAACTTTCGTGCCTTTACATGCATTCTTATGCCATTTATGCTACCTTACGAAGTAAAACTTGTCATTAAATTTGCACACTACTTTTAAGAGTCGAAATAAAAAGAGCATTGATCGGTATAGGATTTGTGGTTTTGGCCACAGAACGTTACTTTGTCATAAAGATTATCTAAGCGGAGCGCCACCATTAGTTGAAGCGGAGCGTAGAGAAAAATTTCGAAAAACTAGACCCCTCACATGGCCGGAAATAACATTTTCAAGACTTATACGAAGAATCTTTTGTCGTTTGCAAATAAAATCCTTCCTTCAAAATATGTTCGCACACTGAAAAGTGATCAGAGAGTTAAGGGGTTATCTGGGGCCCCAAAATGTAATTTTTTCCAAAAGACTGAGCGAAACGCCACCATTGGTTGGCGCGGAGTGCAAACAAATTTCAAAAAATCAGACCCCTCAGATGGTCAAAAATAGCGTATTCATGCTTGTACAGAGAATCTAAACATGGAGTCTTTATTTTTATCGATGCTACCAGTGGGAAACAGAGTCAACCTTTTAAAGTAAAAACTGGAATTTGACAGAATTTGCTTATTTGTAGGAATTAAAAAATTGGCATCACTGAGGGACGTACTTGCAGAGACAATCTTCTCATTTGAAAATTTTTGAAACATTGAGTGTCCTTATATGCAACCTGGTGCCCCATATGCTATCTTTTGAAGTAAAATCTGTGTTATTAAAGTTTATCTACTTATTTTAAGAACAAAGAAAAAATGGCACCTGTGAGGGGGGCATGGTCCAACCCCCCCCCCCTTCGTACGCGACTAAAAGGAGGCCTAATAGTGTCTCGATCACACAGGATATCCTGTTAGAACAGCAGTCTGTTAAGTGAAGAAGGCTACAAGGTATTCATGGACCCGTTTATTGTTACACCCCAAGTGAGCAGAAAGCTTTTTTTCCAAACTAGCATGTAAGCCTCCAAGGATTAGGCTAAGTAACAAAATCTTATTATGCCAATGGATCCCGTTCATTCTTTTTTCTAGACTAACTTTGAGTTAATCGTTGGCCATGGATTGTTTCAGCCCTATCCATCGTTATGTACACAGAGTAAAATCTGTATAGCTACTACTAGCTTGCAGGACAATGTAATAAACTCGGGGGGGGGGGGGGGTCTACGTAAGTTAGTGACTTGTCAGTTTTCACATCCTTTTACTAAATTCCCAAAGTGTACAACGCAGAGACTGTTAGCAAGCAGGGAGGTGTAACTAGATCACACCTCCCTGGTGCAAGGGGATAAGTTCGTTACAGCCTTTCAGTGTTAGTTGTACTGTATCAGCTGTTGTTTAATTCCTGCATAACAGCTTCATTAGCACTGATATACACTGATCATAAAAACCGCGCGAATACAAGAGAGCATTCAATCTGCTACCAGGCGAGGACATTTCCAGGCTGTGGAACGCGAGTAGGGCCTGTTCATGCGACACTGACGAAATCTCAAATCTGGGTTAATTTGTTGCATGAAAATACGAATTATTTATGAGAAATGTCTCAGATTTTTTTATTCTAACAAAAATTTTGAGAAATTTTCGTTAGAGTAAGAAAACTCATCAAATTTCCCCAATTTCATCAAATTTTCCCAAATTATTTTCCAGGGGGGAAACTTGCCCCCCCCCCTTCCCCCACCCCAGTAGCTACGCCACTGGAATTAATTGTGGCCGGGGTATAAAGCACGATTTTTCTCCTATCGGTTCACGATTTTAAAAAAAGGAGCAGAACTTGCCCTGTTCTTTTATCTGGAATTCTGATTCTTAAACTCACAGTGTGCAGCGGCTACAAGGTTACTCCTAATAGTCTACAACCTCCTTCTCCAGTTGGTTTGACGTACCATAACAAATTACCACGCAGATACTGCTACACTGGTCTCCTCCAACTTAGCGTGACCAACTATAGGGTTAGACAAAGGGGCTTTCAAAAAGAAATTGAAAAGAACTTCATTATAAGTTCAACAATCCTTTAGATAAAAAAAGGTGAAAAGAAGAAAAGTGAAAGGACCTGGGGAGTTTAGCTGAAATCCGCGTTTGGTTTTGAATTGGATAGTGTGATTTCTAAGCTCGGTTCACGTTGGAACTAGCATGGCCTTCCTAGTGTGAAGTCGCCTGTGATGGTGTTTATCAGACAGTTAGCGATGTTACTTAAGTGTCGGAATTTCAAGACTCGTCAACTGTTTCTCAATTTTCTGTTGGGAATACTTCTCGGTAGTTTGGTAACATACATTGGGACCAAATGTTTGAAGGAGAGTTTAGTTGATACGGTTACGGTTTTCCGAAAGGCCATCATCTATTCGAATGATTACTACGATGACGAAGAACTACAAACCAGTGACGTTCACACTGCCTGGAGTAAGTAAACTGCCATAGGTCCTATTCAAAGAACTGTTAACAAGGATCAAGTCAATAGCAGTTCCTTACTGTTACTAGCTCCCTGACAAGTTATAGGCCTTACGTCGTACAGCTTCATCGGATCGAATAACGACCCGATTAATTTATTCCATCCTTGGCCGAATTAGAACCAAAAATTTGCCAACCTGTGCAAATATATGATTTGTATCTCAGGGCTTCGAAAATAGAAATGATACTTGTTTTTTCGTGACGTCACACTCTAAATCAAAAATGTGAAATCCACTCAAAAGGGGGAGACATCCAAATGATATGAAATATTGCTCTCAGTGGCGTAACCAGCAGGGGCCAGGGGCTGTATATATTTTTGAATTTTTTCCCTTTTCTCGTCCTTTTTTGTTGTGGGTTTCTTAGGTTGTGACCTCCGAAGACACGACCTGTTCATTATGTAATAGGGGTATCTACGACATGCATCATCACATTACATCACATCAACTTCGATGTTGCTGGCCAAAGGCCAATTCATCGCTCCTAAGAAAGGAAAACCAATCCAAATAGTGACAATAGGTACTGCTTAGAAATTAATACTTATAATTAAACATTACTTTAAATGTAATTAAATGCAAATTACAATTTACCGTCGCTACTGTTCACTTAGCTCATATGTCTTGTAATGGCTCTCTGGATTCCTCCTGGCTATGTCCTGGTTGTTAACAGCGAGCACTCTCTTCCGTGATGTCGATGTATCTGAAAATCGTGAATCACGTCTACCAATTAACAAATGTCAATTTTTTTTATACTTTTAATGTCAATGATGGTTTAAAAGCCCAGTTCTCTCACCCCAAACAGTACCGATTCTCCTAACCTTCTTACTAAAGCCCCCCCCCCCCCTCCGCCACAATTGTTTGAAATTTATCCTCATCCAGATACAATCTCAGTTAATTGCTTCAAGGTGAGTATGGAAAAACTCAATTTATATAATCAAAACACTCTCAGTACCTTTCATGCTGTGTAATATAACCTTTGGTACTCTGCATTGTTTGAATTAGCTGTCAATCAAAGAGCTGAGCCAATTGAGAATTTCGGTACCCCCGTACCAAAATTGTAGTTTGGGGTGAGAGGTTTGGCCCTTTAAGTATTCCAGATGACTGCAGACCTTCTTTTGAAAAACAAAAACCTTTACATTACCCCGGTTTTCCACAAAAGTAGGCCTCTACACAGACCAAGGACATCAACATCGATCTGTGTCCTGGTGTATACAATTACTCGTAAAAGAAGAAAGACGAGAATATCATAGATTACGCCAAAAGCAGTCAAAGACTTTGAGGACATGCTACTCAAAATGGCGTCTATTCATCATTATCAATACAACATAGTCCCACACTCACAGTAAGTGCATGGTACTGGGCGTGTTCTTATAGTTACACAAAATCACATATAAATAATCCGTGTATTATGTCCCTTATTGAATTACTGTAATTTGTTCCTGTTTTATTATTCTGTATCGTCGATTGTAGTTTCATGAAAAAAGAATTAAGGGCAAAGCACACTACATTAATGTTCAATCAGAGAGATGTCAACTGCTGCCTGGTTCAATGTGGACAGTGCATGCCAAATGCATTTACAGTTGATTAATTCAGGGTACGCCTTTTTACTTTTAAGCCAATTGTTGTTATCTGATAATCTACTTAGTTTAGTGAAAGCTAGGACGATAGTAGAGTTGATAAGGGAATGAACGCTGCATTTTTTAGTACAAATGTCCTACTTGGCATGAGGGGTCCTTGAGGCAATAGACAGAAATTTATCCAAAGAGACAATATCTGTTCATGAGAGCCTTCTAATTTGCATAAATTATGCTAATTAGCCTCTTTGGGCCATTATTCTCTGGTTATAATCATTTATGCACAGAAAAAATATGTATTTAGTTGAAGTTGGCCATATCAATGCTCTGAACTCATTTTTGGATAAAATTTACGACAAGCAGACATTTTGTTGTAAACTAATTTGCCTGAATTATGCTAAATTTTGCTAATTAGCCACAGTTGGTTGTTTATAGTAACTTACTCCTAACTATTATGTACAGGGAAAATGGGTAATTAGCGTGCAGTTAGTGGAAATTGGCCATACAGAATTCCATGAAACAGAAGACATTGTTGGTAACGCGTTTTAGACGTTTAAAAGGAACTCTATACTGTACGTGATGCTGTACGATACTTTTTAAAAGAAAAGTCTTGCTCTCTTGATATTAATTAAAGGCCAGGTATTTTCTTATCCCAAAGAGTACCAGTTCTCCAACTACTACTTCTTAGCCCCTCCCACAATTATCTAAAATTCATTCTCATCCAGACACGATCGCAGTTTATTGCTTCACGGTGAGTACAGAAAAGCCCAATATGTATAATCAAAACACTCTCAGAACAGAAGCTTTTGTAATAGAAGCTTTGGTACTCTTTATTGCTTGAACTCGCTGCCAATCAAAGAGCTGTGCCGAAAAAATTCCTGTGTACTACTCCAAAAATCGTAGTTTATGGCGAGAGAACAAACCCTTTAATTTAAGGAACTTTTAACAATTCGAGTGCCTGAAGCACATTCTGGAGTGGTGGAATGCATCCTTGGTATATAGGTTTATAGGTGTCGCAATCGTGCCAGTCGCTGCAAGTTTCCAAACGGTCCTGAGATGTCAGGTCAAATTCTTGAACGGCTTACGATCGCTTTCGATAAAGGACCATCGTTGCACTTGTACTAACTTTAGGGTCCACTCTATCGGCCCGTCTCGTTGGTCCCCAAACTCATTGGTAGTAGACTAAGGGTTGTTGGTTAGGGTGTCATTAAAGGCTTACTGATTCGATTGAGGGGTTAGGGCATGGGACACTACCCCTGAAAACATGGGGGACCAATGAGACGGGGGGCCTTTGACCTTGCCCAACAGCTTTTCATGATCACGCGCGATCCACTCCTTTTTGCTCGATCGTGCGACCAAATGGTAGCAGCCGTTCTCATGACCACATGCGAATTTAGAGGGAGCACACCCGACTCCCTCCTAAAATTCACAAAGCTCATGACTTTGCTTTCGTAGATCATTTGGCCTTATTGGTTTGTGCGTCATCTTATTGTTGAAATAACAGCATTTTTAAAGTACACAGTTCACGGACTTTCTATATACATAGACAGAGCATAAAACGCGCACGTCCTATCCATAGATTGTCGCCCCCTATTGGGGCAAAAAAGGGGCACCAAGATGACCGCCGTGAAGCTATAATTTGTATTACTTGACGACTGTAATATTTTAAACATTCGTTCAACTTGATTGAGAAACAAAATCATATTCCTGCAATGCGTATATAGTGATTTTGAACTTACCTTGAATGGTTTCGAAAATATTACAAGTTTCTTTGAAATTCTGTTAATTTGAACTACCTGAGCAAGTCCAAACTTTCACGCACAAAACCAAAGCAGACAGCCATCTAGCTGCACCTATAACTCACACGCCGTAAGGCCATTACAATCTCACATACAGTATTCTTTGTCCATGTATGGGAGTCCGTGAAACAGTTTCTTGTTTTGTGACAAATTGAAAGTAGGGTTAAGTTGATATGGAAGGTTTTTAAGTCTGGGAATTGTCATTTCTTGCAGCAATATGGGAGGATTGTATGCAAGCAAATATTTGTACGTTATGTCAACGCGGCTTAGCCAAAGTCAAGCCCTGTGTTGGACATATGTTACACTGTTATGGGTTTATCAGTATCAAACTGCCCCCCCCCCCCGGGCCCCCAGGGGGTAGGGCTGTCATTTGCTGACTTGAGTTCTAATAATCGGACAAGTTTGTAACTACAGAAAAACTACTACTACTCGACTCGATTTTTTTTTTCAAAAAATTACAAGGAATATGAAAACACACTATAGTCACGGTAATGTTTTCATGAGTTATCAAATATATTACAAAAATTAGGGACATAGCCTGACAGCTCATATAAAATATTTTTCTCAGGTCCTTTTCACAGTATTGAGCAACGGTAAAACATCGGAGTACTTCCATTTCGTGTGACAAGTTATTCTCATAAGTCTGCTTGAAAATTCATTTAAAAACCACATTTGAAACGTTAAACAAAGTGTTTTCTCAAACTGTCAAAAGGAAGTATTAAAATGTTAAAAAAGCAAAAATTCGCCCTTTAACACGTTCCTGCAGGGATCCCTCCTTTTTAAGAGTGGTCCCCAAAGGCACCTCGTCAAGGATGAAGCTTCCCTAGGCTCCTTTGAAGTGAATTTCGCCCTTTTTGGAGTGAATTTCACTATTTTCGGAGACGATGAATTTCCGCTCTTTTGAAGTGAACTTTATAACCTTCACTCTTCGAACGAGTGAAATTTCACACCTTTCATTTTTAGAGTGTACAAATTATGAATGATAATTTTCTTTGTTTCTTACGCCAAAGGGGGAGATGCTCGGTCCCTTAGTAACTGGATATCACCAAGGGTCAGGATCCTGTGCTGGATTTTAACATCTCCAGAAACGTTGCAGGAGAAAGCAAGTCACGTGAAGGCCACGTGGGCAAGAAGATGCAACACTGTTCTCTTTATCAGCTCGGAGGATACAGATTTTCCAACAATCGCTGTTAATGTTGACCACGAGGACAGAGACTATCTTTGGCAGAAGACTAAAGGAGCCTTCAGTTATATCTACAAACACTATCTTGATAAAGCTGACTGGTTTTTAAAAGCCGATGATGATACGTATGTTGTAGTTGAAAATTTACGAAAATTACTTCATAAATATGACACAGAAAAGCCCATCTTCTTTGGGAGGAAGTTCAAATTTCGAGGCAAAATAGGAAAACAGCCCTACATGCAAGGCGGAGCAGGGTATGTCCTGAGTCGTAAAGCCTTAGAAGTATTAGTAGAAAGGGGGTTTAAGAACAAGGTCTATGCCCGCATTAGCAAATGGAATCCTGGCGAGGACTTAATGATAAGTATGCTCCTTTTTGAAGAAGGGGTTGAAGACGGTTACTCAAGAGACGGGATTCATGAAACATTTCACGCAGTTTCTCCGGAAGAGGCAATTGTACCAGATATGGATCCATATGCAATTCACAACTACTTTGAAGTAAAACAGGTAACTTACTAACACGCATATAGGTATGAAAGCATAATGTCTACAGACGTTGATGTATGCATCACAGTACAGAAAGTGCGCCCTCTAACCTGGCAAGCCCCCACCAAAGCCTCATGGTAGCGGGCCACTAATTACACATCCCATTGACTTACACACTAAACCAGGCTACTTCCGTGCACCCTAGCTTCCAGTAGAAGTTTTCAACCTGGACATGCTACCCATCTGATCGAATCTCACAATGCGGGCTTTCATGGCACTTTCAAATTTCCATACCATGACCGTTGAAATTTTGAGCTAGAGAGCCTTGAAGGATAGGTAGGCCTATGTGTTTCCCGCCGTAATAGCTACTCAAAAACGACATCTCACAGAGCGGAGCAATGCAATAAAAAATGGCACTAAAATTGGTCAAATTGCCTTGTATTTCAACTCTTTGTTTACAAAATCCAAATGCGAAAAGGATCATATTTTATAAGTAACGCAGTCAGAAACAACATCCCATAAAATCTTTAAGGCACTTACTCTGTCAGCAACATTTTCCCTGGCACGAGTACTGGAGTTAGTGGCCCGCTACCTTATATACCTGCACCGGTCAATTACTAGCAAGCTTTTTACTTAGACTGATAGACGAATCAGAATAGTCGAGTGATGGTCTGATTAAGTCGGGCATAACCTCACTGTATCATGGATGATTGTACACTAAAATACTCATTGATTCCCTCAATTTCAGTGAATATTAGGGTTTGTCTCGAACAGAAAATTAAGACGAAATAATGCTGAAGAACCCCACTGATCGCGTTTACTAGCCTGTTTGGATTCGTCAATAAATTTCATGGTTTACCGTAGGGAATGTAAATAAAAAGAGAAGGGAAGAAATGAGAAAGAGAAGAAAAAAACAGGGAAAAATAAACAAGGCACAAGTCACGAACAGGATTTAACAAGTGATACAAAATAGTATAGCTGCTGGCTTGATGTTTTCATTTGATTTGCTACATACAGTAGAGCTTGACTTGGGTCCCACGTTTAGTAGCGATTTACATAGTTAGTCTGTGATTACTCGCAACCAGGACCAGGGAGCTGTCAGAGATCTGACAACTCCCTGCTAGGACTGAGTTGCCTTACACGACTTCCTGTGGCAAAAACTGGGCCTGGCAGCTCGTGAGGGTTATTTTTTCAATGGCTATCCTTGCCCGTGGTAAGACTGTATAGATCTCCACTTTCTACCCCAACGGACTACCGCTGTCAGGCATTCGTTCCTGGGGCCAGGACAAAATTACCCCCATGGAATTTATTTTCGGAAAGCGTTATCATGGGAGGGCACCGTGGTGACAAATGCATGAACACTGAGTTATTGTGAAATTAACCAATATTTTCCACAAGGAATTTTTTCCCAGTCCAACGACAAATCATAAAAAAAATACACAAACCTCATATCCTATATACAAATAAACTATTAGTGAGTGAGTAATTAGCGATTCAATTTGGCTTTGGGAAAATTCGTGACCAGACACTTTTTTCAGATTATGAACAGTACCGTTACCGAATACAACCACATTTAAAATTGTACTGTATGTATTTGCCACGAACTTCCTAGTATACATGGACAGAGCATGTAACGAACGTCGTTTTGTAGATTGTCGCCACCGACTGGGACAAAAAAAAAAAAGCGCACCAACATGGCCGCCGTGAGGCTCTAATTTGTTTGTTTTGACGACTCTAACATTTTAAACAAAAGTTTAATTTGAATGGGAAGCAATATCATAGTCCTGCAATACGTGCTGTGATTTTGACCATACTTTACATTATTTTGCTAGCCATTTGGCTTGTCCTATTTCTATCATTTGCCAGAGGTCTATGGATGAAGGTTTAGTTCCTAATGACTGGAAGTGTGCCAATGTTACTCCTATCTTTAAGAAGGGTGACAGGGGTCTTGTAAGTAACTACAGGCCTGTTAGCCTTACAAGTGTTGTTTCCAAGGTTATGGAATCTGTTGTAAAGGATGCAATAGTTCACTTTCTTGACAGTCACTCGTTAGTTAATAGTTCTCAGCATGGTTTTATGAAGAACAGGTCTTGTCTTACGAATATCCTTGAGTTTATGGAGGATGTCACTTGCTCTGTGGACTCGGGTAAGCCGGTCGATGTGATTTTTCTAGATTTTCAGAAGGCTTTTGACAAAGTTCCTCATAATCGGTTGTTTCTTAAATTGAATAGTTTAGGGATCAGGGGTTGTCTACTTGATTGGATTGGTGATTGGCTTCAGGGTAGGAAACAACGGGTCGTGCTAGGTGGTTCAATTTCTTCCTGGAAAAGTGTTACCAGTGGTGTCCCACAGGGATCAGTGCTGGGGCCACTTCTTTTTGTGGCTTATATCAATGACTTGGATACTTGCATTGTCTCTTCTTCTGTGAAGAAATTTGCTGATGATACAAAGGTCTATAGGGAGGTTAGTTCTAAGGAAGACTATTCTGGTCTCCAGACTGACTTGGATAGTTTATCCAATTGGTCTAGAGACTGGGGCATATTCTTCAATGTGGACAAGTGTAAAGTAATGCATGTGGGTTATGGCAACCCTTCTTTTCCCTACTCCATGGATGGTAAAACTCTGCAGGTTATTGATAGGGAGAAGGATCTTGGTGTGCATGTTGATTCTTCCTTGAAGTCCTCCAAGCAGTGTGCAGAGGCTGCTAGGAGAGGAAATTGGATCTTAGGTTTAATTAGGCGTCATTTCAAGTTCTTGCATAAAGATTTTGTTGTTAGGCTCTATAAGCAGATGGTACGGCCGCATTTAGAATATGCAGTTCAGGCATGGAACCCTTACCTAGCAAGAGATAAGTTTGTTCTAGAGCAGGTTCAAAGACGCGCCACAAAGTTGATTAGTTCCATCAGTGACTTGCCCTATGAACAGCGTCTTGTTCAACTGGGTCTCACTACACTCGAGCTTAGACGCCTTCGTGGTGATTTGATTCAGGTCTTTAAGATAGTTCATGGGTATGATAGGCTTTCTTTCGATGACTTCTTCACCTTTTCTCACATCAGGCATACCAGGGGTCATGGTCTCAAGCTTCAAAGGGGGCATTGTAGGTTGGATATTAGGAAATATTTCTTTTCTCAAAGGGTGGTGGAGGAGTGGAATGGGTTGCCAGAGGATGTAGTTGCTGCTGGCAGTGTAAATGCCTTTAAGAATAGGCTGGATTGTCATTTTGCTGCCATTGGTAGAGTTTAGTAATTTTGTCTACAGGATCTTTTATGAGGGCATTGTCCTTTCTGATCCTTATTTAATCTAATCTAATCTAATTTCGAAAATATTTCAACTTTCTTGCAAAATGTAGGAACTTACTTGAGCAAGTCCAAACTTTCACCCAAAACCATAGCAGACAGCCATCCTGCTACGCCTAAACTCACACGTATACGGTAGCGACAATCTAACGTGCAGTAAGCTCTGTCCATTTATATGAAGTCCGTGGTCTTTGCCTACCACTCTATGTTGGATCTGAAAATTGACTTACTGGTCTGTGAACATGCCATGTGGTTATTATCTTCCAATATCAACGGTATAATCAACATCTTCCAAATATTTCTTTTTTTGTGTGTGTGTTTTTGTTTTTTTTTTATTTTGTTTTTGTTTTGTTTTTGTTTTTTGCTTCGTTTTGTTTTTATTTCTATATTTTTATCATTATTTGTAAATTGATTGCTCTTTTTGTTACCGTATAAGACGGTGACCCAACTGACACATCTGTAAACCTGAAAAATAACCAAAGTTACATGTTGCTTCTTTTTTAGGGTCCTGAATGTTGTTCAGACTACACGATAAGTTTTCATCACGTGACACCAGAGACAATGTACTGGCTAGAATACATGGTTTACCGCTTAAGGCCGTTTGGAGTAGGATACTATGAGTGTCCAGATGATATTCGCACAATCGTTGGTCTTAAAGAGTTACCTGTAACTGGACCCGTGAATGTAACAGAGGGACAGAGTATTATAAATGTGAAAAACAGAGAAAATTCAACAATTCAGAAATCTGAAAAAGAATTAAAATTAAAGCCAGAGAGAAAACGTAACCAGAGGAGAAAAAAGACAACAAATATGGACGCGGCAGATGCATCCGAACAACAGTCTGTAGAAAAAATGAAATCAAAGAAGGAAAGGAACTCAAGAAGAAAAAAGAAGCAGAGAGAAGAAAAGGATGATGTCAGGAAGAAGAATGACATGGAGGAGGAGGAAGAAGAAAAGGAATAAAGATGATGTATTAGAACACTTCAAAGAAAACGTGTTTAGCAATTTAACATTTATTTTTCCCCATTTTATAAACACGTTTAAATTCTAAACATGTTTAGCTATTGGACACTGAATGTTTAAAAACTAAACGTTTTTAAAAACTTAATTTTAAGCGATTAGACAAATGAGTTTAACATCTTCACGTGTTTTCAAGGTGGTGGCAAAAAGTGTTTAAAAAACGTTTAATTCCTGAACACTTTTTCGGAGTGCAGTAATATGACGGTAGGTGATTTTCTGGCCCTTTTAGGGTAGCAAATAGGGTGCTGTCGTGGCCTTTAAAATTGCATCAAACAAAGTCAAATATCGATTAAATGCTAGACATTATAAGCCGACTGTATTTGCATTAACAAATTTTGAGATTGTGAATGCTCGTCAAAATCACGTGAACACATGCCTCAGTTCAGTGGTGGTCAGTGCCAGAGCAATCAATACGTAAACACCAATAATGAATGAATCTGAGTGCCACCTATTGTATATTTGGATGAAACCCGTTAATGTGAAATTATACGTAATTGCTATGGTCGATTGTATTTACACAATTGACTCCTGGCTTTGAAAAATGAAAAATAAGTTCAGAGATTTGGCATTAGGTGTCACACTCGATGCTCAAGTAACACCAGTCAACTACAGTTTTATTCCATGAAATTCCGAATTCTCAATCAATAAAAGCTCCATATTTTAAAAAGTTCTTTAAAGAAGGCAGAATTTTGGATGCGCGGCAAATCGCCTGGTCAAGTAATAATGTCTTTAAGCACAAAGTTTTTGAAACTTTTCCTGGGCTCAGGTAATAAAAAATATAGAAAGTTTGACGTATGTCATGTAACATCAGATCATCAATTGACGGAGGTCAACTACAGTATTGTTTTTTGAAGTTTCTGAAATTTCCGATTTTATCCTCTTCAATTGCTTAATGTTTGTCTAACTTTTAAGGGCAACAAACTTTCGGAATCTTTTTAAATGTCGTGCAAGCCTATCCAATTATATAAAAACAGCAATTTTCATTCGCCGCGCAATCTCGGATTTGCTAATAGGTCAATGGACAGATGCTTCAATAATCTCAAAACCTTGCAATTTCCTTTCATGAAATCCAGAATCTATAACTTTGTACAATAATGTTTACTTAAATATTTTCAAAATTTTGTTGGAAAAAGTCAAAAAATTTTGCGCTCTTTGCTGCCCGTCGCAAATTGTTTGCCAATACAGTAATGGTCCCACTTCAAAAAAAAAAAAAGTTGGAAAATGGGTGCTAATCCCCCCCCCCCCACCCCCGGAAAAGTCTAGCCTCGTCACTGTGAACATCATGTTGATACCCTCATGATCAGTGCAAGGCAGGTTCTGCCAGGTTTAACAGAGTAGCTTTATTCTTGAAGGAACTTTTGTAAATAATTTTTTTTTACGTATCAAAAATTATTAAAAAAATAAAATGATTCGAGCAAGAGTTAAAAAAATGTTCTGGTTTGTTTTCAGTTTCCAAGTGTAACACGGACATGCACCCAGTTGTAGAAGTATAATTCATAAGTGCCCCAAATTTTGTGCGAGATATGGAAGTGGTACATTTCATCTGGTATTTTTCTTTTTTATCATTTTCCAGTTTGCTCACATTTTTCCTTATTGAAGTGAACTTTTTATAGGAACTAAAGTTCAGATTTCACTTCACAGGCCTGGGAAATACCATTTCTGGCTGTCTGACGGATCGCGGTTTTTTCCAAATTTTTGTGAACGTTTTCATTTGAAAACGTTCGAACCGCTCCGTTTAGATAGTTGAATGGTTGAGGGTTTAGCCTGTTAACTGTTTTTCTATGAAAGGTACTGAGGGCCTACATTGTTGCAGTGGCGTAGCCAGGATGGGATTTTTTGGGGGGCCTAGGTAACAAGTGGGGGGCCTGGTACCTCCGAGGGTCAGGCACGGCAAGACTATCTAAGCGGAGCGCCACCATCAGTTGGCGCGGAGCGTACAAGAAAATTTGGGGCTTTAAAACCCCTCCAGATGGCCGGAAACGGCACTTCCCATGTGTTTTAAGCTGGATGTACCCAGCCTTGAAATACGAATCTCATGTCTGCGATGTCTCAAATAATGAGAATTAAAAAATCAATCTATGAAAAATGGTAATACATACACTTTTTAGGGACCTCAAAACTGGGCAGTTCTGATCTGTGGCCTGGGGGATGAGACTAAAGGGAGCCGGTATCTCCCTTTCCCTTGGGAAAAATTGTAAACTTCAGAAGCACGTAGATCGCAATTGCGGCAATATTTGAATCTAAGCGGAGCGCCACCATCAGTTGGCGTGGAACGTACAAGAAAAATTTGGGCTTTAAAACCCCTCCAGATGGCCGGAAACGGCACTTTCCACGTGTTTTAAACTGGATGTACCCAGCCGCAAATTCGGCAATATTTGAATGGATTTCAGCTTACCTAAGGCAGTACCTCACCCTTTAACAGGAAAACCAAAAGTAGTTGTGTCCCCCTCTGAGAAACTTTCTTTGCGTTAGATTTCCTAGATGCAAAATGGTGCTATGTTTGGCAAAACTTTGAACTGATTATAGGCCTGAGTTTTAGGATTTTCCCTTTTTGGGGAGCATGAAAAATATTAAAATATTTTTAGTTTTTGTAGAGATTTTACAAGAAACATACATACTACCAAAGAAACAATGTGCAAAATGGTGCAGTATTTGTTCATCGGTACATTACGTGGTCAAAATTAAAATACTACGAATAAATCCCTCAAAATAATTGAACCTCAAAGCAGAAGTATGGATCATGTGGGAAACACATGAAATCCGGACCTTGTGGACATTTTACAAATCCCCCGGACGCCAGTGCCAACTACTAAAAAGAGGACTTGTCGAAAAAAATCGTTTTACAGTGGCACAGTGGTACAGTGGGCAGGAGTGAGGCACGACATAGGCCTACTTGTTAAGGATGCAAGGGAAGAATTATCCGAAGGCAGTACCTTACCCTTATCTGCTTACGGCATATTTTGTGTATAATTAAGTATAGGAAGGGTCGTGTAAGAGTGGTCTCCAGAGTACGATTGCCTTATTTTCAGTAAATCAATCAGCCATCCGAAAGGGAGAAAGGGTCTTAACCTAACAAAGTCGCATTAAAGTTTGTCGTCGAGACTTTCGTTTCATTTTCGAAGTGAAATGCAATAAACTACAGTGCAGATCACAAACGGTATCTAATTTAGTGAAAGTAGGCATTTTGAAGTTATTGCTTGATTTCATACGTGCGGACAAAATGTGTTTTACACACATTCATCCATTTTTTTTTTTTTTAATTTTTACACATTTTTTTATTTTTATTTTTTTCAATTACTTTATCAGGACGCAAAAAATCTGGGAGGGCCTGAAGAAAATCCCCCCCCCACCCCCCGTGGCTACGCCACTGCATAGACCTTATGCCAGTTAGCTGTAATATTGCACTCTGGGAAGGATTATTCCAGCACAGTTCCAAATCAGCATTGTGACCATTGGCCTTCTCCATGGTGACGATTCACTTCTGTGGTCCCATACATGGAATAATCCTTCCCATGTTGCAGTTTTGAAGCCCCCTCTATTTAATTGGCATAAGGTCTATTGTTGATCAGGCAGCCGACTTGTCCGAAGCCGGAAAACTTTGGGCCGGGCGAGCTTCAATCGAATCGAAGTTAGAGATACCGTTCTACCAGGATTCACTTTCAATAATCGATCCGTCGTACGTGTGTCCGCTTTGGGTAAGAAAATCTATCGGGTTTGGTTCTCGTGTGTGAATTTGTGTCAAAATTATCATGATATTCCAAAATTTGAGATGATTTGGTGGTGCTTTTGATACACATGTCCCTCCGTATTACACTCTGTTATGAGATCGGTTGCTATCTGGACCTTGCTCTTCAAGCTGCAGTTAGGCCTAGTCAATTTATGCTGGAAGTGGTTCCGCGAACAGCAAGAAGACATGCATGACGACTTCGTTTCACATGTATCTTCACAATCACACAACAAAAGAGGAAAGGAATAACCAGTAAAGTTAAGGGGGCGACCGAATTTCACCGTTTTTTACCCCACAATCCCTTGAAACTTTACCAAAAAACCCCTTTAGGCCTAACAACAGTTAGGGCCTAGTTAGGCCTACTGTTACGGTCAAAATTGGCAATGAAAATCCAGACATTCTTTAATGAATCATTGTGAACATCTTTTAGGGAAAGGTAAATGCGGCACCAGAGATCATCTGTGTGAAGTTTGGTGAGAATATTTTGTTATTTGGGGACGCAAGAGGTGACGTTCTGCGAGCGTCCTGACCAGTGACTACGGTTGTGAAGTGTACCTGCACAAGAGCTGTGTTGTTAGAAGTGTGAGCCTAGGCCTAGGCCCCTAGGTTATGTAACGAACACACAGCCCTGTTCGAGGGCTAATTCTCAGCATGTTTTGCCCCTAGGCCCTACCCCTTCATCAATATTGAGAAAAAGAAGAGTGTGCTTTTTGCTAAAGTGCACAACTTTTAATTAACACACTCGAAACCAACATAGAGATGGGGCATGGAAGATTTGTCCCAGATAATTTTGTCCATGATTGTAGGCTACTGTCAGTGTACTGTCAAATGCACAACTCTTAGGCTAAAGGTCTAGAGCATTATCATTCCAATATTGCAGTGGATTTGCTGCATGTAATGGTAATGCAATTGTGCACTCTATGACCTACATGTATGTAGTTGACAGTAGCCTATAACTACCTTATAGCACAGGTTGTTCTGGTATACACCAAACAGTGCCTCTATCACTAGTACACTTTATAATGTCTTGGTGACTACTGTACTGCATCACATGCACAATAAAATATGTTCCTGGTTTGGGTGTAGCTGTTTGATCAAGCTAGAGTAAGGGACTAAGGGATGAAGCAAAATACAGTTATATAACTAAAAGTAGGCCTAGTTCCTTAATTTCAATCTCGGGAAAATTTTAAAGTAGCAGTTTTGATAAACTCTTGTTCAATGCAGGTAGAGAAGGAAATATCGTTTCCATACCTTAACCAGTGCAGTCCTGTATAGCAAAATGGCTTCAACTGCTGTCATACCTTGGTCAAGACGGGCTGTGTTATCACTGTACAAGTCATTACTGAGAGAGGGAGAGAGGCTGCAGTACACTGACCAAAATTTTTTCAGAAGATCTGTTCGACAGGAGTTTGAGAAAGTCAGGCATGAATTCAGTGATGCAGAAAAGCAAAAGCAACTGAATGTGAGTAAACCTGGTGGCCTTAAAGGACCAGTTCTCTCACCCCAAACAGTACCAATTCTCCTAACCTTCTTACTTAAGCCCCTCCCACAATTGTCTGAAATTCATCCTCATCCAGATACAATCTCAGTTTATTGCTTCTTGGTGGGTACAGACAAACTCAATTTATATTATCAAAACACTCTCAGTACCATTCATGCTGTGTAATATAAGCTTTGGTACTCTGCATTGTTTGAATTAGCTGTCAATCAAAGAGCTGAGCCAATTGAGAATTTCAATACCCGGGTTCCAAAATTGCAGTTTGGGGTGAGAGGTTTGGCCCTTTAAGTGTTCATCCTCTCACCCAAAACATTTTGAATTCTTGTAATCTTTTCACTTATAGGCCCAATTCTCTCACCCCAAACAGTCTCCCAACCTTCATACTTAAGCCCCTCCTGCCCACAATTGTCTGAAATTCATCCTCATCCAGACACAATCTCAGTTTATTGCTTCAAGGTGAGTATAAAAAAGCTCAATATGTGCAATCAAAATGCTCTCAGAGCAGTTCATTCTGGTAACTATAAACTTTGGTTCTCTCCATTGTTGGAATTAGCTGTCTATCGAAGAGCTGAACCAATTGAAAATAAAAGAATTGTAGTTTGGGGTGAGAGGTTGGCCCTTTAAAGGGCCAATCCTCTTTCATTTTGGTACGGGGTACCAAAATTCTCAATTGGCTCAGCTCTTTGATTGACAGCTAATTCAAACCATGCAGAGTACCAAAGCTTATATTACAGAGCATGAAAGGTACTGAAAGTGTTTTGATTATACAAATTGAGTTTTTCTTTACTCACCTTGAAGCAATAAACTGAGATTGTATTTGAATGAGCACAAATTTCAGAAAATTGTGGGAGGGGCGTAAGTAAGAAGGTTAGGAGAATTGGTACTGTTTGGGGTGAGAGAACTGGGCCTTTAAGAGCTGTGCCAATGGAAAATTTCTGTGGACTACTAGAAAAATTATAGTTTGGGCCGGGGTGACAGGATTAGACACTTAACGCATCAGAAAATTTAGAAATTTTGGATAGACACTATTGCTGATTTAATTAAGCATGATCAAATTTTTTTTTTTTTGAGGGTCATCAAATTGTTTTATAGGCCCTACATTTGCTCTAGGGGGAAAATTGCCTAACATAGCATAGGCCTACAGTAAAAAACAGCTTGAAGATTATTAAACCCTAAGTCTCAACACTTGACACCAACATCATTATCATCCATTTCACTATTATGCATTAGAAGGGGTACAAAAGTTGCAAGTTTTAAATTTTTGGAAGTTTTGGAAAATCTTTAGTAACAAGTAAGTGCATTTCCCTCTGTGAGAAACATGTATCTTGAAAGTTAGCTCACCCTATTATTTTGCATATATTCTATCCATGGAAGTACTATCTCAGAGGTGTACTTCCATGTACTATCATTCTGTGTAAATATTGGTTCTTAAAATGCGATTTCTAGCTGTAAAACAAATGCAATAATTCTGTTAATTAAAAGCTTGATTGTTTGGTCTATTGATTAATTAAAGATTGGTTTATTGATTGATTGTCTGATTGATTAATTACGTGCTGTCATGATGCCTTTTAGGAATGCAACATAGACACCCTAGTAGATCAAAGGTGCTGTGGGATGTAACTGGTATTTGTTTCATTACAGCATCTGTGTCCTCAAGTATTTTATGCTTTCATTGAGTTCACACTCCTTGAAAAGCAATTAACACATACTTAACCGGACCGTAAGCTACAGTAAAACCAAGCATTATGTAGTGCTTTGATTTTTTTGTGGCAATGTCAATCAATTAATCAGATAGGAGAACTAACTATATCAAGTGTATGTATCGTGTTTTTTTTTTTTTTTCCTCCATGAAGTGATAAGATGTAATCAGGTAAGACAGGGGGAGGTTTCAAAAGCAAGAAGGAAAGTTTCATCCTGTACAGTAATTCATATCACAACACTCTGATCCAATGTTTTTGGAGTCCATTTTGTTTTTTTCTTTCAGAAAGGATACTATCTGTTGTCTCAGAAACTGGGAGGACTGGTCTGAAACCAAATTATGATAAAGTCTTCAGGCAGGAGTATCCGATTGGTTGACTAAGCATGCTGACCGAAGGATGTAGCGTTTCTCTAGGAGACAATCATGGAGAGCTTAAGAGGTAACCTGGCATACTTACCTGGTGAACAACACAAGCTAGTGGAGGATATTGACTCTGCAGTGCGCCCTCATGAATCATGTGACAGCAACAATACAGTAGCTGGGGAAAGGGCCATGACACTGGTGCCAACTTTTTTACTCCTTACCACTGTGCAAGATATTTGAATGCAGATTTTATACTAAAGGTAGCATGTTTGACACAGTTTTGCTTATAAGGACACAAAATTTTTCAAAAATTCTCATTCCATCCTCTTCAACCCTATCACCAGGCCAGCAATAACATAACATACTTCGTTTCTCCAACCTGCCCTTTGCCTTGGGAGAAATTATTGGTACTTGGCTGCATTAAATGCATGACAGTAAATGTTTAGCAGTACATGTAGTACCAACTTTAAGGTCTTTTTTCGGGTCAGAAGAGAACTTACAGGGGAATTCTTGGCAAAAATTGAACTTTCCTATGTGAAAGAGGAACTAAACTACACAGTGTGGGGGAAACTTCCATTGAGGTTGAACATGTATTTCTTGAATTATTAATTCATTAATTTATTAAATACATGACAGTAAATGTTTAGCAGTATATGTAGTACCAACATTAAGGTCTTGTTTCGGGTCAGAAGAGAACTTACAGGGGACGTCTAGGCAAAAATTGAATTTTCATATGTGAAAGAGGAGCCAAATCTACATAGTGTGGGTGAAACTTCCATTGAGGTCGAACATGTATTTCTTGAGATATTTGTGAATAAAGGCACAAGATTGATGTTCCAAAGTGAGGTTTGGGGGAAGTAGGGATTATGTCACTACTACTCGCATTGATAGAGAATGCTGTTTCCCTTTTGCTTCCCTTTTTTTGTTTGTTTTTTTTAGACTGCTGTGCTGACCTAAAAGTTAATAAGGATAGGACCTTCCTGTGAAAAATGCAAAAGTTTGTGAAGTTCTCCTGTTACTTATGCAATTATATTTTGATAGAATGGGATTGTTGCAGAGAAAATTGGATGTCATGCCGCTAGAATTCAATAGGGTCGTTTAGCCAAACTTCCCCGGGAAAAGGCCATTTTCTTAGGTGAAATATATAGATGCCTTATGTCGCCTGATGGCTTAAACCTCCTATTGAATTCTAGCCTCATGAAAGTTTAAAGAAAAACAAAAGACTGTACTTAAATGTGACTGTTTGTAATTATATGTGCTTTCTTCAAGTTACTTTCTGTTGAAAATGTGATAACTCTACTGTATCACTTCTTGAGAACCACACATTGGGCTTAAATGAAAATTTCACCAAAATTCAGAATAAGTACCCCTTTCAAAAATATGAAAACTGCATCATGACCTAAAACCCTTCTTTTAAAAGTATTAATACAGATTGAAAAAGATTGTGATAGCAAAGAAGGTGGACAAACTGGTTTTGGTCTAGTAATCAGTCCCTTTTACTTCATTTTTTGAACCAATTGATTTCCCATTTGGTTCCTAGATTTTATGAGCTAGGACCCTGCTTGGTCCTTTTGACCTGCTGACAGGTTACTAAATAGTTTTGGTATGGAAAAATGAAGTACTCTTTTCTTGCTTTTCAATACACTTGTCGAAATAAGTTATCTTGGTCTAAACAGTTTCTTTTTCATTTGCAAGGTCTTTGGTTTTCAAATTTTTTAATCTTCATTCCATCTATATCCTTTGTTATAGTGGTCTTCAATGTCGCAAACCTTTCCATCAAATAGACCTTTGATTTAGTAAATGTTCATCCTGAGGAAACTTCAACTTTGTGGGCTCTACCTGGCATATCCAGATGTAAACCAAGAAAGTTGCTGATACTCCAAGTCCACTGGAAAAAATATTCGGGGGGGGGGGGGGAGTTTGGGGGCCAGCAAGATTATATGGGCAGAGCACTGCCATCAGTTGGCAGAGAGTGAACAAGAAAATTTTGGGCTCTGAAAACCATCGAATGCCTGGAAAACATAGGGGAAGGAGGGGTACCTCCATTTTTTCATTGGAGCCAAGTCCCCAGGTTCTGCCTGCCACTGGATCTACTTCAATATTGGTCTAAAGTGGCAGACTTTTCTGCACTTTGAAAACCACCATGTAAGATAATACTTCCTCATGACCCTTCTTTCTATATCTTGTACATTGAAGTAAATGCAATCAAGTGTAAATTGACTTCTTTGAAGAACTACAGTGGTAAGACAAGCTGTACCAGGGCTTGTTTATGGTGAAATGAGTAGTTAGCTGACCAGGCAGAATTATCTCACAGTTATTTTATACTAGATTTAAGCACCATGACAACAAAGCTGCAGTTACAGGAATACTTGGTCGTTATTATTCATATCACAATAGCAGACCTGGTCAATCCTGCAATTGTGTAAAGCCCGGTACACACCGCCACGACTACCTACGACGCGACAAGACTTCACCTGTCGTAGACAATCTGCATAAATCGTAGACATTCTGGCGCCTTCCTAAACCCACGAAAATACCATGTCATACCGCTCCGACACGATTGAACTCGGTATATGAATTAGTAAGTTAGATGGGCTTTAACGGCTCAGGTTCTAACCGAATTGTCAAAGTCGGGCTGGCCACGGCCTTTTTTCCAGTTGTGGCTCATTGGCTTGCTTCTCTTAAGGGCTGTGATTTCCCTGGGACGTAGGCTGGAGGAGGGGATGCGTGCGGACGCACCTCCCCGCACCAGCTGGAGTTCCGCTCAAAATGAGGCAAAAGAATTCTTAAAAAAAATAAGGCGAAAAAAGAAGCTCAAGAAGACTACGGTGCTACTCCCTGACCAGGGAGGTGTTAGGACCTCTAACACCTCCCTGCTCTGACCGCCGTCTCCAACCAGCACGCTTGTGCCTACATGCAAGAGGATGAATACAAGTCGGCTATTGCAGATTTATCTGCCAGCCTTCGTAGGCGAACGAATGTCTTACAAAGGTATTAACACTTGTTATTTTGAAAATAAATATAGAAAGAAAAATATTCCCCTTAAAAAGGAAGTAATTTCTAATTGGCTCGGTATTCTAGGCCTACGTAAATGCTTGAACATGAACGCACAATGACTGGTTTGAAGTTAACGGACTTGTTCCGTCTTGTTCCGTCTTTTTCTGTGCAAAGAATCTTCAAGTGACGCACTTTTATAAGTGCATTCGTTTTCCGAGCACGCAGAAGTTTGCATCAACTAAAATCCTGATAATACCTGCTCTCGGTGTTGCGCAATAAAACATGCCGTAACTGGAACTGTGTACCATGGGTGAATGCTGCGCTCTGATTGGACAAACCGCATGAGGCCTCTTTGTCGCGTCGAAGACGAGTTCACACCAACACAACGAGTACCGCCTAGACCCGACTACGATTGAACATGTTTAATCTTGCCGACGGCATACGACCCGACGGAATCGTAGTCGTGGGAGTGTTCACACCGCCCATACCCCAGCCGACGCGTTGGGTGGTCGCCGTCGTGTCTTGGGTCGTCGTGGCGGTGTGAACCGGGCTTAATGTGTGTAGTTTTCGCCAAAACATGAAATATTTATTCAGTTTCTTTTGTGGGAGTGATTGTCAACTAGACTGTACCAAATTTGTAGGTAATTATGATAATTGTAGAAATGAGGGCACATTGTATGCATAAATGTTTTTGAACTGTCTAGGATAGGGTAAGTGTACTGGGAGAACATACAAACCTTATCTTAATGCAAGACTAGTGTGTGCAGAAAATGGCAAGGACAGCTGCAGCCTAGCTGAGCAGCTGTAGTCCAGCTGAGACAACTGCAGCTTAGCTGTGGCACCAGTAGCTTGGCTGTGGCAGCTGCAGCCTAGCTGAGGCAGCTGCAGCCTGGCTGTGGGTGAGCTGAGGCAGCTGCAGACTTGCAGAGGCATCTACAGCCTAGCTTAGACAGCTGCAGCCTTCAGTTTTCATATGGGTGCCCTTGCAGACACAAGGTAATCACTGACAGTACCCTTGCGATGAAAGGAGATTATGAGAATACAAATAAAGACGCAAATCTTGTGTCATTCTTTTGGCAAGCATTTGTCTATTTGAGTTTTTGAAATATATAAAGCTCTTCACCATGGCACATATTTATGCATACTGTACATTACCAAAGCTCCGTGGTTGAACTTGAAACCTTAAGGAAGCAAGCTGTGGGAGCAATATCACACCTAATGGTTGTGACAGATCTGGGAGGTAGTGCATTGTGTGAATATGCACCACCCCCCCCCCCACCCACCCCACCCCCAAATTTCAAAGACTTTTCTCCTACTCTGATGGACCTGACACAGAAACCATATTCTAACAATTCAACTAGCACTATTAAGATACAGCTTGGTGCAACATATATTTGTCCCATACTGTTATCTGGCCAGTATTTTAAACCCTGTCCACCAGCCATGAAATTACCCTACCTAATAAGTTAATCTATTGCACCCCTACAGCAAAAACCCTGGATCTGCCCATAGTGGTGATGGAAAAAAAAATACCTATATCATCCTTTATTAATAAGAATAAGCATCATCTGTAAGTAAGATGGAGTTTTATGGCCCAATTTCCAACTAACTGGTTCAAGTTGAGCTGACCAAACCTTTTTTCCAGTTGTGACTCACTGCCTTGTTTTCCCTCCTCCGTTGCATATGCTGAGCACCAAGCACAATGGAAGTACCTCCCATTTTTAAAGTCTTTGGTATGACCCAATCATGACTCAAACTCCTGACTGCAAGTCTGATGCTCTAACCACTTAACCATGCTGAGCAGCCATTGTAAGATTATTTTTCAAATTCTTTTATACAAAGCAGTGCACCATGCCAATAAAAATATTTAGTACGGAAGAACACCCATTGATAGGCAGGTGCTTTGTTGAGATTCAACAAAATGGTCCATACATTGACGAATTTGTTCTAACTAACAAGGATGCTAGCTGCAATGAAGCATCTCTCATGGCAGCTGGCACTTGGCCAAACCAAAGAGATACCGCATAGCATAAAAGTTCCTAAGGATGAGAGTAAAGTAACATATCAATTGAAAAAAGCACCCTTTGACCCTTTCACTGGTGCATCAATTGTGCATAATTTCATCCAAGTTGTGACACAGAGGTGTATCAAATTTCTCCACATGTAGCATCAAAGCAACCCAATAGGTGTGGCATACATGCATCATGTTCCACATGAAAAGTGACTCAATGCACAAAAATGTTTGAAGCTTTAAACCAAAATTGACCAAGCTTGCCCACGGGTCAGAGTTCAAATTACGACTGATAAGTGCATCAAAACAAACCAAATACCTCATTTGTAGAATGGGTAATAAAAGATTGCAAAGATTAGGAAAGTTAAGCAGATTTGAGGTCTTGTAGGCTCTGCATGGTCCTCTTCCAAACTCCTTGTCAAACGAGAACAAAGAAACAATTGAGACCTCAAAAACATAGCCCCCTCCCCCCAAAAGAAAACAAAACAATTTGGAGACCTCAAATAATCACACCTGTATAACGCAAAATCATATAGTTTAGGTTACATCATGGCAATTATTGAAAACAGTTTGTAAGCAAACACAGGTTACGACGTTTTGCTCATAGCAACTTCAACCTTGACTTTATGGCAGAGGAATTATTAACTGAGCAGGATTCACTTCAAGTTTTCTCTAGGGCAAGATCTTCATGATATATTCTGATCATTGTCTTTCATGACCTAAATCTTAATATTGAGGCTAATCTCTTAAGAGCTATGTCCAAGCATAACTCCTAGGTTGACATTCACGTTTGCAAACTTGTCTTATTAAATGCTTTCTCAATATTCACCTTTTGTCTTCTGGCATTACAGAAGCTATGCAATGACTGCAAACTAACTTCCTTCCCTTGCAGAGGGTAGGACGAAATCAAACATGCAAAATAATACTCCAAATTTAATTAAAGCGCACCTATTCAAAGACACACCCATGTATTATTAGTTAGCGCACCTATTCAAAGACACACCCATGCATTATTAGTTCTTCAAAACCAAAAACAAAACAATATATTATAAATTATCAAATTTTACAAAGAGAACAATTTATTAATAAAACAGTAAAAAATTTCAAGATTTAGTATCCCAGGTATTAAGTGACTTGAAATATGTTCCATGAAAATCACTTTGGTCACCAAAGACTGGAAGGACAGCCTCTTGCTATCAAATGAATATGCATTAATGCCATCAAAATCATAAAATATACAAGTCAAACCATACACCCCTATGAATGTGCATATCATAGCATCCAAACATACAATAAATACTCATTTCATACCATCTAACATCCACACATTTCACACGGATCCAACTAAAAAAATGAATATGCAGTCCATATCATAAAATGATTATGAAATGAGCATCTAATGAATATGCATTCCACAGCATCTAAATATAGAATAGATGCTCATTTCACATGACCTAACATTCATGCATTTCCCACCAAAAACAAACAAAACTTGAGCAGCAATTCTGCAGAATCTCAATACTTTTGTAAAAGTGTTATCAAGGGTTATTTTGAAGCAATGGTTACCTAAATAGTGCATTAAACTTTGTAATGTTGCAATGCAAAACTTTGTTTCAATAATCTGGTAGCATGCATTAAAATGTGTTCATCCATGAGGTTATTTCTTCCCAATAGCTTTTCTGTCCATCTCTAATCAGTTGGTTACCTGATTGATAGAACACAACCCTGAATAAATGTGTCATCTGGTAAGGTAATTACCCTTTTTGCAGCTGCGAGGTGGCAGAGGAAGGATCGGTTTCCATTGAATGACATATAATGAAGAACCATTAAAGGGCAGGGGCAGTCATCCCAAATTGAAGGAGTGTAGTAGAATGTCCAGTTTCATGATTAGCTGTTGGGAGTCATGTGACAATGTTTTTTCTCTTCAAATGTGAAATTTACCAGAAATAACTGCTTGGTTTACCATGAACATGCAATAGTAAAGTCATAAAATGTAATTAAAGATACTTTGAAGAGAAATAAGATGAAAATTGAGTTATTTAGCTTTTTCTTCAAAGTAAGTTTTGGGGATTGCTCTTTACCTTTAAATTCAATTACTGAGAGGGGCTGGCTTGAACCCGCATATCCAGCGATTCTCCGAGTCCAAGGACCAGACGTTTATTGGGGCTTACTAACGTATGCAATCAACAAAAGCAGTTTCCCTGCTCAAATACACAATATTTTCTTCAGCTACCCCCTTCCTAATAAAATCTCTTTAGTTTCATTCAACTTCAAGTATTACATCTTTGTAGAAAAACAAAATTTCTGATGTTTGACAGAGAGCTAAAGAGCTGCCTATTTCTCTACTAATGTTCTCTTTCGACACCAGACTCATATGATAGAGAATGCATTCTTTCTAGCTTGTACCATCAAACAAGATACAATCTTAAAGGAACTTACTCTGAGTAGTACATATCACAATTAAGAAATACATTCTTCAGAGCAGGGAAATCTGACACTCTTGCAGTACACATGAAGTGTGTTTAAAAAATTAATTGGAAATAAAATACTCTGTCTCAGGATAATGGCTGGACAAACATATGCTGAAAAGGTTTTTGTGTTCAGACCACACAGGATAATCTGACAGTTACTTTATGCTTGATTTAACAGAAAGTAACTTAATTTAACATAGATATAGAGGTTATGCATCGACATCACTGCACTGGGTTTCTCTTTGATTTGCCATCCAAGCATCTATTTCACAACAATTTTTACTAAGGCGGGTTGTCCACAAGTTTCAGTAACACAACGACTGCACATGGTCCATTCCATCCAGTGTGCCAAATTGAATCGCCCTAATCTAAGCGTTACTCTACACTTGATTTAACAGAAAGTAACTTAATTTAGAATAGGTTTAGAGGTTACGCACCAACATCACTGCGTTGGGCTTCTCTCTGATTTGCCATCCATGTGTCTATTTTACAACGATTTTTACTGTAAAGGTGCTGTTGTCCGCGAGTTTCGGTAATACAACGGCTGTCCATTTTCCCTCACATCCAGTACATCAAATTGAAATACGCTCATGTTATATGTGTAACCTCTATATTGAGATGAATATCAATGAATGAATATGCAATGCCCTTCAAAAATCGTTTGATCTTTGTGCAAATCTAGCTAATGGAAGCAAGTATTGGTGTAGGCAATAGTATTACATATATACATACAATATTGACTTCTGTTGTAATATCTGTGTAGACAAATGTTATGATTGTTATTTTCTAACGTGTACATTGTGTAGTAGTAGCTTGTGCAGTAGTAGCACAGCCAGGGATTACACCAGTGACTCAAGCAAGGGTGGCGGATATATTACTGCCAAACCCCAAGTCAAAACTGATGGGGCCCTTGGCCAAAGTTACAGGTGGTTTCAGGAGAATGGAACTATAAGGTGCAATCTGCAATCTGAAGGGTTTTCACCCCTTACCATTGTGCTCCAATCAGGGCATATTAGCGCACCTCGGGAGCGGGCGGAAAAGCGGACGTAGCATGCCCCGCATCAGCTTCCGTAGGCTATTGACCCCATGACCTTACATTATTGACTCTCTCATTGTTGTGGCTGAATTTTCAGGCAGCTACTTGCAGTTTCAAGCTCCGCATGAAAGAGTAAAGATGGGTGACAGCCGGGCTCTCAGTCTGGGTCCAAAAGGACCCAAACAACGGTAAAGGGTTAAAATAAGCCTGTGGAGTGTGTTTACTGCAAAGCTGATGCCGCTGTCTCTGCGTGTGTGCGCAGCCCCGTGGTGCAGATACTTTAGATTGACCTTTTACCGCTGTGCTCCAATCGGGGCATATTTGCGCACCTCGGGAGTGGGCGGAAAAGCGGACATAGCACGCCCAGCATCAGCTTCCGTAGGCTATTGACCCATGACCTTAAACTATTGTCTCTCTCATTGTCGTGGCTGAATTTTCAGGCAGCTGCTCGCAGTTTCAAGCTCCGCGTGAAAGAGTAAAGATGGGTGACAGCCGGGCTCTCAGTCTGGGTCCAAAAGGACCCAAACAATGGTAAAGGGTTAAAATAAGCCTATGGAGTGTGTTTACTGCGAAGTTGATGCTGCTGTCTCTGCGTGTGTGCGCAGCCCCGTGGTGCAGATACTTTAGATTAACCCTTTACCGTTGTGCTCCAATCGGAGAATATTTGCGCACCTCAGGAGTGGGCGGAAAAGCGGACGTAGCACGCCCCGCATCAGCTTCCGTAGGATATTGACCCATGACCTTAAACTATTGTCTCTCTCATTGTTGTGGCCGAATTTTCAGGCAGCTACTCGCAGTTTCAAGCTCCGCATGAAAGAGTAAAGATGGGTGACAGCCGGGCTCTCAGTCTGGGTCCAAAAGGACCCAAACAACGGTAAAGGGTTAAAATAAGCCTATGGAGTGTGTTTACTGCGAAGTTGATGCTGCTGTCTCTGCGTGTGTGCGCAGCCCCGTGGTGCAGATACTTTAGATTAACCCTTTACCGTTGTGCTCCAATCGGGGCATATTTGCGCACCTCGGGAGTGGGCGGAAAAGCGGACGTAGCACGCCCCGCATCAGCTTCCGTAGGCTATTGACCCATGACCTTAAACTATTGTCTCTCTCATTGTCGTGGCCGAATTTTCAGGCAGCTGCTCGCAGTTTCAAGCTCCGCGTGAAAGAGTAAAGATGGGTGACAGCCGGGCTCTCAGTCTGGGTCCAAAAGGACCCAAACAACGGTAAAGGGTTAAAATAAGCCTATGGAGTGTGTTTACTGCGAAGTTGATGCTGCGTGTGTGCGCAGCCCCGTGGTGCAGATACTTTAGATTAACCCTTTACCGTTGTGCTCCAATCAGGGCATATTTGCGCACCTCGGGAGTGGGCGGAAAAGCGGACGTAGCACGCCCCGCATCAGCTTCCGTAGGCTATTGACCCATGACCTTATACTATTGTCTCTCTCGTTGTTGTGGCCAAATTTTCGGGGAGCTACTCGCAGTTTCGAGCTCGGACAGTAAACAGCAAAGATGGGTGATAGTGGCACTCTCTGTCTGGGTCCAAAAGGACCCAAACATTGGTAAAGGATTAAAGGATATTTATGTATGTTGGTATCAAACATTGCTGAAAAGGTGCCCTTTTATTTTACCCTCCTTCTGGAAAGGGACAAAAACAAATCCCCCAGATCCCACTCCCCATTCCCCTTTGACAGAAACACTGACAACTGGATCCCCCCTTTAGTTGGATTAGAGACACTTAAACAAACACATGGGTCCTCCTCAATAAGTCAACTCTTTAAGAGCCTAGTTGTGTGTTTTTACTTACACTCATTGCTTTGTGGTTTCAGGTTTTGTCTTTGCATATCAATTTAGCACCTGCAAAACTTTTTGTTTTGGTTGTGTCTCCCTTCTTTGCTTCTTAACTGGTAACTGTTCACTCTGTGATGGCTTTCTAGGCCCTTTTGAGTGAAGACTGAAGAGATGACTATTGTCAGATTAATAAACAATCACACAAACAATTTTCTATACAGCAGCAGAAAAAAATTACTTCTGGTCATTTTTTAATGACATTATCACCCGAAACCCATTCAAAGTAATTTCCCTTTATACAATACCGACTGCCTCACTGAAAATTATGCTAATTTGAAGACAAAGGAAGAAAAGAACATATAACTCAATAATCTTGTACTATAAATTACTTTCTTACAAATGGATGGCATTTTTTTTATATTCCATGTTCCACCAATTCTCTCTTCAGCCAGATCTTTGCTGTCTCTCCTGTCCTCGGAAATTCTACTCTCTTGCAAACAGTCTCCGCTGAAGAACAATGGATCTACTATATTATCTGGAACACTCCTCAGTTGCTTGTTTGCTAACTGCCCATAATAAATATCTACAGTCCTACACAGCTGTAACTTAATCAGTTTTGCGTTATCATTGCTGGCCTACCATCTATCGTTTTAGATGTTACTTTGCCATCTTCTTCAACTGTTATTGTCTCCTGTCCATTTTCAAGAATTCTGAAATGTAAAATGGAGTTCGTTAGAATGGATTTATGATGATGTGTGTTGTTAAATAGCATTACACTCAGGCTTCAACAAGTCCCTTCTGACAGTCCAGGACAAATATACAGTTTCTTGAGAAAGTGCACTGCTAATGTGATTATTGTAGCCCCCTGTCCATGTACAGTACCCCAGTGAAAACTTGCTCTAAATGTGAATATCGCAACCTGCAGTGCAGGTGCCGGAGCAAAATCTCCCCCACAAAGGTGTGCGAAACACAAGCCGACTTGAAGAACAGCTAGCACTGATGGACAAGTTATGAAAAGAAAATTTTTCACAGCCTGAACACATCCAGTGTTTACAAATGTCAGGGTTCGTACTCTTTTCTCAAGATAAAATTCAAGCACTTTTCAAGGACTTTTCAAGGTGTAACTTGGTTTTTCAAGGACATCAAATTGCTCTTTAACAGAGCACTCCCAAATTTTTTCCTAATATGAAATACTTGAGCACACTTTGAGGTTTTCAGGGAAAAAAATCATTGATGCAAACCATCAACATTGTACAAGACAATCTGTAGTTGAAGGGACATTTTGCAGATTTTCATAAAAAGTACTATAGGGCCCACATGGAACCTTGGACCAAAACGCCCCAAAATGTAAACAGATCACTAACCAAGCATCACTACCACAGGCCTTCAACTCCATTCAAAATTACCTGGAGGAAAAGTTAACCACTTGCAATACTTCACAAAATAGACCCTATGGTCCACCTTGGGCCTTGGACTCCAAACACCTCAAGAGTCAGGAATAACTAGTCTTTAAACAGGACTCTATGCTATGTCCACCTTGTTTTACTCCACACTAGAGTAAGTCCCACTGTTAAGTGTAGTACATGGTCCTGTTCAAGAACTAGGAATAATTAACCTGAAGGTGCCACTAAGTGAAATCATGATCATTGTAACAAACCATCAACATTGCACAAGACAATCTAAAGGAGTAAACAATTCACAGAATTTTATAAAAAAGGGTCATAAGGCCCACATGGAAACTTAGACCTAAGCTTCCAGAACCCCGTATGATCACTAATCTAGTTCCACTATATCAGGCTGGCAGCTCTGTCTAACATTAAGTTGAGGAAGGACTGACCATTTTGCAATATTCCACAATATGGACCATGATAGGGCACATTTTGGGCCTTAGACAGAAACTTTCTATACACAAAGAACTATTAAAAGAGGATCACTAGATCAGTATGACCAATCATCCACATTGTGAAACACAATTTGTAGGAGGAAAAGGATTTTGCAAACTTTCATGGAATGGGCCATATTGGCCCGGGCCCATGCATTTGGACCCTTGTACAAAAATTCAAGAATGTCGTAAACAATCCACCAGGCAAGCATCCTTATTTCAGGCTGTTAACTGTTTTAAAAATTAAAAGAAAAAAATTATTGTGTAATATTTTACAACATGGACCCTACGGACCATATTTGCCTTTGGACTTACAATTTCTAAACACCCTGAAGGTACTAGTTATAGAGTATCACGCACTATGACAAAACATCAGCATTGTACAAGAGAACTGCTGGAGGAGAAGCATTTTGCAGTTTATCATAAAATGGGCCACATGGGACCTGCGTCCAAATTCCTAAGCACCCTACATGGGCCTCACCACCCAAGGAACACTGTGCCCAATTTTCAATCACATTCATGAAACCACATTGGAAGAAAAACATTTTAAACAAGTGTGGACAGAGAGATGGATTGAGTCATGCTGCCTGATAAGTATGAGCTTTATTTGTAAGAAAGGGTACAGTATACCTGGGCCCTGGCAAAACATAGCTCACTTTGGGCTAATAGTGGCACCCTCTTCAGATTTTAACTATATTTTGTAATAGAAAAGCCCTTCCCGTCAAATTCATTATCTTCTGTGCTTCTTGTGCGCAAAACAAGTGTTGCACTTGTCCATTAACGATCCTGAAGGCATCATTGCACTTGTTTCACACAAGCAACTTAGCCTAACACACTATATGATAGGCAAAGTGGAGCCTATACACGGAAAATTTTGCCGATTTTTGTTAAGTGCCTGATCGTTTTCTGATCATAAAATCAATGGGTTTAGATGGTTTTAAGGTGAATTTGCCAATATTTTAGATGATAAGATGTCTGTGTACATGTGTTTGGTAAATGTGGTTTTGTAAAATTCAAGCACTTTTCAAGGACTATGATGAAAAAGTACAAAATTCAAGCACTTTCAAGGCCTTGAAAATGAATGATTTAAATTCAAGGACTTTCAAGGTTTTCAAGGCCCCGTGCGCACCCTGAAATGTCTACTGCATATGCCAAATTCATCTACAAGATGACCTTGTTAAATCCTCGATTTCTGATATTCCAAGTGCATTGCTATTTAAATTTCCATTCCCAAAATTCCCAAAATGAGGAATTGCTCATCAGTCAGAACCTCAAAACCAACAATGACCAAATCAACTCTCAACTATTAAACTGTAGTATCCTATGCACTGCATGTGATTCTATTGTACAGTCAGTACTTCATGTATCCTGGTAAATCAAATACTTCCTTAGCAAATGATTTACACTTAATTACAAGAATAATAGTCCAGGGTCAAACTATGTTTGGTATGTAAGAGAGGATAACATTCTACGCCCTCCGTGGAATTTTTATTTATTTCCTATGTTGGCTTCTCAAGATATTAATTGAAATTAAAGCATTTTGTACCAAAAGCAAACTGGAAGCAAGTAGGCAAGACCGCATGTTCAACGCTGAAGGCCAATAATTTCTTTTCTATAAATTTACCTCCAATTTTATACCACAGACTCTGATACACTGATACCATAAATGCATCCTAAGCAATGGATTTTGAAAAACTTATATGCCATAGCAGGCTTCCCAACATTTGAAAGCTGAAAATCTTACTCTACTTTTATGAAGTAAAAGTGTATGCCAGCCTGGGGGAGGTGTTCCCCTCCCCTTTGGAAAATTTTTGGCAATGCAATATGGGCTAGATGCAATATGGTGCAACATTTGGTGCTGGATTTGAATGAAATTTATCTTCAAAAAAATCAAATTTTCTAAGAAGGGTTCTCATTTTTCTTGCTTGGTGAAAACTGAATAGGCCTAGGCCTAGTGTCACTGATATTATCCAGCTGCAATGACACCGCAGGATTTCACAGAGCTCCAACAGTAGCAGTGATTAATCCTGATGTCGTTATTTAAAAGATTTTCCCACAACTTGCAAGTCTTATTTTGTTCTCTTGCCTATTTGTCAGATACGGTATCCTAACATGCAATACATATTACACAAATCCCCACTTAGGCCTTAGGTTAAGTTTATTGCTACAGTTAACCCTGCATGTAGCCTATGTATTGCGCTGGAAACATTGTTAGGCCTAATTTTAGTTAAAACTTGGAAGTCCCATATATCACAAAAATTGCTTTCAGGCCTTTAACAAAATGAAGAGAAAATGTAGGATCGGTATCGGCCACTATGATGATCTACCTTTTGTTGATCTTCAGATCCTGGATCAAAGGCCTGCCTAGGCTAGATCATAGTAGATGTTCAGTCACTCAAAACACCACAGCTAGCTGCTAACCAGTAGCTAAAGTTAACACAATTTTGTAGCAGTGCCAGGGCTGCCTGCCAGGCAATGTACCTCTTACGGCCAAACCTTCCTGACATTTGGCCAAATCCGAGGTCTGGCCATCCATTCTCACCAAGAAGGATTTTCAATGGCCAAATAACCAATCTTTTATGCCAAAGTGCCAAACTTGAAATTTGAAGCTTGTGATATCTGGCAACAAGACAGTCTCCAGACTTAAGTGCAATTCATGTGGTATTCAACTGTGCATGTAATAAATGGGCATATAATACGAGACTATGGGGTGGCACAGTTTAGTTCATGGTACGAGCGGCCGTACGTAGACGTACTTACGTACGTAGATAGGAAGCAAAGCACACATTACTTTTGTCACACTGATTGATTCTACTTTTTGCACGTTCATTTCATACTTAAAATGGCCAGGCGCACACACACACACAATGTAGAAAATTGCTTGCGTATGTATTCAGGCATGAGCCTGGCATTTCAAAAAAAAAAAGAGGAAAATTCACCGCCGGGGGGTAACAGCCCACCTCAGCCCCACCATGGTTGGGGCTGAGGTGATAAAATTTTGAAATTTTGGAACCTTGGATTACAGGGAATGCACTCTATAAAACACAACATTTTTGTTAGCGTTGCCTTGTAGCCTGTTCTTAATTTGTCATCTCATTGTTCTTACCCAGTTAAGTGGTTAAGATTTCTTGGTAGGCTAACTTTTTATTGGGCTAATAGTGACTGTAATATTACTAGCAAAATGTTCATTAAATTCAATTTTAAAAGCCAGGCCAACAAGACTAGGCATGGCGTTGCTCGGTGCTTACTACTATTACCAATTAATACTACTGTAGTGGGCTAACGTTTGGCCTAATGTTAGGCTTGTCATATGTAAACTGGCCTTTGCCTGTATAACGAAACATTGGCCCAGGTTATTCTTAACGAAATCTTTTAAAAATGGATTCAATGCATATGGATAATGCAGTAACAACAGACAGAAAGTAACACCCGATTCCTGTGCAATAGACAGACAGAGCCTAACAAACGCAACTCACTGTACAAGAAGCTATAACTTAGTAGGCCTAACGTTACAGTGTTAGGCTAGGCCTAACGTTAGTCGTTACACTACACAAGAAAGACATCGCTGGACGATGTGTCAAACGGCATTCATATATCAGATTATTCAAATGTTCAATCCATTCCAGCATTGACTAACATGAGAGCCACTTGTTTTTGGCAATTTTGTCAAAGACTACACATCGAGAATCTCTTTTATCTTGAATTGATTTGGAAATGTAACTGATGTTCCGTGCACATGCAGCAGGCATGCAGTTCAATGCATGCGATACTACAATTTACTACTGTACCAGCTGTACGATACGGAGGACGATCGCGAGGCCCTTTCGATTCCTTGCGCGATTGCAATATCCATGCCTGCACAGCTATGTACGTTCTATAAATTTGACAACGGTCGTGCATAGTATCCATCTAGGAAATAAAGATAACTGTGAAGGTGTGCACACATACGCACGCACGAGCATGAGTACTATACAGTATCCGTAATCTTCCTTGTTTCATGAGCTTCTTCTTATACAGGTTATGTCTGCGTTTTTACCCGATTTTATCGACACAAATAATTTTGATAATATACAAAAAAGCGGAACTGTAATTTTTCCGCGGAACCGCGACTAAAAAAACGCGGAAATCCGTGGAAAAGAGGAAAAAGCTCATGTCTGATGTATTACAGTAGAATTTTTCAGAAAACCCCCAAAAAACTGAACAAATACGATAAAATCGGACTAGTTGGCAAGCCTGCCATAGGGGCAAGATAGAATCCCTGACCTTTGCATATGTACTTATTGCTTGCATTCTTGCTAAAAATGAAAACTATTTTTAAACTTAATTTGACACTGCAATTGCCCCCTATCCCCCACCCCAAAACGGGGACCCTCTGGAAGCCATCTTGTCCCCTAAGTACCTTGTAGGCTACCAATCCAGCTATACATTGTCAACTACACATTGCATTCATCTGCCCTTTTAATCCTTAAAAGAATAGTCCAAAAGCTCCAAAAAAAAAAAAAATGCTAGATGTATGAGTTCTTTCGAATGCTGTGCCCTTGCCAAGGTGCTATGGACTATTCTTTTAACTGTTGCATGCATTCTTGCCAAAATTGACAATCTTACAACTATTTTGAACTTAATTTGACGGCAACTACCCTTTCAGGCACCAGCCTGAATTCAACTTACTTTGTCGTTTTCACTCGTTTTCCATCGATGAATTTCGTACTTGTGGATGTTTTTCTTACATTTCCTCCTCCAGAAGGTCCAAATGCGGAGGTAGAGGAGAAAGATGCAAAACTATACAAAAATAAAGGAAAAAGCACGATTACATAAACAGCTCCCTCATTTAAAATAGTACAGGCATCAACACTGTTGCCACAAAAAGTGACCATATTAAAGGCCAAATCCTCTCGCTCCTAACTACAATTTTTCAATTCATACACAAAAAATCTAAACTGGCACAGCTATTTGATTGACAGCAAGTTCAAAACATGCAGAGTACTGTAACCTGTATTACACAGCAGGTACTGTGCTGAGAATGTTTGATCAAACATTGGGGTGTTGTATAAACTGAGACTGTGTCTGGATAAGAATGAATTTTAGACAGTTCAGAGAATAATTCATCCAGTATCACATCACATGATTTTGCTACACTAGATGGATGAATTGCTATAAAAATGCAAAATTGTGTAGCATGACACTAGAAATGAATAGCAAGTTTTAGCCATCTCAAGTTGACCACTCTTTATCCAGAATCTATCAGAGAACTTCCTGTTCAGGCTGTCTTGAGATCAAAGGGGTTTGAACCCTTTTAAAGACTGTTTGGTCAATAAAGCAAGTTTGTTTGTAAAAGGGATTAACTGATGCAATGATAGAGATAAGCTTCACTGTGGAGAAAAAGTCTTTTTCATGGGTAATATGGGCTAAAATATGTCCTATTCAATTCTAGGAGCATGGCAGATTTTGTACATTAAATATATGGGTTTTTAATGATTTTGTGATAGAGGGTTTCAGAAACAGCCATGTTGCCCTGCAAATTTTGAAAACTAAATTTTTACCTGCAGTTGTGGGAGGAAGCTGGTTAGGTAAATTGAAACTGTTGGGTGACCTGAAGTAAGAGGATAAGGCCTTTAAAAAAGATTTTTTTTTTTTTACTTGAAAGGCATGTCTGTCCTGAGATTATACATAAGACAAAAGTGTGGTGATTGCATTGGACTTCATAAAGTCACAAAAGCAATGTGCTTTCAGTAGTTCATGCCTGTGATCAGGGAAAAATTTATCGGGTATTGCATCACATCTTGCTACACAAAATGGACAAATTGCTATACAAATGCAAAATTGTGTAGCAGATTTTCTACATTAAACGCATGGGTTGTTTATGATTTTGTGACTGAAGAGCTCTGAAACAGCAAAATTGCTATGCAAAATTTGAACACTAAATTATTCCCTGAGTGATCTCTAGCAACAGACAATTGTTGGATAAAGTTAGCTACTGTAGTTACATGAGATTTTGCAGCTCACTTTCTGATTGGTTTAAGTTGGGCCAGCAACTCCCTTTTTGTGAGTGAATGCAAAGTAAAGTAGCTGTTTTGTGCACTTGTTACAGTGCTTTTATTCTGTGTCTTCTTGGTTTTGTTAATCTGTAAGTGTTCCTGGATTGAAATTCATTAGCCATGAATAGAGATAATTTATTTAAGTATGTCCCCAGCTTCAATACTCATTGAGGCATACTCCCTGTGGGATATTTTAATTATACAGTTCTTGGAGGCACAGTATGGTGTTCTTTGAAGCCCTTTCTATCGTTTTTGTCAACTGCTGTTTTTCAATGACATAGCAGCCACCCCTCTTTTTCTTATAGTTTGAAACCTCTGAGCAATCTGTTGATCATGTTTTGGCATTTTTATGGGAAAAAAATTGTACAGGTGATTTCTCGTGATAATTGAGCAACTTTAATTGGAACAAGAGCAAGCATCAAGCCCTTGTCACATGAAAATGTGGAAAACAAAAACTGAATACAGGGCAAAAAGCAGGCACACTTATTTGGATTAGCACATAGTAGACTATCCTATTTCATGAATGTCTATCACAGACTTATAAACATGTACTCGCATGTAATGTGCACATCCTATCCATAGATTGTCTCTATCGACTGGGACAAAAAAGGCGCACCAAGATGGCCGCCTTGAAGCTATAAATCGTCTCATTTGACAAAGACTGTTATATTTTAAACAAAAGTTTACTTTGAATGGGAGTCAACATCATATTCCTGTAATACCTGAAGTGATTTTGACCTCACCTTGCCATATTTCAAAAAATATTTCAACTTTCTTGCAAAATCTGGTAGCTGACCTGAGCAAGTCCAAACTTTAACACAAAATCATAGCAGACGCTTATCTTGGTGCACTTTTTCTCACACATACAGTATGGCAGCGACAATCTAATGTGCAATATGCTCTATCCATGTATAGGAAGTCCCTCTATTCATTATCAACATTTCTCACTTTTCATTTCGCTTCATTTGTTTCTTTGCAGTATGAAGCAATGATTACATATACAATAGTTACAGGTGAGCTGACAGATACTGTGTTGATACTACATGCAACGTCTAAAAAACCTTTGTACAGTAGGCTTGTGAGGCAGATCACTCCCATTCAATTGTAAAATTTGCAAAGAGTCAATGAATTGCACTGAATATGCAATATTTGTGTCCTGAAATATTTTGAAAGATGCTTAGAAGAGTAAGGGGAGGCAATTTGTAAGATTTAGCCGGTTCTATGAAATAAGTCTAGTTTGCCTACTTTTCCCCTTTAAATGAGCAATAGGGGATTGAGTATTGCTGACTTTTTAAAACTTCTTTTGAAAAAAAACTTTGAAATCATAAGAAAACTAATGCAAATGCATCAACATCAAATAAGAAACAAATTATAAGATTTGAATATTTGTCCTAATTTGCATACTTACTTTGTATCAAAATCACTACCAAAACCCATGGTGAAACTGTCTCCATGGAAACCGTTGACATCAGTACTGGTTGTCATCAATGGATATTGTGAGATCAGGAGGATGGGTTGACAACATGCAAGGACAGACCAAGATGCAGAGGAAGAGAAATGTGTTGTTAGTCACTACATTCTACTACTACTACTTTTCCATCTATAGCAACACTGACAACATTAGTATGTACCTCTCAACTGAATGATGAGCCCCTTAACCCCAGGCATGGTCAGTCAAATGTGGGTCATTGACCAAGGCAGTATGACTAACATGTCCATTGCTGTTTCAATATTGTAGGTCAACAGTGACATACTGAATGATCCCCCTCTTTACCCCAAGCATGGTCAGTCCAATGTGAATCATTGACCCGGGACAGAATGCCTCATAAGTCAAACCCTAAGCTAATATTCTGCTGTCCCAGGGGCAAGTCATTGTTGGTCAATCATTAACTAACTCTCTAAATATGAATGGGTCACTATATGCATCATTATCCATATATTGTCCATCAATATGGTGACTTAACATTTCTGTCAGAAAGACAAGTCATGTGTCATCTTTGTGACTGAGGGGTGTGTCATTTTACATGAGAAGTCAGTAACAGGAGTGACTGAGGAGTGCATGAATGTACAAGGACACTGTCTGCAAATGACTGACCATGACTGACAATGACAGGAGTAAGTGGACCAGTTATTCAGTTGATAGGTACATTACACAGTGCCTCTACTTCTACTTTTGAAGAAAGTCCACAGACTTGATTGGCACAACAAGTAACTTTGTGGCACTCTATACATAAGGTTCCATGTCAACACTATTGCCAGCAGCTGCCTCAGCTTGGCTGCATCTATGTCAGCCATGTTTTACCGCTTCATGTATCACAATAACAGGATTAAGCTCATCTGCTATTGAAATATGTAAAATAAAAAACCATGGCTTCAGTCACTGCTAGAATAAATGTTCCTTCCCAACGGAAAAAAGTACAATTTGTCTACAATTTCAAATGAGACCTGCAAATTTCTTCCTGGTTGCCCAAAATATCAGTCCAAATGCTCAAATTTCTCAAGATGGAGCACCCAGTTTTCCAATGTTTTCCACCCATAGTTGCATCTGCTGCAGCTTGGCTGAGGGAGTTGGAGCTTGGCTATTTTGACATGGTACCTAAAGTCACAATCATTACAGGATACTGTACATAACACAGTTAATCAATATAGAGCAGCTGTTTATAAGCATGCATTTTACAGAGTTATAACATTTACTTGACAGTACATAATATTTCTGTAAACCAGTGTTGTAACAAGTCACGACTGGAGTCACTTCCTCTAAAAATGATCATGACTCGATAGAATTCAGGAGTAATTTCCCCATTGAAATAGTACAGTGACTCAAGTCAATGACTCTACTCGAGTCACTTAAAAGTTTGAAAACTGGTGACTCGAGTCACTAATCTAGTGACTCAATTACACCACTGCTGTAAACTTACTTCTTAAGTGTGGCTATTTTAAGTGGGGTTACCAGACGTCCTGATTTAGACAGACATGTCGTTCTTTATGTACTTGACAGGGCACAATATTTCTGTAAACTTACAACTAAAGTGTGGCTATTTTAAGTGAGGTTATCAGACGTCCCGATTTAGGCAGACATGACCTGCTTCTAGTGGTTTGTGATTGACTCTGAGTGGATTATTTGAATTGCCACGAATGTCTGGATTCCATGCATTTTTCACATAATTTGACAGGTTCTTCCTACTTTTGCTTTACAGTACATATTGAACCATCTTCATTTCATTTTATAATTTTGTCCATACAAATCAGTGGCATGTGCAGCATTTCTAAGGTGGGGGGGCACAACCTGTGATCCCCCCTGACTTGCATAGATTTTGATGACCTTTTTTTTTTCTTTTTTTTTTTCTTGCTTTTCTGCACTTCAGTTGTTGGCAACTAACTCACGTCAGCATACTTGTGCTATCCAAATTTTGGACGGCCCTTTTTTTTTTTTTGCTTTTACAACCATTTTTCTGGTGGTTAAGGTTTGAGTGTTCAGTGTATCTCTCCAAAACTGCAAACTTTTCATCTTCCTCTCAAACCCTTGAACCTGTAAATCCTCCAACTGACTTCAGAGGTGGGGGGGGGGCTGTGCCCCCAGCCCCCCCTTTAAACATGCTACTGATACAAACACAAATACAAAAGAGGTTCCATAAAGGCGGTATGATGCTAGAACAGGCACTTAAGTCCTTAATGAAGTTGGCAACTTTACCGGAAAAAAAAAGAAAAAAAGATACATATTTTTGCTTCCAGTCACTCTTGAAAACCAAATAGTATTCTAAAGGGAACAGGGACCCTGCCCCAGACTGGCAATTCCTGTCTTCTTTTTCAGAAAATGAATACAGTAACCCTATTCTGAAGGAAATTTGATTTCACTACCTTAACAGATATTTGAACAAACTGGATGCATATGGTACAGCAAATTTACAATGCTGCTTCAAATACATCTTTCTGTTCAAGTGCAGGAAATACTTAAGACTTACAGTACAGTGAGCTTATTTAGACAGAGTGTACTTGAAGAAGATCCAGACTGGCAAACTTATTGGTTAGCCCTATTGTACAGTCTGATTAACACACATGGTACATCACCCCTTACCAGATTGCCTTTTGCTGTCAATCTAAACAGATAGAAAACTCAAGGGTTTCATAGAAATTTGTGCATTGCAGTAAATATTTTGTTTTAGAAAGTTTGGAAAAGGGGTGGAGGCTCTACCCAAGCTCTTCTCCGCTTTCAACTGAGGATTATTTTGGAATATAGATCCTTTGGTCTTCTGGATCATTGATCTAGAAAACCTGCTATCTAGTGAGCCATGCCCTAATATGACACATACCTGAAGTATATGGCCAAGCAAGAACTCTATGTAAAAGATGTTGTATGCATCTCTCCCAATTAGCCATGCTGACTGTTAAACCCTGTACTCCCATTAAAGTACCTAAAGAGGAACTTTAATCACCCAAAATTTGGCTAAGTGTAACTCAGCATAACTGGAACAGCTGCAGCATAACCGAGACAGCTGCAGCATAGCTGAGGCAGTGCAGTCAAGGTGAGGCAGCTGCAGCATATCTGATGCAGCTGCAGCATAGCTTAGACAGCTGAAGCATAGATGAGACAGCTGCAGCATAGCTGAGACAGCTGCAGCCAAGGTGAGGCAGCTGCAGCATAGCTGAGGCAGTGCAGCCGAGGTGAGGCAGCTGCAGCATATCTGATGCAGCTGCAGCATAGATGAGACAGCTGCAGCATAGATGAGACAGTGCAACATAGCTGAGGCAGTGCAGCACAGCTGAGACAGCTGCAGCCAAGGTGAGACAGCTACAGCATATCTGGAGCAGCTGTAGCATAGCTGAGACAGCTGCAGTATAGATGAGACAGTGCAGCATAGCTGAGGCAGTGCAGCATAGCTGAGACAGCTGCAGCATAGATGAGACAGTGCAGCATAGCTGAGGCAGTGCGGCACAGCTGAGACAGCTGCAGCCAAGGTGAGGCAGCTACAGCATATCTGATGCAGCTGTAGCATAGCTGAGACAGTGCAGCCAAGGTGACGCAGCTGCAGCATAGCTGAGACAGCTGAGACAGCCACAACATGTCTGATGCAGCTGCAGCCTCACTGATGTAGTTGCAGCCTGTAGTTTTGATATGGTGCATTACGATGACTTAACATTGTTTCAGTGAAACAGTTTGAAACAATATCATATTAATGACCTTAACATCTTAGCATGGGTGGAAAAATTTGGGAAGGCCGGAGACTTCTTTCAAGGGAATTTGGGCATTTACCAGAAACTTCAGCAACTGGAGTGAAATTTTCCTCTTTTTTTGCATAGGAGGAATTTGGGAATATTAATTTTCATCTTTGTATCCTAGTCCCATTTCATCATTAATGTACAATGCGATCAAAAGACTAATGAATGATACCCACGGAAGATACTGCATGACACACTTTGATGGTTCCCATCACTATCTACACGTCACACTGTTACCCATCCCCACAACTAGCTAGCGCTGGCACAAACGAACTTCCCCAATTAAAAGCTAGGTTTACAATATTTGCCAACCACAAAAAAATATATATAAAAATTATTACAATGAGGTTATTACACTTTGACATCCACATTTGTGGGTTTTTTGAGTAACTCACACAATTTAAATGGGTAATACTTGTTCCTCCATAATAATGCTAGGGTACAGTAGTTTGGGCATGACTTTGGAAAAAGTGATTGAAAATGTCTAAATTCACATTGTTGGACTAATAGACAGTGCAAAGTGCTCCTGTATGCACTTATGTAAGGTAACTTTAGAATAATATTGAGGGCAAATTTACAACCCAGTACTATCATAATGCAGTGCATATTTTCCAGACAATGCCCTGTGACAGTTCACTGCTTCCACTAAATAAAATCAGACACCAAAACGAAACTCCCCAGATGTTGCAACTTGGATAAAAGACAATAACCTTGGCACTGCACCTTCAATAGCAAATTCAATAAAAATGCAGGAATTAAATTTTCAAAGAAATTGTGTCTAACATCAAATACTACCACCAAAAGCGAAACTAACAAAATGGGAAGTGCTTCTACTCCTGCAGTGTATTTAATACTATATTTCCATATGGTAAAAGATTTCACATGGCGAAATATTAACCTTTAACGATATTCGTCATGACTCCCCTAGTTTCTGGGGAAAAACTGCGGTTCCCAATTACAGAACCCTACCACTGGTTCATTACACTAATAAGCTGCTTTAATGAACAACAGCTTTGATTACCATTCTTGTTCAATAGAAGCCCAACATACAGTCAGTGGCTCAAATAAGTGCTGGCCAAAATTAGTGCTGGCCAAAATGGGATCAAATTACTCAAGGTGCATGAAAGGGTTAGATCCCCTTTCAGTTTCATCTGACATAAACTGCTATCAAGTGTCATCCTTCAGGGCTATTGTAAAATGCTTGAATGGGCATCTTATTGGTATTGATAACAGTTCTTGACAAGATAAAGTAAAGGATAAATTTTCCGAGATATGCACCAGCAGCAGTACAACTTTTTTCAAACAGCAATTACAAAGGATTGTGGGACAGGGTTTTGGTACTTTGTGTCTTTGTCCATGGCATTTTACTGTGGCAAAAAATGACACATAACCAACATTCTATCCAATCACACAATCCATTGTAATAACTGTTTGAAAAAAAGTGTCTATGGTAAAGTTTAAACCAGCAACTTTGCTAAAGAAGCAAGACTGATTATTTCAAGAAACTGCAGAATAGATGCGCAATAACTCTTGTTTGTGACATAGACTTGAATTGACTTGCCAAAACCTTTCAAGAAAATGCAGGACAAAGCTACTGTTTGTATACACTAGTTTGTTATGTGAGCATAGGTGCGTTTTAAGAATGCAGGAGGGGTAGTTATGCTATCTTCACTATTCTGAAAAGTTGCTTTATGAGTTGTAAGACCAGGACCTGCACCCAGCTTCTAATGTACTTTTCCGTTTGCAAAATAATAGAAAATACACAGCCCATCTGAACACTAAACACAGACAGACAGAACATTTTACAAGTTTTACATTGAAAGTGAGAGCTATTACTACAAAGCATAATTTACAAATGACACCACAATTTGCAATGGAATAAACCTTCTCAAAGACAGAAAGGTCATCTTTTTTGTTGCAAAGATGCTTTATATTAGGAGAGAAACAAATAGGCACACCTCATAGCATTAGACAGCTGCCACTAATAGCAGTCAGCAAAGTAAATTTAGAGAGCACCATTGCTGCTTCTTTTATGAAACATGATGACATTTTTGTAAGCCGTTCTATTTGCCTTATGTCAAGTCTTCTGCAGATCCATTTTACCAAACAGTTTGTGTCGATGACTAAAGACCTAGCTCAAAATACTGTAGCAATAACAAAAAGGATTGTGACATAGAGTTTTGGCATGCTGTACATCGTTTTTGGTAACAATCTAACACCTTTTATAGCTTACTCCAACAATACACCCCACTGTTTTTTTGTAATTCCTACTTCCCCCTTTGGGGTGGGGTTGTAGACAATGCCCACGGTATTTCCCCCTGACGTAAGAGATGACTAAAGGGAAACCAAATCTGAACTTGGCACCATACTTGAAAATACATTTAAATTTTGAACTTTTTATGGAGTTGACTGACACCATATTATCACACATTCATGTTGTTTGTGTCGTTAAATCTCGTCTAACTGACAAATTGTAATTCCTACTTGGAATAAGGGTCCAGTTAGAGGTACACTACTGTAGCAAAGCTTTTATATTTTCCACATGATGCTAAGCAGGTGTTGTAGAGTCTAAGCACAGCATGGAGGTACTACCCGAAGGTGCTTCAGTCCAGTCTGCAACCAACTACGTTAACTGGGCAGCCAATTTTAGTGGCAAGTCTTTGCCAAATGGGAGGAAAGCCAAAGCACTCTGAGCAAAACCCACCAACATCCAGCAGGATTTGAAACCATGTACATGTGAAACACTGGTACACAGCAGCTGGAATAGACCACTTTGTCATTTGATGACCTCCCCCCCCCCCCCTCCTTTTTTTGGACAGGAGAAATAGTTCTTCTTTTAATATACTGATCCAATTATTCTCAGACATAATTAAGGAAATATTCCTGTAACAATCCATAAAAAGACCCAAGGAGTACTCAGTTCCTTTGTCTACCACAAACAATTTGCACTTCTTACCATTTGCAACATCATTCAGGTTCACTGCTATTAACTACACTCACAAATGGATTAAAAAGCAGTCTTTCAATATCAAGGAAATTACCAGCAGCCAATAAGAAATTCAGGGAAGAAATCAAGATGACTGGTTAGCAGTTTGCAGGAACAGATGCTGGTACTAATAACTTTCTTAAGTACCATTAAATATTATGAAAAGTTGTCTTTTTATTTACAAGTCTATATCATGGAGTTGGAATTTTAATCAATTTGCATATTGTTTTGCAAAGGGCATGCATATCTTTGGCTCTTCACAAGGAATCAAAGGACCTTTAAGCCTAAGGGACAATAAGCAGATACAAAAAAAAACAAATTTATTGTAATTAAAAAGACTAGCAATGCTGAAGCGATAGGGTGGTAGTGGAAAACCACCACTGTGCACTTCAAGATGTAGTAGACAAAATGGAACTATGTGCTTAATGCATAACTCTTTTAATCTTATTAAACCCCGGTTAAGTTCAAAATGTTTGATCTTTGCTGTAAAATCGTGAATTCCAACGGAATTGCCCAGTTTCTTCTCCTGTCAAAGTATCGGCTCCATGATCACAATATGGTATTAAAATACTTGTGGTGTTTCTAGACTGTCTGAGACCGACTGCATGGTCAAGAGGTCCAAGCACTGGACTTGCAGGCAGGAGGTCAGGAGTTCGAATCCCAGGCCGGTCATAGCAATGACTTTAAAAATGGAACCTACTGCCTTTGTGCTTGGTGCTCAGAATAAGCAATGGAGTAGGGAAAACAACCCAGTGAGCCACAACAGGAAAAAAGGCCATGGTCAGTTTAACTTGAACCAATAGGTTGGAAACTGGGCTGTAAAGCACCATCAAACTGTCTGAGATTGTTTGAACACTTTGAATAAGTGTAGGTGTTTATCAGCAGACTCACCCCCCCCCCCCCCCGGCCATTTTGTTGCTGAATATGAGGGCTGAACCCGGGGAAAAACTTCAGGGGGATAGTACAGACATTGACTATGAAGAGGGTCACCCTCATTTACTGTAGCATGTGGTGTATTTACAATTTGGAAAACTCAGGGAAGCAGTTGTTCCCCTGTTTCCCATACTAAGTACCTGAATATTCAAATAGTATGTGTAAAACTGCAGTTCCCCCTCCCTTGTGGCTGGGAATGCATTGTCATTAGAAACATTTCATATACCTTAAGGTTTTAAAACATACAGTTTTGGGTGCGTTCAGGCAAGAAGAAAGCTGCAAGCGGGATAAGGAGAATTTGAGATATTGGAATTAAAGAAGAACATAGAGGGTTTGGATTTAATGGGCATATTAGTCCCCTATTAAATGTATACATCAGATCTTCTGTTTGTAACTGATTAAAGATAAAGGACTTGGAGTGATATAACAGTAGATCTATGGGAGACAACCTGGGTGGGGTCAGATCCACTATTTGACATCAAATCTGTATCTGATTTTTTATTTTTATCCTTGCTAGAACAGATAATCAGATTCAGTGCAAGCAATTAAAATTTGAAGTGTAAATGCTCTAGGATCAACAGTGACCAGAGAAAAATGGTAACTTAATATGATTCCTTTGACGGTCACTCCCAATAAAGCACGCATTCAAGCACTGAGGACAATCAAAGCACAAGTCAATGCCCCAGGAAATAGGCACAGATGCAATTTTATCTTCTAAAAAGATAGGACAAGCAGAATCGGGCCTTAAGTTCTAAGATTTTCCAGGTGTGCTAAAAATTGCACTTCTCTCGAAAGTTAGCAGTGTGGTAGGTGTGCTGTTTTATTAAAGTTTAATAAACTTATATGAGCTCCCATCTTCATCTAGGTGGGCAAAAAAATCACACTCCTCACAGTGATTTGAGGAGAGTTATGGAATGCAATCACACTTGCATGCCTCAAAATTCAAGGCCTGCAGTTAAGTTCACCATTGGTTACATCATTTCCCAATTCCCATACATAGTTTGGCAAGGAAATTTGCATGAAGAGAGAGACCCAAGTGACAGGTCCTTTGTGTCAATGAAACAAAGGACCAAAGAGAGTGACTGATGACTTAAATGGCATCAAATGGACAACACCCCAACCTTCCACTTCAACTACAGGGTTTCTAATTTCTACAAGAAAACTGCAAAGTTGATGTTAAATAATTTTTACCACTTTTTTTAAACATTTTAGTATTTGTTAGTATTTTGCAAGAGCAAGCATTGCTAAGAGATTGATATGCAGGCAAAGGTGAAAATCTGCTTGATTTTGGGATAAGTTTTGGAAAAAATACTCTTAATTCCAGACAAAAACTCTACCAACTTTTCCATCTCTGATTACTGGTCATGGTGCTTACACAAACACATAGAAATGTCACATTTCCACAATGTAAACCAGTTTCCAATGAATTTTATAGAATTATTCCAATTATTATTAATGCCACGTTCCTATGAATTACTCAAAAGTGACACTGTCTCTAATTTTGTAAATCTGAGAGGCAATGTGATGGTTAGGACAGCTGTATTGAAAGGTAACAAATTCAATTTCGATATTAAATTGTCTGGTCAAAGTACTGTCAATTAAATACTGTACAACTGTTTTATTTGCTTCATGACAGTGTGAAATTATTCAAAATTGGAAAATTTCAACAATTTGGTTTAATTAATTTTGAAACATATCGAATGGAGTAAGCACATCACTCAACAATGCCATTTGAACATTCACATTTTTACCATCACAAATTTTCCAAGAATGCTGGACAGATTCTTTGGCTACTGGTGGAAAAGTCGCAAAAACATGACATAGGATAGGATAATTGTATGCTGCATGCACCATGAAAGATACCTTACCCTTTGTTGGGGATATACCCCCAGACATCCCCGAACGGATTGATAAGGCCAAGGGCATCGTATGAACTAAAATGAGGTGAGCAACCAAGGAGACAGAAGTAAAATGATATGGGTAGAAATTAATAAGGAGACAATTCTATAATATAGCGGGGTGTGCCTTGGATAACTGGGAACACTGACAGTTACTGTGAGGGGGGATAGGGGCATCTTAAAAGGAAGATCATAGGTGATTGCTCTCTATAGGAAACCTGAATCTGTTTATCTAGGCTATAATGCTTTTTAACATTTGCCTATGCTGAAGGGAAGGAGGTGCTGAGTAGGATTTGTGAACATTTTGATTGGTACTAAGAAATTATGTATAGTGCCAGGCAAGGCAGCAGCATATGCTAATGAGCCTATACATAAATGGGAAGGGGCATAGCATGACCTTATGAGGTCCATGGATCAGGGGTCAAATATGTTGGGAAGCTGAGAGGGAAATTTAAGTATCTGGATGGAAATGTTGGTCATTTAGCAGCAATTTCCCTTTTCTGTACATGAAAATATTGGGAAAATTGTGGAAAGTTTTTTCCCTTCCTGGGAAGTAATTTTACCCCTTATCAACATGTTTTCTAGGCTTCCCTGTGGACAAGGGTCTCCAGAGCCCACTTTTCTAAGAACTCTCCAGTTTTGATTGGACAGGTAGAGAAGAGGTAAAATGAGACCTTGCATGCAAAAGCATCCACTGGAGGCCATTTCTACAATCACATAATCCAAAAATGAGGATTTGATAGGTTGGTTGGAATCTCCCAATTTATCTCCACCTGGTTCCACCCACTAAGTAAGCAAATGTAAGCCAATGTAGATGGGTCACAAGGATGAATGAATACGTGTCCAACATTTGACACAAAATAAAGAAGGCATAGACTTGGGTTTACCAAGTATCACTAACTCCATAAAATCCTATTTCTTCCTCCATTGATTAAAAGCTTTGTCTCTACCCCTCTTTACACCTTGCCTGCTGAAGCCACCATACTACAGTACAGGGGGAAAATTGAAAACAAGACAATGTGCTGACTTTATGATAATGGCGTACCAACAAATTATGATTATTTTTACTTGGCGAAAATTATGAATATATAATTTTCAAAATTTAAATAGACAATACTACTAACCTGATTGCCATTTAAAATGAAGACACTGACCTTTTTTTAAAAACACAATTTAAAACAGTTTCCTAAAAGCTGTGACTCAGTGACAAGTCAATACTTACCCAGCCCCGGGAAAACCAGAGTTGAGAAAAGACGTCCTAAATAGGCTGCTTATTCCTCCTGTATTACCACTTCTTGACTCTGGGAAGAGAAGGATGAAAAATTATGAGCCTTGTTTTGTAGATAATGTATACCTACATGTCACTACTTAAGTTACTTGTGGCATTAAATGCTAATGATTACAAGTAACTTAAAACGAGGTATAATATTGAATTTGCTTTTACAGGACATTTTCACATCAATTTAAAACCCAGGTACATTATTATACATAGGCTAATCCAAAATAAATGCCCTGGTCTGCTTTAGAGGAAATAAGGTTCTCACAGAAAAGAATTCAGCTGTGTGACCCAAGGTCATACTACAGGGATATCGGATTGGATTAAGATCCCATTTTTGTAAATTTTAGTTAAAATCTCCTCCACCCATTGTCGGAAAGAACCGAAAATTTGTAATCCTGTGTTGAAGAATAGTAGGTATGGGAGGATCGCCAAAATGAAATGTAAACTATTTATTTTGTGACTTCACATTTACAAACAGTTTTTAATGGACTACACGTATCTAGTAAAAGCTGTCTGTGGTTGTGATGTCATGGAATAATTAGTAAAACTGAGGTTTTCGTAGTCCTGCGATACAGAACATGTATTTACACAAGCTGGCAAAGTTTTGATTCTTTCTCACCAAATATGGAGGAGATTTGTAAGTAAAACTCACAAAAATCAGATCGAAATATGATCTGATATCACCTTAATGTGACCTGGGTTTAATGCTAGACTATTTTGTTAGCCCAAACTTTCAAATATTGAAATGATGCAACTGCTTTTATCTTGTAATGCATCTTATTTAGGGGAGATCAACCTACTCTTAGAATTTCATGATGGGACTACATGGTTAAATTTTGATAAAGACAATTTCAGTGTATGCCATGCTAGGGCATTTCCAGCAAAATATTTCATTCAAGATATTTACTATGCTAAATGAGCTTGCATGGGTATGGAAATGACCTTCATAAAGGGATAGCCACTTCATCAGATTGTAAAACATCTAATGTTTTGGGCTTTAGACTTCAACATATTAGACTTGTTCACCAAAGCAATTGAATTTCAAGAAAAACACGCTCACCTTTCATTATTTCTACAGCTGTGCAACACATTAAAGGCCATTGCTCATCTACAATACCAAAACTACATTTTACATATGGGGTAGCAAACTTCTCCTTTAGTTCTGCTCTTTAAAAATTCTAAAGACAAATTAGCTTAGGCATATTACATGAAATGTATACAGTGTTTTGATTACAGGGTTTGTACAAATCCAAAATAACAAAGTTTTACGACTTGTCCATGATTTTCAAACGCCTTGAGTGATATTTTCAGGACTTTTAAAAACGGCCACATATCTATCTTTTCTTAACTTTGCTTTCTAAATTTTGATAGCTTTCCCATGCCTTTTTCAAAAATTGTACACTTTCCTTTACTTTACAGGCCCAGAAATTCAAATTTCAATTTTCCTCATCTTTATGGGCTGTGTATTACACATTACAGAGTCTTATATGCCTACTAGGATTCCAGCAACATTTGTCTGCACAAGGTAGAGTTTTAGACACGTCTTATGGGAGCGGCTGCAAGTAAATAAGTTGGGAGAATTGGAAAAATCTGGGGTGAGAAGACATGACCTCTAAACAGACCAACCATACTTTGACTACAATTTGGCCTAGACAAAACTCACCATGGAAGAAAGCTTCAAAAGGATCGTAGGTGCCAAAAAATTCTCTGAAAATATCCTCCGGTCTTCTGAATGCAAAGTGATGATGGGGTGCAAAATCACCAAAATCAAATCCAGGATCAACTGTAAGAATAGAAGATTGAAATAATGTTTGAAGTTTCAAACATTTTAATCTTACGCTTTCCACACAATTCTTACATGCCATGCCTTAGCTATTTCTTTATTCACAAAATGGAATGGCAAACAAAATAAACATAAGAACTTTTTTGCCTGGCAGACACCATGGGAGAGTTTCCTTGTTCTGAATTAAACATGGGATTTTTCTGTCTGTAAATCAGCCTCAAAGTACTATTGTATTACCAAATAGTGAGCCTGTTCCTCCACCAATAAAATTTTGTAAACCATATTTTTTACATGAAGCTATCCCTTCAGAGAATTTGTGTTGAGCAAAAGGAGGCGGATAATAAACAAGAGCCCAATGGGCACTGTGGTTCCTTGCTGGATATTATAAGAACTGTACAGCCAGTCTCCAAAATAGAGCTAAGCAAAAGCTCATATTCCATGTTTGTAACATCTTCACAAGGGGTATTCTGGTACTAATTTTACATGAAATCAATGATTAAATTTTTGTGGCCTTACTTACATTCAACTTGTACAAAGCTTGGTGATCCTTCAAAAACATTTCCTCATTTCCGTATGTATTTATGCTTGTAATCAAACTTGATATTATCACCAATAAACTCAATGTGGTCAGAGAGAGAAAAACACCCCTTGTACTTCTCTCATAAGTTATTTTTACCTGCTCTCAAATAAAACTTGCTATTACTTTAAAACAATCTACCATTTGTCCTGTTTGCTATCTCTACACAGAAAACAGGGTTTATTCAGCAGTTAAGCAGAAAGCAAGTGATTAATGGGGTGTAATAATAGAATGAGGATTAGGTTACCCCACAGAGCACAGCAGTATTAAAGAGACATACTGTATAATCCATGCATTGCTTTCACTGGCAGAGAGACCAGTTTAATGCAGTGTGACCTGTGCTCATTGAAATCTACAGATTTCAGTTATTGCCCTCTTAAAACTTTGAATGATCGAAAATCTGTGTACAACCCGAAGGAATCATTACTAAACGAACATAAAGGCCAAATTTCTGAGGTGTTTGGGTGTGTAAGCATGCAAAACCAGGTGAGGTAAAAATTCTCCTGAACCTATCTTTACCTAGCTTACAAGATTTTCAAAATAACATTTCCAGTGGTTGACCTCCAGTGACCTGGATGACCTTTGACCTTAACCAAACACAGATTGATTTGAAATCTGTCCTTTCTACCTTAAAATACTATGTTAAAATAGTTTTCAGTGTTTGGCCCCTGGTGACCCCAGATGACCCCTTGACCTTCACCAAACATATCAGATTTCATTCTTACACCATAACATATCCACACACCAAGTATGACATCTATCCAAGTTTCCTACCTTAAAATATCATGTTGAGAAGGTTTTTAGTTTTTGACCTCTGGTGACCCCAAATGACCTTTGACCTCCACCAAAAACAATAGGGCACACCTTCAAACTATGGCACTTCTATATACCAAGTTTCAATTTAATCCAACTTTCCCTTGTTGAGTTACAGCGTACCCAAGCTAGCGTCACAGACACACACACACACACACACACGCCAACCTGACTACATAGGTTCCTTTTGCTAACGCAAGGAACCAAAAACAGAAATTATGTCAATACAGTCATTTATAGTATTTGTCATTTATACAATAATGTCCAAACAAATCTTCCCAAGTTATAAGGCATTGGCAAAACAAGGTGGTAGTATATATGATGCCGTAATATTGCCATTTAGTTACATGCAGGTTTCACAGCACACCAACTGACCAACACAAATGTGTTCATCTATACCATATGTAAGTTGGTAAATTTAATATCCCTCAAGTTCATATACACAATTCAAGTTCTCTCCTATTGTAGTTGCCTTGTATGTCAAGTAAGGAATACTGTGGGCACATTCTACAACTCCAGCCTACAGGGGGAGCTGTTGCCACAGAATACAGGGAAGACAGGAAAGTATCATTATTCTAAAAAGTAAAAGGACTTTCAATATAAAGTAAACAAAACAAAAAATACATTTGATCTTGGTATGCTACCTTTCATTAATACATCAAGGTACCTAGGCCACATTTGAAGAGAGTTTCTCGACAACTTCAACATATGACTCTGCAACTTTTCAACCAAAGTCAAAATTACGTGAAGTATCCACTTCAGGTTAGTTTATTACTAGATGGTATGTCATATAACCTTTGACCTATACCCCAGCATTCAGCCCATTTTAATTCTAGATAATATCACTGACAAATTTTTTTGTGATATTTGATCTCAATTACATGTGAAAGTATACAGTTTGCATGCATGTGGACCTTTCAGTTTGGTTTCTAGTTAGATAAAGTTTTAAGGCCCAGTTTCCAACCTACTGGTTTAAGTCAAGCCGGCCACAGCCTTTTTTCCTGTTGTGGCTCACTGGTTTGGTTTCTATGAACACAGTAATGTACAACAAGAGGGTGCTAGAAGGATACAGTCATATGGGACATCAGGCTTGGGGTAATCGTAACCAGTAATCGTAATCGATTGCAATCCATTACACATTTTAAAGGTATTGTAATCGCAATCGACTACTTTCCTGAAAATCGAAAAGTAATTGCAATCGTAATCTATTACAATGGCAAAGTAATTGCAATCGTGGTTTCATTTCTGATTACATTAAAGTTGAATTGAACAAAGAAGTAAAGTTACTAAACAATTTTTTCAGTGCTTGGTTCTTCTGTTGGAATGACAAAATTTATTTTTCCCTCTTTCTTGGATGTTCCAGCTTAAAATGAGTGAGAAGTGCATGGGTTCAATAATCTCTACTTTGAGAGGACTTGGTTTTGTCCGGGCTTATCTAGAGCAATGTCCATGGCCTTTTTTCCAGTTGTGGGCACTGGATTGTTTTGCCTACTACATTGTTTATGAGGGAAGAAAATGCAATCGTGATTGCAATCATGATTACATTGCAATGTAATCGCAATCGTAATCAGTTACTTTCAATTTTAGCTGTAATCGTAATCATAATCGCAATCGTAAAATATGCAGTAATCGCAATCGTAATTGATTACATTAAGATGTAATCGCCCCAAGCCTGTGGGACATTCTTTCCATTAGATTTCTCTTAATAAACAGAGTGGCTTAAAAGTGGACAATAAGTACATAAAAGGTGTTTTATTGCAATTGTGGTTACATGTTACACACTTCATAGGACATTACAAGTATGTGCAAATATAGCTTATCTGGCAGCATGGTGCAACTGCAACTTAATTCTTGCAAAAGTAAACAACACATTTAAGTTACATAAAAAAACAAAACTCTAAGACTTAATGCAAACATCTTTCTGTGCTACATATTTTGTAACAGGCTGGAATACCTTTCAGAATCTTGTACAATCAAAGCTCAGGGCAGGCAGACAGTCTCAACATGATGTCCTTGGCTTTTTAAGGGCCAAGAAGTCTCAACCTAATGATTTTACAATTTTTTACCCCCAACCCCCTCTTAACAAATAAACTAATTGATTTGATTGTCAGTTTTCACAGTTAATGTGATACTTCCCTTGACGACACCCTAGGTGTCAATACCTACCACTAGCACCATTTTTCAAGCCCTCTGGTCCGTAAAGGTCATACATTCGTCTCTTTTCATCTGAGTGAGGAAAAAAAGATCAGTGTTCTCATTCATCTGTGAACTTTTGCTATTTACTGTAACAATATGGACTACTGCAATATTAATGTGCGTCTTCCTTCCGAACTAATATTTCTTTGGTTTTTTTTTTTTTTTGAGGGTAGAGGGGGTCTCAACAAAGGGAAGGAAATCACACCTTTTGCAAATCTCGCAGGGAAGGGGAGAAGGAACGGTGTTTTGACACTTCTTCAAGTGAATAAAACTTCATCTGTCAAAGGCAAGGTTGTTAACAGCATGGATTCAAGCGAGAGTTACATTTCAATAGAAAAATAGGTCCTGGGTCTTGATACGATTCCATTGAGTGCACTACCCCCTTCCTCTCCCCACCCCACATTTCAATAGAAAAATAGGTCCTGGGTCTTGATACAATTCCATTGAGTACCCCCTTCCTCTCCCCACCCTCCTTCCCCCACCACAATTCTATTGCAGACCCCACCCTCCTTCCCCCACCACAATTCTATTGCAGATACTTTCCTGAACAATTCCAACCTATCTACGGACAGATTTACTGGCATGGGTAGGGATGATGGTCCCTGAAGAAAGTTTCTTGAAGGGGAGCCGTCCTTGTGGGATTTCCTGTCCTGTCGCAGCCACCCATGTGGGGAAAATCAATTTAGAAAACACAGTATCCATTCAATGTTTTCTTCAAACTGCATTGTACAACTCATTGTAGTTTTTCTGACAGACATTTCAATATTATATTGATTCACAGATAGCACCAATCTGTAGTCAGGACCTTGTGGCAACACAAATGCCAAAGATGGTCAAGACCCCCACCAGCCTTTATCACTACCACCTAGGAAACCCTATCGTCCAAATTTTAGAGCCATTTATATGATTACAAACCATCAGATAGGACTTCATATGCTTCGCATACACCTTTGAAGACTCTTTCTGCTTCCTCCTTATTATTTGGGTTTTTGTCTGGATGCCATTTCAGGGCCAGTTTGCGGTATCTACAAAAAAAAAAGAGTATAAAGCCTCAACTGAAGATATTTTACAGTACTACAGACTTACAGAATTTTAGACGATAATTGTTCAAAATGTTTTGCTATGTACTAACTATTCCATCTTTCCTCCTACTTGGCATTACGCTTGCCACTTAAATAGGCTGCCCAGCTGACAAAATAGGTTGCACACTTACTGAAGTGCCCTCTGGCCAAAGCAGTTCACTAGCCAACTTTGCTTATAGGTTTAAATAGTCACATGCTTGCAGGACTTGGAATAAGATTAAAAAGGGGGAAAGCTGAAATGAGCAAAATGGCAGTATTTACGTACTGTAGGTCTATGTCATTTCCATGGACATCTACTGAGGGGCATCATGGCCACCAGGGAGGGCACAGCAGCCATGGATATCAATGCCACTGCTTATTTTAAGGCCTGTGCTTACTTGCAGTAAGACAATGCCACTGTACAGTACTGTACAGTTGTATGAAAAGTACAGTACTGTACCTTCCAATGCTTCCCCCAGAAGAAGTTGGGTAATATTCCCCCTCCTTCCCTTTCCTTTCCATAGAAATTAGAGAATTGCTAATACCTTGGTTTCTTACCAAAAAAAATTTTTGAAGCAATGTTTTAACTTACACAAATAAATGGCCTATAAAACCATTCAAACTGTACCTTACTGAGACCTTGAATAGGTTTTTTCTCCCTGAATCCACTCATAACTAAGCTGAGGTCATCATCTTTTGGACTTGGGGCTTACAGTAGCATGATAAATCCCCCCCCCCCTTCCATCCCCTTTTTGTGTTTCTGGTGGAATCCCTGATTTCTCTGTGTATACTGTACTAATGACTCGGAACACAATTAAATACTGTATAACACAGACAGTTTGTTCCTAACATAGTAAACCATGGCTGGAAAAAACAGCAATTTGGGGAGCTCATTGCAGGGAAATTTTGATATTTGGAAGGAAATTTGACTGCTTTTGTAAAAATAAACATGGCAATTCTTTGGTAAATTTTGATTTGCTTGCTGGGAAATTAACATTTTTTCTAGTCCTGAAGTAAACCTTGGGGGTTTTGCAATAATAAATCCCCTGCCCCCCCTTTTTGTGTTTCTGTTGGAATCTTACTGTACCTACAGTAAAAACACCAGAGGCATATCCCTAGCAGCAAAGTAATATACTTACTTTATATGGGAATAGGTTTAAGGTGTTCCTCCACTAGAATACTGTATTTCTTGAGTATGGGACTTCAGGAATGGGAGAGGGGGCAGGGAGGGATTCAGGGTTGGGCAACACAGAGTGAGGGATTCAAGGTTGGGAGAGTGCAGAAAGTGATTGCTTGAACCCTGTTCCCCCATATCCCCTTCCCCCTAGGGCTGTTCACCAGTCCTTCAGTGACAGGAGACCCACTCTTATTATACAATATATAAGTTCATTGCCATTGAACAGCAAGAAAAGGGTGTGGTATGAAAAAGTTGAATCTTACGCTCTCTTTATTTCATCTGAAGACGCATCTTTGGAAACACCCAATAATTCATAGTAATCGTCCATCATGTGGCTTTCTCAGATTCCACTCCTTGAAAATGAAGCAAAGTATTTGACGAAGACAATACTACTGTAACCTAAGGAAGACAACCTGTAAAGAAAAGACATGGATATATATTACATACCGGTAGGCCTTAATACTGTATACTGTAGGCTACCATTAAAGTAACTTCATGGCAGCTTAATTAGGTACGCTACAAATTTGATTCTTTTTTTCTCTCTCTCTCTCTCCCTCTTTTCTTTTATTTCACTGAAATTTGTAAGTTTGAACAGTAGAAACTTACTTGACTACAGAATTTTGGCAACTTTTGCTTAGTAATTAACATTATATTGATGGCATAGTTTCTCACATCACATATAAACTAGTGTTTGCACCGGGTACCCTGGTACCAGACCGACGTTCTGGCTACCCAGGTAGAAAATTATCACCTGGGTGGCATTATTCTATGATTTCTTTTTGATCTTTGCAAAATAACATGGTTATTGAAAGTAACAAATGTATTAACCCACATCTCATTCACAATTATTTGAAATGAAGTTGCTTAACTTGTTTGTTTCTGTAACATGCTTTTGTTAAACTGCACTTTTCCAGAAACAATTCCCGCAATGTGTGTTTCTAACATCCGCTCCTATACCATTTAACGAAACAGCATAGGCCTACGTACTATACTGTGCATACACTGCATAGCCTAGTCTAGCCTGCGGGGCAGATGAAAGATATTGCAAGGTTTACGATCCGGTACCCGGGTACCCAAAGGGTAATACAGTTCGGGTACCCAGGTACAAATTTCCTACCCAGTGCAAACACTGATATAAACATTACAGTAGCTTCAATGCTGTATGCCAATGGCCATTTCATTACTCCAAATACAGCGTATAATCCAACACAGTTCAATGTCCTACTGTACTGATAAATCAAAGCTAACAGTCTGTGCTAAATTAGCCTGCGGAGCAGACTCTGTAGTAAAATCATAGTACATCCAAGTCTCTAAACAGTATAATATACAGAGTCTGCAAACCTTTGCGCAGTTTCCATTTATAGGAATCCCTCGTTTTGAGGGACGAATTAGTAAACATGAGATGGTCATGTGGTGCCGAAACAATTATGAATAGTGTACAGTATTTTGGTACATACAACTGATACAACGAACAGCGAACAACCTAATTAGCTTATGTACATGGAAATTGTGTACCAGGTCGAACGTTCCATGCATATACTGTATACTACCTATTGTGCGAGATAAAATTTAATATTTTAATTTTTGTCATGACGTCATTTTTGGTGGTCGTAAATGAGATTCGATAGAAAGTTGGCAGGATATTGCATACCAAATTAGTATGCCATGTAACTAATAGTTGGTAACGTCGACTGCGCAGCGACTGAAGCCATTGAAAGACTCATATAGTATTATTTATAGTAGGGAAAAGTCAGATTTTTAATCTGAATGTAGTTAGTTGGATGCAAACACAATAGCCAGCTTACAGCAGGCTAGTGCTAAATCAACCTAGAATTTGTTCACCCAGAAGCTACCAAGTTGTCTCTTAAAAGCATCCAATGAAGAAAAAACCTACTACAACCTCTTGTAAAGCATTCCAATGGTCCAAGACTGGAAAAATGTTCATTTCCCAGGAAGATTCTAAAATTATTTCCCAAGGAGGGAGCAAAATTAGTGTTCGACTGATCATCTGTTAAGTAAGTTCGTTATCGGTAAATAATCGGCATCAGTAAAATTCTGCCATTCAACCAATCATTCCCGCCGATTAGTTGCAAACTGGAAAAAGGGGCTACTGTAAATATATTTGAAACTTCGTTAAAATTCCTGTAAATACTCAATCCTTAAACTTCCCGCCAAAATGGGATGCATTGATAATCACAAACGTATAAATTTTACCCCTGCCATGGGAATGATCATTTGATATTTTCCGCAATAACCTGGTAGTATTACATGGAATTAGATTTAGAATTGCATTCAAGGCAGGCCTCAATTTTCAGGAAAATTTATGGTTGTCCTTCGGGCAACCATTTCACTAGTTTTGGTTGTCCACAATGATATTTGGTTATCCGAAACACTTTGCACACAATCACAAAACAGTAATTGTGTTCATGAAGAAAAACCTAGGATGATAGAGAGACAGAAACACTTCAAGTCTGAAACATGGTTGGCCAAAAAATTTGAAAGAATTTATCAGTCAGCTTTATAATTCTTCAATGTGAGAGAAAATGGTCGTCCATCGGACAACCAACCTTAAACTTTTGGTTGTCCGAATTAAATTTTAGTTGTCCCGGACAATCGGACAACCATGAAAATCAAGCCCTGCAAGGTGTATTCCTTGCTGTCTCGCAGAAAGCACAGCATAAGTTTCTGTACAAACTGTTCTGCACAAAACACATCTAGCTGCATATCTAGTAGATGCAGTATTTCACCTTTTTTCAAATCCCAAGCTTAGCATACATACTGTATCTGTGCACGTTTTGTACACATAGCACCTAAAATCTTGTGAAGTTTGGTGGTTATTATCTTGCATAAATTAAGCCATTCCCAGCATTGTTTCCGTAATGTTATTTACAGTAGGACTATGTAATGTTGTCATACGACGTCATTGCAAACGAAAACAGTGATCAATGTGGTCTCACACAGCAAACTTCTTGGCCCACACATGCACTTGACTTACGCGCATGTCAGTTTTTACCACCAAACAAGGCATCATGCTTTGCTCAGTGACATCATATGCATATGATCCATTGTAAAATTTAAAATTAAAATTTAAACTGCATCATGATTGGTTCAATTGCATTGATTCTAGCCAGCCAATCACAACTTGTGCCTTCCCCGTGTGAGCCCCGTGCTAAATTCATATAGCAACAGCATCACAATCTCTACTTGGATGTTTCGGGGATCTGACTTTAATACTTGCATTTCAGTTGCAGATTCTTTTTAAACAAGACGTAAGTTTAGGACAAGTACTGCTAAAAACAAACGGGGATATTTTTATCAAAAAAGGAACCACAAGATACCTAAACCAGAAAGCCAAAAGGCTTAGTGATTCCTTGCTATCAAAAACCTTACCTCCTTTAAAACTGACAGTGTTTGATAGATTTTTCTTTACATTTTAGGCACAGAATTTTTGCAATTTTACCACTGGTGACCTCAAATGACCTTTGGCCTCTACCAAAAACAGTAGGCTTCTGTCTCTCAACACCACACATCTACAGTATATACTAAATATGAAGAGTATCAGTCACTCCTATCTGAAAATATCGTGTTTACAAGCCATTTTCAGCATTTTCGCAATTTTACCGCTGTTGATCTCAAATGACCTTTGACCTATACCAAAAGCAAAAGACTTCTTTCTCTCAACATGTCAAATCTTTATACCAAACATGAAGAGTATCAGTCCCTCCTATCTGAAGATATCATGTTTACAAGCCATTTTCGAAGTTTTGCAATTTTACCGCTGATGACCTCAAATGACCTTTGACCTCTACCAAAAACAATAGGCTTCTTTCTCTCAACATGACACACCTATATACCAAGTATGAAAAGTGTCAGTCTACTCCTATCTGGAGATACCGTTTTTACAAGCCATTTTTGAAGTTTGCACAATTTTTCCACTGGTGATCTCAAATGATCTTTGACCTCTACCAAAAACAATAGGCTTCTGTCTCTCAACATGACAAATCTATATGCCAAATATGAAGAGTATAGTTCACTCCTATCTGAAAATATTGTGTTTACAAGACATTTTCAAGGTTTTCGCAATTTTACCGCTGGTGATCTCAAATGACCTTTGACCTATACCAAAAGCAATAGGCGTCTTTCTCTCAACGTGTCAAATCTATATACCTATCACGAAGGGTATCAGTCACTCCTATCTGAAGATATCATGTTTACAAGCCATTTTCGAAGTTTCGCAATTTTACCGCTGATGACCTCATATGACCTTTGACCTCTCCCAAAACAATCGGGTTCTTCCTCTCAACATGACAAATCTATATACCAAGTATGAAAAGTGTTGGTCACTCCTACCTGAAGATATCGTGTTAACAAGCCACTTTCTGTGTTTTCGCAATTTTACGGCTAATGACCTCAAATAACCTTTGACCTCTACCAAAAATAATAGTCTTCTAAGTCTCAGCTCTAGTTTATGGAGTGGGAGTGGTACTAGTTGGGTTTCTGTACCCGGAAGTGGACATAATTTTAACTGACTCCACAACTTTAAAAGAGAGTGCTGAAACTTAAGTAAACCAGAAAGCCAAAAGGCTTAGTGATTCCTTGCCATCAAATACCTTACCTGCTTTCAAATTGACAGTGCTTGATAGATTTTTCTTTACATTTTAGGCACAGAATTTTCACAATTTTACCCCTGGTGACCTCAAATGACCTTTGACCTCTACCAAAAACAACAGGCTTCTTTCTCTCAACATGACAAATCTATATACCAAATATGAAGAGTATCTGTTACTCTTATCTGGAGATATTGTGTTTACAAGCCATTTTCAAAGTTTTGGCAATTTTACCGCTGGTGACCTCAAATGACCTTTGACCTCTACCAAAAGCAACAGGCTTCTTTCTCTCAACATGAAAAATATATATACCAAATATGAAAAGTATCTGTTACTCTTATCTGGAGATATTGTGTTTACAAGCCATTTTCGAAGTTTTGGCAATTTTACCACTGGTGACCTCAAATGACCTTTGACCTCTACCAAAAGCAATAGGCTTCTTTCTCTCAACATGAAAAATCTATACACCAAGTATGAAAATTGTCGGGCAATCCTATCTGAAGATATCATGTTTAAAAGCCATTCTCGGTGTTTTCACATTTTTACCACTGATGACCTCAAATGACCTTTGACCTCAGCCAAAAACATTAGACTTCTTCCTCTCAACATGACAAACCTAAATACCAAGCATGAGAAGTGTTGGTCACTCCTATCTGAAGAAATCATGTTTAAAAGCCATTTTCGGAATTTCCCAATTTTACCGCTGGTGACCTCAAATGAACTTTGAATTCTACCAAAAGCAATAGGCTTCTTTCTCTCGACATGACAAATCTATATACCAAATATGAAGAGTATCTGTCACTCCTTTTTGAAGATATTGTGTTTACAAGCCATTTTCAATGTTTTCGCAATTTTACCGCTGATGACCTCAAATGACCTTTGACCTCTACCAAAAAAAATAGGGTTCTTTCTCTCAACATAACAAATCTATATACCAAGTATGAAAGTTGTCGGGCAATCCTATCTGAAGATATCATGTTTACAAGCCATTTTCGGCGTTTTCGCAATTTTACCGCTGGTGACCTCAAATGACCTTTACCAAAAACAATAGGGTTCTTCTCAACATGACGAATCTATATACCAAGTATGAAAATTGTCGGTCACTCCTATCTGAAGATATCGTGTTTACAAGCCATTTTCGAAGTTTTCGCAATTTTACTGCTATTGACCTCAAATGACCTTTGACCTCTACCAAAAACAATAGGCTTCTCCCTCTCAACATGAAAAATCTATATACCACATATGAAGAGTGTTGGTCTCTCCTAACTGAAGATATCATGTTTACAAGCCATTTTCAGTGTTTTCGCAACCTCAAATGACCTTTGACCTCTACCAAAAACAATAGGGTTCTTCCTCTCAACATGACAAATCTATATACCAAATATGAAAATTGTCCGGCAATCCTATCTGAAGATATCGTGTTTACAAGCCATTTTCGGCGTTTTCGCAATTTTACCGCTGGTGACCTCAAATGACCTTTGACCTCTACCAAAAACAATAGGGTTCTTCTTCTCAACATGACAAATCTATATACCAAGTATGAAAAGTGTTGGTCACTCCTATCTGAAGATATCGTGTTTACAAGCTATTTTTGAAATTGTCGCAATTTTACCGCTGGTGACCTCAAATGACCTTTGACCTCTACCAAAAACAAATAGGGTTCTTCCTCTCAACATGATAAATCTATATACCAAATATGATAAGTGTCGGACATTCCTATCTTAAGATATCGTGTTTACAAGCAAGTGTCACAAACACACACACACATGACATCACCATCGCATAGATTCCTTGCCTGCCTACGGCAAGGAATCAAAAACCCTTTTCCTTTTTTCCTTCCCTCGGGAAACAGCGCTAGGTGTGTGTACTGTGGAAAGGAGAGAAGGGTTAGTGCTGTGGAAGAAAGAAAAGCATTGTTAGTACCGGGACCCGAACCCTCAACCCTAGCAGTATAGCAATTATAGCATCCCGGTGGCGGTGCCGGTGGATGGGTTAAAAATAACTTGAGTACTGTCTAATAATACTATCTATGATATATAGCTAAAAGCTAGGTATACGTATATACGTATACCTACAATCCTGGACACAAATGATGGGACATTTTTGCCCAAAGGTAGCAACATGTATGCTAAGACTCCTTGGTTTTCCAAAATCCCCTCCCCCCTAGTTCAATGTTGTTCTCGACAAAATATTCTCAAAATTTCAAAACTTGCAACATTGAACAGGGGAGCGGGGGACTGTCCCATGTATTTTTGTCCAGGATTGTCTGAAGGACTGTACACATGTATTGGAGCATATGGTTTCACCGCAGAACAGCTGCTGTAGAATGAAGGAGCATAAAACATTTTTTAATTTTGGCAGTAATGTGTAAATCTTGGGTTTAAGTTAATAAATGTAGAGGCACAGTGCATGATTAATCACTGATTTCAACACTTTCTAGATGATCATGCATGATACTAAGCTGACAGGACATAAACTAATCTAACCAGTCGTTTCAATATTTGGGTATTAAACCAGGGCTTGGGATGAGCGAATTCTAAACCGGGTTTAAGTGCCCATTTAAATTTTTAGATGGCATTCAAATATTAAGTAAAAGAAGAGGAATAAATTCAGAATGATAATTTCAGCAATTTTACGGTTGACCATAAACTGCTTTGGAGGAAACTTTATTACTGCAGTAATGTGAAACCCACTCATCTTTACATGCCCCAATTTTGCATGATTATGACGTCATCCGTGGTGAAAAAAATAATAAAAACAAACGGTAGATCGTCTGGTTTACCCTAGTTTAGAGATCGCAGTCAGAGCAAGGCGCCCTCATCTATAGTCTATGGCTTATTTCAAAAGTTCAAACTGGTTATTTTAATGTTCCTACTTTCGGCTGAATGAAAGAATTGTTCCGCTTTGGCATTGATTAAATAAATTTTTTAATTATTTCATGAGAAATAACTGTAAGTTTATTAACTACTTAAATAAACTTTTTGTTTCCCATATTACAAAATGGAGAATTTTACTCTATCCTTCCCTAACACGACTTTCCTATCACTGCTTTCAAACTTGTCCCAAAAATGCCACCGCTTCAACACGATCTACAGTACACGTGCGTGCTCCCATATATGTGTACAGCAGTTCAGACAATCCTGGACAAAAATGATGGGACATTTTTGCCCAAATGACATGCAAAGACTCGTTGGTTTTCCAAAATCCCTTCCCCCCTAGTTCAATGTTGTTCTCGACAAAATATTCTCAAAATTTTAAAAATTGCAACATTGAACGGGGGAGCGGGGGACTGTCCCATGTATTTTTATCCAGGATTGTAGGCCTATCAGAGAAAGATGTAGGAATGTTTTCAAGAGATTTGAAGGGGTAAAATCTAGTGGAAGGTGAGGGCTCACGAATAGTTTTTTGCGAAGCACTGCATTGGTGTTAGGCAATGTGACCAACCTTTTCCTTTATATATAGGCTATATATACTATATAACGCTAGGACGACCTTAGTCACTGAACGTGACCGTATAATCCGCTCCTTGTAGTCGCTCCTTACTACGGTCACTGGCCTACATGTACAAAGGTAACAATGTTTTAAGCCAAAACAACAAACCGAGCTCTAATTACGATGGAATGGTTCATAGAACAGATTTGAGTTAATAAAATGATTTTGAGCATTCTTAAATACCACTTATACCTTCTGGAATGTTTAATACCGGTAAATTCATAGCAAAAGGCCGGAAAAATGTGGTGCCATCCTTCGCAGTAACATCGACATCTTGATCGTCTGCTACAGTGCAACTGTGTTGCATGATGGGAAGGACTTCCGCTAGACAAGCTGTCGAAGACCAATTAGTAAGCGCGGCTAGTCAATACTTGTACTTCATATAGTAAGCTCTCTGTACATTACGAAATTGTACAGTCAATGCGTAGGTTTCTCCCTTTTAAATGAGATCACATGACAAACACTGACTTCTTCGACTGAAAAAATAATCTGCACAGGCTTAACGTTACTCGCAGAATTATCCAGCCAAAATTTCCCTCTTAAAGGTCTTATTTCGTTAACAGACTTGTGTGGAAGGTGAATGTGATCACAAAGATCATCTGTGGAAAGTTTGGTGAGAAAAGGTATCTTTTTGGGGACGTGAGGGATGCCTTCTCACGCGTGAGTAGGCAAGTGAGCTGTGTTTTTGTGTATACCGGGCAAGGGCCCAGAAATGAAGTGTATAGCATAGGAACGTAATGCTGGGTCCTGTTCAAGGGCTAGGACGACCTGTGCCCTAACCCTACGTAACCCTTAGGCCCACCCTATATTACTATGCATACGTAACCCTAACCCTTATACTATGTGTACTTAACCCTATTACTATGCATATGTAGCCCCTAACCCTACAGATATGACGCAAATTCCGGGTAATACGGTAACAGACACAATCATCTGCAAAAAGGCGACCCTTGGAAGAAACACCATCGACGATATCATTGATATGCACCAAGAAGAGAATCGGTCCAAGGACAGATCCCTGGGGAACTCCAGACAGAACTTGCATCGAGGGAGACCGGGTTCCATTGACAACAACAGATTGTTTACGATCAACAAGAAAGTCATCAACCCAACGAAGAATCTGATTTGAAACACCAAGTGTATACAGCTTGGTCTTCAGCAGTTCATGAGGAACAGTATCGAAGGCCTTCTCAAAATCCAAGATAAACACATCGATTTGTTTATGGGCATCAAGGGAGGAAGCCCAGTCCTCAATTATCGACACAAGTTGTGTTTTGCAACTATGAGACTTACGAAAGGCGTGCTGGGTGGGAGAGAGTAAGTTGTGTATTTCAAAATGGTTCATAAGGTTTGAGGCAATAATATGTTCTAATAATTTACAGCAGACACATGTAAGAGAAACAGGCCTGTAATTACAAGGTAGGGAACTGTCACCTTTTTTGAAAATAGGGCAAACATTTGCAGTCTTCCAATCCTCTGGAATGCATCCTTTTGTAAGGGATTGCTGAAAGAGATGGCTTAGAACAGGTGCAAAATCAGTGGCAATCTCTCTCAGGACCCAAGGATGGATGCCATCTGGTCCCATGGCCTTATTGATTTTAAGACCATGCAGAAGCTTTTCAACGCCAAAGGTGGATATAGTTATATCACTCATTCTCTTACACGTGGGTCTGATGAGGGGAACAGTATGAAACACTGTTTTAGTAAATACACTACAGAACTGGTTATTGAGAGCACGAACTTTGTCCAAGACAGTGACAGCTAGCTTATCATCGTTCTTAAGAGGGGGGAGATTATGCCTATCTTTCTTCTGACCATTAATATATCTCCAGCAAGGTTTGGCATCAGCTTTGATATCGCCGATCATTCCATTGATGTACTTTTTATGGGAGGTGTGAATCTCTCTTTTGATTTTAGTTCGCAGATGAGCCCATCTCCCATAAATACCAGTCTTCTGGGTTTTTTTAAAAAGGGCATGCAATCTGTTCCTACGCCTAACTAGCCTGCGAATACTGTCGGTTATCCATGGGAGAGGTTTTCTGGATTTGGCCAATCTAGTTGGAATATTATCCTTCACAGTTCTTTCAAGAAAGGACTTAATGAGTTGCCAATTTTCTTCCACAGTACGATTACCTTGCCCCCCGTTAAAATAGGTAGATGAGAAACCCCGTGTGTCCTCCCTCATAGGAACAAAATTCCCCTTAGCGTACTGTAAAATGAGCCTACGAGGTTGCTAAGAATCAAGAAACAAACACTTCAAGATAACATAGGCTCGGCTATATGGTTACCTTAGCGTGTACAGTCTCTAGCCTAACGTTAAACGGAATAACGGCTTAATGTGCTAGTTAGGCCTAGGCCTAGGCCTAGCGTTAAGTTAGTACTCGCGACGTTCTAAACCCATTAACAAGGTTTTAGATATTAGTTCGAAACACTTACCAAAATACAGAAAGCCTGATGTGGAAAAATAAAACTAAGATGTTCCTTTCTTAATTCAGTCAGATGTAACGTTAACTGTAAAAGTTGAAGCCTTTCGAAACAAGAATAGGGTCACTTGTGCGTTAATTTAGTAATGTGCTGTACACTGCAAATGTGCAATTAATTGTAGTCGGTACAGTATAACGTTGCAAACCGTACCCAAGTCTGCAAGACTCACTAGTGCTACGGGGAAATTTCCGGAATTCCAAACAACACACGAAACACAAAAAGAGGGCGCACTAAACTATATGCTACACTACGAACAGTATATCATGGATCATCTACGACTTGACCGCTCGTGCCGAGTCATGTTTGCTCATTGATAAGTTCCCCGAATTAGAAATCGTCTGAGCACGTAAAACTTCCATCAACCAGTGCGTCCCGTACCAATGTTTACAAGTACTCCTTTTTTCCACAGAACTGTAAAGGAGTGGAACAAATTACCAGTAGGGACTGTCAGTGTAACCAGTATTAATATATTCAAAACTAATTTGCATTTTGATTAGTACATACTTGTATACTCTTTTTTAGAAAGGGGGTCATTAACTCCCTAAGCCGGTAGAATTCATGACCAATTCTCTTAGGGCCTGCCGGCCTCACGGCGCGTACGTGGTGTACTAATGTCCTTAACTGGATTTCTCACCGTATTTTGAAAGAAGAAGAGAAACCTGCCAGTTTATGAGAAGAAAGAAGATAAAAATATACGAGCTGAGCGATATAAGTTTTATTATGTGAGTAGGCCTATATCGTGAGGCAAATTAGGGTCCTAGTTCTCGATTAAGCGTGACCATCTTTTATTTAAAACAATATCTGAATACTAGAAAATTAATGGCCCATTTTGAAAAATTCGTAGAATTTCTTATTCAAAATTAATATAGTGTGACCGGCCCTTCAAAGGAAAAGTGTGGCCATCCCAACTTAAACTAGACTAGTAGCCTGTAGGCTGTCAGGCTTTTTCTGTGATTGGCTCTTAAGAATCATGTGATAATATTTTTCTCCCAGTGAAATTTGCTAGGGATAACTGCTTGTTTTACTTTATGATATGCATTATTGAACTTTCTCAAATTATTAAGTGTGAAAAATTTCTTTGGAGAGAGGTAGGAAGAAAGTTATAACATTTAGCGCTAATTAAATCATAATAATATATATAAAATTTATAAATTTAAACTTTTCAAACAAAATAACACCCGAACACCTGGATTTCTTCATGTAAATAGTGAAGCCCTTAATATTGTTACTTTATGTGCTGGTTCTAGATACACTCTAAATCGAAAGAAGGAACTTATTCACTCTTTGATACAGTGTAGAATGTGAATTCACTCCATTAGATTGATAATTCACTCCAAGAAGAGTGAAATTCACCCAGAAAGAGTGAAATTCCCTCTAAACAAGCGAAGTTTCATTTTTAATGGAGAGCCTTCAGTGATCACTCTTAAAAAAGAGTGATCGTTGCAGGCACTCATGAAGAGTGATTTTTTCCCTCTTCCTGTAGTGAATTACACTCTTATTGGAGTGGATTTCACTCTTGTGGGAGTGAATTAACGTGCACTCTAATGGAGTGAATTCATATTTTTCACTCATTTAGAGAGTGATCAAGTTCATCCTTTTGATTTAAGAGTGTAAACGTTCTGCCTCTCTATTCTGGAGACCCCACTGTCACCCATGGTGGGACGGGTACACAGGGCGAACCTCCCTAGGGATTTGAGATTTTAGCATATCTCTGGGTGAAAAATCAAGTCTGATGATAGGTACACTCTAAAATCAAAAGAGTGAACTTTGTCACTCTTTGATCGAGTGAAAAGTGTAAATTCACTCCACTAGAGTGATAATTCACTCCAAGAGGAGTAAAGTTCCCTCCAAAAAGAGTGAAGTTCACTCCAAAAAGAGTGAAATTCCCTTAAAACGAGCGAAGTTTCACTCTTGATGGAGTGCCCACAGTGATCGCTCTTTAAAAAGAGCTATCATTGCAGGCACTCGTGGAAGAGTGAATTTTCCCTCTTCCTCTAGTAAATTTCACTCTTTTTGGAGGGAACTTCACTCTCTTTGGAGGGAACTTCACTTCTCTTGGAGTGAATTATCACTCAAATGGAGTGAATTTACACTTTTCACTCGATCAAAGAGTGACTAAGTTCACTCTTTTGATTTTAGAGTGTATATTTTGCTACACTGCAGATGAGGTCCAGGGCTCCGCTTCAGCAATTCGATTCCATGGGTGGTATTTTGTATTAAAATACCTATTTTGGATTCCATGGCAAAGCCTTTGGTTGGGAGTCCATAAGGCGTAGACCCCGGAATTTCTGAGGTTTTGGTTGTGGTTCAGGTGGAATATCAAGTCCCAGGATAGTCAGCGAACTGCATGGACAAGTGTTTATAGAAGCAATCGACTTGCAGTCGGAAGGCCTGGAGTTCGAATCCTGGTCTCCCTTTAAAAACGGAACCTACTGCCATCAGGAAGGTGATCAGCATGGAGGAAGGAAAACAAGCCAGTGAGCAACAATTGGAAAAAAGCAGTGGCGGGTCCGACTTACACCAATTAGTTAGAAACCGAGCGGAAAACGTAGTCTAAACACCTAACTCACGATAGGTTTTGGTTTAGAATTGGGGACATCGAAAAGGCGGGACTTTATGTTCCCTTTCTTTGGTCTGTTGGTGTCTTCACTGCCCTCATTTTCGTGTGCTTTAAGTTATGTGCTTGGAAACATATACGAACGTAACAACGTGGCGGAACTGACGATAAACACAAAGACAAATCTATTTAAAGTGACAGTATACAAAAACATAATGTAGAATCAACAATTTGCACGGGCTGATCGGGTGACAGTGACACTAGTCTTCCTAAACCAAAGTATCCTTGGGGTCCGTCTCCAGCGGATACCACGGCTCTAGTCGAGTCCAGAAAGCTCGAGTCCAAGTTTGTAAGCTCAAGTCCGTATTCAAGTCCAAGTCCACGGAGCTCGTGTCCAAGTCCTAATCCAGAGTTCTCGAGTCTAAGTCCAAAAGTTGTAAAACAAGTATAGTATTTTCTGTGGTTTATATTTATATTTGAAGGCTTAGTACACTAATCGCAATATGCTACTACAAATTGAGCAAAACATAGAGAAACGTCATGCCAAACTGCATGAAATTATAGGAGAATATAGGAAGAAGCTGGTTCAATGTGCAGACTCCCTGCACATCCTTTCCCAATATCCTTTACAGTACAAGTCCAAAGGGTCCATGTCTAAGTCTGAGCCAAGTCCAGGAGTACCAAGTCCAAGTTCAAGTCCGAGTCCCAAAAAAGTGGACTTAATTCCTGACTGGGGGTTGAGTCCGGACTCGAACCCTCCAGATCTGGCGTATACTCTTGGTCCAGTAAAGATTCTAGGCCCAGTGGAAAGGTAGCAAAAATCGAATCCTCACAATTTCAAAATTGATTAATTGGGTTTTGGGAGAATACTCCCTTGCGACGCGGTAAAGTGTGAAAGCGTTCCAGAAAAGTGAAAAGACCTAGTATATTACTTAAAGGGCCGCGTAAGAAAAAATCAGGAAACTCAACCAAGCGTGAAGCCCTATAAATTATTGACGTAGTTTCAAACGTAATTGAAAAGAATATAAAATCTTACATTGCACCTCCCCTCTCCCCAGCTAATGTTTAGGCCATGCGTTCAAATATGCTCTCCTAAAGCTCCCCTAAAGAGATCTTGGGGCAAAAATTTGGGGCTGCACATTCTTTCAACCCCCTCACTGGCTACGCTGCTTGACCTGCCCACACACACACACACACACACAAAAAACAAAATTAATTAGTTACGTTCCGCACGTTACCGATGTTCACTGTAGCTCTTATGCATATACGTCACGCCACGTCAGTTTAAAAGAAAAAATAAGGCTGGAGACCAAGTTGCTTTGCGCGCTTGTGTAGGAGAATTACGAGCGAATTCAATAGACCTTGTGCTTTGACGACATACTGCAGTCATCCGTGAGGAAAACAGTGGAACACGTGGCCGAACGCGTAAGAATATTCGCCCTACACGTGTAGCAGACTTTTCGCCTATTCGACTGGTTGACAAATCAGCTGTCTGTATTTGTCGATGTTGGTTTGTTTACTCTCAAAGGAGGGCGCACTTTATACATTGTGACTAGAGTACCTTTGAGCCAGTCTATAGGCAAGGTGGGAAATTTGGCACTCCTGGCTGGGTCACAAGGTCAAATGTACAGTGACAACCGTTTTGCTTGTGTGCGCATGCTCGGCGTAGTGCACTATGCATGCACTGATATTGTCTGCATTGGTAATTCAGGCCTAGTGTGCAAATTTAAGATGTTACATAAACGAACAACTGCCGCGAAGGTCAAGGCAGAAATTTACATTTGGCCCATTCCCTAGATTCCTCGCTGTGAAGTTAGTTTCCCAAGTTTCCATTGATGGGCAAGTCTTTACATATACGTCTGATTACTCGATTGACAGTAACAGATATATTAAAATACACAAAAAGTTACGTAACATTTGAGGTTAGCTAACAGGGCAATCAAACATGTGTTAATTGCCTTTCACGCAGTGTGAATACAATGAAAGCTTAGCTCATTTTAGGGCACAGATCATGTGACAAACCCAGATATCATTTACACCCCACACCGCCTATGATGTACTGGGGTGTCTATGTTGCTTTCTGAAGAAGAGACGTCACGACATGATTTCAATAAAAATAGGTCATCAGGTCATTATCCACAAGTTTAAAAAGACTGCACGTGTTTTTTCAAGGTACAGTAACACAGAAAACCTCATGTCTGCACTTTTGCTGTACTGGGCGACCAGAACTGTTTCACTCTAACATGTCACGCGATTGACTCTTCGCACCGGATGTGACGTTCTTTGGACCGACAGAATACATCAGCCACAATCAGGCCGGTTCGTTGACGATGAAGTATGCCACGTTTTTATAATAACATGGAGTTTGCTGCTGTCAGTATCTATTTTTTCCTCTTCAATACCGGTATGCAGTAAACTTATTATAACCACATTTAATGTCAAACCGTTAATTAAACGAAAAAAAAAAAACAGTGAATTAACCCGAAAGATTGACAAATCGCCGTAATTAAACCCATTTTGTGACGTCAAACGTGATGCATAAGACAATGAATGCACAATAAAATATTTCTGTGTAGATTAATAGAACAAAAAATAAAGAAATACATAAAGAAAACAGAAAATAGTTCTGACAATTTGTTTCACAAAGTTGACAGCACATTTCCAACATCCCCTTTGTATTTTTTTATTTTTTTCATCTGCAATTCTACGCCACATGTCTGTGACGGGCACTTTTACAGTACCGTATGGACCTATTAATGAAGGTAAATGAGTCCCTTATTTAAAAGAGACTCAATTTTTTACCATATTGTTTTCTTCAAAATGTTAAAAGAATTTTATACATTTAGTATTCATTCTTCTCCCCAACAAATTCATTTCAAAAGTTTCTCTGTAGAATTAAATCCCTAAAAATGAAAAAAAAAGACCTTATTTCGGTGCTTGCACACGCATTTTCTTCACCGTATTTTACTTTTATTAAATTACCAAGGGATCTTTGTTTCCACTATAGTAGCACGTTTACTGTTTAGTAAAACTATGCTTCTAAAGGTGTTCTTTCTCTCTCTCGCTCTTTCCGTTTCTCCTTTTTCTTAAAAGGCATATCTGTTAAAATGTATCCTTTATAAAATTCCAAGACAAAGAATTTTAGCGGTACTTAATTTTAATTTGACTGAACAATAATAGAGTGAAAAGATCACTTTAAAAGCTTGTCATCATGACTGATACAAGAAGCAACGTAAACCGTTTCACGAAACAAGCATGCCAATCTCCCCTTTCCTTTAATTTCCTTAAATTTCCTAGATAACTCTCGTTTCGATGTATTCACAAACACCGTCTATTACTTTGTTTTATATTGCTTACTACAAAATCAGTCATATTTAAAATTGTTCGAATACCCTACAAAATTAGCACGGATAAATGTCAATGTAGGAAAAAATGTTGTTGTGTTCCCGTTGCCATTGGAGAAAAAAGAGAAAACGTTTGGTCTTCGGATGCAAAATGGTGTAATATATTTGTACCTGAGATATAGTATAAAAAGTTGAGAGTAAATCACTTTTAGTCATTATCGATAATATTTTGTTTATTAAGCTTGGGTAACGTGGGTTCCACCAAAAAAACCCAGGCGATGCACACTCTTTAACAAGAAATTTCCTTACTGGCTAACGATAGCCTAATCCCTAACCTAATCAATAACCCTAACAAAGAATACAATCGATACAATACAATGGCAACAACCAAACACACTGTAAAACATTGCGCATCTACCCCAAAACCCCATGTCCCAGCTAAAACCCATGGCTAAAAGCTCAAGTTTATGAGTATTAACCCTTTGTCGTTGTTTGGGTCCTTTTTAGACCCATGCGGAGAGCGCGGCTGTCACCCATCTTTGCTGTTTCACGCGGAGCTCGCAGCTGCGAGTAGCTACCCGAAAATTCGGCCACAACAACGAGAGGGACAATAGTTTAAGGTCACGGGGTCAATAACCTACGGAAGCTGATGCGGGGCGTGCTACGTCCGCTTTTCCGCCCACTCCCGAGGCGCGCAAATATGCCCCAATTGGAGCACAACGGTAAAGGGTTAATCTAAAGTACTGTAAGATATGGCAGAATAAACCCGTCAGGAGAAAGTAGCAAATGGCTTCTCCAAAATCTCCTCAAATATGGGTCAGTTTTGGACTTCTGTGTGAATTCAGAGGCTTCATGAAGGAAAGGTCAAATGAATGGGTCTATATTTCTGTGCATTGTTTCTAAGGCAATAAGTTAGCTTAACTGAAGAGTCTATGCCAGGGGTCACAGGGAGGTGAGGTATGGAAGAATTTTAGCTTAAGTGTGGAGGCAAGGGGGGAAGAAACTTATAAATAGGGATGCATCCTGCTCGCAGAGGCAGTGGAAACACTGGACTCTCCGGGTACAGAAGGAAGAGGACTGTGGCCACAGCTTGTAAATAGACTGTACATAAAGTAGCTAGTAGTTCTATTACCCTGTACACCAAGAAGACCAAATAGATAGTTAGTCCTAGAGAGAATTTGTCTGTCATCTTTGTCTTTGTCTTGACTTTGGGAACTGAAACCTGGGAGGGGAAAGTAGCATGGTAAGCTGTGGTCTCGGAAGAGTTGCTGAAGGGAGGATTTCGAGGCATTGAAGGGAACAACACTGACCTGTGAACGACGGTCTGAAGATGGAGAAGAGGGAAGTCACTACCAAAGAACAGAAGAGGGTGCGACTGACTTCAAAAGAACAGAAGAGGGTGCGACTTCTAAAGGGTTAAGGAAGGAGCCCTTTCTGAAGAAGAATAGAAGAGGGTGTGGCTTCCGAAGAGCCAGAAGAGGGCGCACTAAACCAAACACCGCCTGCAGGGACAGAAATTACGGGGGAAGAATAGTCCTGGGGGGGCACACCAGATAAATCCAGAAAAGGACAGGTTCAGATACCAGAAGATCGCCATTATCTAGACCGCCGGAGCGTTACAGTACCTGCAGCACGGGTCTGTGCACACACGCAGAGAGAGTGGCATCAGCTTTGCAGTAAACACACTCCACAGGCTTGTTTTAACCCTTTACCGTTGTTTGGGTCCTTTTGGACCCATGCGGAGAGCTCGGCTGTCACACATCTTTACTGTTTCACGCGGAGCTCGCAACTGCGAGTAGCTACCCGAAAATTCGGCCACAACAACGAGAGGGACGATAGTTTAAGGTCACGGGGTCAATAACCTACGGAAGCTGATGCGGGGCGTGCTTCGTCCGCTTTTCCGCCCACTCACGAGGTGCGCAAATATGCCCCGATTGGAGCACAACGGTAAAGGGTTAACATTTCTTGAGAAAAGCACACTATAACGAAATCCTAAACTAGGAATTGCTCATGCGCAGTCCCATACCAAAGCATCATGTTCTACACATGACATTTAAAGAGGAAATCCACTTACCCCAATCCGAAGTTGTGTACTACACTTTCCTGCTTTATGGTTGGCTCTTGGGAGTCATGTGACAATATTTTTCTCCTAAAATGCGAGATTTACTAGGAGTAGCCTAACTGTGTGTTTTACCTTGAATATGTAATACCGAAGTCTAAAACTATCATAAAAGATACTTTGAGGAGAGTAATAACAACATTTTGAGATTTAGCTGTTGCTTCTAAAAAAAATTGGCGACTTCTCTTGACCTTTATATAATGCTATTAAGGAAGTGTCGGCAATTTAATTACCGAATAAAACGCACAGTTTTGAAAACAAACCAAGATTATAATGATGCAGAAAGCCAATCGGTCTTATGATTCTTTGCCTATTTAGAACTGACGTAATTCAATATTTACTTTAATACACTTTACTGTGGTACAAGATTCAAGATGCTTATATCTGAATATGTTGGAGAAATTTCCAGCTGTGCAGCAAACATATAAGATGTAAAGAGTAGTTGTAGCTGTCTCCATGACAGTAATTTTTTCTAGGTATTAAACAATGAATTTTGCATTCATGTCTTACGTCAAATAATCCGTTTCTTAATGTTTTTTCTTGCCTTCCAGGAAGATCTAGTTACCATCAAATTTCTTGTTTTTGCTGAAAATTAAACTATGAAGGGTTAGAATTCATGACTGCGGACTTGTTAATTCGAAAGAGGTACCAAAACACAGTTTATTTCGTTGAATTTTCAAATGTTTGAACAAAATGGTTTACCTCAAACATTACCATATATAAACATATTGCAATAGCCGCAAATTATATAGTGCTAGATGTCAGATATTACCGAAATTCATAAGGTTCCTTATTCATACAGGTCATTTTTCATAATAGTCATTATTTATAAAAAAAAAAAGAATTATGATAAAAGGGTTTGTTAGTCATAAGGTTCGTAATTCAGAATTGAACAAAAGGTTCGTATTTCATAATGGCAGAGAAAATGGTTCGTTATTCACTCGAAACAAAGTGTTCGATTTTAATAACCAAAAAAAAGGTTCTGTATTCATTATGGAAAAATGTTTGATTTTTATAACCGAAGTGGGGTGGTCGACATTTGTAATCGGAGAGAAGGTTTGATATTTAAAATAAAAAGTACGGATTCAATATTCATAATAAAAAATTTCAATATACATAATCAAAATGATATTCTCTTAAAACTATTTCATTATGAACAACCATCCTTTTTTCCTCGTTGTGATCATCTATATCGACCTTTTTTCCCTTATATGAGTATTGAATCTCTCTGACCATTACGGCTATCGAACTTTTTTTCAATTATGAAAACCAAACCTCTTTTTCAATTATGAATAACGAACCTTTTTCTCATTAGGAATAACTAAGTTTTTCGTATTATGATTATATCGAACCTCAAAATAACCTATGATGAAGAGTGATTTAGATCCTTTCATGTTTACAAAAAGATGACGTCACAGCTGCTTGGCAAGGGAGTTGATAATCTACATTTAATCAAAATACAGTGCAGATTCTAATTCGTCTATATTCTGCGTGCAATCAAGAGATCACTGCACGCGCAAAACTTAACGTGCGCGCACATGTTCCTTCGCATGTTCATATGCCAACCAGTGCCAAAAGGTGACGTAAGCTGAATGAGCCTATATATGGAAATTAAAGTATCCACATTTGCTAAAGACCCTGTGCATTTACGAAAAACTAACGTCATCATTTGAGCAGAAGAATGGAACACGTGGCCACAAGTATAAGAATTCGCTTTGCACGTGTAGCAGACAATGTATTCGACTGTTTGACAAATCAGTTGTCTGCATTTGTCAGTGTTGGTTTGTTTTGCTCCCAAAGGAGGGCGTACTTTCCGCTCTGTGACATTATATGCACAAGGTCTACATTGAGGTACCAAGTTTACAAGAAATTCAGATTTGTAGCAAGGCAGTTGGTTGGAGGAAAACATTAGATTCCAGGGGGTACAAATTTCCTCAGGGTATCAAATGAGCAAATATTTTATAAGCAAACATTAACCACTCTAGGTGGCGAAATGATTGAAACTTAAGCCAATTACAAGGTTTTGCATTTTATCTCTGGTGAACTCTAGCCTGCGTAGCGCCTTTGTGGCGGAGATCCCTTCGACTGCCGCCCCTCCGTAGTGATTGGCTGGACGAAAAAAAGTTCGTCCGCTCCGCGGGCTAGGTGAACTCATGTGACATTTGACTTTGACAAAAACAATATTGTTCCGTCTTCTTTTCAGCATGACTAGTGACAAATTACCACATATGAAGTGTCTCACCTAACTCGATATATATATATATATATATTTCGGGTTTTCACTGACTTCTGCATGGTGACCACTAGGGATCTTTGACCTCCACAAAAAGCTAAAGGATTCCCTCTTTTAGCATAAAAAATCTATGTGCCAAATATGAGAAGTGTCAGTCCCTGTTACCTTGAGATATTGTGTTACATGCTATATCCAAGGTTTTGCAGTTTTACCGTTGGTGGCCTTTTTATGTAGATGTGTTACCGATACGCGCGAACTACAACATCTTAGTAACAATTGCTGTAAAATTGTGTATCAAACCTTTTAAATTTACTGGACTATGGATGACAAAATACATCTATAGGGAAGAAACTGACAGCCGACGTGTTGACTTGGTTTTTGCCCCACAATGGGCGTGGCCAATCCATTATGAAGTCACGTGAAAAGCACTCTATAGATGGTTCTCACGTGACGTCATAGACGCTTTCCGTGTGGAGTATTTCAGCCATGTCTAAGGGCAGTCCCGGTATGTGTGTACAGGCTTGCCCTAAAACATGGCGGTTGCTACCGCGTATTTGTGACGTCAGTGAGAACTATCTATAGACGAATCCGATCAGCGTTTGTTTATTGACTCCAGGCAGCCATTAGTAGGGCCCACCAGCCTTCAATCGTCTTCTTTACTGTCTACATGAATTTCGAACCCTCACATTTTGTGAAATTGAGAAAATCAAGATCCAATTCGGTGTACAACCATCAATGATACAGGTATAAGTAAAAAAAAAAAAACGAAAGACGGAATGGACCCCAGTTATGTCCGACTAAAAAAAGACCATCACTTGACTGACCGGATTCGCTTTCACATAACGTCACAATTGTTAAGAAACCCCTAGTCCGCGGAGCGGACGAAGTCTTTTTGTTCAGCTCATCGCTGTGAAAAAAACTAACATTGGCGGCAGCCTAAGGGGGACTGCAGCCACAGAAGCGCCACGCAGGCTAAAAAACGCCCAGTGTCGGGCAAAAATCATCAGTATTTTAGTGCAAAACTCTCACACGTAGAGGGTAGTCAGCTGTTTCTTAGCTAAACTAGCTGTTGTGCGTCAAAAGGGGCGGGGCTTGTTACGCCAGTGAAATCACTCTGAAGAGCTAAGTTTTTTGTTGAGGCTGAGTGGTTTGAGTATCATTTAACAGTCAAAGCTATTTTCTTTGCTGTTCGCCGTTCTGTGTTAGTGCATTTCAATCGCAATTTTCCCTTTAAAGCTGGGACCTGAGATAAATTGAAGTGTCTAATGACAGTTTAGTCCCCCGATGTGCCAGACCATTGAGGAAGGGGGTGGGGCGGGGTTCATCTTTTCTTGCTTATCCCAGACAAATACGCTTTGTCCTTACATTGGGCTCCATTCTTCTCTTTCCCTAAGGGAATATCAACCCTACACCATCAAGTGTTTGGCAATGAACAAGGTGCAAAAAAATCACCTACAAATTCAAGAATAACTATGGCTTTATTGAGCTGAGGATCCGAAGAAAATATTTTCTAAAGTGCATTGCACGAAAATGTTTTTCCCGAAGATTTAGAGGACGTGCGTGTGCGCTGCCTGGCAACTTGAATTTCTAAACTCGCTTATTTTATCCCGCGTGTACTTAAAGCGGAACACTGTGTTGATCCGTGAAAGTCACCAAAAGTTTTTCAAAATTCTAAGGTTGTCTTCACGAACTACTGACAATTGGTCATACAGATCATACATAAATGATTCATGAGTTAGTAATTATCTATTCAAATGATTTCTTTTTCAAATCCGGGACAAGTAAATTTACTTTTCAAATTATGCACGAAATCATTACAAGTCAGGATATGAACAAAATTAAAATTTTAATTTATGAGCTTAACTCTCGTAAGTGAAATGTGCAAAATTATTCTGATAAAAGTAATGCCCCCCCCCCTTACCTTGACACACTTGTCGAGTTAAATGTCCATTTAACTGAACAGATGGATGACCCGTGTGAAATAAGTTATTCCATTAGAAATCTATATATAAGGGCCTACCTTACTAGTTCTCCAGACCAACTGCATTGTCAAATTGTAAGAAAACTCGATTGCAAATATTGAGGTATGGAGGTCTGTACTTCGACTCCTGGCCAGGTCATACCGAGGACTTTGGAACCATCGCCTTTGTGTTTGGTGCCAACATATAGGTCTTAGCAAGGAGTACGAGAGAAAACAAGTCAGAGAGCCACAAATGGAAAAATGCCTTGGCCGCAGGCGCTTAGCCAGGATTGTGTCATGGGGAGGGTTTTGGTGCCATAGGGGAGGTTGGGGCACGATGTGAGAGAAAAGTCTAAGGACAGAGGGACAAATCCGCTATTTTAGATGTTTTTTGCATTGCAAGTGGTGGATCTTGGGGGACTCTAACCCCCCAAACCCTCCCCGTGGATACGTCACTGCTTGGCCGACCCGACTTAGTTAAGCCAATTGTTTAGAAACTGAGGCTCAAAACTTCATCGAACATATTGACTACTCTACGCACAGTAGTAGCTTTTCACCTAAAACTGAATATTATTTAGATGAACGTTCGTCCTGTACGAGCGTCTTATTTCGCGCTGGAATCCCACTTTGCCCATGCGCAGTTTCATGCCAACCCGCAGCATCAGTACCATAGCAGCTTAATTAAATCATTTTGTTTACCAGAATGTTTTGATGGTTATGTTACGCTGTTGACACTATACAGATGTTTTTTTGTTTTACTGAAAACAGTCACAAGGAGAAGCGAAGATTAGGGAAACCTGTTGTTCGATTTCGGTGCATGAACTTGATAAAGTGAAACCATTAACAGATTAATATATACATAGATCTAACCTACATCTAGAGAAAATTCAATATTAAGTGAAGTTTATTCTGATAACATCGAAGGAGGGTTATTTTAATATGAATGTTACGGATTTAATGCGACTTTTGGAGCAAACCGATGGGTATGGTGACTTTTCTTCTACTATAGATGTCAAAGGGGAAGCACCATCGGGTAGAACATTATCTAAGGACGTCCTTATTGAGTTGCTCATCTTGACATTCATCTGTACTTTCGGCACCATTGGTAATTCTTTGGTCGTGGCGGTTTACTCACAGAGAAAACATCGCGAGATCAGTGCATCCCTCTACATGCTAAACTTGGCAATCGGTGAGTGAAATTTTTCAACATAAGGAGGGACTAAGTGGAGTCCTTAATTAGACGTGGAGAGAAGGGAGAAAACCCAGATTTGGGCTAGGGCTAAAAAGTATGATGTTGCATTGATCCTGGCAATGCCCAGAGATCAAGGGAAACCCAAGGAGCAAGGGCATGGCCTTCAAATTCACCCATCCTGGCTGCATGCACTCTAAAAATGAAAAGAGTGAAATTTCACTCGTTGAGAAGAGAAAAAGTGTTCAAAACGTCCCAGTGGAGGTGGTCAGTTTTTCGCTAAGGTTGATTTCATTTATTCTTTTCATATACATATATATATATATATATATATATATATATATATATATATATATATATATATATATATATATATATATATATATATATATATATATATATATATATATATATATACATATATATATACATATATATATATATATATATATATACTGAAAGAGGATTATTCATATAAGGTCGCTACGTCACTCGACTTACTTAATATTACAGGGGACGCGTTTCTATGACATTCCTCTGACGTAACAATGGAGAACTTAACCCAACAGTATTTATAATTAGTTAACCGCACTCAATCACATAGGCCTAAGGTCTTCATGCGACTATTCAATACCGCACTGGTTCACTTATTCATATAAGGTCGCTACGTCACTCGACTTACTTTATATACATATATATCTATATATATATATATATATCTATATATATATATATATATATATATATATATATATATATATATATATATATATATATATATATATATATATATATATATATATATATATATATATATATATATATATATATATATATAGTCCAAAAAGACGCATCATATCAGGCACTTCAGATAAAGTAAAACAAAAACCCAACACACGAGGATTCAGTTTAATTTTCGGGCAGCACAGTACCCTTGAACACAACTCGTACAACACTAAAACAAAAAGCGAACACTACAAGCCTTAAAACGGAAGAACACACAAGTCTACGTACATACAGACAAGATTACACGCCTTAGTGAATAAGAAGACCTGAAAAGACGGGAACTCTACACTGGAAGAAAACTCGACAACAAACAATAAAAGTTTAACCAAGCGGAGAGGAGAGATCGAAAAAGAAAGCTCAGTTACGTTTTTGTCTGCTGGAACGGTTTTGAGAGTAAAAAGTGTCGTCAATATATATATATAGATATAGATATATATATATATAGATATATATATATATATAAAGTAAGTCGAGTGACGTAGCGACCTTATATGAATAAGTGAACCAGTGCGGTATTGAATAGTCGCATGAAGACATATATATATATGCTTTAGTGACGACGGCAATAAAAGTGCTCTGCAGGCAACCTTATTATGTTTACATATCCTACAATTTTGCAGCTTTTTAAAATATTTGCTAAAATATTCCACCAAATTGACTCTTAGGTCCGTAGAAAATTCCAAAAATTTGACTGTCAAACTAACTGGTGTTTTAGTTAGGCTTACCGGTATAGCTCTTATGGAAAAATCACATTTGTCTCTTTTAGAATGTACAAAATGTATCCAAATCTAATCCATTTAAGGTACATCTTAGAGACAGTCAATTCTCACCCCAAACTTTAACTTCGTATACAAAAATGCGCAATTGGTGCAGCTCTTTGATTCCCAAGAAATAAGGAAAAAATACAGATTACTCTTCGGTACCCGGTGGCGTCACCAACAAGGGACCAGGGGGCGCGATCCCCCTGAAAAATCGTGTGCCCCCAACTGAGATCTGAGATTTTCAAAAAACGGTATGTCTTCTGTAGTTAAAGTGTTACTATGAAATTTTATAATATTCAATTTTTCTTTTGACGGGGAAAGTCAGTAATTTCCCTACTTTCGAACTGAAAATATTGCAAAAACACTTGGGAAATGCTGTCTCAGGAGTTGCGTTTTATTAAAAATTTTCAGCATACTTTCGACTACTCCAATTGAAGGTGGCACACAGCTCAGGTATCCGCTGAACCAGGATCAGGCCTACATTTTTCCTTAAGAGGATCACATCTAATTTCACATCAACTGCTTTCTCTTTCTCCTTCTATTTAAGCTCCTCTTGCTAGGTAGTAGTTTCACAAATTTTGTAACCATTAAAATCTTTTAGTTGAAGTTGCCCTGGAAGTAATTTTAGACCAGTGTAAAGACAAAAAAATCACCCTTAAAGAACGACCTTAATACCCCACAAACCCCTTAAAACCCAGGAGCTTCCGGAAGCTTCGTCCCTTGACCCCCACCGAGACTCATACTGAACTGCCAATCAGCTTTTCTCCATAGTTTATCACCCCCTTGCAAAATGTCAGTCGGATCCTCTCTTGGTAGTTTAATCACTGGCTTTTTTACCAGAAGTCTTACTGGCAGTTACCCGGGAGGTAATTTTTAGCCAGTGTAAGTCACTAGAAGCACCCTTTATTAGCGACACAAGTACATCACAAACATGCTAAGACCCCGGAGCTTCGGGGGGTTTCGTCCCCTGGACACCCCCGGGAACTTGCCCCTGGATCCCACGAGGGCCCTAAGACGGACCCCTGGATCCCACCCGTTGAGCCTCGCGCTTCACGCTCGGTGGCGCCTACGGCGCCATAAGTGGAGTCTACCACTTACCACCTGAAAAATTGTTGTGCTCTCCCCCTCTTGCCCCTCCTAGAATGAAAATTCTGGTGAGACCACTTTACGGTACCTCAAATTACACGGCATGTACTTTACTCAGAGTGTTATGATTACACATGGGGGTCTTGTATATTCACCCTGTAGCAATCAGCTTTGTCTGTGTCTGGATGAGGATGCGTTTTAGACCATTGTGGAAGAGGATTCAACCTTATCAGGTTAGGAGAATTGGAACTCTCTAGGCGATAGGATTTGGCCTTTAAATTTCAGTTTTACTGTGCCATAAATTTGTAAATGAGTCACAAGGTCTGTCTGAGTGACTTGTTTGTTTCAGCTCCGTAAACATAGTAACTGCGGTAGAATATGATTGTACTAAGCTTTGGGCTTTGTAGGACGCCTACTAGTTTTGGTGTAAGTGTGGCTTTCGGGTCTGGAATATAGGGCGTCTTATGGTACTATTGCTCTTCATTGCCCTTCAACGTGGCACGCATTCGCCCTACTTACATACACATTTAATCTTAGTAAAGTAGCCTCAATCTACCTGCATTTTACACATATTTTCTCGCCATATGGTCTGGTACAAGTTCCATGTCTTTAAGAGAGTTAAATGTTCTTAAAACAAGTCATTTGTCATATTTGGCTTGCTATAGTTATGGTTATCATAACAAGTAAACTTTTTAATAGCCGTAAAAACTTTATGGTTTAATTAATTTGAATGCCATATCTACTAGTTTTGTTTACTATAATCTTCTCGTTGATCTCAGTTATAAATTTTTTCAAGTACAATGTAACAACACGCAAACGTTGTAATATACAAGAAAAGCTGGTAGCTGGTAATATCCATGACCCATATAGAACCGTATGCAGCTCTTTCACTATATGAAACATTCTAACGACCGCGGCAAGTGCCGACGACGCATGCTTTGTAAGGTAAAGGGCAGAGTCGGTGCTAGGATTTGCCTTACAGAAGTCTCACGGCTGCCCTACAGGCAGTGTCGCCGTCAGAATGTCAAAATTAGGGGAGGCGGGAAAAAAAGGGGCAGAGGATAACGTTTGGGGCAAAAATTTTCGGATGCAGCCAAAACCGAGCGCGAAGCCCCCGGAAGCTCTGAGGTTTTCAGCACATCTCTGTATGCAAATTTAAGTCTCTGGGGAGGTGTATAATTTTTCGGTTAACCTAACTCCTAACTGACCCAGGGGTGGTGCCAGGGGGCCGGGGCCATGGCCCCCCGTCGGGGAAAACTGCCCCCCCCCCCCCCCCCCGCCGGGAAGGTCGGCGATTTCGTCGGGGAGGCCTAAAAATAAAAAAATATATAGAAAATAACCCCGCGCTGACTGAATTTACTGGATGGGTGATCTTGAATATCATTTTTTTTCTTTTATAGCACTGTTTTAATACGTAACGGAATCGATTTTCAATTACTTCTAATAGCTCATAGTTCATAGCTCTGTTAAAACCCATTACATGTACCTTGTCCTATCTAAATCCGTGCGCGCAAGGTCACCATAACCAAGACTTGTGTTGCAGACCTAGGAGCTGGAAATTCCACGTGGAGACGTAACCAAGGATGGTACCAGGGGGGAACCAGTGGCCATACCCCGTCGGGGAAGGCTGCCCTTCCCCTCTCGTTGAAAAGATCCTGATCGTCGGGGATCCTTCATCAATAAGGTCACGGTAAAAGATGTAAACCCGATAAACGGTAGTCTCCGGAGTCCGGACGTTTTTGTTGATTTTGCTTTGCTTCTTTTCCTTACAAAACGGACGAGAAGTTGTTCAGGTGTATGCAGTGCCCAATGGTTTGCCATCTGTCCTGCCCCGACAGCCGAATTCGAGCACCGATAATGACAATCGACCAGGCCGTTTTCAGTTATACATAATGATGAACAGAAGTATGGGAATGTCTCCTGTCCTGATAAGTCTGACTGAAAATTTATTTGAATCCACCTTGTTGAAACGTGAAGAATTTCTTAAGACGTCGGAAGTTAAGACCATTTTTGTCGGGAGTTCAGAGAGTCACATAGGAAATTTCATAAATTTATTGGACTTCGCAATTGAATACATACAAATTGAGAAAAAAATGGTATGTTTTCAATTCGGTTGCACAGTTTTCCCTGAGAAAAAGACAAGACCATTTCATTTAATTGTAGCGTTACCTTTTATCTTGTTATTTTCTGATCACATAGCAAGTTGGGATTCTTTCTATTGAAGTGAAACTTTCATAAATAACGACTGTTTCATTTTTAGTTACAAGTCTAGGAAATGTCATTTCCGACTCTCTGGGGTTTTCAATTTTTCAAAAATTTCTGTGCACTTCTAGTTAGTTTTACATTTTTCAGACAAAATAGACTGTTCTGCCTCCTGCAAAATTGAAACACTCCCGTACGCATATGTCAATATACAAAATATAAAACTTGAAATATATGGGGAGCCAAACTTTTTCCGCGAGGAAAACTCCGATGGGGTTAGTCTCCATGATGTTATTCAGAAACCCCAACAAAACTACAAATCATCTCCTACTTGATTTTTCTCATAAGAGGGTCACATTCTTCTATAAACCCCCAAAATATGTCATAAAATGATAGTTCCACCAATATAATCTTCAGATTCTCTAATATTTGTTAAAAATGGCATTTTTTTTCATTTTCGATGGATACACCGTACAATAAAACACCCAAGTCAACGCGGCTCTTAATCACTCCGACAATTGCTCTTGACAGGCATGTAACATTTTTGATTTTGCCAATATGAAGGACAGATTCTTCAATAAACATCCCAACTTTTTAATGGTCCTTAATTACAAAAGCCGAATTTTGTTTAAAAACTTTTTCTTCCAAACAAACTCCAGATTTTTAAATATTTGTTGAAAAAGGCCAAAAATCTCGGCGTCGCTGAGCGTGTCTCAGATTCTACCAAGCCACGTCCCACTGGAACTAACTCATTGCCTTTGTCGGAGACTCAAAATGTTGCCCCCCCCCCCCCGTCAAGGAGCTTGGCCCCCGGTCGGGCAAATCCTGGCGCCACCCCTAAACTGATCTAAGTTGGGGGACAAGTGCAGGCCAAAATCTGAGAGGGCAGATTCTCCCACTTGCCCCCCCCCCCCGTATCGCCGACACTGCCTACAGGTAGGGAAGACGTCCTGTTCAGTGTATAGTGATGCTTCTTATCCGGGGGAGAGGGTTTGGGTTCGATTCCCAAATACTTGGAAAAATGGAACTTAATGCCGTCATACGTGCTGCTTGTCATAAGCCTGTAGGCAATTGAGTAAATAGGCAAAAATCCGGTGCCCCACAATCCGGTGGGGAAAGGATCATGGACGCAGCTAGCCTGCGTAGCGCCTCTCTGGCCGCCGTCTCCTGAGGCTGCCGTCCCCTAGAGTTTTCGCAGAGATGAGCTGACCGAAAAGACTTCGTCCGCCCCACGGGCTAGGACGCCGCTAGATTAAAACATAATGTAATGATGTAGAGATTGTTAACCTATGTAGCGGGTATCAACTCTAACCAAGAAAATTTGAAAAGCTTTGAATCTTTGTAAGGAAAATTGAAAATTGTTTTTATTGAGGAAAACACCCTTCTTGTAATCAAAATCAAGCAGATTGTTGGAGTGACTGAAGGTAATCAGGGTTACATTTCACCTTTCCATACTGGGGGCCAGTCTGCTCCAACGAGAAAACAAACGGAAGACATATATATTATAGTAAGTACCAAACAGAACTCGTGAATGTATTTATAGTGTATCGCACATTAATGTCTCTGATGTAATCCTTGACGCCATATCGACACTTTAATTGCTTCAGGAGATGAACGGCACTTGACGCGATGAAGCTCATAAAGCAGGAGTTCACGGGCTCGTTTCCGGACGGGGTACAATTAAGGTCGATTTTTCATCCGAGGGCGATTTATTGATTTTCTTTTCTGAACCAGCCATTGAAAAGAAAACAAAGTCCAAACAAACACAAAAACAACTTATTTGTATGTGCTCTATGAAATATTAAAAGTGAACAACCTTTCATTGGGGTGAAAATATCAGGACCAATCTAAATTCCAAAAGGAGCCATTCTTATTCCTTTAGAATGAATACTTGGAATTTAAATCCATCCCTTATTTCACTCTTTTGGGTTTAGGGAGAATGTACAATGTTAAAAATGTCACAGACGTGTTGCAGATTAACAGAATAAAAAATAAAGAAATACAAAGCGGATATGGGAAAGTGCTCTCAATATTTGAAAACAAATTGACAGCACTTCTTCCGTTTTATTCATATATTTCTTTATTTTTTCTTCTGTTAATCTACAGAAACTTTTTACAGAGTGGGAATTAAAGGCAGTCACCTCTCACCCATTGTCACCTCTCACCCATTGTAGCAGTCTACAGAGATTTTCAATTGGCACAGGTCTTTGATTGACAGCAAATTTGAAAACTGCAGAGTACTATAACTCGTATTGCGCAGAATCTACTGTGTCATGAGAGTGTTTTGATTGCACATTGGGTCTTGTATACTCACCTTGAAGCAAAAAAGTGAGATTGTGTCTGGATGAGGATGAGATTTAAATAGCTGTGGGCAGGGCTTAAAATAATAGTCCAGAGCCAAATGTATTCTTGACATGTTAGAGAGGAACATATTGTAAACATTCTGGTTAAATGTTTATACATTGCCCATGTTCAGTTTCCGAGATTTTAGCAATTGAATGTGGCACGTTTTCTACATAGCATGAGACCGACTGCATGGTCAAGTGGTTAGAGCATCCAATTTGCAGTCGGGATGGCAGGAGTTCGAGTCCCTCCCGGGTTATACAGAAGACTTTAAAAAGTGGAACCTACTGCCATTGTGCTTGGTGCAGGGGTGGCGCCAGCGGGGGGGGGGGTGGATTTTTAAATACGTTGGAAGTAAAATCATTTGAAGTCTGAAGTTCAGGCAGTCACGTAGAAAATCTCATCTATTTAGTGGAGCTTGCAATAAAATACAACGAAGATTCCTAATAGAGGCAAAAACACTGCCATATTTTCAATTCCGTTGCGTAGTGTTTCCCCGAAAAGAGATAAAACCATTACATTTAGTTGTAGCAGTAGGCCTACCTTTTATCCAGTAATTTTCTGATCACTTAGCAAGTTGGGTTTCTCTGTTTAAGTGAAACTTTCATTTCAAAGGAGAGCTCAAAATAACTACTGCTTCATTTCTAGTTACAAGTCTGGGAAATGCCATTTAAGGCTGTCTGAGGGGTTAGATTTTTAAACAATTTTCTTTACGCTCCGCGCCAACTGATGGTGGAGCTCCGCTTAGATATTGTTTTGGTCGAACAGATTACTTAAGAGAGCAATGCATGGTTGCACTTCGTACAGCAAATAACCAAGGCCAGCTTTGTTAATCACCCCACTATTCCACCTAATTTTGCTCTTGAAAGGCATATCACTTTATAAAAAAAAAATCATTATAACCGTACCAAAAAACCTATTTTTTCCATTTAATTCCACAACTTCTCCAATAAAAAAAAAGCTCTTAATTTTTAAATATTACTTCAAAAAAGGGAAAAACTTTTCGGACAACCTTTTAGTCTCATGCTGAATCCTTAGTAAGTAGGCTTCGTACGATATAGATGCGCAACCCCAACATATATTCAGCTGTCGCCTATGTAACTATTTTGATGTTGCCCATATGAAAGACAGGTTCTTCGATAAAAAAAAAAACCAAACCTCAAATATCTTTCAAAACTTTTAAATTTTGTCTTCAAAATAGACTCCAAATATTTAGTATTTGTTGAAAAGAAAGCCAAATTTTGCTAAGTCACGTCCCACCGGTGCCCCACTAAATGAAAACCTTTGTCGGGACCTTGAAAAGCTTGATTCCCTTGAACTTGAAGCAAGCAGGCGTGATGTCATGAACTCACTTTGCTGGCAAGTGTTTTGTATTTCTTTATATTTTACCACCATTTTGTATGCAGCTAAATTCTAATATATTGATACAATATAGGTGCATCCTGAGCAATAACATTTTTAAAACTAATATGTGCAAGGGGCACGAAAGCATCCCTTATCAATCCAAGGTTAAACATATATGATGAAAAATAACGAAAAACAAAACATTGGCCAACAACGTGAATCAATGACATCACACCTGCGTGCTGCGTATAGAGATGTGTTAACTTCAATTGCTAATATTTTAAGAAACGAACATGGGAAATGAATGAAACTTTCACCAGTGTTTAGCCCTTTACCATCAAAGTTAAATTCGGTTACCGGACTATTTTAAACTTGCAGAAAGCAGATTGACGCTTCTAAATATGTTGAGTCTGATATGTACGTGAAAAAGTATTGAGCGCCCCAGGGTTCTATTCTTGGACACCGTTTTCCCCACTGTATTCCATCTGTTTCTGGGAATGGTAAGTTTGTCCACCGAATCGGTAGGATTGCAATTTATTTACAATATTATACGCTATCGAATGCATTTGATGAATCAAGAAAGACTTTCACACAAACGAGGTTATTATTATTAAGTTTCTTGAACTGATTACGTCACTTAGATTGTGGTTAGTTGATCCACCAGACCGGAAACTACCTAACTCAACAGCTGATGTTGCGTTTGTTTAGGGAAAACTGATTTTCTTTCAAAACAATTTCTTTTCAGAGATCTTAGAAAACAGGAAGAACGAAAATCTGGGGATGGGTGACAACATATGATGTCGCTACTTTTAATATAGTACTAACTTAAAGGGGAAGTTTAGGCAAAAATTTGATTTTTTATACATGTAAAAGAGAAATCAAAGTTTCACAGTGTGGTGAAATTGCCATTCATTTCTCGAGATATCAGTAAATGAAGATACTTTGAGATGACTGCAGGCGCGGATGCAGACATTCTGAAGGGGGCGGGGCTGACTTGAGAGAAAGCAGGGAAGCGAGGGAGTTGTACTGCTAATTTCAAGTATGTTTTATTTAAGGGATGGCTGAGGAGGTAAAAGCCCCCCCCCCCCCCGATCTACGCATGGACTTAACAAATAATAAAAAGGTCGGAAACCATTTAGTGGGCAGCCTTTGTTATTAGACTTGAGGAACTTATTCAGTTGTTGCAGTCTTATCAGGGCCGTCGGCAGATGGTGGGGTAGGTATGTAATCGACAAATATAAAAGGCAGACGACAAAGTAACGGAACGAGGAAAAAAACATTATTTCATCGACGTCGATTTGTGGGAATGGGGTGACATATCCCCCACTTTTCGGAAATTGGCTACGCCAGTAAGTTGGCGTAAGATTTTTACACACTAAATTTGTGATGGGCGTGACTATGTCCCTTCATACATTTATTACAAACTGATTTCGATGGAAGAATTAAATACTCAGCCGCAGCCGTAAAGACTAATATGACACAACACTTTTACCCAGTTCGTGATGCAATGCATTATGCCTAAACAAAACCAACGGGACTGACTGTAGTTTATGAGCTTCGATTTGTGGGAGGGGACGACATTTCTCCCACATTTCAGCAATTAACCTATTGACCATGGTGTTTTTACACAGTGAATTTTGGAAAGAAGTTTCCGCGTTTCTCCACATTTTCGCGTACAAATTAACGTTCATGGAACTTGAAATTAGGCTTTCAGCGCTGTCGTAAAAGCTTATTGGACACAACACTTTTTAACCTATATAGGCCATGATGCAATGATGTAGAAACTATACCCAACTCGTCCAATGTAACTGATTGTCTTCGCCCTTACTGTTGAAAAGTCGATTTGTACCACACTTTTTTTTGACATTTTGGCGTTGCCAATGGCAATGGCATTCAAATTTTCAAAGGTTTACCACTGCCGTTTTTATTAAGTTGTAAGGATAACATAATGTATTTTATTGATGAAAGAATATTTATTTAATTCTTTATTTGGTGAAATTTACAAGCACGTAGGCACTGGTGAGGTCACCAGGGGGCACGTGCACCTCTAAAACATCCACTGTAACTGTAAATATGCCCCTTTGCAGACACGGATCCAGGCATTCATTTCAAAAAGGGGGGGGGGGGGAGGGGCTAACTTAAAGATCCAGTTCTCTCACCCCAAACAGTACCAATTCTCCAAACCTTCTTACTGAAACCCCTCCCACAATCGTGTGAAATTCATCCTCATCCAGACACAATCTCAGTTTAAATTGCTTCAGGGTGAGTAAAGAAAACTCAATTTATATAATCAAAACAGTCTCAGTACCGTTCATGTTGTGGAATATAAGCTTTGGCACTCTGCATTGTTTGAATTAGTGGTCAATCAAACAACTGAACCAATTGAGAATTTCGGTACCCGGGTACCAAAATTGTAGTTTTGGGTGAGAGGTTTGGCCCTTTAAGGAAAAGCAGGGGTGTGAGGGAGTTACACTGCTATAATTTCTTTTGTTTCACTATGTTGATGTCGCGAAAAAGGAGAGATGAGCACCCCCCCCCCCCCCTCATTTGGATCCGCGCTTTATATGGTAACCTTTATAAACCGTCAAAAATAAACATGAAAGATTAATTTTGTCAAAGTCTGAAATTTCACATCATTCTACATCTAGGCCCGTTGAGAAAAAGACGACATCCCCTCTATGAATCTTCTTCGGAATCCCCAAACTAATGCATTCCCCTCCCGGCTAAAAACAACAAAAATCAAAGTCACTCTGGCTAGGGATCTGGTAAACTGTAATTAAAATATCCTCTCTTTGGTGACTCCTTAAGAACTTATCAAATGGGAGATTTAAGAAATAGGATTAAAAACATCAAAAAACTGCCAAAAAAAAATTCCAAAATACAAGATAAAATGGCATTTCTTATCATTTATTTTCAGCCGACTTGATTACGCTGATTGCCGTCGTTGGCATACAACTGAGTGAATACTTTCATCAGACCTGGCCGGTATTATGGCGATATGACACCCAATGTGCACTCCATCGATTTGGACGGTTTCTAACCAGTGCTGTTACTGTATACATAATGATCGCGATATCTGTAGATCGGTATATCGCAGTGGTCCGTCCAATCTCGTACAAAACTCGTTGTACTCCAAAGAGAACAAAATACATTTTGGTGCTTATCTGGCTGTTATGTTCGTTGCTTTCTCTTCCTGCAGCAATGAAATTTAAGGTAAGTCAAAAATTCATTTCGTCTTGAAATCAGTATTTAAGCAATATATATTGACGAATCCGGTAGGCGCTTGTTTTTAGTGCCTGTAGGCAGTCATTTATAGTGGGGTCCATCAGCCTTAAATCGCCGTTATTTATTGGTACAGGTAAGGAACAGGTAAGGAAGGAAATTTAAAGATTAAAGGTGATGGACCCCAGTAATGGCCGACTAAAATCAGACCACAATCTGTCCGGATTCGTCTATATGATCACGTGCATTTAAGTTCACATAATGAACATGAATAAATAAATAAATTCAAAGATCTATGTTTCTACTGCCAATAAATCACAGGGCAAAGCGTGGGGTCTCGGTCAGAGGGGACAAGAAAACATTAAAAGAGCTGTAACGCAGAATGTTTAAAATCTTAAAGGTGCTACGGCAGACAATTTGTTCCGTCAGGGAGCCTGGGCGGTCTCCCCTCCCTCCGACAACATGAAAAATGATAGGTGAGCTTTGTTGCATTTCCTGCTTTCTTATCTGAAAGTCATCCTGTTAGCTGGCAGCTACTTTAAGAAGATTGACGACTTCTGGCTAGCCTGGATCAATAATGAATTATGGTGTGAGCATCCAACTATTCTTATGCGATAGATTCACCGTGACATTAGTTCAGCTGATTTTCTGGCCGGGTCGTACCAAAGACTTTTAAAATGGAACCTGTTGCAGTTGTCCGAGATTCTCCGCACAAGCAACGAAGTCGGGATAACAACCCACAAAATGAAAAGGACCTTGGAAACCTTTATCAGAAGATTACAAGTTTAGGCGTAAAAGATATCCTAACTATACACACCTAATGGTTTCCTTGGTGGAGATGTTTTCAGTTCCTCTACAAACCGCTTAGAATTTGACCCTTTCCGTTAAAAATACTTTATCAAGGAGCATGAATTTGTTTGTTTGTCTGTTTCGTAATATATCTTATGCGTATGATGTAGGCCTAACAGTGAATATAGGATAAGCTCCCCTTCATATATAACTGATTAGGTGCGTCTCCGTGGAAGGATGAGCCAATTATGTACTTAAAAATTATTGCAACCGCACGTCAGCATGTTTGGAAACCATAAAGTGTTATGTCTGCTACGCATGCGTGCTACTCTTACTGCATGATGCAGTGCGCCTCATTGCTCAATGCATACCCCCCCCCTCCCCTTCAAGTGATTTTTGCTTTTAGTAAAAATCTTCTCAATCGCGGAGAACTTAAAATTTGAGAAATTGTGTAAGATATGATTTGTATCCGAGGACTGAGAAAGTGACATGCTTATTAATTTGTGACGTCACACCGAAAGAAAGTTTTTATCGGTCACTCGTGGTCTGAAAAAAGCTCCCTGTCGGTGCACCATAAAAACACATTGGTTATGTTAAATCAATATGGTGGTCAAAGATTACCCTACCTTTCTCTGTTCAAAATAAGTAGGGCATACGGGTCAAAATTAACATTACCGTAGGTAAAATCGATGGATTATTTTGAATTGTGGTCCAATATTAGAATTTTTATAGTAAATCTTAACCAGTCTTTCTCGTTAATTTTAACCAGGAAATCGACGGTTAAATGTTTTTGTTCCCTTTTTCCAAGTCTTCCTTAGTCTTTTCTCTCTGTTTCCTTTCTTGTTTTCCTTTTGGCTTTTCTTCTAAGTTGGATGGGGCTGAGACTTCGACGCACGCCACGGACACACGCTTGTTAATATATTGAATTTACTTGTCCGCCATATCGTAAGATTGTACCTAACGCGTTATACGTCTATAAGTCTCTCATGTACTTGAAAAAGTCATTCCAGAAAAAGCTCACAACTTCATCCTCTAAACGAATATTGAATCCTTTTAAAATATGCTCCGATTAGGTCAAATGTATGATTATAATTATGGGTCACGTTGTTAGCAAATTACAGCTCTTATGCTTAAGGTATATGATTTTTTCTGTGACAGAGTTGTTTCATTCTTTCTTCCCTTTCCTTTCTCAACCTAGGGAGCACATTCCCTAAGATATCCAAATTAATAATCAAATTGGCGTACCTACAGGAAATTGCCTGGCCTTGGTTATATTAAATTAGTTAGTTAGTTAACTAGTTAGTTGGGTTGGAATTAAAGGGTTATTCCGGTCACAATTTTCAAAAACTTAAGTAATCAAGGCACTTTAATTCTTTGCATTGGTGAAAATTCCGTCTCAATAGAAAACATTCAAACTACAGTAACACATTGCATTGTGGGTAATCTGTGATGTCATAACGACAGATTAATTGAGCTTCTTTTGCATTTTTATGTTATGCAAATGAAATATGCATAGATATGGGGTTTGAAGGGAGTGCGATAAAACATTACTCTCTTTCATTTGAGACGTTATGAAAGCTGACACCGGGATATTCTTTTAACGACAAACCAACGACGAATGTGTTATATAGTGTAAGTTAACTCGATAAAAAATTGAAAAGTTTAAATTTACCATGTTCTTCAGTATGGTTCAAGTCTCTTAAGACAGGTGGAAATACCATGGGCATATTCTACACCCCCCAGCCCATAGGGGCGCCAGGTCTATAGGGTAAGGAAATGTTTCCAAAGGGCTCTTCTAAACTGGTTAAACTTTACCTTCTTTTGCAAGGAATAGACTGTTATTAGCACGATGGCTCTCGAAAAATGAGTACCGTACTCGAGCAAGAAAAGGCTACATTGTAAAAAATGTCTGTACATTTACAGAAAACAAAATAAAGAAAACAAAAGAATACATAAAAAGTGCTGTCAACTCATTGTAATTTTACAAAAATTCTGTACTTTAACAAACATTTTTTACACTGTAGCTAATTTTTTTTAATGCATTGCTCGTTTTCGTTACCTGGAATAGTTTTTATAAACCTTCGACTCTCGTGCTCATTGCACTTAATACATAAAACACTTTTCCCTGTATTTCGCATGATTTTCTTGTTTGGTCTATAAACGGAACCAATAACATTTTTCTTGTCTGAAACTTGGCTCTGTTTAGGCTAGTAGCATTGAGCCTCGTCCATTTATTTTGAGGATACTCAATACTTTTACATTCTATTACAAAACGATCTTGAAGCACGCTCTCTTCTTTTTGTTGGAATTCATGGTACAGACAAATCGATTTGCGTTTTCTCTCTACCGCGCTGTTCTTGGCTTCCGTGAGTCACGGTCTTTATTTACTTTTCGGGGCTAACCTGAGTAGCAGGCTGTATGGCATATTCCCCTTTCAGTCAGTTGTTTTGGAAGCATAGGAGCTGAGAAAACGAGTCCGAATAAAGGGTACTTAATTCCCTACTGAGGCCCTAATGTATAAATAGAACACTATCGGTGCATACAATGTAATAAAAGCTACTGTGCATATTTTGAATTTCACTTCAACAAAGTGCTTTGCCAAATGACATTTTTAGTGGACTCCGGGTAAATTTGTGGTTTCTGGTAGCGGTACCTTTAAAGACAGTCATTCGTCACCCCAACTATAGTTTCAGTATACATATATCAAAACTCTCAATTGGTACAGTTTTTGATTGGCATCACATTCAAACAATGCATCATAGCTAAATTACACAGCATGGGCACTGTGAGTGTCTTGATTACACATTACGGACTTGTATGGCCACTGGGACAAGCCATGAAGCAATAAACTAGGACTGTGTCTGGATAAAGATGAGTTTTAGATAAATGTGGGAGGGGCTAGAAGAAAGTAGGTTGGGAGAATTGGAACTGTTTGGGATGATGAAAATATGCCTTTAATTTTCACATTGGTTTTAATTCAAACCTTCTTCTTCAGACAAAGTTTGCTGGTATGGACCTTACCGTCGACTCCAGCGGAGACGCTTGTTTCTTGGACCAGTCAGCGCCAGTCTGGTTTAGGTACTCACTCCGTCTGTATATCAGCTTCGCCTTCACTCTCATCCCTGCCACGATTACCGGTTTGGTATACACCGTTCTTGTTGTACACGTGTGGAAACACAACAAAGAGTTCTCAGCTACAGTGAGATCTAGCAATTATTCTTCGAAGCGGAATCAGTGGAAGATTGCTAAGGTTCTGCTTGCAGTTTATTTTGGATTCATGTTTTGCTACACTCCATATATAATTTTTCAGTTTTCGATTTCCTTCGGATATTATGTTCCGGCCACATTCGCAAATGTCGGTGTCTTGCTGCCTTATGCTAATTCTTGTGTCAACCCCGTTATTTATTTGCTTTGGAGCGAAAGCTTCAGATCCAAATTGCGATTTTTATGTTCTCCTAACAGGGACGTAAAAAGACGAAAAGAGAAGAAATCCGTGTCGGCTATTGCTTAAAAGAATAGTCCAGAATCAAATTTATGTTTGATATGTCAAAGAGGAACATATTCTAAGCTTTCTGGTCAAAGTTTCATTCATTTCCGTTGTTTTATTCTCAAGATATTAGCAATTGAAGTTGACACATTTTCTATGGAAAGTGAACTTAAGCAGGTGTGATGTCATGGATTCACATTGTTGGCCAATGTTTTGTTTTTCTTTTATATTTCTTCTTGTTAGGTTGACCTTCAATTGGTTAGGGATGTTATCTTGTACATACGGTACATGAAGTTCTTAAAATCCAATAGCTCAGGATTCACTGATGGCATTTAAATATAAAAGTTTTGTCGCATAAAATTGGTTGAAAATTATGGATAAATAAAACCGTTAACCGACAATGTCTGAATGTGAAGCCATTACATAACGCCTGCTTGCTCCTTTATGTAGAAAACTTTCCACATTCAATCTCTGATATCTCGAGAACCAAACATTGGAAATGAATAAAACTTTCCACAGAATGCTTAGAATATGTTCCTCTTTAACATATCAAAACTAAATTTGGCTTTGGGTAAATGCGACTCATTTTCGCGAAAAGTGGAAGCAGTTTGCTATACACTCTTCTGCATTATTTGCCTTTCTTTTCTTATATGCCAGTATGTGTACCAACTTATTATGCATGAGTAGTTATTAATCGTATAATAAAAAAAGTTTTGTGTTATATTTTGACAGTTGTGTTGACGGGAGCAGGGTAAAACTGTGCCCCCCTCCCCCATTTGGAAAAGTCCTGGATTTTTGTAACACATCTGAGAAAATTCCGGTAGCCATTGGAGTCTCAAAAAGATGTTATGTTTTAATAACAGAAAAACTCCTGTATAAGCGTGTCCGAACTCTCAAAAAGTTGCAACAGAAAATAGAGCCACTATAGTCAAAATACAAATTTCATGAAAAATCAGAAAGACTGAAAATTTTCGAAACATTATTATAGTTTATTTACAAACATTCAGTTTACATCAGTTTTAGTTCATAGTCTTACGTAAAAATTTTAGTACAATATTCGGGTAAGTTGCCAAAGGTTTCTAGAACGGTTTCAATTGTGGTCTTATGATTACACGGACATGTGGAAGGTTTTTATAGCCTGGGAGCTGTTAATCAGCGAGTTCGGTAATTCGTTGCCCCATTGAATTGTGGGGCACAGCGTGGCAAACACAAACCGAGTTCAGCACATAGCGTACGATGTCCCCTTGTTTTCGTCAGGACGTGCATAAAAACATCATCCATTGCTCAGGCAACTCGAACAAAAATAGGGGTTTCAGTCCTAGTTCTTTATAAACGCCATAATAAAATGCAAATTTTTGCACAGAAAAGACAATTTCGACACAATCTACTGCATAAAATCACACTTGAGATCTCTCCTAATGTTATGGATGCGTTAAGAGAGGTTTTATTTCACAAAATTTCCATGTAAACTCAAATTTTGGAATACGTGATGTAGGTGCGGGATTGGTTTGTTTATCCTGACGATTTGGAGAGCCCGCGCATGTGCATAGCCACCAAAACGAACTACCGAACTGGCTTATTAAAATGCATGTTGTGACGTGTCACAATTCTTCATGACGATAGGCTTATATCAGCTACTATCAATACTCACCAGTGGAAACGTATGCTATCCCGAGAGTCTATGTTATCACGATTTCGCAGCAACCTTAGATGGTGATAAACTTACGTCTTAGTGGATCCAAAAGTCGGACAAAAAATGAAATGGCAGTCAGTTAGTTTTTTGTATGGTTACAAATATGGATAAATCCTCCTATAAAAGTGCCTGAAAATGCATATAAAACCGTCTTGTAACATAAAGTTTTTGAGTTTTCCGATATTTTCTCATTTCATTATTTTTATTTTTTTACTACTCGGGTTCTACATACAATGCAAAAGTGAAGAAATGTTCTCAATTTTTCACACCTACAAGTCAACAAATCTACCCAAGCTGTTTTACTGTAAAAAGGGTATTCTTTTTTGGTCTTATGATTTTGTTTGTATCACGGACTTATATACATGGACATAGCATGTAACGTGTACGTCCTACCCGTAGCTGGTCGCCACCGACTGGAACAAAATAGGCGCACCAAGATGGCCGCCGTGAACCTATAAATCGTCTGATTTGATGACGACCCTTCAATATTTTCAGCAAAAATTAAACTTGAATGGGGAAAAATGTCATGTTCCTGCAATAAATGGAGGGATTTTGACCTAACCATGCCACATTTCAAAAATATTTCAACTTTCTTGCAAACAAGGGTGATATACTTGAGCAAATCCAAACTTTCACACAAAAACATAGCGGACGGCCATCTTGATGCGCTTTTTCTCACACTACGGTAGCGACAATCTACCGTGCAGTATGCCCTGTCCATGTATAGGAAGTCCGTGGGTTATCACTTTCATTTCTCGGTGTTACGCTCAAACGGGATATGCAGTCACATTAATGCGGAAAATTATTCTGTTTCATTATTATTATTTTTATTGTTTTATTATTTGATTTTATCTCTGTATGGAAAATGCATTCACCGTTGATTGTTTACTTTTTAATACCTTTATTTTACCAATTACAGGAAAATGCTACTGATTTTGTTCGTACTTGTGTTACAAATTTTGTTGCATGCCTGCAGGTAGTTTTCAATTTTCAGTGACGTCACAGCTAGAGGTAAGCCTACAAAAAGGTTTTGGGCTCAGACATGGCTAAAATACTGCGCGTGAAAAGCCTCTCTGCTCCGACGCTATACCTGAGAACCGTCTATAGATATTATGCATTGACGTCATGCTACTCAACTTCTTCGCCAAAGTAACAAAACACACTGTACGGATGGCGTATACTTCACGGTACACAAACCAGTTGTCTCCACGTGCTTGTGAAAGCCGCAGTGATACGTGCTTGCCTGCTCTTGAGGGTGATTTCTTTCTATTGTGACGTCACATACATAAAGTCCATTGTAAGAAAACAAGTGAGTGATGGTATTATGTTCAAGTTACTTTGATGTATTTCTTACAATGAAGCTAAATAAATGGTGTACAAATACACACCCCATGTATGAGATCGACATTTCTGACGTCGATGCAACTTGAGGATTTTTCACTCTTCCTTCTCCCCCCCCCCTTTTTGGGGGGTGGGGTGGGGCGGTTCCAAACATATTAAACAAAGTTATTTGATGCAAGGTGCACGGAAATACCATCCATTGTCTAATGTGGCCTAACTTTTTATACATCCGGTCCTGTCGAACTTTGATTTACATGACTAACTAACATGACTAACTAACAAACTAACTTACATGACTAACTAACTAACTAACGAAATAACTAACTAACGAACGAACTGTCTAACTAACTAACTTCTGCAAATCCTGTACACTCTCAGTCTTAAGGCCAGGTCACACTACAGCGATATCCGATCGGATTTTGTTCCGATTTTTGTGAATTTTAATTTGGTCGAAAAGAAACAAAAATTTGACATCCTGTGTAGATATATGAATTATATGGCAGGACTACGAAATTCTAAGTTATACCAGTTATTCCGTGACGTCACATTCACAGACAGCTTTTATCGGATACTCGTATTCCAATAATTTGTCAATGTGACATCACGAAATAAGTAGTTCATATTTTATTTCGGTAGTCCTCTCATACCAATCACATATTTACACAGGACTTCAAATTTTTGGTTCTTTCCGTCAATGTATGGAAGAGATTTTAACTAAAACTCACAAAAATCAGACAGTAATCCGATCCGATATCGTTGCAGTGTGACTTGGGCTTTAGCATAGCGTCATCATGCTGAGACAAAGCTTGGAGGGGCTCATTGAGGGAGTTGGTATGGATAACTTAATGAATGTGTTTAATGGAATTTCTATGCTTATAGTAAGCATCATTAATCAAGTTTGATATCCAAAGAATAGCGGAAAAGTAAACATTTCCATTTCTTTGGTGTCCTTACTTGCCAACGGTTTTAGAAAAGTGTATGGTCGGGAATTTTTAAAAATCAAATTGAGCCGTTTAGCACTTACTCATAAAACAGTTATTTGTAAGTCGTTTAACGGGCTTGTCTAAGTTTGGCCATTTTTCATTGGTATGTGAAGAAAACTTAACAGCTTTGGACAAAAAAATATATTGAATATCACGGACCAGTTCAGCGAACCGCTTAAAAAGACAACTCTGGCCGGAACGGAATGCCTCAGAGGTGATGGAAACAAAAACAAAAACACAAAAACAGAAACAAGAAAAAAAGAAAAACGAAATAAACGTAATTAAACTAAACAGCTCCCGCATTTAATATCTATGGTATCTTTACTCTGTTTGGTGTATGCCTAAGTTGTAATTGAATATATCATGCACTATAAGGTATCGTGCAACAATATCGTGTCTATATAATGCACTTTTTTGAAGAACATCCATATGACCACTTTTTCACATCATCAAATGTATATAACGTGTGTTGTAAATACGACCTTCATATGAAAACACTCTAGAGGACGCCATTAAGGCATTATATCTAAGAGAATGTATAAACTAGAGATAAGTAGGCAAGCCCTAAAAAACAGCAAATTTAGAGAAAGTGCACACAAGGAAGAAACGACTGGTTGATCGAGACACTGCAAATTCGTACCTTGTTTTGCCCCCATGGTCGGACGTTCCGCGATTTTGGTCTTGGACACTAGTCAATAAATACTCTTAGTATCGTATCTAAGTTCACCAGAAAGTATTGCTTTTCCTTTACTCTTCGAGAATTGCGAGGGAAAATACACCTCTTCTGAGGTTTCCCAAATCGCCAAAATGTTGTCTCTATAGTGCAATGCCTGACCGCCTTGAAGCTATACTATTGTGTACCTTACTCTTGCTTTCAAATTATCCGAAATTTTGTACAGAGCATGTAGACCTTGGTCTCTAGTTATAATAAATACTCTTAGTATTGTATTGTAAAGAGTACACAGGAAGGGGCGTAATAGACCCTCAAGCAAAAGGCCCTCACCCAAATGAGTGCCTATTGTAAATGAGGACCTAATGTACATATTTTGACAACGAAACGACGACCAAAGATGGAATCTGTGGAAATGTGTAGGTCGAAAAGAGGCATTAGAAAGTGCTTAAACGATTACGGAAAACTCCGACATTTCTGGTATAAACCCCTCATCAGGTGGCAAAGAGCAAACTGAACAATCAACAGTAAAAAAGGACACGACAAGCAGCAAATCCAAAATGGTTGGTGTAAAAACAGAACCGGGAGAGTGTTTGTTTGAAAACATGAGTGCGACTGGTGAAACACAAAACCAAACAAAGAAGAAAAAAGGGTCCTGGATGAAAAGGTACACACTAAAATCAAACACGGTCGGAAAAGTGAAAAAGAAAAACCGGGACCGGAAAAAGGTATACATTAAAATACGAGCACGAACGGATAGGTGTTATAAGAGTTAAAACTGTGACAAATGGGGGTGGATATTACAAAAGGTCAATTCTAACAATAAGGCCGTGTGGAGCGAGAGTACCAAGCCTCATGTTGAGTCGGTTTTCAGCACTTGGGGGGTCACGGTCAGAGCCTAGGCACATTACAGCTGCCGAACCGGTTAATTGCAGTATTGAAAAAATGTGGGGAGAGCTTGAAACGTGCAGTTACCAGATATCCTTGGGGATTCTGTTTGATGGACCTAAGGTGCTCGTTAACTCGGTCTGCGAGGCGGCGCTTGGTCTTTCTCACACACAGCCAGTTGCAAATCCCGCAAGCTAAAATATAAACTTCATTGAATGAAATGCAGGAACGTTGTTTGGCAGGGAGGCTAATACCGTTAGGGCCTGAAATGTCGACGATATGGTGCTTGCCAACGACTGGGCATGCATATCAAACCTCGGACAGTCAGGGAAAGGTACCAGGGGTGTCGTTTCAAGGGAGTTTGTGTGTCGGGAGCCCGAAACAAATGGTTTGCTTAATTTTTCTCAACTCTGAAAGGAGTGATGGGAGGTTGCGAAAAACATCACGGGTCGAAGGGTTCTGTCGGAGAGACTCTACATTTTTGAATTCCTTTGGTTATTTCATATCACCCTAAGGTCCGTCCTATTTAACGCGCTATTTACGAAAAATGTAGAGTCACTCCGACAGGGAGTGACTCATTTGGTTCGAGCTTCCCACCCACAAACTCAATGATTATATTCTTTCTTCTTTCTCATCTGTCTTCCTTTTTATGTTTGTATGCTCTTTTTGAAAACCTTGTCTTTATGATAGTTATACTTTTGTTAGTCTCTTTAACTTCTTCGGAGGTACCACAGAGGATGACAACAAACTAAAACTGAAACGAAGGTTAGTGAGGACATACTGTGCAAGTTAGGGCCAGAATGTGATCCTCGCTGTAACTACCTTTTAAGTTCGTTCTTTGATTCTAGCCACGGACTTGTATACATGGACAGAACATGTAACGTGTATGTCCTATATATCCGTTGGCGGTCGCCACCGGCTGGGGCTAAAAAGGCGCACCAAGATGGCCGTCATGAACCTATAAATCGTCTGATTTGTAGCGACTCTCAGCTCTATTATCTTTCAGACAAGAAAGTTAAACTTGAATGGGAAACAATATCATATTCTTGCAATACGTGAAGTGATTTTGACCTTTACCTTGCCATATTTTAAAATACTCCAACTTTCTTGCAAAATATGATGATATACTTGAATAAGTCCAAGTTTTCACACAAAACCATAGCAGACGGCCATTTTGGTGCGCCTTTTCTTACACGTATGCCAACGACAACGTGCGGTGCAATATGCTCTGTCGTTGTATGGGAATCCCGTAGTTCTAGCCTATAGTCTTGGTCAAGACGTTGGTAACTTATTTCCCACACTATTTTGACATGAGTAAGGGCGCTTGTCAACTACTGTACGTACTAGAGGATCTCTTTCAGTGTAGAAATATAAATTGGAGGGCCTAAGAGGGCGTGTTCACAATTGTTCTTGTATAAACGATCGGTAGTGTGCACAAATACTGTGACACTGATAATGCCGGCCTGAGCAAGACTAGTTCTAGCCTAGCCTCTCTCAACGAAATGCACAAAAAGGAAGAATAAATGCCATAGTCAGTGAACTGTTATTTTTGCCAAATAACAGCTTCCTGGGTTAATTGTTCTCACAAGTTTCATTGGGCGTAGGCTGCAGTGATATTGTGTACATGACTTTGTTAAATAAAGCATAACACTCATACTTCATGCGTCCATAGACTCTTCAATTAAAACACTTCAAGATAGTAACTCCATGACAGTGCATATATCTTCAGATAACTTGAATGTGTTTTAGTTTAATATTCTTTGAGTTTAAAACCTTGGCCATGTAGGGGTTAAGTATTTAAGTGTCGAAGTCAGCCACCGTCGTGAGTTAATTGTATGACTTGTATGCGTTAAGTGTCATAAGAGGTTATTGTTTCTCATCTGTGGTGTCTCTACCGTGTGAATAAGGTAATAAACTTTTCAAAAGCAAAGGTTAAATGCTAACAAGTTTAATAGTGATAGTGTGACAATGACTAGGATATTCCCAATGTTGCTCCGTTCCTTTCAAAAGCCTACGGTTTTTGTACTTTCTTGTATTTCCGCGTGCTCAGGTTCCCTATAACCAAATGTTGAGCAGAGTATAGACTCGTGTGACAAGAGGGTGACCTTTAGTCATCTCGATCTCACTTGTGAATCGTGGGGGTGCAAAACATAGGGGCGTAGTGGGAAGGCACGGTCAGCAAAATATTCAATTCTTTCTTTAACGTATGTAGGAAAATGTCTTGTCAGTCGAGAAACAAAATTATAAAAGATTACGTTCTAAATTTTATAGTGAGCTAGGTCTTTGCGTTCTAAGTTTGCTATTCTCTATAAGCTGTTCGAGAAATAACCGCTTTCAGTGGGAATAAGGTTTCTCCAGATCGAAGGAACATTTTCCTGACTCAATGGTATGAATATTTATGAGCACTTAGTGCCTACCTCAGTCACAGTCGTCGATTTGTTTAACAAATGTGTATGTATTCAAATGTGATATGGTAGTTAAAACACAAAAGCGTGAAACCAAAAGGGACCTTCAACATCGTATTTGCAAACACAAATGCTGGCAGGATCCACTTGCACACCTTTATGCGGAAAATAGTGCACAAAACTTACGGCTATATCGAGTCTATAAAGTAAGCTTAGCCTTAGAACGTTACAAAATTGCTCAAAATCGGCACGGTGAACAAAATAAGATATCACAGCTTTTGCATTACTCTGTCAACAGAGATTTCAATTATGCCCATATTTCTCCTTCCTAAAATCAATAAAAATTCCAAGGTTGTTTTGAACGCTTTCTTCCTTGAATTTGCATATGGTAGGATCTCAATTAAAGCATCTTGGGATAAATTTGAAATGGCGCCACCTATCGCAAAATATTCCTCCTACTGGGTGAAAAGTGATTTCCCCCGAAAGCAATTATCTCCCGAATTGCCAGCTTTCAAATGTCTTTGTTTTCTTTCATGGTAAATAGATGCTCTATGACAACGACACAATTTCAATTGCGAGTCCGTCAGCGATATTTCATTATTTCTTACATAAATGAGACGGAATATTTTATTTCAAGGGCATACAAAAAGTACAACGATTCATATTTGGAAGTCGTTACCCAAATGACTTATATGACCTTCAATTAGCAAGATTTATACGTGTCTCTCGTACCAACAGACTAGGCTACTTAAAACATGTTCTCCTTGCCCTTTCTTCGTTCCACCATCAAAGTACTAGGTTCGAGAAAGAATTTCTATGGTTTTATTTATTCTTCGTTTTAAAGTTCTAACTCTCTGGCGAAGAGCCGGACGAGTATATGTTAAAATGTACCTCAAGCCAAAAAATTCAAAAATAGACATTAAAAAGCATGAAAAAATGAATTCTAACAGTCCAACTCTCACCTTTCGGCTCAGGACATTCCTGAGCCCAGATATAAAATGTTGAAGTTAATTTACACAAAACAAATTGGTCCAATTCACACCGACAAACTGGTTCATTGAGCAATAATTTGTGATTTTCTTGTTCTACAACTCCCACTTACACCTGCTTTGCTTCCCTTCAAAATTAAAAATGATTTTATGACTTTGAACACTTCCTGTTTGCTTGCATAGCATGTTGCACAGAGGGGGTCAATCAATTACATCACCCCATGAGAGTAAGAGTGGTATCGTAACTTGGTGCAAGGTGTAGTAACTTAAAAAAACAAAGTTACAAACAACAACAAAAAAAAACAAAACAAACAACAAACAAAAACAAAGTTACTAATTGTAATTTGAGTTGTACAACAATGACATCACAAATTATTGCGCAATGTACCATTTTTAGTTGAGTGAATAAACTTTTTTACATCTCAACTCAGGAATGTGCTATGAAGATGGGAGCTGGACTGGTACAATTCATTAAATGCTCTTAAATATACATTTTTGAATTTGTTTACTTGAGGTACACTTTAAGACCGATGGCCGTTCTCTTCTTTAAGGACAAATGTATTCAACGCGGTTCTTTAAAACCTCATCAAAGACATTAATAGCCCCTGCAGGGTCTGCTCGAATCATCTTCACAAAATCAAATTTCACTCCCTCTTTGATAAGACCCGTAATCATCGCTCTTCTCGTTTACTCCCTCTTTTTGCGTTCATTTTCTCTCCGGCGGACGTGGATACGGGACGGCCACAAATAGAGGGCGTAAGGTTTTGAAGAGTTATAATGGTAATCGGCTTGGATAAAACATTTTAAACATTGGTGGGAGAATGATATCGCCAGGAGAGACTTTGCAAAGTCTAAGACATATACGTCACTGGACCTCATGCATACAAGGCTCCTTCGATTCAATCCTATATCCGACTGGATTTTACCTATTCACCCTCTATTATCTGATTTGCAGTACGACCGTGACACAAAATGTTAGGAATACTAACCTCATGGGTTTCAGTGAGAGATGCCAACCAACAAAGCTTTAGGGTTAGGTGTTAGGGTTCAGGGTTTATGTTAACAGTTAACTTGAATAACATGAACAAAAAAGGAAAAGTAACTCTGAACCGCACAAGGTTAGTATTTTTAATATTCTGTGCCATCACCCTCTAGACAGAAACGAAACTTCCGGTTCTAAGCGTCAGGATCTAAACACATGCAGTCTTGCAGTTCAGGTTGGATACTGGCAGTTACGCAACACATGCTAAATAGTGGAGGGAGGGAATTGCTAAAGGTTGGACAAATCTTCATGATTTCCCTAATCATCATTTAAAACTTGTCCAATAAATCGAAATTTGCTCAAAATGTTGCGTGTGCCATGTTTATCCAACAATGAATATTTTCTGCTAAAATGAAGTAAGAGAGTTTAAGAAAATCTGAGAACTAAAATGTTACTGCAAGAGTCTTGACTAAGTTTAAGAGCGGAGCAAAGCAGAGACTTCCAAACATTTTCTCCCGAAGGAATTATGCTCCCTGAAAGAAGCTTCGTCCTTGCGAAACTTGCGAAAGACACAAAGCTTACCTTTACTGATCAATCTCTCAACCTTCAGACAATTTTATCCTTTATCTGCCACGCATGGCTATGCTCCTGATTAATTTCACTAATCAGACTAAAAAGGTTGTCAGCCCTTGTAGCCCAATGGATTTTTTAAGTATTTTTCTTTACATTTGATTCTTGAAGACACAATCCTCAAAATAACGAATCATTAAAATATCTAAGTTTCATTTCTGAAGATGTAGGTTAATACTACTCAAACGAATGCCAAAGAACAATGAAAAAAAAAACACAAATAATAATCAAATCAAGAAAAGATTAAAACTAGTTTCTCCCTATTCGAATGACTTTGGGATTAGAATTGATTGATGTACACGTGACTATAACCATAATTCCTTTTAAATTAAGAGCTTTCTGATTACGATATATATGTTAACATGGTTACCTTGCTCTTAAGTGGTTTTAACTGATTGCATTTTGAAATGAAGGTCTCCTAGCCCAACCATGTAACTTCACCAAAATCAAAATGTCAGGTAAAATAAGGTCAGTTGAAGTTCAACGTGCTCATCATAAAGTGTATCTAGAATAGGAGTCCATTTCAACTCAAATGTAGGGGGCGTGTCCAGAATTTCCGTCAAAAATTTTCTTTGTACAGATCCAAAGAAAATGGGTAAATTCCTAAGGAGTGGTGGCGTGCCCCCTCCCGCCAAATCGACGTTTCAACTTGTCACGTCAAATCAATGAACGCGTTTATAGTTTTCCCATTGACGTCACACACTGACGTACCTCAGTGTCTCTTCCCGGGCTGCCGGACAAAAACTGTCATGTAGTATTATAGAGTGCTGTAATGTGACACCATGGGTGAATATACACGACAACTGTCGGACAAAAACCAACAGTCATCACGTCGGTGGACACCTGCTTCTCAGCGAGCTATGCGTAACACACTACATTTTCTGCCCGACACGGTCGGGGATTGTGACGTCGGTCAAAGCACTCTATATAAGATTTGCAATTACGTCACGGATACGCCTTGCTGGAGGACAATTGTGCCAAGCACACATAACTTTGTGGTGAACGTACTGCAACTTGAATGTGTGTACCGTCAGGAGTCTGTCAAGTGTGATAAACTACATAGTTACATATACATAGATCCTCAAACATGATTTCCGGGGAGCAGGCCTGCTATGATTTCATGTGAGAAACCTCTGTAGCTGTCTGAGTAGCAGCTGACGACCGAAATCACCATTACTGACTGTTTTTAGTTCAAAAATGGACCATTTTACGGAGTTACTTTTGATTTGTACTTAATTATGCATAAGTAAGAACTACATATGCAAATTTTGTGATGTATAGAACGAAGAACAACTGAGCCTACATTGATAATGTTATCTTTTGTATTTTCAACCTTCATTTCAAGTACAGGTATTACATAACTATGTCCCGAGGTTTTTATTTTTGAAGTTTAAATTGTGTTCTTGAAAATCATCGGTATCAATAGAGAGGAGTTCGAAGTTTATATCTGCGCTTGCTCGCGTGACTTTTCTCGTTCAGGTCAACTGGTGTATGTGAGCGCTGCGTCGACCGCCCATAGCAGCAATGCTTTTCGACTACTATGTGTGATTACATCTTGCAATCAGCTTAAACACGCAAGTGTTACCTACTGACCCTTCACCTATTGAGCAATACTGCTCCATGAAGAAACTTCGAACTTGTCTTTTACCAAACTATAAAGTATCTGACGAGTAATTGAGATTATAATACATGGTTGACAAAAGAAATGTTAACACTGTGCAACATTCTACTTCATAACTTTTGATAACGCAACCAGTTCCCCAGAAACACTGACGCTTGAAGGAAAGGTATATCTTGAGAACGGTTAAAGATTCACTGATAATTACATAATTCTAACGGATTTTTCATTGGAAAAGGTTACTCTTAAACTGCTAAAGTAACTTCAAGGTCTTCCGCTGGTATGTCGCAATATCTTAGGCTTTAAGACAAACTGGCGTGTCATTGTATGAGACAATTACTTTGCTTTCTTCAAAATTATCTTCAAATCCTTCCATTTGCAGTTATTGAAAAACAGACAGGTCTATGCTTCTAATTTATCGAAGTCCCACCCCAAAAAGGAAAAAATAAAGGCAAAGTTAAAGCTTTGTACATGAAAATAAAAAAAACCGAATGTTAACCAGCATCTGAGTAACGAATTACTCGACAATGCACTGGTTAAAACAAGAAACCGGCCTTAGAAATTTGTTTTTTTACTTTATTTTTTTTTTTTTATATTGTCCTCCATTCCACCCTTTAAAAGAACGAAAAATAGAATCGAATTTTCGTTGTGGTGACAATGACGTCACCACAACGTACCGATGTCAGTGGATCTGCTATGTACGTTTGCTACGGTGGGTTTGCAAATAACAGCTTCAATATGACGATTTACATTTGTCAATAAAATGTCTTCAGAGGTGCTCAGAGCATTTTTTCTTTTTCGGTTTGTAGAATCTTGATATTTTTGTAAACGTACCTTAAAATTAAGAGAAGTGGGCTTACATCCATTTATACTGTAGACTATCTAAAACCGCCCAAGGAAAACATTAAAAATCAAATATTTTATTTCTGTCTTAACGCTTGGTAATTTGTTTTCCCTCCCATAAATATTTCGTCCCTTGGGAGTTTTTTCCTTCCCCCGCCCACTTTCATTGCCTTTGGGCCTTAAACTCTCCCGCCATTTTGTGCCCACTGTAGCACTTCAGATAGGACCGGAGAGTGCGAGGCCTACACGTCTCTGCATTGCTACGCTGAGCTCGTCGAAAACTGAAACTGCAAGTAAGCTACCGGCAAATGGTCAAGTAGTCAAGAGCTTACAAACGGACAAATTCCGTTTCGGGACATGTTACTGACACTGATCAGTCGGCCCTCGAAATGCATAAAATTGACCACCAAGGGGATAAGTTAAAAACTGGGAAAAAAATTTGAGCTATGCCGCTCAGCCTCTAGGATTGAAATTTGTCTTCGCTGCCAAACATAGTGCCAAGGTACCTCGCCTCTCATTAATTCTGTAGACAAAATTTGAGTTTCCACCCGTGAAAGTCTTTCGCTCTCTATGCTCATGCGCACTGGTATTGTACCGAATATAGCAAACTCATATAAAACATTTATTAACCAAACACTGTTGAGAACACATCAATCTACAGCTGAATTCTGTTGGTGACAAAATTAATCTAAGGAACGCTGACAAATAATTCTACAAAAAAGGGTGAAAATTAGAAGAGTTTGCATTATTTGGACAGAAGTAATTATTTTGTAGCGAAAGTATTTTTTCTTTGTTTTTGCCTAATATCAGTTTCTTGTTTAAAAGATCTCTACGGACCATTTGACTGTCTCACAGAAAGATAACCGACAGCATTTATCATGAATATTACTGACTTAATGCTGACTTTGGAGCAAACGGAGGTCTACGGTGGCATTTCTCCTACATCCGACTTTGAGTTCGATACGCCACCAGAGAGAAAATTATCTAAGACAGCGGTGGCAGAGTTGGTAATTTTAACCTTTGTCTGTGTGTTTGGTACAATTGGTAACTCTATTGTGGTGGTTGTTTACTCACAGAGAAAACATCGCGAGATCAGTGCATCCCTCTACATGTTAAACTTGGCAATCGGTAAGTGCACATTCTAAGGTAATTCAAATCAACTTCCTGTAGAAATTTTCCCCTTGACCTCACGGCGTTTCAGATTGTCACGATGGCCGTCAAGGCCCCTGGGCAGCCTGCGTTATCGTCACCAACCTGGGCCGATACAAGATTTTTTCGCCATTGAAAATTCGAATGTTTTAAGTTAACATTGGCTAAGTACAGTTTCAATCATTTGGCCACGCAAAAAAAATGCATCTGGAACCATTTCGCACTCTCCAGGACCTTGACTGGTTACAGGTCTGGCACTTAATTGCACGAAAGGACACTCGTGTAAAAAAGGCGTTTTGTCAGTATATTGGTTGATCATTCTGTCACTACATCCGTCCATGTGGCCGTCGAAAAACACTCTAATAGGGATATCGCATATTTACTGTTAACTGGTGGATGGGTAGTAGTAGTAATTCCGACTCTAATATATAACAGAGTCACGAAATACGCTTTAAATATCGTCGAAATCTCCTTTTATTTAAATTTTCGATTTGACGTCGATCATCTTCAGATTAAGACTACAATACTAAACTATACACAATTTTACACACCAGAAAGTGCAGTCACACTACACTAAACAATAGGATGGAGAAAAAGCAAGGAGACAAAAACCTGGTCAAGAGCGACCAAAACATTCTCCAGTCAATGCGGGAATAGGGAGGAGAAAGAAGAAGAGGTTAGATAGAAAATTTAAATAAAAAGGAGATTATTCAGAGCGTTTTTTTTTTTTTAGTTTTAAGTAGCGTGACGCTGTTTTATTTTAGAGTCGGAATGGCTACTGCTACCCATCCACCAACTATCTTGGCGATGACTCTATCACAGGTCTATAAAATTCTCTGGAATTCTGACCATATTTAATGCTCACCAACGGAAATTACCAAAAGAAATATAAAACATTTCGCGAGCTTGGCGTGCTTTCATCTTCAGTTGATTCAAGGTTAACACCCGTTTCAGATATGTTGATTGTATAAAGGTATATAGGTTCCACAATCATGTTATCATTCTTTTGCATAGGCGTGATTCTTCAAAAGTGCGATATGAAATCCAGAAGTTCTATTTTTTTTTTTGTTACTTTGGAAAATTCATAACGGAATTGCAACGTTGCAATAAGTGCAACATATTTCGTTGCCTCTATACTGAGTCCAAGGTAATGGGGGAGGGTCATATCCACCTCTGCACAATTGGCTTTGACATTACAGCGAAAAGGTGTAACGTAGTAGCTCACTTTATACAACATGCACAGAAAGCGTTCTCTGATTACATATTTTTACCTTGTATGCCATGCTAACTCAGTAGGGACTGGAGGATTTGCCTATGCGCAAGAACTCGTGGCTCGAGACAGTTATGAGGACTGAATTACTTAGTTGTAAAATTGATGTTGCTGGGGTGGGAAGAGGAACGTTCTTCTATAAAACCCAAATTTTCTAACTTTCTTTAACACGAACTAAGTATTATTCAACTTTGTTCAACAGATCCTCAGATGTTTCACGCATCAAAACTTTGCCCTCGGCATCCTTTAGTCAAACCATCACTTCTGGGTGACTTCGGTTTGCTGAATCCATAACGGAAGCTTGGCCTCCAAGTCGGGCATTTCCCTTGCCTAGTCACTGCAAACACAAGTTAGTCAAACAGTGACTGAATTGACTAAACACTCTAGTCAACAATATCGACTAATATTTAACTAATATTTGACCCAAACATTAAGTCTCCTTGACCATAAGTTTTGACTGACATTCTTTAGTCCATTACTTCAAAACTGGTCAGATGTCATCACAAATTTCTCATATATGAGTGACCAACGTGGTTCGTCAATTCAGAGACCACTTTGACTAATCATGTAAAAACATTATTTTGCAGATTTCACCATATGAGATGAATTCCCATATTTCCAAATGTCGAAACTCTTCATGTGGGGTAGTCACCACACAAATTTCAGTGACGGCGCTTCGGAGGGGGGGGGGGGCATGAGGAGGGACTTTCCCGTAAAATTTGCTCCTTGGCCACCAGTTACCCCCAAGTTAGGCCAGATAGGAGTTAGGCTATGCGAAAAATACGTAATTTACCTCTAGACTTAATTTTTCATCCAGAGATATTCTAAACCCTAGGAGCTTTCGGGGTCTACGCCCACTGGACTTGCCACGGGGGTTTTCCAGTAAACCCGACGCGCTCTGCGCGAAAACAGCTTTGCCCCAACATTTTCATTTGCTCCTAGTTACTAGAAAAGGCTGACACTTAATTGTCGTGCATCTTCAAAGGTTTTCCTGCAGTAGATTACATCCGTATTCAATGCACTTAACATGATGACTTTTGGCTAACATGAATCTAGGGCCAGCTTTACTCGTACCACGATGTTTTTAAAAAATTAGTTTTTTCTCGCCATGGAAAATTACCATTACCATCTAAATTTTGAACAGTCAAGAGTTTGTTGTGGCCTCTCTTTAGTTCATTGTCCTAACAAAATGTCCAAGCTATGGTTCCCTTCCTTGGACATGCGGGAAATTTTCCTTTGTATGTTACAAAACTCATACTGGACCACAACAAGCTTGTCTTATGGTGGCCCTGGACTCCTTGCCTCTGACGAAGCCCTAATTAACCTTGTATACCCGCATGTGCTTGCGTAACTAGATATCGTTATTCCGTTCTCTTTGGCACTGTAAACACAAATTAGTCGAGTGGTGTATGAATTGAATAACCACGTTAGTCACTCGTATTTGGCTAGTTTATGATGATATCTGACTAATTTCATAGTAAAGGACTAAAGAATATCAGTCAAAACTTAGTCAAGGAGGGTTAATATTCGTTAGAGACAAATTCAACTGTGTCAAGTATTTGTCAAATATTAGTCAATGTCGTTGACTAACGTGATTAGTCAATTCAGGCACTGTTTGACAAATTTTGCGTTAACAGTGTAGAGACTTTCCACCTTCCCGTTCCCCTGTGAATATTTAAGAACAGGTGTAGGAGCCTTAGTCGATTTAGGACAACTGTATCGACTTTCCCAAAAAATGTTACCAAAATTTTATCGCGGATCTCGCTGATAGCTGACATTGTGTATAACTTCAAAAAGTCGTTTTTAATTTAGTAACGGTACCTGCAACGCCTACCTTGTCTTTTCGTTTAATCCATACTGGATGCGTTTTGGGGATTCTGGAAATACGTCACGTGCGCATGTGTTCACAACGTTTTGTGTTGAGAGGGAGGGGGGAGGAGGATAAGAAAGCGATATCGTATTTGCCAAAACTCATTTCTCTTTATGAAGTGTTTGTTAAGTGTCATATAGGTACCAAATGTGCCTTCCTCTTAAAACACTAACAGGGATCATGGAGTTGTCACTTGTCAGGGAAGGAGATGCAAAATTTATTGGTCCTTTGAACCATGGTAGTCAGGCGCGGATCCAGACATTTCAAAAAAGGGGGCTGAGCAATTTTTGACCATGTACCACTCCCTACCCCATTGACAAAAAGGTACATTTTTTATGCTAAATTTTTCGCTTTTTTCTACGGGCAAGAACATTTTTTTTAGTTTAAGAAAAATCTGACTTTTTCTTAAGTTTGAACACTACTGTATACTGCGCACGTCGAAAATTTGGGTCCTTTTACACACATGTAAATATGGAGCTCGCATTGCAAGGAATAGTTTAGATTTAGGGTTTCCTGTAAGGATATTTGAATATTTGGGGGAACATTGAAGATTCTGCGTTTCCTGTTAGCATATATCTGAGACAGCATGTCGACTGAAGATCTTTGTTGTTACATAATGTTATCTTAGGAGTGCGGTATGAGGCTAAGCAATCATTATTTTCAGCTTTCGTTTGCAATAAAATTTACACTTCAGTAAAAAAAAATGAGTAAGTTACCATTGGATGAACTGGTAATGTAAAGAAGTAAATCTTTTGAAAATAAGCTGGTAAGGGCATTCTACAAACTATTTGACTACCTTGCGATATAAGATTATGACGAGTATAAATTCCAACAACTTCACTGAGCGGTGAAATTCGCTTCTGAACTTCAAGGGAGGATGGCAATGCATCACATACCGGCTGCCTAGCCTTTACAAGTTTCGTCGAACTTTTTAAGGAGCCCATGTGTTTGAGCAGCCCGATTAGCTGAAACAAAAATCAAAATCAACTACTGCGTTCTTTTTCCAAGCACGCGGAAGTACGCGTCAATTACTCCGGACTGCACACAGAGAAATGCATGGTGCGCGCTCGCTTTGAAAATTCACGCACGGTGACACTCGTCACAATGGAAATTTTTTGATACGCATGCACAATTGTGCGCGCAAATAACCGGATAGAACTGTGCACATGTCAAATGAACACTTCCGCCCCTCCGATTGAGCCTCCGTGAGGAGTCAGCGCGTCCAACAGTGTAGGGATAGGAGTTTGGTATCTACGTTTATAATATCTTTGGTGCCATGCCGGTGTCACTGAGATACGCTGTGTAAACCGTGGCAACTGCCCTGGCAAGCTGCGACTTTGCATTAAAACTGTTCAACCCCCTATACCGTTGAACAATCTACTTGCGATTTACAGGCCCATAAAGTAAGACAATAGAAACGAACTCTCTTAAATCAATAGATTTAAAATTAGTCTAAAAGAGTTAAAATTAATCTAAAAGAATGGAATTAGTGACCAATCGAACGTTCGATTGGTCACTAATTCCACTCTTTTAGATTTAAATTCCAATATTTATAAATCTTACGATTTAAGAGAGAAGATTAAAGTGTACCAATTGCAGGCAAATGTTTGGCAATATGAGGAAGGTTTTTGATAAAACAAACGATAAAATACATTCATAATTCGTTCGAACAACACCGCACCGTGGTCCCCTGCAGACATAGGATTCCGATTTACATCTAACTTTCAACTTGAAATAAGTGTCTTGCCAGAAATCTCCGCTGTAATTTTATTTTCCTTTCATGTAATGATTGAAAGTAAACAAGTTCCAATCGTGACGAATGTACCGCAGGCGATGAGAACCTTGCATTAGAAATTATTTATTTGATCACAAAATTGAATGCATACCCCACCGAGATATTTATTTTTAGTTTCCCAAAAATGCGGCCTTTTGCAAGTACAGGGGGAATTTGCTCCCTACACGGTCATCTGATAAAGCTTTAAAACTTCATTAAACATGACAAATGAATAGGAAAGAAAGGAAATTCCCTTTCTTTGCACCCGTAATGCTATGCTGAGTGTTCTACTCCATAATTTCACCAATTGGCCTATGCACTGAACAATCAATGGAATTCGTTTATGACGCTATAATAGATACAATACATAGACTGAAAGCGCGCGGGGCCTCCGAAAATTTGGGGAATTTGAGAAAGTGGTGCTTAACTAAACAAGATTGAAATACGGAAACGTCCCCCTGTCCCTTCTGGATACACCAATGGATATAGAATCAACACTCCTGCTTTTGAGTATAGAAATGTTACAGTGATAGCTAAATCTCGCATCTTCAAACGTCTTCTGTTACCGTCTTCTGTGTTAGCCTGCGGAACAGACGCTGTAGGAGCCGAAAGACGGCGCTCTCTCAGAATCAGAGTACACCCAGAATACATTCAGTATAACAGAGTCTGCAAACCTCCGTTCAGTTTCCCTTTACAGGAATCCCGCATTTTGAGGGACGAATTAGTAAACATGAGAGGGTCACGTGGTACACGAAACAAGAATGAATAGTGTTTTTTCGTACATACAACTTATACAACGAACGGCCAACAACCTATTTAGATCTTGTACGTGGAAAATGTGTACCAGGCAGCACGTTCGATCCGCAGAATATTACCTATTACGCGAGATACAATTTAGCCTTTTAATTTTTGTCGTGACGTTATTTTTGGTGGTCGTAAATGAGATTCAATAGGAAGTTGACATGCTATTGTACACCGTAGGTATTCCGTGTAACTACTTAGTTGTAAACGTCGACTGCTCAGCAGTCCCGGTGAAGCCGTAGAAAGACTCAACTGGTATTATTTATAGTAGCGAAAGTAGGATTTTTTATTCTTGAATGAAGAAGAATCTAATGAAACGCACACACAATATCCTGCTTACAGCAAGCTACTTCTGTGTTAACTGCATGGTCAAGTGGTTAGGTCATTCAACTTACAGTCGGAAGGTCTGGCAGAATCATAAGCAAATGGAGTAGAGAAACAAGCCAATGAGCTAGTGAGCCACAACTGAGAAAAGACGGTGACCGGCACGACTTAAACCAATCGGTTAGATACTGGACTGTAAGGATCGTAAAACTCCATGGAACTAACTAACTAACCGACCGACCGACTGACTGACTAACTAACCAACTGAATGAATAACTAACCAACTAACTAACTAACCAACAAACAAACTAACTAACTAATTAACTTACTAACCAACTAACTACATCTTCTTTGTTTTTTTTTTTCTTCTAAAAGTCCCCTCGACTCTCTGGCGAAGAGCTAAGGGGCGAAGACCAAACGTTTACTCCCGAAGGAGTTCTGCTCCCTTTAGGAGCTTAACGTCCCAAATGGACCTCTTCTTTGTTGTTAGAAGCCATGCAACCCTCTTGCGTAACGTATACTTATAGGGTCATGCGCATAGTGTTGTCTGATATGTACTGTGTACCCAAATTTTCTTAAACCCGAAGTAAATGAGCTTTTCATTACAGAATTTAAAATTTGTCTGAGTAAAAAACATTTTCAATTAGCAAATAAAATATTACTGAAATTATCTTTATTTCTTACACAGCCGATTTACTTACGATTATCGCGGTAGTCGGTGTACAGATGAGTGAGTATTTCCCGAAGACCTGGCCTGTGTTGTGGCGAAGGGACAGTCAGTGCGCACTCCATCGATTTGGCCGGTTTCTTACCAATGCTGTTACTGTGTACATAATGATCGCGATTTCAGTAGATCGGTATATGGCGGTGGTCCGTCCATTCTCTTACAAAACTCGGTGTACTCCCAAGAGGACAAAGTACATTTTGGTATTTATCTGGTTCTTATGTGCGGTAATCTCTGTTCCCGTGGCAATTAAATTTAAGGTAAGTCACAAATGGATTTGCATTTCAGTAGTTTACTGCTCCCTATTAACATGTCAGGTACCAACATTCAACCTATACGGTACTGAGTAGTAAACCTACTAAACAAAGACGGTACCTCTGGAAACCGAGAAGTTCGATGGCTTGTTGTAAACGAGAACGGTTGTGTCCATCCTACACTATAAATTTAAATGTGTGGTGAAATTTCACTCGTTAAAAGAGTGAAGGTCATAAAGTTCACCCTAAAATAGCGGAAATTCACTCCAAGAAGGATGAAACCATTCCAAAAGAGTGAAGTGGCACGCTTGATGGAGTGCCTGCATGGACCACCCCAAAAGAGTGATTCCTGCAGGCACTCGTTAAAAACTGAAATTTTCAAAGTTCTTGGAGTCAATTTCAGTCTTTTTAGAGTGAATTTCACTCTATTTGGAGTGTGAATATACACTTTTTACTCTATTCAATAGTGACTAAGTTCAATCTTTTATTTTTAAGGTACATTCACACTTGTCCGGCAACGGCAACAGCAGCGGCAACGACGGCAAAGGTTACGGCAAAAAATATCCCACACAATAGAAAGTGAAAGACTGTTCACACTAGCACGGCAAAGGCAATGCGGCAATCCGGCAATCCGGTAAAACGGGTCTGGCAAAAAGTAAAGGTGGTATCTAATGAAGAACGCGTACGGTTTGCGACCGGTTTGCGACTTAAATTCACGTGGTTCGCAAAATGTTAGCAAAACTGTCGCGCGTCTGATTCGCAGAGGTCGCAAAAGCTTCGCAAGCAGTTTTGAACATGTTCAAAATTTTCTGCGACTAATTTGCGAAAGATCAAACGCGAGATGTTAGCAAAGTGTTCGCAAAGCGTTATCACTAATGTCGCACTAACATCGCACTAACGTCGCCCGTTTTGTGAAACCTAGTTGGGTCGGATTTGCTCTTCTTTTCGTACGACATTAGTGCGAAGTTATTGCGAAATTAGCGCGAAGTTAGTACGAAGTTAGTGCTAATATTTTGCGAATGTTGAAGGTCATGTTTGGACGTGAAGCATACTCGCGTATGACGTGCATATGTCGCACGTACACAGCTGAATACGCACGTCACGGGGTCACAATACGACCGGCCAAGTAGCGCTGTCTGTTTGGATAGACCAATATTAAACTGGTAATATTACAGCTATCGTTTTATCCGTTGTGCGTGCCACGGTTAGTCAGCCATCATGCCTGCCAAGAAGGAACAGAGAAGGGTAACTTCTGCGGCTGAATTAGTGCCTGCCGGTTCGGGCAAAGGAGGAAATGATGGTTTTCCTGTTGTTGATGGTACTCAGGGTGATAATGAGTCCGTCGGTACCACATCCAGCTACAGCTGGACTGAGACCCAGAAGGAGACTATGATGGAATTCTTCAAGAACATGACGTTTTTTATAAAAAAAAAAAAAAAAAAAAAAAAAAAAAAGCCATAAGGAGTTTAAGAACACTCTAGTCAAGAAGTTAAATTCCGACTAATTTTCAGTTGTTTCAATCTGTGGGTTTTATAAGTGGCGTCCAACTGAAATATTCGCAAAATGTTCGTATTTGTGTCGCAAAGTTTGTGAGACGTTAGTGCAACATTCGCGCGACTGGCGCGAGACTGACAGGTGATTTAGACGTCGTTTGCGATGTTAGCATGTCAGTCGCACTACTGCTGCACTAATGTCTCACGAACTTTTGACGAATGTTTAGCGTCGATTTCCACAAATGCACTCAAAATTCGCACTAATGTCGCACTAATGTCACATTAACTTCGAACGAATGTTTCGCGACTTTCTTGACAACTTTTTCGACGCGAAAAATAAACATGCGAATTGTTCTTCGTGAGATACCAGCTTAATCGCACATGGAGCGATTCAACGCCATTTGCCGTACGGCAAAAAGTCTGCCAACTTCGATATGTGAAAGCACCAGCCTGTCTGACGGGCGGGAGGCACCGTTAAGGGGTATGGACGTACTGTCGGGTCTGTGATATCCCGCCAAAACAGTGCACAAATTATTTGGATGCGTGCAACTATAAGATGCCTCGAAGATATAACTTATCTGCCCAGATTATAGAAAAACTGGTCATTCTATTTGCCTGACCCGAACTGACTTCTCAGACTTAGACTAGCCTAATACAGTAGCGTAGGAAGCAATATGAAAGCGGGGGCGGAACAATTTTGGACCATGCACCTCACACTATACCATTGAGCAAAAGGTACACTTTTGATGCTGCTTTAAGTTTCGCTTTTTCAACCAGCAAGAACGATTTTTTAAATAAAAAATGAAATGCCATACCCCATTTTTTGTCAAATGAAACTGCGCTCTGAAAAAGGTGGAATTATTCGTTTTTGCCAGCCATGCTAAAATGGACAAGTATTCCAGTATATATATGCCCTCTGCAACAGTGCGACGGTGGCTTTACTAGACTTTTTTCCGGGGGGGGGGGGGTGCGCACCAACATTTTCTGATACTACTGTCACAAAAGTATTTGGCTCAAGTTCTGTTCAGACTTTCATTGTCAAATTTAATTAAACTGTTGTAATCATCTTCTCCTCTTCCGCCTGTTCTTCCCATCTATTTGGTACGCTACTGCCGTTAAAAAAACCAGCTCCTCGTCAATGTCCGCCATTGTTCGATGATCAGATAATGGAACAAATTTGTCAGCTACAAATTCCGGTCAGTATCATCCCGTAAAAGTTTTACCGTATGCGACAATAATTTTTGCCATCATATGTGAACAACTATGTCGGGTTGCGGTTGCCGTTGCCGTCGCCGTTACCGTTGCCGTTTCCGCTGCCGGTATATGTGAAAGCACCTTAAAACGCATGAAATTTTGGCAAAGTGGAATAACGATTTCTATGTACACGGTTTTTACGCACGTTAGTGGATGCGAAAATTTGGCCCCTTGAGTCTAGGCGTATGACTTGACCAATAGCGTCATGACTTGGCCGATATTTTTTACGATAGAAAACCGAAAATAACCAATGATCTGGCAGCCTGGAGACTGCTACCAGATGTTCACAGCCTAAACAATGACTAGGAGTGTACGTCAGTGCTGAAAATATTAAGACATAATGCTCGTTTGTTATTGTTAACACGGTTTACGTTGATTGTGGATCATGTTGTATTTTTTTGACAGATTTTTTGTCCCAAATATCACTTATTTAACACATTTGTATAGCAATTTTTATTCCCTTATTTTATAATTTTTGTGCATAACTTTACTAAATCTGAACCGATTTTCATGGTTCGAGATAGCCCGCGGAGCGGACTAAGTCTTTTCGTTCGCAGCAGCTCATCGCTACGAAAAACCACACACATATCCTACTGCACCCTCACAGAATGCCTTCATTGCAGTTGAAGAACATGAGTGTCGAAAAGAATGCCTGCAGAGAGGCGTTTTCGATGTGGGACCACTTGAGAAATTTTTATTTAGAACCAGTGGCGTCACCACTTTTCATTCTAGGGGCACTGGGGGCATTGCTTGACTCCACTCATGGCGCAGGAGGCGCCATTGAGCGCAAAGCGCGAGGCTCTTCGGGTGGGGTCAGGTCCCTGGTGGGATCCCTTGGAGTTCGTGGTGGGTTCCAGGGGGTTCAGGTGGCGGAGCCCCTGAAATTCCTGGGTTTTAGGGTTTTGTGAGTAAGATTTTATTGGTAACAAATCTAGTGAAACTACTACCAAGAGCAGATCCTGCCAACATTTTAAAAGAAGGGGGCTGTGAACTAGAGAGAGACAGAGAAAACAGTTCATGGGCAGTTAATGTGATTCTCTTAAGGAAAGATGTGGGTCTTACTCTGCCTGAACGGTTACCTGAGCTGTGCGCCACCTTCAATTGGCGTAGTTGGTAGAGTCAGTTCAGAAAATTTAAAAAAAAAACGCAACCCCTCAGACTGCCATATATGGCATTTTCCCAGGTGTTTTGCGATATTTTAATTTGAAGAACATGAAAATGAATGCCTTTCCTTGTCAAAAGAAGAATCAAATCTTAAAAAATTTCGCAATCACACTCTGTCATAAGGACTCAGACATATTGTTATTTTTTTTTTTCATGGAAAATCTCAAATCACAGTTGGGGGCACACAGGGACACGAGATTTTCCAGGGGGACACATGCCTCCTCCCCCTCCGGTGGCTCCACTATATAGATAGTTCTCAGTAACGTCACGACGAGGCATTAGCAGCCGTCCTGTGTGGGGCAAACCTGTACTTTAATGTAGGGGTTGCCCTCAAAAATGGCTGAAATACACCACGTGAAAAGCTTTTATGACGTCACGTGAGAACTGTGTGTGAGAACTGAGTGTTCATCCTGTTTTTCAGTTTCGTCTATTTAAGGGTTATTAGTAGCCAAATTGAGTAAAATCCATAAAAAGCCAGAAACAGGTAGCACTGAAGACTGGGAATTTAGGGGAATTCAATACAACCAGTGAACCCGCAATGTAGTGCAGTACTGAACTCGCACTACTGATTACACCGAGTTACATATACTGTGTGATTTTACAATGCAGCACTGTGTTACATTATCCTCATTGACCAAGTTCAACTCACAGAAGAAAGCTAAGCCCTTGAAGATGGAGTGAGTGGACTCATTAGATGACCATTTCTTTCCTCAATTATTAGCCTATTTTTCAAGCACGTTTCTGAAAAAGTAAATTATGATTTTATAAAAGTAAGGTGAGGTTAGATAGATTATTGGTATTTGATGTTATTGATATATCCATCATAAAATAACAATGACCAACAAACAACTCATTTAAGAACAACGTGAAATTGACAAATTTTTGGCCTGTCTCGAAGCAAGACCAGAACAAATTCCGAGGCTGCAAGGGTCCGAAACCGGGACCAAGACCTGGAAAAAACGGTCTCGAGACCGAGACCGGTGTCGAGCACCACAACTTACAGTAGTTTCATGCGCCAAAGAATTACAGAACTACCGTAGCTGATTGGACATTAGTCCTTTGTTTTCATGACTTTCATCTTTCTTTTATAGACCAAGTTTGATCTCCTTAAATCGTTTCCTGACTACAGCGGAGATGCCTGTTTCTTGGATCGGTCAATTCCAGTCTGGTTAAAAGCCTCTATTCGTCTGTATCTCAGTTTTGTTTTTACTCTCATCCCTGCGACCATTACCGGTTTGGTTTACACCGTCTTACTTGTACACGTGTGGCGACACAACAAGAAGTTCTCATCTACTATAAGGTCCAATAAAGATGGTCATTCTTTGCTCAAGCAGTGGAAGATTGCAAAGGTTTTACTTGCGGTGTATCTCGGTTTTATGTTTTGTTATGTTCCATATCTGATTTTCAACTTTTCCAATACGTTTGGCTATAATGTACCTGACATATTTGCAAGTATCAGCGTCTTGATGCCTTATGCTAATTCTTGTGTCAATCCCGTCATTTATGTGCTTTGGAGCGAAAATTTTAGATCCAATTTGCGGCTTATATGTTCACCGAAGACTAAACATAGAGAGACAAACACGGTGTCGTCAATTGCCTGAACGAGAGTAATATCCACAAAAAGTGAATTACCTTTAATTAAAGTGGCAATCAGAATCGATTTTACAATATTCATAACTTCTGCAACACGTACATTTGTACTTAAAGGGGCTCATTGAGTTGATATAGAAAACTAAACGAAAGTGTTAAAGGGTACTACCACATGGAATACTTATAATTAGCATGGTTAGTCAATTTTCAAATCCAATGGTTACTGTGAAAGTTACGATTTTGAATTTTGTTATGTCCCGACTTGTAACGATTTTGTGCATAATTTAAAAAGTGTCTGGTGACAAATTTCGGAAAACCGAACGGAACCGTTAATTACTTATTCATAAAACAACTATTTGTATGTAGGATATGGGAATTGTCTTAGTTTGACCATTTGTCATTGGTATGGGAAGAACAGGAGAAAACTTAACAGTTTTGGAAAAATTTGTTTAAATTAATGAACCAACCCAATGAGCCACTTTAAAACTATCAACAGTGGCGGCCTTACGGTCCCTGATTTATTACCGTGCAGTAAGTCGACTGGCTGTTTAGTCTTGCATCTGTGTTATTTTTTACCCGACAAATATTCAGATATTTTCATTCAGCAGTGATTTTTTACACAAAATTGATGTTTCTTCTTAATCTGAAAGATCTCTCCAAAGTTTCTGCATTGTAAACAATCGGTTCAGAGGGAAACCGAGGTGTTGCAACAAAAGCTTATCCTCCGTCAAACTCTGATAGCCTCTTTTAGGCAAGTTGGTTATTTCTGCCACTATTTGTAGATATTTTTTGTATGAAAGAAAAAAATCATATCATGGGAGGGGGTTTGGGAGTGTGAAATGGGGGAAAGTTCTAGGGAAGCCCCCTCCCCTGTGGAGCGAAATGGGAAATTAAGGTTCCCAGATGGGAAATATTTATACCTAAAACGTAAAAAAGTTTATAGTTTTTACTTTTTTGCCATATTTGCAGATTTTGTTTTTAGAGTTTAGATCATGAGAGCAATGGTGAAGCGCCTATATGGTCAGTGGGACGACCGCCCTCAAAACTGCCTTTCGTACCCTTTAAGGTTTTTTTTAACACCCTGTTTTAACGCGCCCCTGCAGCTCATTTTCGATCCCTCTGCACCAAAATCCCGGAGTTCCGTCACTGAATGGAGTATGGGGAAGGGACTTAATCCCGGACCCCATCTCTTCCACTTTTAAAGATATCTGTAGATTTACAGAACAAAAAATAAAGAAATACGTGAAGAAAATGGAAAAAAGTGCTATCAATTTGTTTCAAAAAATTGACAACATTCTTTCCATATCCGATTTGTATTTCTTTATTTTTTGTTCTGTTAATTTACAATATGTTGTGACGTTTTTATCAGTGTTGTGCCGGAGTGCGCGTATATCTTCAATTATTTATTTTAAAGATCTTTTGCCAACTTCAGAAGTAGATGAGGATAACAAATTGTCGATCATTCGGAGGTATAGAGTGCTTTCACGTAGTACGTCACCGTATTGGTAAGCTACGCGCAAGTGAAGTCCAAATGAAGCTACTCTGTAGAAAATGTCTGAACATTTACAGAAAATAAACTGAATGAAAACAAAAGATCACTCAGTTAAAAACTGTTGTCATCTCATTGAAAATATCTTACACTCTAAAATCAAAAGAGTGAACTTAGTCACTTTTTGATAGAGTGAAAAGTGTGAATTCACTCCATTAGAGTATTAATTCACTCCAAGAAGATTGAAATTCACATTTGTAACATAGCTCAAGATGTGAATGTGAAGAGCGCCATCATTTCAAGTTACCGTAAATTCCGTCTCCACGTCGATCCGAGGTTTTGTAACGTTGACGGCCATAATGCACAAAACTGGTAACTGCCAAGTTGTGCGAGGCTTTATAAAATCAAGTGTGATGTTTTTTTACTCTTAAGAATACGGATTTTGTATGTATTTTTGTCTTTAGTCTCCACTAGGTTGAAGAAATAACAAAATGGTTAATAGTCATACCTTAAAAGGGAAAAATGCAGTTACCCCAATTTGAGTTACTTTTGGAAATTATCCTTTTTTAGTTATGAATGATTCTTGAAGATAATCTGACAAATTTTCTTGATTAACTCTGAAAATTTCAAGTAGTCACCGTCTGCATAACGCTGCATATGCAATGTTAATATATGTACGTGTGTCCTGCCAGGGAAATATCATGGAAGATACTAAGATAAGAAGAGGTATAGAAGGAAATTTGTAAGGAGCAGATAGCTGCTGTTTTGAAATACGTAGGGGACGATTCAAGTTTCGGAATACAATCGAATAAATTGAGTCTTTGTTAATATCAGTCGGTCTAATGATACAATATGATCTTCTTTGCCAGTTGGTCTTTGGCCGACTCGATATCAGAAATTACTTTTGTGGTTTGAGAACTATAATGTTTAATTATACCATCGTTTATACGTTCCCATTGCGAAGTTAAGGGGCCTAATCTTCTGGCCCCGAAATAAAGTTTTTGTAAAAGTCCACAGAAATTCTCAATTGGCACAGTATTTTGGCATTGGCAGTCAGTTCAAACAATGCAGAATAACATAGCTTACACATATTACACAGTATGTTGTACTCAGAATGTTTTGCTCAAAGGTCAAGAGCAGTCCCCCAAACTTATTTTGAAGCAACAGCTAAATATCGTAAATTTCCTCTCATTTCTCTTAAAAGCATCTTTATCATATTTTCATAACTTTAATATTGCGCATTCAAGGTAAAATAAGCAGTTACTACCGGTAAATTTCATATTTGAATAGAAATATTGTTGTTACATGACTCCCAACAGCCAATCATGAAACAGGACAGTCTACTACACAACATCAAGTTGGGGTGACTGCTCTTGCCCTTCAAACATTGGGGCCTTGTACATTAATGAAGCAATTAACTGAGTTCATTGTGTCTAGATGAGGACACAGTTTTCAGAGGGGAAATGAAGTGAGTAATTTAGGAAATTTGAAACCGTTTAAGTGAGAAGATTAGGCCTTTAACACTGCCACCAAAGAAAACCTAGAAAGCTGAAAAGTTGGTACATTGGTTTGCTCAGTTTCATTTGGCATAAACGTGTAAATATGTCATGTAAATGCAAAGTCTACAAAAGTAAAGTTTAAAGAGGAAATTCACCCACCACAACTTGAATGAACGAAGCAAAAAATCCTGTTTGATGATTTTCCGGAGGTGGGGATTTCGAGGTCTGACCGGAACATGCTGAAGATTTAAAAAAAACAGGACCTACTGCCATTATCTTGGTACTCAGCATAAGCAATGGAGTAGGGGAAAACAGCCGGTCAGCCACAACTTGAAAAAGGCCGTGGCCCTCTCGACTTGAACCAATTGTTTGAAAACTGGGCCGTTAAACTCCATCTAACCTAACCTTCATGAATTCAGGCGCTGATCCATGGGGGCGGGGGGATTACGGCCTCAGCCCCTCCCCCCCCCCTTTCGTCACATCAGCAATAACAAATGCATTAAATATTTATCTACGAGGGACTACTTCAGGCTTATCCTTTCCCTCACAACACAAATCCAAATACACGAACCTATATGATATTAAGCCCGGGTGAATCTAACACTTCCCTGTCGCCTTGCCTTCGCCGTAACAGGGGGCTGCAACTCCCTGGCCACAACAACAAGATTTGAATAATGTGAATAGCTGTCGGGGAATATGCCTATGTCATAACATTATGAGCGTTACCGACTGAACTATGTTCACACAGTCATACCTCAGCCCATGCGTGCAATGTACCATGGTGACTGTAAACTGTCGGCACGTTAGTCCTGCCTCAGTTTCCAACAGTGGTTCATTATGGAGCAGGGGTGTGCAAACTTTTAGACCAAATCATGTTGCTGTAGCCTTTGGGTGGCCCCAGTGGAGCAGGTATAGGTTAAGAGTTAATTATAATGCGACACGTAAGAATTGAAGCCCTGGTATAGTTGTTGATGCTGACCTCGGAAAATTGGGCTATACGTTGATTTTCATTTCTGTTTCAGCTTATCATGCTGCTCAAACACATGGGATCCTTGTAAAGTTCTACGAAACTTGTAAAGGCTTGGTAGTCGGTATGTGATGCATTGCCATCCCCCCTTCAGAAGGGATTTTCGCCGGTCAATGAAGTTGCTCGAATTTATACTCTTCATAATCTTCTGTCGCAAGGTAGTCAAATAATTTGAAGAATGCCCTTACCAGCCCATTTTCCAAAGATTAATTTCTTTTCATTACCATTTCATCCAATGGTAGTGGTTCATTTTATTTGGTAATTTTATGGCCATTTAATAACTTACTCATTTTTTTGGAGTATAAATTGTTTGCAAACGAAAGCTCAAAATAATGATTGCTTAGATGCTACTTACAAGTCGGTGGGAAATGCCGTTTCCGGCGGCTGTCTAAGTGAGTGATTGTGATTTTTCAAATTTTCTGTACGCCCCGCTCCAACTGATGGTGGCGATCTGCTTCTTTCAAGCAGAATTAGATATTCCATAGGCGAAAGAAGCGTGAGGCTGGGGCGGCGACAGCCCCTAGTAAAAAATGAGGGGGCGGAAGCATGCTTCCGTCCCCACTTTCCGGGTCAGGAAACCCCTTTCATTTCCCAAATCTAAAAAAACAAAATTTCCCCCGCGGATTCTTTAATTACTGAAGTTTCAAAATGTTATCAATGATCAATGTTGCAGAGCAGTGACGTAGCTAAAATAGGAAGGCTCGAAAAAGTGGAAAATTCGAAAAATTGCCATTTTATACACCTGTCAAACACAGTGCGGTTTTCCAAAATTTTCTTTCATAAAATTCCGAATTCTTTCTAATAAAAGCTTCACTATCTGTCAATATTAGTTTTAAAAAGGCAAATATTTCCGTGCGCTCTGCACGCCCTAATCTGTAATCCTTTATGGTGTAAGTGGTAGCTCATTAAGCAGTCAGTGGTACACTTATCCGAGCCGCTACAGTGTCGCTTCCCTACAATTTTCTTCAATAAAGGCTTTTACTTTTTAGATATTTTGTCTAAAAAAATAACAAAGTTTCGGGAGCTTTTTAAATTTCACCGAGAAGTCTCATTCCGCACTCCTTAGATAACATTATGCAACAACAACGATCTTCAGTCGACATGCTATCTAAGATATATGCTAACAGGAAACGCAGATTCTTCGATGGTCCCCCAAATAATCAAATATCCTTACAGGTAACCCTGAATCTAAACAAAATTTCCCCCGCGGATTCTTTAGTTACTGAAGTTTCAAAATGTTATCAATGATCAATGTTGCAGAGCGGTGACGTAGCTAAACTAGGAAGGCTCGAAAAAGTGGAAAATTCGAAAATTTGCCATTTTATACACCTGTCAAACACAGTGCGGTTTTCCAAAATTTTCTTTCATAAAATTCCGAATTCTTTCTAATAAAAGCTTCGCTATCTGTAAATATTAGTTTTAAAAAGGCAAATATTTCCGTGCGCTCCGCGCGCCCTAATCTGTAATCCTTTATGCAGTAAGTGGTAGCTCATAAAGCAGTCAGTGGTAAACTTATCCGAGCCGCTACAGTGTCGCTTCCCTACAATTTTCTTCAATAAAGGCTTTTACTTTTTAGATATTTTGTCTAAAAAAAATAACAAAGTTTCGGGAGCTTTTTAAATTTCACCGAGAAGTCTCATTCCGCACTCCTTAGATAACATTATGCAACAACAACGATCTTCAGTCGACATGCTATCTAAGATATATGCTAACAGGAAACGCAGATTCTTCGATGGTCCCCCAAATAATCAAATATCCTTACAGGTAACCCTGAATCTAAACTATTTCTTGCAATACAAGCTAAGCTCCATATTTACAAATGTGTAAAAGTACCCAAATTTTCGACGCGCGCAGTTCATTAATGTTCAAAATTTAGAAAAAATCAGATTTTTTTTTAATTTAAAAAAAAATGTTCTTCCTCGTAGGAAAAAGGCGAAAAATTTAGCATAAAAAATTTTCCTTTTTGGTCAATGGGGAAGGGGGAGTCCAAAAATGTTCCTCCCCCCCACTTTCATATCTTTCATATTGCTTCCTACGCTTCTGAGATATTCAGACAGATCATCACCGTAGGTCCCTATTCCCGCTTTCTCTAAGTTCACCCCCCCCCCCACTTTTTTGAAATGTCTGGATCCGCGCCTGAATGATTGTCTATATTTAGAATCATGTGACAATTCGCTTTTCAGGTCTCCTTTATTTAAAATTTACCAAGAGTAACTGTATTGAAGTCCTAAAATATTATGGAAGATACTTTGGAGAGAAATAAAAAGAAAACTGTGAGATTTATCTGTTGCTTAAAAGATTAGTTTGGGCGACTCCTCTTGCTCTTCAAAGTTACAAGATATATTTATACAGATATATGTATGGCAAATGTTCAATGACGCAAGAAATTGCTTATTTCGGGCAGCATCTGCGGGGGAACCTAAAAAGTCCAAGATCTTTTTTTTAATCATTACCTGTTTTAAAGCATTTAATATACCCCCCCCCTAAAACTTTTTGTCCCTCTTCCCCAAAGAGTGCTTTCACCTACGTCACAGCCCCCCCCCCCCCCTTCTGACGGGCTAATTCTAGTGTAGAATGTATTTAGTGTAGTTAGCTGAGAAGCAGCTCACCACACACGTGTGACTGTTACATTGAATCACTATTGCATTTTGCCCTGCAGTGGGCGTGGCTTACCAATTGTGACGTAACGTGAAAGCGCTTCATAGGCTACTACCCCTTTTAGTACCGTTTCTAACTATTGGCCAGACGCCTTCATGTCGGCTCAGGGAATATAGAATCCTCGAAACAATCTTAAAGCAGCTTATGCTGTTTGATGAAAAAAATAACCTTCATCGTTAATCTTCAATCTTGCTCTCCCATTTGATACCAACCCGATAGAAATCCTTCACGCCAGGTTTTTTCCGGTGAAATTTCACTAATTAGAGCGCTAATTACAATAGAAAAAAACTTCATCTACTTTTTTCGGCTAAACTCTTATGCAAAGACAACGGGCGCTTATCTCAATTTGACCAATCACAATGCAAGAAATGAATGACGTAAAATTATGCCTACCCTTTGACACAACGATGTACGTATTGCTAATATATCACACATGTTGTGTACATGCATTACAGGAGTCCTTTCACAACCGTTCGGGCCCAACACAGAATGACAGTTAGTTTCACACGTATGTAACCCAAAGACTGTTTTTGAATGCCAAGCTACAGCATCAAATCAAAGAGAAAATGAACATTATCTTGAAACTTGGGACGGATTCAAATAGCACAATCAGCGACAAAATTAAAAACTGAACGATGGAGCCGAAACAAGTGAATAGGAATTTGTCACTGAATCTGGGTTCACAAATGAAACGAACGAATTGCGCAGCCGGTTCGATGCGATGTGCAAATTGGACACGTAAAGGCCGTTTGAATAACGTATGTATCAATTGAACGAAATTTCACTGTCTGTTTTGTTTACGTTTTGCTTGACGCCTTCTCAAAATGACCTTCTGAATATGCATCAAATTCATTGGGCGGAGCTAGAGCAAGATAATAAGGCAGAATAGCGTTTGGAAACCGTTGAAATCTTTTCGATTTTTTTTCGAATTTTTGCTCATTTTCGGAGAAAAGACTAAAGTACGGTAGTTTTTAAAGCTTTTTACATTTGTATGGAGTACAGCCCATACATTTGATGAACACTGGAAACGTAAAAATAACAGCATAAGCTGCTTTAAACGTCGTAGAACTTATGCATTGGCGACAAGGTTACCTCGTTTTGGACGAAAATCGTTAAAACTCGTAGTCACACCACTAAAATTTGTGTGCAATATAACTATAAATAGGACGATGGGTTGCACCCAGTTAAATTCGCCTCACGTGTGTCAAAAAACGTACGCGTATCCGATTAGTTGACTAATCAGCTGTTTTGAATACCTTACGGTGCAAAACAAACCAACACAGACACATACAGACAGCTGATTTGTCAACCAATTGAATACGCACATAGTCTGCTACACGCCCATGGCGAAATCTTATGCGTGTAGCCACGTGTTCAAATGTTTTGCCTCTATGGATGACGTCAGTGTGTCGTATATGCATAAGGTTTATAGGCTAGTTTGCTATTCCTCCAAAGCCTATTTTTAACATTGCACAACATCATATGCATAATGCATAGGTCTGCAGAGAACAAATCTTCTGTCATGACCTCAAAAGCGCCAGACACACATGAGCAATTATAAAATTTAGAAAGGCTGCGGTTACGACTACATATTTTTAGTATCCCTTTTACAGTTTTAAAAGTGGAAATACGTTTGTCTTTCGCGACTTTAAGTTCCTAGTATACCGCAAAATGAAATTGTCCCCTTTCTCTTACTATTGACATATTTGCCATTTTTGTATAATAAATCGAAAGGTTTTGTACTAAGTTTTGTAATTTTCTACCCAATTCAACTCGGTGTAGGGAGTTACAGGGTTATCATTCTGTAAAACCCGGATTTCAAAGGGGCTGCAGTTGGAAGATGAATATGGCTCCATATAATATTAAACGACTGGAATTCTGAGAAAAGACTAATTACTTGATAGATAAGTGGTTGTAAGTGTACTCTCAATACATTTATTACCAATTTAGCAATAATTGCGGTATATCGCGAAATAAACTCAATAGACTCACTGTCTCCGATATACCCATTGTCTCCGATATCTGCGGAACTTTGTTTTGACTTGGAACTTTCTGGTATGTTGGTAATTCAAAACATCTAAATGATTCATAACATTCATGTCACTTTTCCCCCATGGAAATGAGGTCATGAAAAAGTGCTGACATTGTTGTTCAGATTTCATAGAATGAAATGAATGCTGTCATAATCAGGTAGGCCAATTGGAAATTCGGTTACAACCCGTCAGACCGAAGGCCCACGAGACCGAAAGCTAAACTGGTTCACTAGACCGAAAGTTTGCGGGACCGAAAAGAAAATAAGGTCAGCTAGACGAAAAATGAGAAAAGGCATACGAACTGAAATGGAAAACTCGCTGACCTTTAGGCTATTCATGTTCGGTCTCTCTTACCTACTCATTCCAGAATGTGCAGAGCCCTTATATTCTCCTTTCAGAAAATTTCAAATTAAATCTTAATCATATCGATTGGTGTCAGTCTTTTCAAATATCTAATACAGATTGTTAAAGTGAAAGTTGTGAGGATTGAGAACTGTTATTTCTTTTGATGAGTGCATAGTAAAAGGGGATTGGGGGAAAATACCCTTTGGGGAGTAATGGGGTTTTTATTTCAACCACTTATACGTCTAAAAATATCAAAGCATTTTTTCTAGCACCTCCTGAGTACTAGTTTTCTCATTTTCATTTCATGTAAGATCCTTATGATGAAATAGGTATTACTTGAAAGTTGCAGGAAACTTCCCCATCACCATCCACTATCCCTGGTACCCTAAAGGACGAATCCGGACAGCAAGTGGTAGCATGAATTCAGTCGGCCATAACTGGGGTCTATCACCTTTATAATCTCAATTTTCTCGCTTACCTGTATCATGGATGCATGCACACTAAATTGTATAGCAATTCCCTCAATTTTACTGAATACGGGGGTTTGAAATTCATGTAGACAATAAATGAAGACGATTAAAGCCTGATGGACCCCACTAATGACTGCATACTGCCATTAAACACAAGCGCTGATCGGATTTGTCCAGAGACGACGCTAATCATCAGTCCCGATCAACAGTTAAAATAGTATGTCTCATTGTGGTATTAAGAAGCTGTGTGTGCATAATTATAATCGGACCCGGTGACCAATTTGGAGGGCAGATCAATGTGGGAGGTTTTCCGACATTGAGGGGTGGTGGCTCCTTCCTCATTGGTAGTAAAGATGGAAAATAGCGTGAGATTCTGTCTTTGATAATCTTGGACTTAAAGCTTTACTTTTGGTAGGTAGCATTTTTCATGAAATGCTCTGCCATTTTAATGGATTTTTTGGGAAAGGGGTCAGGTTCTCCTTAACACCCGTTTCTTCCAATAGCTTAGTTGTTCAGAATTCACCAACTTGCAAAAAACACCTGGCCAAGAGATTGATGCTCCCGTGGTCGTACGGAACTTTTTCTCAATCGAGGAAGGCAGTAACGTTTTTGTTCCAACTAAGACAAAATATGTGCTATGTCAGGCATCTGGTATGTAGAAAGCCGAGACTGCCACTGACCAATATGGCCATGTACCCCTGGTTCGGTCTACAACTAATTTCGCAATTAAATGGTGGGAAAGTAAAGCTTATGCTTAGCGTAGCAATATCATTCGCTCCAAAAAACACACATTAAGTTGCGGACTGTCGTTTCAATTGTAAAAAACGTATGTAAATCATTCATTTTTCCACCCTTACAGTGTACCCCGACCTCACCCCTCGCAGACACATTCCTCATGTCCTATCTATGGTGGTTAAGGAAGAATATTAGGCAAAATATATTCATATGTAAGAGAAGACTATAAAACCAAGCAAAAGCTCAGTATGCGATTCTTGAAAGTTTTGATAAATTTAATATGAAGTTAACTTAAAGGAAGCACGTGGGATTTTAAGTTATCTGATTTCACTCATGGCAATGCTTTGTTTCGCTTACTTCCTTTTTTTTCATTTGTTATCTTGACCTTGAAATAAATGACGTACGAGCTTCTCCCGGGAAAGCGCAATCTGGAAAATTTCCCTGTCACTCATACATTCACTTCGGCAACATGTGAAATGACGTAGGAGGAGAGACTTTGCTAGTTGTAAAAAAGAGAACGATGCTCATTAATGTGACTTTATGACGTCACGTGTACTTGTTTCATGTTACCTCTAGTGTTGGCTAATATAATATGATAATGCCGTCAACTAACAATCCGATCTAGAATTGCACCAGAAATTTTATATTACGTACCCTTTTAAATTTGTAAAAAATTGAAGGCCTAATCCTCTCACCCCAAACAGTTCCAGTTCTCCAGAGCCAAATTTATTTTTGATATGTCAAAAAGGAACATATTCTACGTATTCTAGGGAATTTTTTTATTCACTTCCCATGGTCGGTTCTAGAGATATTAGCAATTGAATGTGGCAAATTTTCTACATGGAATGAATTTGAAAACAAGCAGGTGTGATGTGAAGGGTTCACATTGTTGGCCATTTTTTTTTCCTTAAAAATTTACCTTCAATTTATGCAACTAAATTTTGATATATTGACACCATAGATACATCTTGAGCAGTAGAATTTTAAACATTTTATACGTCTTAGGGCCAAGATAACATACTCAATTCAAGGTCAAACTGATAGAATGAAAACTTAAAGGCCCAGTTCTCTCACCCCAAACAGTACCAATTCTCCTAACCTTCTTTCTTAAGCCCCTCCCACACTTGTCTGAAATTCATCCTCATCCAGATACAGTCTCAGTTTATTGCTTCAATGTGAGTATAGAAAAACTCAGTTTATGTAATCAAAACACTCTCAGTACCGTTCATGCTGTGTAATATAAGTTTTGGTACCCTGCATTGTTTCAATTAGCTGTCAATCAAAGAGCTGAGCAAATTGAGAATTTCGGTGCCCCGTACCAAAATTGTAGTTTGGGGTGAGAGGTTTGGCCTTTTAAGAAAAACAAAACATTGTCCAACAATGTGAGCCCATGACATCACACCTGCTTGCTTCAAGTCCACTTTTTATAGAATATGTGTCAACTTCAATTGCCAATATCTCAAGAACTAAAAAAGGGAAATGAATGCAACTTTCACCAGAATACTTTGAATATGTTCCTCTTTAACATATCAAACGTAAATTTGGCTTTGGACTATTCTAAGCCACTCCCAGAACTGTGTAAAATTAATCCTCATCCAGACACAGAATGATCCCAGTTTACTGCTTCTGGTGAGCATACAAGTCCCCAGTGCGTAATTAAAACACCCGCAATACAGTACATTCTATGTAATACGAGTTTTTGTACTCTGCGTTTTTTTTTAACTTGCTGTCAATGAAATAGCTGAGCCAATTGAGAATATCTGCAGGACTAGCCTACTACAAAAATTGTAGTTAGGGGTGAGGGGAGCAGGCCGTTAAATATACAGGCCTAGACGCTTCCTCCAATAGATTTATTGTAGCCTTAGATACATTACCTTGACCTTCAATTTTACTAGTACAGTCCCGTAGCTTCGGGGGAAATTTGGGAGACGATGGACTCCTCTAACCCGGCAAGTTGAAAAATAAAGTAATAGTAAGAATGGCAGAGGTGGTAAGCTCTATTGTGTTTGAGTCACAAATATTGCACCATTTCCTATCTAGAGACAAAAACACCCCCCCCCCCTCAACTTCGACTTCGATCTCTACTGTCGCTCATGTCACACTCCAAACTTCCTCCAATGACACAATCCTGGCCACGCGCCTGGTCATACGTACAATGTCGTCATACAATGCAGTAATAACATGTATAATGTGGCACACCTTTTCCGCACATTGCACAAGTAAACTATGTTAGGTCAAAAGCACTTTGTTTAATCATGTTGCCAGGCAGTTATTTCAAAACAGTCGGTTGATATCCATGTGCGCAGTGGTTACGTCAACATTTTCTACGTATGACGTCAATATGCCAACTGTTGGGTGGATCTATACATGCTTGCATATCGTTTATAGGTTATCTTGTCACTGCGAACAATAAGTCATTCACCTTAATAAAAACAAGGAAAAGAAAAAAAAAAAACACTTCCAAACGACATAAAGGATGACATTGTGTTTGCTTAATCAATTCAATGTAAAAGTCATTCATTTCCAAGTAGCACAGATAGAGCTGAATGTTAGATGATAAGACGATAGGTCGGTAAGCGGAAGAAACAACATTCTGACACTAAACTATTAAAACTTTTCGTGCTCAGCATTTAAAAGACAGCCTGTTTATATCTCTCAGTTTTTTTCTCCATACGGTCCTACGAGGTCTACCCCGATGTTCTCGGGGCACAATATTCCCAAGGTTCGATAATCCCCGTTTTCGTATACCTCGATGATAATTGGCGATGATTACAAGGTTCGCTGTTCCCGGGGTTCGATGTTCCAAGAAGTGCGGATGTTCCCGAGATTCGGGAACATTGAACCTCCGGAAAAACGAACCTTGTGGAACATTGACGTAACCCCCGCTCTTGTTCGTGATCTTCTTTCCTCTTGGAAGGCTGTCCTGGCTCTTTCTTATCCACGATTCAAATCATATGGAAAGCGATGCTTTGGATAAGCTGTTCTCTACTTGTGGGACCAGTTACCCGACCATATTGGGTTCTCTACGCAGCTTTCTGCATTTAAGCATAACCCCAAGACTTATTTCTTTGCTTGCTACTTTGAATGTAGTTAATTAGTTGTTTGGAATTTTTGTCAAGCGCATTGAGCAGCTATGCTTTTGTTACTGATTTGGCGCTATATAAGTTCAATGTATTATTACTATTATGAAAAATAGTTAATTAACAGAACCAAAAAATTACGAGACAACTACAGATTACAAAAAAATGCTGGCAAATGTTTGCCAGTGTTTCTGTAATCTTTATTTTTTGTTCTGTGAAGTTACCGAGACTCTTAACAGTTTCATTCTCCCTTATATAATATCACAGTTTTATTGTACCGTATATTTATATTATTTTCATTATCGCCAAACTCGTGAAAAGTGGAAATAATTGGATGATGTATTCCCTCGACACCATAATAACCACGATTTGTTGGGAACTCACAATTTATTCTCAATTTTCATATTTATTACACAAACAAAAAAAATAATAATGATTGATCTCAAGTCGAAGTTTGCATCACGTTCACGCCCTAGTCATATGGATAGGTTTATTAATGAAGTGAGTCGAGACAAAGAGGAGGCGTTTGTTTTTAAAATTTATATTAAAATACCAGATTCTTGCCAAATTTTAGAGGGTGTATGTTTACGATAGTATCAAAAATATTTTATTTCCCCCAAATTAGTCACTGCAAAATATACTAATTATTTTCACCTGAACGACTGCATAAATATAAAGGTTATAAACAAACAGGTTACAGTGAGATAACTCACCCATGTGGATTTCAAATTGTAACAGTGCACAAGAAAAATAATGTTGTAAAAGTGTACATAATACATGTACTGGCATTATGTAACGCTCCGTTGTGTACAGCGGAGAAGCCAAAGAGGAAAGAATTGGGCCATGTCCTTTTCACTGGTGCCAATTTTGTATAGCTTCTAACAATACTAATTTTACTTCAAAAGACGACCCTGCTAGATTGCATATAGACGAATCCGGACAGCAAGTGATGGTCTGATTTTAGTCGGACATAACTTGGGCCCATTCCTTTAATCTTTCAATTTCCTTGCTTACCTGTATCATGGATGGTTGTACTCTTACCATCTTTGATATCTTGATTCCCTCAATTTCACTTATTATGAGGGTTTGAAAAATGACATAAATGAAAACGATTTTAAGGCTGATGGACCCCACTAAAGCCTGCATACAGTCACTACACACGAGCTCTAATCGGATTCTTGTAAAGGGACATCTAACACCTCGCCCAGACAAGTGATCACACAACATACTGCATGCTCCTTCTTGAGCCAAATCCTGTGTGATCCTCTGGTTCTATACGCAATCTGGCAATAAGTATTTTGAATGTTGAACGATCACAAAACGAAAAGTAAATTACACTAGAATAAAAAAATTGTGATCATTGTATCTTGCAATTAATATAGTATTATGTACTTTTCAACAATACTATTGATATTTTCTTCAGAAACAATACAATGTGTTTTATCAGTTGCGTCTCGAACTTTCTCGGCCAATAATCTGGTAGTCCCTCTTGTCCCTAACCTTCATCTCGCCCCCCCCCCCCCCCCACAACAACTGCCAAGCACAGGACGTCCAGCCGAAAAGATAGTAATTCCGGGGTAAAATGTAAATGCTGACAAAACCTTAGAATATCTGAGGACCGAGTTTCTGTCTTTTAGGTCTGTTTAGAGGATAGTAAGTCAGCACAATTTGTGTCACAGTAAGTAGGTATATGCACTCGTGTGACAGTAGGAAAGTACTTTGTGTTACAGCAAGTATGAAGTGTTGCCTAAGTACGGTATAATATGTAGCCTACTGAACATTCAACTTGAAGCTTCCTTCCGACTTATGTGGGGGGGGGGGGGTGATCCAAAGAATGAGTGGTTAGTTAAGTTGAGGATATGTGGGACCGTTTAAGTTACTCTTGGCATCAGTATGGTATTTGCTTAATTGCAGTCATTCACACAAAAACTTCAGTTTAAGCATTAGCAGATTAGTCTACAGAAATTCTAACTTGGCAAAGCGATTTGATGAACAAAGCTGATACTGAGAGTACCGGTCGCGACACGCAGTTCAGAATATTCCTTTTGCTTGTAACGATTGATCCCTAAAATTTGAGAATTTTTTTTTAAATTTTTCATGTTTTTCCACCATATTTCTCGAAGTATTTATAAATGGGGATGAAAGCCGGGAGCCCGGTCTTAAATGTGCCCGCTCGGCCTCTGTGAGGACGTCATCGTCCGTCTTGAATCACATTTAAGACCGGGGCAACCTCGCATTTATTCCCTCAATGAAAAAAATGCATGCAGAGTACTGTATATATCGCCCAGTATGTACCATACTGACAGTGTTCTGATTATTTATGTTGCATGGTACATTGTGCTCGTCATACTGGAATAAGTAATGGAGAAAGGAAAACAAGCCAGTGAGCCACAACTAGAAAAAGACCTTAGACAGCCCAAATTAAACGGGGAAACTTAAGGTAAAATTTAATTTTCGTTTGTGAAAGAGGAACCAAATCTACACAGTGTGGTAAAAGTACCATTCAAGTCGGACATGTATTTCTCGAGACATCACAAAATGAAGTCAGTTGATTTGTGTTCCTAAGTGAGTTTGAGGGCAGCAGAGAATATACCACTTCCTCACAATAACAAAGAAAGCTTTGTTTCCCATTGTTTCATCAGATTGTTGTGTTGACCTTGAAGTTAATAGGAACAGGACTTCCCTCCTCATGCCACGTATGCAATCACATTTTTACGATATGGGTATGGCAAGCCAAATGCCCAATAATTCGATAAACTTGGTTTATCAACCGATAAACCTGGTTTATCGACCGATAAACCAGGTTTATCGACTGATAAGCCAAGTTTTTTTTGATAAACCTGGTTTATCGATCGATAAACCAGGTTTATCGATTTTCTCACAAAAAGGTCGATAAACTTGGTTTATCAAGTTGATAAACCTGGTTTATCAATTCGATAAACTCGGTTTTTCTATTTATTGAACATTTGGCGTCGATAAACCAGGTTTATCGGCTGATAAACCTGGTTTTTCGATTTGATAAACCAAGTTTATCTCTTTACTGATGATAAACTTGGTTTATCGAATTGATAAACCTGGTTTATCAAATTGATAAACCCGGTTTATCAATTTGATAAACCAAGTTTATCAAAACTTGGCTTATCAGTTGATAAACCTGGTTTATAAAAGCCAGATGTCCAACAATTCGATAAACCAGGTTTATCAATTCGAAAAACCTGGTTTATCAATTCGAAAAACCTGGTTTATCAATTCGAAAAACCTGGTTTATCGGTCGAGAAACCAAGTTTATCGACCGATTAACCAGGTTTATCGAACTATTGGGCATTTAGCGTCGAAAAACCTGGTTTATCAACTGATAAGCCAAGTTTTTCATACCGATTTTATATCCCTACGCCGGTATATTGTTTTCATGGAGTTGCTTAGAGCATTAATCACAGATAAACCAGTACATGTATACCGTTAGAGCACGTACGGTCGTTCGTAGGTCTTGGTCAGTACTTCTGTAGAGAATACTTTCAGTTTCACATTTATTGTCATCCTGTAGATAGACGTCCCGCCCGCGTGCGGGAATCATAATGGCAATGGAAGAAGGCGGAGAAGTTTAAATATATATGAATATATTTTATATCACTGCGACTTTTTGACTGGATACTGGCCTACATAGCCTACGCCAGATCGAATGGGGAGGGGGAGGTGGGGTTACATTTCCCAATGCTTTTGCATAGCCCAGGTCCTGTACGTAGTGGCCTATTGAAAGCCAATAAGAATTCAAATGTAGTGCTAAGGTAGGGTCTAAACTCCAACGACAGATTCCCACCGTAGGACTCTTATTAGTAAATATTACTGTCTTGGGAGGCTAGGCCGATCTGCATTCGACTCACCTTTGAAAGGATCGAAGTAAATTTGACACCCTTTACAGGAATGATGAAACAGTTGGTAGCGAAGAATGATCGTCACGATTTGGCCCTTTACAGCCGTTACAAAAAGCCCGATTAATGAAATTAAGACAGGTCTGAAGTTTTGTCTCAAATTGACCGCCATGATCCATCCGAGCCCTCTATCTGACATACTGTGTCGACGTCTACTGTAGTACGCAATTGCCGAGGGCGGCTACTGTATGTTATTTAGGTTCCTATCCGAATCTTTCTTCAAGTAATAAGTCTCTCAGTCTTTCATACGTACTGAAATGTATGACATGGCATTCATGTTTTACGCGTATACAAAGCCGTTTGTCCACAACTGAAGGGCAATAAACTGAGTTAAAGCTAGGCTCGATAAACCGAGTTTTCTGTGTCTCTCGTTTCAAAATCGATAAACCTGGTTCATCGGTCGATAAACCAGGTTTATCGACGCCAAATGTCCAACAATTCGATAAACTTGGTTTATCGGCCGATAAACCTGGTTTTTCGACTGATAAACTTGGTTTATCAACCGATAAACCTGGTTTTTCGATTTGATAAACCAGGTTTATCACTTCTTTGGTGAAAAACTTGGCTTATCGAATTGATAAACCTGGTTTATCGAATTGATAAACCCGGTTTATCAAAAAACTTGGCTTATCGTTTGATAAACCAGGTTTATCGACGCTAAAAGCCCAATAATTCGATAAACTTGGTTTATCGGTTGATAAACCGAGTTTATCAGACGATAAACCAGGTTTATCGACTGATAAACCAGGTTTATCGGTCGAAAAACTTGGCTTATCGGTCGATAAACCAGGTTTATCGGTCGATAAACCTGGTTTATCGTCTGATAAACCTGGTTTATCGGTCGATAAACCAAGTTTATCGAATTATTGGGCATTTGGCTTGCCATATATGGGATTGTTGAGGAGAAAAGTTTAAAGAAAAACAAAAGACTGCATACTGATGTGGGAATGTGCTTGCTTGAAGTTCACTTGTTGTTGAAAACGTGGAAACTTTATACGCCCATATCTTGAAAACCACATATTGGATTTCAATGCAAATTTCACCAAAATGCTTTGAATAAGAACCCCTCTAACATACCAAATCCTTGTGTGACCTTAAACCCTTCGCTTAAAGGGCCAAACCTCTCACCCCAAACTACAATTTTGATACCCGGGTACAGAAATTCTCAATTGGCTCAGATCTTTGATTGACAGCTAATTCAAACAATGCAGAGTGCCAAAGCTTATATTACACAGCATGAACGTTACTGAGAGTATATATAAATTGATTGAATTTTGAATAAAGGGATTATATAAATTGAGTTTTTCTACACTCCCCCTGAAGCAATTAAACTGAGATTGTGTCTGGATGAGGGTGAATTTCAGACAATTGTGGGAGGGGCTTCAGTAAGAAGGTTAGGAGAATTGGTACTGTTTGGGGCCTTCAATTGGATAGATACTGAGCTGTAAAACCTTATCCAACAGATTACACATTAGCGTCTCGTATAGGTTATATGCTCATCATGAAGCAATAAACTGAGAATGGATTGTATGAACAGAAGATGAGTTTAAAACAGTTGCGAGGGGTGGGGGAGGGGGGAATAAAAGTAAGAAGTAACATGAGCAGAGCTACTCTGCATTTTGTTAATTTGATATCGATGTGGAACCAATTCAGAATTTTGGTGGTAAAATTGTAGTTTGGGGTGAGTAGTGACTGTCTTCAACTTCAGTAAAGCTATATACAAACAAAATAAAATGCATTTTGCATCTGATAACTCTGTAAAATTTGTTCTTATTGTTTCCTTTTGGACCAACCGCATGGACCATATTCAATATACAACACCTGAATTTTTGTTGGTAATATATGGTTAAAGTAAAGCCATTGTAGATACAATTTATTATCAATATAACCGTTCTACTATCACTAGATGCCGGATGACACTGTTTCCCACAATGATTACATGTTAGGGGTAGCTTATGTGGCAGACGGGAGAATTGGCACAATTGGCGACCGATGACCGTCTCAGACAACGGTCACGTGGGCTCTCCCACTCAAATCACTCGTTTGGGAGGAAAAAGAAGTAGCCCACGATTTTGTCAAAATAAATGTTTACCAGTATATAAATGACCTGTATGCATTACCTGGGTCATGCATTCGGAAGTGGTGAGGGAAGTTCTCTGGGCAAAACAGACAAAAATTCAATTGAAGTTTCAAGCAATTCCACAGGCGATAAGAAAATACCAAAAACAGTTGATTCGGTAGGGAATTACAATCTCCTTACAATTTGTGAGTGGCCGCGGCGTCAATGGGTGGTTATGTTAACTTGAACATGAAAAGAACTGGAGAGTGAATTTGTTGGCACCCAATTGATTTTAAGTGACAAGCTTATTACGGTACTTCGTGGATCATTCTTCTGGGAACCTGATAGAATGGGTTCTGTTAAAGGGCAAGAGCATTCATCCCAACTTGAAGTAATGTAGTAGACTGCTCTGTTTTATGATCGACTGTTGAGAGTCACGTGACAACGTTTTTCTCTTCAAATGTGAAATTTACTGGAAATAACTGCTTGGCTTACTTTAAATATACAACAGTGAATTAATAAAATATAATGAACGTTACGGTACTTGGAAGAGGAATAGGACAAAAGTTTTGTTATTGAGCTTTTTTTTTTCAAAGCAAATTTTGGGGGACGGCTCTTGCCCTTCAATTCAAAACCCCTCCACCTGCATGCAATTTCAGATCGAGTTCCATAAGAGTACGTACAAGCAATTTGTTTGCGGCCTCGCCTGAAAAATGCAGGAGATATTGATTTTGGTATCACATCCTTACTAGTATAGCATAAAATATTGACATTGCAATACCAACTTAGTGGTGAAGCACGTAGACATGATTTGACTTGGGGCCGGCCCGAGGGTAGGAGCGTGGCATAAAGGATGGGTCTAAGGGGAAGGTGCCACCCTGCCATTGGAGACTAAATTCTTTTTAGGTCTCAGATGCAAGATAACGCAATATTTATATCTAAATCGTAGGCCTATAGTATAACCTTTCCTAGTGATCTCTCTTTTTCCATTATTTTTTCTTCTTTTTTGCCATTTAAGCTTGGGTCATGGTGGGTTCTGAACCCCCCCCCTTCCCCTCCTCTTTGGCTGGGCGCCTTGTCAGTCACAATACAGACATTCAAATGTGTACACTACATTGAAGTTTGCACGATAACGATATTTTTGCTAAAATCGTCATCGTATCGTTTTCGTTATCGTTTTATTGCATGATCGGGGGTAAACGTAAGGTACCTGTGATGAAGTTCAGTAACGCTATGTTTGGGATGTTTCCTCCTCAATTCAAATCTATCCCATATCTATTAAGATTAGGACTAATATTTTGTCAATTTACATTCTATAAGTCGTCTTCTTTATAGTAAAAAAAAAAGACATAAGGTATATTGAAATTACAGAGTAATTCCTACTTGAGTTTTCTTTGAAGTGGAGTCATGTAGCTGTCTGGCCCACAGTAAGAGTAAGACTCCCAAGAAAAGTCTCTTCACCCCTACAAAATTTTACGTTGAGATTGATTAAGTTGAAATTTTCACACCTTTTCCCCGAGGGTTTTTCGTTCTTCCCATGGGAGTCATTTCGTCCCCTTTATTACGGTACGTCACCTACCCGTAGGCTTGATTACTGCTGACGTGACCCAAGGGTTTACACTACTAAAATGGCAAATTTCCATAGGAACCCCTCAGTCCCTCTCCCTAAAAATTCGGAAATTTTATCTGAATTTGTCTTCATCCCACAACACCGATAAAATCCTATAAACTGGCTTCTCACCCCACAGACAAAATCCTGTAAACCGCGTTTTATGGGTGGATTGGAGTGAAGGCAAATTTATATGGAAACAGTAATTTTTTTTTTGGGGGGGGGGGGTGCCGAATTCCCTTGAGAAATTGCAATTAGTTGACAGAAGATACCGTCAAACATCCATTCTTCCACAAAGGAATATCAATATACCACTCCTTTTTTATAAAGTCATTTCTATGTGACAATAACTGATCAAATGATAACAAAACATGTATATTAAAATAGTCAGTCTGGTGTGGTGTTTTTAAATTTGGAATAATGACTAATTGAGAGATTTGTGACTTTCAGCTCACTTGACTTGAAGCAAAGCACTCTAAAAAAGCGTCTAGTCAAATGGGGCATGAAAGTCAAACTGTCAAATGGGGCACGAACCAGAATCTTGTCAAATATTTGAAAAGAAGTGCATTTCAAAATTGACTAGAAATGGTTCAAAAACCAAACTATTTGTTTTATTTACGATCGAATCTACCCGAAGATTTGACAAAATTCCGGTTTCCGGTCGTGCTCCAATTATTAAGACTCTATTCAAATTTGACTAGAATTTTTTTAGAGTGTGGCCTGCCGCTTTCTTGGTTCGAAACAAAATTACTTTGGGACTTCACTTGAAGGGGATTGAGAAATGTGACTTTGTTACAACTCACACATGCTTGAATATGTTTGTGGGAATCAAATAAATCAAAGTTGGTTTTTCTTGTGTATCAGGGACGTAGTCTGCTGGGTCACGGTGAGGGAACGGGGTAAACTATTTATAAGATTTTCAAACCGTAAATACACCTCGTGCTAAATAACAGTGGCGCTCTGCATAGGCTATGTCAGGCTCTGGAAATATTTTAACCGCCTTGCCAGGTTACAGTCCCGTATATCATGCTTTTATTGAGACACGCGTGAATGAATCGAATGAAATCAATCAATGACCTTTCGTAAAATACGGTTACTAAGTGAGTTACTTGGTTGCCTAGTTAACATAGCGCATAAACAAAACACTCTCACTCATTGATTAATACGTGGTCGTAATTACCGGATATTTGAAGCAATGTATATGTACATTGTGATGTACACATCATGCACATAACGTAAGCCTTGTGCACATACAGACTCACACCCACCTTGTTGTCTTCCGTTCAAACCAATTTGTCAATTTTCTCTTTTTTTTTTATTTTTTGACTTTTTGCAGTTAAGAAGGTCAATCAACCTAAAGACTACGGGAAATTCCCCGCGTTTTCCAGAATATTTAATCCTTTGCACACTGCCGGTCTGCCTATTAATTCAACCGCAAGTGAATACGACGAGCTCAATGCACAATAATTGTTAACAGATCGATAATCACAATGTGTGCTTAAAGAGATAGTCATGCAGGATTTAGTCCAAGTATCATAGAAAAACGTTTTGACTGACGTTGAATGTATGCCAGCTTCTTATCATCAGCATACAACAATATACTTTTGAAGCTCATATGCCCTGCCTTTTAATGCAAAATCTATCACTCTTCCTGAACTGGAGAGGAGGAAGGCCCGTAGCCCCATGAAAATTTTTCACCCCCTAAAAAAATTAACACTATCCTAGCTAAATAGGCTACCTATTTGTACAGTACACTGATTTCGCCAACGACTTGTCTAGCAACGCGAGTCAGGGGATTGTTCCAATCCGTCTGTCAGTTTTTGGTAGCATACCCCCATTAATTCCTCCATTGACTTACACACTAAATCCAAAAAGTAAACAGGCCTCTAAAAGCTTCTCGAAGTTTTCGCCAGGGCCAAGCTACCCCGCATATGAAAGCTGACAAGTTGGCCATTCATGGCACTTTCAATTTACCATATCATGACCGTGAAAATTTTTTGCTATTTCACCTCAAAGTTAAAACCACCTTTTCCGAGCCTTTTTTTTTTCACTAAAATCTCGGTATGTCTCCGTCAGCTTCTAAGGCCCATAATTTCCACAAAATTGCTTCAATTAAGTCCATTTTTTCACCAATGGTACTTCATTTAATATACTTTCAAAAAAAGTTACAAAAACTCCAGCTCATTATTATTTGAGAACTTGGGTGGGGATCGCCCCCCTCCTATTCCCCATGGCTACGGGCCTAGACTTGCACTAAATCGAGGTGTAAACTAATGTACCCTGCAGCAATATCAAAGTGTTTCTTTTTTTTCTTTGACACAAAGTAAGAACTAAAAATTATTGCATGTACCAGGGAGGTGTTAAGAAGGTCCTAACACCTCCCTGCATGTACTGAACAGGGTCCGTAGCCTGGACCAGGGAGGTCCTAACACCCCCCTGCCGGGACAAAATCTCTGCATGGGTAGTTCCGAAATACTTCTATTTAAAGCGCCACTATCACTCAGCACGTGATGTATTTATTCAATTTGTAAATATGAGGGTGGTGTTCCCTTCTCTCGAAGGCTACGGTCTTGAACATCCATCCTTAAAGAATGTTATTAGGGGGTGTTCTAACTTTCTGTTCAATCTTCCTTAGTTTTCATCTTGCTTGGCTGTAGAAATTATTTATGATGGTTCTTACTGATGCATTATAAATTATACTTAGTTTTCAAGTGCACTTATTTGTACACATTGATGTTTTATTACAAAAAAAGTTCGTTATACTTCCTAGAATGGACAAATAATGAACGCTAACCATTTAAAGGAGGGGCGGAAGAACATTTTAGTCCCTCATTTGGGAGAGTCCCCTATAGATTTAAATAACATCATAAATCTCCCGGCCTACCCCGTCCCTAGATCCACTAATATTCGAACACGTGCAGGTGCACGTGCTTGATAAATTTCATGTTTGCATTATTTGTCATTCATTATGTCAATCAATGGGATTGATAGCTTGACTCTATGAATGATATTTTACATACTCCCAGCGCTTACAATAGAGCTAGTTGTATAATATTTAAGTAAGCAGGCCCGGATCCAGACATTCCAAAAAGCGGGTGGGGGGGGGGGAGGAAGGATTACCTAATAGAAAGCAGGGTGCACGATGACGGAGGGAGTTACAATGCTAATTTCCCGTATGTTTTATTGTTAATGTGGCGAAAAAAGGGAGGGCTGAGGCCCTAACCCCCCCCCCCCCATGGATCCGCGCCTGATTAGTTAGGTGAGGCGTTACGGCTCAGTTTGTAATCAACTGTTTTAAAGGACAACCTGCTACCCGAGGTTAATCTGTAGTGGCTAATCCGTGGCCTATTCCTATATTGTAATCGGGTTCCGTCTTTCCTTACTTTTTATTGTACTATATATGTATATATTTAGTGCTTTCAAATTTACTTTTTTAACCTACTGATTTCGAAAGGTTTCACTTTATTCATGCCTGTTTGAACCAGTTTGAATGTCAAAAGTTAAAATCAGATAAATTCAAGTTAAATGGTTCTGTTTAAAAAGCTTTGCAAGTCTAATAAATCCAACTGTAAATATTGTAAATATTATACCGGTATATTTTTCTTTTTTTCTTCTGTATGTATAAATATATATTCAACTGGTAAATAAAGATGTTGCTTTCTGGAAAAAAATCAATCGCACCTTTAACTACTCTCTCATAAAACATGTATTTGTAATGTATATGGAATTGTCAAAGTCTGACCATTTTACATGATAGCGCGAGAAGAAAGCTTCACAGATTTGAAAAAATTGGGGGAATTTGCACGAATCAAACTCATGTGCCAATTAAATCGGTCAATGTGCCCTTGAATCGGTCGACTGCAATCAGACAATCTTGAATTTAACGAACCTCTGATCTTTTGGGGTTACCCATTCTTCCACAACCGTCGGTCACCAAACATGCTTATCGGAAGGGAATTTGGCAATGGTTCTATATCTTCAATATCCCGGATATTAGCCTTTTTATTCAGGTTCGTGGAAATTGGTTCCCTGGAAAGCACCCGAATGTTTTGTTTAAGTGTACGGTTACGGCTTCAACACAGCTTCCGACATTGGCCTTTACTTAAAATCGTATAACCGTTTATAACAACGTCAAACATATAGTATAGGCATATAGCTATAACCTGAACCAGGGAGCTACCAAACTAACCTGAACTATATCCTTAAAATGAACTTCAGGCACTATTTAGCAAGGAATGTGTCATGGAAGAGGGTATTGGAGTGTGACATGAAGAAGATATTAGGCTAAGGCTCCGTGATGTACCTCAAACGAAATCAAATTTGGCAGTTCTCAATTTTTGTCCAGTTTGTCTTATTTTGGCAATGGAGAAACGTCTTTAAAAAGAAGGGTTTAAGGTCACAACATGGTTCGGCATGTTAGAGGGGAACTTATCCTGAGCATTTTGGTGAAATTTGCATTGAAATCAGATGTTTGGTTCTCAAGTTATGAACGCATAAATTTTTCACATTTTCAACAAAAGGTGAACTTGAAGCAAGCACATATGACATCATATCCCCACATTAATGGGCAGTCTTTTGCCTTTCTTTAAATTTCATACTGGATTTTCTCCTCAACAATCCAATATTATTAAAATGTGATTGCATAAGTGCCATGAGAATTTTACAAACTTTTCATCCCCCACAGGAAGGTCATATTGCTATTAACTTCAAGGTCAACACAACAGTCTGATAAAACAAAGGGAAAAAAAAGCATTCCTTGTCAATAGACCAATTTCCAAATAGCAATTACAATAATGAATTGTGGGATAGAGTTTTCGGTGTGCGTCAATTTTCACCACAGTAAAATGTCATTGACAAAAATGACAAGCACCCAAACTCTATCCCACAATCCTTTGTAATTGCTATTTGGAAATAGGTCTATGTGATTAAGTGATAAAAGTTCTGCTGTCCTCAAACTCACATTTGAGCACAAATCTACTGGATGGCTTCATTTACTGATATCTCAAGAAATACATGTCTGATTTGAATGGAACTTTCACCACACTGTGTAGATTTTTTTCACCTCTTTCACATATGAAAATTAAATTTTTGCTTAAACTTCCCCTTTAAAGAGAGCAAGTCCACGAATCCATAAGTTTGTCTCCCGGCGAGGGTTGCATGAAGATGAGACGATATTTTGGTATAAAGCGGGGGGGGGGGGGGAGGGGCGATCGAAACTATCGCAAGTGTTCGCATGCTACTATGGAATCTTACGACAACCCTGTAATGTAATGCTGAACGTTTTAAAAATTGTAACAGACATCTTGTAGAATTACATGGCAAAAGTATATATACAAAACGTTAACGAATACAGGTAAGGTGCTTTCAATTTCTGGAAACAAGTTGAGAGACCTTTTTCTGTGTGCTTTGAACTTCTTGTAAGTATGTAGCAAGGATTGTGTCATGCCTGGGAGAGAATGTTGGACTGTGACATGGAGAGGTATCAGGCTAAGGCTCCGTGATGCTCACTATAAGCAATGTCATATGGCAGTGACCCTTTAACACTCTCGATGTCAGCTCAATAAGCCCCTTTAAATCGCAAGTCGTTGAATGAAGTAACGGCAGCACGGGCATACCTTTAGCCACCGAAGATCATTGACGTGACGGCTTCCTCGAAAATTTGCTGTTCCTTATAACTAATTGAAACTTAGTATTTCACTTAATAATAAATGAGTTATTTTGATTCTGGGTGGGAAAAATTTTAACGCTGATCCCAAAATTGTTTAACATGCAACTCTATTTGAGACGCTTCCTGCGAACATCTGCCAGTGGCAACTTAGATCCCAATCGATGTATTATGCATGGCCATTCTTCTTGAATAGAGGGAGTTAAACCAGGGGCCAGTCGACCCCCATGATCTTTGAAGGCTTTTACAGATCCTTTGAGGGGAACGAAATTTAATGTCATATCATAAATAGGCCATGATTTTACAGTCACGGGGCAACAAAATGACAGGAATGTGTCCACGCAAGATTTAGGTGGAGGCCGTACCATTCACCCTCTTACACCCGCCCCACACTATTTCAATGCCCTTTCAAAATCCATTCCCAAATTATTTTTACAGCTAATGGTTAAATGATAACTAGTATGCTGGAAGTCATGTGAACGGAGATAGACGTAGGCCCTTTTAAAAATAATTCGTCCAACTGAAAAATGACAAGATTACAACTAGACACTTCACTCTTTGGAAGTTCAATTACCGTAGACCGTCCCTTTTCCCATCGGTGACATGGATTTGAAAAAAAAAATGTAGCCTTCCGTCATATTGTGCGATCGTAACAAAGCTAGAGATATCGGATACCTGGAATTCTGTCAATATCCTCTTTCATTCTGAAGTGCCATCATGCAGCACGCCTATGCCATCTTTGATCCTGGAAGTCCGAGGTAGTACTTCCATGCTTTGATAAGGGAGTTGCAACATATCAAACCATCATTTAATCATGAGAAAGCTGAGTCACACAGTGTTAGTAACAGAGTAGGCATATCTCTGTATTTTCCCTTCGTTTATATGGAAGTACCTCATTAATTTTCCTTTCAGGAATGATCAGAGAGCCGTCTTCGGCATTTCCTATAAATGTGTGAGTCACAGGCAGTCACACAAGTTCACAAAGTATTCATTTTATTCGTGACGTCACTTTATTGCGCACTTTGGACCAACACAGGAAGGGAAATCCCCTCTGCAACAGCGTACGTCAATGTTGTATATACATAACATAGGGGAACGTATTGTGCAATTAATAAGTGGATGAACGTGTTACTATACCAAGCATGGAATGTCGGTGCTGAATGGTAAACTGTCACTTTGAAGAGATCGGCATTATGAGTGGAACGATTTCTTCCCTGTTTATACTGCAATCTCTTCTTTGTCAAAGCGGACTGACAAGGTGAATACATCATTTTTTCGAATCTTGAGCAAGGAAAGGAACCGCTCGGGAGCCAGCGGTAAGTGCTTGCTGTACGTGTAAAAGGTATGACCAGCTAGAGTGTAGTTAACTGCTTTAGGCTAGGCTATAGGTCAGTTGTCATATCACTTTGTTGAAATTGGGTTAATTGATTATAAAGTTAGACTAGGCCTAGGCCTAGGTCAATACCTCCTGAACTCTATATAGCCTATACTGGAACCACTTATGCGAAAACGCGAAAGCAATGCACCAAGAGTAATTGGTTTTCAACTTTGGTATCATCATCATAATATGTTACAGAATGGTCTAAGGTTAGTTCTCTAACTTAGTCCCTCATACCTCATTGGTCCATGGCCTGTCTCATGATATTGGCAGACCTTTCATTGGGATGGATGAAGGTTGTTTTAAGCCTATAAGGTTAGACCATTAGACTTAGAGCCATGGGTTGTTGGTTAGATAGTTAGGGTTAATTTTAGGGTTAATTTTCTCCCAATTGGGGAAAACAACTAGTCCATGCAGGCAAAACATGAGTAAAACAGAATAAATGGTACCATTATTTGGTCAAAAAATGCTCTTGTCCCCTTAAAAAATTATCCCCTCCCCTGTACGTGCCTATGCTGATGTGACACAGGAGCAATTAGATATATGGGACTATAGACATTATATACTACTTTACAGACCATCGGGCATAGAACTTGCAAAAGGATCGTCTTAAATCTGTGATGACTTAGTGACGGAGATGTGAGACAAGGACCAAACTCCACTACAGTATACCTTAACCTTGACAACATAGGCCTATTCTGTTAGGTTGCTACAACTGAGTAAAGGCCTAATGAGATAGACCTGCAGCAATCCTTTCACCTTTCGAAGCGTAACGTTTCCTTTGGTGAGTTCAAAACGTTGCATATCTTGCATGAGCATGTACCATACATTTTTATGCCCCCATGCACGCATTCATGCTGGCTGGTGCAGTGAGTCTAACAGTGTGGGCCAGGATAGGAGTTTGGAACCTACAGTATGTTTGTAATATCGTTACATGTAGGACAAAGTGCAACTCTCAATGACATGACAGTAAGTTGTTGTTGTGGTGTATAGCTCTGTGACGGCTGGCAATTAAACTAACAAAACATGTTATCACCACATGCTAAGGCGAGGCCACATCAAGACTTGGAAGTTACATTCCGGGGACAGCACTACATTCTCAGACTGAAGTGAAAATAACTGTCTGCTGGTTGGCTTCTAATTACAGAAGTGGTCTCCCAAGAAATAGGCTGATTGCATGTAACCTGCACCCTGCGGGAATGCTCGCCAGCTGCCACAATGCCTGGGTACGTGCGTGTATTTTGCATGCAACACTAGTAATCTCTAGCAGGGCTGTGCTAATACTAAAACTCGACTAACCCAACCTACTTACATACTGTACGTACATACTGCGGCCATGATTAAAAGTGGTTTATTAATCTGTCTCTCCTCAACCTGGAGAAGTACAGGATGTCAAAGGGAATAGCCTGTCATCAACTCTTCCTTCCTTTGATTGGTGCATGTGTATCAGTGGCGGGAAGGGGGAGCTGGATTTCAGAACCCCTCCCCCTGGTGACCAGACCTTAAGCAATGCAAAAAACAACTAAAAATAGCAGTTTTTCTTTATACTTAGACTTTCCCCTCATTTCAGGCCTCCAACCCTGGCCCTCATGACCCCAAACCCCCTTCCCATGACACAATCCTGGCTTCACACTTGATGTATATGCATGTTTTTAATTTTGTATCCTGATTTAAAGGGCCTAATCCTCTCATCTCAAATTACAATTTTTGTAGTAGTCCACAGAATGCCTCAACTAGCACAGGTCTTTGATTGACAGCAATTTCAAATAATGCAGAGTACTGAAGCTCATATTACACAGCAAATTACACAGCAAATACTTTCATTTGATCTTTAATACTGAACTGGGTGTGTTTTGATTTGAAGCAATAAACTGAGATTGTATCAGCATGATGAGCATGAATTTTAGACAATTGTGGGAGGGGCTTAAGTAAGTAGGTTATTAAAGAGAATTGGAAGTGTGAGAAGATGCCTTTAACAGGTATAATCATAAGAGAAAAGTTGGAATGAGACCTAAATACAAACACTAAAGAGCATGTTAATGTATGCCAGGTTTAGCAGCTAGCCATGTGACCAAGAAAAACAACATATTATTTTTTTTTGTTGCACAATTAAATTTATTTAAAGGGCCAATCCTCTGACTCCAAACTACAGTTTTGGTACATGGTACCGAAATTCTCAATTGGCTCAGCTCTTTGATTGACAGCTAATTCAAACAATGCAGAGTACCAAATCTTATATTACACAGCATGAACCATACTGAGATTGTTTGATTATATAAACTGAGTTAGTACCTGGATGATGATGAATTTCAGACAATTGTGGGAGGGGCTTAATTAAGAAGGTTAGGAGAATTGGTATTGTTTGGGGTGAGAGAACTGGGCCTTTAAATGTTGTATTTATTGTATGATGTAGTTTTTTAACACTGTTTAAAGCTGTAGTAGATACAGGTTTATGGCAGCCAAATTATATTTCATAAAAGGGGAAACCCCTAGACGGAAATTATTAAAGATACAGTAAATATAGCAATTTTTTGTATCATGAATTTCTGTTGAGTAATTAGAATGCATATCTATTGTAAAATTATACAAACAAAGAAAGATAAAACCATTCACATTGTGATGAGATGTCAATATCACTTTCGTTTGATCTTTAAACGTTGTGTGAACCATGATCTGTTATGCTGTACTTTATTGTCTGAGCCATATGCTTTCTACGAAAACTAGGGCGAGTTAATCCGGTGGCATCAGCCAGAAAATTTGTGTTGAGAATACTGGGGTCTCCCATCATTGGTGCAAAAAGTTGAGAAGGGGAGGCTCCTGACTGGGAAAATTTGGTACTGTATAGGCCTATCTATAGGGGAAAATTTTGGCAATTGGAAGGAAATTTCCCTTTTCTGTCCATAAGAATAAGTGGGAGAGGACGGTAATCCCCATGGTCAGGGATTCCGCCAGAAACACAAAAAAGGGGGGGATTTATTACTGCTAAACCCCAAGTCTAAATTGATGCTGTCCTAGGCTTAAGTTATGAGAAGGTTCAGGGGGAAAAATGCTTGCTTCAAGGCCCCTGTAAGGTGCAATTTGAAGGTTGTAAAGCCATTTATTTGTGTAAGTTTGAACATTGCTGCAGAAGTGTCGTATTTTTAAGATAGAAACTAAGATATTGACAATTTTCTAATTTTTATGGAAATGAAAAGGGGGAGGATTTCACCCACCTTCTTCTGGAAAGGCGGGGGGACAAATCTCCCCCTTTCCCCCCTCTGAAGGAAACCCTGATGGTACTCAGTGCTCTTGGTTACAGCCCTAAATTCCAACAACCTTCAATTCCAACCCCCTGTATTCTGACAAATCCATTTTGTTCCAACACATGCGTTGTTTTGACACCCCAATGTTCTGACAATTCGATCACAGATGAATATAGAGATTGTGAGAACACAGGGGTTTCAGAATACAGGGCAGTGACCATTGCTTCTCATGTTGAATTGCCCTGCCTATAAAAACCCTGTGCACACCTTTTTGCTTCAGTGAACGAATGTCAACAAAACCAGATAAGAAATTGCCCTATACTGCTTGCCTTTCACACCTCCCAAACAGTGGCAAATCTGGCTGTTATTACTCAGCCTCTGTTCACATCTTCCTGTAGCTGCCTCTTATCAATCTTGTGGTTTCTTGGAGCTTGCTTGAACGAGTTAAGCCGGAAGTCCGTGTAAAATTTGATTACCTCACCAAACCTCCCTTTTTATTGGGGACTCGGATGAAATATCTAATAGGGTAAGAAATTCCTCATGTTGGGTGTATATACTGAGGGATGGGTTAGGGAATGACAATGTGTGCAGCAAAGTACAAAAGACTTTTTCAGCTCAAGTAAGTTCATTAAATGGAGTTTTACAGCCTGCAGTTTTCCACCTACTGGTTCAAGTCCAGTGGGTCATAGCCTTTTTTCCAGTATCTGTGTATGTATATTAACCCTTTACCGTTGTTTGGGTCCTTTTGGACCCATGCGGAGAGCTCGGCTGTCACACATCTTTACTGTTTCACGCGGAGCTCGAAACTGCGAGTAGCTACCCGAAAATTCGGCCACAACAGCGAGAGAGACAATAGTTTAAGCTCACGGGGTTAAAGGCCTACGGAAGCCGATGCAGGGCGGGCTACGTCCGCTTTTCCGCCCAATCCCGATCCGCGCAAATATGCCCCGATCGGAGCACAACGGTAAAGGGTTAATGTCCTAAATGGCAATACATTTACTCAGGTGTAGTGGAAGGATGTTGCCCAAATTATGATATCTCTACCTAAGAGCAGCAGCATGTACAGTACTACTGGCATATAGTCAGAAAAATTTGTTGTGATTGAGCTTGGCTGGATAATGATGTACTTTCCAGTATAAAAACTGCAGGATACATCCAGCCCATAGCATAGGAAGTGGAGAAGGGTACTTTAGCAGTCAGGGGGAATTCCCATGGAAACATTTTTGCCTCCCCCCAAAGATATTACGGAATTTACTGTGGCCTTAATTTACTCCTTACCTCAAAAAAGTTTAACCCCCTCTAGAAGTTATTTTTTCCATCATACTCTCATATTCTCACATATATAGGGGCCTGGTGTTTGTATATTGTGTACATATATTGTGTAATTGCCAATCCCTGTGTAAACTTCCCAAATACAACCACTTGAAGTTATCATTGTGATGATGTCATCGGCTATTACAAACTCTCAAGATATAGGTCACAATGAATGTAAGTCCCTTCAAAGGAACTGAGTCAGCAAGTCACCCACGCGTTTTGTAGCACCACCCACATTTACTGTAAGAGGCAGTGTACATCTGAAAATGGTGTCTCACTGCAAACTATCATGAAAAAATTGACCTTTCTGTTTCCTGTTTCAAAGTGTCTTCTTTGAGGAATAATGTGTATAGTCAAACGAATCATAAAAGCAATTGCATGATTCAAATGATGAGCTAGATATTCAATTAATGTGAGACAATAAAATTCCTAAAAGATCTTCATGTGTATTCAACAATTGTGCCAGAAGTACAATACTGTAGGCTACATGTTCATTCATCAACTGAACTGTTTGGGTGCTGATACACTATGCTGCGAGAATTGAATAGAACGTTCTAGCCAATGTTACCGGAGAAAAAGGCGTTTTCTGGGGTGAAACTTGTCTCCATAATTACGACAGGTAACCCAGTTTAAACCAACCTCGTTGCTCTACTGAGCAAATAGTCAAGCGTCTTTAACTTTATTGATTGCAAGTTACCTGCACAGGAGGTTCTCTGATAGATTCTGGATAAGTTGCCAGCTTGAGATGGCTAAAACTTGGCTTGATGTATGTCAATGTTTGCCTGTTACATTAGTCCATAGAACCCCTGTAGATTTTTTTTTCAGTATTGAGGAAGCAAGCTGAAAATTTTTAGGCTATGTCTGTGCATCTAAAGATTAGCCTTGAACATAATAAAACACATGAAATTAATATATACAGTAATGGAAATTAACCCTTATGTGATGCTACTGTGTTGGTTAACAGTGTAAGGCTACGAACCGAACCTTGGACTTAATGAGTGAGCAATGCACACTACTGTATAGGCCTTACACTTGGTTCACTATGTGGGTTGAGTAGTTATGTGGGCCGAGTAGCTATATGTGGGCCGAGTAGCTATATGTGGGCCCAGGAGAAAATTCCTTTTGAGACCTGTTAAAATTCCAACAGGTTTGAATTGGTATAAACAGATGATTTTTTCCAATTGCAGTGATAAAGTTCAACTGGTGTCAACACACAACACCTTCAATAAAAATCTAACAGGTTCTTTTGATATGTGTTGATATCGTTAATTTTGTTCCTAATGATACATTTTGTACCTGTTCAAACATGTTCAAAAGGTATCAAATGGAATTTTCTCCTAGGATTTACTTCACTGAGTTCCCATGTCTCTGTGTTCTGACACATGTACAGTAGGCCTTAACCATCCTAATATACTTGACCTAACAAAACTTTTGTCCTAATACTGACCTCGGTGTAGACTTTAATTAATTGCACATATTAACAATGTCGGAAGAAAGAAACGTTGCACAGAGAGCTGCCCCCATTTCGTGCACCTGCTGGACTGTCTTAGTATGAAAGTTCTAAATTATTTTGCAATTCTGTTTGGGGAAATTCCTAAAAAATTTGTTCACAATTTAAAACCCTTCTCTATAGAGATGCTATACCAGCAAGTACTGTAGTCACTAGGAATTGACACTTTTGTAAGCATGCTACACTTTAACTGCCATCCTCCAATTGTAAAGCTAAAACCAATTCTCTGAAGAGTTTTTTGAAATCTGATGGGGATTTTCCCTTTGAAAGTTTTTGGAATATAAGAATATATGTTTTAAATTTTGCAGGTCTTTGAAATATGATTTTCTTCCCAGTGGATGAAATGTGAGGGTAAGTTTACAAGTGTACTATAGTATAGCATATTTTTGTGGAGTACCAATAGAGAAGAAACAAATCTTTCCTCAGCTTAAGGGGTGGGAAGCATATGCCCCCCACCCCTAGCCCTCCCATTGCCCCTCTCCAAAGTTAGGTCAGTTGGGCTTAGTTCAACCCAAGAAAGAAATTTATAAAAAAATACACCTCTTCTGAAACTTATTTTTTTCACCTACACATATGCTAGAACCTCAGAGCTCCCAGTGGCTTCTCCTCTGGACTTCATCTGCATCTGCAGGAGTGTGCACTTCATGTGAAAATGTTTGCTGCCCCAAAATACCCCCCCCCCCTCCCACCCCGATGCAAATTTAACATTCTGCCAAAATGCAGCCATGCAGTGGTTATAACTATCACATATGGAACAGCTAAAAAAGACTTGATGTTGCTTTTTGAGAAAGCAACATACACACCCCTGTAGATCAAAGGTGGTGTGTATTGTAACCAGTACCTTAGTTTGTAATTGTTCCATGACTACATGATTTGTGCCCTCAGGTAATCTATGCTTTCATTTCGTTCACACTGCATGCTGTTTCGATTGCGGTAAAAAAGTTGATTTTCTAACCTCAGTAATCCATTGTTCAACTGAGGTATATCAAGTTTACAAACCCACTCCGGGAGGTCTATTATTATCACTTCACCAAGCTTTTAGTCCACTTAGTTTTCCAAAAAGTTACACGGTACTTTGGGCAGGATTGTAATCAAAACCCCCTCTGCATACTGTGGCTAGGGTTTCTTAACTTGGATTAAATGTCTTTGCATGGAGTATTACTGGCTGTCAATGATTAAATTGTGTAATTGGGCAAGGAAGGAAATCAAGCCTACATTTTTACTATGATCAATTCGTCATGTGTGTGAATCTCAATTAACACTTCAGTGGCTAGCTACTAGCTAACCCCAAATGTTACCTTTTTGAGTATTTTAATATATCTGTTACTGTCAATCAATTAATCAGATGTGAAATTTGACTATATCAAGTGTGCGTGTAGTGATTTCCTCCTTGAAGCAATAAGAGGTAATCAGGCAAAGAAGGAGGATGTAGCAAAAAGTAAGAAGGAAAGTTTCGTCATGAATGTTGAACATTCTAAGTAGCAAAGTCTAGCTGAGGCAGCTGCAGTCTGTGGTTTTGACGTACTGCCCAAATCACCCATTTACCAATTAGGCCTGTGAACATTTAGCAAAATAACTAAATGTTTAATCTCAAAAATTTGCGATCGTTTAGCGTTTTTGCGATTACCTCATCGCAACAAAAAAAAAATAATTTCAGTATGTAGTGATTAATACTGAATGTAATGCAGAAGTAGTAACTGTTGTTACCTCCCATGGTAAAATCAAATTATCCTGAAACTTTAAAGCCTACAAGGTTAAAATATGCCCAGAATGTTCCATTTAGCAAAAACCAGGGATCATCAGAGTATACAAAAATTTTCTATCCATTTGTATACTCTAACAAAATGTCAAAAATAAGTTTTGCGATTAATTGCTTTTAGCTTTGTACTGAACATTTATTACACATGCGATCGTTTAGCGATTAATCACTACATGTTCACAGCCCAATTACCAATCTTAGTGATTCTAAATCATTTGATAAGTCCAATTGCTCAGAACATTTTGAAGGCTCCCTGTGCATGATACTGCATTTTATTTTTGAAGGGGGGTTTGCCTTGGCCATGATTCTGTGCTTTCCATATCAGCACCTGAAATCTTCTATTACCCTTAAAGCAGAAATATTAGGAAGTTGTGGTATCATCATTTGCAATGGAAAGAATTGTGTGTGCCACCAATATGTCTCTCTCAAAGTTAAAGCTGAGTAGTACTAGTAAAGTCACAAGTTTGAAGAACAGGTCCATGCATTACATGCAGTGTTTGAGTGTAAAATTTTCGTGCCCATACTGCATCTTTTGACGTTTTTTCCATCATGTGTCTTTAATTAGCCTTTGCCACATCCAGCCAGTTGTATTTTCATTCTCCTCTCATATGAAAATTTTTGTCCAATTTCCACTTTACGTACAGAATTAAATAAATCACAGGCAAAGCCTGATGTGAGTCAGGCCTTACAACTACCCAGAGCTGGGTACTTATTCTCACTAGACCATCCGGTGATGCAGTGGCGTAGCCACTGGGAGGGTTTAGGGGGTTAGAACCCCCCATGACCAAACCTTGCCAAACAAAAAAGACCTAAAATAGCAGTCTGTCTCTCTATCCTTAGACTTTTCCCTCTTATTGTGCCCCCAACCCCCCTCAAGACACCAAAACCTTCCCCATGACACAATCCTGGCTACGCATATTACGGGATATTAGCCTTTAAGGAGATTCGTCATGGCTACCACAGTTTTTAGGGAAAAACTGCGGTTTTCAATTATAGTACCCGACCACTGGTTCATTACTCCAGTTAGCTGCTTCAATGAGCAGCAGATTTGATTACCACTCTGGTACAATAGAAGCCCAACAACTTTGGGGTTCAAATAACAACTTACAACAAATCCTGAAATAAGTGCTGGAAAAAAGGGAATCAAATTACTTTAAGTTCGCTGAAGGTTACATCCCCTATCTGAGATTAAGTGCTATCAAATGTCAACATTCATGGTCATTTTCAAATGCTTGAATGGGCATGTAATTAGTACTGAGAACAGTTCCTGACGAGATGGGGCTAAGGGTATTTTTTCCGACAGGGTGCCTTGGGTGATGGGCATCCAGCCTCTATCTCCACCCATGGAGCAGATTCCAGTACCAACTGTACCAAGTACATACAAATGCGTACATGTGAAATACAGTACATGACATTACATGAAATAGTCTTCTAATAAAATGCCTAGCAACTAAATTAATGGTCCAAGGCCTCAACCTCTGGAAGAAAAGTTAGGTTTTAGCAGGTATTTGCCCCTACAGTTAACAGCCAAGCTGAAACTTATTTTTTATCTTATTTTCATTGATTTTTTTAAAATTTTAAGCCTTGAAGTAGCTGCAGTTGACAGAAGGTGCAAAACAACATGCAAAATCCAGACTTTCTGCCTAAAAGTTGGTCTTTAACTAGGTGTAATCGTACAAGAATGCCACTTCACATGGGCCTTATTGCACCTATTGCATACTACTTACTGTGAGCTTTATACTGAAATCCCAAGTAATAATAATAAAATTATAACAGTTCTTATGTAGTGCCTTACACAAGAAGTCTCAAAGCGTTAAGTGTGACTTAGGACATTCATTGAAAAATTCCTTTCATTTGGACAATACCCTCATCACCAATGGTATTTGTAGATGGGTACCACCAGATGGTATCACAATTATGGTCATAAACCTGGAATGAGCAGGATGTTGGACAGATAAACTTTTAACCTTTGGAAAAATCATTACCTCCCCAGATGGTGTGTGCAGTACCATACCATAGATATGATGGATTTAATGCTATGTATATTGGCATTTCAGTGGAAATTAGAAGCGGGAGGGGGAGGCAGGGGGTCACTACCGGTCATTGGGTGTAGGAGGGTGGTGCAGCCCCAGACTTTTTAAAGAGACGTTTGTCAAGAATTTGACATCCTGTCGGGAAAAATTTTCACTCTTTTAGAAGTTTACTTCGTCAGAAAAGAAAGCAAGAAATACCCCATAATGGTTAATGTAGAAAACGTAGGGAAATTTTCCAATATGATATCATATTCCCTTTGGAATATAAAACAAATTGTAGCATGGAAGGTGCATACTGTGATGTTTGTTCTTGATGGGAAATAGAAAGATATTTATGAGATTAAGGTTATTTTTTCTTGAGCAGAGATAAAAAATGTTCAAGTTGTACAACAAGAAAGTCGCAAATTATTGCTCAATGGACTTATTTGTTTAAAATGAACAAATTTCAACATTTCATGTCTAATTGGCTCAAGAATGTCCGATGGAGATGGGAGCTGCACTGTTAGAATTCATTTTTCAGGCTGTTTAATATTTTTTAAATGTTTTGACTTGGGGTACACAATTAATAGACCAAGAAATGTGGCAGGCTATCCCAGTACAGTATCATCTAGAATTTAATGACCAATTGCTTGCATCTGAATGATGTAATATTACACATTGAATGGATGTCAACCTGTTTGGGACAGAAAGGGCATACCCCTTCTTTTAATATTAGTTCCAGAGATTTCACCCCTTCTCAAGACCTTTGTCTCCCAACCACAACCCTGGTGGAAACCTAGGAAAATGTTTGATTCCTGAATCAACTTAATCAAAGCTATAAAATAATGAAAACATGCATCACACAAAATTTATCCAGATTACATTAGAGGTCGCATATGACCTTTAAATTTTTCTAGGTCCCCTGGAGCCAAGAACAGTTAGCTTGTAGGGCACTACCATTTGCCAGTGTGCTTGAAGAACTTTTGGTAAAACACATGCCCCTTTAAGTTCTAACCCATCCCCACCCCATCCACCTCTTTCTCTTGCTCATCCTATTCGGAAAAACTATTGACACAAATGATAATTAACTGTGAAAATGTCTTCTTTGCCATCAGGTTTTTACACGTTTAGAGGAAATGCAGTCACCCCAACTAAAAGAGTAGTGGTCTGTGCTGTTTCCTGATTGCCTCTCGCAAGTCATGTGGCAATATTTTTGCTCCCCAAATGTAAAATTCAAGAGGAGTAATTGTTTGGTTAACTATGAATGAGCAATATTAAAGTCCTAAAATATTTTGAAAGATGCTTTGAAGAGAAATGAAAAAAAAATTGTGAGATGTAGCTATTGCCTCAAAATAAGTATGTTTTTCCCCTTTAAACTGAAAATCAATTAATTTCAGCCACAACTTTAAATACTTAAAAAGAAAAATTAATTTCTTATACAGCTATTAAAGTGGACAGATCTACCGATAAATGTCCTCAAAGGCCTAGCTAACCCTCTCACCCAAATTGTTCCAATCCCCCTATGTACTATGGTTAAGCCCCTGCCACAACTGTCTAAAATTTGTCCCCCAGACACAATCTCAGTGTATTGCTTCCAGGTGAGCTGCATACTGTACAAGATCCACATGTATAATCAAAACACTCTCAGTTTAGTACAAGCATTGTTAAACAAGCTCCAGTCTTCTGCATTTTTTAACTTGCTGTCAGTCAAGGAGCTGTGTCAATTGAGGATATCTGTTGACTAATCCTTTCACCCCAATCTACAACTTTCAAAGTAGACATTTACCGTTTTAGGACTCCTGATAGTTGATTGGCGCCATCACTTTACAAAATCCTTTCCCCATGAAAAATGTATCTAACTCACATCCATGTGTTGGAGAATCACCTAGAAACACTCACATGTTTTTTTTTGGTTTTTGGATTTGTAACAGGAGCCATGCAGGGTCTGGTTTTATCATGAGTTTGGATTTTAAAAAATGATCTCACCCACAGTGCTGCAGAGTTTAAGTATATTCTGTCCTTCTCAAAGGTAGGAGAACAGAATGAAATTCAAAACGACTTCAATTGAATTGGTTGAATGCCACAAGTTGCCGCAAGTAATATAGCAAAGGTGTGTGGTGTGATTATATCAACAGTCTAAGTTGAATAAGTCCTATGGGGCTGAAAGGTGCATGTGGTATTAATGTTTCTGTCATAAATTGACAAGGCAGACTGTTCAAGGGAAAACCCCTTTCCATAATCTTCTCATTCATCGAGGCAAAATGCTTCCGTGCAAGCCATAATGTGCTCTGTATTTTTTCCGATACTGACTGATGTTTCCGGTGTTAGTGCTTCCATGTTGATTGTTGAGGTGAAATACAAAAGGTGTGTAAAGATTATAACCATATCCTTTCATGTGAAATTCCTGTCCGCATGCAGAGATTGCAGAGTATTGTGTCAAATTTTAATGTGATCTGTATAGGGGTGTGTCTAATTATAAGCTGGTCTTCAAGTCTATCTCATATGTGCAGATGGTTTTTGATATGTGCTAATTGTCAAGATAAAACTGTGTACTAATGATACTACCAGCATTTTAAAAGAAGGGGATGGGGGCTTTTTGAAAGTAAGTGGAGAGAGGGGGGGAAATATGAATTTGACCAGAACAGCAGAATTACCATACCACAAAATGGCACAAATATGTGCAAATTGGGCAGCCTTTAAAATGGTGAGGTCGAACCAGCTGGAATGGTATAGTTTTGCAGTTGCTGTTAAGAAAGTTCAGTTTTGAGCTTTTCCAGTTCTCAAGACCCTGCATCAGTGGCATACTACCAGACTCTTTAATCAGGAGAGCGGGGCCGCCTGGCCAGCCAGGAGGGGAGGGAGGGAGGGTGTAACATTAATATTTGTTTGTTACGTTTTAAGCATCAATTTGAAATACATTCAATTTTAAATTCCTCAAATCTGCTCTACCTATCAGCATTAAGACCTGTATGGTGTAATCTTCACAGTTGTCTTTTTTTTTCTTTTTTTTTTAGAGGGGGTGACAAGTTGGGGCAAGACTTGACAACTTCCCTGCACAAAGTTGTGGTATTTTTGTACTGTATACTGTAAGTGTATTTTCTGAACAGTACCTCTATCTCTGTCCTATGAGTTCAACATGTGTTATACATGCACTGCAGTGGATGGGGGGGGGGGAATAAAACCAATCTGAGACAGCAACAAAGTCAAACTAGCTTACGTTTTTCCCTAACACGGTGCAGATTACCAGTCCAAATTGAGTTTATGCACCGGCATGTTTCACATATTGATCATGATTGATTTGTTATTCCAGTAACTGGACAGTTCCAAGCACACAGAGGGTATACAGTGTCAGCGACAGTGATATTGTTGCTGTAGTTTTAGTTTCGAAGCATTTATACTTTGGGGGGAATTTTAAAGATTTTTTTTCAATGTTTTCAATACATCAGTAGGATATTCTTTCCAATACAATGGAACACGTACAGATTCTGATCTGTCTGAAGGCAGAAGATACACAGGTTCATTTCCTTTATTGTTTTTGATAAAACAACCATTTTATAAGTCATTGTAGGTCACAGTTTGTGACCTACAAATTTATTGCAATTTTTTCTTTCACACAGAAAGTTTATAAATTGGTTGTGCATCTATAAGCAATGAATGTTGCTTTTCAAAGTATTGTTTGAAAATAGAATAGTTGTTTTGTGATGTGAGTGATACAATATACTGTAGTCATGTACAGGTACAGTAGGCTTATCCTTTACAAAGGAAGCATGCGTTAACATATGTCTGTTAACATGTGTGATCACACGTGAAAAAAATCATGTGTGTTCCGGGGTGGCAAACCTGAATTTTGGGAACATTCTAGACACAGATGAGATGTTCTTGTCTTTAAGCCGATCTGCTGCGCATTGTGTTGATATCAACACAGACAGAGGGCGCAACAGACTATCGCATCCTCACAGTGTCAGGAGGAACTCAAGCTAAGATTAGCCATTGAAAAATGCAATCACACCAAAGATCAGTGCACAAGTAATTAGCATTTTACAAATTCAGTCTTATGCAGTAGCTGTCTACACTCAAGTTTTTCTTGGGTTGTTCCTACCTTTGGCTATTTTTACCCTAGGCAGGGCAAAACTGGCAGGGGAATGAAGAAACCATTTTGTAACTGTATATAAACTGTTCATTTTTAATGTAACTCAATTTAGGATGTTTAGGAATTTGCAGCCAAAGGTCACAGATGCATAGGCCCTAATTTTGGTCCATTTGACAAAAATGTGAAATGTATCTCTTCCTATACACTTCATGGTATACTTTAATAAATCTGGGTTACAATAGTTCAATATGGGGTTACTCTAGGAGTTTTCACAGGCCTTGAATTTTTGATTTTCTAGTGGTGCTACAAATCACAATTCTCATGAAACTAAGGAGTGTGGTAGGTGTATTGTTTTATTCAACTTTAAACCATTTAAAGGGGCTCCCATCTTGGTCTGAGTGTGCAAAAAATCACACTTCTGACAGTGGTTTAAGGCAAGTGATGGTGTGCAGTCGCATTTGAATGCCTCTAAATTCAAGGCCTGGCTTTCAGGAATATGGGGCCAAAGGTCCTAATGGGCCAGTGGACCATGGCCAACGTGATGAAGACACTCTCAATGTACACATCACATGATACCGAATTGAAACTTTTTTTCAACCTGCAGTGGTACTGTTTTTTTTGAGAATTCAGGAATTTGGGGTTCATGATCCCACATGGGCCATCAGCTGGCTCAACCATGCAAATTAAGGGGTCTTTCTCCTACAGATTGCATACATGGCTCATGATTCTCAGCCTTTGCCACAACAACAGTACTGAAGTAAAGTACTGTAAGTGTTACTTTTATTGCAGTTCTCAAGTAATTTTTAGCCCAAGTACCTACTGTACATGGGTTTAGGAATTTCACAGATTCATGTTAAATGTTTTCTTAAAGATCAGATGAGGGCCAAAATTTGAGGTCAAAGGTCTTCTTTAAATCTGCTGTTGTAAAAGCATTCAATACAGTAGTATTGTACAGCATTGAAACTTTAATTCACACAATAGAACTGTCCTGTCAGGTTGATCTAACAGAAATTTCTGATTACTTTCCATCCTGTTTTTGGACTAATGGGCCTAATACAATGCTTCTTTGGGCCAAAAATAACTCTCTAATACAGTATTATTCATACTTTTAAAAAAATGTGAAAGTTGGAAGCTTGCCCCCCTCTCTCTCCCTCCCCCCACACTGGATGGAAAAAGACTAGCTATGCCACTGGTCTGAAAAAAATTGGTCTGATGTCAGTCTGGGGCCATACAGTATTTGCTCATGTAATGTAATCATGCAAAGGTAGCATTTCACTAGCATGAAATGAATTTTGAGAATACCTTCAATCACCCTCCTGCTAAGGTACATTGAATATAGCTCTCCTCACAGTGATTTGAGGTGAGTGTTAGCAATCACACTCACACGTCTCAAATTCAATGCCTGCAGAAGCTCGTCAATCACTGCAATGTGTTGGCATTAAGTATCACCAGTAAAATGGTTTGCAAATATGCCATAAATCTAATTCCTACAAATCAAAGATCATATGTTTGTCAATAGGTGCAACATTTTTTCAATAATTACCATATCACATGGTTGAACTCTTCAAGTTGACCAACATTTACAAATTATGGTTTGAGTTGTAATATTGGTGCTTTTAGTTTCTCTGTCTTAATTTAAATGGCTAGGTCCTCTCAATCAAACTACAATTCTTGAATTAGTCTACAGAGATTCTTAATTGGCTCAGCTCTTTGGTTGACAGCTAGTTCAAAAAATGCAGAGTATTGAAGATCATTTTACACAGCATGAACTGCACTGAGAGTGTTTTGAATATACATGCTGCAGGGTCTTGTATGCTCACTCACTCATAAGCAATTACGTGAGTTTGTGACTGGATGAGGATGAATTTTAGACCATTGTGGGAGGGGCTTCAGTAAGTAGGAGAATTGTAAGTAAGAGAACTGGAACTTTGTGGTGTAAGAGGATCAGGCCTTCAACCCTTTGCCAATATATAACCTTAACTTAACTTCGTACTGTACCACCAATTAAGGTATTGGGATAGACGGTAGGAAATATTGTAGGAACAGACTTTTGCAATGTGCAATCAACAAATTGTCTTATCAGGGAGCTACTGTAGTTGCAAGATGTTCAAAAATACTGTGTTGGTGACTATTTATAGCAGTGCCTCCCATCATTCACTGTATCCATTTAATTGGCTAATTGATCAGCCAACAGGAAATTAAACATTGTTACGCATGCAGCCCATAGGCAGCAGATGCATATTAGTTTGCTCTAGCCAATCAGAGCTCTCCAGGTAATTGTCTTCCTGACGAGCAACACACACCATTGTTATGATGTTGACTGATACTCTGTATGGATCTGTTGTGATTTTTTTTTTACTCAGGCATTTAAGGGAAGGAAAATGTCTCCACAGTTTTCAGTATGTGACCCTTTTGTGTGATACTGAATATACAAAATGATGGCAAGGTATAAAACGCATGGCTTGCCATGTGGTGTCCTAAGCTTGCCAAAATATACAACCTCCTTACAAAATGAGCTTTAATATTTCACTGTGCTGGTTTATTTTAACACTTGTTTGGTAAGCGGGTTTTACTAGACCATTTTATTTACTTTCAGGAGACTCCCATTTTCCCTGTCCTGGCTGCAGTATAATTTCCTGTGCAATAGGAACCTTCCTCAAAGATATTTGCTTGAAACTGATAAACATGTCATTCAGTATTTGAACAAATTTACCCTTTTAGTATGCAGAACACATACAGTAATAAGCAGCCAGGATGATACACTGTAGGTACTCTATCATGCTGCAAACACAATTATCTTGTGTTTCATTATTGTTGGGGATTCAGAGGGGAAACCCCTTTAGACTTCAAACCAGTTGGACTGTTCCATTGTCAAGTTAGGTGTGAGGATAAGATTAAAAACTCAGAGCTTACAGTCCAGTGTGTTATGGATGCTTTCAATCTGTGGTATTTTGGGGATTAGGTTGAAATAGCTGGCTGAGGTGCTCTCAAAGTTTTGAGAGAGTGTTAAATAAAGCTGTGTAGCCTTGTAAGGGGTGTGCCTAACAGACTTCTGAGAGGAATTGTTTGCAAGGGAATACATTTGAATTGTGAGTTGTTTTGGAGCATGGAGTGATTCAATTCCAAGGTTATGGTTATACGTGGTTTATTGTATTAGATCCGGAGAAAATTTGTTGTGATACAACTTATGTTTGTTGTTGGAGGTAAAGGAGAAAGATATATCACGATTGAAGTTCAGAGGAGGATGACACTTTCGTCTAGATAAACTTTGTGAATGAAGGTAAAGTTACAAATTACTTTTCATTCCAACTGTTATTTTTCAAAAATGCACGAATCTTTTTTGATATGTACAGTGTAATCCCTTCAATTAAGTGCCTCTTTCCATTGTGTTGATGAAGTAATTCCCAGAGCATTCATATTTCTGCTGGTTATAGCACTTAGGTGTAACTTTTCCCCTCTTTCTGTCGGCGTAATTTTTTTTTTTTTTTTGGGGGGGGGGGGCATATGAGGGTTAGAGGTAAAAGTGAGCATGTGTATATACGTACAAGTTTTTGTTTATTATTAAAATCATTTGACATCTGAAGGTGCAATATTTAGTCCCTAGCTTCTAACTGATGTAGTAAATGTTACCAGTTTAACTTAATAACAAGCCATTAATTATAACCTTCCAGCCAATTGCAAATATAATTGGGAAGAAAATAAGCATATTTAACTGACATGAGAGGGACCTGCCCTTTTAGCTTACTTGCAAATTTTGAACCACCTATAGGCAGAAATAACCACTGGCAACTATACTGTGGCCTACATGTATAAATGGCTGGAAAAAGTTGGGAAGCTGGGAGGCTCCTTCCCTGGAACTTTGGTCACCTGAAGGGAAATTAGGCAACTGGAGGGAAATTCCATTTTCTGTACATGAAAATATAGGGAGAATTGTGGGAAATTCTACTCCCTTCCAAGGAAACAATTTCCCCCTTCCTGGGAAATGAACATTTTTTCTAGCACTTGGCTTATTTGTCCAGCTTCATATCAGAATTAAATCAAAGTTGGTCTATTGTGTTGGTGACTGGACATTTCCTGAGTAGTTTCACGGATGATTGCAGCCGCACAATGCTGCATTCCTGCATGCGTGCTTGCAGGGTAACAAAATGTACCACTTGTGAAAAGTAGCAAAAGGAGATTTTCATCAGCACACTTTTTAAAATGTGTTACATGAGTCAACATTAAAAACTTAGGTCACCATTTACTTGATGGCTCATTTCAGGTTCATAAGGATAAGTGCCATGGTAGCTGCAGAAGAATGTTAGAGCATGGAAGTACTCCATGCTTAGAGGGCCAAGATCAAGTTTATATTGTGTGAGGCTAATCATACATACATACATACATACATACATACATACATACATACATACATACATACATACATACATACATACATACATACATACATACATACATACATACATACATACATACATACATACATACATACATACATACATACATACATACATACATACATACATACATACATACATACATACATACATACATACATACATACATACATACATACATACATACATACATACATACATACATACATACATACATACATACATACATACATACATACATACATACATACATACATACATACATACATACATACATACATACATACATACATACATACATACATACATACATACATACATACATACATACATACATACATACATACATACATACATACATACATACATACATACATACATACATACATACATACATACATACATACATACATACATACATACATACATACATACATACATACATACATACATACATACATACATACATACATACATACATACATACATACATACATACATACATACATACATACATACAGGCTTTTATAAAGCACAAATTCCATATGATTAATGCACTAAGAAACCAAGAAAAATAATACCAGCAAAACACAATCAATTAAATAAGTCTTAAGCTGTTCCCTGCTCACACCATAGGTGTTATGCCCAATACAGAATTCACTAGTAAAAACAGCTGAGTGATGGTCTTTTGATGTAAACAATACTGAGTCAAACACTGCAGAACCATATATGGGGCTTTGATCCTGTCGGCCCGGTCACACCTGTTCATCTCTCATCAGATGTTGTTCTTACTGTACCAAGACAATGGGCTGTTCTTTGGCAAACTGATGCAGCATAGATGCTTACGTATTGCCAAGTGAAATGTGGGCTACTAAAATAGGATAATCTTAACTGATAGCATATGCTTGATTAGGCAGTTTTGTGAAGACAAGCAGAAAGTGCAAACTCGGTGCCCTTAGGAGAGAAAGCATCTTATATAAGTTTTGAGATAATACTACTATAGATATGTGGGACAACACATGAAGTACTGTACTAATGTTATTTGAAATAAACAGCACATTTTGATGTAGTTAGTTTTAATAGGTGGCATCTAAAGAACATTGTTTATTACAAAATTTTCTCAGACAGCGTGAAATTTTGATTTAAAGGAAATTATCAGTTTTTTCAGACTTTCTAAGTTAAAATGTCAATTAGTTTGAAAGTTTTAGAATTACACGTGGAAATGTAAAGGTTCTTAATTTATTAATTTTGAGAGAATTAAGTAATGTTCAGTTGAAAACATTTTAAAAGATAAATAGGTCGGAAAATTTGAACATTTGTGGAAAAAAGTTGACTGAATCGTATCCATGATTACAAACAGTTGTGAATTTCTTTGGAATACTGTAATGCTCGTGTTGAACATACTGTAAGCTATACTTTTATTTAGCATGTAATATTATGTTTGAATCAATTTCCTGTTTTTAAAAGTTACATGGTTTCATGAATGTGAATTAGTTCCATACAGCTGTATGCAAATAAATATATTGATTTTCCGGGGCAAACAAACAAATCTTTTGCACAATATCATTCTGTATGATAACATTTTTGCTGGGTGTGAACCCAGAAGCAGTGATCAAACTTCAAAGTACAATTTTAGAAGATATTTAACATATGTACACACATCTGTGATTCAAGAGGAAATTCAGCCACCCCAACTTGGAGTAGTGTAACAGATTGTCCTGTTTCCTGATTGGCCCTTCGAGGGTCATGTGACAATATTTTTTCTCCTTAAATGTGAAATTTACAGTACCTGCAGTTACCTTGTTTTAATTAGCTTGAATATGCAATGTTGAAATTCTAAGATAAAACTTTGATAAATAAGAAGGAAATCATAAGATCAAGCTGTTGCTTCGAAATAAGTTTCTGATGACAGCTCTTGCCTTTTTAGGTACTTTATACCAGACTTCCTGCATTTGCCAGGCTTATACTCTTGTGACTAGACATTGGTGCCTCAATCAAAATTACGTTTGCCTTATTTAAGGTTAGGTTACATTAGGTTAGATGGAGTACATTACGGCCAGGTTTCATATCAATTGGTTTAAGTCCAGCCAGCCTCGGCCTTATTTTTTCCCAGTAGTGGCCTAAAGTTGTACAAAATTTTTCGTTCTGCAGTTTTGACATAATTGCCTCCAAGCTAATGAGGTTGGAACAACTGGAGTTGACCCTAGAAGCACATCATGTTTTATAGCCTCTAGTCATTTGATGTATAAATTAAACAACTAATCAATGCAATTTCACTGTCCTAGTTTTTAGCAAGTCTGTCAAGATAAATTATGTTTTTGTTGAATTAGAAAGTCAATGACACTATATATTCTCCTACATATTGAAGTCTTCTAGAGTCATAACAACTTTATTACTTTCCCCTGATGACAAAATGACAGCAAAGGCCACACATGGTACTGTACCAGGCAAATAACTCAAGTGCTTCACTGATGTCAGCCTGCATTACTTCCTTTTTGGAATAGAAGTTGATTGCAAAGAAGTATTACTTCTTTCATTCAAACCTCTTGAGAAGGAACAGAAATACATCAAGCTTTGCAGGCTGTTAGGGTCATGTTAAAATCTTCCTAACGAAAACCAAAATACAATAGATTGAGTGACAATGGCACAGCTGGGGGAGTATTGGGGATGTTGTCCCCCAAGAAACAAAAGTTAAAAAAAATAAATTAGAATTAAATTTAATTTTTTAATTAAATTAAAAATTTAAATTAAAATCCTTTATTATAAAACTAGGAATCCTTTGAGTTGTGTTCAGTTCAAATCATCAAACGCAGCACATGTCGGAAAAAATACCCTTAGAACAATCTCGTAAGGAACTGTTCTTAATATGATCATTTAAGCATTTGAAAATGACCATGAAGTTTGAAATTAGATAGCACTTTATCTCAGAATAAGCAGAAAGGGGATGTAGCCCTTTCGTGCACTTTAAGTAATTTGATTCCCCTTTTGCCAGCACTTAGGCTATTTCACGATTTGTTGTTAGTTGTTATTTGAACCCCAAAGTTGTTGGGCTTCTATTGTACCAGAATGGTAATCAAATCTGCTCATTGAAGCAGCTAATAAGAATAATGAACCAGTGGTCGGGTACTATAATTGGGAACTGCAGTTTTTCCCTAAAAACTGTGGTAGCCATGACGGATCTCCTTAAAGGCTGATATCCTGTTATGACCATTTTGCATCTATGCAAGCAGTATAGCCTCTATAAACCAAAACTGTAGACTCTCACCCAGGAGGGCAATCAGCCATTCCCTTACAAAAAAAAGGTGCGTCAACCTGTGTCTGCACCATGTGTGATCACGCGAGGAAAAACAAAGGAAATCATGCGAGTTCTTGGGTGACAAACCTGCGTTTTTGGAACCTTCTACTCACAGGTTTGACTCAGGTTTTACACACATATCCTTGCCTTTGATATCAAGCCAAAGGTCTTGTGGAAGAATTCTGCGTTTTCCCTAGTTTTTATCACCACACGTTTTGCACATAAAACCTGTGTCAAACCCATTGCAAACCTGTGTCAAACCTGTGGCAAATGTTCAACCTGCATCAATACCAAGGGAAATCACAGGTTTTCATGCAAAAACCTGTGATAACCCCTGGAAAAAACCTGTGAGAACCTGCGAATTTGGAACCAATTGCCACACCTTTTTTTGTAAGGGAATTATTTCATCTGCCCACCCACCCCTAAGATGAAACCTTTAGTAGCTAGAATGCTTTTGCTATTAAAACCAAGTGTATTTCTAACTCAGATATTCTGGCTCAATTAAATCTGCTCACTTGCCCCATAAACAGCCAAAAAAAAAAAAAAATCACCAAGGACCTAATAAAATTGGCCATGCAAAAGATGAGTATTTGGGCCAATTTTTAACCAGCCTTCTCTTGAACTGTGAGACTGTATTTATATTTAAGGGCAGAAGGTGCATTGATCATCTGCAGAGCAGGAACACAACATCTTTTCAACCATGACAATAACTCACAGCTGAAGTGCATGGTAGATCTAGGCATGGGCTAAGAGGCTCATGCACCTCCCCTAAATATTGGCCAATAAGCCTCATGCATGAAAAATAGTTGACGAAAAATTTGTGTCAAATATAGTTCCAGTCAGTGTTCTACCAGATTCAAATTTTCCACAGGGAAGGGGGACATGCTCTACTCTTCCATCACCTCAGTGGTAGCAATTGAATCAAACCCTCCCCCTCCCTTCTTCCTGAATCCCCCATTGAAGCTTCCTGGATATGTAACTGGTAAAACTTGTATCTTGAGGCTATAAAAGTAAAATAAACTGGTGGTATGTTATCAATCTGCATGGTTTGAATGGGGAAACATTAAAAGTACAATATTTTGTATTGGTTATTTTTACTTTCATTGAGAATTCGAACTATTTCCTCTTTTTAAGGCTTCATGCTCAGAGAAACATTATATAACAACATAATGGGATGATAAATTAGTTGTTTTGATTTGCAGAAATTGAATCACTTTCACTGGCATTAATTAATACCTTTTAGTTTCACAAGGAAATAATTGTGCAATAAATATCTTCCCTAATTATTGCAGGTGAGATATTGCAACATAAATCAGTGGATGCAACGTGTCATGGTATCATTTCATTTCACTAAAAATATTTCTGATGCCAAACTCATCAAGAGTTGTTGTAGATACCATTTTAACAGGTGCATGTGAAAAAAAAATTGGTATTTTGCTTTTAACACTCAAGGTAGACATTGCACTGATAGCTACAGTACTGTACAGTAGGTTATCTCAGATTGTTTAAACTGAAAGATGTATCCTTTAATGGGGGTTGAAGAATGCGTTCACGGTATTTTCCACCTGTCGTAAGAGGCGACTAAACAGGACTTGTACTAGAACCTCATTTGAACTTAATGACAGTGTACAGTTAACTCATTTGTGTTAATAGTGTGTCGTTAAGTCTTATCTAGCTTACTAACTAACTGACTAACTAACTAACTTACTAACTTATTTACTAACCCTTTAATGCACCTTGAGTAATTGGATCCCCTTCTTGTTAGCATTTTTGTTGTAATTTTTTTAAAATTTGAACCTGTAAGTTGTTTGGTATATTGTAAAATAATGCCGGCCTTGAAAGGTACGTCCTGCTCATTGAACCAATGAACCAGTGAACCAATATGCTCAGGTATTTAATTGAAATCCTCAGTTTTTCCCTAGGAAATTGCAGTTGCTGTGACAGATTTCAGCAAAAGCTAATTTTGGTAATATCTGTAACACTTTAATCAAATGCACAGTCTGCATGCCCTGCAGAAAGTGAAGTCCTATTGTTAGTGCTCCCACTTAACTGCAGTGAACTTTTGTTAAAAACCCGACTTTTGGGTGGCTATAGTCGGGTTTCTACTTGATACCTGCAACAGTTTATAGCTACTTGAACCTAAAAACAGTGAAATATGAAACCAAATAAGCCGTAGGGTTGGTTTTTATAAACTTGTTCTGCGCATTTACTGTGTCTTAAAATTTTGCTTTTTTGGTGTAAAAATTTGTGCTTCAATCTGCTGTAAAGTAGGGCTGAGTTCCTATGATTCATTCTGGTTGGCTATTCAGATTTATGCTTAATGTTGCATGCACATACTGCTGAAAACAACGGGATGCAGGAAACTTTGTGCTGAGCTCAGTTTGTGTATCTCAAGCTATGATCCCACAATTCCATGAGCCAACGAATTTACCGAACTAGCTTATTTCTGTTGGGTATACACTTTATTGCGAGATTCTAAATCAGTGCACATGCTTAGGCCAGACTATTGAGGGTGCTGTTTACTGTCAATATTTGCCTTTCATTTGCTGACCAAATTGACCTTTGCAAATATTCTTGTTATTGTTTACTTTGAAGTATTTGAAGTGAAGTTAAATACTTTTTGACCTTCAACTGAAGGGAAGTTGCAATGACAAAGAAGTTGCAGTTTGTTTCTGTTGTGTTACTGTCTTCAGGGGAAATTTGTAGGGAAATATCAGGGACTGTTTGGAAAAAGTAAAAATTGATGAGATTGAATGCTTTCAGCTTACAGAATACTGTAGCAAATGCATTGTTTCTAGGGGAGCAGCCACTCCCTGCTGACAGACTAAAAGGAGGACAATCTTAGTTACTATTTAAGCAGAGCGCCACCATATTGGTGCAAAGCATACCAGAATTTTTTTTGCCTCCCAAACCCCAGCCCCCAGATGGCCCGAAATGGCATGTTACATTGTCCTAAGTTGTATATTTGGTGTGGAGAAATTGGAATGTACAGTATGCTGTGTCAGGAAAAACCACCTTCTTTTGAAACAGACTAGGAATTAATTAAATGTCTGGCACAGTGTGAAGCAGAATAGAGCATGAGAAAATTCTTCCCATTGAAACTTGGTGTCATGACTTGGTCAACATAGCATCATGACTTGACTGTTTTTTTTTTTTTTGTTTTTTTGCAAAAGAAAAGTGCAAATAACCAACTGACCATGAGGTAAGTCTCAGGTGTTCACCTGCTGAAAATATCTGAAATTAATGCTGACTTTTAATTTATTTTTTTTGTTAATTTGGGAACATGAAATACTTATTAGATATGTTTCTTGGCCCAGGCCCAAATAGTGATAATTTAGCAGAATGGCCTGGAAAATTTTAATTCTTTTCCCACATTTTTTAATTTCATTTTCGTGCATAATTTTACTAATTTTGAACCGATTTTTGTGGTTGGAGATTCATTTGGGAACTAGTTCCGCCAGTGAATTTGATTCTAGTCAGATTATACATGGAAATTAACATATCCTTAAGAATCTTTTGAAGGTTGATGCCTTAAGTTTAATGGAAAAAATATGTCACTGCACTGCTAGATTCAGAAATAAATCAAGGTCAAAGTGTAAATGTCCACAGAAACTTGTTCAAGGGGCAGAATTCTCTAATGAGGATCGATGTGCTCAAAAAGCAGATTGTCCAGATGGAAACCAAAACAAATGGCAACCCTAATTGTTTCATGATTTTCATCTTTCATTGAGCACTGTTATAACCATTGGAAGACAATGGTTTAAGAATTTTGCATCTCTGTCTAGTAGCATAGCATGCGCAATGTGGGGGCCAGGAGGGGTCACGCTCCCCTCCCTCTGTAACTATTCAAAGGAATTACTCGATCAGAAGCACTCCAATGGAGTCTTACCATCAACAAGGTTGTGCTACATCACATGATGTGTTTTACTGTTTGACTTCAAAATGTTTCAAATAAAAGCCAATCTTTTTAAGGCATCAGGCTTGCACAGTTCCTGACATCACCTTAGTACACCATCTCTTTTTTATAATGACTTTATATTTTCACATTTAGCAGTAGAAGCACATTTTTCCATGTAACCAGTTCCCTTACAAAAAAAGGTGCGTCAACCTGTGTCTGCACCATGTGTGACCACGCGTGGAAAAATAAAGGAAATCACACGTGTTCTTGGGTGACAAACCTACGTTTTTGGAACCTCCTACTCACAGGTTTGACACAGGTTTTGCACACCTTTCCTTGCTTTTAATATCAAGCCATAGGTTTTGTGGAAGAATTCTTTGTTAACCCTTGTTTTTATCACCACACATTTTGCACATATAACCTGTGTCAAACTCATGACAAACTAGCTGTGTCCAACCTCTGGGAAATGATCAACCTGCGTCAATGTCATTGGATATCACAGTTTTTCCTGCAAAAACCTGTGATAACCCCTGGATAAAACCTGTGAAAACCTGCGAATTTGGAACCAATTGCCTCACCTTTTACACAGAAAGTTTTTCATCATCAAAATTGATGATGAAAAACTTCTGGTGTGCTCTCCCCTCAGGATTACACCTTAAACATCTCCCCATGTCAGCAAAGGAATTCCAGCACCACCTAGCCCCCTCCCCCCCCCATGCTGACACTTACTGTACTTCTTGAGAGTGCAACAAAGACACCCCAGTAGATCAAAGATGGTGTGGGGTATAACTTAAAAATGATCTATGCTAAAGTTATTTGTTTACACTGTGTGAAAAGCAATTAACACATGCTTGACTGCACTGTTAATTAGCCCCAAATGTTACATAACTTTTTAATGTATCTGTTACTGCAATCAGTTAACAAGATGTAAAACCTGACTTTATCAAGTGTGTACGTAGTGTGCTTCATTTCCTCCCTGAGGTGATAAGATGTAATTAGGCAAAGAAGGAGAAGGTAACATAAAGTAAGAAGGAACATTTCATCATGCCCATTTGCATAATAACTGCACATGCTATTGTTTCTGTGTCTATCTGCCTGGACCTTTTTTCCCTGCCTCTTCCTTTCCTGCCAGTTATGTTTCATCCCAACATTACAAGATAAATGTATGGAAGAAACAACGACTGAAAAACAAGGATTTTTTATCTAGCAAACAGATTATCCAGGATTTGCAAGGTTCTTGTAAAATTTATTAACAGTTTTATTTGAAAACAACTTTTAGAGATTGACGTGGCTGGATATTAGAACCATGTTCACATAACTGTCATAAATTTTTCATAAATTTTACACAAATTAGAATAGAACATTGAATTCATGATAACAAAATAGCAAAATGTTTAGCAACTGCCCACCTGATATTCCAGTACAGTTTATATTTAAGTGAATTAAAAGTTTTTCATCTTATTTTTTCAACAGTGGTTGCTGGTCTCTTTTGAAAGCTTGGAAAGGTAGACGCTATCCTGTCAAAGCTGTCTGAGTTCGGAAAAAACTTTTGAACTTGTCAACTTTTTCAATGCAGAGGAGAAAAGAAGAATCCAAATCGGTATTTGACGTAATCTTGACGAGCTTGTGGATGTGAGTTTAAAAACTGTCCTGTGATATTAGCTGGTCCTCCAATCCTTGAGAAAATATTGGGACACTGACCTGTCACTTTTCAGCATGTTTTCCCCATCACCCCTTGTTCAATGCTGAGAGAAAAAAGAGTGGCCTTTTGCAAAAGCCAGCAACTTTTATTCTTCCTCAAAATCAACATTGAGATGGGGTGCAGGGGATTTGTCTCAGACAATTTTGTCTGGAATTGTAGATTTTCACATGTTTTTCTGTTGTGATATTTCTAGCTATATCCATTGTCATCCAGTGACCTTTATACAGCCCGCCGTGGGCACTTTGAAGTTACACATAAAAATGGGATAGGCCACCATATTACATACAACTGCACATGCACGGCCAGGTACATGTCTCTCTTTCTGTGGGCTGGGGTTGTAGAATATACCCACGGTACCCCCTGCCTGTCTTAAGAGGCAACTAAATGGGAAGACTTGCACAGTATTTGAACAGTATGAAACTGTATATAACACATTCATCTTGGTGTGTCGTTAAATCGTATGTAATTAACTAGTCAAGTCTATGTCTAGTCTGTCAGAACTGTCAATGCAGTCAGGGAGCCGCTACTGTACAGTATCTATTAGGGCTGTGAACGTGTAGCGATTAATCGCTAAACGATCGCATGTGGAATAAACGTTTAGTACAAAACCTCAAGAGATAAATCGCAAAACCTGTTATTGACATTTTTTTATATCCATCTCTATACTCTGAGGACCCCAGTTTTTTGTTAAATGGAACATTCTGGGCATGTTTGAACCTTGTAGGCTTCAAAGTTTCAGAATAATTTGATTTTACCATGCAAGATAACAACTACTATTATTTCTGCATTACATTCAGTATGAATCTCTACATACTGAAATAATTTTTTTTGTGATAAGGTAATCGCGATTAATCGCTAAACGATCGCATATTTTTGAGGTTAAACGTTTAGTTATTTTGCTAAACGTTCACAGCCCTAGTCTCTATCCGATTCGTGGCATACCAAATTCAAAGAGGATATTTAAGTGATAATGGAACCTGTCATGATGGGTTATATATTTTGTTTAATGTTCAAAATTATGTAAACTGTGGTATCTTTATAGGTTTGCACAGTGATATGATTTCAAGCAAACTGCATTTCATAAATGGTTTTATCAGTCACCTGACAGTAGTAAATGCCAACCCAGTGTTTTTTAAACATATAAATTTATTGCTATTTGTTATAAATGAAGACCCCCCTCCCCAGACTGTCAATTCCAAGGCTGGGGCAGCATCATCAAGCTGCTTTCATGATTTTGCAGGTGTACAGTACAACAACCTGTGTGAACAACAGGTAAGTAGCAACTTACTGACAATAGAACATTCCGTGACATTTCTTCTTGAGAATGCAACATAGACACCCCAGTAGATCAAAGGCAGTGTGGGGTGTAACTGATATCTGAGTTTATGAAATGATCCGTTCCCTTGAGTGATCTGTGGTTTCATTGGGTTCATATTGCGAGAAAAGTAATTAACATGTATACTTGAATGGCCTGTGAGCTAATTCCAAATGTTATGTAACATTTTGTGTTCTTTGATGTTGGTGCTGCCAATCTATTAATCGAATGGAAACATGACTATGTCAAGTGTTTGTGTATTTCATTTTCATAGGAGGCAACAAAACACACCAAAGATATTGCTTCAATGGTCATTTTTCTCCTTCTATCCCCAACATCAAAGACTTTATAAACTCATAGTTGTGCTAGACTCTGCAGCCCTAGCCAGCATTTAATGAAATAATGACTTTCAGCTATGAAAATATGGCCCCTGGGACCCTTGCACAACTATGTGAAATTTTGCAGTTGCACTGCACACCTACTATTATACATTCTAGCCTATTTCATTGAAGATCCTTGCAAATATCATTCAAAAATCCTCTAAAATTTCAGACTCAAAGCTGCCCCCATTTTTTGGCATAAATTGCCACTATGCACTGGTTGGGTGAGCAGGTGTAAAAACTACAAATTACAAAAACGATGTATTGTTTACAACTATGTTTTGTCTGGGATTCTTTTTAAATGTTGCCAACCATCAGAGTTTCATGATTTCAATTTCTATATAGTCTTGATAGGTAGTTGTATTTAACATTCTTGGGAAAATCACAATCAATTTGGACCTAATTTCAAAGGAACAGCAATGTTCATATAGCTGGCTTGTATTTAAACTAAAACGTGACATATTTGTAGTAATAACGGAACAAAATACCTAAAGTTGTTTCTTCCAGTGCGCTTCAGTCTCATTTCTGACAATGGCATTTTCAAGTCAATTTCAATTTAATTTTCAAGGAAGAAGATTACATTATTTCTCAGGAAGGGAATAAAATTTTCAACAATTCCCCATCTACCGTATATTTTTATGTACAAAAAAGGGACATTTTTCCCTCCAACTGCCAAAAGTTTCTCTCCAATTACCCAAATTTCCAACGAAGGAGCCTCCACGCTTCCCAACCTTTTTACCACCCATATATTCCCTTTATATTCCCTTTATTGATCACGGTAAAAATATTCACTTGATTTCCTTTCTTGCCCAATTACACAACTTGATGATTGACAGGCAGTTGTACTCCATGCAAAGACATTTGATCCAAGTCAAGAAACCCTAGCCACAGTATGCAGAGCATGCAGAAGGGGTTTCAATAACAATCCTGCCCAAAGTACTGGGTATTTTTTGGCCACCTAAGTGGACTACAAGCTCGGTGAAGTGATAATAACACACCTCCAGCATTGGGTGTGGAAATTTGATATACCTTAGTTGAACAATAGATTGCTGAGGTTAGAAAATCAACTTTTTTTACCGCAATCGAAACAGCATGATTACAATTGCAGGATTAGATTTATCCTTCTATTGAACAATAATCAGCTAGGGTTCCTGTAACCAATGAAAACCTAAAATTTTTTTCCAGGTCTGGAAAGTTTTGAAGTTGGGAAAAATTGTTTGAAGTCATGGAAATCTAATAAAAATTTTTAAAAAGAGACATTTACCTTCCTCATTCACAATTTTTTAATTTGTAACTTAGCAAAATGTATTGAGTGATGGCTGTCGCACTCACACCGCGACCTCAGAGTTCAATGCCTGAATGTGTTCCCAGGATGTGTGTAATGACAAAGAATGGTTGCAGATATATATACATTATGACCATGTATGCCCATTAAGAATACCACCTGACACTCCTATTTTTGGCCAAAAACAGCTAGGGGATATTAAATACGTAGTGGTAACATGAGCTCCATTCAATGCTCTACTGCACAAACTGGTTCTTACAAAGGCCCAGTTCTCTCACCCCAGACAGTCCCAATTCTCCTAACCTTCTTACTGAAGCCCCTCCCACAATTGTCTGAAATTCATCCTCATCCAGACACAATCTCAGTTTATTGCTTCAAGGTGAGTATAGAAAAACTCAATTTATATAATCAAAACACTCTCAGTACCGTTCATGGTGTGCAAAATGCTTTGGCACTCTGCATTGTTTGAATTAGCTGTCAATCAAAGAGCTGAGCCTATTGAGAATTTCGGTACCTGGGTACCAAAATTGTAGTTTGGGGTGAGAGGTTTGGCCCTTTAAATGTACAAATTTATTTTCAGGAGCAGTAAGTGAGCACATATGGGTTATTAACAATTAAAATGTACCATAGATCGGAACAACCATTCATCAGTATAAGAGCAGGTGGGTGCAATTGTACAGTTGCTAACTTGCTAAAGTAGGTCAATTATTTTTGTGCACTCAAGGGTTAACCCTACTATTGGCAGAACTTTTCATAGTTAGTTTGCTCTCAAGTGTCAAATTAATTATTTTGCCTCCACCTACTACATTTCCAATAGGCTGGACTGGTCAAATATTTACCTGCCATAGCTTGTCAGGGAGCTGCAGACTGATTGATATTTTGACATTATGCCCAGAAACATTGCAAGAACTTCAAGCCTTGATAAATGTTGATTTCATTATCTGTAATCATTCAATTGTTTTGTAGAGGGTTAATTGTGTAATTTTGTAGTAGAAATGGAATGAAGTTGAAATTTGAAGCCATTTTTTTATGGATACAGTAAGTAGGGCAGTTATTGTCTTGACTCTAACATGATTTGTTGGGGAGTTTTTGTCACAGAATCTCAGCTTTTTTCTCAAACATTGTGTGATTTTTCTTTAAACTCCATCTCCCCATCCATCTTAATTTCTAATTGCTACCTTGTGAATGTGTGCAGTATGTGGCACTGTTACTGGTACTGTGCAAACCTGTTGTAGTCAGTTGTTATGTCTCCCTCTATTTGTCTACACACTTGTTAACTCTACATGTCACTTTCACCATTGAATCAATTAAAGGGCAACAGAAGTCATGGAATCCCAAACTTTTTTTGAAGCAATGCTCGGCTAAATCTCACAGTTCTGTTCTTATTTTTTTCTTATTAAGATATGTTATGATATTCAAGTACTTAAATGTGTGCAAAATATTACATGTTCGAGGTATAGTGTCATTTTCTGTAGTTAGTTAGCTAGATAGTTTTACGCCCGTGTAATGTTTCTAACCTATTGGTTCAAGTGAAGCCAGTCATGGCCTTTTTTCCAGTTGTGGCTCACTTGCTCATTTTCCCTACTCCATTGCTTATGCAGAGGATCATGCACAATGGCAGTAGGTTCCATTTTAAGAGTCTTTAGTGTGACTCGACCTGGGAATCGAACCCTGGCCTTCCGCGTCTTTTTCTGTAAGTAAATTTCACAGCTGATGAGGAAATATATTTGTCACATGATCCTTACAAGCCATTCGTGAAATAGGAAAGTCTTGACTAGACTAAGTTGGGATGAATGCATTTTCCCATCCAGTAAAAGACATGATAATCACCTAAACATATTATTAATTGATAATCATATATTGTGTAATTATTGACCAAAATCGTGTCTGGCAAAAAATTTAAAGAGGAACTAATAAACTATTCCAAAATTGTTTAAGTGGAAAATTTGGGAGGGGTTTTCCTCCCATTGTATGTAGTTGAAACTTTATCTTAAAGTAATAATGATTAAAGTAGGTACAGTATAATTTTGATAGAACTTACCTCTCCACCTAAACACATTGTTATTGTACCCATACTGCAGGTGTGTGGGGTGGTGTGGGTCTGGGGGCCGCAGCCCTCCCAGAGGAGGGAAAATGCTTATTTCAGGGCAGTAAAATTAGGAGACAGTGCAGTGAACAGAATTTTCAGGCCAAACAGCTCCTTCTCTCCCCCTCCCTCCCCTCTCCAGTGGTGAAATATCTTCCTTTAGATCTATGCTTGTATGCTTGTAATGCAATAATTTGTTAAAAAGATGTTCAACATCATCAAATACTTCATTTCTCAGACCTGGGGGGATAAGAGGCAGAATTCTCAATTGGTGATTGCACTTTGATTGATTCATATCAAATTCAAAAGACACAGAGTAGCTACTCACAGCCTACAGTATTTACATTATGTACGTGTCCTCACACATACACTAGTTATACAGCTCACTGGAATATAGGTTTTACTCTTAATGTTAGATGTAAACAGCTTGGGAAGGGGCTACATTTTTTCTGTCAAGGGTATGTATTGGGATATTCCCCCCCTTTCCAGAAGGAAAGGGGGGGAATTTCCCCCTTTTTATTTTTATTTTTCATTCATTTTAAAAAATGTCAGTATCTACAGTAAGTATCTTGGTTTATTATTTGAGAAGAAGACACTTTTTTGGCAGCAATGCTTGAACTTACAAAATTCTGTAAATAACAGGTTTATTAAACATCCTTTAAATTGCACCTTATACTGTAGGGAACGTAAAGCAATGCTTCCATGTAACCCACCTGCAACTTTGGCCATGGGCACCATCAACTTGTAATTGGGATTTGGCAGTAATATCCCCCCCCCCCCACACACACACACACAACTTTGTTTGTTTATCTGGCAGAACCCCCAGGCTGGAAGTTACTTGCAGGGTGAACCAAAACTCCCAAGGATGAGAAGATTTGCTCCTTAAATATTAAGAATTTGCAATGACACCAAACTGCCATGGAAAGAATGACTTTCACATGGGGGTTTAGAAGCCTGTCTTAAAGGGGTTTAATCCCTTTAACCCCTTCTCTCATTTAGAAGTAAAGTAATAGAACAAGTTGAATAAAAATGGGTAAGGGTTACCACTAGGCCTATAGAAAAGCCCTGGGTTTACAACAAAAATTTTTTCAAATAAGCTTGTGAAAGGTATTAAGCTACCATTACCCCCTAAATCAGCCCTCACGGCTCACCATTGTGGGATTTTTTGGTAAAACTTTCTTTGTATGCAGCCTTTTTGTGTCTTAAAATTTGATATTTAAATTGATACACTTACCAGCAGGCATGGACACAGCTCGCAAGGGGGAGGGGGTTCCAGGTGATGATCATGGCTGTAAGGGACTCTTTCTGTCGGGGGGGTGGGCAGTGAGATTTTGATCAACTCCAGATCCCCAACCAGGGCATAATTTGAGGGTGGCAACTGAGGCACCGAAGTCTGATCCATTCCACATGGTTATGGCCAATTTGGAGGGGGGGGGTTGCTGCAGCCCTACTTTTCGCCTGTCCCGTATAGCCATGGTGTTCACACCCCTGTGTTCCAATCTTCAAAAATAATATGATCTCAATAAATGGCAAATAAGTGCATGACCTCTGTACAATATGTCTGAGGCAAAATAATATACCATTTGTATGGAGTCCTTAAATATTGAATTTTTCTTTCCTATAAATGGGAAGGCCAACCCCTCACCTCCCCCCCACACAACATGACACTCAAAGAAATCCTCCCATGATACATTCTGGTTATGTACTTGTGCATCTGGTTTAATAAATATTGAAATGCTGAAGGCTTTTTAAAAGTGGTACAGTAGTCCTAACTGCCAGTTAACTATATTTGGGGTATATAATTTGTGAGTGATTAAGGAGCCCTACTGTACCTGTGTGTTGGCATGCTTTGGAAGGAGACATGTGTAAGTTCTGTTTTTAAATAGATTTAATAACGTACCTTCCATTTACTGAACAATGTGAGAATGACAGTATTGTTGGCTTTGCGTAGAATAAAATTAAGCACAAAGCGTTCTGTGGACTATAAAAAGAAATACAACTGCTACTAAACTGCGTTGAAAGACAATCTACAGTGTATGTGTGTACTAGTAGCTAAGGTGTATATAATTATTGACAAATCACAGGTGTAAAGAAAATATCAGTAGCTGTACATTCTGAGGGAAAAAAAGTCTGTGGAAGCGGGGAAATCCCCTTATCAGCCCATCAAATCTGAGCGTTTTGTCAAATGCTTTTGAGTACCTTGAAAAGCTGAGCCTGTAAAATAGTGGTGGTACAATACTTCCTACTCGTTGGTTTAACAGAAGGCTACTGTGAGCATGCTCCACCAGCTTTGATATGTGGGTACCAACCAATCAGCTTTGTCGTCCAGTTATCAGTTTCCTGCTCTAACTCTGTGTTGATTAGGTTTTGCAAGCTGAATGTAAAAAGTTGTAGAGGATTTATTTCATAAACCCAGAACAACTGTTAAGAAGAGCTTGTAGTCATGTAGGCATATTTTTTGGGTACCCATATGAATACAGTCCATGTCAGGACTTTTGAGGATTTACCTGGGATCAAGGTGCAATTCATTTTTGTCATTCTGGAATTCATCAGTGGGTAAGATGGTAATCTTTAGTTGCTTTTTTCTTTCTTCTTTTTCTTTCTTTTTTTTGTTTTGTTTTATTTGAAGCTGAAACATTATACATTAGAATTAATTTAAAAAATAGTCAGGTTTTCTTATTTCTTTTTTTCAATTTATTTCATAAAATACTTTGAATTTTTTATTTTATTTATTTTCATTGTGAAGCTATTGTATTTTCACCTTTGAAGGTGCCACTGTTTAGAATAGTCCAACTAAATGTAACAACTAATTCAATATCATGGGATGCCAATGTCTGTGTGATGGGGGTGGTAGAATGTTTTATTATCATATTATCAGTGACTGATGAATAAGGATACCAGGGTGTGCAAAATTATATGGGGGTGGGTGCATATTTTCCCTTTAACATTTCCTTTTTTTATTCCATCCATGGGTTAGGTAACTTTAGACAGGGTTTTAACTTTTAATCTTCTGGTTAAATCTATTGGCGCCACAGACTTCCTATATACATGGACAATGCATGTAACATGTATATCCTACCTGTAGATTGTCACCACCGGCTGGGGCAAAAAAGGGGCACCAAGATGGCTGCAGTGAAACTGTAATTTGTATGATTTGACAACTTCTATGCAATAATTTAAACAAAAGTTTAACTTGAGTGCGAAACAATATCATAATCCTGATATAAGTGTAGTGATTTTGACCAGACCTTGCATTACTTCAAAAATATTTGAACTTTCTTGAAAAATTTAATGTTTTGAACTACTTGAGTAAGTCCAAACTTCCACACACAAAACCATAGCAGACAGCCATCTTGCTACACCTACAGGACACTTAGGGTAGCAACAATCTACCCATAGTATGCTCTGTCATCAATATTTAGGAAGTCTATGATTGTTGCCCCCCCCCTCCCCCCATTTTTTTTTTTTTTTTAATGCAGCTGTGAAGCACTGGTTTGTTCTTCCTGCAGTACTGTACTTGATTGCTTAAGGAGAATCAACCAACAATAGTTAGGTTCCATTTTTATAGTTTTTGGTATGAGATGGCCTGGGAATGGGCTCACCAGTAAGCTCAAGCAGTATGGTAAAATTGAACAGAATAATTTTGGTTGACTAGCTGTAATTGTAATAGGTACAACATGTGCATTAGATGGGATTTATATAAGTAGTATTGTGCCATATTTTCTTCAAATAACATCAAAAAGAAGTTTCAGCTGTGTTAATAATTAGCTCTTTACTTACATAAACAAACTTCAGAGTGAAACTAAGAAATGCAAGGGAACTCCCTGTAATTAGAACATATTGAAAGTGAGATGTATCTCCAGAGCTGTATTGGCTCTTATTAAAATAAAACATCCATCTGAAACTAAGCAATACTTCCCCCTTGGTAATTATGATTCCATCGCATATTAATTTATTTGGGTCACAATAAATTTTCATGAGCAAGAATACTACCTTGTTACTTTTTGACTGAGGTGCATACATACTTTTTAAAGTTGCTCCCATAAATTGTGTTTGGTCTAACGGTAAGAGCCTCTCTAACGGTAAGTGCCTCTCACGCGGAAGGCCCAGGTTCTATTCCCAGGTTGAGTCATCATACCAAAGACTCTAAGTGTGTAACCTACTGCCGTTGTGTGTGATGCTCCGCATAAGCAATGGAGTAAGGAAAACAATCCAGTGAGCCATAACTGGAAAAGAGGCCATGGTCGGCTTGACTTGAACCAATATGTTGGAAACTGGGCCGTAAAACTCCATCTAACTAACTAACTAACTAACCCATAAATTGTACACCGAAGTAGTCAACCTGTCTGTCTATAACTGTCTATAATGCCACATCGTAATGGAAGACCAATGAACCCCTCCCCCACACCTGCATGAAATGATGCAAAAATGAAAAAAAAAATACTAAATGTTTTTTACAAAACTTTGAGTGTGGTTCTAAATAGCTTCCAAGTGCCCAAGGTTGTTCTCCAATTTGAGTCCCAAATCAAATGTTTTCTAACCGGAGAGCATCTACTTTTCATGCAGGAGGCTTGGATTTGATTCCCACTTCAAGTCACATGAAAGGCTTATGCATCATGCTCCCCAAAAGCTAGAGGGTAGAGAAAATAATCAAGTGGCTCACTTGAACTGGACAAAGGCTGCAGGGGTTGCTGTAGTGAAATGGGCAAAAGCAGTTGACCCAAACTTATTTTGAAACAATGTTCAGCTAACCTGAACAAATATTTTTCATAATTCTTTTCATAGTATTTTCATAATATTTTAGGGCTTCATTATTGCACATTAAGGTCATAACAAGCAGTTATTCCTCATAAATTTCACATTTGAAAAGAAAAATAGTGTGACATGACTCTTATTATATTATATTGTCACATGACTCTTCTCAAGAGCCAATCATGAAACAAGACAGTCTACTACACTACTTCAAGATGAAGTGACTGCATTTATCTTTTATACCAGAAATTTAGAAGTTTGTGCATCTATCTAATCATGAGACCCAACCGCTAAAGAATTTGCAAGTATGTTTCGTAGCAGCTGAATGAGATATTATGTTGGCCATCTCATTTAGATGGCTGTAGTATAAACATCAAGTGTAATGTAGGTAACTCTGAACTTAAAAGGGGTATGTAAAAGTAATGTGCTTCCTAGGATGACAATGGTATACTTGAACAAGATTGGATAAATACAATAAAAAATAAAGGCCTGTAACAAAGAAGTAACATGAATGGAAAAATAGTTGTACAAATTAGTGAGGTACAGCAAGTGCTAATATGGAATTTGCAGATTTTAATTCCACCCCACAAGAAAATTGCAACATTTTCCAAATTAATAAAATTCTTCTGTAAAGTTGTATGATCGGTCAGTCAATTAGACTTTAAAATAATCGATTAATCAGTTGTACTGTATAAACTGATCGGTCAATCAATTGTACTTTTAAACTGATTGGTGAATCAATTCTTATGCAAATTTGTTGGATTGATCAATAAATTGCACTGTAGAGTTGTCTGATCATTCAAACAATTGTACTGTAAAGTTGTCTCATTGGTCAATCAGTTTGTTTTGTTAAAAGCAGTCACTCAGTTGCATTTTGGAGTTGTCTGATTGGTGGATCAATTGTATAATAAAAGCTGTCTGATTGGACAGACAGTTGTACTGTGGAGTTGTTTGATAGACATCTCTGTGATAATTTGTACAAATCATAGCTATGACTGATGTGTGAAAGGTGTATTAGCAAGAATTTCACCCTGAGCAGCTGGGAGCCCTTGAAAAAATTCTTGGCTCAATGCATTTAGCAGTATTTGTCCCCCATCACCATATAAAGCAGAATGTTCTATTTTTCCAGCTTTCAGCATTACCAATAAACTTATATTTAAATACAGAAAGCTGAATGATGTGAACTAAGTATTTTGGATCACGTGTTAGAGGTAGATGTTTCATTTTCTGGGATGGTAGTATGGCATTTAAGTATGCATGTACTGTAAACAGGGTCACCATGGGTTGGTGCATACTGTACTGGGGAATTTTTGGCTTTGTAAACTCTCACAAAAGGCCATGAACAGCAGTTTCTAGTGATTTTGAGTCAAATGATTAGAGGCAAGAAAATTGAAATGCTGTGTCTGAAAATAAAGTCATCTCTGAAAACAGAAGTTAATGTAGTTTAATAGTTAAGGATTTAACAACACACCAACACGAATGTGATGTACAGTGTCATACTGTTTAAATACTGTTAAGTCCTCCTGTTTAGTCCCCTCTTACGACAAGCGGGGAATACAGTGGGCATATTCTACAACCCCCAGCCCACAGGGGGAACAACTGAAAATGGAAGGAATATTAGATTTGCAGCACAGTGTGAACCTGTATGGAGGACAACATATGCACAAAATTGCTCTTGTCTGGTAAAAAACAGACAAATGGCCATGTTATCATCCGTAGCAAAAATGTTTGGCTGTGGCTGTCAGTGCGTGAAATGGCCCTTAGGAAAATTACCTACCACTACACAGTCTAAAACCTGACTTTTAGGCAGTTAAGTCGGGTTTTTACTTGATGTTTGCACCTACAGTTTATAGCTACTCCAACCTTAAAAACAGTAAAAATATGATAAAACCCAGTAAGCATTGGATTGGCAATAAACTGTGAGTGTTAACAATCAATTAAAAACCTGACTTATCACCCTTTTAGTGGTAGGCAGTTTCAGTAAGGGCTATTTTACGTAATGGTTACAGCTTGGCTGAGGCACCTGCAGCAGAAGGGTTTCTTTGGTAGACTCAGACACTTTGACAGCAGTTTGAGTTTCAGAAGATATTATAACTTCTGTTAATATATAAGGTTGATTCAGATATAAAAACCTTTTAATCACCTTTGTTAAAGTCTGAAAGCCCTGTTGCTCAGTAGATGATGTCACAGGTCACATAAATCTTTAAGTAGTAAAATTGCTTTACATTTAAAGCAAACAGTCAGTTGAAACACTACTGTGCTTGCAGATATATATGGTTGTCAGTAGTGCCACTCAAAGAACCAGCACCAGACCACTGATCATAGACTACACTATACATGAATCCGATTAGCGCTTGTTTTTAGTGACTGTGTGCAGCCATTAGTGGGGTCCATTAGCCGTGAATTGCCTTAATATATCATCTACATGAGTTTCACACTTTCATATTCTGTGAAATTGAAAGAAGTTAAGATAAAATGTAGTGTGCAACCATCCATGATAGAGGTAAGCAAGGAAATTGTAAGATTAAGAGATGATGGACCCCAGTTACGGCCGACTGAAATCAGACCATCACTTGCTGTCCGGATTTGTCTATAGTATATTAAATCTCATAAATATGACAAAAGATATTATCTTAAAAAAGTATGAGGAAGTAGTTGTGTTGATATGAATGTGGAGCATCACTACTGTTTAACATGCATTTGGCAGCTGCACAAAGATACGAGTACATGCACATTTAAAGTTTGCTTATGTTCAAATCTCTGGAGCTAAATCTTTTGATCAGTGTAAGCTTTTGTTCAAACTGTGCATGGAGTTTTTCCTGTTGAAAACAGGGTTGGAGAATCGGAATGTTTTAATTATGTCAAAGTGACATTGTGTAAGTTTGTCAAACTTTCTCAAAAAGGTTTTCCACCCAAAAAATTGAGTGAGGTAAACATTTTTATTGTCAATTAGTGTGAACAGGAAAATATTGCAGCTGTGAATAAATTGCAAACTTCGCAACGGTTTGAATAGCAGATAATGTGATTGGACATTATGGGTGTGTCAAATTGTCGTCTGCCTAACTAGTTGAATGATCTGTTCACTCCCTCTGGTAATTTCATTTCCTTTGAAGTACATACTTATCATAAATGTGAGGGCAAAACAATGATTTGTAGATGTTTCGGTATCATATCTCCAGCAGGCCTCGATTTTCAGAAAAATTATGGTTGTGCTCTGGGCAGCCATGACACTAATTTAAGTTGTCCACAAGGAAATTTTGTTGTCCGAAACTTTTTTCACAGAATTACAAAATAGTGTCTGTGTTCCTGTATTATTTGGTCTTGAAGAATGAAAAGATGTGATGTTGGAGAGAAAGAAATATTGAATGATGGAAATATTTGAAAGGGTTGATCCGTCAGCAGTATACTTCTTCAATCTTCTTCGATCAGAGAGAAAAATGGCTAACTTTTGGTTGTTCGTACCGAATTTTAGGACGATCGGACAACCATGAAAAGTGAGCCCTGTCCAGTGTTGCTATTGAGAATTCTTGAGTTTCAATGATTATCAGGTGAAACAAAAGAAATCCTGCTTAGTTTTTTTGGTAAAGACAGACATGTCTGTATTAATTTTTAAATCCACATTACTTTTTGGGTTGATGGATGTTTGTGCTTGAAGAAGTGAAATTTCTTGGGAAAATGCTTTGTTTTTGTGTAGTGTGATGTCTATTTTGCTAATCCTTATCACACGTTTGTATTGTGTTATTTATCTTTGTTGATAATTATTAAATCACCAAATATCTAGCACTGAACTTTATGTGGTTTAATATAAATATGAATCAACTTATGGAGATTATTTTACATTTTCTTCTTTTCCACATAGATTTTATTTCACACACACAACATCTCCAGTACCAAAAATAGGGCGAAACTGGGACCTCTGGCCAAGTTCGGGTACTTCAACGCACATCCTCATCGGGGACATAGTTGATGAGACACTGGAACAAAGAGCTCCCCTTTATGGTGTAGGGGCACAGCCCCTTGGGCAATGTGACGTGATGCCCAGAATCATAACAGCGACCCAAAAGGGCAAATACCATAAGGTGCAAGAGGAACTAAACAAGGGGGTCAGTGTTGACACCGAAGACCCAGAAGGGGCAACAGCATTATATTGGTCTTCATGCAAGTGAGTTGAGTATACTGTATTGTGTAGGCTGGTCATTCAAAGATGATCGAGTATGTTAGACACTGCAGTCGTTTATCTAACTGGCAGTTATTGCAAAGGCACTATACAAATAAACTCTCATGTCCATGTATCTGCACTGCCCATACTGCCCAGTTAGATAAATGACTCTCCCCTCATGGCAGACAGCAACCAGCATTGCTGATCAACATCTTGGCTTGGCTGAATTGAAGGGGCTGTCAACGTTTCCAGGAATCAATGTTCACAAATCTTGGGGACATTGACGTTTTGAGGAATGTGACGCATTGAACCCTTGGTGCAAGGAACCTTGTAATTGTTGTCAATCATTGGAATACTTTGACAATGATGGGGAACATTAGAGGATGTGAACATTGAAGCCCAAGGACCATTGGATAGACCCAACATTTAATGTCAAAGGCACAGATTGTGGTCATCCTCTCAAGGATGAGAATTCTCTCCCCTCCCCCCCCCCACTGTCCCCCTCTTCTTTGCTCTAAAAAGAAAGGAGAAAACAATATATGGTGTTAAAGTAGATATACGTATACCATTTTGCAGCCTTGAATTCATAGAAACTAACCGTAGGTGTCTGAAGGTGAGTCTTTGAGGGGTCAGCTCGATGGAGAGAGGTTGGTAAATTTAACAAGTCTCTTTGTTTGCCAGTTGTTTAACATCTTGGTTATAACAACTTCAGGCCTTTCAGTTTTTAAGGACAGCATCCTATGAAAGGTCAATTGTTGCATTGGTCAGGAGTGCTTTTGTTTATCTTCCCACAACTGTCCCTGAATTATTAGAATGCATATTTGTCTAAACTTTAATTGACAGTATACTGTGATTTTGATAAAATTTCTGTTATACTGTATCATCAGTCCTGTGAGTAGATATCCTTGAAGAAAATCAATTTTGCCTTAGAAAATGGGGCAGAGAGGAGGGGGAATATTTCCATCCCTCCTGTCCCTTTGAGACTTAATTTTTTCAATTCAATCATCCAACTGAAACTACTCAGTTGGATGATTTTAAGATATGACCCCCTCTCCCCCCACCCCCGACCCCAACAAAAGCAGAAAATCTCTATTCAAATTGAACTTAAGTACAATGGAATGGATCAGATTATCATTTTTAAAAAAAAAAACAGAAAATGGATACCACTCTGTTTACCACTCTGTATTGCTGTATTGAGGTATTCAAGTGCTATCAAACATCATCATTTCATGACCCCAAAACACTGTGAGGAGTGTAATATGTAGCACTCCTAGAAGAAAATTTGGCACTCTCTTTTATAAAACAGCACCTATCTCATTCCTTAGGGCAGATTCATTTATCTGACTAGCAGTTATTTGCCAGTCATTTTCACTCTTCCTGTGCCCAACTGCCCAGGGGCATAGCCAGGATTGTGTCATGGGGGTTTTGGTATCATGGGGGGGGTTGGGGCACGACATGAGCGAAAAGTCTAAGGATAGATAGAAAAAATCTCTATTTTTAGGTGCCGCTTTTGCATTGCAAGGTTGTGTCATGGGGGGTCCTGACCCCACCCCCCCATACCCCCTGTGGCTATGCCACTGCTGGCCAATTAGGTAAATGACTCTCCACATAATTTTTGAGTAGTGTGATTTGTAGCACACCTGGGGAGTCTAAAACTCAAGACCGGCTGTATTTTATTTTTAGGGGGGATGTTAGACTGACCCGATTTCTCATTGACCAAGGAGCAGATGTCAATCACAAGGTCAACTGGGAATCAACCCCTCTACATGCTGCTGTAGACCGAGGCCATACAGACTGTGTTGAGTGTCTGCTGACACGGTAAGACATGCTTTAAAAATTCATTCAAATCTTATATATGTGTGAGAAATTTTATGCTTGGAGTCTGCAGATTGCAGCAGGTGTTTTCAAAGGAATGCTGTATTGAGGGGGAAGGGACTTAAAAAAGGCATAGCATTTTCTCAGTTCTTATTGGTTGGAACTTTGTACATGAAGAAAGTTCTGTATTTTACCACAAATTAGTTCCCGCACTAGCAAATTTAGAAGATATGATAATTATAATCATTGCAAGGCCGGAACAAAATTACTTGTGTGCAGTATATGGTTTAGCTTTTCATGAGGGTATGTCTAATTAGGTCATGTTAAAATGTCAAACATGTGTCAAGTTTTCGGTTCTTGGTTGTTTGCCAAAGGTTTGCGTCACTGATGCCCTTTCATATTTGATGGTATACTTGTCATTCACAGATAGTACATTCTAAGGTTGGCAATTATGTATACTGTAGCTAACTTGGCTCCCAGCCCAGAGCTACATTCAAGATATTGCAAGGAATACTTGCTGGTAGTAAATTTTTTCAATGGTTTGGCAGTTTGTAAAAATTCTGGAGACGTCACCTTTTGACTGCTGTCAGAGATCTTGGGGAATTTTTGGTCGTCATTCCCAAAGTCAAAGGGGAAGACACAAAATGATCACATGTGTAAATATTGAAGAAAAATAAACAAAGTATACATACAAAGCATTGTTTATTTTCCTTCATTTCCAAGTTGAACTGCATTTTAAATGTGCGGAGAGATTACACCATCAAAAACCCCTCGATATCTGTAAAATGGTACAATCTGTGAATGTTACAATGACATTTATTGCACAGCTGGTAATGTTCATGTACTCTGGGAAATAATGTAGTTTGAATCTCTAGCAGTAGGGAAAATCCAAAATTACATGATTCATTTTAAATTCAACATATGTGGAATTTTAAACCTGGGAATTACTTGAAGGTCAGCTTAAGACAATATGCAACATGGAGACAATAAAGCTATAGGCTGTACACTTTTCCTAGTTGTGTGTCATAAAAATTTACTAAATGATAGTGCCATTTAGAAAATGGGGTTTTTACAATTACTGTAACTTCTTGAATGTTCAGTCCAGATGTATTCCCAGCTGCCCCAGCTACTAGATACAGTATGACTATGAGGAAGAGGAAAAGATGTCAATTTTTGATTGAAATCGTGGCATTTGCAACTCCGTGAGGGAAGTGAGGAATCGCTGCCAGGGATTTCTTATGAAGTCCTGGGAATTTATCTTGGCTCATCCGTGCTTCCATTTATAAGTGGTAATTCATTTGCTAGTTTAGTCAGTTTAGTTGGCTGCTCAAGTGTTTTGCCCAATATGAAATGGGAGAAATGAGCAGGCACGGGCATATGATTGTTGTCTCCCTGCACTGAGGAAGTCAGGTACATAATTGACTAATGAGGTGTGCCATAATTATCTATCAAAAGGATTATATTAGTTTGGTGATTGACAAAAAAGTGTTGGCTTTTAAAATCTGACAGAGATGTTCCCCCTATATAATAGTCAAACTATTATTAAAGAAGTAATGCCAATATTTTGGATAAATTTAGAAGTATATTCTCTAATCCAGAAGAACCTGCTCCTGCATACTTACATTCTGTTATGGTAGTTGGTCAGCCAGAATAATCATGAATTCAAAAGGTTTGCTGACCAATACTCTTGCTCCTTTGCCGAAACCTGGTTTCCATGGTTACAGCACATGTGACGTCATTGTCCTTTTTTATTAAATTTTATTCGTGCTTTGCTTTATGACTTAAGCTGTGAGGGACATCTAGCCAATTATGCAAAAAGAAAATACTTCAAATAAGGTCACAGCATTGTATTTTTTGCAATCTGTATGTTTTCTGATAAATCATATTTTAGACCATACCTTAGAGGGTGCAGGAGATTGCTTCTCTTTGCCTTCTGTTGAAGGGTTTTGTGAAAGAGAAATATTATTGACGCAACTTTACTTTAAGATAAGATTTTGAAGTCTTTGAACGTGTCATTTTGAAACTTAACCAATATTAAAACTGCTTTTGATTTGAATGAGACTTTGTGATGCCATATGTACTTTTAATACTAAAATTGATGTTATGAAGTCTTTCGATACTTGTTATAAATACTTGGGGCCACTTTGCATGGCATTGAACCCAAGTAAGTTAGTATTTGTGTCTGACTGTTAGATATAAAACTTTTCACCAAGACAAATAAGTCATTCCAAGAATCTCCCCCCATGCTTTTATTTTCCTACTTTTTAATGAATAATGATGGTGAGATAATGAAACTGTTCTTTAATGGATGCGTGCCAGAATTTTCACAGTGTTGATAGACTATATTTATCTTTAATTAAAGTTTCACAATTAATGCTCAAACGATATTATCCTTCAGTGGGGAATTCCCCCTAAAGCCAGAAACAAAACCAAAACAACAATGCAAGTGAGTGTCAATTAAGTACCGCCGATGTTAATGAACCAGCTGTTTTCATATGAAAAGGTATTTTAGAAAGGGGACTACTGAAAGGTGAGGGAGTGAACGGCCTATTAAAGTATGTCAATTATTCATGAATCACAGATTATTATACACACTGACCTGTAGTTCTGCATGAAAACTTCTTCAAGTTGCAGGCCATATGCTTGCTTGTTAGTTGTTATAAGATGGGATTAATAATGGCACATGCCAACATACGTTTTATACTGGTTAGCCAGATAAAACAAGTGAAATTCAAATAGAGTTCAAGGTCAGGTTTGGTTGCAAATGTGGTACAAATTGACTGAAGTCTTTCCCTTTAGTTGCCTCGTGCTGCAGCAGGCATGTGGTACAAATAGACTGAAGTCTTTCCCTTTAGTTGCCTTGTGCTGCAGCAGGTGGAGAATACCATGGGCACATTCTACAACCCCCAACCCACAGGGGTCCATGCTGACAAAGTATCTGTATTTGTTTTCACTTGAACAGATGGGATGGTGTGTGTCTTGTGCGTCCTAAATTTAGAGCCAGAGTTGCCACAAAGATATTTCAATGAAGATAATAATATGTACTGTAGTCTGGGGTATCTGACAGCATTGGCAGTTTAGGGTCTGCTCTATAGTCCCCCATCTCATTGGTCCCCCCTCTTATGATTTCCTTTCATTAGTCCCCCGTCTCATTAGTCCCCCAGGTTAGGTTAGGGTTAGGGTTAGGGTTTTTAGGGTTTAGGGTTAAGGTTAGAGAACCAATGAGATGGGGGACCAATGACATGGGAGACCAATGAGAGGGGGACTAATGAGATGGGGGACTAATGAGATGGGGGCTATATTGAGATGGGGGCTATATTGAGATGGGGGCTATATTGAGATTTAAATAAACAGTATCACACATGCAGGATACATTGTCTGAACTGAGAGCAGACTGTTTAATCCAAGTACAATGAATGTCTGCATTGCATAAGGGAAAATTTCTTCTTGAAAATTTCCGATAAAGCAGCTTGCATGATTGGAAGGGGTTTGGTATAAAACTGCAGACCTGTTTCAAATTTGAGTAAAAGTTAAACATTCCTGTCACAGGGAAAATCCCCTAACAGGATTTGTGGCCATGAAAGGGTATAATTGATTCTAGTATCTGTAGTGTTGGTTAACCTCAAATAGCAATTTACAAAACCACAGCAACTGTTAAAATCCCCAACCATGGCCTGTCAGACTATTAGGGGAACGGAAGTTGTGGTTTAAGAGCTAGTTCATTCAGGGGAAATTCACAGTACAAAAATGTGTGGATAGGTATTTTAGTATGCTTGCTTGCCATACTGTGGCCTTTATTATGCTTTATTTACTGTAAAATCAAATCATTCCTCTTGAAAGAGGCAATTGGACGCCATGCTTAGCATTATAAGCAAACTTGGGATGGCAGGTTTACTCCAAAATGGACTCTAAGCCGAAATCTGGTTACTAAGAGTTCAGTGAAAACTCCAATTTTGTGGGAATACTAGGGCCTATAGATAGTTGATCACCCCAGACAGTACCAATTCTCCCAACCTACTTCTGGCTCCTCCCTCAACTGTCTCAAACCCATTCTCCCCCAGACATTCAATCTCAGGTTTTTGATCCATGGTGAGTAAAAAAAGCACTACTATTGCAGAACACCCTGAGTATGGTACATGCAGTGTTATATGAGTTGCATTCAGTATTCATCAGGCTTTTTAAATTTGATGTCAATCAAATAGTTGTACCAATTGAGAATTTCTGTAGACTACTGCTAAAATTATAGTTTGGGGTTATAAATAACTGCCATCGATACCTGAAGAATTTTCAATACTGCCATTAAAATGCTGAATAATTTTATTTCGTAATACACTGGATTTATTATTATTGCATGCACCTTTTTGTTGTGTTATACATGACAGCATTATGAAGCTTATCAGCACATGACCATTGTTATTTTAATGTCCCCCGCATTCTCACATGTCACCTTTATTGTTCATGTGTTAAAACAAAGCAAAGCCATCATCCATCAGATATTACTCGTTACAATCTCATTGTTCTAGAGGTGGTTAGCATTTATAGAATGTCTTTGACACTTGATACTCTCTTCATTAAAAATAAAACTTTCACTTTTCTTTTTTGAAAAAAATGGAATGTGTGAGAAATTTAAGATAGTACATTTTGGGGACGGCTCCCTTCCTGCTTAAGTTGTGATTTTGTCTTTTTATATACCCCTGGTTCTGTTTATTGTGCATTCTAATTCTCATAAAAAAAAAAAATTCCCCTTGTCAGTTCTGTTCATTACATTTGCAAAAATTCAAATTTCCCAATTCAACCCTGACAATTTGATACTTCTGAATGAGTTGAATAATAAAAACAAGAAGAAGAAGAGAAAAGTAAAACACATTAAATATTGTGGTATACTGTACTGCAGCTGGAATTTAGGTAACAGCTGCATGCATTTCACAGACAATAAACATGATGACATATGTATCTGAAGATAAGTTTATCTTCTGGAGGGAAAACCCCGTTTTTAACTATTTGAAGGTACTTCAAAAATCTGGTGAGGTTTTCAGGAAGTACAACACCCCATGCTGTCTATGAGGAGGTCCTTCTGTTAAAGGGGAACCAGTACATGAACATAGCATACAGAGACTATAGTAATCAGTGGAGGCACCAGAATGTCAAAACTGGTGAGGGGGGGAAACTAGGGGCAAAGGATAATTTTTGGGGGGGCAGGGAGCAAAAATTTTGGGTTGCAGTACAAAGCCAAGCCCTAAGTGCCTGTTCCTGAGGGTGGGGTCGGGGGGGGGTCTGAAAGAGCCTGGAAGCTTTTGAGGTTTTAGCATCTCTGGATGGAATATGAAATGTCTTGAGAGGTACATTATTTTCTTTGTTTAACCCAACTCCTGACTGACTTAACTTAGGGGAGGGGGGAACAAGGACAAAACCTGGGGGAAAATGCCGACTCTTTGCCCCACTGTAGCATCCCAACTGATAGTAATGGTTTTTTTAACCATTTACCCTTTACAATTAAATCATACAATACAACCCAAAGTACAGGGATAGATCAATGGGGGGGGGGGGGGGGGAGGAGAGAATATAACCCCAATTTTTGCAGATCTAGTAATGAATTTATATTTTTTGTAATGGTATTTCACTCCCAGGATAATGACTACTACAGATAATCCTAGAAAATACATTCCAAGAATATTAGAAATTACATAATTTGAAATTTTAACAAATACAGTAACAAAACACCTGCTTACCATCATCGACTCTAAAATATTTCAATTCCAGAGCAAAAACTGTCAATTCTGTGGGTACTAAACTGATGCTTTATTTCTACATTTTTCTACATACAGTATGTCTACTTTTAAAAGTTTTCAAAAGAATCACCAACTGAAAGCTTCCATCCCAGTAAAATATGCATAAGGTTTGGGGGGTGCAAGTCTCCCACCACTCTACCCCCCCCTTCACAGGGAAATCTAAAAGTTAAATATATATATTCTTCAGATTCAATATTTATAGCTCTTCCCACACTCTGCCAGGGGAACAATTCTCTAAAACATTTTAGGCTGTACCACTGAATTGACCTTACCTCTTATCCCCTCACACACATACACCCCTGGTGTGGCCATAGACCTGTTTTGAAATAGCAATTACAATGGATTGTGGGATAGAGTTTTGGTGTGTGTCATTTTTTGCCACAGTAAAATGTCATTGACAATGACGATACACACCACAACTCTCCCACAATTCTTTGTAATTATACTATTTGGAAACAGGTCTATGGAGAGGAGGGACCTGGGCTCCCCCAGTCTTCTCTCAGGCCCCCCAAAATTTTCAAGGTTTCATGTCAAATGTCAGTTGCACCTTAGGGTTTGCCCCCCTCAAAATATAGTTACCCCCCCCCCCCCCCCCACATACACATATGAATTTCTAGCTCAGCCAGTGATGTAAATGCATACACCCTTGTTTGGACAAAAAGTATTCTCAGGGTTCATTGTGCATACAGAGGGTGCCATTTGGGTAGCAAATGTTTTAAGTGCATAATTTTAATTGTGTACACAAGTACCAATATTTTTTTAGTTATCACCCTTATCATTGAAATTTCTTATGATTGAGAAATTTGTTCATAGAAAACCATTTTCTATGAAAAGTTGTGTTTTTTCATTGCATGTTGAAACATATTAGACTCAGTAGGATACAGTACTTAAGCCTTCATCCTATTTCCCAATGCCAAGGGATTGGGAAGTATGACCACATGTTTTCCTGAATGAAACCACTTTCTGTTCTATCGTTTCTGGTTTTACTTTGAGTTCAGTTTCCTCCACTTGCATTATAAAACACTATTTCTTGTTTTCAATGATTTTTAACAGTGCTTGCTACAATTGTATTTAACAACTAAACGATGTACAGTATATTTCTGCTTAGAAACTGTCCCCTTCCTTTGGGGAAATGTTTTAAAATTGCCAAAGATGTAATTTGGTGTGAAATAATGTGCAGATTCTAAGCAAAGGTTTTGACATCTTTTATAGATGGACAAATACAAGGGTTATCATTCTCTAAGTGTGGGGACAGAGAAATAACCCAATCCCACTGCATGGTCAAATGGTTAGAGCATCAAACTTTCAGTTGGGAGGTTGGGAGTTCCGAGTCCTGGCCCTGTCATACTGAAGACTTTAAAAACAGAACCTACTGCTGTTGTGCTTGGTGCTCAGCATAAGCAATGGAGCAATGAAACAAGCCAGTGAGCCACAATTAGAAAAAAAGCTGTGTCCGGCTTGACTTGAACCAATTGGTTTGAAACTGGACCATAAAAATCCATCTAACCTAACCCATCCCACTCATCAAGAGGTCCTTCCCAGGACCTATATTCTATAATTATTCAAAGCTGTTTAATTTGTGACTCTAAACCCCTAAAATCTCAACTGATGTTGTCAGTCCAGTAAAAAATGAACAGGAAAATAATTACATATGACATTTTTGAGCCATTAACAAATTGAGAAAGTACATTTCATAGAATTTGTAGTGACAACATACTTACCAAAATTTCTTTGACTATTTCTTCTCTCTTCCTTGCTCATTTTTTCTTAATAGCCCTCTTTTAATTAACATTTGAATGAAAAACACTGTGTAAAAATGTCAGTGAAGAACTATTGAAATATAATAATCTATTTTTCTCCTTAACTTACTGATCCTTTCACCCTATGTATAACATTTACACAACCATCTGGCAAGTTAAATACCACTGTGGTATCCTACCAGTAGAGGGCACCCTACAACCATTGGTGATGGTTAAATGATCATTAATGTAATCTACATCACCCTTCTTTACCTCCTACTTACATTATGTAACCGACTTATCAGCAATAATCCTTTGGCAAATTAGCAGCTTGATGAAATGGATGAAGGAAGAGCCTGAAGGGCGGCCTAATTCTTTATACTCGCCATGTAAAGTTTTTGCACATAGCATTCTTTGGCTCTCCAACCAGGGAATTTGGGGGAATGGGTGTACACAGTATGATGGTCTGCTGCTTGGTCCACAAAATCCTACACATCACTGTTTTGAATTAAAGAACATTTGAATCCCACATTTATGATTTTACCATTTTTTTTTTCACATGGGTACATTTAAAAGCCTAGTATAACAACAGTGAAAAAAATTGGGGAAAGATTTCCTGTGACCTCTGTCAATCAAACTTGTCTTCACCTACTGGATCTCTCTTTGGTCTGCATCAACAACCAATTCAATTGAAGGCAATTGTAAATCTAAGGAAGTGTTTGTATCAATTATTCATTTATTCATCTAGCTTTTCCCTTTGTTGACATCCAGGGATGCAATTAAAACTCCACTTCACAAGTTTTTTAACAACAGATAGAGGAGGGAAAACCCCTTTTTCTTTTAGCTTTCAGTCAAATAATCCTTTCTGTTTTTTTTTCCCCCTCGGCAGTCTTTTCACTACTGATTGCTACTCCTTTTCCAAGTTTCTAACCATTTTTGTTGGCTACTTATGCATATGTGGAGTCAGGATTGTGTCATGAGGATTTTTTAGTGTGACATGGGTTGGGGTCGAGGAGAGTGTGTGAGTTTCCCTCTTCACATTGGGAAAAAAAATGTTTTCTTTAAGCCCCCAGCTGTGAAATAGTGTAGTACGTTATTTAAACCTAAATATGTAGACTAGTTATCATTTTTTGCCTTTTTTACTATAATTTTTTTCCACCTTGGGTCATGGTCAGTGGATGAGAAGAGACCAACCCCCAAAATTTCCCCCCTCCTGGCTCAGCACCCATATGTAGACTGATGATGGATGATCTTATAAATATTGATCAGCAGAGTGCTAAAGCCCCTTTCCAGTTATTAGGTCTGTGATGTGAATAACTTTCTGAAATGTAGCTGGTGTTTTCAAAGAATATGAAATTTTGTGATGAAGTACTTGTGCTCAAATTCAAGAGTGCGAATTAAGGTAATGAATCACACCATTACTCCTCAAATAAGTACATTTGTGCTCCACTGGCAGCTTTTTGATGTCATTTTACATGCCGACTCTAAAAATCATACATACTTAATGACAATTAGGCCTAAGTGAAGGGAATTTCCCAAGCTATGTGCTAAGCATACGTCTGTTGACAGAAAACATCATGATATGTATTATGTCAATGAATTTGTTAATTTTGTAATTTGCTGATGATAATTTCAAGTGTCTTTTTCTGATAAAGTAAATTTGATAGGCAGTTTCCTTGTGTACCAAAAACAGTATGCAGTATTTGAAAAACTAACGGGGAAATTCCGTGGGCACTGCTACCATGGTAACAAAACACTTTGTTGTCACCTTTTATAGAAAGTATTAAAGTCCAGCTGGGCATCCATATATAGGATAAATGAAAGACCAGGAGACCAGGGGCGTAGCCAGGATTGTGTCATAGGGGGGTTTTGAGGCACAACATGAAGGAAAAGTCTAAGGATAGAGAGAAAAACTGCTATTTTAGGTGTTTTTTGCATTGCCCTAACCCCCGCCCAAATTATACCCCCTTACTCGCCACGCCGCTGCACCACTTAGTGAGACTATTTGATTCCAGGGACCTTGGTGCAAATGCAGTACATAAAATTATGTTTCAGACATTATTAAAAATTTCACATGAATATTTTACATGCATTTCTGTACTTGGTTCAATGGGTATTTAAAATTGGGGGATTGGGGCCCCACCCCATGTTCCAAAATTGGTAACTTAATTATCACATATGGAAGCACAAAACATTTTGGATCCTACCCAGCCAGCAAATCCATACTATCAATCCATACACTTCTGCACACATAAACCGCTATCAGATAGGAAAATGGAACCTTGCGTCTTAAAATATACATGATACTGCTTGTCCTTTGCCTGATGCCCCCTGCAGGGTGCTTCCCTGTGGCATACTTAGCCCTGTGGCAGATTAAAGATGGATGTTGAGGGTTTACACTCTTTCACATGCCGCTAGAATTCAATAGGGTCGTTTAGCCAAACTTCCCCGGGAAAAGGCCATTTTCTCGGGTGAAATATATAGATGTCTTATGTCGCCTGATGGCTAAAACCTCCTATTGAATTCTAGCCTCATGAAACCAAACCAAAACAAACCCTTCTCAGATGAAAATATAAGTAGGACAACCCAGAGTTGTAAGGACCCTGTTAGCAAAAATTGGTCTGGCTTCTGATGGTCCATTTATGACCACTTTGGCATTCCATCTGAGAAATTTCTGGTGGCTTGCAGATGTTCTGCTGAGTGGAAAATAAATTTGAATTGAATCAAAAGGCATGATGCTGACTGGTTTAAATCTGCCTACCTATCATGCACTTCTGCAAATTCTCGGATCCCAGGCAGCTCTCCCGTTGGCCATGATGGCTGCTTGCAAACCACAGATATTGCTAACTGAATTAAAATGCACTCTTTTACCTGTCATGAATCTTATAAAATTTTATGAGTTTGTCTTTGCAGTCGGTAAGTTTTTTTAATTGGTCATCCTTAGGATTTACAAGAATCATAAGCCGTCAATTCTTTCAGCTGGGAGGGGGGTTCCATGAATGGTGATTCGGGGACAGGGGGACATTTATTCCCCAAAACATTTGAGAAACCTGCCTATTGAATATGATTATTGTCACATGAGTATTTATGAAAAACAGGTAATGCCAACCCCCTCCGATACCCACATTGAGAACAAAGCACTGCCATAGAAATCGCTTCATCCAAAATTGTCAATATAAGCTTTTGTTGCCAAAAATTTTTGAATTGGAGCTAAAATTGGCAATTTTTTTTTCAACATGGGGGCTGCACAAACATCCCCAACCCCTTCTCCTCCTTGTACTGTACACTTGTGCCAAAAAATTGATTCATCTTTAAGAAACATTTGCACTGGTTCTATTGAATTTGCTTATATCTTGTAGCTCAGTTAGCCAATAGAGTATGCTGTTTTCGTGTGGATGACTATGCATTTATAAGGCCCCATGTGACATCACAGAGGTATGTCAGAAACATGAAATCATAGAATTGTTCATTTTCAAAGAAAAGGTAAACTTGACCTTTTTAAATGACAGGAAGCACAAATTTGACAATGTTGCACTTTGTCATTTTGACGGGGAACTTTGGCTGAGTGGTAGCATATGGGTCATAATGTCAAACAAAAGTATGTCAGGGGAAGTTCCCCATCAGTAAAAAATGCCTCCCTTACCTGCGGTTCCAGTGTTTCCACAAGACATAACTGAAAGGTGGTTTCCACAAACTTATCAAGACCCATTTCCTGTACTGTATGATATGGTCATTGTCAATGTTGCTTAACTAATGAGCATCAAAAAAGATAAAACAAAAAGGGAATGAAAAGGGGGTTTCTATCTGGTGTGAACGGAAGAGGTTTGTCCTTCAAATGCCACATTGAAACCTCTCTCCTATTTCCCTGTTTCGCTTCGTATCGGCCATTTTTGAACCATTCAACGTGCCGTTAGGTCCTAACCATTAGGGTCTTCCTCCCCCCCTTGCCCATATGGCCATGCATGACCAGATAGTATTTTAAGTCAGACAATGTGATCATAGTCCTATATTTTGACACCTATATTTGGAAATCTCTATGTTCAGACACCTCTACATTCAGAAAAATTCATTACATTCCAACACCTCATTTTTCACACCACTATATTCCAACATCTCCCAAATGAACTAAGGGGTGTGGGAACATTGGGGTTCCAGAATATAGGGCAGTGACTGTGATTACGCCCACCAATCAGGAGAAGGGACTGAAATATTCTATTCAATTTTTTATAAGTACCTCCAAATAAGTAGGTGGTCTTTTCTTCTTTCTCTTGCAGGGGTGCAGCAGTCAACGCCCAAAATGCCAATCAAGACACACCTCTTCACCTGGCAGCATACAGAGGTTACTATCAGATCTGTCTTCTCCTCTTAGCGTATAATGCCAGCTTGAATCTTCAGAATTTCAAAGGAAAAACCCCGTACCAAGAGGCAGTAGAAGCAGGGCACACCAAAATTGTTAAAATTCTTGCAAGTGAGTTTACATGACAATTAGATTTGGGATAAGGGGGTTCCTATAATAGTTGGTAAAGGATGTATTAGCTGAGGTACTGTAGGCGGCATGTTAGTGGAAATTTTTTCTTTGTACTGTACTTCTTATTTTATTCCACCCAAGCAAAAGAGTGATAAACAGCTGACAAAAAGACAGTTTAGCAATTGTTCTAAGTTTTTGTGTTCCATCCCCCCCCCCCCACCTACCAGCCTTTGTGTATATTAGATGCTGTCATCAGATACCCGCTTCCCCACCTGCAGACAGGCATTTGTTTCACTCCGTAAGGTACAGTGTTTTGACAATTGTTATATTCTGTTTCGCTTTGCACCCAAAGAAGAAATTAGAAACTTGAATGGTAAGAGCATTGTTTCCAAAGTTAATTAGTAAACCCTGATATCCTTATATAATTTGTAACAACACTTTGATGACTAAAGTGTTTAAACCATACAGCATATGTATTAACTTTTTGGTTTATACCCTCACAATACTGAATGTACCACCTGAAATTTAAAAATTGGGGACAAAAGAGGAAAGATGTGAAAAATTTAGCGGAAGTGTCAAATTGAGTTTTGTGTGACTGGTCAATATTCAATATTTGGAGGGCCATGCACGACAATAGATCTTCAATTTGCATGTGTCCCTCGCATTGGCAGTTTAAAAAACTTAAATGGCATTTGCTCAGGACTAACTATCCTCCCAGAACATGGAAATATAGGGTAGAAGGGCTGAAGGGGGGCTGCAGCCCCCAAAACCTTGCTTATTTGTGCTGACTTCAGTTCCTTAATCAGGCAGAGATTATGCCCTGGGTGGGATTTGGAGTTGGGCAAACAGTCACTTCCCCTCCAGGAGAAAGAGTCCCATACGACCATGCCCTAGAAGCCTTACCCCTCACCCCCTCACCCCTTACCCACTTTAGAACTACAAGTAAGATGATTTTTACAAGAATGAGGTACTGGAGTTATATTCAAAATCTAGATTTCAATATACATGTACCCATATTAGATTTGAAAAAGGTGTCATCCAGTTTAGCATCAAATTTCCTGCTAGTTTAGCAGACTCTTTGTAAATGTCCTTGTTTGCTTTGGTGGGTCTGCCATTTAATTCAACAAAATTTGACCAGCTGTAAAGACACTTTACCAGAGTTTTTTTTAGATTTCCATGCCTTTGTTAATTTGAAGGGGTATTTCCAATGGAATTTCCCATTAGCAAGGTTTCATATTAGGTCCAAAGTTTGGGTCTGGAGGCAACTCTCATCCTTACAATCTGATGTATTAAACCTTGAAAAGAAGTTTTTGCAAAGAAAATTCATTGTTGTGTGCATTTAGATAAGAATAGGCTTGAATCCTACCATGCAAGTCCTTCAAAGCTTTGGAAATTCCCTGCCACCTAAATAGCCTTGAAAGGCCTGTATGTGGAAACAGATTATTGAAAAAAATGGGACTATGAGCTGTATCAAATAAAGATTAATTTTAGAAGTTTAGAAATAAGTTACAAATTATAGTCACATGATTTGAAAATACTGTAGGATAAATAGCCATTCCTAAAGTTGTGTAAAATTCAAATTGAAAGGACTGCATTCTTCCTGTATAAGGAGCAGAAGCAGTGGCACCCAACCCAAAAAAGGCATTTTGCTGAAGCAACTGCTAAATCTTACAATTTCCTGCTTATTTCTCTTTTGTGTATCTTTCATAATATTTTAGGACTTTACAGGCGCGTAGCCAGGATTGTGTCATGGGGAGCATTTTGATTTCTTGGGGGGGGTTGGGGGCATGACATGAGGGAAAAGTCTAAGGATGGAGCGGAAAAAACTGCTATTTTACATGAGAGGAAACTCTCCTAGGAAACTCCCCTTAGCTCATTTGCAAAAACTGAAGTACCCAAGCAGAAAAAAAATAAATCCTGAGAGCTATCACTGCTTTTGTATACAGTGTCATAGAAGAATAGGAACACAATGCCTTTATTGTGCTGGTCACTGGACATTTCCTGAGTAGCTTCATGGATCAATGCACACACACAATACTCCATTGAAATTGACTTAATTCATCTTTCCTGCCATGTGCCTGCTATGGCGGGTACCAAATTTGAAAAGTAGCTAAGGGGCTTTTCCTAGCATGAGGTGGTTTTTGCATTGCAAGGCTGGCCCATGGGGGGGGGGGTTCTAACCCCCCAAACCACCCCATGGCTACACTACTGGGACTTTAATATTGCTTGTTCAAGGTAATCAAGCAGCAACTCCTAGTTAGTTTCACATTTAAGGAGAAAAACTTTTGTCACATGATTCTAAAGAGCCAATCATGGAAGAGGACAGTCTGCTACACTAATTCAAGTTAGGATGGCTGCATTTCCCCTTTAGATGAAAAGGGAAGTTGCTAAATCATTGTATGAACTGTGACTACTCAGAATCTTGGTGGCATAGATATAAAAGAAAGTTGCAAACCCTTTCAAGACAGGTGTCAAATAAAGGAAATAATAAATGAATGACACGTGCAAAACCATGTGTCATTGAGGATGACTTTCAAGTTCTTGGCAAACATAATCAAAGATTACGTGAGCAATTTAATGATTACATTTTCAATGGAAATTTTCCATATTTTTCCCTGATATTTTTCAAGTGCTTTTAGTCTCAAATTATGCAAAATTTAGATATTTTAGTATTTAATAAGGAAGCATAGTGGCCAGCTTTCCAAGTAGTGATTCTAAATTATTGTGGGATAGGCTTTTTGTATGTACTTTCCTCATGTCATTGACATTTTACAATTGTCAAAAATGAGGCTCACCAAAAGTCTGTCCCACAATGCTTTGAAATTGCTATATAGAAACTGGCACAGATCCAAAGGAGGGGTTTAACTCAGCCCTCCCTTTTTTTGGCACATCAACAATAAAACATTTGGGGAATTAGCAGTGCAACTCCCTCACACCCCTGCTTTCTTTTTGGTCAGCTCCCCTTTATTTAGAATGTCTGAGAAAAGGATCCATGCTGTTGTAAAAATACATTTTTGTATTTGATAATTTTAAGTTACGACTTGTTTTAAGTCCCTCCCATTGTTTTACTTCCACAGATAGCACAAAGGGTAGCACATTTCCATTGGAGAACAAGTCTATCAGTGAGTTGTACAGAAGTAAATTTACAGCACCAACACATAACGGAAGCAGTTTCCCTCAGGGAGGATATGAACATCTTTACACTGAGAGGCAGCATTCAGATCCTAGAAACGATGTCAGGTAAGCCATTCTACCCTATCCCCTTTAACCCTTTCCCCTGCTTTCTCAAATTCGCATTTGCTACCCTCGGGCTTGGTCCTTCTCCCTTCCTAACCTTTCTTCTTCTTTCAATTTACCATTTCATCCTTCTTGTCATCATGTCATTGTTAAGTGAAACTGAATACAGAATCAAAAGAGACAGGGACATTCCCTTAAAAGGCATAATCCTCTCACCCCAAACAGTTCCAATTCTCTTAACCTAGCCACTTAAGCCCCTCCCACAATTGTCTGAAATCCATCCTCATCCAGACACAACCTCAGTTTATTGCTAAAGGGTGGATATACAAAACCCCAGTGTGTAATCAAAACATATTAGCACAGTAAATGCTGTGTAATATGAGCTTCAGTACTCTACATTTTTTGAACTGCTGTCAATCAAAGAACTTTGCCAGTTGAGAACTTCTGTGGACTACTACAAAAACTGTAGTTTGGGGTGAGAAGAATTTAGGCATTTACATCTTGAAGATGGAAGGTAGTGATGGGGTTGGGCCAGAGGGATTGTGGAGTTCATATACAAGCTGTTTATTTGGATGAAACGATAATTGTTTGGTTTGCATGGAGGGACATTTTGATTTGAAAGCTTCATTTGAATAAATCTTGACCATTGAGTAAGTTGTATATGAGGGCATGCTTGGAAGAAACTCTAACATTTCCATTGTTTTGCAAATTTTTCCTTGTTTTTGTGAATGAAGTCTGTTCCTTTGTTTGAAATATTTTATTGTTCTTAAAAATTATTTTTAGGGGGGTAGGGTGTAAGCCTTTGCATTTGAAAAAATATCTACCAAAATTATATTTAATCTTGAAACAATTCTCAACAAAGTAAGTGTGCATGCAATCAAGTTTTTTTTCTTCTTTTTGCATGCAATAGTACTTCTTTGTTTTAAATAATCATTAGAGTTGTTTTCTTGTTAACAATGACGTGTGTCTTTCTTTCTTTCTTCCAGCTATTCAGCGCCACTCCCGAGCATGATAGACGAGAGGGTTGGCAATGGTTATTCAGGGTGTCACTCATTTCCTAATCTCAATATGCTACCAACCTTTCCAACAAATCTGAATGAAAACACACAGAATTTAACAAAATATAATCCCACAATTACCAAACTTACTGACTCATCTTCAAATCCCCATCCGCCATTGGACAGAGAAGTGCGTCTACATCTCAATAATTATAATCCGTTGCCGTCTGTTCCAAGCATTCATGTTCAACAAGAAAATGATAGAGACCTTTTTGCAAAAATTGAAGATTTAGAACTAAGACTAGCAACTTCAGAATCAATAGCTGCTTCTTTAGAAAGTGATAATGATTTTCTGAGGCAACAGAATGAATCTTTACGAGAACAAATTTCATCTCATGTTTGTAACGAGATTCATAACGGTGCAGGAAACTCCAACATGCTTTTAGGAAATTCAGACCGGGTAAATGTACAGCAATTAAAAGAGGAGCTTAAAAACGAGCATGAATTAAGACTCGCTGCAGAGGCAAGATCGAGACAGGCTATGAAAGATATGTTTACGTTACGCATGAAATTAGATCAGCTGCTGGCTTCTGATCCGGACTCGCACACGAGCGTTAATGGTTTTTCAGATGACTCTTATTCAAATGAAACAGAGAAGGGTACATCTTGACGACTAAAGAAGTTTGATTTGAATGTGAACAATGTAACAAAGAAAGCAATTGACAGGAAACTTGCTTTAATGAATGAGGAATTGATGAGGCAATCACAATCGTGAAGTTTTTTATGATTGGTCGGTGGAATGAGTGATGACAGGAGATGTTGCATGGAGACTGAGAAGATGTGGAAAAAGGAGGATGCTGCTGTGTAGGTGTCCAGTATGCAGGAATCTATAATGGCCCTGAAGAAGGCTCAGAATTATGTCTTTGGGTGGCAGAGTGCATGGTCTATTCCACCTGCTGTGCACCAGTATAATCCACATGTGCATTGGACTCATGCAAATCCCACTAGATGTTTGTGGGGTTTTCTCCAGGTACTCCTACTTTCCTCCCAGTTGGCACAGGCTTGTCACTTACATCAGTTTACCCAGTGGAAGAAGTTGGTTTCATTCTGGACTGAGCCATTCTTGGATGGACCAGTTGACTAGCTGACTTTCCCCTTTTTTTGCTCAGAAATGTATGAATTGAAGGACGGACAGATCGAAGAAGGATCAATGGTCTGAAGAAAGCCCCAAACAGGAAGAAGAAAGTTATGCAAAAAATTGAGGTGGTGTCGAAGTGTTTGTTGTTGTGAAATTTGTAAACAATGATGAAACTTTATATTTTGTATGAAACTATTGAGTGAAAAATGCTTGGAAGAAATAAGTGCAAATAATAAAAAAAATAACTATCTCATTAGAAAGCTTTACAGGGTTGTATGACAATCGTTTTGTAATTAAGTTGATAAAATGTTTGAATAGTCGTGAAAAAGTGATAAAGTTAGAAAGACGTACCCACAGAGAGGGGGGGATAAAGGAAGTTTTCAAGAAAACATTGAAACTCAAGAAAGATAAATTGTTCACACAGTTAGATCGAGAATTTCTTAAAAGGGGGGCGAACGGCTTATGAGGGTTGCAACTATGCATGTTTAGTAATGTACAAATCCTTGGTGGGTGGGGGGTCTAGGGAAACATGAAATTTAGACACATGGTGGTTCCTGGCATGGGTCAATCAAAATAAGCATTCATATTGTTCAACCCCCTTTCCCAAAAAGAGTGGAGCCAAAAGTAGGGGCCATAGGGAAGGGTAGGAAAATCTTCCATCTGATTCCATGCCAGGCTCACTGGATAAAAAAAAAAAAAAAATGTTTTTCAGTGATCATGGGTCATTTGAGTTGGTGAATGTTTGAATGACTGAACTTTTCAGAAAAGTAAATGCCAGCAATTTTGTTGAAAAGAGAAGGAAAGCTTGGAGGGATTATCTTATTGGATGGAGGATTAGATATCTCATCATAATAATTGGCAGAGTTGTTAGAGAGCCATGTGGCAATTGAGTTGATAAAGTTTTCAAATTTATTAAAATAAAGGAAAGAAAAGGGAAAGATTCTCACAGGTATTCAAACATATCTTTTTAACTTGCATGAAGCAATTTTTGGAAAGTATTATCAATAAATGAGTTTATACCTTGATGTAATGAAGTTAATGTGCACAATTAATTCACAAAATATTAATGTCAATACTGAAAAATTACTTCGGTATTGTCATATATCATTACTTTATCCAACATTGTTAGAAGCATCGTTGTGAAAATTCTTTTGAGAATCTATACGAAATTTTAAATTATTTTAGTCACAACTTTTGAAACTAATCAAAATTGTTTATTCCCATATTGTAAAAATGGGAGAGGAATATAATCTTTATTTGTGAGTAATAATACATAACTGTATGTTTAGCATGCTTTGCATTGAATAAGATTACCCCAGAATCATAAGGCCTGTAGTCAAGGGGGACAAAACCCAGAAAATTGTTTTGCCTCAAATGAAGTTTCAAGTTACCCTTGACATAGTCATTTTCCACACATTTGCCCACCCCTGAAATATTTTGGTCCTCCCCTTCTATGTTACCCCCTCCCCAGTGGTGGTTCTATGTGAGGAAAGAAAGGGCATTTTCCCACTGACCCCCTCCCCCCCCCCAGGTTTCATCTTGCCAGCCACTTACCAGCCCCCAAGTTAGGTCAGTTAGGATCTGGGTTAACCAAAAAAAGAATAATAATCTACCTCTCCAGAGATTTAATTTATCATCCATATACATGTTAAAAGCTCATAGCTTCCAGGGACTCCCCCACCCATTGACCCCCACCTCCAGGAAAAAGTGCCAGTGGTGGTTCTATGTGAGGAAAGAGAGGGCATTTTCCCACTGACCCCCCCCCCCCCCCCCCAGGTTTCGACTTGCCAGCCACTTACCAGCCCCCAAGTTAGGTCAGTTAGGATCTGGGTTAACCAAAAAAAGAATAATAATCTACCTCTCCAGAGATTTAATTTATCATCCATATACATGCCAAAAGCTCATAGCTTCCAGGGACTCCCCCACCCCTTGACCCCCACCTCCAGGAAAGAGTGCTTCGGGCTCAGTTTCTCACTGCACCCAATATTTTTTGTCCCCCCAATGTTATCCTTTGCCCTTATTTTTCCCCCAATTTAGACATTCTGGTGTTGCCACTGCTTCCTCCCCCCCCCCCCTTCAGACCCTGTCTGGCTACAGACTTTCGCCAGGCTACCAGTTTCCTTTGAAGGCGGCCCTGTCGACCCCTGTTGTGCCTATTGGAAAGGACGTCTCTGTTTTTTTAAATTATATGAACATTTCTTGGGCCCATATTTCTTGAAACATTTACCAAGGAGCTATCAGGGTCTTGGTTGGGAAACTAAAATTCTTAACTATGCATTTGGAAACTGAAATGGTGTTCATGAAATCTTACCAAAAGCCACATTAAGAGGTTTAGAATGTGACTGATAGGAGAAATGTTTGAACGAATAAGTTTGTTAACTTGCAGGGGTCGTAAAGGTCCTGGAATCCTGGAAAATCGGGGGTAGATGGAATTTTAGTTTCCAGATCTGGAAGGTCAGGGAAAATGGACACTTTCTCAAAGGTCGGAGGAAAATCAGGGAATTTAGGACTTATCGTTCTAATTTTCTTAATGATCAGATACATTATTATGTGGAAAAGTAAAGAAGTATGGGGTCTGCGTTTAAAGATTTTGGCAATATCAGTTATCATAAAGTCATAGAATTTTGTGATTTTGAATGGTAACGTTTCATAAATATAAATTGTGGTAGATAAAATAACCCAGAAGCAGACCTGTGTGTAACCAAACAGTTATTTTTTTCAGCAGGGTAAGATAAAAAATTAAAACTTAAAATGATAGTCATGATGCTAAATATTGTAGGATTTTTGCTGTAAACAGATTACTTTTCTTCACAACTGTTTCAAATGCAAGTGTGCATGACACTGCCAAAGACAGGATTACTTGAAAATTGGATGATATTTTGTGCAGGAAGTTAAGAACTAATCATGACTTGAAGAATTGACCTTTTCTTTCCAAAATACAAGCCTTATTGAATTTTTTAGCTACATGCCATGTTCTTGTGCCCAGATAATTGAGAGAAAACACCTGAGGAGAAAGAAAAAAAAAGAAAACCTAAAAAACCGTTATATCGAACTCTATTGTCATTTTTTGCGATTTATTTCTTTTGTTTTTTGTTATGATATTCAAGACAATAGTCAAAGGGGGGGGGGGAACCCCCAACCAAATCGTGTTCTTCCCCTTGGTGGCTGCTATTGATTTTAAGCTTTTTTAAACATCTTGCCTTCTTGAAAAATGTTTGGTCCCCACAAACCTTTTCCAGGGGCACAATTTCTTTATTCTCTTTATCTCTCCTTGACTAGTATGTACTTTAAAATTTTCCGCGGCGAGGGCTCGGCTTTCTTGTAATGGGGGCCCATACCACGTACCGTAGCTATGCCACCATGCAGAGGCCGACCAAATCATATGGGGACACTTCACATGAAAGGGGGTAATATTGAGGGGCCTCACACTTAGCACGTGATCACATACCGAGTCTATCTGCCTTAGAAGCAAACCTAGAAAGACTGGGACATACAGTGTGAAACTAAGTTTCTCAGATAGCCTGACAATGTTTGGCGGGATGTGACTGCGTGGTGTTTACAGAACACTCCTAGTTTACCACGTTTATTATGGGAATCTGTCATGAGGTCTAGAGAGAACTACGGTAGTTGTAACGAGTCATGACACGAGTCACTGATTTTCCAAAAGGGAAATGACTCTCCTATTAGAAATGGTGCAGTGACTCGAATCCCTGACTTGGTTCGCGTCACATGAAAAGTAGCAAATGACCCGACCGGGCAGCAAAATTGGGTGATTTCTGCAGTTACGACTCTGCATGTAGATTTTTTAAAGGACGTACTTGGTAAACGGTGATGTGTACATAGATCCAATGCACCTAAGTAGCTAGGATGTAAGTTAAAAAGAACTCGCCTGAATTGCTTCCGTCCTTTCAGTTACATCCTTTTCATATCTAAGTCAATTGTTAAAAGAACGAAAAAAGAGGCAACCGAGTCACAAAAGACCGGCTTTTAAATTCTCAAACTAGTTCCGTATCCGGGATATCTCGAAAACGGGGCCTGAATGGGGTCGACGAACAAATGACCCAACATATAAGAATTACAGGGTATACGGGTTCTATGATTTGAATAACATGATTCCAAATTTGCTGGGAAGCCATAAGTCCTTTGTATATACCAAAACATATCGTACTTTCAAAATGTAATGCAGGACGCGTAAGACCCACACTACTGCACTTATCAACAGGACTGTATCCGAGTCAAGATAACATCGTTCCTAGTCAATTCCGGTTCCAGTGGTCATCATCCCGGGTCGATACCAAGTCCATTTAACCCGAATTTGAACTTATTTCTGTTCCAGTGGCCACCATTCTGGTTAAATTTTAAATCGAGCTAACCGGTTTCGAACCAAAGCCGACTCAAGTCACCATCCCAGGTCGATTGCGAGTCCAACTTCGAACAAATTTCAATTACAGTGGCTTCCATCCCGGACCAATTCGTAGTCCTGATATCTCGATTTCGAACCAATCCCGAATCGAGTGCCCTTAATTCCCGACCAATTTCGATTTGGGCCTTTCAGTTTGACAATGTATAGTCTGTATAATACGAATGATTTTCACACCATTTCTCGATTGATTGTCTTAAAAAATTTGTTAATTTTGCAGTCTGTTCTGGTTTGCAATTAAAGTGTAAGCTGTATGTAGTCGATTAGGTGGGAACATGCAACAGTGCTGTAGTCGAGTCCGGAGAGTCCGATTCATGAGTCCGGCAATTTTCAACTTTCAAGGACTGGAGTCCGGACTCGGACTCAAGTCAATGTACTTTCTCAATGGGGAAAAATCAACTTCTCTGGTCCAGTCCTTCAAGTTCTGAAATCACAAGTCAGAGACTGGACTCGACTACAGCTCTGACATTCAAGTATCAAGTGCACCAGGCACGGACGTCTTGCTTTTGGAGCCAGTGAGAAAGGCAACAAGCCGAGCCCAAATTTTGTAAATGGTATCATAAAATTACATCTTTAAAACATTTGAAAATCCTCCCAAAATCGAAAAAAATGAAAAACTAATGCTCACTTCAAATACAGTCACAACAGGGGCGTAGATCCCGGGGCAGGGGCGAGTTGCAATTTTGTCCCCCTTCCGATGAATATATTAGGGGATATATCGTTTTGCTCCCTATAATTCAGGCAAACATAGCGTTTTGCCCACAATAAATTCTGGCAACAGGTAGAATAGACAAAACTCAGGATCTCATTACGGTTTACAGATGACTTCATCAAGAAACTTTGATTTCAGCCTATTAAAATAGTACTAATGCACTTATAATACACCATCTATTAGTTTTGTGCATATGAGTGGCAATGTGAGTGTACACATGTGTTTGTGCACATACGTTTGCGCTGGCGTTTGTTTGGGCAGATTACTTACGCTTATAGACGAATCCGGTCCGGAACAAGCCCTCGGGGCGGACGAATTTTTTCGTCCAGCTCATCGCTACGAAAAAAATGGAGGGCGGCAGCCTAAACGGGGCTGCGGCTACAGAGGCGCTACGCAGGCTAGTCCGGAACATGATCCAGGGTTTCGGCGACTGTTGGAAAATTTTTGCCCCCCCCCCCCCTCTAAAAATCAGATCGTTTCCACCAAGTCACAACCATTGTTATGATGGCAATGTAACCTGTTAAATAATTGGTTCGTTATCACACATATTGGAGTTATTGCCCCCACCCCATACCCCAATTTTGTCCCCAAATTATTTATGCACGACGCCCCTAGAACTAAGGTTAATCTTTGCGTTACGTTTTTATTATTTTTTATTTTGTTTTATTTATTTATTTTTTATTTTTTTATTTTTTTGACTCGACAAAAGTCGGAGCCAACTTTCCAAGTCCAAATTCAGCTACAGCCTCCTGTTTCAGCGTCAGTACTGATTGTGACTCGGAGATATTTCATTCCTGTCCAACAACGATTCGAGTGTAAAGGGACCCAGGACTAGTGCGAGGCCGTGCTGTGATGTTAACTTATGATTTTCGAAGTACAATAAATAAATTTAACCTATTCTTACTATTTTTTTCACAATATTAGACTGAAATTAAATTTGCTAAGTATTCCATACACAAGTTTCTTAATGTAGACAAAATCTCCACACAACAAATATTACTCAGTAAGCCTTGCTCAAATTAAGAATAAAATTATCAGATGTAACTTATTTGAAAATTGACAGCCCTTGTCTAGTGCATAAACTCTTACTCCGCCAAGAGAACATTCAAGTTTGTCATTGTATGTGTGTGTCTTTTGTTGTCGTTAGGTGGGACTTACTGAGTAATTAGGAACAAAATATCAACTTGGAGTGAATAAAGGAAACAGGGTCTAAGGAAATGCATCAGAGAGGGTGTAGGAACTTTGACTGTCAAACTTTCGCAGGCCTAAAATACACTGTGATAACCCCCACCCACCCCACTCTGTCCCCTTCCCTTTCTAAATACTACAGGAGATGTACCACAAACTATATTACCCTATCTGGTCGGTTCGTTGGGCGTCGCGGGTGCGGTTGTGTCGAGATAACCAAGTTCGGGGGAAAATCTTGATGGGGCCATTTTCAAATTCCTCCCATGATGCTTTGCAATCCTCCTCTCAAATTTTATAACTTAGATCAACCAGGATCAATTTCCTGGAAATTTTTGGTCGACGGTCCTCAACGAAATCAGTCCAGTTCTCTGCATGAAAAGAATACAGTTCGACAATTTTTGAAAAAAAAGAAAAACAAAACGTAAGTTTCCAATTGTTCAGTACTAATAGGGAATTGTGTATTCCTACACTCTAAAAAACATCTAGTCAAATGGGGCACGAATAGGACTATTGTCAAATACTTCAGAATCGTTTCAAAATTGACTAGAAATTGTTAAAAAAGAATCTATTTGCTTCATTTGTGAGTCTAATCTTGTCAAATATTTGAAAAGATTCCGGTTCGTGCCCCATCGATCGATAAGATTCTAGTCAAATTTGACTAGATTTTTTTTTAGAGTGAAGATAGACGCAATGTTCGTTCTAATGCCAGTTCCTAAATTTAGTCAGTTCACTAAAATTATTCCTTCGAAGTTGAGTTGTCATGACTTTTTTCTCTGGCAGCTCCCTGTTTTCTTTTTTTTTTTTAGGTCCTCCGACCCTCTGACAAAGGGCTGTTCGGCAAAACCAGAACTTTCACTACTTCCTGAAGAAGCTATTACGTCCACTGAAGGACAAAACGTGACCAACCATACGGCCCTGAGACCATTCGACCTTCGAAGTGTCGTTATTACATGTTTCTGCGTACACTGATCGCCGAATACTTAGCGGCTTGTTTATTTAACTTTGGCCTATGTTTTATCAATCTTAAATACTGAAATAACGGAACTCGATTTAGGATAACCTGTGTCGTTAAACATCACTGTTTTCTTCAAAGAACACATTGAAGATATATTTATTGCAACTGAACCAGACAAAGCCTTACGTTTTCTCTGTTTGTTGTATATCTATCTGTCTGTCTCTGTCTGTCTTTCTGTCTGTCACATTCTGTCGGTGTTGTACTCCCTTTTCCATTTTTCTGCTCTTTTCAAATCCAATCGTTGAGTTGTCTTTTTCTTCTAATTTCTTATTTCTCATTTAGGATATAAGTTTGTTGTAACGTATTGAATCTTAAGTTATATTTAGTAGTATTACGTCAGACTTGAACGTTTTTTCCCTGAAAATGTTTCATCTGTCCCATAAATATTTGATTATGCTTCTTCAGCAAGACTGACGGAACCAAAAAATGTAGTCGCTGACCCTGCCTGTTTCAGTAGCTTATTTGTCCAGTCAATGTTTGATTTTAAATTTTCTGCTGTATCAGGCTCATTTCTCTTCTCCGTCCTTCCCTCATCTGGCAACAATCCATCCCCACTTTGTTTCATTTTCTTTCCTTCTACACAAACCTTACTTTCCCCAACTTCATTTCGAAGAATTGTCTTGGTAGTTGAAATCCGGTTGTTCTACTAAGTTGACAGCCATGCAATAAGCTCCAAAGTTGAAAGTTTCAGTGAGGACGCTGTTTTTAAATATTAATACCGCAGTTAACACATACGGGCAAGACACAGGCAGTCTGTAATAGAAACGTGCTGACTAGATGCACCTGTTTCTTGTTATGGGTGCACTTTCTACGACTCAGCTAGATAACCTCGAAGTTCTGTAAGACTTAATTGCAACGGCTTGCCTGTTCAGGAAAGCGCGATTGACATGCAACATAATGCATACGTTCTAGAACGTTATAAGTAAATCTTGTTCGTTGTCTTGGACTTAATGTAGATCTATGAGATTTATAACATGACATACCCCACTTAAACTAGAGCATGATTGGGTGTGAAAACAGATATATTACAGTATATTATATACAGTTAGTGCAACATATGATAGGTGCATGAATGTACAGTGCGGACGTTGCAGGGCCTTTGCAATTTACTTATATGGGGTTGAACTTTGTAATTTATCCTTAAAATACTGTGAGATCTTACAATTCTGTCGTTATCGGTGACAATGTAATTACTTTGTATTATCATTGATCAATTTAACGCAACTCAAATTTCGAATATGCCTTGTGAGCAAAATTTTTCCCCCAAAAAATCGCTCGAACAGTGCTAAAACAGGCGAACCGTCAAATTTAGTGCTTAGGTATACAAAAAGTACTTTTTTAATAAAAGCTTATAGAAAAAATCTTGATAACAGCTAGTTGAAACCCAACGGACACAACCTCAATCACTTCAGGGCTACTTGCGTGTCAAAAGAACAGATTCTCTTTAGTAACAGGGGGTCAAAGTGACCAAACAATAAGAACAAAAGGACTTGTCAATCAAAGTTTGAAAGATGAATGGACTAAAATATTTTCAAGTTACTATTGTTCGACAAATATGTAAGTGTGTCCTTTTTTTTTTTCTTTTTTTTTTCTTTTTTTTTTTTGAACACCGATATATGATGGCAGACTTCTTTAATTCAGACCGGGGACTGCATTATAATGCCCTTCATCGGACTGAAATGACTTCATTTCGAAATATTATTTTACAAGGGATCTACCCAATATTTCCAGGGTTCAATGTACCCAGGGTTCGATGTTTCCCGTTTTCGTATATGATGATTTGACGTTGATAACAAGGTTCATTATTCCCGGGGTTTGATGTTCCCAGAAGTGCGGATGTTCCGAAGATACGCGAACAGAAAACCCTGGGAACAATGACATAGCCCCGATTTTACAAACGTCACTTAATGCAGGGCTAGCTCAATAAATACCGCCCGACGGTCCAGCCAAGACAAAATTAAAGTAAAATTAAAGTGACTTAGAATCGTAGCCCTTCGGGCAGGTATTCCAGGGAAGTCTTCTCTAAAACGTGTTTAGGGGCTTAGATTACACAGAAAATTTGTTCCAATTAAGTTACGTTAAAGTGTACCTCAAGTAAAAAAATAAAAAATATGTATTAAACATCATGAAATATGAATTCTAATAGTCTAACTCCCACTCTTCATAGGACAATCCTTGAGCTAAGATATTAAATTTTGAAGTTTATTCTCTCAAATTAAAATGGTACATTGCGCAATAATTTGTGATGTTGTTATACTACTCAAAATACATTCTTTATATTTCTTTGTTTTTCTGAAAGTTACCGCAACTTGTACCAAGGTGTGATAGCACTCTTATGGGGTGATGTAATAAATTAAGCCCTTTCTGTGCAAATGCAATGCAAGCAAACAGAAAAAGCTCAAGGTTATAAAAACATTTTTAATTTTAAAGGGAAACAATGCAGGTAATGTGAGTTGTACAACAAGAAAGTCACAAATTCTTGTTCAATGGGCTAATTTGTTTAAGGTGAATAAATTTCAACATTTAGTATCTCGGCTCAAGAATATCTTACGAGGATGGGAGCTGGACCATTGGGATTCACTTTCCATGCTGTTGAATACCGGTATATATTTTTGAATTTTGGGACTTGAGGTTCACTTTAAATTCCATGTAAGAGAAATTCATTTCCCACGTAAAAGAAGTAGAATCGTCCACGCCAATGGTGCGTGTTCATTGACGCTATATACACATAGTTCTATTATCACACATATCTGGATATAGCTCGAACGGAAGAAATTATCCATCTTTTTAGTCAAACTAAAGTATAAACCGGCATCACAGTTCACAATATTAGATAATGTATGTCCTGGGGCCCGTTCCACAAAGAGTTACGCACAATCTTAAGTATGATTTACTGTTGACTTAGTTATGGGGAATCAAACTTAAGATTGTTCGTAAGTCTTTGTGGAATGGGACCTAGAAATGTTTTTTTTATAATGTTCTCGTTTGGCATGACTTACATTTTATCCTCAAAATTAAGCGCCAGTGAGGCGGGAGACCAAAATAAATAATATATAATATATATAGCATAGTCTATACAGTTTAAAGCGCGCGAAAATGTGCTAGGATCAGTCCTCCCTACATTCAGTCCCTGAAAGGGCCAAACCTCTCACTCCAAACTACAATTTTGGTACGGGGGTACCGAAATTCTCGATTGGCTCAGCTCTTTGATTGACAGCTAATTCAAACAATGCAGAGGACCAAAGTTTATATTACACAGCATGAACTGTACTGAGAGTTTTTTTATTATATATAAATTGAGGTTTTTTTACTCACCTTGAAGCAATAAACTGAGATTGTATCTGAATAAGCATGAATTTCAGACAATTGTGGGAGGGGCTTAAGTAAGATGGTTAGGAGAATTGGTTCTGTTTGGGGTGATAGAACTGGACCTTTATCTTCCATCACCCAGTCAAGAGGAGATCCTAGTCTGGTTTTGTTTTATGTGTGTGTTTGTTTGCTTGTTTGTTTGTTTGTTTGTTTTAAATATAACCCTAAGAAAAGGAGCTTAACCTTAAATGCGTGCCTATATGTGTCGAAACAATAAGGCGAAGAGTTTAACCGGCGGAGCTCGTGTGGCTTTCTGTCCAGTGTATCGCTACCAAAAAAGCAAGCAAAAAACTAACGGAGTCGGCAGTCAACGGGTCGACATTCACGAAGGTGCACGGGCTAATAAGAGCTTGGCTGTTCACTGGTTGCTTATTGGCAGCAAAACAACAAAGAATGCCGTTTTTGTTTATTGTGAGTGTAAAAATAGAGTTAAAAGATCAAAAACAAAAGTATTCTGTTACTGCAATCAGTTGATGACAACCCTTGGCAAATCAAAAGTTCCGTTAGGCAGGCAATGGCGACAGATTTTCAAACCTAAAAGGGCAATTGTTTACCCCTGGGAAAGTATGTCAAATCAACGAAAGTTATCGTTCTCTTGAGTCCTTCCCAGCGAAACAAAAGTTCAGTCAACTAGAACTGGAAACACATTTGAAGATCACCTATAAACCCAAATGAACATAGAAGGTTTGGGCCGGGTTAGCCAACCCGAATGGAAATATGGCTACAATTTTTGCAGTGGTCATCCAGAGTTAAAAGAAATACTCAATTGGCACAACTCTTTTATTGACAGCAACTTCAATAAATTAGGATACAGCTCAAATACAGTGCTAGTCATTCCTTCAGACGCTTTTTGGGACAGGCGGAAAATTCCTTGGGCATATTCTACAACCCCTAGCCCACATGAGGACAACTATGGAGGAGTTTGCTCTGTTTGTGGTGCCAGTCATGAGGTGAGTAGTAACGTCTTTTGTCTTCTGTTATATAGGCAGAAGTAGGGGACAAACTTCTCGCAACACATGACCTTTTTGATGCCCATGAGAATAGAGTGCTTTCACCTACGTCACAAGCCCCGCCCCTTTTGAGGTGCAAACATTTGTGTAGTATGCTAGTTACCCTCGTGTGACACGGTAACATTGAAACTGTTGATTTTTGGCCGACAGCAGGTGCGGCTTAGCAACTGTGACATATCATGGAAGCACTCTATAAGCCGTGAATGTGAAACGTTTATCCCAACGGGGTGGAAGGTTTGCACAAGTGCTATCGAATTACTCACCCAGGAAGGCCTATAAATATTTTTTTTTTTTTTTGCTACCGGTATTTACCGGTGCGTCTCTAAATGTGTTTTCGAGCCAGGACTCGTTCTTGAATGTATATTAAAAAGAAAATAACCTCACTGTATTTACTTTATGACTGTCTCTTGAGAATCACGCAACGATATATTCCTTCCTGACTGGTGAATTGAAAACTTGCTTAATCCTTGGTTTACAATGTAATACTTATGAAATATCTTTAAAGATAATTGAAAATGGAAAAAAAAAGATATATTTTGCTTTTTTCCAGACCGGTAGTCTGCAGTTGACTTCTAATAAATTGACTCCCAAGTACATACTCACCAGTACGGAAAATTTGTTAATTAAAAACGCCGGGTATAGGCAGATGGGGAACTGGAAGAGAAATGCATTATCTTTAAAAGATGTGAATCTCATTTCGCTTTAAAAATAGCAGTTTAAAACAAAAGCATTCTGTTAAAAACATCGCTTGATGCGTATGACAAATGTTTCCCAAGCTTAAAGTTCGTGTAACCAGACAAAGAGATAGGTGTCAAGGTCACCTGTCACCCTGAAAAAAAAAAAATAAAAAAAAAAAAAAAACACTGTTTGCTTTTGTGTATCCCTGGGAAAGTATGTCAAATCCGATAAGGTTATACCCCACGGAGCGGACTCGGTTTGTTCACTCCGCCCTTAAGACTTCACAAACCATGGTGAGGATATGACTGAATAAGGAATATGACCTACAGTCTGCTACGCAGGCAAATAAGGTTACCGGGTTGTAAAAGACTAATCATGTTAACACAAACTTGAGGCATTAAGTTGATCACGATAGTGACGATTCAGCAGTATCTGTGTATAGCCTTTGCGGGGCAGTAGTCTAGTCGAGACTTGGCTTGCACACCAGTGATTGGGTCAGGACTTGCCTTGCCCGACAGAGAGAACAAGCTCACACCAGTGATTCGATGCCCTTACTAAGACAACAAGTTGTCAAAAGACGAGGAAGGCGCTGCCGAAACGGTTGGCTTCACTGTTAAAAATTTCTGTAGGTTTACAGAACAAAAAATAAAGAAATACATAAAGAAAACGGAAAAAGTGTTGTCAATTTGTTTCGAAAAATCTACATCGTGTCTGTGACATTTTAACAGTGTTGTTTAAGCAAATAGGCTACTAGACAGTATATAGAGCTGCATTGGAGAAAATTTCCTTTTCTGCTAATGAGGTATGTTATGAATTCTCAAGACCTTTACTAGCTTCTGGGCCGGATAGGATACAACTTCGTATACTGAAACACTGTTCAAATAAACTTGCCAATGTATTTGCTTTTATTTTTAACTTTTTTTTCAAATCTCGGACGGTCCCTGCTATGTAGAAACGGCCCTTTACAGCTTTACCAGTTCCGAACAAAGCTAACATTTCCCGCACGAATTATCCCAGAACATTGGCATTGACATCGATAGCAATGAAAACATGCGAGCACCTTGTACTGAATCGTTTATAACGCAATGTTGAGGAATACTTATAGATCCATTGCAGTCTGCCTATACAGCCCAAAATGAGATAAAGATGATGCCATCCCAAATACTTCGTCTTGAAAATTTGTATTCCTATCTTGAACACACAAATTTAGGTCATTCTGCAAGAATTTTTTTTTTTTTTTTTTTTTTTTTTTTTTTTACTTTTCATCAGCTTTTAACACTATTCAACCCCACATTTAGCCAATAAGTTATTTAAGATAAATGTCCATTTGCATTCAAGGTCCGATTTCCTTACAAAACCCAGTTAAAAAGCCATCAGAATATGCCTTTTATGCAAATGTACAAAGGTAGTGTAAATATATAGTTGTGAAAAACTTTTAAGTGTACCTCAAGTCAAAAAATTCATCATTCTGTATTAAAGACCATGGAAAATAAATTTTAACAGTCAAACTCCCATCTTTGAAGGACTGTCCTGAGCTGAGATATAAAATATTGAAGTTTATTTACTCAACTTAAAATGCTATATTGCGCAATATTTTGTGATGTCATTGCTGTACTACTCAAATTACAATCTTTGTATTTCTTTGTTTTTCTGAAAGTTCCTGAACCTTGTACCAAGGTGTGATGGCACTCTTACTCTTATGTGGTGATTTAAGTAATTAAACCCTCTCTGTGCAACATACCATGCAAGCAAACAGGAAGTGTTCAAGGTCGTGAAAACATTTTACTTTTAAAGGAAAACAAAGCAGGTTACGTGAGTTGTACAACAAGAAAGTCACAAATTATTGTGCAATGGGCCAATTTGTTTTAAGTGAATAAACTTCAACATTTTATATCTTAGCTCAAGAATGACCTATGAAGATGGGAGTTTGACTTAGAATTCACTTTTAATGTTCTTTCATACATATTTTTGAATTTTTTGACTTGAGGTACACTTCAAAAACAAACTGCAATCAGGGAGCTCCCACTAGTGAAAGCTCGCTGCTGAAATTGACGCTTTAAAGACGGCCATGACTGGTGGACATTGTTCAACTTTGTGGAGACGCTCATATACATAAATATTTATTCAGGGATATCGTCATACAGATGTATGGTAAGTTTTGAAAAAAAAAAGTATCATCGCGAAGACAAGCTTTAACTGATCAATTACTTAACACAGGTCATCAATAGCTTATACTGATTTTCTCACTCCGTTTTCTTCACGGTAAGAGGAAAACTGTTTCTGATCTCCTCAGTTCTCGGGATAAAGTTTTTAAAAAATTAGATTTTAAACATTGTAGAAAATAAAACAATGCAAACCATTATTCATCGAAAAGGGTCATAATAAAAAAAAATATGAATTCGAACATACAGTTGGATGTGTTAGCTTCTGAAAGAGTTTGCATTATTTTTTCCAGTAATACTAATAGATGCATCACCGTTTTTGGCCTCTAGTGTTTCTGATGATAAGGACTGCCAACGTACATAAAAAAGAACTTCCCATATTGGTATTCAACACAGTATCCGTGCCAGGCACGTAGCCACGGGAGGGGGCACGTTCCCTCCACCCCCACCCCCAAAAAATTCAAAGTATGGGTTGACATTTTATTGCTATGGAAAAATTGAACACACACACCAACAACTTGAGCAAGTCTACCGGTACACCCCTCCCCTTAGACCACTCCCCCAGGACGGCGATCACTAATCCGTTGTGACCCCAAACGCCGGGCCCTGGCTACGGCCCTGATCCGTGCATGACTGTAAAAAATAAACTAATCTCATTCCTTGGCCTGTATTTCATTAATATGTTTGCTTATTTTTCTAGCATCTACATTTAAAGAGACTGTGACACCTTTCAAATATTTTTGAATCACATTGCCTCATATTTCTAAATAAAACTGGCTAGAATCGACATCGACTAGTACACCGGTCGACATAAATTCAAACAAAATCATCACTCCTATTGGTCGATTACTGACTTACATAGATAGTGTACCCAAACAACCTACACATCCTATGTGAATACGGCATTGGGCATTTTATATTCAGTACACTTCAGTTTTCAGGTTTTAGTCGTGAAACGGTCGAACAGATGTTCGTTTTGAAACCAGGCATGAGCTCGAACGAAACTAAGTTGATTTTCTGGTTGTGGTAGGATTTCTTGCCTTATGTGAATCCCATTTTGATTTTACCAACCGTAAATGCAACGACATTTTAGTAGAGACAGTGAAACATGGCTAGGCATAATCCATACCGTAGTGATTTGCTAAAACATCGGTGAAATTTGGGTAGTAAAAAAAGAATTAAAGAACGTTGACAATACCGTGCAATACCGTGCACGATATCGGTTATTGGTATAAGTTAGTTCGTTAATTCGTTGCCGCACAGAATTGTGGGGCACACCGTGGGATATTCAAACCGAGCTCAGCACGCGTAACGTTCAGCGTTTCCTTAATTTCTTCAGTACGTGCACGCAATATTATCTTATAGTCTAGTCAAGTTTACCGCAAATAGGTTTCGGTGCTACTAAACAGGAGATTAAACTACATGTTTTTACATCGAAAAGACAATTAAGACATAATCCACTGCACTAAACCACAATTCAGACCCCTCCTTATGTTAGGGATGGATTAAGAAAAATGAGTTCGCAAAATTTTCATGTTAACTCAAATTTTGGAATACGTGTTGTAGTTGAGGGATTGGATTCTTTATCCTGACGATTTGCAGGATGTGCGGATGTGCATAGTCATCAAAACGAAGGACCGAACTGGCCTATTTGAAATACCGTTCAACATAGCTTCTCAAATCACTACAGAGATGTACCATTACTAACTGATGCATCCACAGTCACCTTCTAGTTGCCTGGATCTCGTCACGTTCACTCAACATTTCCAGTCCAGCAAAGAGTGAAGCAGACGAGTTGATTGAAGGACGCATATTCAATTTGTTTACTTGTCATCTCAGTGAAAAGAAACGGGGTTTTCCCTGACGACCTAAATCTTCAGTGGCTGTTTTATCATACGAGTAAATAAACGTACGAGGTATTAAACCTTTGACAGGAAGTCGTCAGATGAACCTCAAATGGAATGGTTTATTTTGTCTGTAGGCCTACTTTCCGCCAGAGATGGCCTCACCGACTAAGACATTTTAACACGTTTGATGCGCGCCCAAGCACCACGTTGTTCCTACGTCGGATGTCGTAACTCCACGCACATACATGCAGCAGGGAGTTGCAACTCCCTGCATGCAGTATATTCCACGCCTTGCGTGACTCAAAAACAGCTGGAGTTCATGAATGTAAACAGAGCCTTTCAATTACAAAGACGTCGCACCACATGGCCAAATCAAACATTGATGATAAAGTTGTCACAAAAGACTATGTGGACGGTCTGGCCCGATTAGATAGTAAATTGCTCCTCACATTAAAGGCTACTTGCTAATTAAACTACGGTATAACGGGCAAACGTAATAAATGAATGACTAGGTTTTTGAAACACACGACAACAATTTCCCACTTGCTGCTTGCTAGACATTTATTCATCACCCTAGACTGCTAGACAGTTTCGGTTCCCGTAAACTGCTTACTTCTACTCCCTCCCACGACTGTCTTAAAGGGAAAGAGCAGTCACCCAACTAGTAGACTGTCCTGTTTCATGATTGGCTGTTGAGAGCCACGTGACAATAATTTTTCTCTTCAAATGTAAAATTTACTAGAAGTTACTGCTTGTTTTACATTGAACATGCAATATTGAAGTCATAAAGTACTGAAGTATGATCAAAGATACTGTGAAGAGAAATAAGAGGGAAATTGTAATGTTTAAGGGTTGCTTCAAAATAAATAAGTTTGGTGGCTGCACTTGACTTTTAAACCCATCCTTATCCAGAAACAGTCCTAGCCACGGACTTCCTATACATGGACAGAGCATACTGCATGGTTCATTGTCGCTACCGTACCTACGAGTAAAGGGGCACCAAGATAGCCGTCTGCTATGGTTTTGTGTGAAAATTTGGACTTTCTCAAGTTTATTCCCATATTTTGCAAGAAAGTTGAAATATTTTTGAAATATGGCAAGGTAAGGTCAAAATCCCTTCACATATTGCAGGTATATGATATTGTTAGCCATTCAATTTTAACTTTTGTTTAAAATATGAAAGAGTCGTCGTCAAATCAGACGATTTATATCTTCACGGCGGCCATCTTGGTGCGCCTTTTTTGTCCCAGGCGGTGGCGACCATCTACGGATTGGACGTACACGTTACATGCTGTGTCCATGTGTATGAGTCCGTGGTCCTAGCTTTCTTTCGTTATCATCTGCATGAGATGAGTTTTAAACAGTTTTGGGATGGGTAAGGTTAGGTTAAATGGAGTTTTACGGCCCAGTTACCAACCAGTTGCGGTCTTTTTCCCAGTTGTGGCTCACTGGCTTGTTTTCCTTACTCCATTGCTTATGCTGAGCACCAAGCACAACGGCGTGGGATGGGTGAGAAGTATAAAATATAGATTGAAAGAATTCGAACTGTTTGGGGTGATGATTAACTGCCTTTAAGATAGGCGTGTATGACAGTTCTGGGTTGGATAGTGCTCTGTGATTGACATCAAAATTTGATAGTTCAAACTGAAATACAGGATAGCTCACACTTCAAATAATGCAGAGAGAGTGTTTGGGCTACGTGGTATATATAACCTTGTGTGTTCACCGTAGGGACATGTCCGCAAAGAGCAGTTGGGCAGTTGTCCCAAACTTATTTTGAAGAAAACAGCAAATTTTCAAGATTTTCTTATAATTTCTTTTTAGAGTATCTTCCTTCATATTTTAGTACGTCAATATTGTGTGTGTGTGGCGAGTAGTTTGTTCCCGATTACCGCCTATGAAATGCACACGAAAGGCCGTTGTTACTCATCCTACGACTTGCAGGTTGTCGACGCCACAAAACCGAGCAAGTCCCTCCATGGTTGGCCCCTCTGTAGGTAAGGGGTTGTGGAATATGTCCATGGTATTTCACGCCTGTCGTGAGAGGTGACTAAAGGGAAACCAAATGTGAACTTGAACCATATTGGAAAATAAATTTATCCTTTGAACTTATAATCGAGCTGACTGACACTATATATCACATTTGTGATGGAGTGTCGCTAAATCTCATGTAACTAACTAACTAACCTATAGAAAAATTTCGCTTTTGAGGACATAATATCTTTTACATGACTCTCAAGAGAAAATCGTGAAACAGGACAGTCTAGTCTACTACACTATTTCAATTTGGGATGATTGCCTTTCCCCAAAGAGGTTCGTAGCTGCACAAGTAGGTGCCGTCCACAATAACGAGAGTATGAGCTATAAATTATAGTCGAAAGGATTTTGGGGGCTATGTCAATTCCAAAGGTTCACTGTTCCAGGGGTTCAGTGTCTATGTTTCCGAATATTGGGAACATACGAACTTCTAGGAGCATCGAACCCTGGGAATAACGAACCTTGTAATCATCGTCAAATCATCGATACGAAAACGTGGAACATCAAATACTGGAAACATTGAACCCCGGGAACATTGGGTGGACCCCAAAATGCAAAATGTGAACTGTCTTGGATGAGGATAGATGGAGCCATATAATAGAACAGGACATCATGCCAAAATCTGGGACGCAAACATGCCTGTGGAATTTTATCATCAAAACCACAGTGATGTATACATTCCCGGAAACTTGGGGCGATGCGCACTTGTCAGAGTGGAGATCCTCTCTGGCTCTTTGCCAGAGAGGATCTCGCAAGAGAGTAGGGAGGACTTGAGAAAAAGAGATCTCTGTTGCAACTCCCTGCTCTGAAGGAAAAGATGCCGAGACTCTGCACAGGTCAGGTCTGATAATGACCAGTGCAGTGACAAGTATTTCATGTTAACACATGGATTAACTGTTTACGTGGAATCAGTGGCGGATCCAGAGGGGGGGGGGAAGGGGGTATGCATACCCCCCACCCCCCACCGGGATGGTAAAAATTGTATAGATGGCCAGGCTAATTGTAGCCTAGGCCTATTTACATTTACAAAATACAGTGATGTAGTTGTTACGTTATTTGATTACCGTATTTTTGTGTCATATTTTTCAAAAAAAAAAAGGAAAAATATAAATTATAATGTATCTATCTTCCGTATCATTTGGTATACTCCCGTTTTGTTTAGACATTGCGCAATGACGAATGCTGAATCTAGCGTTTTCCGCCAACGGCCGTTGGTAACGCTTTTTGTAACATCACATGTGTGTCTATGTCAATACGTGGGGCTAGTGGCTACGACTTCCATCGGATAATGGGCCAATCGTTGATAAGAAGGCTTGTACGGGGATGTTGCAGAGTGTGTAGGCGATACGAGTTGAGATATGTATAAATAGATGAGAAGAAGATTAATTTCTGATTCATGATGATTGACGGTTTTATTCCGTTCGATTAGCAGCCGGCAAAATAAAAAATAAATGGATAAAATTTAACAAAGATTGCCTTAGGTGCTCGTCGTCTGAGGTCTGCTGCACCATTGTATGAGTGTGACAAAAACTTGCAAGCTCGTGGCTTTCATGTCTCGGGGAGACAGGAACACATGCAATCCCTTGATTGGTTAAAAGTTGTGACCCACCGAATTAAATAAATATGAAGGAATGTGCTGATCTAAAAAATAACCAATGAGGAGGCTTTAGAGGGTGAAATTGGCCACACCTTGAAAATACCGGATACAGCATACAAGTGGAACTAGGGCGAGGTAGTTTGTTACGTTCACCGGTAACAAGTGACGGGAAACAGGAAGGGCCCTGGGAATCTAGGACAAAAGGAAGGGAGAGTTGCTCTTAAACAACAAGATGGCGTTCCTGTTAAAGGCCATGGAGGGTGCACCATAATACATGATACTACGTACAGTTTACACATGACATAGCCTAAAACCGTGTAACGGTAATAGAGTAACCCGGATTTAAATTCACATTGACCGCATAGTCCGTTGAAATAATGATTACCCAAACTTTCAAGACCATGTTTTGAAAGCGTGGGAGTTTCATAGTGGCTCAAAATATTGAAACATTTAGCACCATGTTGCATCTCGGCCCCCTTTTCTTAGACATCCAAGAGGGGCAGGGGACTCTGAAAATGAGGAATTCGGAAATTTGCCAATTGTTAGACCAGTCTACTGTGTGGTTTTGACAACTCATGAAATCACGAAATTCCCAATCAATTTTCTCTAGCAAAAGCTTCATATTCGTCATTATTTGATTCAAGAAAGCAAAATTTTCCGGGCGCTTCGCGCTTCGCAAATTACAATTCCTTAGGAGGAGTGCTGGCTCATACCTTCACTTTGGTAAACTTTTCTGAACTCTGGAAGTGACAAAATCGGAAATTAGCTACACTTGTGACACCAGATCACCAAGTGACACCGTTAACTGTATGCAGTGCTATTTTCATTAACTTTCTTTCATAAAATTCCATACTTTCTCCAATATAAGCTATGGATAACATGCTATGGATAACATGGATAACATTATGTTGCAACAACGATCTTTGGTAGCCGCCCAACCTCAGATTTTCCGCTAGAAAATGTTAATTCTTCAGTAATCCCCAACTGTTAAAATTTCCTTGCAGGAAACCCAGCATCCAAACTTTTCTGCAATGCAAGCTTCATCGCTGCAAATTACGCCCTAGCAGAGTGCTAATCACACTTAAAAATAGGGTAAAATTTGGATGCCTGCCTACCACCCCCATTTCCCATTTCCTGAATTCTAATAGGCATCAGAAACTAAACAACAGCCATATATACGGTGGTGCTTCGCTAAGTGTTCATTTGATGTCCCATCCACATGCAAACCCCTCCTCCCCCCTCCCCCACTGTGCAAATTCCTGGATCCGCCACTGCGTGGAATGGATACAGAAATACACAACCGGTTATATGAATCGCTTTTCATAGGGTGGGAAAGGCAATTTTTGTACATAAATATGTTATACACAATTATGACCTCATAGACTATAGCGGTTATGCACATGACGTCAGCGCGTTTGAATTTGGCATGCTGGATGGAACTGATCATGCGCACACGTGTGTTACCAATGAACGAGCACTACAGCACCTAAAAACAATTATTGTACAATGGACGCCTGGGTAGAAAAAAGTAAGACGCGCAATCCAGTGACGTCGGTGCATATTCTCCATTGGTAAGAAAAACGGTGTTGGCTTTGTTTTCATTAAAACAGCTCTGAACAAAAAACAAGGAGGGCCGCTCATTCGTATTGATAACTTGTGATAGTCAACAGGTCAATACCGACTTTGAAATCCGTGGTGCCTCTCAAGTTTTTGCAATATCGAGGAGGGTGACTCCGTGGTATTCCCTTTCAGGAAAACAAAAAGAAATTTTGACAGCACTCATAGGACTCCGTCAAGCATGAAACTCAAAATATGCAAATTAGAGGAAACACTTCTGTATGTGATAAGTCGATCCGATTTCATATTGAAGTATTAATTGTTGATGCTATCACTTTTAGGATTTTTTTGTCTTGCGTGCAAATATTCACATTAGTCAGTTAGTACAAAAGAAATTAAAGTATTAGGTTACATGTAAAACTGAAAATGGCATTCCAAAGTACAGTAACGCTTGTAATCTAGTGGGGGAGACAGCATACTGAAAAATAACGGTATCGCGGGAAAATTCGCAGTGTTTAGTTTTACTTTAACGCTGAAGAGAAAAGTCTCGTTTGATCATTAGTTTCGTCCTGTGCATAAGCTGTATGATGTTTACTGTTGTTGATGTCTAGAGTTCGACTCCTGGCTGGGTCATACTGGAGACTTAAAAAAGGAAACCTATATACTATCATTGTGCTTGGGGCTCAGCATTAGCAATACTTAGAGTAAGGGAAACCAAGCCAGTGAGCCACAACTTTAAGAAAGGCCGCGGCCGGTTCTACATAAACTCCATCTAAAACTAACTAATTACTGTTTTGGCTGTGAAATTTGAGAGAAAATATTATCATTGTCAATAGGTTCTTTTTTTTTTCTACAATGCCGTGTGTTATAATGTTAAATAAGAAACGCCTCTCTTTACAATGATTTGAGCTTTAACTCACTTTACAGATTGTATATACATCATGGCATGCCTGAACTGAAAAAAATGAAGTTCTGTTCTTCAAAAATAAAAAAAAAGAAATTAGAGACGCTTTGACATCCCCAGATAACGCACGGTCATTTTTGCAAACTTTCAAAAATAAGCGAGTTCGGTCATTTGATTTAGGAACTGCACAAACGCACTCCAAATTGCGGGGATTATCAAAGCGCTACCCGGCTACCGCACGCTGCACGTACAACACGTTTTCTAACATTGAATTTCCTTGAAAATTTCGTGGAATCATTAAGTTCTTTCCTAATTCATCCATAATATAAGGAAGGATCTTAAGTGTGGTTTTGTTGAGTAGACTGAATCTAAATTGTCTTGCTTAATTTGAAAAAATATAATTCAAAGTTCCGTAACTAAGTGTCGGTCGGACGGGCTTGATAGGCCTATGCTCGGAATAATGCTTACAGTGACATGCACGTATTGCGCGAAAACAAGGAAACTCAGTTCGCTATGTGCTGATCTCGGTTCGGTTATGTCACTGTATAACCCACAATCCCATGCGGCAACGAATTTAAGTAGGCCTATTCAGTTTTTGCGAGAAATAAGAGTCCTCCAAATGGACGTGGTGTATCTTTCCACAGGGGTTTCACTTATATGTAAGAATTGATTCACGTAAATTTAAAAATAGCAAAGTCTATCTCTTCTTACTTAAAACTAAAAATTCTGAAAAAGGAACAAACTGCACTGTAAAAAATGTCTGTACATTTACAGAAAATAAAATAAAGAAAAACAAAAGATTACATAAAAAGTGCTGTCAACTCATTGACAGCACTTTTATGTATTCTTTTTGTATTTCTTTATTTTTTCTTCTGTAATTGTACAAAAATTTTGTAACATTACAGACATTTTTTACAGTGTGAAGACAAGCATATACAAGCTTTGTCATGCCGTACGGTATACGTCAACCCTGTTATACCACACGGTTGCCAGTCCTGGTTTAACCATATGGTAGGTTATTGTGTAACGTTCTGTATTAAGAGCTGATTAATTGATAATAAATGACAAAATGCAATATCGCATTTACGTATCCACATGGGAGCCACATTTAATTGAGGATGCTTTTATCTATTTCGGAAGGAAAAAGATAAATTCCCGGTCAAATTCGAATGGTTAACCTCGTGGTTTCTCCACCTAGCATTCTTATCGATACACGAGGCAACAATTAAGAATAGTCCAAAATCAAATTTATGTTTGATGTGCTAAAGGGAAAAAATCCTATGCATTTTGGTGAAAGTTTCATCCATTTCCCATGTTCGGTTCCCGAGGCATTAGCAATTGAGGCTGACACACTTTCTATCAAAACGTGAACTTGAAGCAAGCAGATGTTGATATCATGGATGAAGATTGTTGGTCAATGTTTCGCTTTTTCGTTATTTTTCATCTTTTAAGTTTGACCATAAATTGATAAGGGATGGTACCTTGCCCCTCAGGCATATAGAGGATTAAAAATTTTATTGATCAGGATGCACCTATGGTATCAATATAACAGAGGCCAGTTGCATGATATTGGTGGTAAATTATTAGTAAAAAAAATCTTTGACCAACGAAGTGAATCCATGACATCTCGACTGCTTGCTTCAAGTTCATTCTGTGAAGAAAATTTGCCTGAATTGCTAATATCTCGAGAACTGAACATATAGGAAATGAAGAAAAATTTTACCAGAATTTTTACAATATGTTCCTCTGTAGTGTATCAAAAATAAATTTGACCGTGAACTACTCTCTTAAATAATTTCGTGTTGATTAAGATTTATTTTCATGGCCATATTTTCGTTTTTTTATAGTTCAAGGTTGCTGCTGTCTGTTTTTCACTTTCTTTTGAACTGGCGTATCCAGAGGGGCCAGGGGATTTTACAATGGTACAGACTACTGAAATGACCTCAAATTATGCCAAATATTGCACTCGATTGTATCGGAAAGTACCTTTATATTAAAAATTTTCTGAAAGGGCTGGGATGACCCGTCCTTCTCAACTTAGAACCCTCGGCCAGGCAAGCAATCGGGCCCTTAAGTTGGTCACCCAAACAAATATCGTAGCTTAAGCAGTGTAAATTTGTAAACAGCACCAAGAAAATTATCAGTCACCTGCAGAGGAGCAAGCCAGCCAAGGGGCGTAATGGGACTCTAATTCCCCTTACGCATAAAACCAAGGTCAGGCTGCGACGAAATAGGATCTAACTTATGCAAAGTCTTTCTCTGTGATGTTGTCCCCCACCCACAAAACTATTTACGGTTTATCCATCCACCAACTTCCCGTTCTAGAAAGTGTACCCATACTTTACACGCGCCTTACCTTTATTCACGTCGGCGAGGATGGCCACGGGAAGAGGGAGAAACCATAGTCCCGGGAAGAGCGACGACTGAAGCTATTATTAAAGAGGGAGCAAACTTATGATTTGGTTAAATAGTGGAAGTATTTATGGCAAAAATATACGAACAGACTCTGCAGAGTCTAATTCACATCGGGTCTCGATCCGACTTTTTGTGCGTTTTGTTCATCTACATCTGTGATAGGGAAGATCCACGGACTTCCTATATACATGGACAGAGCATACTATCCGTAGATTGTCGCTACCTTACGTGTGAGTAAAGGCGTAGCAAGATGGTTGTCTGCAACGGTTTCGTTACGTGCGGAGAAACACAAACTCATGAACATTGTACAAAAATGTTTAATAGGCCGATCAAGGAAAACAGGTAATCGATCAAGAAAGCATGCCTGACCAAAAGAATACGTATCCGACATGGTGACTGCCCTATATTCCGACACCCCTGTTTTCCGACGATCTCTTTATTCATCTACGATTGAATTGTCGAACAAAGGGGTGTCGAAACAAAGCCTTTGTTGGAACGTAATGGATTTGTCAGAATTTAGGCATGTCGGAATAAAGGCGAGTCGGAATATAGGGCTGTAACCATCCGACATCGTCAGGGCTCGGTTCAGTATCCTCGTGGATAGACGTGGTTAGGTTTGTCATCGATACATACATAATTTCTTTCGCTGCCTGGCTAATTGAGGTCTTGAAATATGACCGCTATTTTGTAGTTATTTTAGAAGTTACTCGGAAATTGTTATAAGTGTAATGACAAATACATCCTCACCACAATTATAAGGATATACACTGTATAATTATACACACCTTTACTGCAGTATGTAGTGAAGCCACTGTTAAATATATCTGGGGAAGAGATCACGCGGGTCGGAGGCCGGGTCATGTCTTGACAAAGGGTCTGGTGTGCCATATCAAAATGAGAGCGCTCTTCGAGATACAAGTCAAAGATATTATAAATTATAACCACAGATACAAAACTTAAAATGGCGCGGTGACTCCTCGTGGAGGCAGAAACGGAGGGGCGGAAGTGCTGATCACTGTACAGTCGTTTTGGGACGCCAACAGGTAAACTGATATCTTCCAGTAATAAAAATACGTGTGATTTCTTAACATTGCAATTCTAGGAAACACTGTTCTTCAATTTAGTTCATTTACGTGGAACAGTTTTTTTGCTTCTTCGAGGCTTTCTACTTTAGAGCATATGGACATACCTACGTTTATAATATCTTTGATACAAGTCCAGAAGCCGCATAAACGAGAAGTCAATCTGCTTACCTTCATACTTTACCAGTGCTACCCAGTATTCGACTTTAAACGAGAAGTCAAATATATAACAAGCAAGTCACGTGGTTTTCAAAAGAAGAACAATCAAGGAGCGGTATATTTGCAAATCGGTTTAAAAACATTTTAATCATTCCCTAACTCTGAAGATCTATCACTCTTTGCATGTTTTTTGCTGAAATTCGCCCTAAATCATTAGCCTGTTAGTCTTGGTTACGTTTGCAGTTACGCTGATTCGCACGTTTTGGAGAGGTGCGCCTGCGCCTGCGCCTGCTGTGAACCTGATGTATTAATTATAGCAAGTAGATGATAGACAATCGTTTAATTAAAAATGTAAGATATTTTTCAGGCTTTATTGCCCTACTCCTTCAGGGCCAATCCTCTCACCCCAAACAATTTTTGTAGGGGTTTAAAGAAATTCTCAGTTGGCTCAGTTCTTTGAATGACAGCTAGTTCAAACAATGCAAAGTACCATAGCTCATATTACACAGCCTGTACTATACTGAGAGTCTTTTGATTACAAATTGGTGTCTTGTATATTCATCCTGAAGCAATAAACTGAGATTGTGTCTTGATGAGGATGAATTTTAGACAGTTGTGGGAGAGCCTTAAGTACGTATGTGAAAAGAATTATAACTGTTTGGGGTGAGAGAAATAGGCTTTCAAGAGCAAGAACAGTCACCCAGAATTATTTTGAAATGACAGCTAAATCTCACTATTGTCTTTCTTTTATTATTGTAAAACGATCTTTCATATTATTTTTAGTACTTCAATATTGCAATTACTTCGGTTGAATTTCACAATTTAGGAGCAAAAATATTGTCACGTGATTATCAAGAACCATGCATGAAATAGAATCATCTAGTAGACTTAATCCCATTTGAAGTGATTGCATATAGACGAATCCGATCAGCCCTTGTTTTTAGTGAATGTATGCAGCCATTAGTGGGGTCCATCAGCCTTAAATGGTCTTCATTTATTGTCTACGTGAATTTAAGATCCTCATATTTCAGTGAAGTTGAGAAAATCAAGATTCACTTCAGTGTACAACCATCCATGGAACAGGTAAGGAAGGACATTTAAAGATTAAAGGTGATGGACCCAGTAATGGCCGACTAAAATCAGACCATCATAATCTGACCGGATTCGTCTAGTCGGCATTTTCCCTTTTATTCTATAAAGCTACAAGATATGTCAAATTAAATTAATACTGACAATGTTTCAATATGTAGTCTGTTGTATCCTCTTTTTGTTTGTCCCATCTAGGTGATTCATCGTTCCTTTGCGTGTCAACCTTCATAAATATATTTCAGAATAAACGTCATTAAAATAAAGAAAATGAAAGCAAATTGTCATGTTTCTCTTTCTTTATCTGATATGAATGTCGCAACATACTTCATCTTCTTTAATAAAACTTTATCACTGAAGCTTTCAGATAAAATATTCGAGTTTAAAAATGTGTTTCCGTGTGGATTTAAAAGAAGAGCGTGACAGAAAGTGGGGGTGGGATAATCACCAAAGCGGTCGATCATGTTCAAAAATATAACAGTAATGTAACTCGACCCAAAATGCCAACAGCAGAAAATTTGTCGGGCTTAATCCCCTAGTCTCCGTCTCCGTGGTCGCTGCGTGGTATATACAAACCGAGCTTTACACACGGTACTGCCTTCCATGGTTTTCGTTCCATGATTTTCAGTACTAGTCCTCAGTAAAGGACTAAGTATGGACGTTCGCATATAATTGCTCCTTATACATAGTCCTTACTCCTGTCATTCCGCGGTTGCTGGTCTTCGACCGTACTATGTCCGGTCGAAATTATTTTTTTTTCTTGTAGCAGAAGTAGGACCTAAAATGTTAATTCGCTATCATAACTTTATTACCTTTTCCACATCCTGTTCAACTATTGCAACTATTTTTGATGAATTGAAACCTCTAAAAAGGTCCGAAAATTTCATTCCAAAGTTTTCACCCTTTCCGGAAGATTTTAGTGATCAAAAAGGGTTTGGTTGTGCCTGTAAGACTTGCAGACGAATGTTTATGGCATTAAAAGAAGGGTTTAAGGTCATTACAGGATTTGGTATCTCAGAGGGGTACTCATTCTGAGTATTTTGGTGAAATTTGCATTGAAATCCGATGTGTAGTTCTCAATCTATGAGCACGTAAAGTTTTCACATTTTCAACAAAAAGTGAACTTGTAGCAAGCACATATGACATCATATCCCCACATTAGTGAACAGTCTTTTGTTTTTTTTTTAAACTTTAGATTTGATTTTCTCTTCAAAAAACCCTTATTATTTAAATGTGATTGCCTAAGTGGCATGAGAACTTTACAAACTTTGCATCTCCCACAGGGATGTCATGCTCCTATTAACGCCAAGGTCAATACAACAGTCTAATAAAACAAAGGGAAACAAAGCATTCCTTGTCAATGTAAGGAAGTGATATAAGCTCTGCCCTCAAACTCACTTTGGAACACAAATCTACTGACTTTATTTACTGATATCTCGAGAACTACATGTCAGATTTGAATGGAACTTTCACCATACTGTGTAGTTTTGGTTCCTCTTTCACATATGAAAATTAAATCTTTGCTTAAACCTTCCCTTTTAATGAGTGTTTTACACTCTAAACACAGTTGGGCAAACATAACACATGCTTCATTGTTTGGGAAAAAAATTGTTAAAGGTTGGGCGAAACATCACAATTTTGCCTTATTATTACATAAATTTTGCCCAATAAATTTAACGAAGTTTGCTAAAAATGATTCATGTGCTATGTTTCCCCAACACTGGGTAATTTTTGCCCATCTGTTTTTAGATTGTAGTTCAAAAATTTGCTGTAAAAAGGAAGTTAATTTCAACGTTTAAAACTTCCACCGATCTCCCGCTTGTCAAAACAGTTGGAGTAAGGACTGTGTATAGTGAGTATAGCGAACGATCACAGTCCTTTATACTGGAGACTAGTGCAGTATGTGACACAACACTCAGTATGTCTAGCCCAACAGAACAAGAATGGGAATCTCAGACCTGATTCGTGGCAGATTGAATTGTTTTTTTTTTCCTTTGAATGAACAATTTTATTTACATGTTGATCTTATACAAATACAGAACAAAAGTTGAAAAATAAATATAATAGTTACATGTATTATCTTAACGCAAAATTTTAACACCAAACAGCAATGTACATTCTTCAAATGCAGTCCACTGCCTCCACAAAACCAGACTTAAGATTCCTCCTTGCATTATAAATTGATATATGAATAATAATTTCACGAGATTTGCAAGAGGATTCCCAATTTTTTAACACGTGTTGCATGTGCGGGTACGATTTATTTATCCCGACGATTTGCAGGATAGCCTCCAAATTGATTTGCATAACTCGTATTTAAGTAATGTTAACATATTTAACAAATGTTTATTCATGATGCAAAACAATTGTGAATTCATTCTGTTTATTGTAGCTAACTAAGCGTCGCTATGTCATCGGTCACAATTTCAGAGCCTTCTTGCAGACGAATCCGAGCAGCTAGGGAAGTCCGCCATTTGTTGGGTCCATCATGGCGTATAAATCCTCTATATTAGTCTACATGCAAATCTAGGCTCTCATATTCCGTGATATGGAGGTAATCAACAGTCCGGGAGATTATCCCATTTCGTTTGGGGGAAAATCAAAATTCTCCCGAACGGGGTAAAGTAGTATAGGCATGTCAGCCTAACAAAAACAAGGTATAGGCAAGAATGAAAACCATTCAAAAACTCAAAAACGGCGGGGTGAACCACCGATTAGGACAAGGTTTTTCCCTGTTGCTATGGCAATAAACCTTCCAAATACACATTTTATTCCATTACATTAGACCGACTTTTTTGCAAGGGGTTCCAAAACCCATTCATCCAGTGGCGGCACCAGGATCCAAAAAGTGGGGGGAAAATGGAGGGCAAAAGAAAATGCTGGGGGGCAAAAAAATTCGAGCGAAGCGCGATCTGTAACTGGTGGGGTCCAGGGGCCCAGCCTTAGGGCCCCTGGTGGGGTCCAGGGGCAAAGAATGGGGGTCCAGTGGGCGAAGCCCCCGGAAGCTCCGGGGTTCTAGCATATCGCTATAGGGAAAAAATAAGTCTCGGGGTAGAAGTACTTTGCTTCATCATGCACAATCCAATGCAAAAATTCCAAATGATTTTAATGTATTAGGCTATTCCTCTAAGAACACAACATGAAAATTTGGACAAAACTCTTAAAAACAGATAATGAGCAGGTTGTTGACACTTTTTATCTATTTATTTTTTAAATAGAAAGTGTGCAATATGTACATAAACGGAAAATATATATGTTACACTTAATTTTATAAAAGAGGGCAATTTTGGTAAAATCAGGCAATACGTACGGTAATAAAGGAATTTGTTCAAAACTACAGCATGACCACTTTCATTTAATGATTACATATCCTTTGGAATTGCTTCTGATTTCAAATATTTCTCTTAAAATATCAGAAAAAATACAGCAAACAACATTGCTTATGTATGTAGGATAATGAATATTGGAAACAGAATAAAAGAAAACTAGCCTCGCTAATCAGCCAAACAAATTTTATCGATACAATGGTTTCCAATTACATGCACATAGGCCTATATTCACTGACAACATTGGCAGGCTTTCGTATACTGCCATAACGATATGCTCTTCCAGCAGAAAATAAAAGTGAATGCTAATACAATACTGTCCTACAAGTTCTAGAATATTCCACATTCTTCCAGAGACTATGAGCAAATTCGAGAATTTTCTACATGATTCCTCTGTACTAGTTAACGCATTGAAATCTAGTTCTCGCAATTTCTAGATCTTACACTACACCTGTGTAGTTTGTCTGCCTGCAGAAGTTCTGACTGGGGGGGGGGGGATGCCCCATGTCCCCTTTGGTGCCGTCGCTGCGTCTCACCACTGACAATGTACACAAAGAACACTTGGGATTGTGCGTAAAATAGACAAAATGGCGACGCCTTTGACCAAGCTTTCTCCCCATCGGGAGCAAAGTGGATTCTCCCAAATGGGGGAATCTCCCGAACTGATCAAGAGATATTTTAGTATACAAGCATCAATGTTACAGGTAAGCAAAGAATTTGAAAGATTACCGTTATGCTGATGGACCCCATGGCTTATGAAATCAGAACATTACTGGGCTGTTCGGATTCGTCTGTAAAATACATTTTCTACGAAGCAATGATAGTCTAGTAAAAAACTGCTTTCAGCAAAGGTTAATCTTCCCACCTTTCCTTTTAAAATCTTTTATTCGTTTGTTTATCAAAAGTACTAAAAAAGTGTTATCTGTTTTATATGTAAATATGCACAAGATGTGATTTAAGTTCTTCCTTCAAAGAAAAAAGTGATATCTTTTCCAGGTCTATTGTATAGCGTCTGGAAAGCGACCTTCAAAATTTGAACCGAGGTATTTTTAGAGTACGAATTTTAGACTATTATGTCGAGTGTAATCACAAACTAGCCAGACAATAGGAAAGTTGCAGACACCACATTAACATTTTTCTATTTCAATACACTAATTATGTTTTTGTGGGAAAATCCAATCAATTGAACCGTGGCGTTACACCCTATGTCTCTTTGTTGAAATTTTTTTTGGCGTGTTTATTTAGTCTGTTCACACGCTTCGTCAGCTGGAACGCCATCATTTGGCACCTCAGTCAGACCACTAAGTATATTTAGTTAATTAGTTAGCTAGTTAGGTAACATTTAACAACACACCAACACGAATGTGTTATAAAGCGTCACAGTCCACTAAGTATAGCAGCTCATACAAATATACAGATCGCACCATGTAACATATCCCAATTAGCATGTGTATGAATGCATCCGTTTGTTTGCTTTCAAATAGTCCGTAAAGGGAGCACTTTCTTGATTTGACATGGGATAGGATAGGGCGTTCTGTAATCATTTTATGAAGATATAGTAAACAGTTAAATGAGGTACTATGTTCGAAAACGGGCTCAAATGGAGCAATTTTGTGAAAGTTACTGGCTTTAGAAGCTGGCGGAGGGATACCAACCAAGCTTTTAGTAAAAACAAGGTTTGGAAAAGGGTGATTGAACTTGAGCTGAAAAGGCAAAAATCTTTACGGTCATGGTAGAATAAAAAAGCCATGAACGGCCAACGTGTCAGCTTTCATATGAATGGTAGGTTGCACCTGACGAAAACTTCGACAAACTTTTAAAGGCCAGTTTATTTTTGGATACAGTGTAAGTCAATGGAGGAATTAATAAGTGTATGCTACCACTAAGCAAGGATAATAAATGCGATACGATAAAGATTTGAGCATAAAATAGTTGTCGTGTTATTTCATCGTATATTATCAACGATAATACATTCCGTGAACGTATGACTACTGCGATGATACAGGGACTTGAATGAAATTACACGATAGCTATATTTTTATCCTATTCACATTCATTATGGTTGCTTGAGTGTGTCCGGGGCTTAGAATGTGTTAAATAGTGAGCTTTAGATTTCGCGACGCGAAACCGTGAGCTGGTTCAATGATGCTTTTTACACGTCATTTCCTTGTGTACCATATCGACCAGCAAAATTTCACTTAAAGTATCGCATGGACTGAAATTAAACACCTCTTGCATGTTAAACTTCTTGAAACAACAACCTCTTTAAAGAAATAATAAGTATCAAGTACACTCTTGAAGCTTAAAAAACATCCGAACTTAAAGGAACGATTTCCTTATCGAAAACACCTGAATTTCTCTCACGTCTTGCCCGTGTTACAAACTACACCCGCCTTCGTAGTGATTGCCAGCTCGGTGGACTTGTATAACTGTGATGATACGCATTGCGAAGGTGTGTCTAAAAGAAGCATATTTGAAGGAATAACTTGCATCTGTAGTGCAATTAAAGCGCTGTCACTATATGTGAATTTGGAAATTTGGCCATAATTCTCAGACCTGTAGTCAGGTACTGAAGGGTGCGATAACTTTTGAAGATGTTGTGTTTCTTTCTTTCTTTCTTTCTTTCTTTCTTTCTTTCTTTCTTTCTTTCTTTCTTCCTTTCTTCCTTTCTTTCTTTCTTTCTTTCTTTCTTTCTTTCTTTCTTTCTTTCCTTCTTTCCTTCTTTCCTTCTTTCTTTCTTTCTTTCTTTCTTTCTTTCTTTCTTTCTTTCTTTCTTTCTTTCTTTCTGTCTTTCTTTCTTTCTTTCTTTCTTTCTTTCTTTCTTTCTTTCTTTCTTTCTTTCTTTCTTTCTTTCTTTCTTTCTTTCTTTCTTTCTTTCTTTCTTTCTTTCTTTCTTTCTTTCTTTCTTTCTTTCCCTAGCTTCCCTAGCTTAGTCTGACTGGTCACTTGAGTCTTATCCTAAAATAATCATGGGTGAAATCATTTATGTCCTGTTGAACTCAACTACGCTGATGAACATCTCCCCAAATAACAGTTCCCCGCATCTCTACATTTTGACAGTCACAAACATGCACTATTCGTTTTCAAAATGATCCTGAGATCATTTCACTGCCACTTTCGCATTTCTTTCGTTGACATGTACCATGAATATTTGGATTCAGTTCAAAACCTAACTTAAAGGCATATTTTCATCATCCCAAACAGTTCCGATTCTCCCAACCTACTTACTTCTAGCCCCTCCCACATTTATCTAAAACTCATCTTTACCCAGACACAATCCTAGTTTATTGCTTCATGGCTTGTCCCACTGGGCATACAAGTCCATAATGTGTAATCAAGACACGCTCAGTGCCCATGCTGTGTAATTTAGCTATGATGCATTGTTTGAATGTGATGCCAGTCAAAGAGCTGTACCAATTGAGAGTTTTGATGTATGTATACTGAAACTGTAGTTTAAGGTCACGAATGACTGCCTTTAATCTACTAAATGTGGGCTTTGAGGTTGCTTGCAACCGCCGCAGTGTGGTATAGGTTTTCAAAATGTTTATTAAAATTAAAGCCGAATGACCCCCTGATGCATTGCTTGACTGCCAGCTGGGTTCGTTGGGTGCGGTGCTGTATAGCTGTTCACCCCAGCCTAGTTTAGAAGTTCAAAAATAATATTCCTTAGCTCCTAAGAATGGAATATCCACCCCTAACATAAATCTTGAACAACATGAAATAGTTTCTACGATTTCTTCTTAATGGTCCAATTAGCAATTACAGTGGATTGGAGGGAGCTTAAATGGTATGTGTTGTTTTTGTCAACGTCTTTTTACTGTGATGAAGGCGACTCACAATAAAACCCCGGCCCATAATGCTTTGTAATTACTTTTCGGAAAGAGTCTAGTTACAAATTTAAAAAAAGGAATGAAAAGAAACATCGTTTATTATTTTTCTTGCTTTTCATAAAGTGACGTTCGCTTAAATTTAATACACCTTTTTAAAAAAATAATGCGATCGTGACATTGCAAGCAGAGACATTAAATGCCAATTTTCTTTCGTGCAAACAAATTTAAAACCGAAACCGTCGGATCTCAAATTTCAAAAGCCCTACAAAAACATCTGTGGCTTGGTTTCATCTCCCTTTGAAATGATCAGCATGTGGCCAAGAATTACTTTTGGTGGTCGGGTTGCTTGCGTAGCAGACTTTGGGGCATATTCCTATATCAATCATATCCCGGTGGTTTGTGAAGTCTTAAAGGGGGACCGGACAAACCGAGTCCGCTCCGTAGGGTAGTGATCGGGGAATATTCTCGCCCTGCTGTTGGTTTCACTGCAATGTGAGATTCGATACTTAGGCATACTTCGCGGTTTCCTAGAAATAACTGGTGGGCCGAAGAGCTACCTTTATTGTAATTTGTAATTGTACACGTCGCCAGCATTCCAACATTTTTTAAGTTTTGGAGGGTGATAAAATTAAAGGGAAAGATCAGTCTCCCAAAACTAATTTTGAAGCAACAGCTAAATCTCACAATTTCCTTCTCATTCGTTTCAATATAGCTTTCATTATATTTTAAACCTTCAATATTGCTTATTCAAGGGAAACAAAGCAGTTACTCTTAGTAAATTTGATATTTTGAGAAGAAAAAGTTTGTCACATGACTCTCCCGAGCTAATCATGAAACATGGCAGTCTAGTTCGTTATTTCTAGTTGGGGTGACTGTTCTTGCCCTTTAAGAGAATTCTACATTGAAGCATGGAAGTACTACCTCGGAGGTAGTACTTCCATGATTGAAGATAGCATACACAAACATGAAAAGTAGAAACGAGAATACCGGATTGAATCTAGATTACCGAAACTCTAGGAGCAACGTTAAGCTTACTGCTAAGCTTAACTTGACTTTAAAGGGGAAGTGCAGTCACCTCAACTTGAAGTAGTGTAGTACACTATAGTTCTTCATGATTGGCTCTTGAGAGTCATGTGATAATTTTTTACTCCTCAAATATGAAATTTACTAGGAGTAACTGCTTGCTTGGTTTACCTTGAATATGCTATACTGAAGTCCTTCAATACTGAACATATATAAAGGTACTTTCCCTTCAAGGAAAAAGATTGAAGTCCGAAAATACTATGAAAGATACTTCATGAATAGTTGAAGACAATATTTTTCTAACTTAACTCAATTGTGAAATTTATGAAGAATAAATCTTGCTTTAACTTGGATATTTACTATTGAAGTTCTAAAATATACTGTACTTGGGAGAGAAGATGAAGTACTGAAAATAAGTTGTTGTTTCAACGTATGTTTAAGGCGATTTGCTCTTGCCCTTTAATCATTATATTAAGCAGTGAATTGGATTTAAAAGGCAAGTAAGGAAAAGTTCGATTTTCATACGTGAGAGAAAAACCACATATACACAATTTGGTGAAATTTCCATTCAAATCGGACATGTATTTCTCGACATGTCAGTAAATGAAGTTACTGGATTTTTCTTTCAAAGTGCATTTGAGGGAAGGAGAGGTTATATCACTCCACACATTGAGAAGAAAAGCTTTGTTTCCCTTTGTTTTTCAGACTGTTGTGTTGAGCTTGCAGCAAGTACGGATAAAACCTCTTTGTGGAAAAGCAAAGTTTATGAACTTTCAATTCCTCATGCTACTTACAGAATCTCAAAATTTATTGCAAAGATTTAAGAAAAAAAAAACAAAGGACTGACCAACAATGTGAGGATATGTCTGTATGTTGTCACATATGCTTGTTTTAAGTTCACGTTTTGTTGAACATGTGACAACTTTACCCAATCATATCTTGAGAACTACACATCGTACTTTAATGCAGATTTCACCAAAGTGCTTAGAATAAGTGCCCCTCTCATATAATAGGTTAGATTTGAGCTTAAACCCTTCTTCTAACGGATTCCGACTGAACTGCTGAAGGTTCAGTTTAGAAATTATTTTCAGAAGTTTTAGGAAGCAGGGAAACATGTGATTCGAAAAACTTTTCCGTTTTTTCTTCTCTTAGTTCTGTCGTATAGTTGGAAACCAGGTTACACCATCGTTATTATACCTTTCCCTGATTGGGAAACTCCTTACGTACACTGTGTATGCACAGACGTAAAAGCTGTATGTACGTTCATAGTTTTTGTAAGGTGCGTCCATTACTGTCCGTAAAAGCATGTTGAGCTCTTCAAAAAAGTTCATCGCGTGACTTTGAAGGTGCACACGATCGATCGGTAGCGATATGGCTCCATTGAGTGATGTACTGTTTCTGCTGGAAAGTGAAATTAAAGTTGACCCAAGGGCTAAAACGGAACTGCAAGAGGCCTCCTAACCAGTAAGTTAATTTTTAAGATTTTTGAATTAATGACGAAACCCTACATTCCCGGGTTTCCTTTTCTCTTTTAAGCTTGTAATACTGCGTTTGGAGACCTTCAGTAGGCCCTAATGTTACAGGCTTATCATACCGCAGTCAGAGTGCGGTGAGGGTGAAGTAGACCTACTTCATTACGCTAGGTGGGCTTCCTAAAATTTCGTACGACCATAGTTACTGATAAATACTGTAAAATACACTCGTCTGATGAACCGTTACAATCGTTTGTTAAAATGGTTTAATCCAACTAGTCTAACTCTTTACAGTGCGATGCTACAATGCTTCGCAATTTCGCGGAATTGTTGAATGTGCTTGCCAAGTTACTGTTGCTAGCCCAGCCATCGATTGTCCCGCTATTTTAGTTGGGTACAGTTATTATCACTTTAAGGCCGTTCTTATTTAAGACAGAAATCTTAATCAAACTTTTCACAAAGATATACGCCCTTATTGAAGTCATTACAGTTTGATAATTGTTCGCTCTCGAAGAAACCAGTTTACCTTGTCTGCATATATACAGTACGTATGGAGAGTACAACAACAAGGCTGTCGTGTTCTATCAACGTCACGTGACTGACGAAACCGGAATCTCAACATAAGCAGTCAGTTCGCGAAGTGTCCCAACCAGGGAAAGGTATAATAACTATGGTTACATGTTTCTTACTTCTTCCTCATATCAAAATGCTCGAGTTTTCCTGCATTTTAGAATGTTCTTCATGCGTTTAAGTACGTTAGAGATGTCGTCACAATGGGGGCTAAAAAAAAAACTAAGGAGAATTAAAACCTAATCTCTTAAATTTCCCCTAACAATTTATTTTTCCGTTTACCCTATATATCTCGATGTATTTATTAATGGGGATAGAAGAAGGGTTGCCCGGTCCTAAATTTTCATTTTAGACCTCCGATGACTTTATTACAAACCTGCTATTTTCCTAGATATTCGATTTTCAAAACATGAAAAATCACTGTGCATGTCGTCACGTTTCTTCTTAAGAATGCAACCCAGACACCCCAGTAGATCAAAGGCGGTGTGGGGTGTAACTGGTATCTGAGTTTGTTACATGATATGTGTCCTCAGGAAATCTATGCTGCCATTGTGTTCACACTACGTGAAAAGCAATTATCACATACTTGACTGGCCTGTTAACTAACCCCAAATGTTACGCAACTTTTTGCTGCTTGGTATATCTGGTCGTATCATTATTGAAATTTGCAGTCAAGTCTTCTATCATTTCTCAACCTCCTGAGTCCAGACGAAATCAATTAGACACGTGAACACTGATGCTGGTAATTAAGAATTTGGGCATTTCGTGTTACCATGGTAACACCGCTTTCACGTTAAACAATTATGAGCGGATCATTGGATAAGACGTATATCCTACCTGTATAAAAAAAAAAAAAAACTTGTATACAGGTCTACGCTTACAGCATAAAATATGATCTCGATTGACGGGCGAGAAGAGTGTAGTACGCTAGCTGTTGTAGCAAGCTGAAAAACAGCTGACCACCCACTTGATACGCCATGACTCTTGATTTGTGCCAAGCAGTGGGCGTGGATAAGCTATTTGACATCAGGTGAAAGAACTCTATACAATTTTGATTTCTATTTTATAAAGTCAGGTTTCAAACTGACCTATTCATTTATAAAATAATTTAAGTTTTTATTGTTAGTCACAATGATAGGCACTCTCCCTATCCCATACCCCACCTATGGATTGAGAGTTGCACCGTATTTAAAACCAAACTATAGACGAATCCGATCAGGGCTTGTGTTCAGTGACCGCGGACAGCCATTAGCGGGGTCCATTAGCCAGAAATCGTCTTCATTTATTGTCTACATGAATTTTAAACCCTCATATTCAGTGAAATTGAAGGAATCAAGGGTGCAATTTAGTGTACAATCATCCATGATACAGCTAAGAAAGGAAATTGAAAGATTAAAAGGTGATAGACCCCAGTTATGGCCAACTGAAATCAGATCATCGCTTGCTGTCGGGACTCGTCTATAAAACTTTCCTGCCCCCACTTTGGACACACGTTTTCACTCCAAACACGTTCATATAGAATTAAACATGACGTGTTTGGGAATCAAATACATAATGTTAAGGAATTAAACATCTGTGTTTAACATTATGACATAATTTCAAAGTCGGGCAAAAATGCGTTAATTCCTAAGCATGTCATCAAGATATAACATTGGTGTTGGTGTGTCGATAAATTCCATATAAGCACAATCCCCTATCCCTTGCCCTCAAGCGAATGACTGTATACCTAAACTATAAGGGGCACATCCTGCAAATTTATAAACTTTAACAATATATCAACCGGTTGAATTTGTTTTATGTGATGCTTGATCTGTTCTCTGGTATACGATAACAAAGGCACGCCAAAAAGCTTTCGGGTATGGAATATTTGCTGGTATATATAGAGGGACTTATGACGCGCTTAATATAAGACACTGTATACACTGATCCATACAGCTAGGCTAGGCTATAAAAACGTAAACTGCATGTGAATCATTAACATTAGGCTGTTGAAAAACGTATGTTTTGTCTGCGTTACACTCGTAGGAAAGAAGCGGTCACAAAAGTCAGAGAGTGGGTCTCTACAGAGTAGATAAGATATACATTTAGAAGTTTAGGATAAAATTGGTTATTATTTCAGTTCTTCCAGAAAACAATGGAAATTGTACACATCACCCTCCTATTACTTGTACATGCAAGTGTTCTATACAACACAGGTGAGTTATGTCATTTGTTTAAGGTTTGACAGCTAATTAATATGCATAAAACTTCGTATTGTGATTGTTTATTTAATACATCGCATCAGTGGTACTTTAAAGTGCAATTCTTTGTTTAGATCAAGGACGACGGCTCGTTCTCAATGTTGGGAAACATTGCCTCGTTTTCAAAAATTTACTGTGTGATAAAATTAAACGTCTATAGCGATTTCTCAAATATTGGAGGGACTTGTCCTCTTGTCTCAGGGATCGCCGTCCATTGTTTAGACTGTGAAAATAATTTTGTCCAATTTAATGGTAATGCTGTTTTTCAGTTTAACAAATGATGATTAGTTCTAGAATATAGACTCAAAATACAAATCACTGTCAGTTTTAAGGGATTTGCCAGAGACTAAAGTCAAAAACTTTAACCTATCAACAAATTCTGAAAAATTTCTTTTTAAGCACTCCCTGAATTAAATCGGACAAATTCATCGGACAACGAGTTGAAAGCAACTCCTTGGTCTGGACTATCGATATTCGTTTTAAAATTGCCCTTTTTAAAATTCATAAATTAGACACTGGACCTTTGAGGACGAAAACAGTTGTCTCAAACTTATTTTGAAACAACAAAGGACGACCTCACAAATTTCTCCATGATTTAAGAGCTCAAAGAATTTCAGGACTAAAATAAAACCAATATGTTACTTCATTAAATTTCAAAGTTTAAGGAGCTAAATAATGACACATGATTTTCAACAGCGATTCATAAAATAAGATAGACAGTAATTCAAATTGCACTCTAAAAGTAAAAGAGTGGATTTGTTCACTCTTTGGTAGAGTGAAAAGTGTTAACACACTCTATAAGAGTGATAATTCACTCCAAGAAGAGTGAAACTCACTCCAAAAAAGTGAAATGCACTACAGGAAGAGGGAAAATTCACTCTTCCACGAGTGCCTGCAATGGTCGTTCTTTTTTAAAGAGCGATCACTGTAGGCACCCCATCAAGAGTGAACCTTCGATCGTTTTAAGGGAATTTCGCTCTTTTTGGAGTGAATTTCAATCTTCTTGTAGTGAATTCACACTCTTCACTCTGTCAAAGAGTGACTAAGTTCACTCTTTTGATTTTAGAGTGTGGAGTGACTGCGTTTGTCCTTTAAGACAGAGACTGCCTTATTGCAGGAAAGATGTACACATGCACAGACAGAACTCCATTTTTGGCGGGGGGGGGGGGGGTTGAAATAAGTGCTGATCGCCGTCCTGGGGGAGGGTTTCAAGGTGTCATACCCTGTGGAAAATGTTGACTTACGGAGGGTGTGTGCTTTAATTGATACTAGTGAAGATCACTCGCCCCCCCCCCCCTTCTTTCTATCTCTCTCTCTTTCCTTTTCTTCCTCAATTTTTCCTTTTTGTCATATTTTCTTCTTCCTGTCTTCCTGTTAACATGCACTGTCGGTTTTTGCGCGTGCAGTGATTTCGCGATTGCACGCAGAATACAGACAAATTAGAATCTACGTTTCATTTTGACAAAATGTACGCGTTTCTTATCAATACCTTTGCCAAGCAGCTGTGGCTCCATTTGTTGTAAACATGAGTGAGTCCTATAGACGAATCCGATTGGCGCTTGTTTTTTAGTGACTGTAGGCAGCCATTAGTGGGGTCCATCAGCCTTTAATCGTCTTCATTTATTGTCTTCGTGAATTTCAAATCATTATATGCAGTTGAGTTGAGAAAATCTAGATACACTTCAGTGTACTCAACCATCCATGGAACAGGTAAGGAAGGAAATTTAAAGATTAAAGGCGATGGGCCCCAGTAATGGTCGACTAAAATCAGACCATCACAATCTGTCCGGATTCGTCTATAGAAGAGTCCGATTAGCGCTTGCTTTTAGTGACTGTACGCACCCATTAGTGGGGTCCATTTAAAGCCATGAATCGCATGTATATATCTTCTACATGAGGTTCAAACCCCCATATTCAGTGAAATTGAAGGAATTAAGATACAATGTAGTGTACAACCATCCATGATAGAGGTAAGTAAGGAAATTAAAAGATTAAAAGGTGATGGACCTCAGTTATGGCCGAATGAAATCAGACCATCACTTGCTGTCCGGATTCGTCTATAGTGGGCACAGAAGGTGTCGCCCAAGGAAAAACATTTGATATGTTCTTATATACTTCAATTTGTTCCAATTCATTTTTTTTCCACATTAAAATATAAGACATTTATAATGAACAAGACATTGGAGTGGAGGAGGGCTGGGGAAGCAGAATGCTTTTGTCAGCAAACACTCTTAACATGTAAACATAAATTAAGTATGAACAGACATGTTTAAGAACAACATAAAAAACAAACATAAAGAAGATAAAAGTAGTTGTAGTTTTAGCATTGTAAAAATGTTGACAGTTTAAAAAGATCTTTGGGAAGACGAGTTATATTTTTACGAAGTATGCCTTTAGGTTTGGTGTATTTCAGACCGATATCCATCCGAAAATTTCTCCCCCCCCCCCCCAAGTCAACTAAGTTTAATACTTCTTTCATGAGGCCGACACTAGTGGTCAGTTAAACACTATCTGCAATTGCGTAACCTATCCATTGTAAATTAGGTAACATATACCTTGTCAAGTGGTGATATCCATGTTTACAAAAAGTGTGACTAGGTAGCCCTCTAACCCTCTCAGACTGGTTACCGAATGAATTTATTTGACCTGGATATCCCTCGATGACCCAAATAATCCAATCCTTGTGTCCCTGTGTAATTTCCTTTGTAAACGAAGATTGTTTAAAGTGCATATTATTATTCTTCAGCAGAAAAATCATTGAAAGGGACAGTCCCTTTCGTTTCCCGATTTATTCCACTTTTCTACAAGTAAGTTTTCCTTTAGCAACTCTAGTATCGTTAAAAAATCGAACATCGTGAGACGTTAACTGGTTAAGGTCAACAGGTTATATTTGTGCTGGGGCTGATCCAAGATTTTTGTTTGGGGCGCGCAAAATCCACTTACGGTAATGTAGACCTACGATGCGCTGGTCGGGATTAAATAATGAACACTGTAGGAAAAATCCATGGAACACAAGGACGTACTAATTAATGCTGATTGAATGATCAGGATATTATATTGTTAGCGTTTCGGGTTCGTCTTAATACTGAAAGAATTAATCATGGAAAATTTTGGGGTGCACGCGTAGCCATACCTCGCCCATACCCACTCCAGGTGTGTCATGAGATTGTTTATACAATTGAGTAATGAATTAATGAGACGGCAATGTATATATGTGGCTTGATTTTCTCCTGATTTTATTTCATTTTTTCTTTCCCTTGTTCAAAACACTATTTCAGTATAACATTCAGTTGAAAGTAAATGGATGTATCCTTTGTTTTCCCTGAAAAAATGTGAACTTGTCCATGATGTCCATCAAGGAGTTCACACGATTCAATTAAAACTGAATGTTACAAATTAATCATAAAACTTCCTTGAGCACACAGTTTCATATACAAATCTTGTTAATTAAAGAGCTTGCATGATAGACTATGACCAACAAGTGTGAACAGCATTGATAACATGTGAAACTTAGGAAGAGAATGAAGTTTATGTACAGGTACTAGTTCTGCTATGTCAGATGAATGAAACCAGTCAAGCGTATTGAAAAATACTGTCTATATTTTACAAGCATATTTAGCTGCTAGTAGGCATACCGTATTGAGGATGATACATGGTTTACATGGATAGCAAATTTGAGAATTTATCCGAAAGTCGTAATCCAGCATACCCGAATTTAATACTGCTAATATGACCTGTAAACAACTTTGTATTGTTGGACGCAACCAATTAATGATACTGATAAACATACTCAGGGTATCGCCTATTCATCCGGTACCGGCATATCGGTAGTGGTGAAATATCTTTACCAGAGATAAAATACGGATACTGCTTTTAAATTATTATATAATGTTGTTCTGTTTGTTTATAATTTCCAAAGTTTTTACCTCTCTAAAATAAAACGATCCATAATATTTGCGTTCAAGATTCAGTTTATCCAACTCCGCCAAATCTCGATTACCGGCATCGGATCGGGTTCGGATTTTGTAACATCGTCAACTCGTAATATCGTTCGGTATCTCCCTGTACTGTAGGGGAGTTGCTAATCTCCCTATACTGAAATTATAAAACTTTCGGCCCCCTATATGAATAACGGCTCGTTATATTTTGCTTGGTTTTATCCACGTCTTCCACAAGAACGCCCTCATTTCTTACTCGCAGCAATTCTATTATGATTTCACAGCCCCACTTTCTTTGACCTCCTTCCATTTTAATTGTTATTTAATTTCCTTGACCTTTGAACGGCACCATTTACAAGGTGTTTTTCATAGATCAATCAAATTAGTTACAAATTTGTCTTCTAATGCAGTATACACTTCTGTGAAGAGAGAAAAACAAATAAAACGGCAGACAAAGGGATAGGAAGCAGAAAGAAATGAACAAACGTGAACCATAATATGTCAAACAGATTTGTTGTAGTCATTTCAAAATGTCAACTCGGTTGAGGATTATAACAGTCTCATCGAGTTCCGGGCCACCCTGGGCTAGGGGTTCTAGAATATGCCCAACGCATTCCCCGCTTGTCTCACGAGGCAACTTATAGGAAGGAATTGCAAAGTGCTTGAACTTAAATGACGTTAAAATTGACTACACTTACCTAGCTGACACTATATGACACACTTGTGTTGAGTGTATCGTGAAACCGATAACTAACTCACTGACTAACCGACTGACTGACCGACCGACCTAACAACTAACTTACCCACGAACCAACTAACGAACTTCCTTAATGTACAAGCCAACTATATTACCAACTACGAAAACAAGTTGTATCGGGTCAAACCTACGGTTGGAACTGGGAGGAATGGAGTCCCCAGTAAAAGAAGGGACGATTTAGTACTGACTAGGGCCCGCATCGGGCACACTTATCTTACGCACGCCTATTTACTTCACGGAGATGAAAGACCATACTGTATACCTTGTGACTGTGCTGTCACCTTCAGTCACATTCTCGTTGACTGCTATGAATACTCCCCCATTCACTAGAAATACTACACAGTATGGTATCCGCCCTGAAAACCTTGTTTCAACAAACTGATTCTTCCCTTATTCTTGGCTTTTTCAAGGAAAGTAAACTTTATAGAAATTTCTGACATGGCTCCCGTTTCACTTTTTAGTAGAATTTGACTAACTTTTTAGTAGAATTTAACTAACTAACTTACTAACTAACTAACTGACTAACTAATTATATTTCTAGCGAAATCAAACAAATACTGCCGAAGGACTTCAGCTTCCTTGACCTCTCAACCCTCAGACCTCTTTAACTTAATCAAGGGTCCGTCATAAGGATGACCATTTTCAATAACCATGACCAAGTGAAATGTATTACATGACGTTCGGTTGTTTGCTATGTCCTCATTCTTTTTGTTTAACTCAAATATCATTATAAATCTTCACCTGCTTTTAGTATCACTGTGGAAAAGTCACTTCATGTCTCCAATAGACAGGTCTCACGTGACGTCATAGGAACTTTTGGAGTGTTTTAGCCATGTCTGGGACAACCTCAGTATGTACGTACAGGCTTGTCCTCGAACATGGCGCTTGGTAACCCCTAGTTGCGATGTCATTGATAATTATCTATTCACGAATCCGGTTACTAAGTGATTTTACAATTTGTCCGGCATTTGTGGGGTCTGTCATGTCTTTGTGTACTATTCTACTTGTAGCATGAATGGTATACTTTTCAATTCAAAGCCTGAACTGCTTGTTATAGGGTTTTGGATTGCATCTATGGGTTTGAAAATCAAAATGATAACTAAAAATAAGGTTGATGGACCACATCAATTGCTTGACAGCCGGATTCGTCTACAGTTGTCTTGCACGTGAAGTCACCGCGTTCCATTTTGACATTCTCTGCGCCGCTGGTTATAGAACTTATGCATATGATGTCACAGAGCGGAAAGTACGCCCTCCTTTTGGGGCAAAACAAACCAACACGGACAAATGCCGACAGCTGATTTGTCAATCAGTCGAATACGCGCATAGTCTGCTACACGTGCAGGACGAATTCTTATGTGTGTGGCCAAGTAGTGTTCCATTATTTTGTCCCCAAGAATGACGCCAATGTGTCGTCAATGCACAAGGTCTTTACGCAGTAGCCGTGTTACAGATACGCCCTCACAACATCACCTTGCTAACACTTGTTGTGCAATGAATGCCTGGACGGCACAATACATAGACGTGCAATACATGAATTCGGTGCACGACGTCTATTCAAAAGTAAAGGCTATGCTTTGAATTATTTGATATTAAAAGATGACGAAAGTAACCCTTAACCGTCCTAGATGATGCAGTAAAAAGAGGTTTACGATACTCGGCCGTCGAGCAATAAAACTGAAATGAGGAAATCCTCCCATTTATATTGCAACTTTACCCCCCCCCCCCTTCCCAATTCAGTTCCGTAGTACAAACATTGACATATATTATGCTTCCTCTCCACGAAACAGTCGTAATTATAATAGATACATTTGTTTGGTGTTCTTCCCCCAAAGTAACCGGCTTGAGATGTCTCGATTGTCACACTGTTGATGCAGTAGACGCACCTAAATCTGCTTGCTACGATGGCACCGACACTAACATGGCCGATTGTAACTTTATGGAATCTTGTGTTGCCGTTACTGGCGAAGTAGACACTGTCCCGAAAGGTTTGTGTAAAATCAACTCAATTTTGTTCTTTTATCAAAATCTGCATACCAAGTTAAATTACTCGTAGGGTTTGCGATCTGCATTTATCTACACTCCGCGACAAAAGTGTTGGAACATAACTACTATGTCACTTAACCCATTGACAGCTCAACTGGTAACCTAACTCCGTACCCCCATCCCCCATTAAATGTTACTCGTTCCGTCAAAGCTTCTCAAAGTCTTTAACTAACAAAATTTAATTGAATCGGGGTACAAGGGCTTGTTCCAACTACTTTTGTCGCGAATTGTAGCTATCACCGTTCGTGCATATTGTTACATTGTTTTGTGTTGCGCACTTTAAATATTTTAGCACATAGAAAACGGTTATCTTATTTTTAGCACGTCAAGATTTAATTAGGCTATTTCAACACTATTTGTGAATCTCATTCACCTCATGACATAAACAAAATTATATAATACATAAATAAAAATGTATTAGATGAAAGTAATATCACTTAAATACATTACATGTAAACCCCTCACCTGGTACAGGGAAATAAAAGTCACCCCCAACGAGAGTTAGTATAGTAGACTGTCCTGTGTCATGATTGGCTCTTACGGACCATGTGATAATATTCTTTCTCCTTAATAAGCTAATTAAGCTAATAATTTGGTCATTCTTTTAATAAGCATATTCAGTCATGATTCTTTTGCCCATGGAATTAATGGGACACAGCGTGGCATTATGTGATACATAAAACAGAGCTCTGCGCTTAGTGTACGGCGCTCCTTGTTCTTGTGCCAACAATAAGCATAAATCTGACTTAGTCAACCCGAAGGAACATAGGGACCCGCCATACTTCACAGCAGATTTAAATGCATATTTTAAGACCAAGATAACAATTAAGACAAAGTACACTGCTCAAAACCGTACTTATGACTTTCCCTTTTGTAATGAGACCTCGTGTTTGGTCCAACGGTAGAGCATCCGCCTCTCACGCGGAAGGCCCGGGTTCGATTCCCAGGTCGAGTCGTACCAACGACTCTAAAATGGAACCTACTGCCGATGTGCGTGATGCTCTGCTGGCCGCGTGCGTGACGCTCTGCATAATCAATGGAGTATGGAAAACAAGCTGGTGAGCCACAACTGGAAAGAAGGTCGTGGCCTCGACTTGAACCAATAGGTTGAAAACTGGTCCTTAAAACTATAATAAACTAACTAACTCCCTTTTGTTATGGTTGGTTGTTAAGAAGGAACGATATGTCCAAATTTCATGTAAACTCAAACTTTGGGTCACGAGTTGTTTTGTTCCTCCCGACAATTTAAAGTGGATATGAGCATGTGCATAGTCTACGAAAGGAATTACCGATTTCGCTCTTTGAAAACTTTACTAGTAGTTATTGCTTGGTTTACCCTGAATATGCAATATTGAAGTCATAAAATATGATGAAAGATACTCTGAAGAGAAAAAAGAAAGTTGTGAGGTTTAACTGTACTCCATTAAAATAAGTTTGGGGAGACTGGTTTTGCCTTAAATGAATAATACAACATTGATGCATCTGTGGGATGCAGTGTTAAAATTATTTATAGAGTTTTTCATTACACGGCGTATCTTTCTTGACGGTACTTGGAAGTACCCTCTCTCGACGAATCCCATCAGTCCAGTGAAGTCGCCCTTTAGTGAGGGCCACTTTTTCTAGTTCTTAATTTCATGGTTCACATGTTTGACATCTATTAGGGTACAACTATCCACAATACAGGTCAACAAACATGGAAAGATTAAGAGTGATGGCCCACAGTTATGGCTGATTAAATGTGACCACCACTTGGTTGAATTTGGCAAACACTGTCTCCCTGGAAGTTGAACCATTGCTTAAACTTTAAAGGGAAATATTGCGTTTGTTAAACAAGGAAATTTCATCCTTTTGAAAGCAATATTTATTGCAAAAGAGTGATAAATAATTACAAATCGACAGTACGGTAGCTTTCTTTTCAAGAAATAAGTTTCTCTCAGGTAGAAATTCAGTTGTTTGTTGCTCAAGAATAATTTGTTCACCCAAACTTTCAACATTTTAAAGGATGCAACTTCCATGAACTCTTCTTGTGCATAATATTTTGAGGAGATGAAGCTATTGCTCGGTTTTATTGTTGAATGAATGATTTAAAAATGACCAGAGCTCTTTACTTTAAATGCTATGTTGGAGCATTTTAAAAGCAATTTTCTCCTTTAAAATTCCATCGTGTACAAAATGAAATGCCAACCGTAGGAAAACAATTACCAAAACAAAACAACCAGAGGATACTTAACGATTAATATAACTTAGTCGTTGTAGTTAAGTATGGTCAGGAATAATCTGTATATGTCCTGGGTGGTTATTTCCGTTTCAAATTCTTAGAAAGTGACAACCTAAATACCTAATGAGTAAACCTTCATCAGCAAGCAGAATTTTCGTTTGAATAACAGTTCAACCGTATTTAAATTTCCCCTTTATACTTGAAACTATATAACACATGAATATGGTGCGTCGTTAAATCTTATACTGTAACTTATGTTCAGTACTCTTGTCATAACTTTAGAAAATTACCAACTAGAATTAAGCACTGTCATGACGTAGTCCCAATGTTGTTCTGTGATTTGTCATTTCCTTCATAATGGCCTCTAACTGTTGAAGTTTTTCATCTTTTTATGCCCTGGACTATACGTGTCAGACGTTTCAACCAAGTCTGAATTCAAGTTGACTTACACAATGGTTAGGTTAGATGGAGTTTTATGGCCCAATTTCCAACCACTTGGTTAAATTCGAGCCGACCACGGCCTTTTTCCAGTTTTGGCTCACTGTCTTGTTTTCCCTACTCCATTGCTTATGCTGTGCACCAAGCACCTTTGCAGTAGATTCCGTTTTTAATATCTTCGGTATGACCAGCCAGGACTCGAACTCCCGACCTCCCGACTGCAAGTCTGATGCTCTGATTTACACACTTGAAATCATTGTCTATCATTCCCTGGGTGTTGTAAAAAATATCGATATTATACTAATGGTCATTGTTGACTCAATTGTATGAAAAATAAGCTCAGACAAAAATGGGTAAATTCATCTATTTTATACATCTTAGCACTCAACAGATCCCATCATGACAACACACAAAGATGCCGAAGTAGACTTTCTTATTCTGAGGGTGTGGTTACTTTTTCTAAATGATGAAAAATGCTATGAAAAATTTGTACAGGGCGCAATCTTTGATCGAAACCATTGTCTCTTTTATATTTCTTTCTACAGCTAATCCGAACTCAACGCCCGTCCGTAAGGTAGCGGCTTTACGACGCTGTGTGTCGACACTAGCTGCTGTTGGAATTCACGGTTGTATTACTAACGCCGATCCCTATCTACACTTCGTAAACGAAGCCCAGAGCGAGTACACATTTAGTAACTTCGATGGTACTATATGTCTTTGTCAGAAAGACGGTTGTACTCAGCCATAGACTTCTTAAAACTTTGATTTACCTCTTGGAATAGTTTTAATCTTAATCTAAAAATTTCATTAAAAGGTACCGTAGTAATTTTCGTCCTGCCTAGTATGAATGTTTTGTTTGGCGTGGGCGTGTCTTAACACTGCAACTTTCATTTTTATCCAAGGTTTTGATGTTACTTACCTATAACCAGTCTAGGTTCATGAGGATGTGATCTGGGGGTAGGGCCCCCTCCTCCTCCTCCGTTGTTGTAACTCCTATGCGCTAAGAGAAGAAGAACCCCGTGTTGGGGGCACTCGGCAAGTCTGGTAACCAAGATGATACTTTGTTTGAAATTATTGGTGGGCACAAAACTCATCCTTACCGGAAAATCCTGAACCAAACTTACTACCATCCCCACCCTCCTTTTTTCCTAACTAGCCAAAAATGTTGACCTCGGACTAATGAAAATAAATCAATGGTGAGTTGTCACCTTATTTTTAGTAAGAAATGGACATTTGTAAACCAGAGTAACAGGTTGCGATTGCAGGAAAAGGGGAGTGCATCTCGAATCCTCGCCAGCGTCCAAGACTGCTTGAGTAAGCCGGATTGTGCCCACGCGGCTGACATGTAGTCGTCCTTCACCTGTAATAGCCGCATTCATAATACCAACGTGAATAAGAATATGAGGTACAAGTGACACCCGCTGCGAAGATTACGACCCGATGTGCTTCAACTTTCACAAAATTGCCTGAGCAGTGCTTCATATCATGTTTGGTGTTCACGTTGGGTCGAAATTCCTTTTGGAAATAATTCTGTTATTTCATCTCAGTTATTGACTATATACACTCTGTCGTAATCTTGTAGAAAGGTTTCAAACGTGCAGCTTAATTTATTTCTTTTTTTCATTTCAGAATTTTTTTATTTTGTGAAATAGTAAGGAATCGTTAATTAGATGTAGGTGTGAATAGAATGAAACCAACATTACTTTTGTATGTGCAATAATCTGAGCTCAATTGAAAAAGACCACATTAAAAATATTTGCTCTTTTGGGCTTAGGAACAAACACACCGCTCCTGTTTTTAACACAGAACCAGGGTCGTTCCGGCCACTGCTTCACTCTTTGCTAAAGCGAATCACGTTTTTGAAAACTGCAACACAGGAGAGACTTTAATCGTACTTAATTATATAATATAGTACACGAACAAATCACAATATTTACAAAATCATTCTAAGATCAAAGCATGGGCACATTTATTTTACTTTACTTTGTTGATTTTATGTATTAAAATGAATAGCAAAACAATCTTTATGTAGAACCTAATCAAACATGGTGAATAGATTATCAGTGAACGAAACAAAAATGCGTTTTTGTTCTTTTTCCTTTATCATCTGAAATCGCCTTTCTGGTTCCATCCAAAACCGAATTTTTCTTGGTTCTCGGCTTGGATGGTCTGTATGTTTCAAAAATTAATGTTATCATCTTCAGTCAAGACTTACAGAATGGAGGTCTGGAGTTAAACTCCTAGCCGGATCATACCGAGTACTTTAAAATAGAGTCTACTGCCATTGTGATTGGTGTCCAGAATATGCCATGGAGTCAAGGTAAAATAAGCCAGTGAGCGACAACTTTTTCTAAAGTCCTCTCGACCCTCTGGCAAAGGGCCGTTAGGCGAAACCAAACTTAAAACTGCTTCCCGAAAAAGCTATTACGTCCACATGCACTTTGCCAACCTCACGGCCATCAGACCATTTACATCCGTCATTGGTCTGTCATGTGTGGCTCCATTCTAGACTGGCTGAAAAGAACAGATACTACACATGACCTTAGCCAAAAGCCGAGAAGCGGCCATGATCTACAACTAGCCAGCCAGCCAAACAGGCTGCCAGTCAGCCAGCCAACCTGTCAGTCAGCCAGCTAGCCAGCGTATCGTTTAATTAACTCAATTTGTCGGGTATAGGACCCACAATTTCATAGGGTTTAAAAATAGTTTAGTGAATCTTTTGGTATATGAGACCTTTCTATTATAAACAAAAATGTCGTCTTTCAGGTAGCATTATTTTTTCACTGCGAGTATTAAAAGGTTTAATGACCGTAGTGAGGACTTTCCAGATGGTCCAATGACCTCCGACGCATCGCTTGTTCCAAAAGCTCATGTCAGCTTCTCTTTAACGTTTCCAAAACTTCGTTTAACTGAATTTCACTACTTTTTTCTTCGTGTAGTTGTTCATTAAAGTGAATTTAGAAATTTCAGTTTACAGACCACCAGTGTAGTTTGTTACTCCATTTTTTTGTCTTTAATAAAGAGTCAGTTAAACCTATCTCTACCAAAGTCGCTTAAAATAGCATTTAAGTTTTAGAACTAAATCATTTACTATTTCAAACGCTTACTAAAACCTTCCCTATGCAACTTTCCTCACATGAGTAATGAGACCATTGAGAATTTATCTTGGGACGGTATCATTACTTTAACGTTTATTTTAAATACCAAGTATTCAATTGTAAGGAACCAGTTTATTTTCACTAAAGAGATTTCTTCCTTCAACCACCCGTATATTTTCATATTCCATATGAAAGTGTTTATTTTCTCAAAATGTGTTTATGGTAAAGTGCCAAAAATCTACAGATTTTGTATATATTTTTATGTTCCTTTTATAGGTAGAACGGCTCGCTGGTAAGAAAAGTGCAAATCTTAAGTTCAATGCAGAAAAATGGAAAATTGCTTCTGTTATTACATTAGTCGTCACAGTCACCTGTTCTAATCAGCTGATGCTGTTGATGCAGACTGCTAGCGTTTACAGCTATCGTTAGCAAAATTAATTTTTTTCTTAGACAGAGCGCCTTGGTCTATGCGAATTGTTTGAAACAAGGAATTTTTAGATTTGCTGTTGCGATTGTATAACATTGGTTGTGTTTTTTTGTTAGGATAAGGGATTAGGTTAAAGGTAGTGTAACATTTCACAGCAAAATGAAGTTTCTTAAGTTAAAATCCATATAGGAAATATGACAATATCTTTTACGGATCTCAAGATATAGCCTACCCCTTCAGAGTTTGGATGTTCCTGAAACAACTTGCAACTTATGCAAAAATAATGATGTGGAGTGTTGCACAGTGCTGACATTTCTTTTGTTAACTCAATATTAGTTATCTCTTAATTGCTCATCAGATTGTTTATGGTTTGGTGATTGATACTGATGATTTTCAAGGGATTTGAACTTACAAAATACCACCGGAAGAACTTAATGTTACAACTGCCATTGGAATTAAGATTGTACAAACAAAGAATAACATTAGCCAAATATGGCATGTCCCTCCCATGACATCACAAAATTTGCATATTGAGCTCATGTTTATCAATGATGTAGTGCAAATCAGATATTGCTCTGTAAAAAAGTCAATTTTTGATGGATTTTAATGGGAACTGCGGCTATTTTCTTGGTTTTCAGTGCTGTTTGTTTGTTTGTTTGTTTGTTTTTATTACATCGTTTACCCAATTTTGTCATTTTCATGTGACACCACCTTTAAAGGTTAGACCAGGGAGCTTTGCAAAATCCGAGTTGCAGTTCTCTGATTAGAATAATGTTAGTCAGCTAGAAAATATTTCTTTAAAAAATGCGCGTCGGCTCGGTTTTCATGGGCGATACCCCAAGAAATCAAGGTATGTAAAACTATTTAGATCAGGCTAAATATAACCAGAGAGCTGAAATATCCAACAGTTACAAGAAAACTACAAATACTTTCAAAATATTAAGTGTTACATTTTTGCTTGAATTTTTTTTATATATTTGACTTATTAAATGCAGTCGGTATAAACTCGTCCTTTTCTAAAATATTTTCTTATTTAAAGGGAAAGAGCAGTCGCCCGAACTTATTTTGAAGCAAGAGCTGAACCTCTTAATATTCGTCTCATTCTACCTTTTGCATCTTTAAAAATATTTTATGACTTCAGTATTACAAATTCAAGCATGGGCGTCCGCAGGTAAGGGCAAGGGGGGGGGCACTTGCCCCCCTCCCCGGAAAATCAAAAATTTGGAAAAACGTACAAAAATCAAAGCAAAAACCAGAACAAAACGTGTTTTTCAAGTTTCTATGCCAAAAATAGGCTTTAGAAATGCAATTTCCGGCGATCTGGGAGGCATTTTGGGCAGAAATTTTCGCATGTTTCATGTCAATTCATGGTGACTGGGAAGTTTTGCCCCTGTCTAGAAATTTTGCCCCCCCCCCTGACTTTTTTCTGCGGACGCCCATGAATTCAAGGCAAACCAAAACAGTAACTCCCAGTAAATTTCTTATTTTTAAAGGGAAATACTGCGTTTGCTTTGCAAGAAAAATTCATCCTCTTAAAACTAATATTTATTGGCACAGGGTGATAGATTATCAAAAATAACGCAGAATGGTAGCTTTTTTTCAAAGAAATACGTTTCCCACAGATTGAAATTCATTTGTTCGTTGCTCAAGAACAATTTGTTCACCAAAAGTCAACCTTTTCAAATGATGCAACGTCCGTGGCTCTTCTTGCGCATAGTATTTTGAAGAGATGTATCTATTGCTGGGGTATATGATTACGATTGAATTGTTGGATAGTGTCCGAAACATTTTCTTTGGACTCTTTGTTGGAGCATTTTAAAACACAATATTTCCCCTTAATTTTCTTATTACTCTCTCATGACTCTAAACAGCCAATCATAAAATATTACATAGTATTATCTTCAAGTTGGGGGACTGCATTTTCCCTTTAAACGGCAATGAAAGTTAACACAATATAAAAAGCTTGAGTTTTTTCAGCGTTATGATATATACTACTTCTTGGTTCCGAAAGTGAAGTAAAAGGTACAGGGGACCAGAATTGTATTAGGTGGAAATCAATGATTCGGTGAATTTCCAGGTAAAGTCCTATGGGGCTGTGGGTTGACAGCACCCATTCTCAATTCAAAACACCGATTGAATGGTTTTCATAATGTACTTCATCCCATTATTATGTAATCAAAAAACTCAGGGAAACTCCCTTACAGCCTTATACAGCGTTGTAAGATAAGCTCCAAACGTTTTTAAGACATCTTGCAAAAATGCGAGTTATCCATGGGTACCGTGCGCAAATCGCTCAAATCATCGGAATGACAAAACACTCATGAATCTACAAAGCATCTCCCCAAAAAATTGAGTGGAGGCATACTTGAGAGACACTAGGAGACAGTTGCTTTAGAAATCAGTTCACCACATACCCGGCGAATCAGGCATTTGGACGGGGACCCTGGATTGGTATCAATTACCAAATGGAGCTAGGAGAAGTCACCCAAGCATCATTAGCAACGATAAAGAAATGAATTGTTTTGCTAGCTGAAGGAAACAATCTTCAATGGGAGAAAACATGGGATTACAGAGGACTATTTTAGATTAATCACGGTTTGTAAACTTCAAAAGACTTGTCAAACTCGTGTTGGACCAACCAGTCCAAGCAAAACCAGGTTCCTTCGGGCTGAGTTTTGATCCACTGAACTGCACATAGCATATAATCTGCTTGTAGCCTATGGTGTGAAGATTTCACTTCTTAATTTTGCATGTTATTGAGCCCGTAAAATAATGAAAAGGCCGTGAAAATGTGCCGCATGTCGGTTTGAGTATCCTGCATTCCCCACACCTCCATGCGGCAAAGAATTATCAAACTCACAAATCTGATAAATGGCATTTTTATCTTCTGAGACTGTCATCTATGAACCTTATGCAATGACGTCATAAAAAGTCATTTTAGAGGCATCAATGGAGAACACAGAACACACCATAGTTTTTACAAGCGCGCGTCTTGAGTGTGTATTCCAATGGCAGAATGGTACACAAATCAGCTGTCTGCATTTTGATTTGATACAGAAAACGCTTTTAACCTGTTAGTGTTAGTTAGGCGTGATTTAATTATTACATAACTAACAACTTCCACAGTTTGTTTGATTTGTTAGATGACGATCACATGACTGATCGTCATGACGATCACCTCATAGTTCAGCGATGTCGCTATAGACAAAAAAATACACAAACGGTTACTAAAACTAAAACTCCATAAGTTGTGACGATATGTGCTTTCTTCCATAAGAGGGCACACTTTGTGTAATGTGACGTCATATACATGAGGTGCATATTAGGGTGACCCTTTCCCGTTGACGCTTCATTCCATATGCGCCTTTTGCACACAGGTTAAGGATATTCTGAAATTTTACCTTAATAACATAGATTTCATTCAATTTTGCATGGCAAGGATTACAAGGCTTTAATAAACCATCCGCATTCAACTTGGCTCATCAATTTGGCAACATCCTTTACATTGTTTGTGAACTTTTTTTCGTCAAGCATAATTTTGGATCGTTGGAATTCTTTTGATCGAGTGGTGTGATGCCTATGGAACTCATAATGGGTTGCTTGTACATAAGAAATTAATCTTATCTGGTAGAGCTTGTGTTTATTACTGCATGGCATTCTTCTGCTGATACCAACTTTTGTCTTTGTTATAACAAGATGTTCAACTCAAAGTTGCGTTGTGACGTCACTTAATGAGCAGACAGATGAAGATAGTCTTCATTCCTTTTTGGACGGTTTTCTCATTGTACGAAAAGAACAGACTGGATGAACAGTAATCACTAACTGAAATGGTGAATGTAGAACTATTAAACCCACATATTTTTCGCTTAAAGCGGTACATTGAGTTGCTTCGTGGAATTAACTAAATCTTTCGACCTGTCATGTTTTCTTGACATGTAGGACTACCAATGACAAATGGTCAAGCTTTCAGGACATGCATAAGAATAAAGTTTTCATTGAGTAAGTGACAATCTACGGCGATTGTCAGACATTCGTGACTGGACTATTTTTGCAATTATACACAAAACCGTTACAAGCCAGGACACCGATACTATTTTAATAAAAAAGAGAAAGAATTTTAATCTTTTGCTATTGGATGTGAAACTTGACTTATTATGCTGGTAATAAATATTATCGTGTGGTAGTTTGAAATGGTGAATGGTGAATGGTGAATGTAGTTTGTAGGCCAATAACCTGGTGAGATTCATGGGCGTCCGCAGGTATGGGCAAGGGGGTGCATCCCCCCCCCCCCGGAAAATCAAAAATTTGAAAAAAACGTATAAAAATCAAAGCAAAAACCCGAACAAAACGTGTTTCCAAGTTTCTATGCGAAAAATAGGCTTTAGAAATGCCATTTCCGGCGATCTGGCAGGCATTTTGGGCTGAAATTTTCGCATGCTTTGTGTCAATTCATAGTGACTTGGAGGTTTTGCCCCTCCCTAGAAATTTTACCCCCCCCCCCCCGACTTTTTTTCTGCGGACGCCCATGGATTATAAAAAAATCTCCTCCAGATACCCCTTTAACTTTAGATAGTAATTCAAGTCTAACATTAACAAGGTATTAATTCATTGTTAGGGATGGGCGATATAATCTTTCACTTTTGAACTATCTTTAAATTTATTCTTGAGAAATATGCAGGTACGTTTACATCGTAAAAACTGCCTTGGATAACAAGCTGAATAAAAGTTTTACAAACAGTGCTTTATTTAAACATAACAGCTTCGAAAACACTAAAGCAGTATGTCGCAATTCAACTACATTAAGTAACATTTTGTACACTAGAGTATATCTTGCACGAATCACATTTGCGTCAAAAGGGATGCAAGATTACACTTTTCAGTTCGAAAATTTCCTCTAAGAGAAGTCAGGGCTTACGGGAGAGAGACCCCACAGAGCACGTCAAATCCCCATTTCTCCGTGACGACCCCACCACTTATGTAAAAACGAATGGCGCAACTTAAAACGTCCCCCCAAAAAAACAAAGGACCTTCTCAGGAGCGTCTATCTGGTTGGGGGGAGGGGAAGAGGAGGGAGCAACGCAAACTCACGCGTACATACACACACACACACAAACAAACAAACAAACACGAATACCCACACATTGGCACGCATATAACGCTCAAAGTGACCTTTTCTCGAAGTCCTTAAGTCGTCTATATACAATAAAGTTACATCTTGTTTATTCTGCCTGTTGCTATTTTAATCTACATGAAATATTGGGGTAACGCGATTTGTTTTCCCCATATTTTTATTGGGGGCTATTGCCCCAGACCAACAGGATCGACGCTCCTGGGTCCTGACCTTATTAATTAGACCAATTCGAGTGTTGCATGGTGACGCCCTGATTTCCTTTGTCTGTCTGTTGTACATGGAACGGTTACGCCATCGGCCATGCAGGAAATATTTATTGTTTATTATGATTCAAACATTTTGTGTGAACCGGACTTGGATAAGCCGCAGAGCTTTATTTCTTTGTCCTGTGTTAATGTGAATATTTTAGGTAACTCCAAACCCGCCCCTTCCCCCTCCACAGACAGATCAACCCATGTTGATTGGATACCGGTGTCATAAGAAGAGGAGAATACCGACGTGTTAACATGAAAGATGCACTTGCCAAGGCCACCAGATTCTGCCATGCCCCTTCTCGCCTTCACCCTCACCCCCATCCTTTTCGAAATTATCATTGCTGTCTCACCCTTATCTACCAACCTCTCATTTTCACATTTATACGGAAAGTCATGATCTACTTGAGCTTAGCGATATAAAGCTATGGGTGTTACTCACTCTCCAGTTCTGAGCTTTGTCCCTATAATGGGCAGGAGGAGCGAAAGATGGCGGTATATCTCTTTAGGCTATACACGAATCCGGACAGCAAGTGATGGTCTGATTTCAGTCGGCCATAACCGGGGTCCGTCGCCTTTAAATCTTTCGATTTCCCAGCTAACCTCTATCATGGATGGTTGTGCACTAATTTTCATCTTGAATTCTCCAATTTCACTAAATACGAGGGTTTGAAATTCATGTAAATAATAAATAAAGACGATTTTAGGCTGATGGACCCTACCAATGGCGGCCTACAGTCACTAAAAACAAGCGCTAATCGGATTCGTCTACAGACGAATCCCATCAGTTCTTGTGTTTAGGGACTGTAGGCAGCCTAGTGGGGTCCATTAGCCTTAAATTTTCTCCATTTACCATATTATCTACACGAATTTTTAAACCCTCATATTCAGTGAAAATTTAAGGAATTAAGATGCAATTTAGTGTACAACCATGCATGATACAGGTAAGCAAAGGAAATTGAAGGATTAAACGGTGATAGACCCCACTTATGGCCGACTGAAATCAGACCATCACTTGCTATCCGGATTCGTCTGTAGTTGATATGAAGCCTAACGGATATCCCGATTTCAATGTTCACAACTATTTTCAAAGTTCTCAGTTTTGTACTATTTCAATGGTCGGTCGTGGTTACAGCGTTCAATAGTTTGATAGACGAACGACGTTCCCAAGTTTTAGGAAAATCGAACACTTGGAACATTGACAGAGTCCCTAACCCAACAGAAGCCTATATCACAAAAAAAGCAAAAAAAAAAAAAAAAGGAAAAGAAAAGAACCCAATGATGTCCAACGGGACCGTATGTGAAAACTACACCTTTTTTTTCACATGGAACCAGGGCTGTTGTGGCCTGTCTCCTAGACCCTGTGGGTCGGATCACCGTTAAGACAGACAGTACGGTACTAGCCGTAATGGTACTTCCCTAGTAAGGGGTTTCTCGTATATACCAACGTTCTCCGCTGTTTCTCCTACCCTGAAAAAACAGTAATTTATTCACACCAGTTCAATAATAACATTAATTTCTGCTACCTAATTAGTGGCAGAAGTGGGAACCATCAAAATAAACCTTTCATCAAGATAAAACGTTATTGGATATTGTTTTGAGAATAAAGGCAAATTGAAAACTCAAATAAAAAGCAACTTATTTATATAATCCGTTATATCATAAAATAATCCGCTACCAACCTTGTGGATATGGTAATATCATTTGAAGATACTTCAAAAGCACTAGTGCGAACATTATTGAACGTAACATTCATTGGGAGGAGATCGTTGGAGCACTGTGATTGGATGCTTCACCTAAGGCTTGCATGTGTGAATATTCAGTTTCAAATAATGACTTGGGCCGGCTATGAGGCCCGTCGGATCAGGGTAACGTACATAGCATGAGTAAAGAAAAGGTGGGCTAGGTCGATCAGATAGCAAGCGGGTATGAATTTGGACTGCATTGCATGCAACATACCAAAAATGGCCGAATAGCCCTAACAAGGGTTACCTATCTCCAAAAAACTGATTCGTCCGATTCGTTCCATTTGGAATAATATGTCCTCATTCGTCATGGGAAAAATATTACATGATTTGCCATTGTGTGTATGGCCTTCCTCCGTTACATACCGTGCGAACATATCTCTGATTTAGCTTACATACAAAGTACAGTGACCCCAGTCAGAATTAGTCATATACCTGGTCGTTCTAATTCAGGAATGGCAATTAAGCGACAATGTTTTTGTTACTTTGTTTTAAGATTCATTGATAGTATCTCATTGCTATTTTTTGTTTGTTTGTTTATATATGAGTTTGTTTGTTTGTTTGTTTGAACTAGAATTTTGTTAAAAAGCATTTTCAAGCAGACTTGTCAAAGCTCTTTGTAGCGACTGCTTCTTGCCTTTAAGCTGACATAACATTTACAGTACATGCACTTCACTTAATCTGCAAAATACCACCGTACCCGATAACATTGCTACCTAACATCATTCATTGCCTTTTAAAACTGCTTCCTTCTAAACTGAACAATACCAGACTTATCTCTAATGTTTGCTCATAGCAAACAAGTCGAATGTTTTTTACCGTTTATCAACCAGGCAAATGCGGAAGAAAAGATTTGCTATCCCCGTAGCTGACAGGTGATTCGATAATTGACGCTAACAGACCACTGAGATAATTATCTCTCTATTTTTGTGGTTGGTACAGAGTGTGAATTTTTCCCCTTTGGCGTTCATTAGAAATTATCCGCCCACTTTACAACTTCAGAGAAATGTTCATTTGATTAATGATAAGCGCATAAATATCTGTTTGCCGCTTGAAATAAGCGAGTTCGGTAATATTATGGAGTACAGATCGGGATACACACATCAAGCTCAGCACAAAGTTTACTGGGTTTCCGTGCAGTACAGGCATCTAACGCTACGCTAACCATATATCTCAGAACGGTCATGTCCATTCGAACGAAAATAGGGGGTCTCAGATTAAAATGCATTTTTTGCCTAAAAGGCAATCAGCCAGTTCGGTATTTCGTTTTGTTAGCTATGCATATGCACACATCCTTCAAATCGTCGGGATAAAAACCGCACCTACAATACGTATTTCAAAATTGGAGTTTACATGAAAATTTGGTGGAATTGGCTTAATCCAGCCATAACAAAAGGAGGGATGTCAAGGGTGGTTTTGTGCAGTGGATTTTGTCTGAATTGTTTTGCGGGGTGTTAAAATTTGCATTTTAATCTGCCGTTAAGAAGCACAGAGACCCCTATTTTCGTTCGATTTGGATAGACACTTAGATAGTGTTGCATGCACGTACTGTAATTGCCAAAACGCTATGAGCTCGGTTTGTATATCCCACGCTATGCCCCGCAATTCCATGTGGCAACGAATTACCGAAATAGATTATTTAGGTACCTTCCCTACGTATATTATAGAAGAATTAATCATGATTTGAAAACCTAATTGAGTAAACTCAAATTATGGAGGACGGGTTGTGGGTACGGGAGTGCTTTATTTTTCCTGACGATTTGCAGCATGTGCGCATGTGCATAGCCCCCAATCGAATTGATTGAACTGGCTTATCATGGGAAACACCCGGAATGCACACCCGAACGCAATCGTGGTGCACTGCGTTTAGCCTTTTTAAAGATGCTTTTTCAACTTATATTATTTTCATATAAGTGTGGACTGTGTGAGTATACGAAGGTAGGCCTCAACGCTTTACGAAAGATCAAAATACAAACTGACACCAAAGAGACCAATTAAATGCAATTTCCAAACTACAATTAAGAAATATCGGCATTATATAGGCCAGGATGAGTTAAAGAGGAATAATTCGACAATTTTAATATAAACTCAAGTTTCGAAAGATGTGTTATGATAGGCTTACACCGCACCCACAAATGGTATACTTCCTCTGTCTCTTGGTTCTTTGAAGCCCTTCTCAACCTGGACATGTCACCCCTTTGGTTAAAGCTCACAATGTGGGCTCTTATGGTACTTTCAAATTTCCATGACATGATCATTTAAATTCTGACCTAGAGAGCCTAGGTACCTAGGTTGTCTAGGTACGTAGGTACCTGGAGAGCCTAGGTACCTAGGTACGTATGTTTCCGTCATGATCTACGCTCTACGCTCAAAGAGGGCATTAAGTTTGCAAAGCGGAGCAATAAGGTCCACAGCAAATGGTCAAATTTTAAAGTTAAATTTGCACAGTCTGTATTTCAACTACTGTCTACAAATACTGCAATCCCCATCATATTTGAAAAGTAATACCGTAAAAACATCGCCTAAAAAGATAGGTAATATTTTTGACGAAAAAACATTTGTATAGTGGTCTGCTACCTTACAATTGCTGTAGCGTTTTGCTTACCTTGGTGATGTAGAGAACGTGCGCAAGTGCAGAAGACCATGGAACTTAGTTATTTGTTCCTCGTTCCTCGTATCATGATTTTGTGAGGATTCTCAGTCTGTCAAGGTTATGTAGCTAACATACCATTATCCCACATAACGGCTGTGCGGCACCAACGAGGACAATTTCCTAAATCATTAGAAGATCCAATTTCAAATAATACTTTTACTTAAGTCCTCCCGACCCTTGCAAAGAGTCTCTCGGTGAAACCAAGCTTTAACTGCTTCCCGAAAAAGGTATACGTCCACTGGAGGACAACACTTGACCAACCCCATGGCCCTCAGACCATTTACATCATTGATCTGTCATGTATGGCTCCATTCTAGAATGGATGAAAAGAACAGATACTACACATGATCTTAGCCAAAAGGATTTCCCAAATTCATGTCTAATCACCATTTTTATCACATAGGCCTATGTCTGTTTCCTTTGGGATTCATGACAACAATACCCATCAGAGTGAGTGCCACTTCTGGCAATAAGCCGAGACTTTTTGTCACAAGTACGACAAGGTCCGTTTACCGAAACTACTTGTCGAACCTCCGACCATGGAAGTACTACCATGCTCCAACGAGGAGTCTGTCCTTGTCTAACTGTCTAAGCATGACAGTACTACTTCGGAAGGAAATCCAACTTCCAAATTTTATGTTTCATGGTCTAAGACAGTGGATTTTTTTTTTCAAAATAATCCCAACTCCTTGCCGCACGTGTGACAAGGGGTCTTTCCATTTTCCCACGGGATAGCGGGTGACAATCTCGTCTTAGGCTATTATTTTGTCAAAAATTTATCAAATTATGCAAAGGAGTTGTCCGAATAGTGGTGAAAGGTCCATTTGACAATGGAACTTTTTTGCGCTCATCATATTTCTTAGACAATAACATTTGTTCAATTAGCTGAGCTTTAGACATCAAATCAGACTTGACCTTTGGGAAGAATGATGGCGTCCAAATGGCGGCGTGACCTTGTGAATGATGGTAGTAAAGATATATCTTGTCAATAGACCTCATGCATATGATGTCACGGAACAAGAAGTATGCCCTCATTTGGCTCAATAACAAACCAACAACAACAACAACAAATGCAGAGCTTTGCTTCGTCAACTAACCGAATCCGCTCATAGGTCTGCGACACATGAGGGCGAATTTTACGGCGTTCTGTCACGTGATTCGTGTTTTTTCTCCAAATATAACGTTAATACGTCGTCAAAGCATAAGCTCTATAAACGAGATTTTATTTTTTTTTTCTCAAGAGGTTTACAATTCTGCACCATTTTGTGATACTAAAGGTTTAACTTACGACAATTAAATGTTATTCTACTTTAAAGGCCCAATTCCCTCACCCTTAACAGTACCAATTCTCCTAACCTTCTTACTTTAGCCCCTCCCACAATTATCTGAAATTCATCTTCATCCAGACACACTCTCAGTTTATTGCTTCAGAGTGAGTATAGAAAAGCTCAATGGGTACAATCGAAACACTCTCAGTACAGTTCGTGCTGTGTAACATCAGCTTTGGTACTCTGCATTGTTTGAATTAACTGTCAATCAAAGAGCTGGGCCAGAAGAGAATTTTGGTAAACCCCTTTAGAAACTGTATTTCAGGGGTGAGAGGATTGGCCCTTTAAGGCAGGAAAAAGGGCCTCCGATTTTAGGAAGATAAACAACGGTAACATATTCCAAACCTAATGACACAAAGTGCACCTTTAAATATAATATTTTTATTTAATCATCATTCATGAAAAGATGTCATATTTCAAAAAAAAATTAACACACCGTCAATATTTGCAAATAACGACCACTTTCACCTCATTTTTTATCTGTAATTTGTTCCGCTTTGTGTTTCACTTGAAGGACATGTGAAGGTCAGCGTAAAAATTAGACTAAAGCCCTCAAAACAAAGTACCGCTTGTACAGATTATTCTTTTTCAAGTGTTTGTTTTCACTATTTTCGCATTAAAATACTTTCAATGAGATGGCCGTTTTCACTTTTGCCCGAAATTACTCTCAGGAGCGTCACTGGTTCCCGTAAAATGCATGAAGTCCCACCAGCCCCCAACCACCAACCCTACCCCTCCCTCCCTCTTCTTCTTCTCTCGTTTCTACACCAGAAAATGTGAAATATATTTTGAAGATTTAATGAAGGCAAGAAAGATCTATTTCATAATTTTCTAACCAAAAGCTGGGTGGGAAATTGTAGCTCTCTAAGGAAACATTATAAAGGCAACAATTAGACAAGATAATAAAGTGATGTGATTATTTTTTATGAGACTGGAATTTCCCAAGTCATTTTTGCTTCAATGAAATTGAAACGATTGTCTCCCATGATTAAGAATAATGGATATATGATAGCAATTAAAAGTACATGGTACTCTCAGAATTGTGAAAACGAAAATGAAAACATTATAAGAATATCGTTAAACACTCTGGTTGTAAAGATATATAACGTTGTCAACTGTACAGATTGGATATCAATTAAAACACTTCAAAATTAAAAAGTGACCAAATTTAGCTTTGCAATTTTCATATCAGAAAAAATCTGATATGCACAGTTGGTGTAGCCAACCATCACACCGCCACAGTGTATAGTACTCGGCAGAAAGTGACCTTGGGCAACTAAACTTTAGGAAGAAATATAGTTCAGTGTATGGTATAGATAGTTCTTCGTGACGTCACAACTAGGAATTAGCAACCGCCATTTCTGAGTGCAAGCCTGTATATACATAAAAGAGGTTGCCCTCAAACATGGCTGAAATACGCCAATGTGCAAGATTTCTACTTTTTTGAATTAAGGAAGGAGCTTGATGAGAATGTTATTGAGTTGTTTGGGGAGCTTGGCCTGTCTGAGAAAAGAAAAGCGGGTCTCCCATTTTGGCTATGAACATGCGCACATCCTCCAAATCTTCGGGATAAACAAACCAATCCCGCATCTACAACAAATGTTCCAAAATTTGGGTTTTGGGGGTTTTGGGGGTTTGAGCGAAGAAGGCTTAGACATGCCATATATTTCCATACCATAAGACAATTTAGAAAAAACGAGTGAGTAATATAACTGGGTTGCTACAGCAGGGGTAAGTGATGCCCTAAGGCGATAAAAAATTCCATTATATTTTACGAGGTTGTTACAGAGATCGTCAATGTGTTGCTTAAAGCATAGCTGATCATCGATCAATAGACCCAGGTATTTAACACAGTTTGTTTTGAGGATATTTACATCGTTCATGACAAAGTGGTCTGGACAAAAATGGGGTATATGTGAATTAGCATGGAAAATCGAAAAGTTGGTTTTCCCAAGATGTAAAGTAAGTCTATTAGCATCAAGCCAAGTCTTAAGTTGATTGAGTACAAAATGAGCTTTATCAACAAGGGTAACACAATTACTATCATGGACAAATAGATTCGTGTCATCGGCAAAGAGTCTTAGAGACTCGTGAGGCACAACATTTTTAATGTCATTTACATAGATTAAAAATAGTAGTGGTCCTAGCACAGAGCCCTGAGGCACGCCTACGTTAACGAAGGTACAGGTAGAATAAATACCATTTACATACAAGAATTGTTTTCTATTACTCAGATAACTATGCATAATATTAAAGGCTTCACCTCGAATGCCATAATTTTTTAATTTATCAAGGAGTATTGTGTGGTTGACTGTATCAAAAGCCTTCTTAAGGTCAAGATAAAGGCCCAGAGCATTATCACCACTATCGAGGTAGGTACGAATACAGTTGACTGTCTCCAAAAGAGCATGACTTGTATCATGGTGTTTCCTAAAACCAAACTGAAAGTCAAAGAGTATATTATTTTTATTTAAGGACCTTAATCGCTTTTCAATAGACCTCTCTAGCAACTTGTTGATACATTTGTCTAAATTGCATTTTTGGTTAAAAAATGTGCTTTGCAATATGTTGTAAAGTAGGGCTATTTTCGTTCTGGTTGGCTGTTGAGATTAATGCTTACAGTTGGCTGCACGTACTGCACGAAAAACAAGGGAATGCCGTACATTATGTGCTTATCTCGGTTTGTATATCCCACGCTGTGTGCCCCGCAATTACATGGGCCAACGAATTACCGAACTAGCTTATTCAACATATGTTTGACTTATGTTCATTACGTAATAGTCTGAGGAGTCCAGGCGAAGGTGTGTACACATACAAAGGACATATTGGCACAGACAGCTACTCAAACCTTATTTTAAAGGGAAATTCAAGCAAAAAAATTTTTAACATGTGAAAGAAGAACTAAATCTACTCATGGTGGTGAAATTTCCATTCAAATCGGACATGTATTTCTTGGGATATCAGCAAATCAAGTTTCTAGATTTGTGTTCCAAAGTGAAATTGAGGGCAGCAGAGATTTTATCACTTCCTCACATTGACAAGGAATGCTTTGTTTCTCTTTGTTTTTCCAGACTTTTGTTTTGACATTGACATTAATAGGAATAGGACCCCCATGGATATTGCAAAGTTTGAAAAGTTCTCATGCTACTTTTTCAATTACACTTTGATGTATGGGATTGTTGAGGAGAAAATAGGCTGTAAAGTTTAAAGAAAAACAAAAGACTGTCCATTAATTTAATGTGGTGATATGATGTCACATGTGCTTGCTTCAAGTTCACTGGGTGTTGAAAATGTGACAACCTTACTTGCTCATATCTTGAGAACCACATATAGGATTTCAACGCAAATATTACCAAAATACTTAGAATAGGTGCCCGTCTTACATATCAAAACTTGATATGACCTTACACCATTCTTTAAAAGTATACTGCTTGACCTGCTGTTATGATTTCGAAAGCTCACGCAAACTTTTTAAAACCCCACCATTAAATTACATGAATGTAGTATATGGTGTTACAAGCCTCATAGTTTACATATAACCTTGACAAGCGTTTCTCTGGAATATGATTTTCCATGAATGATTTGAGCCACGGACTAATTCTTAATATTGACAAAGAGTCGCGTATTTGAACAAATTTAGGCTTGTACTTGGTCACTTAGATGACGTGTATTACAATCCATGTTGGAGTTTATCCACTCAATTAAAAATAGTAGATTGCGCAATACTTTGTGATGTCATTGTTGTACTGACTCAAATTACAGCCTTTGTATTTTTTTTCTGGAAGTTACTGCACCTTGTACCAATGCATGATAGCTTTCAAACTTTTATCGGGTGATGTAATTCATTAAGTTCACTCTGTGCAACATGCTATGCAAACAAACAGGGGGCGTTCAAGGTCATAAAAACATTTTTAATCTCAAAAGAAAACAAAGTAGGTAGAGTGAGTTGTACAACAAATAAGTCACAAATTATTGCTCAATGGACTATTTTGTTTTTAGTGAAGAAATTTTAAAATTCAGTATCTCAACAATGAAACAAGCTGTTACAATGGGAGTTAGATGAACAAGATTCATTTTGCAACCTCCAAAATATATATTTTTACCTTGTAAATTCCCAGGTACAATTTAAGAAATGAACACAGATGATGTAACACTCATTTGCTATGAAGGATAGTACCTATACTTAACCGCGAGATTGGTCAAGTGTTGTCCTTCAGTGGACGTAAAAGCTTCTTCGGGAAGCAGTTTAAAGGCCCAATTTTCTCATCCCAAACAGTACCAATTCTCATAACCTTCTTAATTAAGCCCATCCCACAGTTGTCTTAAATTCACCCTCATCCAGACACAATCTCATTTTATTGCTTCAGGGTGAATATAGAAAGCTCAATGTGTATAATCAAAACACTATCAGAACAGTTCGTGCTGTGTAATATAAGTTTTGGTACTCTGCATTGTTTGAATTAGCAGTCAATCGAAAAGCTGAACCAACTGAGAGTTTCTGTTACCCTATACTAGAAGTGTAGTTTGGGGTGAGAAGATAGTCCCTTTAAAGTATGGTTTCGCCGAACGGCTCTTTGCCAGAGGGTCGGGAGGACTTCAGAAAAAGTAACTACACCTAACCTCCGGGCGTGTTGTTGTCTTCGGACGTGGTGTGGGATGTTCTTGATTTTTGTTGTCTCGTGGTTTGGTGTGGGGTTGGTGTCGACCAGTGGTTGGGTGTTGAGGGGGTTGTGGGTGAGTTGACGGGTTGTGTGGGTGTTAGGTGGGGTGAGGTTGGTGTGTCGTTTTCATTTGTGACTAACCCTCTTGCTCTGTGTTTTGTGTGTGGATGGTTGGCGTTTGTGTTTTTTCCGGCCGGTTTGAGTTGTCTATTTGTTACTACGTGCCTGTTTCAACGTACGTTTTAATAAGCAAAAAGTTACTACACCTAACCAATCTAACGATGGCTATAAGTTTAAAAAATATCAAGGCACTTTCTCGAGTTCTGATGCTTTGGCAGGTAGGAATCACTGACCACTGATACAAAACTTACTACTTGAAATAAAGGTGAACCGTTATTTCAAGATAAAATATAAGTGACGGAAACATTTTCATCGCTGACAAGTTCTACAAGCTGACAGGTCAAGAAAGAATGAGCACGTGATTCCAAATGACGGTTACAAAAGACCCCCGCCTGCTTGGTGGGTTTCTAGATGAACATTTGTACCAGTGGTTCTTAGGTTAGTGCGGTCTCTTGAATGCGTTAGTAACCTTTTGTAAAGGATTTCCGTGCGATTCCCACAACCGATAACCCCCGGAATTTCCGGAAAACTGCACCTCTGACGACTCCATTTTTAGCAGTGGAGTTTACAAAAGACTTCTGCTTGGCATGTTTCTCGAATATATATCCTCCCGTGGTTATTGAGTTATCCCTCTCTTTACCTTATGTAGATGGTTCTCGAATGATAAGCCTCTCACGGTCAACTCCACTTTCGGTGGGGAAATCGTCTGCATCAGGTGAATAGTTGGCTAATGATTGTCTTTTAGATTTTCCGGAGAAGATCTTTTACAGTGTTTGGTAGATGATCACACACTAATATGTATTGGAAATATGTTCAGCTTTTCCCTGGTCTGAAAAAAACATTAATATTTTTCTTTTCATTTAGTATTTATGTTAACTTTACCAATTGTTTTTTGGTCCCCATTTTTGTCAAAATTCAAATGACATCCGAAATCCAATCCGATTTTTTTCCTAATTGGATAGTTCCTTTTAGTCAGACCTTATTCAAAGTATGGTCTAGACCCTGCACATTGAGTTGGATTACCGTTACATTAGAAACTACCGTACTACTTTAGTAGAGGTTACTCATACCAACATTCTCACACGCGGTTCAGCGACCATGGAAAAACCAGTAGACCTAATATCAGAATTTGTCATCAGTTCAATAAACAACATTGCTTTTCTGCTGCCGAATTAGTAGCAAAAAAAGGACTAATTAAAATGTACCTAAGACTGATAAAAGCAGATATGTTTTCTTGTTTTTAGAGTAAAGGCAAATTGAAAGCTCAGTATCAGACAAATGACAAACAGTTTACTTAATATAAGTCGATATGGTATCAAGCTTATGAAATGTATGTCCATAGCATTTCAAGACACTTCAAAAGCACTCAAAATGCATTTATTGCCTCTCCATTATTGAACGTACCATTCATTGAAAGGAGAATGTTTGTTCATTGTGATTGGATGCAATACTTTGAGCTTGCATGTGTGAATATTCAGTTGTACATGATGACTTCGGTTTTTCGGACTTGAAGGACGGTAGATCAGGGAAATGATAATGAAAACAAGTAAATGGACGGCAGATAACAAGCGTGTATATGAATCACGGACCTCCCATAGGCCTACATGGAGAGAGCACACTGCACTTACGTGTGTATAGGTGTAGCAAGATGGCTGTCTCGTATGGTTTTGTGTGTGTGACAGTTTGGACTTGCTCAAGTAGCTCAAATCAACAGATTTTGCAATAAATATGATATCGTTTCTTTTTCAAATTACACTTTTGTTTAAAATATTACACAATCGTCGTCAATGATCGTACAAATTATAGCTTCAAGGCCGCCATCTTGGTTGATGGCCGCAGTTCAATCTTGGTTGGCCTTCTTTGTCCCAGTCGGTGGCGACAATCTACGGATCTTCCTCCCCGCTTCCTTCTGTAATATCGTATTAAGACTGTATTATTGTTTAGTTTTTGTTTTCTCTTTTTTCTCTCTTTAAGGTTATGAATTTGTATTTTCTTTTGTTTTGTTTTTGCCTTTCCTATGTCATCTTGTTTATCAATTGTACGTCGGCTTTAAGTCTCTTGTGCCTCTAAAAGATGATATGGAGAAATAAACTGAACTGAACTGAACGGATAAGACGTACGCGTTACATGCTCTGTCCATACATACATAGGAAGTCCGTGATATGAATGTAGACTGCATTGCATGTCTTGTGCCAAAGCTGGCCGAATAACCCTACCAAGGGCTAAGGATTGTCAAGCTATGAAAATAACTCTTCCTAATGCACTTCAAGATAAACTGTTCTGCTTAATGACAAATATCGCTTAAAAACGATAGTTTTTTATACGATCCGATTACGGGCGTCCGACCAACCCTTTCTATCGATGACGCCACGAAATTGTTATCTAGTTCATATTCAATTTTTGTTTTATTATAAAAACCGCATATTCATACAGGCTGGACACTTTTGGCTTTTTCTCAGAGATGGGAGTGTAGATCCTGATACATCACGAAAGATTTGTGGAAGATAAATAAGAAGAATGTTAAGAGATTAAGCTGCTGTTTTAAAGCACGGTTTTATAGGCGCTGCTCAATTAAAGGGAGACAGAAGTCATTCCAAATTTCAATAGTCTAGAAGGATATCTTAGTCTATGAATGTCCTTTAAATCACGTGACACAATACTTTCTAACAGAGTTTTGAAATTTTGGGGTTGGAAAAAGTTTGCTTTACCTTAAATATCATGGAAGATACTTTGGAGTGAAATAAAAAAAAAAAATCAACAACTGTGGGAGTTGTTTTAAAGGAAGAATAGGACAATTGCTTTGATCCTAGACCATATTTTATACCGTTTGTCTCTTCATAACTGTACTCCTTCATTTACAAAGAAAAATAAGACATCAATTTGAAGGAAACAACATTTTTGTCTTGAAACTGCTCCAGATGGTTAATCTAATCATGAAATACAAAACAGCCATTAATCGGTAAGCTAACTTTTAACCTTAGTTTCCAAAGGTTATTGAATTAACTCTCGGTATTCACGAGGGGAATTCCCTCACATTTTTCTCTCGTTTTGTGTTAGCTCTCTACTTATCTATTTCGACAAAAGGTTATATTGCAGCTGCCTAGGATAACAGTATTGAGAACAAATAAAACAAAGTTGTTTGCCCTCCAGGGACCTATGTTGATTACTGTTTCAGAGCCAAATAGCGGTGTAAAAGATACGAATGAATCGCCAAGGAAAATAAAAAAGAATAATAAATAAGTAAAGAGTTGAAGATTAAAAAAAAGTAAAGACAATTGGTATATGCAGGACACCCCATGGTGTGAAATGTTAATAGTTTGGAGGGTCAATTAACAGACTGCAATCTAACTGCCCAAGATAACATGATGAAGTATGCCATTCCCATGAGATTCGAGCGAGATGACTTCCTCCAAAATGTAAACTTTACTATATAGGGTATCCTCCAGGTACCTCGTCCATCTGTCTAAAGTACCAGCTAAGCAATGTTTCTCCCGGACCCCCCTTGATAGCAAAGGTTCCACGATTGACACGCATCATTTAATCTCAAACGTTTAATTATTGAGGTTTAATAAGCATCTTTGCGTTTACGGTATTGTAAAGAACCTTATGATATCCACATGTTTGAATTTACACGTTTCAATTGGTAAACTAGAGTTTACAATACAGTCATACAGTGTATACGATAGCGTCGGTGTTCAACCACTTGCATAACCTGCGTAGCAGACTGTACGCCATATTCCTTGTTCAATAATGGTTTGGGAAGCTGAAGAAAATAGAGTCCGCTCCGCCCGGAACTGAAATAGCTTGAGGCTTAGGTGTTACATTATCATGGAAATTTCAATTAGTTCAGACGGTCTTTAAAAATCACGTAGTATTTTTTTTTAATAAATGGTTCAAAATTATTTTTTCAAAATAACAGCATTTTAGCGAATAACTCACTAATCAGGCCATACAATTTCCCCATAGTTTGCGGGTTAAAGATCATGACATGCATCATATCGGAGAGGCTTGGGAGACTAAGGGATCTTGTATCCTAGATGTTCTTGACCGTGATACGGTTGAGGTCGATACCTGCGTAGCAGGCTGTACGCCATTGGCTATTCCTTGTCCAGTCATATCCCTCATATGGGATATGTGTTTGGAAGCTGATGAGCTGAAAAACAGAGTCTGCTCCGCGGGGTAGTGAGTAGCCTTATGCGATGAGCAATGTCCTAATCGCCAACAAATTTAAAGGAACTAATTCTCTCATCCCCAAAATACATTTTTTGTTATAGTCTACAAAAATTTTCAATTGGCACAGCTCTTGGATTGACAGCAATTTCAAAAAATGCAGAGTACTTTAACTCGTATAACACAGCATATACTGTACTTAGAGTGTTGTGATTACACAGTTCAGACATTCCGATCTTCTATACTCACTTTGAAGCAATAAACTGAGATTGTGTCTGGGTTAGAATGAATTTTAGAGAGTTGTGCGAGAGGCTTAAAAATGGGTTCGACCGGGGAATGAGAATTGTTTGAGGTGAGAGGGTTAGACCTTTAATTTAGCAGTTTCTTGGTACCTATAATAATACGTAAAATAGGTAAGGCAGAGCGATTGGCTGTTTATTGCCAATTTTACAAAATGAGTAAGCATACTCAGTTGAAATTACAAAAAGGCTTAATTGCGCAATAAAGTTTGGCTTCTTTTGGAATCCTAGATTTTAAAAGGTTGCGTCTTTTAAAGTCCTCCCGACTCTTTGGCAAAGAGTCGTTCGGCGAAACCCAAACTTTAAAACTGCATTCCAAAGAAGCTATACGTCTACAGAAGGACAACACTTGACCAGGGAGTTGCAACTCCCTGACTTGACCAACGTCACAGCCTCAGACCATTTCAGTTACATCATTGGTCTGTCATGCAGTCACATATGCATGGGCGTCCGCAGAAATTTTTGTAAGGGGGGGGGCAAGATCATTCATGGATGATTGAATTGTGTACACTGTCTAAGCGGAGCGCCACCATCGGTTGGCGCGGAGCGTACAAGAAAATTTTGGGCCTTACAAACTCTCCAGATGGGCGGAAATGACACTTGGCGAGTGTTCTAAGCTGCATGTACCCAGCCCTGAAACAGGAATTTCATGTTTGTAAATTTTAGATATTTAGAATTTTCAATGTAAAAAATTGTTGAAGGGAAAATCATGGATGATTGAATTGTGCAGTACACTATCTAAGCGGAGCGCCATCATCGGTTGGCGCGGAGCGTACAAGAAAATTTTGGGCCTTACAAACCCTCCAGATGGCCGGAAACGACACTTGGCGAGTGTTATAAGCTGCATGTACCTAGCCCTGAAACAGGAATTTCATGTCTGCAATTTTTAGATTTTTAGAATTTTCAATGCAAAAAATTGTTGAAGGGAAATCTGCCTCTCGGTAACGGCCTCGTACGCCTATGCACGATAAAACTTACAACTGTCAAACAGCCTATATAGGCCTATGTCCGTTACCTAATTATGAACCATGCATACACCCCCTCCCCCCACCCCCGTATTCACCTTGTATATCCAAGTTACACCCGCGCGTCACCACTTGAGATCAGCACGGGACCAAACCAAGACCAACGCATTCATTTATGGTCGGATGCCATATGCACACTACATACCTGACAACTAGGCTAGTACATAGTTTTCACAATTACAAATTTCCAATAGATATCACGAATGATGGTCCCAGTATTACGATTTCACTATTCAGCATACTGCACCATCTTCTCTTTTGCTATTCCTGGTCAGCTGGTCAAAAGGCCGCATATTGCACGAGTGAAAACTGACGCTGTGAGTGAAGGTATTTTGATGATTTATTTTTAATTTTTTGTATTTTAATTTTTAATTATTTTTTTTCACAAATTTGATTTTCCAGGGGGGGGGGGGCAAGTGCCCCCCCCCCCCTTGAGGACGCCCATGCACATATGGCTAAATTTTAAACTGGATAAAAAGAACAGATATACTACACATAATCTTAGACAAAAGGCCGCGAAGCGATCACAATTCCAGGAATATGCATGGAATATGTTATCCCTGAAATCAAGAAGCTGGCCGCTTATGGTGGTCTTTGAAGTTCGTTAATTTAAATTTATTTCTTCTTAATTGTTGTAATTTAGTACCATAATATATACTGGAGTAAAAGAGAAATGTTCATTTGTTCGATTTTTTAGGGGAAATAACCTCGGCTAAGTAAGTTATATAACAACTAATTGAAACAATATCGCGGAAGTCTGCATAAACCACAATACCCATCGCGTATTCGATTAGTAAAGTACCATGATATGTTTTGCTTTGTTTTGTAAGAATGCGGTTGTCATTTACAGATATGTGCTGAAGTAAGCTGCATTCTGTTTACATGATTCCGTTGTGGTGGTTACAATGATACAGTTAGGAAGGTCTTGCCATTCGAACTATTACTTGTTGCAGTGGGCTAGTATAAATGGTAAATTGGGCAATTTAAAATGTTTTCAAAATCATGAAGGAATGAACATCTTTGATGGAATTAACAGACCATCTTGACGTGAAATACTTAAAAAAATGTATTAGACTCAAACCTAACGCTCAATGTTTTGCCTCGCTCTACTAAACTATAAAAGGTAGATTGGTTTGACGTGAGTTTTTTGCCTCAGATACGCTCGTACAGCCAGGATTGTGTCATGGGGGTTGGGGCACGAAATGAGGGAAAGTCTAAGAATAGAGAGAAAAACCGTTACCTAAGGTTTTTTGCATTGCAAGGTGGGTCACGGGGGTTCTAACCCCCAAACCCTCTACCCCCCCCCCCCACCGTGGCTACGCCACTGCCCCGCAACCCCTTTTCCAGTTGTGAGTCACCAAATTGCTTTTCCCTATTCTATTGTTTATACAGAGATTGAGGCAAAAATCTATTAGTGACGTGCAAAGATACAACTATAATGACACAGTGGGCGAGTTCTATTACACATTTGTTAGATTTAACCAGTATTTGGTCACAGATAAACCAACCATTTCCTGGTTGAAGTAACCGAGTAACCGAGGAAGACTGGTAAAAATTTGCAACAAAAATGTTAATATTGACACTCAATTTCAAATAATTCATCCCTTTTCTCAATGTAATGTTAATGTTGACCCGTATTTTCTGGTTATTTTAACCGGAGAAAAAATGGTTAATCTGTGACCACGATATTGGTTCAATCTAACCAATGTATTTTTAGAACGTATACAATATCTAAGTAAATATGCGATGTGTATTATCAGATTATATGCAATATAAAACAGTTATCTCGTGACGAGCTGGTTAGGGTGATACTGTAAGGCATATACTCTGTTATGTTTTCGAATAGATTCGACGTGTGCTGGTTTACCAGCTTTCGGGCATGTGACATGCGTGACAAATTTTCTAAGTCACAAAAAATCCTTTTGTAACTTATTAAACAAAAAGTGCCTGCATATTTTTCATGAAACTCTGTGTTGCACGGTCTTTTGCTGCTTGTCATGCTTGTTAAATTTTAATGAAATATTTAGCAGTTTGTCCCGGTTGTAGCAGTTCCTAGGTAACAAGTGTTAATCACGTGTTAAATTCGCCATATTTTTCCACTGACAATAGAGGCTTTGCAATTACGTCACAGAACCGCCATGCTGGAGGACATTCATACCACATACACGTGGCTTTGTGCCGAACGCACCGCACAGAGTGCGTTGTAGTATGCACGGTGTGTACACATTCAACGAGCAAGCGCGCCCAGTGTGGTTTACTACGTAGTTACATGTACTCCAACATGGCCGCCGGAGAGTATTATGACGTCATGTGAAAAGCCTCTATAGCAGTTTAGGCATTTGATAAATATTTCTCCTCCTCCACGAGTCGATCGCACATATATTAATTCTCATTTTCCCTCCCGCTGGACGCAAATAGCCGAGGCTGTCGTAGTCCTAATTAGCCTTTAACCACATCGAGACTTTAAGCCCACTTCAAGCCACCTCAGTCTGACCAATTTCCCTCCCCCCTTTCCCCTTATAGCTACCTCGCTCTCGTCAAAATGTTTCGGAATACAGGTGTTGGTTTGGTCCTGTCGCATAGGTTTCAGTATTCGCCTTGTGGGAAATCACCCCCACCCCGAGCATACGAACTTATACACTCTAATAATTTTTCCTTTTGAAGGTACATTTATGTGAAATGCTGGAGGTATCCCATGAGACGGACGGTTCATGAGACCGAAGGTCCACGAGACCGAATATTTAAATGAGAAAGGGTCCGAAATAAGAAAAAAGTCCACGAGCCTAAAATTCATTACAGAACAGTGGGTTTTACATATTGGTCTAGCCAACCTTTCCCCATTTTCGGTTTAGCGGACCCTATTTTCTTTTCAGTCTCGCGAACCTTCGGTCTTATGAACCCTTTTGAATTTTCGTTCTGGCACACCTTCGGTCTTGTGAACCCTATTTCATTTTCGGTCCCGAGGCCTGTAGCCGAAATGCTCGTCATAAGGTGACTGGAATTAATAGAATTTATCCTGAAGCTAGTCCGACATTACGAAAATCATGAGATGTGGGTCATCTAAACCTGACGGGTTTGGTACACATTCTTAGGATTCGAAGCATTTCATTTGTATGTATGTGAGGGTGTCTGTGTGTGTGTGTGTGTGTCTGTGTGTGTGTGTGTGTGAAAATACATTTCTCTTTTTCATACATAGTACATCATTTTTAATGGTATGCATGAAAATTATCTGTCCTACAAGCGCAATATTTACCTTTAAAGAATTTAATTGAGTTGATATATCTTAACGATGGTGTTAAAACAGTATAAAGTGTGCTATGTCAGATGAAAATGGTTATCATAGACATAAAAGGTCAAGGTTTACATCCAATAGTTATGCAAAAAAAGTTTTTGTTTTGAAATTCTTTACACCGTGACCCCGCCTTGTAGTAACATTGTTTTTATAATTTGAAATAAGTATTTTCAAATTTTTGAAACTTCATTGAACAGCTGAACTGTTGAATTGTTCATTTCTCACTCGTGAAACATTTACCCTTTTCTAGGGTACGGAGTGTCTTAATTAAGTTTCGCTATTCGTCATGAATATTTGAAGGGACGTTAAGGGTTTTGTAAACAATTGGTGAATTTTATGGACCAACTCAATGTACCGCTTTAAATATCGGCCAAGTGAAGCGAAAATATAAAATATCTGTGACGGTCGGTCCTGTTTAGTACTGTGTATAACCAAGGAGTTGCTAGCAACTCTCCGGTATAAGGTGCTGGCATGTTAACTGATAGAAGTTTGATAAATTTATCTCATTGGCTGAATGTTGCGATAAGCCTTTGCCAATTACTAAACCATTCAGGGGCTTACAAAAGATATGAAAATATTCATAGAATAAAAAATCTCTTTCTGCAACGCAGAAAAATGTATTGTTGTGGTTTGGGGGGAATTCACAAATATTTACGGTTCAACAACGACTCTAATGGACGTCAATGTTCTCATTGATCATGTGGAATTTTAATTGGTAAAGCAGTCTTTATCATTTCATTTAACGAATAAAACGGAAAACCCCTTATCCAGTCGAACTTGATGATGGAAAAAATTAGTACTCACATTTTCTGGCACGGTCGACGAGTTTCTAATTTTATCTAAGTATAGAGCTGCACTTCTACTTCAAAAGTCCGACATTTTGAAAGCCATCGCCTTCTTCTAAAAAATCTTTTAATGTTCTGATTTTGAGGTCTCCTCTGGTTTTCATTATGAAACACTTTTTCAGAAGAAAATGTGTTCTGAAATTCCGAACGGGAATTAATTTCCTCAAGGTTTTTAGTGTTTTAAAGGGTAATATTGTGTTTGAAATGCTCCAAAAATAGTAAATGGTAAAAAATAAAAAATGGCTTACACACTATCCAACAATTCACTCTTAATCATAAGCCTCAGCAATAGCTAGAGCTCTTCAAAATACTATGCGCAAGAAGAGCCATGGACGTTGCATCATTTGAAACGTTGAAACTTTGGGTGAACAAATTATTCTTGAGCAACAAACAACTGAATTTCTATCTGTGGGAGACTTATTTCTTAAAAAGAAGGCTACTGTACTGCCTTAGTTTTGATAATTTATCACCCTGTGTCAATTAATGCTACTTTTAAAAAGATTAATTTTTCTTGCAAAACAAATGCAGTATTTCCCTTTAAGTTTCGAGACTTTCTTGATGGTATTAATGTACGCAGCCTTTTTCTTCATATTCTTGAAAATCACCCTCGCCACATCCTGGCTGTTGTACTTAGCACCTTTATGCCCTTTGTACAATCAGAGTGGATATTCTTATTTAGATAGAAGTATTAACGCAAGGCAGGGGGGTGGTGTCATGGGGGGGTTGGCCACGACATGAGGGAAAAGTCTAAGGATAGAGAAAAAGATAGGTGTTTTGTTGCATTGCAAGGTCGGGTAATGGGGGATTCTCCCCCCCCCCCCCCCGTGGCTATGCCACTGCGCAAGGAATGCGGCATGGTCGTTCCATCTTTCATTCAGAGTTCCCCTGATTCCTTGGGGTTATTCCCCGACGGTTATTCCCCTAATGACGTGCGAGGTGATTTAAGTAGAAATAATCGAACCGTTATATTCAAACCATGCTAAAACTTTAACCGTAATTAAACCAAATTGAAACTTCACCTTGTTATTTAATGGCCTTGTGTAGGCCAACAAATTTGTTTGAAGTGTCGTTTATTCCCACCTAACCACCATCTGAGATAGAAAATTTCATTTTTTTTTTTTTTTTTTTGGTTTCGAAAATTTCATTCACGTTATTCAGTCCAGGTGTTAGGCAATTTATAAATAACATTTTAATATATTTATAACATAAAAATGTATGCCATTTATCATTAATAAATTCTTTAGATAAGCTAAATAAAATGACAAAAGTTGACAGATGGTTTTGTTTCCATGACAACAATGTCTTAACATGGATTGTCACTTTTCTACCATTGTCTTATAAGACATAGAGGACGATATGCATCCGACGATCGTCTCCTGCAATTCCAGAACATTCGTCCCTAATGGTTGGAGATTATTGGAGGGCGACAAATGAAGAATTAATCAACTGGTTGTTGTTCGGGTTGGAACCCATCCAAATCACGAGTGATGAGTCTTCAGGTATTATTGGCTAAAACAAAAAGATACCGGGAGTGTCAATCAGCACGCGTCATGTTACAATTGATCTGATTGATTCGTGTCGTGGCGCACTGCAAAATTATTTTTCCTAGCATAGGAAAGGTCAAATTATAACGCCAATAGACGAGCCAGCTTCGGAAAATTTGTCCACACCCCTTTTTCCAAATGACAGTTTTTCGAACATTTTGTGTAATTCTGACATGGAATATGAAAGAACAGTTCAGACAGTGTTGAAGTCGAGACCGGCATGTCCGAGACCGAGGCCTAGACCAGGGGTAAAATTCGAGACCGAGACCGACAAGGTCCGAGACCGAGACCGAATGTACATTTTGCATAGGAAAATAAACTGTCCAAAATTTTGAATATGTTTTTACCTACTGTAACCTTAGTTACTTTATGCTCTAAAATGGCATGCAGGAGCAAGTGCATCATTATTGATTTTGTGCATGTTTTATCATATGCATGACTTTACGCAACAGGAGGACAGAGCCATCACCCAGAATTGGCCAAGACCTTGCTTGCTGAATCGGACAGACTATAGTGCCTCAGTGGAGCAGAAATAATGTCCTAGTTGAGGATCTGGAAAAGTGCAAAAGGTCAAACATAGAATAAATAACTTTTATTCATTAATCCAAGTTTTTTTTTCAACATGGCCATCATTGCCGTACAGAACTCTTTCTCACAGGGGGTGGTTACTTTTTACGACTCCAGGTGCCCAACCAGAGCATAACTATCTGCCCCACTGAGGGACCAAAGTCCGTCCGATTCGGGAAGGTAATGGCCATTTGTGGGGTGGCAGCCCCCTACCCAGACCCCGTCCAGTACGGCTCAGGTGGCCCTGCTCATCAAATCAGAGCCAGTGAGCGCTACAGGTGTTAAATCACAGGAAAAAGATCAAGGGCGTGTCCTCTCATCCCAAACTAGAACAATTATCGTAGTAGTCTACAGAAATTACCTCGTTTTTGGTGTAACGGTGAGAGCATCCAGCTCTCACGCTGGAGGCCCAGCTTCGATTCCCAGGTTGAGCCATACCAAAGACTCTAAAAGTGGAACCTACTGCCGTTGTGTGTTATGCTCCGCATAAGCAATGGAGTAGCGAAAACAAGCCAGTCAGCCAAAACCGGAAAAAAGGCCATGGCCTGCTCGACTTGAACCAATAGGTTGGAAACTAGGCCGTTAAACTCTATCTGACTCAAGGCAATTGGCGTTTTGTAAAGTACACTCAATCTATGAGTTTATAAAGGTAAGGTGAGGTCCAGTGAAGTAAGCATTTTTTCTCTGAAGGGGGGGGGGGGCATGACCTGCTCGACTTGAACCAATAGCTTGGAAACTAGGCCGTAAAACTCTATCTAACTCAAGGCAATTGGCATTTTTTGTAAAGTAAACTCAGTCTATGAGTTGATAAAGGTAAGGTGAGGTTCAGTGAAGATGGCTGACGGAAAATTGTATTATCATGCTTTTAAAAGTGTATCTAAATACTCTTTATTTTTAGCTTTTGCCATAATTAAAAACCATCAACTTGTTAAGAGATCAGAAATTTACCACAAAATGTTCCATGTCACTAGATGAAATGGTAGGCCATTTAATCTTCAGGTGGAAACTACGAATGAATTGAAAATATGCTGTTTCCCTATTGCAACTCTTGGCTAAATTCAAGATCGACTGAATTGATGCAATCTTGTCCGAACTTTCAATTGTAAATGGTTTTACTCCAAACACCTGTCGCATGATAATATAAAACTATTGCTACAACACTCCAACACTGAGTTCAGATACCCCCCCCCCCCTCCTCCTTTTATGTAACCCTAATTGTACATCAGAACCATAACTATGATTTCGAAACAAATTTTAAACTCTTTTTAACAAAAACGATTTGGCCATTAAAACCCATGAAAAAAATTAACGGGCGGATTTGACTGTCATCTTATGAAGACTAGACGGTATATCAGGGATAGCATGACCGGTTTTAACGGAGGTGCACGCTTCTAAGATTATTTCCTTGATTGGTGTAGTATAGTTCAAGTTTAATTTTACGAGTCACTGGATACATCGATGGAAGGTCTTTCCAATGGCTTCCCTTTCCTGAAATTAATTTTCACATTCGGGTGCCTACTGTAACAACAGGATATTAAAAGATACTTTCAGATATCACTGAATTCATAAATAAAACCTTCGAACCCTCTGAGTACCGCGACATTAAAGGCCTAATCCTCTCACCTCAAACTATTCCAATTTTCATAAGCTATTTACCTCAGCCCCTCCTACAACTGTTTTGAACTCATCCTCTTCCAGACACAGTCTCAGTTAATTACTTTGAGGTGAGTATAAACGACCCGAATGAGTAATCAAAATACTCTCGGTACAGTATACATGCTGTGAAATTTTAGTTTCGATACTTTGATTTTTGAACTTATTCTCAATCAAAGAACTGTACCAACAGAGAATTGTTGTAGACTACTGCAAAAAATGTAGTTTGGTGCTGAGAGGATTAGGCCTTTAAAGGGACAAAGCAGGCAGCTCGAGTTCCTGATGAAAATGAATTGAGTATGCTTCCTTCTTTCTCATTCCTCCTCAAATGTCTTCAATGATGACTCAGAAGGAAAGAAATAAAAAAAATGAACATTCACTCTGCAAAGGCTCAAAGGTCTTCTAACAGGTGAACATTTGACTACATTTGGGTAAAAAACGACCTAGTTCTGATTAAATTTTACCAAGTCTTGTTAAATTTTAAAATAATTTAAAACTTGAACATATTTCTGTTCGGTACCTCCGATCAGATTCAGTCAAAATTTGACTATAGACAGTTTAAGTAAAAAATAAAGCAAGGACAAGTCTGCATGAATTTTTAAAATTCGGTGACCAAAAACATTAGGTATAAAGCACCATTCATTAAATTAGATGTCTGGGTACGGAACCACATTATTGAAGTGGATGATTCCCCCATTAAATGGGTTACAACATGGTTCCAGACTTATTAAAAAACAATAGCTGAATGTCACAAATCTTCTCTCATTTCTTTTTCTGGTATATTTCAGGACATAGATAATTCATATTTGGTTTAATTTAGGCAACTGACTCCCCGTTAATTTCACAAAAATAGAGAAAAATATTGTCAAATGATTCTCTAGAACCATGTATGAAATGGCGCATATAGTTGACTATACTAAATCCCAATTGGAGTTACCGTTTTTCCCTCTAAAGGTTTACCACTGATGGTAAAACCAAGAAAAGGTATTTATCTTTGCACTTCTTTCAAAATTATTCGTTTTCTTCCTTGTTGGTATAACCAATCGACCACGCGAAAGGGATCGTCAAGGGAAAAAGTCATTTTGAATGGTTTATCGCCTGCTATACAAAGGCGGTAAAATAAATAACAAAACATCAATTGAAAATGCCGGTTAAAAACAGAGTCATTTTCCTTATTTGTTTGTGGTATTTGCTATAGTTCTGGTATAAACCGCAACAAAATTCGACATGAATGTCGTTCAACCAACTCATCTGTCAAACAATGGAAAGAAAGTAAAAACAAAATTTGAATATATCCTCCTTTCTATAACCTCTGTTAAGTGGTGTAATTCAATACGTCCTAGCACAGTCCTGAGCAGGAGAGCTCCACCCTTACGTTTAAAGGTAACGCCACACTGATGCACACAAAATGGGGATGCCTGTTTTGACCTTTTTACTGAGAAAGAAAACTCACGCAAGACTGTACACAACACACAGTTATATAGGCTATGATGTTGGTTTCGCTTTTAAAAAAGAAATTTTGCAAAGAATCGTCTTAACTTAAGTTTCGTGGAACTAACCCACACATGTTTCAGCACGGAGGATACTTCCAAATTATTCATTTGCTTGGGCCTTAGATCTCCTTATAGCCTAGGTTATCATCGGTAAGCCGCTGCCTTAGTTTACAGACTTTTTAGAAGTCTACACTCAAAATGGATTCTTTTTTGCAAAATTTGAGGTGTAACGATGAAGAAGGCTAGAGATTCATTGCCAAAATTCTTTACTAAATGACAATTAGACAGAAACGGTCTCTCCGTCACTTGTATGTTGATTATTTCTTACAGAACAAACTGTGGTCACTTTTAGTGTTATCCAGAGCAGTATATTGTAGTGTACATAAACGTTCAAAGGATCTCGGCTCTCGATTGTAGTATTGACCAGTGGCGTAGCTTGGATTTTTTCCGGGGGGGGGGGGGCAAAGGTATGGAATTTCGCCAAAACTTTTCCCGGTCAATGTGTATGTATTTCATATAAAATATGCAAACTTACAAGTAGAACAACATTACCATGTCATTTTGTAATATTACCTGCATTTTAATCTTAAAGTAAAACATAGAGCAATCGGAAATAACAAAGTATATTATTTTGGTAAACAATATCTGTTTTATTTGTATGTACTAACGTTGTGGCGTACGCAGGATTTCTCTGAAGGGGGAGGGGCATGCAGTATGGTCGGGGGGGGGGGCGTCCGGAAATTTTTTGACGTTTTCAAGGAGCCTAGATTCAAAATGGTGCAAGATTTTCGACTTTGACAGGAACAGTGTTAAAAGTTGATTCGTGGTGGTTCATGAGGGTAAAACTGAAACTTTTGTGTCTTGACATGCATTTCCTTATGCCATTTATGCTACCTTACGAAGAAAAACTTGTCATTAAATTTGCACACTTTTAGGAGTCAAAATAAAAGAGCGTTGATCGGTATTCGTAGTTTTTCTTGGCCACAAAATGTTATTTTGTCATAAAGATTATCTAAGCGGAGCGCCACCATTGGTTGGCGCGGAGCGTAGAGAAAATTTGGAAAAATCAGACCCCTTAGATGGCCGGAAATAGCATTTTCTAGGCTAATACGAAGGATCTAGCCAGTCGTTTTCTTCTTTGGTCGTTTGCAATAAAATGCTCACTTCAAAATATGTTCACAAACTGCAAAGTGATCACAGAGTTAAGAGCTAATTTTACCCCAAAAATGTAATTTTGCCCAAAAGTCCGAGCGAAGCGCCACCATCGGTTGACGCGGAGCGTAAAGAAAATTTCAAAAAATCAGACCCCTCAGATGGTCAAAATAGCGTATTTATGCTTGTAAAGAGAATCTAAACATGTAGTCTTTTTTATCGATGCCACCAGTAGGAAACAGAGTCTACCTTTTTAAGTAAAAATTGGAATTTGACAGAATTTGCCTAGGTCTATTTGTAGGAATTAAAAAAAGTTGGCATCACTGAAAGACCTTGCAGGGAAAATCTTTCCCCTTTGAAAATTTCCGAAGAATTGGGTGTCCTTATAAGCAATCTGGTGCCACATATGCTATCTTTTGAAGTAAAATCTGTGTTAATAAAGTTAGACTAAGTATTTTTAAGAACAAAGAAAAAATGGCATCTGTGGGGGGGGGGGGGGCATGGCCCAATGGTCTCCCCTTCGCACGTCACTAAGGAGGCCTAATAGTGGCTCGATCACACAGGATATCCTGTTAAAAAAGCAGTCTGTTAAGTGTAGAAGGCTACAAGGTACTCATTGTCCATTTATTGTTACACTCAAAGTGAACAGAAAGCTATTTTCCCGAACTAGCTTGTAAGCCTCCAACTGGATTAGGCTAAGTAACAAAATCTAAGTGTGCCAAACGGATCCCGTTAATTCTAATTTCTAGGTTAACTTTAAGTTTATCGTTGGCCATGGATTGTTTCAGCCCCATCCATCGTTATGTACACAGAGTAAAATCGTACAGCTACTGCTAGCTCGTAGAAGAACATAACAACCTCGGGGTCTACGGTAGTGACTTGTCAGTTTTCACATCCTTTTACTGAATTCCCAAAGTATCACCTGAATAACAGCTTCCTGTGCACTGAAATGCACTGATCATAACCCCCGTGCGTATACAAGCACAAGAGAACATTCAATCTGCTACGAGGACATTTCTGTGGAACGCGAATTGGGCCGGTTCATGCGACACTGACGAAATCTGAGTTAATTTGTTGCATGAAAATACGAATTTTGTATGAGAAATGTCTCAGAATTTTTATTCTAACAAAAATTTTGAAATTTTTTGTAAGAGTAAAAAAATTCATCAAATTTCCCCAATTTCATCAAATTTCCCCAAATTATTTTCCAGGGGGGGACTTGCCCCCCTGCCCCCTCCCCCCAGCAGCTACGCCACTGGTACTGACTTACTTTCTTACGGCTTATACAGTTAGCACAGCCTGCGTCGCAGGATTTTATCATGGGCTTTTCTTTGAGTGTGATATGAAGGAGGGGTCTTAGAGCATGGGATGGTTTCCTCCCTTTTGGAGAAAAAAATCGGGTTTAAAGTCTTTTGGTGCAAAATGTTGCAAAAATGTGCCTCAAAGGTAATGAAGTTTGCAATTCTCCCATTTTGGCATTTTTGCCATTATTTTTTTCTTTTTAAACTTGGGTCATGAACTGGATTTCAACCTTCACCCCCCCCCCCCCCCCCTTAGGTAGTCGTCTGAGTACAAACAAAGTGTCACAGGGCAAATGATATTGGCTCGTTAACATATTAGGGCAAACTTACACGGTGACAAAGTTTCGAGAGGACTGGAAGTCTGGAAGTATTCAACTCTCAGATATTAATCCAACCAAACGAACAACAATCTGCCTGAAAAAGTCCTGCATTTCAAGTCATATTTAAAGCCCAACGAGGCCAGCTCAGCCCCCCCCCCCCCCCTCTCGTATACATTAGTATATCGAACATTTTATTTGGACAGTATTCTCGTTTGAGTGTAGGAAAATGACCTTTTTAACGAAACGACTGAAACGAAACAACGAATCGCAATGACCACATCGTGGTAGAACACTGGCACACATGATTTTCCCTACTCATTTTTATGTTGTTGGTAAACAAATAAGGACAATGGTTTTACATTCAAGGTGTTCTTAAGGGGAAAATCATTTACTAAATGGTTTATCACCTTTAAAAACTGAAGCAGTTAATTAGTACCTTTATAACAATAACAATTAAGGAAATTAGTCATAACCAAAAAAAATATATATATTTCTTCCGCATTTGCTTATGGTTTACCCAAGTTTTGAAAGATAAAGGGGATTGATGTTAATATGGACCTTCCGGTTAATAGAACATAAAATAATAGATAACAAAAGGGTAATTCTTGGAGTTCTTATCCACAGATTATGGGGAAGAAGTTACGTCACAACCACTGGGGGAAGAGACGTTTTAATTGCAACACTATAAGGTTTTAAGAAGACCCAAACAATGCTTGTTTGTTTACAATTATCGAAGAATCTGTGTTCAAGAAGATGTTATGCCGGGGCTGTTCATTCCAGCTTTAAGGTTACTAAAAATGGTGCGTATTGGGGGTGGCACCCATCTAACATTGCACCCTCGCAGCAGCTACAGTGGAAAAACAGCCGGGAAATGTAACGAACTCAAAGAGTAGAGATACACAATTTTTGTAGGCCTTATGCATATGACGTCACAAAACAGAAAGTGCGCCACCCTGTAGAGGTATATGCGTTTCATTTCAACTTTCACCAACAATACAATAAAAGTAAACTGTTGACCGAAGTCATCTCAAAAGTGCAAAAGCACAAAACAGTGGTATATTGGCTCGATGCATGATTGTACTAAATTATATTTTGTTTTGCTCAGCTGTTAAAGTATAGAAACCCCTTTGCCGAGCTCTGGTCAATGTTTTCCATTTCTTCGATGAATTTTCAGCACAATAATCTGTGTACCACGTTTAGTTAGGACCCAATTGCTTGTCTACTCGTAGGCTGAAAGTAATATTCTGGTTAAATTGGTTGATTTGTTCTACTCTTAAAAAAGGAATGAAGAAAAACATGATAAAAGTAATTCCTGCATCATCCTGAGTGGTTCTTTTCACTGAAGTCTGAATGGTCAAGTGGTTAGAGCATCAGACTTGCAGTCGGGAGGTCGGAATTTCCTGGTCTGGTCATACAGAAGACTTTAAAAACGAAACCTACTGTCATTGTGCTTGGTGCTAAGCATAAGAAATAGGCATGGCGTAACCAGTGAGGTGGCCATGGGGTTGCTTGCCCCCCAGACGAATAAAAAACTGGAAGGGGGCAAAAAATCCCAAGCCACAAACAGTGCAAGTCAGCTCAACTGGTACGAAATCGAAATACCTCTTCAGCCTCCTCCCCCCCCCCTAGACGACCAAGACTGGTAACGCCCCTGGCAATTGGGTAGGAAAAACAAACCAGTGAATCACTACTGGAAAAAGCGTTGACCGGTTCTACTTGAACTAATTGGTTAGAAACTGGGCTGTGAAACTCAGTCCAACCTAACCTAACAAACTGAAGTCAGCATACAGGGGGGGGGGGGGTATTTCTTAGTTGGAAGGGACCCGTTCCCAAATATCAGTTGCAGTTACAAAGATTGTGCCAGGTTCTTTTGGCGGTCTTGATATTTGCCCGAAGTAAAATGCCTTCATTGACAAAAACATCTCTCACCAAATTCTGTCCTACTATCCTTTGTAATTAATAATTTGAAAAACGGTTACTTCCAACTACCTGTAGGGGTTGACTCAGAAAAATGCCCATGAAGAGGGCGCTCTTATCGAAAACATTAAATAGTTTTAGCCAACGATATCCCTTTATGCTTACTGCGTCCCTCCCCGTTTCCCTTTTCCAAACCGAGCTAAGATACTACAGAGCTTCACGTTACGGTCACAATTGGTAAGTCAAACCCACTGCCGGGCAAAAAATGTGTATTAGTACTATAGTCACACGTGGGTCGTGAGTTGCTTCTCAGATAGGAACCTCTAGCTAGCGAACTACACTTTTCCGTCAAGGGGGCATGTTACCTCAGTAAAAGCACTCCGTATTTCAGCGATGTCTGTACTTGCAATTCAAACCAATGTCTACCTACCTGAAAGATGCCTAAATCTTCAAATGTTTGCGTTGAATTTTTGTTCCCCTATTCTATTCTTGCAAAGACGATATTCGAGATTGCAGTTACAAATGGGGAAGATTGTCTCTGTTCTTTCTTTCTTTTTTTCTTTCTTTCTTTTTCTTTCTTTCTTTCTTTCTTTCTTTTTTTCTTTCTTTCTTTCTTTCTTTCTTTTTTCTTTTTTTCTTTCTTTCTTTCTTTCTTTCTTTCTTTCTTTCTTTCTTTCTTTCTTTCTTTCTTTCTTTCTTTCTTTCTTTCTTTCTTTCTTTCTTTCTTTCTTTCTTTCTTTCTTTGTGTTCTTTCTTTCTTTTTTTCTTTCTTTCTTTTTCTTTCTTTCTTTCTTTCTTTCTTTCTTTCTTTCTTTCTTTCTTTCTTTCTTTCTTTCTTCAATACATGCAGCCTTTAGACAAGTAATATACTATTAACTTTTTTCAACTGTTGATTGTCTAAGTAAACACATTAAGTTGTTTCGATTTGTTTGAGCTATACCACAAAACTCTACTAAAATACACTATTACAACTCTGAGAAAATAATCTTACACATTATAAAAGATGTAAAATGATATTAAATTGCAGATGCCTACGTGACAACACGCGCGAGTAACTTTACGTGACCATTGAGCGATCTTAATATTTCGAAATATATCCAACAAAATAGGCTAGGTCTAACAGTAATAAGTATGAAAAATTAAACACATGTAACCTCGATGGGTTAAGTTTTAGGAGAACAATTCGTCCAATGTAACCTTTACTCTCTGACGAAGAGCCAAAGGGTTAAACCAACGATCTATGGCCAAAGGAGATCTTCATCCATAAGTAGCTAGTAACTTTACGTGTAAGAAGCTAGCTAACCTACTTGTACAGGGGCGGCCGCACCGAATTTCAAAATAGGGAAGATTAGGGGCAAAGGTCTAGAGGGCAACAGTTTCTGTTCGTAGAGCGAAACCGAACGCTAAACGTGTCCTCTTCCTGTTCCAAAGACAAAGCCAGATAGGTGTCTAGGGGTCCTGGCAAATTTGAGGCCTTAGAATACCTTTGGTGAAAAAATATAATTTAGGAGAGGTATATTGTTTAATTTTACAGTTGACCTACATCCTAACTGACCTAATTTGAGGGTAAAATGACAAAGTCGTATGCTCTCATGCTTTTTGTAGCGCCACCACTACTATTGATCGTCCCTTCAGATCTCTACATAATGGACCTGTCTTGTGTGGCCCCATTCTGGACCGTCGTTGTAGTATATGTGTACATATCACACCTTCATGCTATTTCCTTGCAAGGTTTTATCCTACCTTGTGGTCTGTTCAAAAAGATGATATTACCTTCCTGGTTTAGCCAACGTTTAACTCGAGTGAGTTGTCACGTAGTCCCTGTATTTTGTTTCTCTGTAGCTAGAGGCTAGAATGTACGTGAGTTTAACCCAGGCTTCCTCAAATAGCGGCGAGCGCGCCACTTGTGGCGCGCGACGTGGTTTGGAGTGGCGCAAATAATTACTGGGAGGATACTGAAAAATTCAACTTATCTCATAACTTTTCTGACAAGAATTTTTCTGTCTCAAAAATAGGTACTGTAAATAAATCTAGCACTTCCCACAGACTGACTTCACATACAGACGAGGATATAATAATGTCCTATTTGTTCTCACAAGAAGGAAAAATCACCGACACTGTTTCCATTCATTAGAGTGAGTGCTATGTTGATTCACCGTTACCGGTGAATCGACAAAAATGGTTAAGTTTTTGAAAAACTTTGGCCGGGAAAATTGAACAAACTTTGAACCATTTTGCATGTAAGCCCCTTCTGAAACGAAAAATTTCCCCCTATACCCCTCCCCCAGGACGGCGATCAGTGGCGCATTACATCAGTAACATTTAACAATATGGTGCTTCAGAAAATTTAATTGCGGAAGCCTGGTTTAACCAAACGTATGGTGACGTGAAAATGATAATGTTGGTCTTTTAATTTAAAAAGGATCAAAACAATAGAAAGTAGCCACAGTTATCATCAAAATGCATATTAACAATTTTACAGGGTAATTTCTATTTTGTGAATTTGTCACAAGTAAGCATGAGATAATAAATTGTGATGCTTGGAGAGGGTGGGACTGGCCACTAAGGCTGCGTTTAAATTTTATCCTTTGATTTCAAAAATTTTCAAGAAATATTGTAACATTAGTCTGTCTATTTATCCCTGGAAATAGCATAAGTCCCCTGGAATAGCTATTTTCTGCCTTCATGCAAGTTAGGGGCGGGATTTGATCTCTCAAAGTGGGGGCAAATTCGGGCATATTACCAAACGGCGCTGAAGGGGCCGCGGGAGCTCGAAGCGCTCCCCCTAACGGCGTGGAGTCCAGGAACCCGCCTTAGGGCCCCTGGTGGGGTTCAAGGGCAAAGCCTGGGTGGGGATCCAGGGGGCTATCCCCCGGTAGCTCCTGGTTATTTACGAAATTGTAGGCATTAAATGATGCATTTTATCTTCAACTTTTAATTACATAAGATGGGCACTTAACAGAACACAAATATCACAATTTGACTTTCTTCAATTATATCCTCACTCCGTATGATTAAAGTCGGTCGGAATCGTTAATGCAGAAGGTGCGGGAGGGAGAATGGATTACTTAAAATTGAGGTTCTTCAGGGGCTCCCTTCTGGTGCCCCAGATCTTCTTTTCACAAAGCTAGGGGGCTTTTCATGTGATGTGAATTCATCCCTTGTCTATGATGGGGCGCGCGAAGCGCGCCGAAAAAATTAACGTTTAAGACATCTCAGTAATGAAACTGAATGAAAATTAGAGAAAGTATGGGCCACTTTTAATCTTAACTGAATAACGGTGGTTCCCTAAAGAATTCTTACTGAAGCACAAACATACACTGGTTTCTTATATAGCCTTTTTCATGTGACTTTCACCGAGCCGTTACCTGTAAAAGGGCGCGCGGAGCGCGCCGAAAAATGAACTTTTACTTCATCTCAATAGTGAAATTGAAATAAAATTAGACAAAGAGTGCATGGTCCCTTTTCACTGCAGCTGAATAAGGATGACCCCTGAGGATATTTGTACAAAGCAAAAACGTACCGTTGGTTTCCTATAGAGTCCTTTTCATGAGATTTTTATAGAGTCCTTATCTGTGATGGGACGCGGAGAAAAATGGACTTTGTGATATCTCAATAGAGAAATTAATGGAAATTAGAGAAAGGGTGGCTCCTTTTCACTTCAGCTGAAAAAGAGTGAAGCTCCAGGTTAGGGACAAATAAGATCATCGTCCTTTCAGAAAGCTTGGGGGCACTTGGTTAGAGAGGGGGACCACAAGACGACCGCCTCTCTGTCTCCCCCTTAACGGTAAAGCTTCAGCTGTGTACGGTTCGGGCACTTGTGATAAGTTTCAGTGACAATGGACGAGGTGTTCTACAAGAAGTAACCCCGAATCCTGAAATATTTAAAACGGGTGCACGCGAACCGTGTCGAAAAAAAATAGCGTTGAGACATTTATTGGAAGAATATTTTTTTATTAAGTTTTCAATGCAGTATATGACCTGTTTAAACATTAAACAACTTAATTAAGTATCACTCGCGTAGCTCTGTCAGTTCCAGTTGTGCCCCCCCCCCCCCCCGTTATCCCGCCTATGATGCAAGGGAATATGACGGCAACTGAAGCCCCCAGATACTTACCCCTTTCTCACGCCGATATTTACCCGTTGTTCACCTGGAGATGAGGGATTTAAAATCTCACACTGCCCTGTGAACATTTTTGTCCCCCGGTCCCCCACCTCCTACGGGCTATTTCATCTTAAGAAGTGTTTTGCTGATGTGAAGAATACGAACTCCAGTTTAAAAAAAGAATTGAACTTTCCAGGAGTTAATCTCTACAAATGTGTGACGTGTCAGACACAGAAAAACTCAGCAAGACGTGGCAAATACAGGAGTGTTCCAGATTTCAGTGCGTAACAAAAAGGGTGGCGCTAGGGTAGTATTTTACGTGCTGTTTAAGCACGTACGTAATTTTCATATGTGAAAGAGTAACTGAACCTTGATAATTTGGTGACACTTTCATGTAAATCGGACAAGTGTATCTTGAGGTAACAGCTAAAAAGTTACTAGATTTGTGTTACAAAGTGGCCTGAGTTCAGCAGAGGTCATACCTAGCTCTCTTTGATAAGGAATTTTGTGTTTCTTTTTGTTTTTCTTCAGTCTGCTGTGCTGACCTCGTAAGTCAACAGGGATAGGACCTCCCGGTGGGGGGGGGGGGTACAAAGTTTGCGATAGTTGAGGGGAAATTTAGTTTTAAGGTTTAGAAAAAAGCAAAAGACTTCAGGAACACAGAATAATATAGTTTTTGCCAACTAAGTTAAAGACTGACGTATCAAATGACTGCTGTTTTTTTCAGTTCAAAGCGAAATGTTTCACTTTACATTAATATCAACATGAATTGTTTTATTTTTTTTTTAAATGAGTGATTTTCTCCTAAAGCGTCTTTTGATACTCCCCCCCCCCCCTTCAAAAAGTCATTTTAGTTCAAGGGTTATCAATTACTTGCATGTTAAACACTGAAAGTTCGAGTTAAAATTAACCATTGACTACAAATCCGTGATTTTTTGCCTGTGAGAACTCCATTTCTTGACGTTAATATCATTTTGTGCATTTATATGTAATGTTTTAAATGTTTTCAGTAACCACATTGAGACTTTAAGCTCACTTCAAGTCACCTCAGTCTGATCAATAAAATTACATGAAGAAGAAATACTCTCGTCATAATTATAGTTCACATCCAAATGCATTAAACAGGTAAACTGCTGTGGTTTTACGAAGATCTCCATGGGATGACTGCATAAGTTTTCTTCGAGAAAGTAAAAAATGATGAAGTAATAACTTGAACCACGCCCTTATCCAATTGGTGCCACGAACTTTTCTCAAATGAACTCCGTGCCATTCTTCTTGCCAAAACCCAGACTGGCAAACAGCTCATGTTCTATAAAGCAATTGTACACGTCCCTTCGTAGACTTCTCTCAAAACCGCAATTAAAAAGGATTACGGGAGAGACTTTTGATGTATGTCATTTTCGAAACAGTAAAACATCATTGCAATAAATACCTCAAATGCAGAAAATATATCCCACAATCCTTTGTAATGGCAATTTGGAAAAGGGTCTATTGATCGGTTCCAGCAAATCGTGAGGACGCGATCCGGACCATCGACGTTTGTTTCGGATGAACTTTATTTTCTCAAAAAGGGAAAAAGTGGATCGGTCTCGTCTAGTTACACCTCCCTGGTCTAAGCTTGTTAGGCCCTTTCAATCGAATACTGCTAATTTCTATTTGACTTTTAATGACACGAGTTTGTGTGTTTTTGCACCCTTTCAGTAGAGGACTTGGTGGCGTGCTTCCATTTCTCGATACTAGAACAGTGTTTTCGAAGCTACAACTAACTTCTTTGTCTGTGTTTCTCAGTTGAATCATATCATGCAGCTGCCACGATACGTGAAAGCTTATCCATAGACCTATTTCCAAATAGCTATTATAATGAATTGTGGGATAGGGTTTTGGGTGTACGTCAATTTTCACCACAGTAAAATGCCATTGAAAAAAATGACAAACACCAAAACTCTATCCCACAATCCTTTGTAATTGCTATTTGGAAATAGGTCTATGATTGGGCTTCAGTGTAACAATGCACGAACAAAAAAGGAACCACTTATCGCTGCCTTATGGTAGCGGGACACTAATTATAAGTCCCGTTGACTTACACAATAAATTAGGCTACTTCCATGCCCCCTAGCTCCCAGTAGAAGTTTTCAACTAAGACATGCCACCCTCTGATCGAAGCTCACAATCTCGGCTTACATGGAACTTTCAAATTTCCATACCATGACCATTGAAATTTTGAGCTAGAGAGCCTTGAATGATAGGGATGTGTTCCCCACTATAATAGCTACTCCAAAACGGTATTTCACAGAGCGGAGTAATGCAATAAAAAATGGCACTAACATTGGTGAGATTGCCTTAAATTTTGCACAGTATGTATTTCAACTCAATGTCTACAAAATCCAAAGGCAAAAATGATCATATTTTGGAAGTAACACAGTCAGAAGCAACATCCCATAAATTTTTTATGGCGCTTTGTCTGTCAGTAAACATTTTCCCAGACACGAGTATTGGAGTTGGTGGTCCGCTACCTTATATATAGGACGTTTACCAAGTGAACTCGTCGCAGGGTGCGCACATTCCGAACTGGAATACTTCGATTTGTTGCCATGTTGACATATACACTAATTTGGTCTGTTTCTGGGCCTTTAGACCCTTGAAGAGGTTTCAGACTTGTCTAACCACCCTTCATGTGAAATCTCACAAATAGAGTTCCCATTTTTTCCTTTTCAAGTGTGTGCCGGTGTCAATCCACTTGTGGTTTTAGCTGGGAAAGCTTTCATGGTAGGAAAGTGGTTTCTGCTTTTAACACAAAATACCTTGGACAACAAAAGGGATACAAAACGTAATTTCTTCATTTTTTCATTAAGAGACGTTCGATTTATTTGTTGCAATACTCACCTCAAAAATTCAATGCATAATTTCAGCAATTTAAACGGGCTGCAGTGCCCCGCACTTTCCAGTGCTTGGTATTATTTTGTTAATTGACTCAGATAGCATGTTCGTGGAGGAAATACGTTATTTCGGTGGTGCGCCATCTACTTGTGATTCCTAAGTGATTGAGGGGATTTGCCGGATACTAAATTCATTAACATCAAAATATGCAGAAAATTTTTTCAGGGGATTTAAACTGCATCTTAATAGCATACATAGTGTATGGGAAGTCACTTGATTTCAAATTAATTGTTTTTTGAGATTTAGTGCATTGTGTAGAAAATCTTTAATTTGACATTGCATTCAACTTATTTACAATTTTGATGCCGATGCAGATCTGTTAAGAAACTTTGTCTGCGGCGCCTTACATTTGATGAAGATATAGACGAATCCGGACAGCAGGTGATGGTCTGTGTTTAGTCGGCCATAACTGGAGTCTAACACTTTTTAAAAATTCATTTTCCTTGCTAACCTGTATCATGAATGGTTAAACACTGAAGTGTATCTTGAATCCTTCAATTTCACTGGAGATGGGGGTTTGAAATTCATGTAGACAATGAATAAAGACGATTCGATTCAAGGCTGATGGATCCCACTATAATGGCTGCCCACAGTCACTAAGCACAGGCGCTAATCGGATTCGTCTATATGCTTTCATTTATCTACTGGAAAAGATATTCAACATTAAAACAAAATCATATTTCAAGGACAAATAAGACATTCTTTTGTATAAAACATAAAGCTTCTCAAGCAATGTAATTACATTACATAACTTCCTGTGCCTCTGTTGAAAAGTTGGTATATAATTAACCAAAATAACCGATCTTTAAAATAAAAAAATTCTTGAATTGGGAAAGGTAAATTTCGGCAGGGTTTGGAGGACATGGTTTGAAATATTTTTGTCTTTCTTACCAAAACTTTGTAGAACGCAACCACAAAATGCCTTTAAAAGAGACACTTCGTTGAGACTTGATTTGGGATTGTATCACAGTAACAAGAGCCGCGGAAAAGGAGAACAATTGTTTGACATTTTACACTAAACACATTCTGGATGTACAGATAGCTTAATGTATTGCCAGACTTCAATGGATATTATAGCAGGATATGATAGTTTCTTAAAGGGGAAGTCTAAGCAAAAAAGGAATTTCCACACGTGAAAGAGGAACCAAATCTCCATAGTGTAGTGAAACTTCCATTCAAATAGGACATATAGTTCTCGAGCTGTCATGCAGCAACTAAAGTCACTAGATTTGCATTATATAAGTCAAGTTTCATATCCAATAAAAACGAAAAAGGGTAAAATTTTTAATTTTGGTGTGTACTGACTTGTAACGGTTTTGAGCATAACTTGGAAAAGTGTCTGGTCACGAATTTTTGAAAAGGTAGGCACTCACCATAACACAGTTTCTTGTATGTAGGATATGGAGATTGTCTAAGTTTGACCATTTGTCAGTGGTATGTGAAGAAAACTTAACAGGTTTGGTAAAAAGTTTTTGAATTCCAAGAACCATTTCAATGAGTCGCTTTGAAACGGAAACATTAGTAGGCGTGTGCCCTTCGTGTTTTCAATAGTACCTCGAAAAAGGTGAAATCGGTCTATTACCGTACGTCAAAAGAATGAGTTGATCTACTTAGCATGTACGTTGGGAAGTCGAGTGCGTTTGTTTTCTTCATTTTATGTGTTAACTGTAAGGAGGAGGCTTATTGTAGAACGCAGATGAGGCTATTGTAGCTGGTATACAACCAATCCCAAGGGCATGCCTGTAATTGAGAGACAGCTGCCGCAAAAAACAAAAACAAAAAAAAAAAAAAACATAATTTTGAACATTTTAGGTAACTTTGAATCCGCTAATTCACAAGAACACTTTCAATGTTGATAATAACTAGTCAGATTACTAGGCTAAAAGCCAAGTATGTTTCAATTATCGTGTACATTATCATCTCTAACTGCTTGTACAGTATAACGATTACAAGTGTTCGTCATCCAAGCTGTTTTGAAAAAAAGTGCTTCAGGGATTTTCCCTTAGGTACAAGAAGACAAATATCCCTCTGAAGAACACAAACAGGTCAGTGGTTACTTCCTTTATAGCGTGGTACCCCTCGACGAATCCAGGGTCATGTCAGACAATACTATTTTGTTAGCCATGAAAACTTAGACAATATTAAAATAACTACATACAAAATCACATACCAGATCATACGATGGGCGATAAGGATGGCTGTGTTCTTCAGAGGAAAATTCCATGTTCAAGACGGACACTTGAGCTTGCTGTTCCTTGTATTATAACATTCAGTAAGGGTGTTTTCCGGTTTCCTTTATTTGTAATAATGAGTGAAGCTTCGCCCAGTTTTCAATGCAAGGACAGAGGAGCCATCATAGTCAATGGGGTATTTGTTTTCTTTTTCTTCCGAATGAGGACCAATTGCCCATAAGTATGCGATACACTTGCTTTTGTCGATTTTTCTTTTTTGTTTTTTGTGTGTTTTTTTTTTTTTTTTAATATGTAAAGCCACATTCGTCCAGAACTTTTGGAGGTAGCATGAAACAAAAAAAAAAAAAGAATATGGTCAAATCCCGATGCTTTCTTTTTTTTTCCTAATTTATTATATCTCTTCTTTTGTCAACTTTAAAATTCCTCTTGCTTTCGTCATGTAAAGGGCAAACATAAGTCGTCCCAAGCTTATTTTGAAACAATTCTGAAGTCTTTTAGGTTTCTTCTTATTACACCTCTACGAATCTTTTACATTTTCTCTCTTTTTTACAATTTTTTGACAATTAAGGACTTAAAAATTGCATATCAGTTGGTAAAACCAAGGGATGCATTCCACATTTTAGTGAGAAAACGTTGTCACATGATCCTCCAGGGGTGAGGTAGAATACTAATAGGTGACTGTATTTGCTCTTTTAAATTATAGTGACATGCCAGCAGAAGGTCTTTTGACCTTTCTTGGTAATTAAAGGGCAGTCACCCCAACTTGAGGTAGTGTAGTAGACTGTCCTGTTTCATGATTGGCTATTGAGGGTCATGTGACAACATTTTGTCTGCTCAAATGTAAAATTTTTTAGAAGTAACTGCTTGGATTACCTTGCATTGAATTCTTTTTTCTTTATGCTAGTTTGTGTTTGCAACACTGCTACTCTAAGTAACTTGTTTTTGTTGTAATTGGGAGTAGAACTCTCGACAAGCCCCTCAGGTTTTTTTTTTTTTTTAGTTTTACTTCCATTTCCTTCAGTGTTATATATGTATTCATTATTTTGTGTATCTATTCATTTTGATGATGTAGAAAAACAAATAAATGAAACGAAACGAAGTCATAAAATATTATGAAAGATTGTTTGAAGAGAAATAAGAAGAAACTTGTGATATTAAGATGTTGCTTCAAAATAAGTTTGGGGCTGATCTTGAATGTTAACCTGTAAAGTTTGTAAGTTTGTTAGATGGAGTTTTACGACCCTGTTTCCAACCTGTTGACCTTTAAAGACTAAGCTTTTCCAATGAAAAATCTGTTGATATTACTGTACTTATCTTTTAACCCTTTACACGATATACCTTTCAAAAGTTTGAATGTTTTTGGAGCAATTTGTTGCCTATGCAAAAATGATGATGTGGAATGTTGCACAGTGTTGGCATTTCTTTTGTTAACACTTTATTAAACATTTCATAATTACTCCACAGTTAATGTATGATTTGGTGAGTGACACTGATTAGATCAGCGTCATATCGTGTCATCGTGTTATCGTCATATCGTCATATCGTGTCATTCAAAGACACTATATTCGCCTCCAGAATAAGACCCTCGGGACATGGTTATGTTACAAGTGCCCTTTAAATGAAGGTTGCAAACTGAACAAAGGGTAACAAAATTATCCATGGCCTGTACCTCTCTCGACATCAAATGCTTTGCATTTTACCTCATGTTTATGCATGTTCATAATTAAGTGAAAATCAGACGTTATCATGTTAAAGGGGCTCATTGAGTCAAGTTAATATCGATAACTTAATGGAAGTTTCAAAGGGTCACTAAAATGTGACAATGCTTATAGTAAGCATAATTAGTCAAGTTTCATATTTAATAGTTACGGAAAAGCTACAATTTTTACGGTTTTGTGCATAATTTGAAAAGTGTCTGGTCACGAATTTTTGAAAACCGATTTCAACCTTTGAGTACTCACTAATAAAACAGTTACTTTTATGCCGGATATGGGGATTTTCTAATTTTGACCATTTGTCATTTGTTTGTGAAGAAAACTTAACAACTTGGAAAAAATAGTTTCATTTCATGAAACAACTCAATGAGGCACTTTAAATGATTAATTTTTGACCGATGTGGTTGGAATTGCGAATGTTTTCTATAGGTCTTCCAAGATTTTTGTGGAAAACAGTGGAAAAAGGCGTCAAATGTCGAAATAAACAATGTTGATAAAATTTAGAGGTCTTATACTCTTACCCCAAACTTTCCACTCCTAACCGACTTACGTAAGCCCCTCCCACAAACTGTCATCCTCTTCTAGGCACAATCTTTCATTGCTACAAGGCGGGTGTACAAGACCCCAGTGTGTTATCAACACAATCTCAGTATAGCACATGCTGTTTAATCTGTTAATATGAGTTACAGTACTCTGCATTTTTACCTGCTGTCAATTAACAGATTAAGGGGCGGTACCAATCGAGAATTTCTGTGGCATAGCCTACTAAAACCTGATTGTAATTTGGGTTGGGAGGTGACTTCCTTTAGTATTAATTACACGTTTTAACATTTTTCCTATGTAGATGAGGCATAAATGGTAATATCTTCACTGCATATCAAAAGCTCCTGACATGAAACGTTATGAAACGTTGTATAAGCTAAACTGGATCAATTTCCCAGATTCCTAATCATGCACTAAAGAACTTACAATTTTATTAGTTCTTTCAAAATGAGATCCATATTCCCATCTTTATGCTTTTCAAGTATGATTTAGGCTACTGATACATAGAAACTTCTATCCCTTTTCTGAAAATGACGAATTAGGTAGAAGAATTAATATCTGAAAAAATGAATGTTACCTTTTTGTATAATTTCGGCCTATCAGGTATTTTGGAAGGCGGTGCACTTCCCTTGCGTTTGCCTGCGTAGCGCCTAAGTGACTGCGGCGCCCATTGGTTGCTGGTCCTTGGTTTTTCGTAGCAGTGATGTGCTGGATGAAAGAAAAATCATCCCATCCGCTGGGTATACTTATACTTAAAATATGGAATACTCAGATACACTATTTAATATCTGCACTGTTCTCACTGTACAAAGCAAAAGACAAGATAAATATGCCAAAAGTTTTAAAGATTTTTTCTTTCGGTTTGGTTAGTTCTGCGCAATTTACTATGAAAAATTTGAAGGAAGATGTTCCAACAGTCAGAGTGTCTCTAAGATAAAACCTGACCTGCATTCTTTGCTAGATAACATTTTACATCGCTACATATTAAAAATGTTTAGTAGTATTCCGAATAGGCATCATTTCCCAACTCACAATTTGGTCTCGCCCCATCTGTCAAGAGATGCAGTAAGCTTGTAAACCATGTGCTCCATAAATGAAAAACGATAGAATATCCTTGCCCATATAGAGTGACGTCATATAAAAGTGACGTCATGTGCTTTAACTGCATCATCGGTGGACGGAAAGTTTTCAACGCGGTTTTAGATTAAAGGGAAATATTGCGTTTGTTCAACAATTGAAAGAAATTTCATCGTTTTAAAACCAATATTTATTGGCAAAGAGTGATAAATAATTACAAATAAGGCAGTATGGTAGCCTTCTTTTCAAGAAATAACTTTCAGATAAAAATTCAGTTGTTTGTTGCTCAAAAATAATTTGTTCACCCAAACTTTCAACATTTCAAAAGATGCAACTTCCATATATCTTCTTGTGCATAATATTTGAGGAGATGAAGCTGTTGCTGGCATTCATTGTTGCGACTTAATGATTTAAACATCACCAGAGCTATTTACTTTTAATGCTATGTTGGAGCATTTTAAACGCAATATTTCCCTTTAAGCTCAGAGAGAATGACTTTCATATTCCGCTACTAACGTACTACAAAAGAAAATGAGATTTTATGTATGTTGTTATTCAAGTCAAAACCTGTGTCTCCAAGAGGTTCCTCTACTCATAGAGCTTCCAGCTCCATGCCCTACTTATGAAAGAATTTGATTGGGTATCATAATGGTACGAGTGATCGAAAATCAAAAAGTACAAACTTATCGTTCGTCTTATTACCACAGTTTGGAGTCCAGCCTGGCCTGGCAACGCTCGCTCGGTTTCGTTGTGACGACATAATCATACAGTAATTTCACCACCTTGACACCACGGTGATCGATGTTCATCTGTCGTGATGAATCCGTCTTCTTTGACATCTGTGGTGTCGGCCAATGACCCAGAAATGTTGTAAGAATATAACAACAACTAAATTCCTAGTTATTCCGTTAAGTTAAATGAATAAGTTGCGTATTTAGATGGCGTTAAATAGCTCAGTGGTGTAATACACTTCTAATATTTAAAATTCCAAACATTTATTTGAAATTTCAACACTATTGGAAAGGTCCACTTTTTATAATGGTAATTTGTTCTGAACTTTTGCATGTCGATGAAAGTGCTCGACGCAGACTCTTTTGGGGGAGACGGGTATTTTATCATTTTACTTTTTAATATCCGTTTTCATTGTGTTTTTACCTCTCCTATAAAAGTTGTTTGAAGGTTTTGTGTGCACAACTAGTTCCTAATGGGGTGGTAATTGTTTGGTAATTATAAATGATAAAAATGGTTATAATTAAATGTAGTAGTAATAATATTTCTTTTACCCTTTAGAAATTATTTTGTCTTTTGAGTAGAGAACTGAAATTCCAAATGGTGCTATTTTTTAAACGTTTTGTAGCGTATTAGGTAGTGTGACATGTAAGCTAAGACACCTGAATTTTCTAGGCAGGTAAATAGTTCCCTTTTCTATGAAAAATCAATTAAAATTATGACATTTTCCTTTACGGCGCTCGAAATATACGACTTCAAAGTTTGAATATTTCTGAGAAAACTTGTTGCTGATTCTGAAATAATGATGTGGAATGTTGCAAAATTTTGACCGATTTTTGTTAACCCTATATTAATTATCTTTTAATTGCTCGTCAGACAGTTTATAGTTTGGTAATTGACATTTGATTAATGATTTAAAGGACACAATTTAAACTTCCAAAATAAATCCCCAGGACGTACTAATGTTACAACCGTCCTTGAAATGAATATCGCAAAATCAAAGGATAACATTAGCCATATATGGCATGGCCCTCCCTAGATATCACAAAGTTAGTTAGAAATCACCCTGTAAAATGGTCAAAGTTTTAAGGTTTGTGATAGGAATTTCGGCAATTTCCTTGAATGTCAATGCTTTTCACATCAAACACCCATTGTTGTCACTTTAATATACATGACATTTAAACATGCATGGGGGCCGATAGGCTAAAGGAGCGTCGCTCCTGTTGCTCGGTCAGACTAGATCGGACTACATCTGAGGGTTTTTCTCTCCACAGGCTGATATCACATTTTTGTTACAAAAATCTTTCCGAAATATTTAATTCAGGAGTTACATTTTTACATGTTTTTCGTCGTTTTAGCATGTCCTTTTTTGTACTAAGAAAAAAAAAGTTCTTTAAACCGTTAACAGTGAACGTGTTTAACATGTGATTATGGATTAAGTCAAGGCAGACCCGGACGAAGAGATCACAAACCTATAATGTTTCTTAAATGTTTTGTATTTACTGGGAAGGAGTTGGGATATAGCCACGGTCAAAAACGTACAAAACGGGGTGCAGGGGGCACTAGCTCTCCAGATTCGGGCAAAAACAGTCGGTCTATTCGGAAAAAAACATGGACAAAACATGATAAACGTTGACGTTATTCGGGCAAAAATGTTCTTGCCCCCTCATAGAAAATTACCCCCGTACGCCTATGGCCAAGGTCACACAACAACAACGAATTCGGACAGGATTCCAATCCGAAATTTGTGAGTAATTATTAACATGTCCTCCATATGTGACAGGATAGTACTCAAAATTTGTCAACCTGTGTATATACAGAGAGTCCGTGGCAACTCTCTGGTATAATATTTGTATCGCAAGACTACAAAAAAAATATATATATATATATATATTTTATGACGTTACATTGACAAAAAACTTTCATCGGGCTACGCGTGCCCGAAAGAAAAAGCTGTCTGTGGGTCGGACTTCACGAAAAACCAGTCAATATTTTATTTCATAAAGGAATTATGCAAATTGTATATTTGCAACGGTTGGCGAATTTTTGTCTCTTTCAAAAAAAAGATAGAGACAGTTTAATTAAGAACTTAACAAAATCGGATCGGAATCCGACAAATGCAGACAGCTGATTTTTTCAACCAGTGGAATATGCGCATAGACTCCTTCACATGCAGGGCAAATTCCTATGCGTGCGGCCACGTGTTCTATTGTTCTTCTCAAAGGATGATGTCAGTGTGCGTTCGACTCGTTTACTCGAGTAACTCGTGTTAAGCTGATAAGCGTTCGACTGGACGAAACGTCATCAAAACGTCACAACTCGAGTTAAGAAAAAGTAACCGGCCCCGGGAGCCGGTTACTTGTGTAGCCTCTGACGCAACTTAACCTACGTCATGCAAAATGGCAACCCGTAACGTAACTCTTCCTTCGAAAAAAGATGTGAAAGTTGTCTTAAAACAGGCACAGGAGGGATAATCTGCCGGAACGTTAAATTGTCATTTATTTGTAACGGTACATATTGGTGAAATTGGCATACCGAAGCACATTATTCCTTCTGTTTCAAGCCATAATCAAGGCGCGAAGAAAAACAAGTGGCCACACTATTAGTATTAGCCGCTATAGAAAGTATAGGCTTTAACCTAAAGCATATAGGCGTATAGCTACAGTATATTACGAGTTCAGACTCCAAGGACCACTTCGAAGGCAGCTTTACAGCTCATTTTGTGTGCAGCTGTTTGTCTATTTATGTCTGTAGAACAAGTAGGCTTAATATTAGCAGGCCTATATACGCGTGTTCGCAAGTTATTACCGTAACTGTGCCGTCGGAAGGTATTTTGAATTGTGTTGGGGCAGGGAGCTGACTTGAGTATATTGAAAAGACGGGTACAGGCTTAGTGCAGATACGATATGTGCAATCATGGGTTGGGTTATATGGGATTTAAAAAAAGCCTTCCAGATTGCAGGAAAAGGTCCTAAAGAGTAAAAATGTTTGCATATATTGATTCTTTGACGTTTTCATTACATTTCAAAATGCATGACAGAATTATTGGAGCAACATTCCCAGTTCTCTGCTTCCGACGGTCCTGAGTGTGAAATTAAATTTAGGCTGCAGTTAGACCCTATATATGTAGCCTACTAGTAGTTTTACGGCCCGATTTCCAACCAATTGGTTCTAGTCGAGCCGGCAACGGCCTTTTTCCAGTTGTGGCTCACCTAACTTGCTTGCAGTCGTGGTGCTACGTGGAATTTCCCCTCCCCAGATTTTGGTCTGCCTCACTTGTCCAACCCCACCAACTTAGCTGGTCAGTTAGGAGTTGGTTTAACCAAAAAGAATAAATACCTTACCTCTCCAGAGACGTAATTTTTCATCCAAAGATATGCTAAAACCTCAGAGCACCCTACCCCGCCCCCGCTTCAAGCTCGGTTCAGCGATGTGTCCGAAGAATTTTGCTCTCCAACGTAATCCGTTACCCTTAGTTTGCCACCCCCAATTTTGACATTCTGGGGACGCCAATGCTTCCTTGTTATCCCTCCTACATTTTTAGCCCTCATAGGGCCTATACTCGAATTGAACAGTGTCCAAACTTGACATCTTTATGCGTTTTGAAAGATTCTACAATGTAGGCCTACTGGTTGTCATGCTAAGTGCTACGCTAAGTCGAGCAAATGATAGCCACGTGATCTGCACTATCTGACATATTTACTCATTTGCCGTTTGTGTTGTCTACTCAGCACGCATGCGCAGTTAAGTCCCACTATGAGGTCATAATTACTCGAGTTGCAACTCGAGTAGACGAGTCGAACGCACCTAAGGTCTATAGTAGACTTACGCAAGTATTCGACTGAATGCACAAATCAGCTCTCTGCATTTGCTGCTGTACGTTTTAACGACATGAGACTTGCTTCCATTGGAGAGTCCTTTTTCTGATCTGTGACGCCATATGCGATTCTCCAACGTCGCTGCGTCCCCTTCCTGGCGCTCTGATGAATCGAAAATTGGCATAGTGACGAATGTGAAAATTTGGCAATTTTGGCGTAGTAACGAATGCATATTTTGCCGAAATCTGTGTACCTTAGTGTTAAAAACTGCAACGACTTTGTAGAATATAATATTTTCTACAATGCCGAACACAAAAATGATGAATAGGGTAAAAATTCTCCAAATAAGACAACATTCGTCACTATGTGAAATACAAGATCTACAGATTAGTGAAATTCTTGATTTTGCGATTCGTCAGTACGCCAGAAAGGGGAGGAATTTTGCCGGTCATGCGTCCATCGTACAACAATTTTTACACAGCACTGATCTGCATATTATACAAATAGGTTAGTGTTGCTGAGGTGATGTCGTGTCCGCCTATCGATAGCACACCGACTGCGCATGATTATTGACCACCAGCAAAGCAAGACGGTGGCTATAGGAGCGCTCTTGCTTCAAATCTTCGATGGTTCATCAACACAAAGCGCATTGACCCTTGTCGTAACCAAATAAAAATTTTTAACTTGACGGATATTATATCACGATTGGCATTAGCCAGTTTTCATAGCCACTTTCTGTAAATCTTGCCTAGAGTTACTCAATGCAGTCGTTTCTTAAAAAAAAAAAAAAATAGGCAAACTTCTCGTACGATTGTCAGTAGTGAATTTAAGTAGTCGATAAATGGGTTTTGATTATTTCTTCACAGTTTTTATAGACACAACGTGCTGTTTGGAGTAACGACAATTTTAAGTCTGAAGTGTTCTGTTTGGTTTGTAAATAAAGCCAATGACCTCTCGGATATATGATAGCTAGTTTACTGCTTTCTTTTTCTTTTATTCAACCTTCTCTAGTGAAGAGGTAACCAGTAGTGTGGGTGTGATGACAAGCAGGTCTTAATGACCACGTGATTTTCTTTTCAAAAGAAAAATCTTTTACACATTACTAAAATGTATATTCTTTTTAACCTCTAGTCTTTAGACTCTTGTAACCTGCAGTTTTCATTTATGTTTTCACCGAACTCTCTTTTCTGGTCTAACTTAGCGTAGGCTACAGCCTCACTCGCATATATATATATATATAACATGATAGGTGGCGTGTGTTGGAAAGTAAAGAAACCAAATTTATATTATAATTTAGTTGGAAATGAATGTATCTATTTTTTGTGTTCTTTTGGTATCTGGTTTATATATATATATATATATATATATATATATATATATATATATATATATATATATATATAACGCTAATTCCCACCTTAGGGGGAAATTGTTATATCTGCGCGTACAAAGGGCGAAAAAATAACAATGAAATACATAAGAAAAAGTATTCGCCCTAACGTCTAAAAATATAAACAACGTTATTTCAATGGCCAGCCATCAGTTCGTGTTAACAGCTTGGTGTCCGTAAATTTGACAACTTTGAAGTAATTGTAACTTCTTTGTAAATATAGGAGGGCGCCCTTGTCCGTTAACGTATTACTATAGATAATGTGTGTAGAAACGTTACGGCGAAACTTATATTTCGCCCCCAAAAATTCTTCCCCTTCAGGTCGACTTTTCAACAACAACTTTCCCCCTAAGTGCCGAATTAGTGATATATATATATATATATATATATATATATATATATAGATATATATATATATAGATATATGTATATATATAGATATATATATATATATATATATAGATAGATATATACATACATTCCGCTTTAGAAAAAGGGGGTTTAAGATCGTATCAAGCTTTGAAATATTAGATGGGTAACTTATTCTGAGCAATTTCGTGAAATTTGCATTGAAATCTGATGTGTGGTTCTCAAGATATGAACAAATAAATTTGTCACATTTTCAGCAAACAACAAGCACATATGACATTACATCCCCACATTAATGGACAGTCCTTTTTAACTTTAGAGCTATTTTCTCAGTCCCATATTATCAAAATGTGATTGCATATGTGGTATGAGAACTTTTTAAACTTTGCAATCACCATGGAGAGGTCCTATGTTCCTAATAACATCAAGGTCAACAGGACAGTTTGAAAAGACAATAGGGAAACAAAACATTCTTTTTCAAATTGAGGAATCTCTACTGCCCTGAAGATCACTTTGAAATAAAATCTAGTAACTTCATTTGCTGATACCTCGAGAAATACAAGTCCGATTTGATTAGAAATTTTACCACACTGTGTACATTTGGTTCTTTTTTCACATGTGAAAATTAAACTTTTGCTTAAACTTCCCCTTTTACCTAAGGCTTATCAGTGTATATTTTCTGTTCATGTTAGGAGACCCTAGTGACTCTATCTGCTGAGTTTAGAGTGTAGATAGAGTTTCACGGCCCAGTTTTCTTAACCAACTGGTATAAGTCGGACCACGGTTTTTCCCCCACGGCTCAATTTCCCATCCGTGTTAGTAAGTTAGATGGAGTTTTACGGCTCAGTTTCTAACGAATTGATTTCATTCGGCTCGACCACTGCCCTAGTTGTGGCTTCCTGGCTTGTTTTCCCGACTCCAATGCTCTTGCTAATCACCAAGCACGTGAAATAGTCGGGGTTTTTTTTGTATAAGGTGAATAAAAGGCTTGCTTGCAAAGAAGAAATTACTTCTACGTGAACACTTTTGAAAACATTTATCACACATTATTGACAAATTGAAATGTCATCATATTTGTTCACTTTGCAGCCTTTATATTGTCAATGTGCTCACTACACTGTCAGATTACATCTAAGTAAGACATTGTGTTGCAGAAGATGGGGGTTAAACTTACTGTGGTTCATTTTAAAAAGTTGGCCAGAAACACAAGTTGTATCACTACAAACGTCACAAAATTACATAAACCAAGGACAAGTAGCTAGCATAAAGCCATTTGTTTAGAGTTTTAGTGGTACATTTTCTACAGGTCAGCGAGAATCAACTACTAAACTAAAATATCATAAAATCAGTTTGAAGGTGGACAACCTGTGTGGTGCAATGACACCAAAAATAATGCTCTTGCGGGGATTTTGGTAAAATCGTATTTTAATCCTATATGAGGTTTCTAACGCGTACTTCCTTAAAACAAAGTAAAACTGAACGACCAAATTCTCACCTCTCTAGTGATAGAAAAATGGCTACATATTAAAGTTTTTCACTCAAACAGAATAAAACGCTTAATTAGGTTAACAATGACAATTAAATTACCAATTGAAGTAACACCTTCTAAACAAATATTTGAGCAAAATGGCGACACCGTCTTGGATTCATTTTAACCTGGCAGCGACAAGTTTATATAAAAAGTACATTTTTCTATTTCAAATTCGAACTACAGGCAGAAAATACTTGACGTTCACAGATATCGCCTCTTTATGGATGCGGAAAATTTAACAAGTCGGTAATATTTCGATTGAAATATTCCTTCCAGCAGATTAAGAATAAATCTTATTTTTTAATTTTTTGTCAGTCCAGGTTTGAGATATGTCACTAATATTACTCTGTCAGCTTGATATTTTTTGGCTTATATATACACTCTAAAATTAAGAGAGAAATTTCACTCGTAAGTGGAATGAGAGATATAAATGTTACCCCAAAAGAGTGGAAATTAACTCCATAAAGAGTGAAAATCACTCCAAAAGAGCAGTTTCACTCTTGACGGAGCGCCTTCAGAAACCACTCTTAAAAGAAGGATTTAAGGTCACAACAGGATTTGGTATGCTAGAGGGATACTTATTCTAAGCATTTTGGTGAAATTTGCATTGAAATCTGATGTGTGGTTCTCAAGATATGAGCATGTAAGTTTTCACATTTCCAACAAAAAGTAAACTTGAAGCAAGGACTTATGACATCACATCCCCACAATAGTGCACAGTCTTTTGGTTTTCTTTAAACTTTAGACTCGATTTTCTCCTCAACAGTCCCATATAATTAAAATGTAATTGCATAACTGGCATGAGAATCTTACAAACTTTGCATCCCCCACAGGGAGTTCCTATTCCTATTAATTCAAAGTCAACACAACAGTCTGATAAAACAAAGGGAGACAAAGCATTCCTTGACAATGTAAGGAAGTGATATAAGCTCTGCTGCCCTCAAATTCACTTTTGAATACAAATCTGACTACAATTACTGATATCTCTAGAAATACAAGTCCGATTTGAATAGAACTTTCACCACACTGTGTGGATGTGGTTCCTCTTTCACATATGAAAATTAAATTTTTGCTTAAACTTCCCATTTTAAAGGAGGAACCCTGCAAACACTCGTTACAGAGTGAGTTTTTACTTTTCTTGGAGTGAATTTCACTCTTGCTTGAGTTAGTTTGACTCTTTTTGGAGTGTATTTACACTCTAATGGAATAAATATACACTTTTTACTCTTTTCAAGAGTGACTAAGTTCCATCTTTGGGTTTTAGAGTGTAAGTAATCAACAGAACATGTTATGTTAGTTGTTTAAAGGTTGAATCTCTTTGCAAACTTACATTGTTAGAATGTAGACGTGCAGTATTGCACACAGAGAACTTTCTTGTGTGGGGAATGACGGCAGAGTGCAACTTTGCAGACTATACCACCCACTGGGCAGGAAAGCGAAATTAAATTTCGGAATATCTCCGCACGGTTTTCTTTGCTATGTTTTTGTTTTTATTGGTAATATACACTTTATGCTAGCAGACCAAACTGATGGGTGTCATGCAATTAGGTCTACGTTTTCCGACTCATAATTTATACATTCATTCATTCATTCATTCATTCATTCATTCATTCATTCATTCATTCATTCATTCATTCATTCATTCATTCATTCATTCATTCATTCATTCATTCATTCATTCATTCATTCATTCATTCATTCATAGTTTCAGAGGCTGGCGTTCAAATTTAAAGGGGCTATTTCCTCTTCAGACAATTGAAATTTGTCTGTACCAAGCAAATTACCAACTACTTCAATACGGCTGTCAGTTCGTGTACCTACAGGTATGTTCCCCTGAGTATACTATTGTGTGATGATGGTTACACTATGGTATATCTATACTGATCTGCATAATGTAAACTAAAGTGTTTCCACTGAGAGAGTTTTAAATATCCAGATATCACAAACTGTATTTTGTGTGATGTAAGAGCTAAAAATATATTTAATTATACTTTTAAATTACAATATGTCTAAACCTTACCTGACGTCTTTTAATTAGTACAATAGGGGTACGGCAACCGTTGGAAAGTTGAGACCGATTCGCCTTTCGCTGTTGTACCAAATAAGACAGCGCCCTCTCTGTTGTTTAATGGTACCAGAGGATTGACGCGAGCCGAACGAACAAAACTGCTGATTATAAAAGACTAGTTTTGCACGCTGGGCTCGTTCCGATCATAGTACCGACTAGTCGAATTTTTCTCAGGCTCGTCATTCTATATTGTCCTTTGTTTTAAATATATCTATTGTCAGTTTACTATCGGTCATGAACAATGAACATCCTGTCCAATTCTGAAATAGAAAATAAAGTAAATAAAAGTTGTATATTCACCCGATAAAACTTGAACACTGAACGCATTCCTTCCAATCTCAGTTTGTTTTATTCATGTCTTCCATGTAACAGATTTTTCCTAGAGCCATTTTTAGAGTTGAGGTTGCCTCGGTGTCGTCTAACCTTCTTCCTTTCTTATTCATAACTTTTGACGTAATTCGATTTGTCCTTCTTCTTCTGTTCTATATTGATAAAAAAAAATATAAAGAAAAATTCGTCACGGAAACCTATGACATCATCTCACGTTACCAATTTTCCTGGAATTGCATTTTGAGAATACTTAATTCCAATATCAGAGATCCTCCCTTTCTCAGTTTCTCATAAAGACTGGCCTTAAAGGGGAACAGTAACACCAACAGTGAATTATGTATACAGTGTAGTGGACTATCCTGTTTTCTGAATGACTCTTTGGAATCATGTGTTAATATTTATCCTCATCAATTGTGAAGCGTAATACTACTAACTGCTTGATTTACCTTGAATATGCAATATTTAAATCCTGATATATTATCATAAAAGATAACTGAAGGAAAAATTAGAAGGAAATTATGAGATTTTGTACTTGTTTTGAAACAAAATTTGGGCGACTGTTTTTGCTCTTTAAGGGGCAATATTTTGCTAAAAGATGACCCGACGTCTCTTGAAAATGTGATAAAATCTATGCCGGATTTTTGATAACGCCACAGATTACCCCTGTCGTTACTTCGATTGGCGAACCGATTCGATACACATCAGTGACAGCGGAAAACGTTCCTATTACCGACGGTGCATCCCAATCAGTTCACAATCGAATTTAATACAAGGGTTTTTTCTGTGACGTCATAGGCCAAAGTTGTCATTGCATATTCATGAGACGATAGGTCATATTTAAAATGCACCAACGTGGAATACAAAAAAAAAAAACAATATTAAACATTTTGAAAACCATTTAATCTCACAATAAACTCCAACAATAGCCTCATATCACCAAAAATTTAAGAAGTAGAAGATTTTCGCACTGTTAGTTGTGAAAAAAAGTTGGAGTGAGCAAATTGTTTTCTGTTTGTGAGAGAATTATTTGCTTGCTTAAAAAAGCTATATCGTATTGCCTTATTTCTCAACAATCTATTATTATTTTCTGTTCATAAATGTTGCTTTTAAAAATACTTTTTGTCTTTTAATTTTTTTTCCTTTCAGTAATGCAGTTTATCGTCCCTAAAAAAGTACCAATAAAAGGCGCTAACTGAATAATTAGTTTGTGAAAAAAATTACAAAAGATACCTCAGTGTCAATATATAAGTATTTCTCAGCCTTTTGTTTCTCTAGTGTCGCTTTTGATCGTTGAAATATCTAAGAACCACCTTTCAAAATAGACTGGGAATGAATAAAAAAATTCTACGAACATTTAGGCCCTATCATTTAACCATCCAAATTTATTAAAACATTTTAAGAAATATGCATTGTTGCAACCACAATGCATCTGTATCGGTAACACAAAAATATTAAAATTAAGTAAAGAATATAGCCATCCCTTCCCAGGTTCAAGTCATCTCTTTGGCCGCCTCTTACGACAGATTGAAAATACTTTGAGCTTATTCTACAACCCCCCAAACCAGAGGGGCTTAGTTTGAGAAAATTACTACAGATTGAAATATTCGGTGTGCATATTTTTTTCAATAAGCCTACATATTCATACATAATATTACACATGCACTCTAAAATCAAAAGAGTGATCTTAGTCACTCTTTGATCGAGTGAAAAGTATAAATTCACTCCATAAGAGTGATAATTCACTCCAAGAGGAGTGAAGTTCCCTCCAAAAAGAGTGAAGTTCACTCCAAAAAGAGTGAAATTCCTTTAAAACGAGCGAAGTTTCACTCTTGATGGAGTGCCCACAGTGATCGCTCTTACAAAAAGAGCGATCATTGCAGGCACTCGTGGAAGAGTGAATTCTCCCTCTTCCCCTAGTGAATTTCACTCTTTTTGGAGCGAACTTCACTCCTCTTGGAGTGAATTATCACTCTAATGGAGTGAATTTACACTTTTCACTCGATCAAAGAGTGACTAAGTTCACTCTTTTGGTTTTAGAGTGTACAATGAATTGTAGTAAGCGATGCGTCTTTATAATATTTTTTCGAGAGCATATAATGCGAAGAAATTCTTTCGGATGTAAAAGGATCTACAGATAATCCAAGGAGGGATTTGTATTAGGGGATAAAAGGTGGACATTCTCATGGAGCGTTCGAAGATGATCTGTTGGTCACATTTAGAGCGACTAAAATATTGTCACAGGTTACAAATGTGTTAAGAAGCTTCGAAAGATATAAAATGCACAATTCCATTCTAGAACCAACTTTTTTTCAGGTAAATTTACAGTACATTGCATTAGATGTTAATCATCTTACTTCGAATAAATTTTTCTGCATAAGACAAACTGCGTGACTGGCAATTTTCATACAAGGTATCAACTAAAAATGTTGAGAACCAAACTAAATTTACAGCCATGCTGTGATATGGACTACAAAATTTTACACCTTACCTTTAACGTGTTTGCCAAAAGTTGACGATACCACACAAAACTTTGCAAGTTGATACCGCGATAAATCTAAACACAGACGAAGTTTTTCCAATATTTGTTTTCGCTTCCTTCTTTAATGCTACTTTTGGGATTTTTTTAGGAAGAAACTATATACCGTAGCTTATAACACAACACAATAAATTGTCAATTGAACCGATCCGTCCCATCCGGTCCAAATTGAATTTAATTTGAACCTCCACGTTAGCCCAAGACAAGATCATAAATGACATGAATGAAGTAGACACACTCTCTTATAAAATACTCATTAAACTAACCGTGTTACTTGGAATTAACCCGCAAATAAACGTTCATATACTTTTTAAACTTGAACAGTTCTGTTTACATGTTCATACGAAACAATCATTAAGCGTCCCCGCCCACCTTGATAACTGATACTATTTGCACTGTATACAGGCCATCACTGCGTGTGTATAAATGAGCGGACATCACTACTTGTTGTGAAAATGACAGTTGACTTTTTCGAGGAATGTTATGCGAGCTAATTAAAGTTTTTTTCGTGGATGTGGAGTATATACGAAAGTATCAACTTCAGAGAACTATTAGATATACCCAGCGTGAACCCGCAAAGTAGACCTATAACCTTTAGGATATTATTAAAGAAAACAGGATTCTTTAACTTAACTGTAGTGACTAAGTTTCTAAAACGTATAATGCAAGCCATCTCTTTTTGTGGTTTTAAAGAGTAAATCCATTTCTAAATAGTGTAGGATGTATAACGCATGACAACAAAATGATAAATGTCGATGAAAACAAATTTTAAAGGTTATGAAAATCTAACGAAGCTAAAATAAAATGAGAGGAACCTTTTTACTTTTAGGACACAATTGGTAAATGCATGGGTAACGATGCGATCTCTACAATAAAACTCGGACTAACGACATACTTTGTGTTTGAAAGTTTGTTGACATGAAAATGGCTTAATTACCTGTAGTTATTTGTAAAAGTACCATATTTAAAGAGTTGGAAATAGCCACAACTCTCTTTCATGCTCGCCAAGGTAATTGTTTCAAAGAATAATTTCTCCTTTAAATAAATATTAACTAAATTTTAAAACATGTGACCAGGGAAAGGGAATTACTGGATAATTACCTCCCTTCATGGGGTATCTTCCCCAAAAAACATTTTACAGCATTTAACAACCCATTTTATATGTAAGAAATATGGCCGGGTTGGAAGATAAAAAAAAATTCAGGAATTGGAAAAAAAACTTTATATGTTTGACATGACTATACTTGTGCTCTGCAAACAATCGTCAAATTGAAAAGCTACTGTTAGCTTTTTTTTCTTGAAGGAACGTTTTATTTCAGCCTTCAATTACATATATACAAACAAATATTTACAGAGTTTTGAGAAATGAATATAATATTTACAAGTTTTGCAGTGAATAATTAAACCAGGGAGGTAGGTGTGATTAGATCCATCGAGAACCCTTTTTCTTTGAGACGTAATTGTTGCTGACACTGATCTCTTTTGTGTGTTGTTCTTTACGACTCAATAGGCTTAACACTGCAGTATTAGCAGGTGTTCAAGACTGGGAAGTCGCCTGCTAGGTGTCGCATAGCAGATCGGGAAATTTGTCCCTTGCCTTAATATTGCCAGCCACTCAAGGAAGAAAAATATTTTGACGATTTGGACGCGTTTGGACTCGGATTACGACCAACTTGTCTTGTTCTTTGTATTTTACTCTATTTGGGTGTGCCATTCCGACCATGCGAGCGAATGCGAGTATTGATGAAGATCCGATAGCAATGTTTAGTCTTATTCCTCCTTTGCTCATTTGCATAAATCATCAGAATTGGTCTGTATCCAGGATCATTGTGATCATTAGCAACAGCCAGCCGTTTGAAATGCCGAGATAGTGTATTGCACTTCTTTGTCGTCAACTACTTACACATAACAGCATATAGTTCCAAATAATCCCTTTTGTTGGAGTCACCGAAGGTATGAATGAGGTTACCTAGGTATTAAACAAAGGTATTCCACGCCCTTAAGTTCAATAATCCCCAGATAAAGGATTAAGTGTCCACTTTGGAATCAATCTAATTGGATTAGCATAAATTAAAGATTCGACGGATCTCCATCTAGTTACACCTCCCTGATTAAACTAGATACACTAGCTGCTGCCAGCTTTCATGCTCCGCTTGGCCCCTTTTGTCCGGACTTGCCATTTCAATCATGCTTAGTTATTACTTTGTAAGTTAAGTGGCTGGTTATTTCGTGGCAAAGAGGCAATGAACAAGTTTTTATCCCCCCCCCCCTCACCACCACCAACCCAACCTTTCTTAGTGTTTTGCTCCCCTCAGTTATAGTGGGTGGGTGCAAGGACAATTACAATGTCGGGATGATCACCTGTGGATTACTTCGTATGTAAGACGTAAGAATTGAATGTTTCCGAGGTATTTCACGCAAAGATGGTTGAATTAGCCAGTCGAAATGTTCGAGCATTTTGAAATTAACTTAAAGAAATGTACTAGATAAACGGTATTGGGTTTACATACATATTCCGATCACTGTGTAACATTTTATTCTGTTCAGTGAAAGATTTACCTAGGAACTGACCCCTTGCAAGGGTATCGTGAGGAAGTCAAAGTGTCTCAAAATGACTTTCATTTGAGAAGTTTGATTTGCAGATATATGTTGTGTAAGAACTATCGCCTTATTTTGTCTGCAGTGTTAATTATACCTATAATCAGTGGTTTATAATAACAAACCATCTTCGTGTATATTTAAACTTCCAACGCAATTTTAAGAGTGATAAAACAATAACACCATGAATACATTAGAATATCTGGAGAAACTTAATTAGAGACAGTTGGTAAATTGAAACGGCGAAACAAACCCATAAGGTTTGGCCTTAGCCCGAAATAAGTTAATTTTAAACATGCAATTGTGCCGACTATACGAAAATGAAATTGAGCTTACCTCACTGTAATAGGCTCAGGACAAGAGAAATTTCTATTGACTGTTTATCGGGGACTTCCCTGATGTAATTATAGATACAATTTTAAACGTGGGGAAAATTGAGATGAAGAACCGACGCTTCAAAATCGAAAGGATCTACTAATTTAGCAAAGTGAATTGTCCAAGAAATGAAATTAATGTTAAACTTTCTTAGGTTACATTTTAGACTATTTTGTCTGTGCTAGGACATAACCCTTCATACCCGAGTTTATAAACTGCGTTGATCATCCTCTACGCGATTTTACTCCTTAAGAGGCGGGGAAGACTTATCTGAACACAGATAAACAACATCTTTAATGTACACATTTATTAGTTAAACATAAAGAAAATTTGATGAAAAGTTTTCTTCAAAATAGAAATATGTTTCGAGAAAAGAGATTGATCATACCATAAATCTTACTCATGAAGTAGATCTGGTTAGCTCAAATGACTCCTTGCTGCTTCACAACCCTCGATTCTCCATGAGAAGGTAAGATGAAAGTCTACAAGCTGCAGAAGACACGGAAGAAAACAAAACAAAATGGCGGTTCTCTCCAACTGGTCACCAAACAAGAAAAGCTTCATGCAAAATCAGCATTGGTTTAATTTGACATCAACTTCCTTAATGAAAGTCGCCGTGTGCAAAATGCAATGACTATTTTCACCCACTGGGCATGCGCATTTTTATCTGCTTTTTGTGACAAAGTATCATAGGTCATTTATCCACCTAAACAAACGTTCAGCTTTTTTTACAATATGTAAACAAGTTTATGCATACTGCATACAAATGTAAAGTATTCATTGCGGAACTAGCAGGGCTACTGGTTCCATTCTTAACTTCAAGGAAGGGTGTGTAACTAAAAAAAAATGAATTTTTAAAAGATAAGCTCGAATTAATAATTACAGCCACTCTTGTAATAAAAATCCAGGCATTTCTTATTTATGTTATATATAGTAACCGCATTTTACAAGTAAGGATACGAGTAAGCATAGGCTAAGTCCATCTTCTTCCATACTATTTTCTTCAAAAATGTAGCCTACTTTGCAATGCTATCATGCATAACTTAAATCATGGTGCAGTATCGGTTGTTGACACCCGTACATTAACCGACATAGGCCGGTAGGCTATCACACCTTTTCAAATTCAAGACCAAAACCATAGAAGAAGTAGAATAAAAATGCGTCTAGGCCTTCTTGTTAGATTACTTCTCTCCCGCTTGCTCCAAGATCAATTTGGGTAGAAAATGTCTGCACATTAAAGAGCCACGTCTCAGCATTGGATTAGACTTTGTAAATAAATGTGTGAGGTAATGGAAATAACGTGTTAAAAGTTTCCGTGAACATAAGTTTCCGTGAACATTTTGCGTGGATCCTATAGCGGCGACACATTGACAGAATTACGACTGCGGAGGTATCACCTACTTAACATACTACCTTCTCAGACTTGTTCTAAATAAATACATATTAGACGTGATCTAGTCATAAGGTCGCAATGAGCGTGTTATGAACAATTATTTGATAGTTCCATGGTAGAACGAAGAGTGACGACTTGCATTCTTCACTGGGTAAGTTTGGTTGTAAAACCGTTTGATTGTCGCTAAAATCTGTTGATTTTGGACAAATTTGATCTTGACCCTTTCCCTGAAAATTTTAGCGTTCCTGTGGCATTATACTATACATATATTACAAAAATACTGAAAAAGAGTGTGTTCAGTAACCATTCCAAGTGAGAGCAAATATCACTCGAAGTAGAATAAAAATTCACTGTAACCAGATATTTTATTGCATGTATGAAGTATCAATCCTCTTTGAGTGAACTGTCACTCTATTTTGGGCGAAATTCACCCTAATGAGGAGTAGGTCGGCACTGGACACTCCTTTTGGAGTGATTTTAGTGAAATTTCCTAACCTGGCTAACGATAACCCTAATCCCTAACCTGATCCCTAACCTGAACAAAAAATACAATCGATACAATACAATGACAACAGAAAACACCTTGTTAAACAGTGCGCATCTACCCGGAAGTCAAGCGTACTTATTACATCGTACACCTGCAAATGCGAAAAGCTGATTTGTAAGCCCAGTCTGGTACCCGCGCTTAATTAATTCTCCCACGCGTGCAGAATCCACGTTGCGCGAGCAACTTGCCTTATTGTTCGCCACAAAATAATGTCCAATGATATCGATGCATATGACATGTTACGTAATTAATGAGAACACCAGGAGAAGAGCTTGGAGATCAGTATTATATAATTATACGATATTTTTTTGTAAACACTGGTTATTCATGTTTAACATCACAGTGACAAATACAGCTTAAAGGATTAGGTCAGAACCAAATTTTTATTTGACAAGTTGAAGGAGAACATATTTTGAGCATGCTGGTCAATATTTACATTTATTTTACAGGTTTGATTCTCACGATTTTAGCAATTTAAGTTGACACATTTTCCGTAAAAAGTGAACTTGAAGCAAGCAGGTTTGATGTCATGGAGTCCTGTTTTGGTCAATGCTTTGTTTTCCTTTATTTTCATCCTATTAGTTCGACCTTGAATTGATTAGGGATGCTTTCTTGCATTTGAGGTATGCAATTTTTTTAAAATTCAATTGCTCAAAATGCACCTATGGTATCAAATATCAGTAAAGCATGCATAAAATTGGTTTAAATTGTAATAAAAAACAAAACAGTGGCGAACAATTTGAATCCATGACATCACGCCTGTTTGCTTCAAGTTTCATCTATTACAAAAACTTGTCACATTCAATTGCTACTGTGTCAAAAACCGAATATGGGAAAGGAGAAAAAATTCACCAAAATGCTTAGAATATGTCCTTCTTTAATATAGCCTACCAAAATTAAATTTGGCTCAGGACTATTCTTTTAACCAGTGGTAACACCAAGAGAAGAGCTTGGACATCTATAATCATGTTCTTATAAACACTGGTTATTCATGTGCAACATTACGGTGACAAATATAACTTAAACATGAAAAGATGTGTCTTTCTTGCTATGTAAGATCGACTCAGTTGGACAAGATTCAAACATCATCACCTTTGGGCGGTAATTCACCGTCTGTTCATTGGATCATTCATAGTTCCCATGTACCTTTCTATTTCGCTTTTTTTCTACACTGAACTTTACCTTTGACCTTCACGGTTCATCCTTTCAGAAGGAGCTTCCTGGTGATTAGCTACGGGACCCTTTAGGGGAATTCCCTGGAAAGACAAGAGGACTTGTCTGTCTAACAGATACACATTGTTGGAAGTTCTACAAAGTGATCTGAGGATTCGGTTTGTCGCCGAAAGTGAAACAAAAAAGCTTTGAAGTAAAAGTATTGAACACTTGCTGTTAGGTGCCCTATTAAAACTTACTTGACAACAGCCAGACGGCAGTTTTATTCAGTTTAACCGCCATAGAAAGGGTTCGTAGTTCTTTTAACCTTGACCTACGTTCAATATCTTTGACCCTAAGCAATGGAGTTATTATCATTCTGTTTAAGCTGAAAAGGGTAATTAAATCAAGCACTTAAAATAGACAAAATGAAATTACAGTTTTGTTTCACCGTTTGTTCTTAGTTTCACTGCAAAAGACTTACTCATTGTAACTAAAGTGTGAACGAATATCGTTGACACTTGACCTCTCAGTTTTTTAACCGGCAGTTGATTCACCGCAAGTTCGTTAAACTTTTCTATTGAGTAGTAAAGCGTGAAAAGAAAATGATGTGGAGATTATGCAAGTGACTTTAGCCCGTTTTTATTTGACATATTGGATGGAACTGATCATGCACATTACGTGTGTTACAAATACGCGCTCACTACAATACCTTCGTAACAGTTGTTGTATGGACGCCTAGAAGGAAATAGCAAGAAGCGCAGCGCAGTGACGTCGGTGCTCCATAAGAGGCTGTGTTAATACAATGCCGGGAAAAAGTGGGAAGAATTTTTTCTACACTCTAAAATAAAAAAAAAAATGATCAGTGGATGTATTACCTCCACGACCGAATTTAGGCACTCTCTAATAGAGGGATAAGTGTGGATGTACTCTATTAGAGTGTTAATTTACTCCAAGAATAGTGGAATTCATTCAAAACGAGTGAAACTCATTCCAATAGAACGAAGTTTCATTCTTGACATGGTACTCACAATGATCAGTCTTACAAAAAGAGTGATCGTAGCATGGAAGTACTTCCTCGGAGGTAGTACTTCCATGATCTTAGCAGGCACACTTGAAAGAGTGAATTACTCTTTTTGGAGTGTATTTCCCTATTCCGCGGGTGAGTTATCACTCTAATGGAGTGACTTCACAATTTTCACTCTAGTGAGTGACTAAGTTCGCTCTTGATTTTAGAGTGCATAGGTTATATAGGAATAAGGAAGGTCAGGAGGATAATTCTTATGTCAATCACAGGTTCGGGAGTTTTGAAAGATCATTTTCTATGTGAAAGTTGTTTCTTGGTTTGTTTGGGCTTTTTGCATTGAAGAGAAAGATAAATTCCTTTCGTCTCCTCCCTAAGTGATCTTTATACTAGAAAAAATATCAATTTATCGTGAACTTCCTGAAACATTTGTGGGTGTTTCCCCTTTATTAATGTATGTTTTTTTTTTCGATTTGTTTAGAGTACCTTTTCCGAATCGGTAAAGCCAGAATTAGGGCAACCGTTTAAGACATTCGTGATTCTACGATAGTTGTCGTTGCATTAAGTGGTTTGTCTATTAGTGTCACCGTTGGTTGATATTTTTTGCACTGGGAAGTCAAGATTTCGACTCCTGGACGGGTCACATCAAAGAGTTTTAAAACGAAACCTGCACTGTAAAAAATGTCTGTACATCTGTTTACAGAAAATAAAGACAAACAAAAGAATAAAGAAAAAGTGATTTCAACTCATTGACAGCACTTTTTATGTATTCTTTTTGTATTTCTTTATTTTTCTTCTGTAATTTTACAAAAATTCTGTAACATTACAGACATTTTTTACCGTGTACTGCCATTGTGCTTGGTGCTCAGCATAAGCAATGAAGTAGGGAAAACAAGCCAGTGAGCCACAACTGGAAAAATCCTTGGCGGGCTCAACTTAAACCAATTGGATTAAAACTTTGCGGTAAAATTCCATCTAACCTAACCTATAGTTTCAATATTGCCAAATCTGTACTGTTGGTTAAATATTTCGCAATATTAACATGGTAATATTACCACAAGGTAACCTAATTCCCATAATATTGCTTCTTAGGCTGCAAAGATTACAGTATACGCAATTTTCTAAATACTGGCTAGCCTATATTTTGGTGCCAAACTTATATAAGTGAAATTACACTACATACTTGGGTTGTAGGTTCCAAATGAAAAAACGTTTGTTTACAGGACGTAAACGTATAAAATATCGGTATCGATCGATAGAGGAAAACGAAATATGAGAAATCGGTTACTCGGGTTATAAGCATGAGAAATCGGTTACTGCGGTTATAAGCTAGGGGAAGAACATTTAAGTACATGTATCGTCACAGAGTCGGAAGAGTTCGCACGTTTACTGAAGATCATTTTAGAACATTGTACGTGTAGTTAGAGACAAGTGATAAAATCCAGATACCAGGAAGTGTTGTATCTATATTGCAAGCGGTCTATACATATTAACTCTTTTCCTCTATCAATATTGGAGAACAATAATCGGTCGAGTCCGATCCAATATACACTCTAAAATCAAAAGAGTGAACTTATTCACTCTTTGATCGAGTGAAAAGTGTAAATTCACTCCATTAGAGTGATGATTCACTCCAAGAGGAGTGAAGTTACCTCCAAAAAGAGTGAAGTTCACTCCAAAAAGAGTGAAATGCCCTTAAAACGAGCGAAGTTTCACTCTTGATGGAGTGCCCACGGTGATCGCTCTTTAAAAAAAGAGCGATCATTGCAGGCACTCGTGGAAGAGTGAATTTTCCCTCTTCCCCTAGTGAATTTCACTCTTTTTGGAGTGAACTTCACTCTTTTTGGAGGGAACTTCACTCCTCTTGGAGTGAATTATCACTCTAATGGAGTGAATTTACACTTTTTACTCGATCAAAGAGTGAATAAGTTCACTCTTTTGATTTTAGAGTGTAGATATTGTAGAATATTAATCTGGCGAGACCGATCCCATATCCATATTGGAGAATAGCCTAAGCATTCTATAAAGACCACCAATATTTGTTTCTTAAAATTCTGTACATACTTGTTTGCTTATATGTATTTGAAGGTTGAAATAAAGCGTTCCTTCAAAAAAAAAAAAAAAAAAAAAAGACCACCAATGATAGATTGCGGGACACCACAACTATCTTTTCATTTTGATGACGTTAATATTTGAACAAAATACTCAAATAGTGTACAACTTTTGTGACATTTAGGCGATAAATATGGGTTAGATTATCCTGGCATTTTATGTCAATTTTACTGATACCGACCTACACACTAATACTAGCAAGGCTTCAAGTCTGTCCGCATAGACCAGAAAGGTAGCCCTACAGTAACACCGCCTCCACCCCTGCAGCAAATCCAAGAGTGAACTCTGATTTTACAATAATTACGTATAGATGTATATCGTAAATTTGGTTCTCGGTATCGGCTCTGATACCGAAAGTAATATGAATGGGGTTACAGTACTTTTCATTCATGAACTCTCTATATTGTGCACTTCATGTTATAAAATTCATTTTATTTTCTTATAGTAGTAGCAGGGTATTTTCTATTCAATTATAAGTAAATATCGTAACCTTTGTACGGTGTGTGGTTGACAGAAACAAATATGCGGTGGTAATCATAACGCTTTTGGAAGAAAAGGTAAGTTCCTTAAGTGCAATGTAATACGGATACCAGGCGCGGATCCTAAAATTGCAAAAGGGGGCTAAATTAAGAGAAAGCAGGGATGTGAGGGAGTTGCACTGCTAACTTCCCGTATGTTTTATTGTTGATCTGGCGAAAAAGGGGGGGGGGTTGAGGCCGTAAAAGCCCCCCCCCCTCCTTGGATCCGCGCTTGGATACGGATAAAAAGACAAAAGTGATAAATATTGGCCTCTGCCGGTATGCCGGTATACCGATTCTTAATATGATAACAGGTCCAACGTGAAAGGCATTTAATGCTCAAAATAGAACGATATATTTCTCCTGCAGCTTCAGGGGGAAATATTCTTCTTAAAGTTGCTGAAGGTGTTGTAATTTCACATTAGGTTCTGTTGTACACACACCCTGAGACAAATAAACTGGGGTTTTGTCTGGATGAGAATGAGTTTTAGAAAATAATGGGAGGGGCTAGAAGCAGGCGCGTAGCCAGGATTGCGTCAGAGGGGTTGGTCGGTGTCATGGGGGGTTGGGAGCACAACATGAAGAAAAAGTCTGAAAACAGACAAAAGAAACCTCTATTTAAGATGATTTTTGCATTGCAATATTGGGTCATGGGGGGTTCCAACCCCCCCCCCCCCCCCGCACTCCACCCGTGGCTACGCCACTGGCTAGAAGTGAGTAGGTCGGGAGAATTGGAACCGTTTGGCTGATGAATTTAAGGGGTACACGTGTATGTTTAGAAATATTTAGAGCACATGCAAGGGTACCCTACAGTATTTAAACGTTCAGTCCAAATTTGTATTCAAGTTCTATATTCATAACTCTCTAGAAAAGATAAATACTCTAGTGAATTGGGATTTTCATCTTTAACCAAATGGAACTTAAAGCAAACATACATGAAATCATTACCATGCATTCATCAACACTGTTTTGTTTTCCTTGAAAACTTTACACCCACTTCTCACCCTCATAATGTGGGAATTTTAAAAACTTTACATTGTCCCGATGGAGAAGTAATATCCCGATTTATTTCAAGGTCAAAACAATCGAATGGAAGCACGCAAACAAATTCAGCTCATCGAGTGCGGAGATGATTTTCTAGTATCATTACTGCTCGCTTCGAGTTCACTCTAGGTTACAAACGTAATTCCTTCATCTGCTGGCAAAAATCAAACATACTAACTGAATAAAACTTTCACAAAATGGGTTTTGTTCAGTTCCTCTTTCATATACTGCCAACAATTTTTTGACCGTTGACCTTTTTAAAGTTGACGATATTACACGAATCTAACATGATAATACAATGGACCTTCTTTTGGAATTTTGAAGGGTTTCTATCTAAATGAATAAAGTCTCAAAATGAAACTTCTGCTGGTCGTGTCGATAACTGGGCAAATGATTGCGCCTTTGAAATTTTCGTCATCTAAAAAGCTTTGAAGCCAAAACCTGTCGATGTCCTAAACACCCTGTAATATTTTTTGCCCTTTTAAAATACATCACAAAGCTTTTCCTAAAGTCCTCCCAACCCTCCTGCAAAGGGCCGTTTGGCGAAACCAAATTTGAAACTGCTTCCCAAAGAAGCTATTACGTCCACTGAAGGACAATACGTGACCAACCTCAAGGCCCTCGGACCATTTACATTATTGGTCCGTCATGCATTACTCCATTCTACACTGTAAAAAATGTCTGTAATGTTACAGAATTTTTGTACTATTACAGAAGAAAAAATAAAGAAATACAAAAAGAATACATAAAAAGTGCTGTAAATGAGTTGACAGCACTTTTTATGTATTCTTTTGTTTTCCTTTATGTTATTTTTTGTAAATGTACAGACATTTTTTACAGTGTAGACTGGATGAAAAGAATAGATACTACAGCCAAAGATACTCTTAGCCAAAAGGCCGAGAAACCTTGACACCTTTTCGCCCCTCGTGGAAGCTTCTACTCCCCTTTCATCATATTGTCTTGTCGGGGATGAGTTCTGCAGTTATAATGCAGAGGTCCGCCAATACAAATGGTATATAGGAATTACAAGTTTTTCGAAATACATTTTTCGCCATTACTTTGTTAACATGTTTGCATTCTGATCCAACGCGTCTAATTCCTAAAAAAAATTGCCTTTAAACACTTTTAAACGTGTAGTATTTAATTGCTAAACATGTTTAGAAATTCAACGTGTTTACAAAGTGGGGACATAATAAGTGTTTAACAGTTAATACGTTTTAGAGTGTAAAAATTCAGTCCTTAGTCCTAGCAAAAATCCCACTAACTTGTCTGGGTAATGAATGGCGATGACGAAATCATGAAAAAAAGAAAAACAGAAATTTATTTCGTCAGGGGCAATGACGGATCACTTGGGTGCATTGTTGTGGTGACTACAAGAGTCCGGAAATGTGTTTAAGCAAAGTACCGTACGTGACGGATGCAAATGCACACTTTACAATTAAACACTCATTTCACCCCCACTTTTGAAACACATTTAAAATCTGAACATATCAAGCTATTTAACACTACATACTACCATGATGTTTAGAAATTAAACGTGTTATAGAACAATGTGTTTAGGGATTAGACGCGTTTATTTAGCATTCAAATATGTTTACAAAGTGGATAAAAAGTGTTTAGAAGAAGTTTAATTGCTGAAAACTTTTTAGAGAGCATGGTCGAGAATGTATAATGAAACAAGATCATCATATTGCCGCAAAAACACAGACACAAAAGTTTATCTTACTGTAGTATCGATGAAAATACATTCATTTTCATATAAAAATATCCGAAATACCTTTTTCTCTCAAAATTATAGACAGAAGCTGACGGTGTTGCATTGATCAAAAGTTTGGTAGACAAATTAAAAAAAATAGAAAAAAGGTAAATTAGCATCCCTACGAAGAGAACCTGTTGAATGTAAAGTTACTCAAATACGTCATCAATATATTAGGTAAAATTGATACTGCTAAAATGACGTCCATTCCCTTCTTATTTTCACATTTCGGCCGTCTCGAAGTAGCATTAGTGTAATTAGTAGCTAGAAGATCACTGAGCTGGATCTCACTCTAAAATCAAAAGAGTGAACTAAGTCATTATTTGACAGAGTGAAAAGGGTGAATTCACTCCATTAGAGTAATAATTCACCCCAAGAAGATTGAAATTAACTCCAAAAAGGGCAAAATTCCTTTAAAACGAGCGAAGCTTCACAATTGATGGAGTGCCCACAGTGATTACTCTTAAAAAAGAGTGATCATTGCAGGCACTTGTGGAAGAGTGAATTTTCCCTCTTCCTGTAGTGGATTTCACTCTTTTTGGAGTGAGTTTCACTCCTCTTGGAGTGAATTATCAGTCTGACAGAGTGAAGTTACACTCTTCACTCTATCAAAGAGTGACTAAGTTCACTCTTTCACTTTTAGAGTGTTGGTTGTACTTACGGTTGCACACTGAGTTAAATCCTGATCCAAAGTATTTTTTTTTTCCAAACCTGTTAAGTTCTCTTCCCAGACTTATCACAAATGGTCAAACTTAGACAAACCCACATATAACATTCAATTTTTTAAATTTGATTTTGAAAATACACAAAAACTGTTACAGGCGTGTTACAAAATTTGACCATATTGGACGTAAAATTTGACTTAAAATGCTTTATTATTATATTGACTTTGCCATTTGTTAGCACGCTTCAACGCCCATTTAAATAATGGATAGCAACTCAAAATGCTCCTTAAAGGGAAAAACAGTCGACCCCAATTTGGATTTGTGTAGTAGTCTGTTGTGTTTCATGATTGGCTCGCGGGAATCATGTGACAATATTTGTCTTATTAATTATATGAAATTTAGGAAAGCAAGTCATTGGTTTTTCTTGAATATTCAATGTTTAAGCTCTGAAATACCAGGAAAGATGCTTGGAAGGGTAAAGGGGAGGGGAGGTATGTATAATCTGGTTGTTGCTTCAAAATTAATTTGGGGCGGCGGCTTTTCCCGTTTTAAGCACTATCTAATCTAGCTTGGCAAATAGTATAGAGGTAGTTGCATTATTAGCTTATTATATGTACCGGTATAAATCACATACACAGTGTAGGCTATATATTGAAGGCTGTAACCCACGCCTGTTAGTATATGGGTTTTAGATTACAATATTAACGAAATTAATAAATGTTACTGAGATCTCCTGAACCTGGAATATCATTTTTCGCCTAATATTTTGAAATAACCTGAAGCATCAAAATTTCTCATTTTTTAAATCGCTAAAAACAGTTCTCATGACTTAATGCTAACCTCAGCTAATTTGTGAAAAGTGTAAATAATTTAATTGACTCTTATTTGTTTTGAAAATTCCTGTGACTCTCATACTTCACGTTTAAGAGTCGGATAAGACCTCCCACACTATGCGGAAAATAAACAGTTAGGCTACGTGGGCCTACGCTCCCGGGCACAGTCAAAACATTAAGCCTAGTTTGATAGTTTGGATATGTCAAGTTCAAACAGTTTGAATGATTCTTTCGGGACATTTTCTTTTCATTTATGTGTGGGAAATAGGATATTTTCAATATCATTGGCAAGGTAGGTATATTATTTTCCATGCAATCGATGGTTTATTCCTTATAGTATTAGCTATTAAGGAAGACTACTGTTTGTATTAAACGAATCGCTCGAGAACACCAAGCGATGTTACTGCTAATCAAGACGCATTATGTTTAAGATTCTCATTTTGAAAATGGTTCTTTCTTCAAAAAAGGTAATTAAACGTTTATTTCACAAAACTTTTGCTTTATATCAAGAAAACTTATGGCACGGCATGTAAGTTTCAATAATGATTATTTGGTGTATTTTATTTAAGCGGTCTTTTGTTTCTTGTTATTTATAGTATTCACCTTCCGTTTGATAAACTGGTGTGTTTTGACAAATTCTAGTCACAAATAATCCATATATCGAGACAGTTTAAACGCTTCAGAAAAGAGGGGATTTCATTATACTTGCAGTTCACATAGGTAAAGGAAAATGGTGGTACAGTGGGGAGTGTTACGATTCTTAAACACCCCCCTCTACACATCATCACGAAGCATCCAATTCGTTTTTAGACGTTTAGTGAGTGGCTTAGTAAAAACGGTATCGAAAGTTTCAAAACTTCTCTCTGTGAATAAATGTGGTAGAACTAAAACACAAAAACCCAACTGGTGATTCCAAGGGCTGACAAATGCAATGAGATTAATAAATGAGATGAGAGGAATAGAAGATAAACGTAGAAAAAATACTTTAAAAATAATTTCATCATACATACTTTCCACTTACGACTTTTAAAATGGATTATTGCCAACCTGCCAACGCAGTGAATTAACATACAGAAATATGGAGACCATATTTTGTTCTCAAACGGCATTTTAATATGTTGATGGAATTAGCAGGAATTTATGTATGCAATTGTACATTACATCGTGGAAATGTAAGTCAAGAGTGAATCATTAGTACCGTATGCGTTGGTTGTTCTTCTTACAAGTAATTCTATTCGGAAAGAAAATGCTTGTCCATAAAAAGAACAAGTACACGTATAATATTCATATCGTTACAATACCGTTAGTGTCTCGGTTATAACGGTTTTGTTTACATCACTGTAAATGCAAATTTAGTATAAACATGATTGAGTGAGTATATACAGGACCCAATGTGTTGTAATAAGAACACTCCCAGTGCAGTTACATACTAAGTTGTATAATATGAGCTTCTTCGTTTGCATTTACTTTTAAGTTGCTATCAATCAAAGAGCCGTATTAATTGAGAATTTCTGTAGACTGGAAGACTAACTGCAGAAATTATAATTTGGGGTTTCAATTGCAACCTTTGAACGGTGAACATAGGCTCATTAATTGGTAGGCCCTTTAAATAAGTCTAACATCTGCTTCCATCTCCTTATGAACATGTACAAAAAAGACTCAGTGTTTTCATATGTGTTGTATATTTTAATATTGATGTGACATTTAAAGAGACGTCTAACGAAAGACAGTTTTTTTTTTTTATTTCATGCCCTGTAAATAAAATATGATTACGGAGGAGTAAACCCAAACAATGATATGAGCCCTATCAGCACTTTCGTGATGCTTGCATTTAATAATTCAGGATCTACGATAGATTTGTTTCCCATTGCAGAAATTGTAGTCATATCTAGTTCATGCATATGCCTCCCAATTAATATCACGGATAAGCATTACACTGTTTTCATTCTCTATCCTTTCGCCCCAAAGCCCATTGTGGGTTTGTGGTTGAAGAATAAACGGACAGTAACCCCCCCCCCCCCCTTCCTACCCACCCTAAAGGCGGATCACTGAATAATGGGCGTGAGACACTTGAACCGTATTTGAGACCGAACGAGAACATGAACCGCAGTAAAGAATCGTGTTTAAACTTTTTTACATCTAGCTCACACTATTATAGTACATTCGTGTTGTTGCGACATGTGCGTCAGTTTTGGGGAGGGACAAGGAAAGGTCTCCCCTATTTGGAAATACAGTTTTTACTTTAGATTTTTACACGGAAAATTTTTGACAGATTTCCGTGTTCCCCAACTTTTGAGTACAGACCAATTAACGTTCATGCATGTAATGTGTCGTTTATTCCTATCATAACTGACCCTTCCGCGTTCAAGACCATTTTGGAGACACATGGCCAGAGGCTGTTGCACTGCAACCCCTAATAGTTGGGAAAAAGTCACTGCTTGTATCAGGCAGTTGTCTCGCATAGCATCACACAAGTTTTTTAAATGCTAACGGTTTTTGCCGAAAATATTTTGAACTAATTTGAAGAAAAAGGAGTTAAAAATCAACTTTTGTTCTAAAAAAAAATTCATGTCCTCATTTTTAAAAGCCTAACACCTTTAGATCTTTCTCAGAGATAAAAGAAAAATGAACTGTAACAAATATTCTTGCGTAGGAATAATGCACTTTAAGTTGAAAATAATAACGTTCTGATTGGAGTGAGGTTTTCACAAAAAAATATTTTACAGAAAAACCCCCGCACGATGTTAAAATATTTATAGATACAAACACATAATAGAAAGTAAAACCCTATGAATAACACTATAAAAAGAATGTCTGGATTCTAACGAGATAAAAAGTAATAAAGGCATACAAATTCAAGGAAGTGTATACGGCCTATTATGGAACTTTAGGCGGCAGGTCAAATTTTGAAATTTTAAGAGGTCAGCGCAAATGACTTGAGTTCAGGTAAAACTGGGGAGCGTAATTCTGTGTATCGACAGTGTTCCTTGCCAATTTTCTGTGGGGTTAAGGGCGGTTGATCGCAATGGGTATCTGATATTAATGGCAGGAATGGATCGGACAAGGCAGGTAGAGAAGTAGCAAAACATTACAGTGGGCGAATAAATCAAAACAATATTAACACACTAAGTCGTTGTTGTTTAATTCTATAGTTAGTGAACAGTAAATATCTGTCAGATATACTTACACCTCTTTACCGAATCCAAAGAGCGCAAAATGTTAAAAACAAAATGTAGGATATCTGCATCATTGCTGCATTATACAAATGGGTGTTAGCATGAATATAAAATGAACAAACAAAGAGAACGACCAATACATGTTGATGTATGAAGGGATGGGAGTGGTACTAAGTTAGTCCTAGAGGAATGCATAGGCCTATGGGGATATGGGCGCGCAAAATAGGGGAAGAGGAGCAGGACCCCAATATTTGATACATCGCCCAATGACTTTGATTTTTCAAACAGTATTTTTTTGATATGATGTAATGCTTGTGATATTGAGAACAAATCGTCGCCATTGCATGAGGAGCCGAGAGTCACCTCTTTGATCCCACTCAGCCAACAACAAAAATGTTCTTTATTAAGGCAAGGGTTGTAATGTGTGGCTGACAGGGCAACATGTAAATTGCAGGTCCACAACAGAACTTAAATTGGGACAAAAATCCTTTAATCCTCTTTGCGATGGCACTCTCATACATACTTATGGCAACGGAAGTGACGTGTGTAAGTTAAACAGGTTTTCGGGGTCCAAGCAAATAATGCCACTGAAATTGTTTATGTCTTTATTTATTAACATTTTTTCTACACTGTTATAGAATATATGCCGTGTAGACTATTGGTTACAACATCGCTTACATAAATAGAACTTTGGGATGCATTTTAGCAAAAGTCAGTCCAAAATTTAAAGACAAGATTTCCCCCGTTTTCCAAAACTCCGTATCATTATCATCCTTTAGTGCGTTTCACTAGCTTAAACGATTTGAGTTTTGACGTATCACGTATATTACCTTTTAACCGTTTTACTTGATTACTTGTAACTATACACGTTACATTTACAGGTCAGGCGTTAAAAATTTACCTTTTGAGCCTGCTTACTATACAGGGAGCTAAAATTGCACTGTAACGGAAATTGACTACTATAAACCACCTCCTAAAAAAGGAAATATACTGTTAAACAGGTTAAAGTTCGGACGTGATACAAGTATACCTCGGCGTATGTTCTCCTTTCTGGGAATATTACTAAATTTTATCAATATAAACACCACCGAAATCGAGATAAGATAGATCTACACACTTCGGAGTTACACATAATCCCATGACCAGGTGTTAGCGAATGTTCCAGCGACAAACACCGAGTAGGCCCTAAGTGGGCTACATGATAGTAATTGTTTCCAATTAAGCAAATGATTAAAATAGTGCTGGTGTTATTGTTCAGGCGACAATGGAATTTTGTAGAAAGTTTGGTGGTGTCCGGACCACATTTATTTGACAATAGGACATATAAAGGCACTGGAAAGAACACAGAATCGGTTTGGGATTCGCTTTCTTGTTAGCGGGTGAATAAGGCACCATCTCTTTGTTTTACAATAAAAACTTGTAAGGAAAGAGCCTGATGTTGGTTAAAAACCTTGCTAGTAGTTGAGCATAATTTCTTTAGGCCTATAGAGATATATTTACCATGTCTCTACTTACCGCATTGCTTTCGCACCCGTTAATCTATAAACTGAAAGAAAAGGAAACATTGCTTTCTTACCTTGCGTAAAAAGATTTAATCCCGTTAAGTACACTGGAACATTTCCCTTAACTAAGCATGGCTACTGTAGTGTTGGGTGTGTGTTAAGCATTCCCGTTAATGCCACTGTTCAATTAGCTGTTCAAGCAAACCCGATAAAACTGTCGTCAATTTTCGTGCCCAGAACTAAATATTTGCTAAAAGAAACTCAGTAATATCAAATGCAGTCTTTATCTCCGAATGTATGGACAGTTGCTTAATTAGTAGGTACATACTGAATACATTCAACACTAAAGCTTGTATGATCAAAACAACAAAATATGAACAGAGCCTTCCCACGCAGCCATGTCGATCATGTGACATAGCCTACACCCACATTAGGCTAAATCAATTTCCCTATAAGTTTTAAAACCCCTGGGATTTGGCACAGGTATATAGCAACTCTCTTCTCGTAGTCCTAAATAGGGGTTTACACAAACTGAAAGTTACTTTAGGCCCGTTGTCATGCAGAAGTAGTGCGTAGACATCAGCCTAGCGTTATACATTAATCTGCATACCTAATAGGACACAAAATAAAAATAGAGCAATATTTTACCTCTCCGTGGAATAGAAGGGAGTCGAATGTGGTCTTCGTGATGTACATATTTCTTCCATGGAGAGATGCCAAGCTTTCAGTCCTCATGTATGGTGTTTCCGAAACATGGCCCTCGAATGATGGATGTTCAATATCGTTCGTTGTTTTATATTTCCGCGTGCTACACAACGGGAAGTGTCCTACGAGTTTTCACCAGGTCAGAGGGCCAGATACTTTGATGCACACCGTCAATGCTTCTATTCTCGAATTTTGGAATAATTGCAGCTAATTTTGCAAGATTTAACAAAGGGTGCGTGTTGCTTTGAGAAGTCGCAACCCTGTCTGACCCCCTTCATTGTTAGGGAACACTCTTAAGTACCCTCAACGAATCTCGCTAGACTGTACTTAGAAACGGAGGGAAATTCCCTTTTATTTCCGCGACATATGTCGTTAAGGTGCACACTTGTAACAAAAGTTCTATTTAACCTGAGTTTGTAGAGTTGCCATATCACAGCACGTAGTCCTTTGAAAGGTTGATTTCAATTCATCTGTTATAAACACGAAATCCTAGTAAAGAAGGTTTACATTGGGTAAGCGTAACTTTGTTCATGTCCTTTTTATTGTATTAAAGGAAACGAACCGACAAATTATAGCAACAGAGAATAGCTTTCACTATTTTCACGACCCAACGAAACTTTTGTTAGAGTGCCATAGCGCAAACCAGATAAAGGACATTGCTCGGAAGTCGGGTCATTAGTGTAACAGACTACTCTTAACTGAGGAAATTGACTGGGACGGCCAGGAAGCTGGGGAATCTTCCAAGTCAGAACTCTGACAAAATCAGGCAAATGCATGCTCTGTGGCATTCGGGCGAAAAATCAGGAAAGTCACCGCCCTCTCTGAGAAAAAACACTGTGTTACAGCAATGATGGGGAAAGTGGATAAGCTCGCGGAGCGGACGAAACTTTTGCGTTCAGCTCATCTCTACGAAAAACCAAGGAACGGCAGACTTAAAGGGAGGCAGCCACAGAGACGCTACGCAGGCTAAAATTGGGTAGGCTTACGGACCCTTTTCCTTGGATGCCCCCAGACTGGGAAAAATACAAAGCTGTAGTGATCGTATATAACATTAAGTTGAATACTCTCTAAATGTTCAAGAATAAAAATATATCCAAAATATTGACTACAGGGACTACTCTATGTTTAGAGTGACACCGATTGAAATTTTCAGTCATTTAGAGTTAGTTACCACTCAAAACAGTGGGATTTCAATCGATTTCCAGTCGATCAAAGGGTGGTCATTCTAGCTAATGGCCGAAGAATGGATGAATTTCACTCTCTTACATTTACAGAGTATGCAGGGAAGAAGCCTAACCACATTCTGTGGCTGGGAGAGGGTGGTGGTTCAAAAACTACCTTCGACTATGTAGAGCGCCACCATCCATAACATGTGATGTAGTAACGATTTGGAAATCTCGGGAGTAAGTTGTCCTACCCCGCCTCCCCTCCCCGCGCATCTCACGGCCTTCATAGGTCATTTAAGATGATTCCGAACATTCAAGTAATGGCCAGATTAAGTTGATCATAAATGGGACCATCAGTAAAAATATTTTAAATTCATTTATTTCAATTGCAGCCAATTCTCACCCCAAACAACATTTTTGTATAGTCTACAGAAATTTCCAATTGTATTGCTCTTTGATTGACAGCAAGTTCGGAAAATGTGTTACTGCAGCGAGTATCACACAGCATGGACTGTACTGAGAGTGTCCTGATTCCATACTGGGGTCTTGTATACTCACCTGAAGAAATGAACTGATTTTGTGTCTGGATGAGGATGAAATTTAAATAGTTATGGGGTGGCTTAAGTAAGTAGGTTAGGAGAATTGGAACTACCTGGGATGGAAGATTTGACCTTTAACCTGCATAGTGGTGTTTGAATACTAAAAAACCACTTTTAATCGTCTAAATATGGGATTAGGTTGCACATAGATGATTTAAGGCTGATGGTCCCACTAACAGTCGATTCCAAATGCTGCTCGGATTTTTCTTAAGGGTGGGTTCTTTCTTTTGAGAGTTGGATCCTTTTCGTGAGAAGAGGTGTATATCTTAAGAAAATCATCGGACTTTTTTCAAGAAATCTTGTCCAGCTTGGAAGCTGCAGTGAAGGTCTTCATTTATCTCTCCATTTTTGATGGGATCCTTGGCCTCCTCTTTGGGAGGTCCGCGATGTACCTTTCTCCAATTACGTTGACTTTCAGGCTTTATGGAGAGGGGTTGGAGGTGTAATTCACCCGTGTTTTAAAAAAAGAATTCACCAACTCACAATTCCCAAAAGCGTGTGAAAATATTTCATTTTTTTTTTCGATAGGGCGACGTGAGAGTAACATGTGAGCTAAGAAGGTAGTGCATCGTGGGGTGGGGTTAAAGGTATACCTTGGTGTGAAGGAAGATTCCCCAATGAAGAGATGAGAGGTGAAACTAAGTAAACGGCACTTTTAAGGTTGAAATATAACCGTCTCGATTATCAGAAGAAGGAAATGCCCCTTCCTCAAGATGGATCGAATTCTAAATATTTTGTGGATGGCGTAATATTTCTATAAATACCAACGGGGGAATAACATTCATGAATACCTGGTTTATTTTCTCTGTCCGAAATATCTGTAGCCGCACTTCCGGAGAAAAATCTCCTATGACATCGAAAATATCGCGGAAGTTCTGAAGGAAAGCGATCTATATGTGTATTTACAATGAGGACCTAACATAATTTTCACTTTCACGGACAGAGAATTCGAACGTTGATTCTTCTACTTCCTTTTGTGTTAGGAGGAAAATTATGTTGGAAAAAGTGTGTGATAAAAATGGACAAAAGTCCCTTTTGATGCTAAGAAAACTTTGAGGTAACTGGATAAAAATTGTTTTAAGGGCGAAAACAGGCTGTGAGTTGCTTATTACATATGCGCGTGTGTAAAATTAAAATTCCCCCTCGTGATGTCTGGGCTCCTAAATTGGGTGCACCGAACAAAATGACTCAATTCTAAGGACAAGCTATTGAAAGTTTTAGATATTACCTTTCAAGTTAACAGTTTATCTGTCCTTATTAATACAAATTATTATTTTCATATGTTTTTACGGTTTACTGTTTATAACCATTTTGAGAGAAACATTTCATGGATGTATAACCGATATGCAGTTAGCCTATACATCGTGCAGTAGAGGCGGTGTTCAAATCCTGTATAGGCTATCTGTACATATAGACTGCATGGTCAAGTGGTTAGAGTATTCAATTTGCAGTCAGAAAGTCTGGAGTTTGACTCCTGACCGGGTCATGCAGAAAACTTCACAAACGGAACCTACTGCCATTGTGCTTTGGTACTCAGCACAAGCAATGGAGTAAGGAAAACAAGCCAGTGAGCCACAACTGGGAAATAATGAGACAGGCCCGACTTCAGCAAATTGGCTAGAAACTGAGCGGGAAAACTCCATCTAACTGCCGGTAGCCTATTAAAATTCTGTATAGATTTATAAGATAGCAGAACCTACCGTTTTCGTCCACTCCTGTAAAATGGTTTCCTGCATGGTTAACTTTAGGGCTACATTTTAGAAAAAGGCTTTTGAACAACCGAGTATATTTATCCTATCATTGAGTTGGTTCATGAAATTCAACAAATTTTTCCAAACTTATTGAGTTTTCTTCACATACCAATGACAAATGGTCAATCTTAGAGAGTCTCCATACCCTACACACAAATAACTGTTTTATGAGTTAATGTTTAACGGTTCAAATCGGTTTTCAAAAATTCGTGACCAGACACTTTTTCAAATTATGTACAAAACCAGCACAAGTGAGGAAACAAGAAAATTCAAAATTTAGCGTTTTCTGTGTCTTTTAGGCTTGAAACTTGACTTGTTATTCTAACTGTAAGCCTTGTTATGTGATAGAGACCGTTTGAGACTCTCATTAAGTTATCGATATCAACTCAATGAGCCTGTTTAAGATGCAAAAGTAAACCAAAATGCCATATGTAGATTCTCCCAAAACCCATAATAGCACTTTTACCAAACAGAGCAAAATTTTGGCATTTTTAAGTTTTTAATGCTAATAACATTAATTTAGTCCACATCTACATGTAGATTACCGACTTAAGAAGCCCTTGGTTTTTCAGAAGTAATTTCCAACTGCTATTTTCAGGCAAAATTTACAGACTACTTTTCTTTAAAGGCAGTCATTCGTCACCTCAAACTACAGTTTCAGTATGCATATATCAAAACTCTCAATTGGTACAGCTCTTTGATTGGCATCACATTCAAACAATGCACCATAGCTAAATTGCACAACACGGACACTGATAGTGTCTTGATTACACATTATGGACTTGTATGGCCACTGGGACAAGCCATGAGGCAATAAACTAGGATTGTGTCTGGATAAAGATGAGTTTTAAATAAATGTTGGAGGGGCTAGAAGTAATGGGTTGGGAGAATTTGAACTGTTTGGGATGATGAAAATATGCCTTTAAACTGGGGACAATTTTGACATGGTTCTCTTTCAAATTGATCAGCTGCAAAAGAAAGCTTTTGCTTTTTGAAAAGACTGTCCCCTTCAAAACGTCTTTGTTACTTATGCTCAGTATAAAACGTTATCGTAACTAAGATGTATTGTAACTAGCATAGTTATGTGATCTTTCCCGAACAAAAAAAGGGAAGAACAGTCGACCCAACTTGATTTTAAAATATCAGCAAGGAAGCAAGGTCTGGACCAAATCCTACATACTTCCTTTTATTTCCTTTATAAACAGTCTGTATAGCCAGTGACTATACCCAAATAATAATACTAAAGGTTAACCGAGTCGTAATTATGCTTGAGTTGAAAACTTCTGTAACAAAAGCATTGTCACATGACTCAAACAGAGCCAATGTTTATTTAGGGTATCGGGATACACTATTTCAAATAGGACTTACCGCAATTTCCTTCTATTGAATTCAGAGAGTAAGCGGCACCACTAAGACTAACATGGTCAAGCGATGCGTGGGCGACAATAGCGCCGCCACAATTTTAAAAGTTTAAGTGAGCAAAATCAGATTGGAGGGGCAACTGATGAGGGTTCGCATTACCCTTGTAAACTACTTTTATGTATGGAGGAGAGCAAAGAAATCGCCCAGAGGTCCCCATTCGACCTTTTTAATTGTACTACACTATTGTACGGTATTTTATTTGTATTTGTGTTAATGATGTCTTACGCCATGATAAATGAGCCATACCAGTGGCCATTTTCTCATCTTTTTATTAATGTATCCTGTATTTGGATTGCCTTTCTAGGCCTAGTCATCCCCATCGGATTAGTGAATATTAAACCTTGTTAACATGTTTGACTGTATTGCTATCAGCGGGGAACTGAATTTGCTGTTTCACTGCAAAACTGAAATATGATAACTAAGCACTTTCCATCCGTAGAAGTGAATAGAGTAATAATTGTTATAAAGTTTGTATGTACACTGTTAATGATTCTTGACAATGTCTATGTCCAGGTGTACAAATCACTCTGTAGTTGGAAGGGACTGGATATTTATATGAAAGGGCTAGTGATTTGTATAGCAGAGGCAAGGTAATGTATTTCTTTGAGGCTAAAATTATTTCCGGGGAGAGGGACTTTGGCCATGCTTGCGGGCTTGTAATGACTTTACATAAATGTACATAATAAAATGAAATAAATGAAATAAAACTCATAGGATCCTAAAGGCTGTAAGGTCAAGGAATGAGTCGGGCGGTGAAAGAGGGAGTTGCAACTCCGTGGGTGAAATACTATTATACCAATAGTCAAATGCAGTGTCATCTCTTGTCTTTCTCTCAGTGGCGAACATGCTTTACTCGACCTCTATCAATATGTCGGACGTTAGTCGTTTGTTATGTATACAAAGGGGCGGTTCATACTTACTTACTCACACACACCAGCTAAGTAGGTCGTCCCTAGAAGAAGCCCAATGCTAAATCGTTCATGCTATACCTCGTTTTTTTTTGAATCACTGGATATCTACCACACGGAGAGGAATTTGTTTCAAAGTATCTCTTTCAGGCTTAAAGGGACTATGCAGTTACCCAAATTTGGATTTGTGTACTAGATTATCCTTTTACATGAATGGCTCTCGATCGAAGGTCATGTGATAGCACGTTTTTCCTAAAATGTCGGTCACTGCTTCCTTAAGTCTGAATATGCAGTATCTGTGTCCTAAAAGGTAATGAAAAATACTTGAAAGGGCAATAAGCGAATAGTAATGAAATTAAGCTGTTGTTTTGAAATAAGTCCGGGAGAATAACTTTGCTCTTCAGGACATTGCTGAACCAGGTATATTCCATACAGCCTGCCAAGTAGGAGGTGCTAAATAAAGCTTTGGATCCACTCTTGAACAGACGCTCTCCTGTGAAATGTCCCAACTAGCTGTTAAGAACGAAAGGATGAACCGCCAAAATTAATCATTTGAACCGCCAAAATTATATCAGTTGAGCACCTGATGTCAGCCGATAGGCCAAAAAGACAGCAAAATGTAGAACACACGGTACTGGTCTATGCCATGGCCACGGCCGGGAAAATTCCATAGCGCTACAATGTCTTAGTCACACAGAGTAGGTCGCCAGCATACTACACTAGTTTTTGCTCGTCAAAATGGCCGGGCTTGCGACGGCAGTGGAAGCTCTCTATGCAAAGACATTCAAAGTACAATCAATACCTAAGTTCATTAAATGATCAGTAGCATATAAATAGTGACAAAGGAAGTATGAAATTGCTTGTAAGTTTTATTGTATCATTTTGGATCTTTCCCTTACAATAACTTTTTTCAAAGTTCATAAACTATATCTACCGAGGAAAATTCAGATCAAGACAGGCAAGATAGAATTCTTCTGAAGGGAGAAAAATATTTTCCATTGAACGAATAATTTTTCAGTGGGTGAGATATGGTAAAAATCAAATGACATAAAAACTAATTTGTCCAGGAGGACTTCGTTTCGATCCGCACAAACCCACCTTAGCTACGAGTTCGTTAAGGGTGCAGGTCAGTAGGTAGTGAGTCAGTTTACCCCCAAAGTGACCTTAGTTCGAACTAAAAAAAAATACAAAGTTGTTCGTACAACGATTACAGCACCTTGTAGCACAATTTCTACTCCAGAAAGAATAAGGAAAACCTGCTACATCCTTTCCAGTAGACGTTTCATGTATCTCCTTAATGTAAGGTTCCCTTTTTTAAAAGAAGTGAACCTTTTTTCCATCAGAAAACATGGATTATTAAAAAGTAAATAGAATAGTTGCTGGTAGTTATCAGTTTTTACAAGAGTAATTCAAATTTTAGGAAAAGAATTGATTCTGTCATTTTGAACAGTTTGGTCTTATAGAACTTTTTAAACGAGCAGCGTAAGTTTATAGCTTCAGTAGGAATGGATGATATTTTGCGCAACAGTTGGTTAGAGTTACAATTATGTTAACGAACGGGTGGCCCCTGTGGCCTAATGGAGAAGGCATCGGTCTCCTAAACCGGGGATTGCGGGTTCGAGTCCCGCCAGGGGTCGTGTCACTTTCCTCTCTTATTTTTTAGTCGTTACGTCACACGTTATTTTCGCGCTTGGTCATTTCAGATATCACTGTTAATGCTTTATTTATTTTCAACTTTTGTTTTGTGTCAAGATGTGAATAAAGATATATATAAAGGTATACATTCTGCTTTGAGTTTTAATAAAGTTTTTCCTTCAAGGAAAAAAAAAGATGCGAATAAAGTTGTTTTCCTTTCAAGGAAAAAAGGGGAAATATCAGATATCGTTTTGCTTTATCTTTTGGGGTCATTCTATTTTTCGGCTTTCTTCTGCTAATACTCTGCTTTAGCTCTTACCTTGCTAACTTTGAAAAATGCATTTGCCATCAATGTAGTAGTACATTGTGGTGAAAAAATGAATCTAGGAAGAAGGTTCTGTTCAAGGCACATTGTTACGATTTAGATTTTATGAAATACAGGTAGATAAAAAGACCAAAATTATTGTCGATAAGTGTATTTTAATTATTGTTTAGTAATGTTATAAATGTAAGAGTTAAATTATTCAAACTGCAAATACTTGTAACTATTTTACTTTTTACAACTTTCGTTTCTTTTGTAAATATTTTCAACATGTAAATAAAGTTGTTTCTTCAAGGAAAACGTTATTCCTTCAAGGAAATTCCAGATAACATTTTTGTCCGATAACTTTGAAAATGTTTAATGGATTACATATGTATGCCCCAAGACGGAATTGGATCTTTTCTTCGAACAAAGAGAAAAACAATTTCACAAACAATAGATCTTTTTTCAGCTATTTTAATGAAATTGAATGCACTTTATTGAGTTTGTTGAATTTAATTTTCCTATGAAATAAAAGGAAATCTAATAGTGTCCATATTTTGTGTATACACTAGATTTAGTTTACGTAGTATTTTTTCGCGATTTGAACTTAAGCTTGTACAAAATAGAAATAAAAATTACGCAGCTTTCATATTTTAACTACTTTACTTTCGATATACCAATGGGAGTTTAAAGGAAAATTACGCGTTTAAAATGCACCAACATAGCATTCAAAGACAATAGCTTTATTGTTATAAAACCAATCAGCCTCATCAATTAATACCAGCAACAGCTTGATCACGTGAAAAATAATATGCAGATGAAGAGTTATCGAAGCTGTATAATTTAAAGTTTTGGAAATTTGGGTGAGCAACAAATAACTGAATATTTCTCTTTGAGAAATCTTTTTTCCTGAAAAGAAGACTACCGTGAAGCCTAATTTTGATTATCGATTGATCTGAAGCATTAAATATTGATTCTTAAAATATGAATTATTTTCTTGAAGGCCTAATCTTTTCTCCCCAGACAGATCTTATTCTTCTAACCTACCTACTCAAGTCTCCCGTAACTCTCTAAAACTCGACAATCATCCAGAAAGACAAACTCACTTCATTGCTTCAAGGTGAGTGTACAAGACTAACTATTTCGTGACGTTACACCGACAAACAGCTTTTATCGGACTTCGCGTGTCAGATAAAAGTTGTCTGTCAGTTTAACGTCACGAAATAATAAGTATAAATTTGGTTTTCGTATGCCTGTGATGTAAATCATATATTTGTACAACTTGGCGAATTTTGGCTTCTGTCCGATCACAGATAGAGAAGATGTTGACTATAACTCGTACTCGTATCGTTTTCTGATCCGATATCGTTTCAGTGCAACCAGAGTATTCCAGGAAATTTATTTTAAAGCTCCTTGGTCAGTCTCACTAACCAGTTAGTCTGATTAGCCACAGCCCTTTCCTTTTGCATATGAAGAAGGCCTATTAAGTTGACAAAACAATCGGTATTGCTTCTACAGGAGTGCATAACAGAACTGGGGAAACGGTAATTTGCCCACAATTTTCCCACACGGTCTCCCGAAAGTTTCAAAACATTCTTCCACACCGACCTTTGACTTCTTAGGTGATTCAAAATGTCGATTTTCTTTAACTGCAAGTTTTTCGAAATGCTCCTTCAGACACAGTGTACAAAAATTAATAGTAGCGTTCTGTAGGGTCTTTCAACCTCCCCTCTAACCCCATCCAGACTCCTACCCTCCAACTCCACCCCTACCCTAACAAGGCACCGAGAATTTTACGGAAACGGTGTAATTGCTTTGATCGCTGTTTCTTCCTCTTCCCTCCAACAATCTTACTGAGCATCAAACACTCCATAAAAATGGCCTAAATGTCTAAATATGTAGATGTGGTAAAACTTGACCACCGATGGGTTATATATGCACCGCCGACCAAAACATGGTCAAATTGTTGATGATCTCTTCAACCTTTTAGCCATATTGTTGTCGGTGCCTAGCTAACCTTTTAATGGTCAATTTTGACAGTAGTGTTTTAGAGTGCGCGGTAGAGACGAAGCAATCCATTAGCCACATACCCAGTTTACAGTTTTCGAAAACCGACAAATTCCAAGTTGAACTGTGCGTAATAGATGATTAAATTGAGAGTAAAAATTAAAATATGTATCTACAGGAAGGCTCCATATAAACACTGGGAACTGAAATTCTTAGACACGAAAGTTTCATACTTTTAGGCGAGTAGGAAAGGGAACTTATAAAACGACTTTTCTACATCGGAAAGGAGAAAGTGCGATAACACTGAATACGAGCTACTACAAGAATTTGACGGAAACTAAAAGATATCGAAGCCATTAGGTTGCTATTATTGATCTTAAACCTGTGAACACCAAATTATTAGCCTAAGCGTATTGAGAATTCGGATCTGCACTGTAGCCTACAAACTGCTCGAACGTACTTGCACGTCGAAATAGGAAAAATATTTGTCTCAAGTTCATAAACACTTTCCGCGTGTGTTTGTGTGTGGGTATTATATGCATGCAGTCCACGGCATAATACCAAATAATTAAGACGGAGTAAAAACAACAAAATGTGGAAATGTTTGTATGTGATCGACAAAAATTAATAATAGCTTAAAAAAACAAGTAAAGAGTATATTAAAGATGTCATTGACAAACCTATACACGGATGTTTTTCAACGGACGGCTGCCGGTCGAGCCGAGAGGAGTCACTTGAAGTTGATCGTAGGCATAGTCTATGTGTTGGTAACTTCCAGGTCATCTCTTGGCAAAGGAATTCTGACTAAATACTGAGTGCAATCGCCTTTAAGTACGTGACGGTCACCGAACGAGTAATCCCCTCACAATAGCTATCCCTATGGGTGAAAGTGTGATGCTATTAAGGTTAAGCAAACCTTAAATTATAGAATGCAAACAAGCGTGTTTAAGTGTACTATAGACACATATAACCTAAGCGATATTGGTTCTACTTCAAGTTAATTTCGTCCTTTTAATATTTGCTTCTATAAAAGGGCTGTAGCCTACTTGTTCAATTAGACACGTCGATTTAGAGGTATCGCGTCCCATTGTCCACGCCCATGGTGCATGTTGCGCAATCCTAACGCACACGTGTCCTCTTAGATGTTATAGCGTTGTTGCGCAATACGCGGAAGCAGCAAGCCGACCTGACTTTATCTGTGTGTAGCCTATTTAACATGCTATGGACGTAGAGAGGTATTAAGCAGAAGAGAAAGCCGTGCTTAGTTTCCGCACGCTTTGAAGCATTATACAAAAATACCTACTCTTCAGCTCTGCCATAAATCGTAAGTTCATGGCGGTCCGCGAGTTTGCCTCCAGTTACATATAGCCTAGCTGGGAAGGGAGAGCAGCTTTTTCTTTCTAACTTGTAATGGTATTTTTGAGTAAATTTTGGTGGTGAAAGAAGGGTGTGGTCCTGTTTTGGGGTATTGTAAGTTACAGTGTACGTCAGACTCTTACAATAATCGTGAATATTCATATACCATAACTAGTGAAACAGTTGACAAATTCTGAAGAAGACTTGCGTGTTGCAAGGTTAGAGGCTGGCCTTAAAGTGAATTCTGTATAAACTATGTGGGAATGCATCGTTCGGACCACAACCCCTCGACCCACTTGTCCAAGGAAACGGAAAGCCCTAAGGACTCATTTTTAACTTAGTAAATTCAAAGACTTTCACGTAAAGTCGCGAGGTTTTAGAAAATCATTTTGGTAGCATCTACAAAGATCACAGCTATAGCTTTATAGTATTTCTCGAGGAAAATCTCTCCAGTTTGCTAGTAGTTGTAAGCTACGTTAGTTTAAGGGGTAAAATCCAATTTGAAAATGATGTAGTCCACCCTAGACCCATGAGTGACTCTTTAGAAACATGTGACAAGTTTAATCTCCCTGCATTTTAACATTTATTGGGATTAACTCATTGCTTGACAGGATATGTAATATTTAAGTCCTGAAATAACACGAAAGGTACTCGGAAAAGAAATATAAAGAAATTTGAGAGACTAGCACTTAATTCAGACTGAGTAAGGGACAATTGCTCTTCCCTTATAAGCAATGCTCTTTTCCTTAATGGGCGTAATCCTTGGTAATGATTCTACACTTCCTTATAAAGAAGGAAGAACCGCACCAATTAACTTATTTTGGAAAGTTGGATATTAGTTAAGTCTGAGATAATACCGTTTTTAACGTCACGAAGATGCGATGTGTGAGTAAGTGAGATTGACGTCATGTGACGTTACAACTGAGAGCTTTGAAGAAAATCATCCCACTAGGTGACACACGCGACAAACGTCTGGCTCGGAGGACAGTGACACGTAGTCTGGATCATTATTTGATCCGCATTTGGATCAATTTTATCCAAATCTGATCACTGCAAATGACCTAGATTTGGATCGGTGCTACTCCGATCCGCATTGTAAACCAAAGTGTGCCCCTTACCCCGGACTCTCACTGAAAAGTTTTCCCTTCACATAAGGGGGACGATTCGTTCTAAATATTAGACACTTTCTCTAATACTTGGGGGTCGGTTCCCTTTTGGGGCCCGGGATTTTCGTCTATGCCTTCACACCAACGTATGTCTACTAAGGATAACGACAGAGGTATGTGAAGGGAAGGCTGAATGATTTTGTTTGGCTCAATATTCTTAATTTATAACAGTATATTAACATATGTGTAAAATTGTACTAATCCAATGGTAAACTTAAGACTCTGTGGGGGAAAAAATCGAAGGGGGAAGCCCCTTCTCCCCCACCCTCCAATCTTTGTTGAAGGGCCTGAATAACCTGACCAAACTTGGGTCAATGTCCTGCAACATGTTTAGCTAAATTTTTTGTTTGAGTTTACCAAGGATGCCAAGGGATGAACTAGAATATAAGAAAGCTATTAACTATTAAAAGTAAGTTTACAAAATAATTAACAGCACTGTGTCCTAATAATAAATTCCTTGCCATAAAGTTGGACAGGCCAAATCGATGGCATATTGCATAAAGTGCGCTACTTCGTGTAAATACTCTTGGCAAAATTAAGCACCGGGGGTCTTTAACCCTTAGTTCGGAAAACTCTTTCTAAGCAAGTTCGTTACCACTCATCATGCAATTCGAAACTTGAGGAGGGAGCACTTGACCTCATCAAAAGTCCCGATACCGTACGACAGTATTCTTCTTCACAATACGCGCCCTGGGATTGCGTAATGACTTCCAATCCCACGGTTTTCAAGAACATTTCACACCGGAATGACTGCCCCATGAATACTAACTTAACATTCTCTTTCCAGACGCTAATTTTATGTAAAGGTAACTAAACTAGATAGCAAGCAAAATTTCGCAATAGTGATATCAAGTTGAAAACCTATCTTCAAAACAAAAGAGAAACTACAACATATTATACACGGTTCTGGGTAATAACTCGTTTTGCAGCTGTGTCATCAAACGGCAGTTTTCATTAAACGAGAGTCGTGATCAAACTGGAGAGAGTATTTTTGTACAAAACAGTTTGAAAATAAAGACCTTTACCAAAAAAGTCTTTGCAGGACAAACTTTATTCAAATGAACAGGTGTATGACACTGTGTAAACTCTTGTGTGTTTGTGGAACAATTTAAAGGTTGACCAATTCCAAGCATTTGGCTTAATTTTTGAACAATGTACTCCCAATACAGGTGAAAACTACGCTAGGGATATATGCCCAGGGGATAATTATTTTGTTAAAGTTCTCGTTAAGTTCGTGGTCACGAATAAGTCAAGAGCGGTTGCCCCACCGGGCCCACCCCCCTTCTTTGCAGTGGAAGCCCTAGACGAGTTGATGCTCGTATTATTTTAAGGTGTAACTCAGTCACCAATTTGGACTAGTGTAATAAACTACTGCATTTTACGAATGGCTCTTGAAAATTATGTGGCAATAATTTACTTATGGAATTGCTACGAATTTATGCTGTAAAAGCAAATAAATCCCTTCTCAGAGTTTCTCCACAACCAATGCAATCATAAGGGGATCTTGATCGTTATATAGTGTTACACTTATTGAAAAAAGCTGTTTTTATTTTATGATGTATTTCTTTATTTTTGTGTCCTATGAATAGGTATACTACAGGATACCAATCAGTCCACATTTATGCTACTTGAAGAGGTTTTACTCCGTAGGGTAGACTGGAAGAAAGCGCCAAAGTAAAACAGTGTGGTTTTATTTGTCAAGGGAGGAAACCCTGTATAGAGAGTGACAGAAGCTGGTACCAGAAGAATGGAGCTTACTAATTGTGAGGTGTGAGCTACTCCACAGAGCGAACTCTATTTTCTCAGCTCCTTGGCTTCCAAAAGGATATGACTGAACAACAAATATGTCATACAGCCTGCTACGCAGGTAAGGCGGGAGCTCGAAAATGGTGAATTCCCCCGACTGACATGTGTAAGGGTCTACGGAGGGCAAAACAATGTTCGCCATCGAAACTGGCCAAGTCCAAAATGTTGTCTCTCAATGAATAATGTGAGCAGGCGAAGATACATAGTTTTACTGGAAACATCCGAGCAACAGCTGGTTGTTTTGTGGTTACCAATTAAATGGGGTAAATAATCTTAGAAGTTTTAATGGAGGATTCGCATGGGTTAATTGTTTGCTATCCAAAGGGAGGGTCAAAGGGAAATTTTTTCCATTTTTAGGAGGGCTAAGAGCCTGAGATATAATAGTGCTAGTTTTGAAACATTTTGAAGCATATTTTAGCACGCATGACGTCCAAGTTGGGGCGCTCTTCTAGCTCTCTTAGACCACGTCAAGTAATTTTCCCCATTAACTGACTTTCCAACGACTACTTCAGGATCTAGCTGGGGAGGGGGCATCAGTGCGTCCATTCCGTTGCGTGCGTTACATCAGCCACACACACACCCATCCCTACCTGAGGAACTTTCTGATATCTTCAGAAATCTTAATATTTTGTTTTCGTTTTCGTTTATTTGTTTTGAACGATTAACCATGTCACCTCAATGACTTCCAGGCATCCTGACCAGTAACTAATTTTCCCCAAATTTCACAACGTTCTTGGACCAAACTAATCATTCTCCAGTTTTCTTGGATAAAGGTTTACGATTTGGACGCTCGTTTCTCGTACCAGTCTTTTTCTTTTCTTTTTTGTTCCACATCCTTTCGAAATCTGGTCGCGTTTACCGGTGCGTCGAGTTTCCCAAGCCTCACCCGTAAGGGACCGACTTCCCTGTAATGCAATTCCTGATGCTGCCCTTTTAAGGGAGGAGTTAATCTTTATCCTGAACCAATGTTGATTTCTCCCCCAACCCTTGTAATCTTTTCGTATAATTTATTATTTTCAATTGACCAATTGACTTTCGGGTTCGTCAACCCACAGATCAATGACTGATTGACGGCAAATACATCGGATGCGTAGATATTGCGTCATAAGTATGTCACCGTGAAAGTTTGCTGGTGCGAAGGTCATAATTGCTTTGTAATATCAAGAAAGTTTCGGTTAAATGCATCTGTTGCATGGCAAGTTGAAAAGGTCATTTGCGGTCACGATTTTTGCAAAGATTAATTTTTCTACATTCAGAAGCTTATGCTAATGTTAATATGTTAGAGATTGATGTTAGAATATGATTGACATACCGGTTTCAGTTGATTCTTGAGATACTTGCTATTTTGTAATAGTTTTTTTATGATAAGGCCTACTCATGATCATAGACCTATTTCCAAATAGCAATTGCAAGGAATTGTGGGATATAGTTTTGGGTGTGCGTCATTTTTAACCACAGTAAAATGCCTTTGACAAAAATGACAAACACCAAAACTCTATCCCACAATCCTTTGTAATTGCTATTTGGAAATAGGGATATGGCTGGAATTGAAGCGCGGTTCTTTATGGATTAATTACTGTTTCTAAATAATGTTCTATTATTTTCTTCCTCTGTGTATAATCGTTCCCTAATGGGTTGTCTCTCAGATTCATACTTATGAGCCACTATCCCCATCCCAAATCCTTCCCCAAATTGTGCAAGAATTGTAAATGATTTGATTTGCAAATACTTTGTCGGTGAACTTGTTAAGGTTGTCTGTACTTACTAAGAAGATAGGTAACGGTTTGATGCAGGAAACCCTCTGAAAAAAATTTCAGGCTTTACCGTACGGAGACAGCGTTGTCACGAAACAAGGGGTGGGGATTGTAAAATCAACAAGGAAAGGTTTCTTCCCTACCTGTCATTCTTTGGTTGTCTATACCTTTTAGGAAAATTTCGATTTCGTTTCCAGTTGTTACTCAAATTATTTGAATGAACATTTCAAATTTCTAACATTTTGAACATATCTGGAGAGAGGGAAATTCCCCACTGGCTACAGGTCTGTAGTAAGTTATTAGGGAGCTTTAGATCCCACGACGCAGACTTCAAAACGAAATGACGTCATTTGTGTCTAAACCATTTAGAGCGCAACGCGAAATAAACTCCCTGAAATAACATTACTTCAATTTGTAAAATAGCAGGGGCTATGCAGGAGTTGACGTCATCACGTTGTGACGTAGTGAAATCTAAAGGGCACTATTGTGGAAGAAGTGGTGGGGGTTGTGGAAAATTCTCCTCTCGCCCCCATCCATCGGAACCTACTGCTATTGTGCTTAGCATAAGTAATGGTGTAGGAAAAACAAGCCAGTAAGCCACAACTGGTAAAAAGGGCGTGACCGGCTCGGCTTGAACCAATCGGTTAGAAACTGTGACATGAAACTCCATCTAACCTAACCTATCCATCATTGAGTTTTCCACTGGTTGTTAGCCCGAGACTAAAAGCAGTGTAATACAAATTTAAAATTCTTATAATCACTTTCGGGACTAGTATAAACTAATACACCCACTAAATATTATTTTCTTAACAATTAAATGCCAATAGTTCCCAACGTCACCAACCTCTCTTAATTTATACATTATATTTTTCCACTAACTGGAATTGTTCTACGTCATTTATAAAGACAAAATAACTTCATCAAGACTAAGTATAAAAACCACAAAAATATATTTGGATAGGAGTTTAATTTTTAGTATTGCTTCATAGGTTATACCTGATTACAAAAACACGATATTGATTATCGAGTTCCTGTATTGGGTTTTTCTTGAGCGGGTAAGAGATGTGCATAAAAATAGTTGTGGTCTGGGAAATTGACGAATTCACTTCCATGTTTCTGTCTTACCTGACGAAAGCAAGATTAATCAATATTTAAGTCTGATTGGGAAAACCCAGAGAGAAGTTTTCTTAAACCAGCCGTGAGTGTTAATTATGTACTATCATTATGATTTTAAAATGGGTTTTGCAATATATGTCAAAAAACTTGTGAAGGTTATTTTCATATGTAAATAAAACTTTACAATTCTCATCAGTGTTTATTCATGAATTATAGTTCTCGGTCTATTCATTTTATAACCAAGCAAAAGCTATAGGCTTACGAGTCATAAGCAGAAGTAGAAATAATATGAAAGCGGATAACTGTTAATATGGATGTTGCTTTGGATATTTGGAATCTGTTAAACCCGATTTGTGACCTCTTTTTGTATAGCCTATGCAATATACACTTTAAATGTCCGTATGTCCGTATGTATGTATGTATTATGTATGTATGTATGTATGTATGTATGTATGTATGTATGTATGTATGTATGTATGTATGTATGTATGTATGTATGTATGTATGTATGTATGTATGTATGTATGTATGTATGTATGTATGTATGTATGTATGTATGTATGTATGTATGTATGTATGTATGTATGCATGAGATTTCTCGATTTAACTTAAAACGTGCATGCACCATTATGGAAGAAGGGTAAAAGTGGCCACATATTTGAAATGTGTGAAGGTTGTGTTGATTGTGTGAATGGTGTCAAGGACCACTTATAGTGACTTATTGTCTCCATTGCGTTATGTGGGGAAATGAATGATCGTTACAATTGCATATTCATGATGAGGTATTGAAACGTGTATTTCATTGACCTTTGTAAATTATTTGTAAGTAAACCTAAAACCATTTCTTTCCTGGCGCCGAAGTATCAGTGATCACTGGATTTTTGCTCGATTTTTTGGCTAAGTTCAAGCGTAGTACCTTTTCTTTTCATCTAAACAAAAGAACCATGGATATTAATGTTCAGGATGAAAAAAAGTTCTAAGAACTGAACTGAACTACGGATAGCAGACCTATGGTTCAGACTGAGGCCCGGAGGCTGAGAGCTTGAACATGGATCATGGGGCGGGGAAGGGGAAGCCCCGTTCCCTTTTGGGTCCAAAAAAGGACCCATTCGTTCCATAAATGATGAATGTCAGCTGTGACAATAAAGGGATCAAATGTAAAATATTGAGCACCCTCTCCGGACTTTAAGGTCGACATCGAGAATTATATTTTCGGTCAATTTGCAATGATGCAAAAGTATTGTACGTGTAATAATAACGTATAGGAGATGGATTTGTGTTTGTGTTGCTCGAATTTATTTGTGTTGAAATCTTCATGTCAATGGATTCATACATATTCGTGAATATGTTAAGTTGCACTTATGGATATCTTTCTTCGTTAATGAGCTCGCAGTTTTCTAGGGAAATCAATGCCAAGCTCTTGCGGGACCTGTCTGCATGTTATATTATGAATCTTCCTTATTTTCCTAGCCAAGAACATCGCTATTGAGAAGGACACGCGTTACAAAAACTAAAGTATAGGGAAAACCTTAGAGCGATTTGATAACAATTCAAGTTGCGAACAGGAAATCAATTCGGGGCCGCACACAGAGGGGACAGGGGAAAATTTTTCCTAGGAATTTTCATAGAAGGCCTATATTTTTTTCTACTTTCGAAAATATACAAGGAAAACGCGGTCAAGAAAGATAATTTTATTGTGTTCGTTATGATTGAAAACGATCTTCAATATGTAACATCAAGGTCCGTCATGTTTTCGAAATCTGATCTTTGTGAAGCCTATACCAGCTGACCAGAACAATGACATTAATCACAGTTTTCTGGGAACAGAACTACTTCTGAAATAAACGTTTGATCCTTCCCCAGCGCAGGATTATCCGTATGCCTACATAATCACGAGGACAGACTGTGTCAGCGGAAACTGTATGCAGGACGCTGGGATGGTGTGTCCGTCACTCTCGATCCCACCCATTTTAGTAAGGGAATTGCAAATTAACAGTGTAAATAGTTTCTTCCTGGCGTACAACGTCATTTCCGGTCTTTGTTGGGAGTTTTGTTCCGATCGTGTCCATTTCCAAGCGACAAAAAACTCACGTTTGATATCTCCGTCCTGTTTGCCAGATAGTACAGGGGACTTTGGAAAAAGTTTTCCAGTGACTTTCTGATTAATACATTATTTTTGTTCAATATTTGAGAACAAATTTTTGCAAACAAGCATGCTAATACAGTGATTTTTTGTAAGTGCTTTAAAACTTGAAAGAAAGGCCCCGTGGAGACCAGCACTTAGTCTAGCAGTTATTTGCTCAAAATGGTATGACGTCAGATAAGCGTGTATCCAATCACTGATAAGGTCGCCACCTGAGTATACTGTAGCAAATAATATTGAAATGTTTATCCAATCATACCAGTGCTAACATTAACTGGTTAATTCAACTTTCCGTTCCCGTTAACTCAGGTGCGGAGATCAAAGAGACCTCACCCTTTTTGCCCCACAATAACAAAATTCAACTAAGTATAGCTACGCCTGACTAAACTTAGGTTTGTTCAGTTTTAAGAGTAGAATATGTTTGCAAACTTCTACAAATTGTGCATGCTCTTCACTTGTGTCTTTGACAGAAAAATTATCAATGAATTTGATAGTTTCTGACCTACAAGAGCGCACCTGTATGGACACTGTATGTCTTCGAAATTTCAGATTTTGTACACTTTGCAAAGAGACAGACAAACCCTACCCCGCGGAGAGGACTCTGTTTTCTCAGCTCTTCAGCTCCAAAACCACATGACTGATAAAGAAATATTCAGTAAGACAAACCCTTTCGAGACGTAGCACCTATGCGGAGTCCAATTCCTTCGGCATGTTTTTTTCCCAAAGAGTATGGGGGAGAAGATCTTGTGAAAAGTAGGCATTTTAAAATAGATACATTCCATCACAGAAACACACTTTGCAATGAAGTACTTCAACGATCCTCCATCTTTTTTGACTGACTATCATATACAAACACTTTGTAGGACGTAAACCATGATGACTCTTTTCCCTATTTAAAATGTATATCACGTTATAAATTAAACAGGTTATGAAGGGCGAAATTCCACAGTCACATGACCAAAGATTCACTAAATCGAAACAGGGAGTTCGAAGACAGAAAAGTCTCTTGGACGAACATCTACTTCCGTTGGACGTAGGTTTAGGATACTGGTTATACTTAGTTTGGAGACCTAATCTTCTCACCCCAAATAGTTTCATTTCTACTAACCAACTTACCTAAGCCCTCCCAAAACGGTCTAAAACTCATCCTCATGCAGACGCAATCTCAGTTCATTCATTCAAGATGAGTGTACAAGAGACCAATGTTTAATCACAACACTCTCTACAGTACATGTGGTGTAATACGAGCTACAGTTCTCTGCATTTTGAACTTGCTGTCAATCAAAGAGCTTCGCCAATTGAAAATTTCTGTAGACTACTACAAAATTTTAGTTGGGGTGAGAGTTGACTGCCCTTAAGGTTTAGGATAAGGCTTGATATTGCCTTAGGATATAGAATCAGGGATGGGCAGGGCTGTGACTTGTGAAAAGTGGGGCCGGAGATAATGATGAAGAGCGCAACAAGTATTTTAAATACCCAGGAAGTAACCATGTGTCTCTAACCCTCAACTCTCTCCGGTTGGTTGGTAAGTTGGTCGGTCGGTCGGTCCGTCGGTTCGTCGGTCTCTCTAATATTCACTCCATTCTGGGTGAAAATTCACCCTTACTATCTGTAGTCCCTCATAAAACCCTCCTAAAGTGAATTTTACTCCATCCAAGTGAATTTGCACCGGCATTCCACTTAAATTTCACCCTTACAAGCAGTGATCTCTCGGCACATTTTTGGAGTGAATTTTAGTCTTTTGGTCTTCAAGTCATTTTGAAGTATGAAAACATTTAACCACTGCTCTTCTTTGTGCCCAGGAATGCTAAATTATCTGCAAAGATGTCTTTAACCACATACAAAAATTTTTCTAAATGAAATAATAAAATTTGAAAGACATCAAAGCTCTAGCAAGACAAGAAAATGAAAGTTGAAGAATACGGGCATGAAGTCTAGAGTTACCTTTAGCGGCTTAAAGAAAGGACTGATTTGTGAAAGACTTTAATAAAAAAGGTAGGATAGATAACCGCTAATGACCTGAATTATTTAGATAGAAAAATCGAATTTTGCTGGAATAATCTGGAACGCCGAGGTAACATAACTTGTCTCATGGTTTGTCATAAATTGAGTCGAGATGATCCTGATGACGTGTATCCAACTATGTACTCAGGACTCGGTAAATGGACTTGAAAACGTCCATGCAAAAAAGTTGCATGAAGCTTTTCCAAGCGGTCCCCATACATCATTTATTGAAGTAAACATTCTTGGCATGTCCTACGCTGTGTTCTTAACTACGGTCATATCGTATATGTAATAGCAGAATCTATATATCACACCTGTATGCACGTAAAATGTAAAAATTTAAGACAAAATTTTCAGTGCCCTTTGTAGTGGTGAATGTGCACATTGTAAGGTTAAGAGGGAAATAAATTGTTTGAGTAAAAACATTTCAATGCGGTTGTTACTGGTATGTTTAAAGGGGTAATCAGAGTTTGTTCTGCAAGTTTTCTACGACCTTAAAGGCAGTCATTCGTCACCCCAAACTACAGTTACAGTATACATATATCAAAACTCTCAATTGGTACAGCTCTTTGATTGGCATCACATTCAAACAATGCATCATAGCTAAATTACACAGCATGGGCACTGAGGTGTCTTGATTACACATTATGGACTTGTATGGCCACTGGGACAAGCCATGAAGCAATAAACTAGGATTGTGTCTGGATAAAGATGAGTTTTAGATAAATGTGGGAGGGGCTAGAAGTAAGTAGGTTGGGAGAATTGGAACTGTTTGGGATGATGAAAATATGCCTTTAATTCTGCACCACAATCGTACGTTGAGTTAAAACTAACAAAAACTGATCTGCCATCAAAATCTGACCTTGTGATTGGTCACCACGATTGGGGGTTTCTAGTTTTGCATGTGTGTAGAATTTTGTTACCCGAACAAAATAACAAAACTCCCACTACACAGTAATTACCACTGAATTAACGTTTCTTCCAACTTGAAAAACTCTGATCAATAATCAGTTGAAGAGGGGAAAACGAAGTGCCGGAACGAACTGGTTAATGCTAGCGGTCTTACTCTGATTGTCACTTTAACTGATTGTGGTATAAAACCTCATCCAAATATATATATATATATAGGCCTACATTCACAGTTTCGTTTGTGTGGGAGTCTAGTAAACATATGTACGTGTCGGCCTATAACTCTGTAAATGTTTAAACAAACAAACCGTTTAGAAATTAAAAACCAGTGGATTTCCTTCTTTTAAGGGCGGTTATATCTTAAAATGTAGAGTGAACAAGTTTTTTCTTGACTATCATTCTTGGTTGATAAAGAAATATTTAAAAGTATGAAACAAAATATACGGTACTTCAAAGGCTCAATTTCTTTATATTCATGGATAAATTATTCACACTGAAGATAAATACGAAGCTTTTAACTTAGTTATATTTATATATAGAAACTAGTAATTGAATTAATGAACTATTTTATAAAATTTCCAATTGATATTTCGTGCATGCTAGTAATGAGTTTCGTGGATGTGTAACGTTTTTAAGCACTATGACTTAAACAGCCCCCCACCATTCCCTGGAACTACCCTAACCCTTCCCTTCAGTAGCTGAGGACTGGGACTGCTTGGCTACGAACTTGGAAGTTCAACCTGCAAAATAAATATGATTTTAAGAGGAAAATGAAGCAAAATCAGATTTTTGATAGGTTTCTAAGGACTTCGTTGCAATAATTTGAATTTGAAATACAGGATGAAGTGCTCTTTCCTTTAGCGCATTTGAGCTGTTTTACTATTTTCAGATTATTAATAAAAGCTGAATAAAACTAAATTTCACGGCCACGCTTGGCTCCCCGATGTTAATAGATATCACAATTATAAGCGTTTGAGAACCATATCTATATTTCAACGTATTTCTCCTTTTCTATCCCACAATGCTTTCCAATAGCTTGATTTTGGACATCTGCGAAAAGGCAAAACCACACACAGTTGTCCCAAACTTATTTTGGAACAGCAGCTTAATTTCAAAAATTTTGTCTCGTTTTTCTCTTCAAAGTATATTCATCATATTTTAAAATATATAATATACATATCCAAGGTATATCAAGAAATACAACAAAATAATTTTTTCTGAAGTTCTCCCTACCCTCTGGCAAAGAGCCTTTCGGCGAAACCAAACTTTAAACCGCTTCCCAAGGAAGCTATTACGTCCACCGAACAAGTGATGGACGACACTTGACCAACCTCAAGTCCCTCACACAATTTACATCATTGGTCTTTCATGTATGGTTCCATTCTAGACTGGATGAAAAGAACAGACACTACAAATGATCTTGGCCAAAAGGCCGATAATCTTTTTCTAAAGTCCTCCCGACCCTCTGGCAACGGGCTGTTCGGAGAAAACAAACTTTAAACTGCTTCCGTAAGAAGATATCCACTGAAGGCCGAAAATAATAGTAAATTTCACAATTCACTAAGAAAAAAAATGCCTCATTATTCTCAATGGCCACTCACGATACAATAACACATAGGGAAGTCTTCATTTCACCGAAGCGAAGATCAGTAAACCGGGAATAAAAACAAAAAATCTCCACGTGCAAATTTTAATTAGACATGCATCTCACGTGTTACAAGAGAACAATCAACTCGTGCATCAGCATGCCCTGGATAAACCTGAATTAATCTAGAACAAAAATAATTCCACACTTTTTCGTCTGTCAGGTGTGGGGCATGAAAATGACAAAGTTGAGTATTTGATGTAAAAATTCTATTGCAATTGTCATCGAAACCCATTAAAAATCGACCATTTCACAGGATAATTTCTGTTTGCACTTAGCCATGAGTAAACATGAGCGAAATATGCAAATCTTGTAATGTCGACAGGGGGACAGGCCATATATGGCTAATATTACCCTTCCTTCATGCAACCTTCGTTTCAAGGGTCAGTGTTATACATAAGAATGTCTTGAGGGCTTTATTTTGTAAAAAGTGCCTTGAAGACCATCAGTATCACTTACCAAACTAAACTATCTGATGAGTAATTAAAAGATAATTTATAAAGGGTTTGCAAAAGGAATATGAACATTGTGCATCTCTCCACATCATCACTTTTGCGTAGGCAACAAGATTCTCCAGAAATATCCAAACATTGGAGAGGTTTATATTGAAAACCGTAAAGGATCTTCACATAATTTTAACAAACTTTTCCTAAGGAAATCTTGCTTATTAATTGCCAAGAAAAGTCAGGGCTTTTTGCTGACAAGTCACATTTCGAATTCCTTTAATTTTGTCAAGATCCGTTTGTCTTTTATCAATCAAACTTTTGAGAATGTTGTCATTATTTTCTTTATCAGTTATAAAATGTAAGAATAATACAGACTGACGGATGTATACTTCAAATGCAAATGTGAACTTGAATTTCCGTCAAAAGTTCTGAATGATGATCATTGTGTAGTACTTAATGTGAATCCCTGACGTCACATCTATTTTTAGACATGACAATAATATTTGGGGAAATGTTTAATTGATCACAGACATAGACAGAAAAATCGTAAAATTGAGCATCTTCAAAACTTGTCGGTATCGAACAAAACTATAGTAATGTTTGGACTTTTGACACACCATTTCCTTGGATGCCATGGTTTCGTGGAGATCTGTTTTGTGTACATTCAAAGTTCATTATACACACAGCGCAGCGGAGGTTGAAAATTGCACAGAAGTAATCAAGGAGATTTCTTGGGCCCCTTTCCAAGTTGATGTTACATAGGATTGTAAGAAAGAGTTTGGACAGCCGCTGCGAAGCAGAAAAAATACGGGCGGAGCCTAGTGTGAGCAACACTATCTAAGCGGACTTCAAATGACTCGTGAGTCCGCATGCCGTAAGCCGGAAGAACTGCACGGAGTAAGAGTTGATCACTGTTCAGTCGTCTTGGAAACTAACAGATGCATCGATATCCTCCGGAGCATGAATACTGATAATTTCAAATATTGTTAATCTAAGTAACATGACACTTTAATTAATTTCCCCTACAAGGAACAGTTCTTTGCTTGCTAGACACTTTCCACATAACAACAGACCAAATTCAGACATTTTAAAAGACTGCCGAAGCCTCCGTGAACATTCTCCTACATTAGTTTTATGATATTTTTTTATTTGTAATTGCAAATGCGGTAAGGGGACTGAGGTGGACCTATCGTTGTTCCGTCCCTGAGGAGTAAATATTTGGTTTTGAAGCTGGACTGTCCGTATAAAAGATGAGATTAGAGAAGAATGGAGTAACCTTTGTCGTGTAGGTGCGAAATACTTCATTCTTCACCTAAAATGTTGTCACGTGACGGCAACGCATAAGAGTCAATTACATGGCTAAGGCGGCTCATTGATTTGAATCATGAATTCAACAATTTTTTCCAAACCTTTTAAATTTTCTTCACGTACCAATGACAAATGGTCCAACTAAGACAACCTGCATATCATGCTTACAAATAACTCTTTTATGAGTGAGTATTCAACAGCTCAATTCGATTTTCAAAAATGTTGGACCAGACACTTTTTCAAATTATGCACAAAACCGGTACAAGTAAGAACACCACAAAATTCAAAATTTTAACTTTTTCAGTAACTATTGGATTGGACTCATTATCCTGACTGTAAGTATTATCATGTGGTAGAGACCCTTTTACACTCTCATTGAGTTGGTTCATGAAATTCAATAAATTTTTCGAAACCTGTCAAATTTTCTTCACATACCAATGACAAATGGTCAATCTCAGACAATCCCCATACCCTACATACAAATAACTCTTTAATGAGTGAGTACTTAACGGTTGAAGTCGGTTTTCAAAAATTTGTGACCAGGCACTTTTTCAAATTTTACACAAAACCGTTACAAGTCAGGACACTAGAAAATTCAAAATTTTAACATTTTCTGTGACTTTTGAACTTGAAACTTGACATATTATGCTAACTTTAAGCATTGTTATGTGGCAGTGACCCTTTGAGACTCTCATTAAGTTATCGATATCAACTCAATGAGCCCCTTTAAGAAACCAATTTTTATCCGATTCTTATCTGTGAAATGCAATGGCGAAGTTAGAATGTCAAAATTGGGTGGGCAAACTAAGGGCAAAGGGGAAATGATGGGGGCAAAATTTTCGGACGCAGCGCTAGACCGGGCCCAAAGCGCCCGCTCCCTCGGGTGGGGCTCCAGAGGTCGAAGCCCCCAGATATAACGAGGTTTAAGAATATCTCTGGATGAAAAAAAATCTTAGGAGAGGTATCATTATTATTTTTTTCGGTTAACCTAACTAACCTTACTTGGGATTGGGGCAAATGGAAGTGCCTAGGACAAAATCTGATGAAATGTGTGACTGATGCTTACTGCATTCCCAATAATGTTTGAGAAATCTCCCATTGGCCTAGATATTTTAACACAGTAATTTATGAGGTAGTGTTCCAACCAGTATTGAAAGAACAAATGGCCTCCTTTGGCGATTTGTTTTCACTTTCCATTTGATCATCACCCCAAAATGCATTTTAGTGTAGCGGTATGGAAATTCACAGTTGGTTAGTGATCTTTGACTGAAACAAACATTTGAAAATTCAAAAGATGCATGGTAGCTTACAATCCACAAAATGCGTAGCGAGTGTCTGGGCTACTGCACATAGCCTTGGCCACATCGTTTCATGGTCTCACAAGGAGGTGCTTAATAAAGTTTTTTTTTTTTTTTGGGGGGGGGGGGGGAGTAACAAATAGAGGCTTTGCAATGACGTCACGGATCCGTTATGCTGGAGGACAATCAAGCCAAGCTCACGTGACCTTGTGTTGTACGCACTGCACAGTGTGCGCTGTGTGACTCGCAATGAGCACACATTCATCGAGCAAGGACATCGAGTATGGTCTACTACGTAGTTTCATGTGCTCCAACATTGTCTCAGGGGCATATTATGACGTCACATGAAATGCCTCTGTTGCTAAACTGGAAGAATTGGAACCGTCTAGGATGACGATAATTGTCCTTTTACTATTGAAAAGGCTGTATGAGTGAACATTAAACCACGTGACATTGATATGGGGAAAGTGCGAAATTTTGTATTCAAAACAATTAGATAAATTGAAACTGAAATCGGCCTTACCAAGTAAAGCAATGTAAATTATGTCACAAAATAGAGATCTTTACTCGTCTTCATGTGACGTAGGAAGCATTTTCTATTTTTGTCATATACTTTCAAAACTATGCTCTGGATAAATGTTTCAGTATTGATAACGACAACTACGCAGTGCATCCAATTAATGAGTTAGTTTGTTAGTTAGATTTGATTTGACGACACACCAACACAAATGTGTTATATTATATAGTGTCATGCAGTTCAAATACTGTGCAAGGCATCCGGTTTAGTCGCCTCTTACGACAGGCAGGTTATACCCTCGGCAAATTCTACTACCCCCAGCCTACAGGGAGACAACCATGAAGGGGTTTGCTCGGTTATATGGCCCCGAAAATCCGTCAGTAATGGGATGAGTAATAACGGTCTTACGTGGACATTTTATAGGCGATTGTTGGGGGCAAGCATGAGAGATATCTGTTATATTTACCAACACGATGTCCCCACGAACCAACACGACGGCCCAACGATCACCCATTTGTCGCAAACCACTTACATGTAGCCTAAAATACTTTTCCGTGGGTTGCGGAAGCTTTCTGGAAGCCGTTAGCCCCTTTTGAATCGAACTTAAATGTCGATATTCGTGTTAAAGTTGATGATGGTGAATTTAAAGATGATTGCCTCTAAGCACATCTATTGAGGTGAAATTAAGACCAAACACTTTGTCTCTTGTAAAAATTTTCCCATACCACATGGTGTAGACGGAAATTACTTCATAGATCAAGGAGCCAGAGGGTGTATATTGACCACAAAATTTTTCTTCTTGGGAGAAATATGGGGCATTAACTCAGTCATTCTTTTGCCCCTAACTTTTCCGATTGCGCCCTTCCTATATACCACACCTTAGCCTATAGAGTCTTTTCACGTTACCATACAATTGGTACGCCCGCCCCACTGCCGGGCAAATTCAACAGTTTCAATGCAACAGTCAAACGTCGGTCTTCAGCCGCTTCTCAGCTAACTTCACTAGATGAGTACTACACTAGATCCTCCCTTTGAAAGGGGAGGTGATTATGTCGTAGGTAAAATCAATTATTCCTCTTCCTACATGTAAATTAGCGTTTCAATAGGGGTAACTTTTATTGCCTTGTGCGTTAAATCCTTCCGTTTAGCAGAGGCAAAAAGGACCCAACATATTTTAAAAGGGAAATATTGTGTTTGTTCAACAGAAAGAAAATCCTATTTTTAAAACCAATAATTGCAGACACAGAATATCAGATTGTTTAAAATAAAACAGTGCGGTAGTTTTCTTTTCTAGAAATAAGTTTCTCACAGAACGAAATTCAGTTTTCGATCCTCAAAAATAATTTGCTCACCCAAACTTTCAAAATTCAAATACAAAAACTCTTTAAATGCATACATTTTTGAACAATGGTCCATCTCAAGCCACCCTCAAAATGAATTCCGGAAAAAGTATTTTTTAGTTGAACCAGAAAATCGACTTCAAATTGTACTTTAAGTTGCACCCGACTGAACCTGATGGTACTTAAATATTCAAAAAACTCCTCTTAGGGGACGTACCCTCCGAAGACGGGGAAAAAAGTCTGGTTACCCCAGTGTTCTGGAGGAGATAATGTCAATCTCAGTGATTATTGGGGGGACTTAGTGGTTCTAATGGCTCGACTGAATCGTTCGATGAGGATGAAAGCTATGTACTCTGATCTATATCGTGGTGGTTCAATGTAACCTATTACTTCTCTTTCATTAAAGAAAATTCATAAATTTATACATGAAACACTTTGAGAAACTGTAAATGACAGTCGCATCACAATAAATGTGTCTTAATAATTTGATAATCTACAATAAGCATGTTTGTTAGGTTGTATTTCGTATTCCTTGGCAAAGATGGCTGCTCTTCGGGGTGATTGCAATTGTTTGCCCCATTATATGATACGATAAAACTAAAAACATTTATTCTCCGCTGGAATGTGAACTGTCGAGTTTGTTTTTACTGACTACAAAGTTTATATTATGCGACAAGTTCTGTTATTCATGTAACTTGTTTGTTATTTTTATGCCTCATACAAAGTTATCTGTTCGCCAGTTATTTGTTTTAAGTCTTTGCTTGTTTCCCACATTAATTCTGAATATGCCATCCAAACACGAATTATGTAAAACTAAAAGACAATTCTTCGTATTAGCATTTTTTGGAAAACAAGCAGGGCCACTCCCCCGATGTAATTTTATCCTTCAAAATTTGTGCCTTGTTAACGAATTCAATTAGCCACGCGTAGATAAAGTGTAGCGTACTTCATGCTAGACTTTGAACATAGCAGATAAATTAGTAAGCTCCAGTAGCGTAGCCAGGATTGTGTCATGGGGGTTTGGGTTGGAGCACAAAATGAGGGGAAGGTCTTAGGAGAGGGCGAAAAAACAGCTGTTGAATTTTAAGTATTTTTGCAATTATTTTTTCAAGGTTGGGTCATATGGGGTTTGAATCCCCCCCCCCCCCCGGTGACTGCGCCACTGTAAAGTTCGCAGTGTTTTCGTCAAGAGGGTAAAGGGGAATTTCCCCATCTCCAAAAGAAGAAGGGTATAATTTCCCCATTTTGTTGTCATGATATAGACATAAATAGAAAAGTCAGAATCTTGGTTTCTTATTTCAAAAGGGGAACCTTCGCAGCTTTGTTTGAACTTTTATAAATATCTAGTCTTCAAATCCTCCAGGTATCGACTTCTGGGCTACTCTCTTATTGGAGCGCCCAAAAGAAAAAAAAAGAATACTCTGATTTTCATCACATCATTTCACCCCTTACACCCACGTGAAAATTTATGTGCCCCTTTGCCCCCCCCCCCTTTTTTTTTGCATAGCTCTTCCTTCATTTTCTGTCAAGAAATCAACCTAAAAGCTTTCATATTTTCACAATTTTGTAATTATTAGTGATTTATATTGCAATATGTATTTCCTGTTTTGTTATAAAAGCATGGAAAATGTGGTGAATATTGTAGGTTTAGAGCCCCGCTATAAACAGGAAACCATACAACAACTGCCAAATGTTTCTATAGATTGACTTACTATAGAGACGAGGATATCTGTATTGCCAGTATTATACCCGTGGGTGTCAGGCAGACATCGGACAGGTAATATTCACCCACACTTTTTTATGGTTAAGAAAACAAGTCAAAAACACATGGTAAGCTAGTGTACTCGGCAGAATGTGACCTTGAGCAATACGTGCTACTGCAGCTCGTTTTTTTTTTTTTTTTTTTTTTTTTTTTTTTTTGTGAGACGCAGAGGCAGGTTCCTGCTTTACAAGCAAAATTGAAGTAAAATTATGGGAAGGGTTTAACGTTACATCAAGCCTTGATATGTCAGAGGTAGTTATCCTAAGCATTTCGGTAAAATTTGCATTAAAATTTGATTTGTGGTTCGCAAGATATGATCATGGAAAAGTTCTGATATTTTAAGCAAAGAGTGAACTTGAAGCAAGCACTTGTGCATCAAATCTTTGTATTTATGGACTGATTTTGTCTACCTTTAAATTTTACAATTCCATGTCATCCGAATGTAATTGCATAAGTAGCATGAGAACTAATACAAACTTTGGATTCCTCCGTCAAAGGAACGTCCTTTTTCTGTTAACTTGAAGGTCAAAACAACAGTTTGAAAACAAAGGGACACAAAACATTCCTTGTAAACTTTGCGGACGTGATATAATCTGTGCTGCTCTTATGAACCCTCTGGAACATGAATCTATAGTGACTTCATTTACTGATATCTCGAGAAATACATGGTCGATTTGAATGGAAGTTTCACAACACTGTGTAGATTTTGTTCTCCTTTCACATACGAAGATTACATTTTTGCTTTCTCTTCTCCGATAAAGCTGTGAAAATGTCAGGAACTGTGTATTTTTCTTTGCCTTCTTCGCTTAGGTTCCTTCCATGACACTTTCTTGGTTGTCGAATGACAACTTCCCTTGTAGAGGGGAAGCATAAGCATCAATTACATTTTCATATGTAAAAAACAAAGAATCATATATACACATTGTGGTGAAACTTTCATTCAAATCGGACATGTATATCTCGAGACATCAGTAAATGAAGTAACTATATTTGTGTCTCAAAGTTAACTTAAGGGCAGAAGAGGCTATATCACTTCCTCATATTTACGAGGAATGTTTTGTTTCCCTTTGTGTACAGACTGTTGTGATGACCTTGAAGTTAATATGAATAAGACCACCTTGTGTTGAATGTAAAGTTTGTAAAATTTTCATGCTACTTATGCATCACATCCTGAAAATATGAGATTAATGAAAGAATATTGGTTGTATATATTTGAGAAAAACAAAAGACTGTCCATTAATGTGCGAATATGATGTCATATGTGCTTGCTTCAAGTTCACTTTACCTTGAAAATACTTTACTAGCTCATATCTTGAGAGCCATACGTTGGATTTCAATGCAAACTTCATCGAAATGCTAAGTCTACGTACCCCTCCGACACTATAAAAACCTTGTGACCTTTTTTAAGGCCGTCGCGTAGGCGCGCAGCCAGGGACTTGTAATGGGAGGGGATTTTTGAGAGAACTTGGGGGATATAAAAGGGAAGACGGAATCTCCTCCTCTTTGGAGAGAAATATGTTTTTTGAGGACTCAAGATGCAAAATTGTGCAAACTTTAAGCCTCAAACTTAAAGGGCCAAACCTCTCATGTCAAACTACAGTTTTGGTACCCGGGTACCAAAATTCTCAATTGGCTCAGCTCTTTGACTGACAGCTAATTCAAACAATGCAGAATGTCAAAGCTTATATTACACAACATGAAAGGTACTGAGAGTGTTTTGATTTTATAAATTGAGTTTTTCTATACTCACCCTGAAGCAATAAACTGAGATTGTGTCTGGAGGAGGATGAATTTTAGACAATTGTGGGAGGGGCTTCAGTAAGAAGGTTAGGAGAATTGGTACTGTTTGGAGTGAGAGAACTGGGCCTTTAATACAGTTTGCAGTCTCCACCTTTTTGGTCAAACTCGGCTCATGGGGGTTTTAACCCCCAAACAACCCCCTCCCTTGGCTTCTCGTCTGTTTCACGGTGTAAATTAATGCGTCATTAGTGATACCATGATGTTCGTCAAATCGCTTCTAATTCTCAAAAATAAAGACAAAATACATACTTTTTTTAGCATTGAGTAGAGTGAAACGTGCTGTATATCACTAATGTTAAATCCGAAATTTGATTTAATAGTCACTCTACAAATTATTGCATAAGTGACAAAGATCAAGCAAATCTAAGTACAAGCATAAGATTCCCTAACCCTCTGAAAGTTCTTCGCTCCCTTCCCTGGAAGACAATAAATTGTCCTTTCCTAGACGCATTTTACTATATCCACCCCCTTCCTCGTCTCGCCCATGGAAGCTACCTCGGCCATTTATATCTCTTCTGGCTAGAATCGACGGCTTCCTGTTCAAAGTATTAAAGATTTACCTAAAAAGTCAGTGTGGGTCACTGAATTTTGACCAAGGTGAGTAATTTTTTACAAACTGGTTCAGTAAAAGGGAATCCTACGTATGGAGATGGGGTAAAGCAGCAATTTGAATCAGAGAGTGTCTCTGGTTTTGTTTACGGCATCTTCCATCTTGATATGTTGTTGATTCAGGCATTTACCAAGTGAGTACTTTTTACGTGACGTCACAATTGATGAGCCACGCCCACTACCGGCAAAAATCAACAGTGTTTTATGTAACAATCACATGTCGATCGTCAGTTGCTTCTAAGCCACACTATAGCTTTCCCGTCAAATGGGGCGGGGCTTGCTACGTCACTGAAAGCACTCTATCAGTCTATAGCCTTATCTAAGTCTATAACGGTTTCACTTAAATAAGCTTCCGCAGATTAAACTGAAAGGTTGTCTTCAACTTCAATGCAGAATAAGTTAACTTGATCCCCCTTTTGTCAGTACTTCTTTCAGAATTTGTTATTACTTGTTAACCCCTAAAGTTGTCCGACTCTCATTATAACTAAATTGTTATCAAAGATGTTGCCCATTGAAGAAGCTAATCGGGGTAATAAATTAATGGTCACTTACTTGGAACCACATTTTTCTCTTAATATGGAGGTATGAATGACGGATTTCAGCAAAGGCAATTTGTTCCTCATGTTACTTACACGCTCACACAAGCACACAGTATGCCATTCTTCAGTACGCAAATAACAAGTCTAAGTCTAACGAATGTACTCACGCTGAGATACCATCATGTTATCCTGTATGTTACTATACAACATAGGCACAGGATAGACCATACAGTTCAAGTCGCATATTTCTGTTTCAAGGGTTACAATCTGAAAATCCCCGTCAAATTTCTTGGCGTTGGTTCAAGGGTGCAAGTTTATTTTTAGGAAAGAGATAGAGCCACACATGTCACGTACATGTGGTAACCGCTTTTGAAGATAATGTAGGTCACTTCCTATGAGGGTTAAGTACATAGGTATGTGTCTGCTAAGCTGGCGCTCATTTAGTAACTTCACACGGACAACGTCAATATCTCATGAATAATTCATGATCTGAATCGGAGTCGCTGTCAAATCCCGTCCTTTCGGAACTTGCTCTAGATTGACCACCCAGGGTCCTTAGTCGCTGTTCCCTGGTAAGGGCCTGTATGGCCTCTTCGGGCAGAGGATCACTACTGCTGGCTTTTAGCTTCCTCTTTGCGTCGATTTTCTATAAAGTAAAAAAAATAAGAATATATCAGGGCCTTTACTAAATTCATCCATCGCTTTTGTTAAGCTTTACAGTGTTGAAACGGATAAGCTGGCTTCCTTTCCACATTGAAAAAAACGTAGTCATTCCACGCCAACCATTGAAACACAGTTTAAATATGAAAAACTTCTGAATTCGCCTTAGTTTCGCTCTAAAAATAAGTTTGGCCGAAATATCTATTATGCATACATTGTACCACGTATCCTGTATCTAACTTTTTTATTTGAGTAGTTTCGAGTTGCAATCATTCGGAAATGCAAGAGTCAGAATGTCTATACACCCAGGATCGATCCGGATTTCATTTTACCCTGAAACAAACTTGCCCACGTAGCAGGTAACCGCTCTATACGGCTTTTTGCTATTTTGTCATGCATCTATATTAACAAAAGGCTTTAAAGAAGGGTTGGGCCAATCAGAGTCCGCCCCGTGGGTGGCGGTAACATTGTACGCCTCAGCCAAGTTGTCTGAGGTAAGGATTGAGGGTCGATTTTCATTTAAAACGGAAATCAAGGCAGGACTGTATCATTTGAATAGATTTTTAAGTGCAAAAGCAGTCCTAAGGTTTAGTGTTTTCCTACAATAAAAAAGTATCACCTCGGCGGTACATAAGAACGTAACAAAAAGAATTTTGGGGAATGTATTTTAAGGCGTCATCTACTGAAGCATTGTGTGTATTAAAGCAACGAACAGAGTTTATTTGCCATATTTTTCACAACTTGAAAGGGCCAAACCTCTCACCCCAAACTACAAATTTGGTACCCGGTTACCGAAATTCTCAATTGGCTCAGCTCTTTGACTGACAGCTAATTCAAACAATGCAGAGTACCAAAGCTTATATTACACAGCATGAATGGTTCTGAAAGTGTTTTGATTATATAAGTTGAGTTTTTGTTTTACTCACCTTGAAGCAATAAACTGAGATTGTATCTGGGAAGCATGAATTTCAGACAATTGTGGGAGGGGCTTAAGTAAGAAAGTTAGGAGAATTGGTACTGTTTGGGGTGAGAGAACTGGTCCTTTTATTCTGAACCATACTTGTACATTGACTTAAAACTAACAAAAAAGATCAGTGATCACGGTCTAACGTCGTGATTGGTTACAGTACGGTGGAGGATGTCTAGTTGCATCTGCGCGGAATTGTTTTACCCGACAAATATTCAAAAGTCTTCATTTAACTGTAATTAACACAAAATTAAGGTTTCTTTCAACTTGAAAGGCCTTTTCGGTGTTTCTATATTCTGATTAAAATGAATTCAGGAGGAAAAACGAGGTACTGGAAGAAACGGTTAATATTCGCTGTCAAACTCTGAGTGCCTCTTTAAATGTAACTGTTTTTTTTTTTTTTTTTTTTTTTAATTCCAACGGAGCGATCCTCACTGCCAGAGATGCCATGGGAAATCGGGTAGATGCACACTGTTTAACAAATTGTTTCTTCATTGGCTGTTGCCATTGTATTGTATTGATTGTATTCTTTGTAGGGTTAAGGATTAGGTTAAGGATTAGAGCTATACGTTAACAGTAAGGAAATTTCCTGTTAATTAGTGCGCATCGCCCCGGGAAATGAAAAGTATTTCTCACGTCAAGGTCAAAATTAGGAATACAATATAAAATTTATTTTGTCTCAGAAAAAACAATCATGCCCACCTTTTCAGATCCCTCGTGCCCCTATAGACGAATCCGGACAGCAAGTGGTGGTCTGATTTCAGTCGGCCATTACTGGGGTCTGTAATCTTTTAATCGTTCAATTTACTTGTTTAACTGTATCATGGATAATTTTACACTAAATTGTACTATAATTTCCTCAATTTCACTGATGTTGAGGGTTTAAAATTCATGTAGACAATAAATAAAGACCCCACTAACGGCTGCCTACAGTCGTCACTAAACACAAGCGCTGATCGGATTAGTCCATATGAAATAGTCATGGCGTTAAGGGGTGAGAGGTCTCAAGCGTACTTAATTTCCAAAAATTGTTTTTTTTTTTTTCTTTTCTTTTCTCTTTTTTTTACTTAAGTGTAGTCAACGACGCAAAAATCAGATTTAAAATAGCGTGATAAATAACACCACCTCTATCCAAGCCTAAAGGTCTGCGTACGCTGGACACATTTTCAGCTCACATGTGTCGCAACACGTTGCCGACACAACTGGACACAAATGTTTTTCCCCTGTGTACATTGGACAAATGTCGGGTCACAAGTTGCAACAGGTGTTGCGACATATGTGACCACCTTTGTCTACACACTGGCCACATTTTCGGACACAAAGTGTCATTGGCAACTTGTTGCGACCACGTAGTTCCTATACATGGACAGTGCATACTGCACGGTAGATTGTCGCTACCGTACGTGTGAGAAAAGGCGTAGCAAGATGGCTGTCTACTATGATTTTGTGTGAAAGTTTGGACTTGCTCAAGTAAATCAACAAATTTTGCAAGAAAGTTGAAATATTTTCGAAATAATGCAAGGTAAGGTCAAAACCACTACATTTTTTGAAGGAATATGGTATCGTTTCCCATTCAAGTAAAACTTTTGTTTAAAATATTACAGCGTCATCGCCAAATCATACAAATTATAGCTTCATGGCGGCCACCTTGGTGCGTCTTTTTTGTCCCAGACGATGGCGACAACCTACTGATAGGACGTACGCATTACATGCTCAGTCCATGTATTTAGGAAGTCCGTGGTTGCGACACATGCGTACTGAAATGTGTCCAGTGTACACAGGCCTTAAAGACCCAGTTCTCTCACCCCAAACAGTACCAATTCTCCTAACCTTCTTACTGAAGCCCCTCCCACAATTGTTTGAAATTCATCCTCATCCAGACATTACCTCAGTTTACTCTCGGTGCCGTTCATGCTGTATAATATAAGCTTTGGCACTCTGCATTGTTTGAATTAGCTGTCAGTCAAAGAGCTGAACCAATTTAGAATTTCGGTACCCGGGTACCAAAATTGTAGTTTGGGGTCAGAGGTTTGGCCCTTTAAGGAGATTGTGACAACAGACCTTTTGGAAATATTTACAGGTGAATTGTTCAATGGTAAAGTTGAACCTTTACCTTCGCGGCAGTTGTCCACATACGCGACGTCTCGAATGTGCGAACTATTATAGCCATTGGAGGAATAATTCACTTCGTTAGGTGGCTGGTGTAGATTAGGTTAGATGGAGTTTTCAAGACGGCCGAGTTTCACTCACTAGCTTGTTTTCTCTAATCCAAGTCTTATGCTGAGTACCAAGCACAATGGCAATAGGTTCCGTTTTCAAATTTTTCGGTATGACCCGGCCAGTACCCGAATTCCCGACCTCCTGACTGCCGAAGCCTGATGCTCTACACACTTGACCATGCAGTCGGTCTGGTGTAATGAAGCGGATGCGCAAACTGGTTGTCAAAAACTTCGGTTGTCAAGGTGCAATGACCCTTCTCCCCAGCTGGAAGCGCCGAATTTTCCAAATACTCTATTTGTGACACATTTTAATGGATTTGTTTAACCATCGCCAGCCTTTATTTGAAAAAGGCACAGCGTTACCTCTAGATTTCCATATCATACCCATACGGTAAGGAGGGCTACACTGCAGCTGCAGGCCCCTACAAACCCCTTCTCCACCACATACATTCATGTAGAAAACTTGTATTATTTAGAAAAACAAATAGTGCTTTTGCGTTGTCATTCTGACCCTCAGGGATCCCCACCCATCACATGGGTAGGCAGACCCACTGGTGACGAATGATTTAAATGTTCATTTGGCAAGCCAGACACATACAAACATAACGAACGCCAAAAGGTTGAATGCAAATATCGAAAATATGCTGAGTCATCTCGGCTTTTTCTATTCGCTTTGCCCATAAAACTGAATGAAGTTTTTCATCAACTCACGCTCTTTGCAGTATTGTGAAGAGTTGAAAATCCTTTCTTAGGTGACGAAGTTTCTCCTCTCGAGTTTATAAATTCCCTACGTATTACTAGTTTACTTGTTATGTCGTCACAACATCTGAAAGCAAAATAAAAAAGCATTATCCTCATCATTTTTGCTAAGCTCACTAGCTAGTCAGTTGGTTAGTTAGATGAGATTTAACGTCAAACCAATGCGAATATGTGTTACCGAGTCAGCTAGACGAAAAGGTGTAGTAGTTGAAGTTCTGTTTCACAATACGGTTCAAGTTCGGTTTCAAATAACCTGCACAACTTTCTCTTTAGTTGCCTCATACGACAGCGGGAAAAGTCGTGGCGTGGATACATACTACAACCTCCAGTCTACAGGGGAATATCATTTTTGCTTAGATCATATAAGCTAGAAGGCTCGACTGGAACGAGACCGCACATGACAGTCTCGATATATATATATATATATATATATATATATATATATATATATATATATATATATATATATATATATATATATATATATATATATATATATATATATATATATATATATATATATATATATATATATATATATATATATATATATATATATATATATATATATATATATATATATATATATATATATATATATATATATATATATATATATATATATATATATATATATATATATATATACACCTTCGGGGGTATTCTTTTAGATTTCCCTCCTTGGCTATTCACCACCGAGTCGGGGGAACTGTGGGAAAAAGTAACATTGTGCCGCAGTCACACTACAACGAATTCCTATCTAATTCCATTCAATATTTTTATTTTAATGGGGTTACTCCCCATAGTCGAATTCTATATTCTATGCCTATATGGCCTCCTTTGGGAACACCAACGACTAACTCTAAACACTACATTTACCATCGCAGCGGGCACTGATGACCACGTGGTTCTTACTTTCTTTACTGTCAAGAATTTCAATGTGTACGAAGGTCACATAAAGTTTCTAACTTCCTTTCAAGTCTTTAGTAAGCCGGAATAATTATGTTTTAGTTTGAGATTTAATAGAGCAATTTTCACTTTCGTGTTGCGCTTCGAGAACGATTCCTGTCGCACAGGTATCCATTACCCATGCATGCATCGCAATTTAAAATTCATTTCAAACAGGGTTTTTTTTTTCTAACGCAAAGTCGACAATCTGTAGCATTTTTGGTTTCCCCAAATAAATACTCCGACATCGGAGTATGGGGATAACCTGGGGGTGTGCCTTGCATAGACCTGTTTCCAAATAGCCATTACAATGGATTGTGGGATACAGTTTTGGTGTGTGTCATTTTTTGCCACAGTAAAACGTCATTGACAATGACGACACACACCAAAACTCTATCCCACAATCCTTTTGTAATTGCTATTTGGAAATAGGTCTATTGATAAAACCAGCAAATGTTACTCACAGTCTCTCTTTTTCTTTATTTTTCTTATGTACACTGCAAGACGATGCATAAATACATATCATACACTCCAGAATAACTCTCATATGATGAAGTTGCATATATATTTATCTACAACAAAATTGTATGGCAAGGTTACACATTATGTACCATGTATACTCCGTAGTAGCTATCCATGAATGATTTAAAAGAGCCGGCTGGAAAACACACAAATGTTCCGCCACTACACTCTAAAATCAAAAGAGTGAACTTAGTCACTCTTTGATCGAGTGAAAAGTGTAAATTCACTCCATTAGAGTGATAATTCACTCCAAGAAGAGCGAAGTTCCCTCCAAAAAGAGTGGAGTTCACTTCAGAATGAGTGAAATGCCCTTAAAACGAGCGAAGTTTCACTCTTGATGGAGTGTCCACAGTGATCGCTCTTAAAAAAAGAGCGATCATTGCAGGCACTTGTGGAAGAGTGAATTTTCCCTCTTCCTCTAGTAAATTTCACTCTTTTGGAGTGAGCTTCACTCCTCTTGGAGTGAATTTACTCTTTCCACTCGATCACTCTTTTGATTTTAGAGTGTACATACAACAGAGAGCGCTACCCTCAACGGTCACCAGCAGTGGAGTAGAGAAAACGAGCCAGGGGCCACAACTGGAAAAAAGGCCGTGGCTGGCTCGACTTGAACCAATTGGTTGGAAACTGGGCCGTAAAACTCCATCTAACTAACCAACTAACTAACTAGCCAACTAACCAACTAACTAACTAACCAACCAACTAACTCAACCGTCACCAGCATCCCAAAGCTTATCCGATATTAAAGTGTACCTTAAGTCAAAAAATGGAAATATATATATTAAACGGCATGAAAAAGGCATTCTAACAGTCAAACTCCCATCTTCACAGGATATTCTTAAACCAAGATATGAAATGTTGAAATTTATTCACTTAAATCAAATTAGTTCATTGCGCAATAATTTGTGACTTTCTTTTAGTACAACTCACATTACCTGCTGTGTTTCTCTTTCAATTTAGAAATGTTTTTATGACCTTGAACGCGTCCTGCTTGTTTGCATAGCATGTTGCAAGGAGAGGACTTGATAAATTACATCAACCATAAGACTAAGAGTGCTATCAGACCTTGGCACGAGATTCATTAACTTTTACAAAAAGCAAAGAAATACTAAGATTGTAATTTGAATAGTACAACAATGACATCACGAATTATTGAGCAATGTAACATTTTAATCTGAGTGAATAAACTTCAACATTTTATATCTCGGCTCAAGAATGTCGTACAAAAAATGGGAGTTGGACTGTTAGAACTCCTTTTTCTTGCTTTTTAATATATATATATATATATATATATATATATATATATATATATATATATATATATATATATATATATATATATATATATATATATATATATATATATATATATATATATATATATATATATATATATATATATATATATATATATATATATATATATATATATATATATATATATATTTGAATTTTTAATAAGACTCCTTAGCCACACCAAAAGAGGGTACGCTTCTTCGATTAGTCTCCAGTTAGTCTCCAGTATACCACTGATGTAGCTAACCGGGAAGGGTGAGCTTAGAGGCAGGCTCCTAGGGCTTCGTGGGGCTTTTTGAAAAGCGGAAATTAGTTAGATGGAGTTTTTCGGTCCAGTATCTAACCATTTGGTCTAAGTCGGGCTGGCTACGGTCTTTTTTTCCAGTTGTGTATGACTGGCTTGTTTGCCCTACTCTATTGCTTATGCTGAGCAAGAAGCATAATGGCAGTAGGTTCCATTTTAAAGTTATTGATATGACCGAGCTTGTCAGGGTAACCCTTCCGTCGAGGGTGATGTGGTTAGCCTGCCTTGTTGGTCTTACAAGGAAACACTCCTAGCAAGTTAATACTACACTTAGACTGCATACAACTTAAATAAGTTTTCTGTTAGCGTTAAGTCACTCTAACTACAGTATAGGAACTTCACGACTATCAAACACGGAAGCATTAGGTACAATATAAGACTCAGTAGTAAGGCCGTAAAACGTGGTTAGCAGTAGGCCTTATAACTAAAGCTTGCGTAGCACATCAGTGGTAGTTGTCCCCTAAGGGACAGCCTTGTAGCGATCAGCTGATTATGAACAGTTTGTTAGGGTTACAATAGCTTCAGGATGAACGATGTGTCCCTAATGGGCGTGACCTACAAACACGATAAATTGTATTGATAAAAGCCTGCATCCACCGAGAAAAACTGATACAAGGGAAATAACACACTGACCATGACTACACTAGCCATTTCTTTTATCTTGTTATAGGCAAATCCGACAATCAGGTTATGGTGAGAAATTGCTGGGGTCCGTCAGACTTACTGGATTTGACAAGATTTTGATTATCATACCACAGATGGCAGCGAACAATCCCAAACCCCATAATAAGCAGATTAAGCTCATGTTGTGAATTGAATACCACTATGCATGGTACAGGTATAGACGAAAAATTGAGAAGATGGACCCTACAAAAGACCGACATATGTCAGGATCATGCGGTAACCGCATTCGTGTTTACAATGTTATATTGCTTTTATGACCTGACAAGCCAGTGAGCCACAGCTGGAAAAAAAGGCCGTGGCCTGTTCGACTTGACCCAAAACTAACTAACTAAATAATTTATGACCTAACAATCGACATTTCAAAATGATATAATTAAGTTGACCGCACCCCAAACATCATTCCCCGTCCTTCCGTCGCCACATAAGTCACAACAAACATTCTGGCTGCGAATTGAAAATATTGATCGAGGTTTCTGGCCCTTTTCTCTCACTTCTTGTGTTACCTAGGTAACCGATAAATATTACATTCCCGAGTATCCGTTGATTGTGTGTTTCTCCCTAAAACAGACAAGATGACCATGGTACTTTCCGAACAGATCATTTCCACTTTCGATAACTATAATTTGGTCAGAATACCAACCTCAAACATCCTGCTTTTTCATTAGTGACCAGTCCACCCTCGTCCCTCACATCTTTGGAGCAAGGTCCGAGTCCCATCATCTGAAATATGGATGACAATATACTATGAATCAATATGGCGGATTTGATCATGTGAGATGAGATTACGTGATCTAAAAATAGTTTGTAACTTGGAAAGGAAATAATTACTGAAAAAACACTAGCCACTCGCAGCTTTATTTGAAAACTTAGTTGCTATTTTTAAATGTTGTTGGACGGCTGTACTTAATTAAAGGTTACTTTCTTTTTATTATTTGAAAGTCCAATTTACTAGTCATGCTTCGCTTGTATATAAAGGGTTGCACGGAAAACTTTCAATGATACCCGAATTCGAGTCAAATATAAAAAGTTCATTTCTTTATTTGTAAAAGTTACACTGGAAATTTCAGTGTAAAATCCCTGAGTTACTATACGTTTTGGTAGCCAAATGGGAAAGTTATTTTATGATGAATAAGTCAGGTTGGGAAATATTACAGACATTGCATGTGCAAGCAGGATCTTTCTAATGAGGGAGGGTATCTAGGATGTCATTTATCACCGACCTGGGGATGGTAAGGGTGTCCCCTCCTTCCTCAAATTTGTGCGGAACCTACTCCCATTGTGCTTGGTGCTTGGCATATAAGCAATGGAGTAGGGAAAAAAAACCAGAGAGCCACGGTTTGAAAAAATAACCGCGGCCGGCTCGACTTGAACCAGTTGGTTGGAAAATGAGCCGTAAAACTCTGCCTTCCCATACTTTACCTGTGAAAATTTTAAAGTTGGGTGTCCGTATATCAAATCTGATGCCGCGTATGCTACCTCTTTATGTAAGATTTGAGTAAAGATATTTTACGTGTTTCAGGAATTAAAATATTGACATCAGTAAGGGGACATGCCCCAATCCCCCTCCCTAATGCAACCACTGATAACAGTTCACTCCCTTTGTTCTTTGTAAGACTTGGAAAGAAAGGAACCGGTGCTTCACCTAATCCTTCACATGAAATATAATCTTTGTTGACTATTATCTTATCTGTTGATCAATAAAAAAGTAAAATTCTAAGACCATAGAAACAATGATCGATACTCATAAAGAGTCAATCATTAATTTAAACAGAATGGAGTTTCAATCGATTTCCAGTCGGTTACTATTTCGTCACTCTTTAGGGGTCAACTTCACTACTCTCCGAGTACGTAATTGCATTTGGGTTATAAATGTGACGTCAATACGGCACATACAGACCGCCACTCATGCGCTGAATGTGAGTTACGCGAAAAAAGATCTAAGTGTTGAACAAGGGACGTCTTAACGTCTATTTGACCCCGAATGTAGGCACCACTGCCTGGAAATAGCATGTGAGCTAGAGAACGTAGCACATTTGCATCCCGACTGAGGGTTGATCCCCAGCCCACCCGCCCCCCCCCCCCTCGTCCGTTACACTAATGTTTACCATGAAAGTGCCCGATTGCGTTGTTTCTAATACCATTATGTAGCCTGTCTGAATCACCATAGACTAATTCACGTATACGTCACTGGTTGGCATAGAACATGCGCAGGAACATATGCGTGCACGTTATATTTTGCGCGTGCAGTGACCTCACAATTGCACGCAGAATGTAGACGAATTAGAATCCACACTTCATTGTGACGAAATATACATGCACCTTATTTACTATGTTGCCAAGAATCCGTGAAGTCATCTGTTTGTTCTCACGTGACATCAAAGACGCTTTACACGTGGAGTATTTCAGCCATGTTTGAGGACAACACCGGTATGTAGCCTATGTACAGGCTTGCCCTCAAACATGGCGGTTGCTTACGCATGTTTGTGACGTCAGTGAGAACTATCTACAGAGGCTTGCAATTACGTCACAAATTCGCCATGCTGGAGGACAATCATTCCAAGTTCACATGGTTCTGTGCTGAAACACTGCACATAGTGCACTCTGATATACGCTTTGTGTACACGTTCATCGGGGAAGTGTATCGAATGTAGTCACATGCACTCCAACATGGCCGCTGGGAGAGTTATGACATCATAATAAAAACCTCTATATTTGATATTATTGTAATGAATGTTGCACAATACCGAAATGTCACTGGTTACTAGTGACATGTTGTTTCGCAATAGATATTACTTTCTTTGTTTTTATCCAATATAGTCTATTTCAACCCACGCGTTTGTGTCATTAAATGTTGCCTATTTTCCGATTCCTAGAAGAGTCTTCGTTAATGATGTTTACATGAGAAATAACAACGTCATTTGACTCTGAAGCATTCATGATTTCCTGCAGGGCAAGGTAATGATTTGAATGTGCCTTCAAGTAACTCTAGAAGTTACAAGGAAATGCATTACATGAGTTCACTGAACGCTAATTGGGTAGTATGATCGTTTATGATATTGCTTCCTCATGTTAAAAAAAATTATCCCAAACCTTTCCAAAGACTACCCTTATTTAGGGGATTTAAATTTCCTTTGCATTTAGACGAATATTCCGGGTAGCTTATGAACGAGCCTTTTATGAGTCTTCCATATTCAACGATTTCCGAACCAAAACTGCAGTTTTGTACTATGTAAGGCCAGACGCAAGGACGCCCTTATTTTAGACACAGAATTGAGATTTGTAACCAGAATCTACAACTCCAAACCTATGAAAACCTCTTACTTCAGTTGTGTGTTCCATGAACATTCTGCACCTACCCCACCCTTTTATCATCAGTGACGTATCGGGGTCATTTGTCGAGGGCAAATTACCACATTTACACAGTGAAAACTCCCCCCCCCCCCCCCATTCGCAAAGGCTTTACATATTATTCAGAGGCCGAGGGTTATTTGGCTTTTTTAATAAGAAAACTAAGTGAAGCTAGGTCATAGGCTTAAGATTTTTTTGCCAGAAATATATAATTCTGTCCGAAAGACTTTCCAAGCAGAGCGCCACCATCTGTTGGCGCGGAGAACACAGGCAATTTTGAAATATTGCGACCCCTGAGACGGCTGGAAATGACATTCCCAGACTTGTGGAAAGAATCTTTGCACCTGTTACGTTGAAATTTCCTTTGCAAAACATGCTCACTGTAATAAAAATGAACCAATGGGCCTTCAAGATAATCAGAAAATAACCACAGAAAATGTCACATTACTATTTTTCGGACAAAATCGGTAGCACATTCATTCACTCCCGTCTTTCTGTATAATCTGGCAATATGGCAATTGAAATCATCTCAGAACATTTTTGCAAGTTTCGCCTGAATTTTCTACCACATAGGCGTACGGGGCGGGGTGCAGGGGGCACTCGCCCTCCTAATTCGGGCAAAAGCAGTTGGTCTATTCGGGCAAAACATGATAAACGGTGATATTATTTGGGCCAAAAATTCTCTTGCCCTCTCATAGAAAATTACCCCTTACGTCTATGTTCTACAATTTCGGACAAAGTGTTGACCAAGAAATGAAGCTGAGGGGTAATTGTTTTATAAGCTGTCCGAATGAGTTGCGATTTTCGTAATAATTTTGATTTTTCATGAAAATTTTACTGTGACCATAATGCGTTCCTTTGTTCAGACAAATTTGTGAAAGGATCATGGCACTCGTAGGAGCAAGACCTGTTTAGACTCAAAAATGGCTCACCGATTTTTCCAGGCCCTTACGCGAAATTCAGTCCTGCGAACATAGATTAGTACCCTTCGTTTCGAAAAGTGGGCGACCATAACTACTGATTCTCTGGGGTACATTATCAGTGCTGTACATACGGTATTGTTGGTACACTGTAAAAAATGTCTGTAATGTTACAGAATCTTTGTACAATTACAGATGAAAAAATAAAAAATACAAAAAGAACACATAAAAAGTGCTGTCAATGAGTTGACCGCACTTTTTATGTATTCTTTTGTTTTTCTTTATTTTATTTTCTGTAAATATACGGACTTTTTTTACAGTGTATGTTATTTTACAAACAACAAAAAAACCGATAGGAATTGCAAAAAACAATTGTTAAGAACTTTCTCTGTTTCAATCTGAAATTCATGCAAAATTTCACTGGAAACTGCCACAGGTTTTAAGAAAAGGGCCAGACCTTCTCAGCTCCCTCTTTTGTTACAAGTAAGAAGTTACTAAGGCAGATGAACTGCTCAGTGAAATTATATCTTTCCCTTTCACTCTTCTTCTTCTTTTCCCTTTCTCTCTGTTTCTCCCTTCCTTCTTTCCTTAATTTTTCCCTTTTGCAACCCGATACATTGAGCTGATTTTCCGGCACTTTTCCCCCTGCCTCCGACAGATACGCTACTGATTCTCATATTCTTGGACCCGGCCTGATGAGAATAAAAGTTTGACAGAACTAAGGGAAAAGATGAAAAAATACCCGGTAAGCCATCAAAGAGCATTTATTAGATGAAAGGTTTGATGTCACAAAGTAGGTGCATCAAGCAGTACCCCTGGTCGCTGCTAATTAGTAGATGGGGCTCCAATTTGACTCTAAGGACCAAGATCCTGCGGATCTACTTTTAATTCGTTTTAACTTTTATGTTTTCTTTCATTTGAGTTATTACGCTGTTTTCGTTTCTCTGCTACAAGGAAGGTTGCCTTTCGAGATTTACACCTTAAAATCTGAAGTTGGACCAGGTACCTGGTTGGACAACGCCATGATTGGATCAAGCCAAAGAGTGCTTTCACTGACGTCACAAGCCCCGCCCTTTTGTTGCAAAAACTATAGTGTGCGTATAGCTACTAAACCTGTGTACTAGCTTACTGAGAAGCAGCTGACGCCGTGGACTGACATGTGATGAGTGTTGTTTTTTTTCTGTCAATGGGCGTGGCTACCCCACTGGGCAACCCAATTATGGCGTCACTTGAAAGCAATCCTTACGCTTCATACGTTCAGAGACGCCTAACATGAAGAGTAGGAGCGGATAATATTCACTACTCTGACACAGCAGTCTAAAATATACTTTTGGGGGCTACATCCATGGTAGGGTAAAGAATAGACATTGTGCATTGACGACACACTGACGTCATTCTTTGGGCAGAACAATAGAACACCTAGCCACATGCATATGAATTCGCCCTGAACCTGTAGCAGACTATGAGCGTATTCGACTGATTGAGAAAACAGCTGTCTGCATTTGTTGGTGTTGGTTTGTTTTGCCCCCAAAAGAGGGCGTACTCTCCACTCTGTGACATCATATGCACACGGTCTATATGCTTATTGTTAATATGTATCCAAGCAGGAACAACTGTCCCATCATAATAATCAAATTTGTTTATCAATAACTTTAGCAGACACAACCCATTCTGCACTGGAAAATGGGTGATCACCCCCTCCCCATGAGTCACGGATGAGCGGAACGAATTTTTTCAGTCAAATCTGAACTGGATTTGGGTCAAATGAAACCTTAATTAAGTAATAAATTGACCCAATCCTTTAAGTCGATTTTCAATTTGGTGTCAAATGAACCAAGTTATTTTTACTGTATACTTATTTCTGCTTGTTGATAACATTGGACTACCAGGCTCCAGGTTGCGTTTTTCCCCTCGTAATCTAGCCTGCACAGCGCCTCTGTGGCTGCAGCCCCCTTTAGGCTGCCGCCCTTATTTTTGTAGCGATGAGCTGGACGAAAAAATCGTCCGTCCCGCGGGCAACTCGTAATCAGGATGAATGATGAGTTTATCCAATTTTTCGTATTGAAATCAGCCAGAAACGTATATCTGCAATTATTATGTAATACGTACGGGTTGTTTTTTAATCTAGTGCCAAGGACAAAACTCGGTGTATTTTGAGAGACTGTCCTAGGAAATGATTCTCCAGCACTCGATGGTAAACGAGAGCTCTGACTCCCTCAAGTGCTGTTCTCATGCTCTCACCCCAAACAGTTCCAATTCTTCCAACATTCTCACTCACTTAAGCACCTCCCACAAATGTTTAAAATTCATCCTCATCCAGACACAGCATAAGTTTATTGCTTCAGGGTATGTATACAAGACCCCAATGTGTAATCAAACCACTCAGCGTACAGTAAAGGCTGTGTAATATGAGCTATTGTACTTTGCATTGTTTGAACTAGCTGTCAGTCAAAGAGCTAAGCCAATTGAGAATTTCTGTAAACCACTACAAAAATTGTACTGTGGGGTGAGAGGATTGTCCCTTTAAGTTTTGTTCTTACCGTAGCCATTAAGAAGGCTATGAGAAAGAAAGACAATGTGACAGCTGCAAATATTAGGGCCAGAGTGACACCCATATCGACACGTTCGTTAATTGTCGGCTCGCCGTCGGTGGAAATCGGCTTTCTATTTTTGGCCATTGGTTTGCTTGTCGTTGCTTTGGACATTTGTTTTACGGGTGACTGAGTACGCTGAGGTGGCACCTGTGATGTCTAAAAAGTGGAATTGAGAAAGAATATGAATAAAAATCATTTCGTAGTCCTGACGATTTTGGCTTGTCAATAAGTGAAGATTAGGTTATCATATTGAAGGGTTTCTGGACCATTGCTATTTTCCCTCTACATCATTGTACCTTTTTTTTCTCGTTGATATTGTATAACATATAACATGTTGGGGTAGGAAAGCCTATGTTTTCGGCTTCAGTGTAAAAATCAACCAAGGACTGAATTTTTAAGCTAATGTAGCAAGGCTTTTCGACTGGGATTGCCAACCGCTTGACCTGATCGCCACAGTTCCAATACAAAAAAATTAAGAAAAAATTAAAAATTTTCAGATTCAAGTTGGGGCATGCACCTGTGCCCACTGGTTACGCCAATGCCTTTCACTTCTAAAATAATGGGATTTTATTAACATTATCAACTTGATCGCTTGCAAGAAAATTTTCAACACTGTGCGAAAAAGAATATTATCAGGGACGGATGAGGTAGATTGTATCAAAGATAACGGTTAAAGTTTCCACTAACCCCCCCCCCCCCCCGCCCCACTTTCCCGACGTCTCGGTCCAGCACCCAACATTCTGCAACCAACGTGGTGCCAAACGGTCAGACGAGGAGTACTGAGAAATAACAGGAGAAAAGGTTAACATTTGAACTGGTGTTCACTTACTACCTGGTGAGATAGTTTCTCACAAATAGCATAAGAAGGTGTGTTGCGTTAAACTTGGTTGCAATGTGCAAACGGAAACGGGTAACGGCAGATGTCACAGTTTGGTCTTCTGCTTTCTCACATTTTAAAGCGATATGATAAGTGTACAAATAGATTTCAAACAGACCCCCCCCCCCCCCTCCAGCCCTCCGCACCTAATCCGCTGCGTTCACGACAAATGTTATCTTGTAACCCATGATTCAGTACATGTATCTGCAAGTGTTGAATTTCGTCCAAAACAATTCAGTTATAAAAGGCGCCCCTCATCCTTTAGCGATCAAACCGTTTTTAATATACCGCCACCAACTTATTTTCCATGGCCTTAAAAAGACTCTTTTACATGTTTTTAAAAGTAACCTTAATGTATTTTCTTTTCGACTGTCTATCTACTCAAATGGCAAGAACGAAAATTTTAGTTTTAGGTTTACTACACAATGTGACTTATCTATGGAGAAATAAAAGTCGTATAAGTTCTACTTCACACAAGTCGGGTTAAGCTATACCACGTGATCCTGTTCAGCAATGAAGAAGGGGAAGCAATCCAGGCTATAATTAAACCAGAAGATTAGAAGATGAGAAATAAATCCCTGACAAACCCGACCAACTAACCCTGACTCGATTTGTCCGTTGGCCATGTGAAAGATCTTCTCTTTCTTTATTCTATGCAGTTACCATTTGGCAACAAATCATAGTTGTATTTTAGTTCATTGCAAAATCTGAACTCAAGTTAATCTGCTTATTATGGAGTTTAGAATTGTTAGTGGACATCTGTGGCACTGTTAATCCAAATGATAACTAAAATTAAAATTGATGCCACCTCCCCCACCCCCGTGCTCGCAATTTCTAACCATTATTTAGCCTTCAGATGCTTCTATAAATGAACTAAAAGGGGAATTTTATTAACATAGAGTATTCTTTATTTCATTTCTTTTATTAAAGGGCCAAACCTCTCACCCCAAACTACAGTTTTGGTACGGTGTACTGAAATTCTCAATTGGCTCAGCTCTTTGATTGACAGCTAATTCAAATAATGCAGAGTACCAAAGCTTATATTACAAGCATGAACGGTACTGAGAGTGTTTTGATTATATAAATTGAGTTTTTCTATACTCATCTTGAAGCAATGAACTGAGATTGTATCTAGATGAGGATGAATTTCAGACAATTGTGGGAGGGGCTTAAGCAGAAGGTTAGGAGGATTGGTGCTGTTTGCGGTGAGAGAACTGGGCTTTAAGTCCCAAATATATGTTTCATCGTTGACAAAAGTCCGTTTTACTCCTCATGTTCCAAAAAAACAAAAAAATTCCAGTTTGTAATTTTAGGTTTTCTTTATTTTGAGATATTCCTAGCATCTATTATTTTATTACCTTTTCCATATTTTGGTTATTGACATAAAGTTCCGGGAAAATAATTAGGAAGAGACAATTTCTAAAAACTAAAGACATTTTTACTAGGGGCAAACACGGAAATGAATTCTACGAAAAAGAATAGCTAATGTGAATTGCATTCTTTGAAAAAAGCTCACCAACGGTTTCGTAGGTAAAGTGGTCACGTGATTTAGTTTTGTTAGTGGTGAGTATTTCTCCACTTGTGGCTTAGCATTCGCTGTCGTCTTAGTTGTGATAATGATAGGATTCGATGTCGGTCTCCGTGTACTTTCTTTCGCTTTTCTAGGAAAAAGAGAGAAAAGGTAAGTATACGGTTATTTAATCTCGATTGTATGTAGTGAGAGTTGTATACTAATAACTCACTTGGAAAACCCCGTTAAACTGTTTTTTTTTTTTTAACCTCAAACATTGAAAGTATTGCGTGACCTGAATGTAACACGAAATAAAACTTATGCAAGTTGCTATGAATGCTTCTGTCTTTTCCTTCCTTTACTAAAAAATTTACACCTGTAATCAGTCATAGCCGAAAGTGTGTTCACAGCTCTCAGTCTTTTTCGAGGGGGGAAAGGTGGACGACCGTTCGGATATCCTCTGAAAGTATGAACATGTTTGATGCCTTGGTCTAATATTAGTTGGGAAATTACTAACACAATTCACACCATGAACGCCTGAAAATATTCAGGGGGTGCACTTTCACTGATCACATCACTGGAAGCTTAAAGTGGTAATAAAAGTTTGACAGGTAATATTAACCTCTTGATCCAACACCTCGTTTTTCTTTCTGAGCAGATTGTTTGCTGTAATAAAGAACCATTGAAGAGGTCTTTCAGGTAAATAGAAACGTTAATTATTTGTTACTTACTATTGAATGAAAATTTCTGAATATTTGTCGGGTAAAAAAAAGTCCCCACAGATGCAAGACTAGATAACCTCCACCACGCCGTAACCAATCATGACGATAGACTGTGATCACGGGTAATTTTTATTAGTTCAAGTCAATTCACGAAAGTGGTGCAGGAGTTGGGAAAAAATGTAAAAACAAACTATGATTGCCTCTTTAATTCCTAAATTTTGAGGCTCTAAACAAGCCCAGGTGTGGCCATAAATTTGCTAAGATAAGAGGGACGAAACCCGTAGGCAAATTATTTAAGTTTGTAGCACTGTCATAAGAAGAAGCGTCAAGAAAGGATTGCGTGAGAACGGCTCTCCAGACAGCTGAAAATTGGCACTTCCCTTGTCCTGCTGATTGTATTTCACCATTTTCTACTTTGAAATCCTATACTAAGGAAATTTTCAAGTGGTATCTTAAAAAATGTTGATGTCATTTTTATTGCCCCCCCCCCCCCATCACTCAACAAGTAGACTGTCTTTTTAATATTTCTGAACATATATAGATAAATACTGACATTAAAAAGGGAAAAATCGGTTGTTCTGCAGGGAGATGTTCACGAAAATACATATTTATTAACGAACTGAAGTTAATTTTTAACCCTTAGTTCATCCTAACAATTTCATTATTTCATTACTACAACACCTTCCCCACCCGCCATAACCTCTACTTAATAGGCGAAGTTAACCGGAGGTATTCTTGATGTACAAGATTTGCAAATCCACCTAAGCTTCCACCAGCTTATCTCCTGGACCACACAGTGGTTGTTACAAAAACCCAGGCTGGGGTTTATCCAGGGGCTTCCAGTCGTTTCCCCATTCAGCGACAGATAATAACGAGCTTTGCGATCTCTGGCGATCTATTGCAATTTTGAGAAGGTCATCTAGGGAGGCGAGCGTTTGCAGCTCGCCCCCTAAAGTTGAAACTCTTTTATATATCTTGCGATCTATCGCGATATCTTGCGACGAGCTGACAACATTCAACGCTTCCACACAGTAGGCAACCTTCTCGAGGTCACAGGAATTCACAATGAATCGTATTGGCTCGCAAGCGTTGGTCGCTAACTGAACAACCGACTATACATGCATTTAATGCTATTTTGTACTCTTTTCTCAGATTTCCTAAAAATTTTCACACCGATTTGGAATATATCCTTCTCAGTGTCTAGGGCAGAGCTTGTCCATCCCACCGCATACACAGTAGCCAAACTCAATGACGAAAAGTTTGTAAATTGTGGCGCTATTGACAAATAACATACAAACTCACATGGTCGGTGTTGAGGTTTGGTGAAACGTTTTCTGGATGACCTCCCTCATTCTCAGACGGAAAAGTCTCTCATAGTGGTCCCTTATAGCTCGATGTTGTACATGGGCAATCTTTCGTCTGACATCCATATCATAGACCATTAAAAGACGCTGGCCTTCAGGAACGAAGAGAGAATATGACTTCCCTTCGTAAGTGATTATACCATTCTCTGAGACGGGAGGGATAAGATCCTCCTCTCGTATCGGTAGGAGAAATTCTGAAGGTGTCGTCAATTCGTTGATAGAGGTGTCTCTCTTTTCTGTAGATTTCACATATATACGTTACGTTTATTATCTCCTGTTGCCATAACGTACCCACGGGGGGGGGGGGGGGCAGAAGGAGGCACTTGCCCGGGTGACAAAGCCATGAACCCCAGGTCCTCCCGTGGAGAAAATTGGGAATAAAGGTCTTATACTGTAGTCAATTCATTATAGCCAGCATTTACCCCCAGTTCCCCTGCTCAGAAATCCTGACAACACCACTGCCTGTTGCACGTGATAAACCGAGTAATAAACGACATACAAAACTCGTCATTTACAAAGCTTCATGCATAGCAGTGGCGTAGCCACGGGGGAGGGAGGGGGCTGGGGTCAGAACCCCACCCCATGACCCGACCTTGCAATGCAAAAGACACTTAAAATAGCGTTTTTTCTCTCTATCCTTAGACTTTTCCCTCATGTTGTGTCCCAAACCCCACCCCACCCTCCTTGACACCAACCCTCTCCCCCATGACACAATCCTGGCTACGCGCCTGATGAATAGAAATGGAGAAATAAACCACGCATTTGTATATTAATACAAGTCCGACCCCACCCTCCCCATAACCTACCGACTGCATGGTAAAGTGGTTAGAGTATCCGACTTGCAGTCGGAGGGTCTGGAGTTCGATTCCTGGCCTGGTATTACCAAAGACTTTAAAATTGGAACCAACTGCCATTGTGCTTGGTGCTCGGCATAAGTAGGGAAAACAAGTCAGTGAGCCACAACTGGAAAGCATACATCGACTGGCCCGACCAAAAGCAATTGGTTTTATATAAATCAAACCGAACCTTCTCACTTTACCACTAGTGTTGATATGTGTTGGGAAGGAAGGGGATTATGTGTGAATAAAGTCGAAGTCAAGGAGTTTAATTCCAAATGGGGGAATATATATATATCTCAATATTTTTCCCAGAATTTCAGCCTACATATCATAATTTTGGGGATCATTTTCGAGAACACATATCCGAACTTCGACAAATGTTTTTTTCGGGGTTAATAACGAATCTGTGGTCACTATTTTAACCCATTTTCAGAGTCCAATATTGTTCGATTGAGCCGGTTTCTAGTCAAGGTCCTCAGACTGGTCCAATTTCTGGCCGATTCCGAGTCTGACCATGTAGCATCTTTTATGCTAATGTTCTGTGTGCTATTTGGTATTGACACACACTCTGTTAAAGCATGTATTATGGTTTGACGTGTAAGAAGAGCGACCTTATATCGTCATTCATATGTTACGGTATGCCCCAAAACGATGCAGTCCTTAGTGACATTTTGAAGTTTCCACTTTTGTGGACTCAGCAAAAATTGACTCGAAGACAGAGTTCTGATGCAGTTCATTCTTATTGGTGGATCCCGGCCTCCAACCCCTCCTTTGATAAGCTTCAAAACGTGTCAAATATTACATCATTTTGCATCACAGCAATCTTAAAAAAAAAAAAACAAATTTTCCAAAGGGTACCATTGACCCCTTCCATCCCGATCCAGTTTCGAGCTAAAAGAAAGTCTAATCAGGAATCGAGCCGCACTTTGGACTATTACAGTTTTAGCTCGCAGTAGCCCCATTTGGCAAAAGAGAAGTTAAAGTGCAGCCCAAATCAAAAATTGAAAAGCATATATTAAACAGCATTGAAAAATTAATTCCACTAGTCCAACTCCCATCTTCATAGGACATTCTTGAACCGAGATACAAAATGTTGAAATCCAATAATTTAAAACAAAAAAAGTCTATTGCGCAATATTTTGTGACTTTCTTGTTGTACAACTCACATTACATGGTTTGTTTCCCTTTAACATTTAAAATGTTCCTTTTCGCTTGCATAGCATGTTGCACAGACAAGGCCTACTTAATTACATCATCCCATAAGAGTAAGAGTGCTATCACACCTTGGCACGAGATTCCAGTAATTTTCAGAAAAAACAAAGAAATTATACAAAGATTGTAATTTGAGTAGGACAACAATGACATCCCAAATTATTGCCCAATGTACCATTTTAATTGGAGTGCGTACACTTCAATATTTTATATCTTTACTTAAGATTGTCCTGTGAATTCGACTGTAAGAACTCATTTTTCATGCTGTTCAATATATATCTTTGAATTTTTTGACTTGAGGTTCACTTTAAAGTTCAAAGAAGTCCCTGCCTTTTTGGTGAAAAATCCGATTTTTTTCATCCAATACCACACCCGAACCACTGGTTCTGGTTGCTCATAATCGCCTACATACTGATATACACACGGACAGGCGCGTAGCCAGGATTGTGTCAGTGGGGTTGGTATCATAGGGGGTTGGGGGCGCCACATGAGGGAAAAACCTAAGGATTGAGAGAAAAACCGCTATTTTAGGTTTCCTTGCATTGTAAGGTTGGGTCATGGGGGGTTCTAACTCCCAGCCCCCTCCCCCCTGTTGCAACATCACTGCATACGGACCTCATAATTGATAATCACATAGGTTCGTTCACGCTAGAGACGAAATCTGCTGCGGCATCCTGAAGGAAAGCGACTTTTTTTCGGAGATCGAATAGGTGAAATTTCTCTAAAACGCGTCAAATTTCGTTTTTGATATAAATGCACCAATTTATGCTTTCTACAGAAGCGCGGTGACACATTTGGTTAGCCACGCCTACTGCTGGGAAAAAATGAGAAGTCACGTCGGTCGCCAGTTGCTCCTCAGCTAGCTCAGCTAGCAGTATACTACAGTTTTTGCCCTTTAGTTCAGAAAGGGGAGGGGCTTGTGACGTCAGTAAAACATTCTACACTCCTAAAACAAACCTGTTTAGCAATTAAATACGTATTTTCCCCAACTTTGTAAACACGGTTAACTTCTAAACATTTTTAGCAAATTAAACACTAAGCTGCGGTTGTGAAACTGGTTCAAGAACCAAACACACGTTACCCCTTGAGCACGTTTACTCTTGGTTTAGAAGAAATGTAACGCCCTCACTCGCGTCCGAGTAGCCTCCGTACCTGTTTTGCAGCTTTCAAGAGACGAAAGCACATTCCGGTCCTCCTTGAAGGTCGGCGTGAGAAGACTTTTTAAAGGCTCAGTTCTCTCACCCCAAACAGTACCAGTTCTCGTAACCTTCTTACTTAAGCCCCTCCCACAATTGTCTGAAATTCATCCTCATCCAGATACAATCTCAGTTTATTGCTTCAAGGTGAGTATAGAAAAACTCAGTTTAATAATCAAAACACTCTCAGTACTGTTCATGCTGTGAAATATAAGCTTTGGTACTCTGCATTGTTTGAATTAGCTGTCAATCAAAGATCTGAGCCAATTGAGAATTTCGGTTGTAGTTTGGGGTGAGAGGTTTGGCTCTTTAAAGTAAGGAGGTATCGTTACATATGTCAAAGTGGTTTTTTAAGCAATCATATTGACAATGAGGCTTGAAACCGCTACATAAACCTATTCTTTGACGCAACTTACCACAAATGAAATCATTTTGTGAACAATGGCTCATGGCGTCTGCCTCATCGATAATATCAATGTGAAGGCCTATACAATCGTTCATAAAGTAGAAAAAACCACAGGTGCATCCGTTTTCTTTTGTTTGGGCCAAGTATCTACCAAAATCAAATTATAGCAGAAAGAACAAAGTGAGTTATTGTTTGAACATTTAATTATTACTCTGTTTCCCGTGTTTCCTTATTATATTCAAAGATGAAGTTATAACAGTCTGCATCCAGAAATCATGGGAACTTTGAAAATAGGGGGCGCTGGGCACAAAACAACAAATCAACATCCTCACACAAAAGCAGATGGCAAAGTGGCAAAGTCGGTTAGTTAACTGGTCCACCCGAAGGTGCGTCAGTCCGGCGTGCAACCGACTCCGTCGGCTGGGCAAACAATTTTAGTGGAAAGCCTATGCCAAGTGGGAGGAAAGCCGAAGTGCCCTGAGAAAAATCCACGTTCATCGAGCGAGGTGTGAACCCATGCACATGTGAAACATATTGGTACACAGCAGCTGGAATAGACCACTCTGCCATTCGATGACCCACTCAGCAAATGGCAAATGGTCAATTCATATTATAGAGCCATTAGGATATCCTTTTCTTCCAATCAAATAAATAATACCTGTCGTTAACCGTTATATGAGAAATGAAGGTCATGGCACTACTCAAGATCTTGGCTTAGGTTTGTGGAGGGCATGAAGACTGGTCGAGGGTAAAAAATTGCTAGAAAGCCCCTCCCCTTGAAAAGTGTAAAAAATTGCCATAGAAAGCCCGTCCCCTTGAAAAAATAGCCCCGCACAAGAAAGAAAAATTTAAATGTCTCAGATGAATTTTATTATGTTGTGTTTCAACACTACCACACACATCCATTCAGTACAATGTTCGGTCAGTCAATCTTTGAAGAAGAAGAAAATGAACATGGCTGAAAGCTAGGCTACAATACATTTGTGTTTAACAAACTGCAGTTTTTCATGGCGATGCTTGTATGCGTTGCCCTGCCTTGCTGTAATGGGAATATAAATGCAAGTACGTTGAAGTAAACAATAATGTCGAATACAAAGATTCAAATTTTGAACTTGAAGTCAATGTTTCTTAGAGTATACATGCATAAACATATATCCCCTTGTAGCCTACTAATACACTGCTGGAACTTTAAAATTCTGACATTTGGAGTTCATTAACAAGAAGTATCATTGATCTTGGTCAGAGCGATACGCCGTTATTTGACCTTCATCTTTGGAAACAATGAAGACGATAAAAACACGCCATGAAAAACGGGGACGAATAATTTAATGATTTGCCAAACATGAAGGATACTTCTTACAAGTTTATATTGATCGTGTCATTCCATTTAAAATTATTACTCTGTAACTTGGCAATTTGAGGGAAAGATGCCCAAAAAGCCACTTCGGCTATGTAAACTTCATACGCCTTTATATTGATTTCAAAATTTAATTGTAAGAGTTTTATCCTTGGCGTTTAATGAATGTTACATTAAGTTCTGCTTCAAATTACTAACCAGTCTCTTCGGCTATGGATATGGATGATTCTTTAAATAAAGGGTACCAACTTGTGACAATTTTGAAGTCAAATTCAGGTATTACAATTTGAGCTGTGAAAGCTTTTTCCTTTTTTGATACTAAATTTATTTATTGAAAAAGGTGTTGCGTGAGTCATTTTCATGAACTTTTGAGTTTCATACATCATTTTGATTGTCACATTTAGCTAAAATCATATTGTTCTCCCTGTAAAGGGGACATGAATAATGCATTATTTGCATTAAAGACACATCTGGATATTGTACTCGATATTAATATGCCTCTTTTAGAATTTTGGACAATGTGAAGCTGACAGCTCCAATATAGTGTCCCAGTTAAGACCATCATATTAAATTTTGGGAGTGTAATCACCAGTCCTGATATTTGTTCCTTGTGTAAATAAGAAAAATGAATTGTGCAGTATTCTGAAATTTGGAGAAGTTTGCAAGTTGGCATACAATGCATACTCAAAGTCATAAAAAAAATAAATTCCAACTCAAAATGGTAAAAACACAGGTAGAGGGTGTATCTTTTTCTTCCATGCAAAGTTTCACAACGTTAATTTTCAAGGGGACCTAAATACGGTCTCTCAAATTTTCCTGCGAATATAGGGGCAGCCCCCCTGCCACCGCTCTGACGCCGCCCATGTTGAAATGTATACTACCGATTGGACTTACTTGAAGGCAGGCGCGTAGCTAGGATTGAGTCATGGGGGAGGAGGGGTTGGTATCATGGGAGTTGTGGGGCACGAAATGAGGGAAAAGTCTAAGGATAGAGAGAAAACGAGGCTATTTTAGGTGTTTTTTGCATTGCAAGGTTGGGTCATGAGGGGGGTTCTAACCCCCAACCCCTCACCCCTCCCCCTGGATACTCCACCGCTTGAAGGGAAATTGATGCAGTCACTCAGACTTAGAGAAGTGTAGCACACTGACCTGTTTCATGATTGGCTCTTGAAACTCATGTGACATTATTTATTCTCCTTAAATATGAAAACTACTAGGAGATACTGCGTAGCTTACTTTAGGATTATGCAATATAATGAAGTCCTTAAAAAATTATGAAAAAATATTTTGATCAGAAATGAGAAGAAAATTGTGAGATTTAGCTGTTGCTTCAAAATAAGTTTGGTGCTACTTCTCTTGCCCTTTAACGGAAAATATTACGTTTGTTTTACATGAAAATTTTATCCTTTTAAAACCAACATTTATTGGCAAAGAGTGATAAATAATTAGAAATGAGGCAGTATGGTGGCCTGCTTTTCACAAAATAAGTTACCCTCAGATAGAAATTCAGTTGGCTTGTTGCTAAAGAATAGTTTGTTCACCCAAACTTTCAACATTTCAAAAGATGCAACTTCCAAAACTCTTCCTTTTGCATAATATTTCGAGGGGATGAAACTGTTGTTGGGGTTTATTGTTGAGACCAAATGATTCGATAATGACTAGAGCTATTTTGTTTTAATGTTATGTTGGGGCATTTTTGACGCAATATTTCCCTTTAAGATCTTTTTACCGGTAATAAAAAACATGAGTACCAATAGAATATAAAGGAAATGGATCAGAAACGTACTTACATCATTTTAAGATGCGTCAATGGCTTGAAAGGTTTAATAGTATAATTCCAGTGACGTAATGAGTAACGTAGTGATCTGAAAAAATAACGTTTTCATGCACTTGTTAAAAATGGTTTTAAAGTTTGTTTCAACGCTTAAACGGAGATAGCAATTCAAAGTTTCTGTCACATGGTACACTTAAAGACAGAATTGCATTGAGACATACAATATTTCATCGTCCAATCTTTGAACCACAAAGAATATTTATATCCAAGCCATTCGGAGAGCCTATTTACTCATAATTTCTGCTTTATGATATTTTGACGAAGTATTATTGCACAATTGTACAGGAACAGTTAAATACTTCTGTTCGCATATAATAAGATCACGACCCAATTAGCTTGCCGAAAACCATTATCTCAAAGAATATTCATATTGTTAAAAATATATCCAATGCATTCTATGCAAAAGTCGTGGGGAGAGGACGTCATCCTCGAACCTCATGATATGGTTAAGCCCAGGTTACCCTACAGCGATATCGGAACGGATTACTATCCGATTTTTGTGAGTTTTAGTTAACATATCCTTCATCCATTGTCTGAAAGAACCAAAATCTGTCATCCTCTATAAATATATGATCGGTATGAGAGGCCCGCGGAAATGAAATGTAAACTATTTATGTCGTGACATCACATTAACAAATGGCTTTTATCGGACTACGCATATTCTATATAGACGAATCCGATTAGCGCTTGTTTTTAGTAACTGTAGGCCGCCATTAGTGGAGTCCATCAGCCAAAAATCGTCATTATTTATTGTTTACATGAATTTTAAACCCTCATATTTAGTGAAATTGGAGAATTAAGATAGAAATTAGTGCACAACCATCCTTGATAGAGGTAAGCAAGGAAATCGAAAGATTTAAAGGTGACGGACCCCAGTTATGGCCGACTGAAATCAGACCATCACTTTCTCTCTGGATTCGTGTATAAGCTGTCTGCCGATGTGACGTCACGGGATAATTGAAATAACTTAGATTTTTGTAGTCCTGCCATACAAATCACATATTTACATAGGTTGGCAAATTTTTGCTTCTTTTCGACCAAAGATTGAGGAGATTTTAAGTAAAACTCACAAAATTCGGCGCGACCTCCGATCCGATATCCCTGTGACCTGGTTTTAAATAGTACTAATTCATCAGCATTATAATATTGTTATTACTGCTTCGGAAATTGCCTACTCTGATCAGGAAACTCCCTGCCCTAACTTTAAAGACCACTTAACCCTTACTTAATTCTAACAAGGAGCTGTCAGACAGCTCGCTGACCCTGACTGATATCTAGTCGAACCCCAGGCATAATCGAACCCCAGTTTTAACCCCAAACAAAACCCTGTGTCAAAAATATCGTGGCGTCCCGCCTCTCTAGCTACATCTGTGCAAAAAAACTGATTCCGTTAAATTTTAACATGAGTTTTGTTTCGTTGATTTTCGAAGGTAACTACAAACATGTAAATCACAACCAGGTTCATTGTGAAAAATAAAATATACTCACATCATATGAAGCTGGTGCATTTCCAGGAAAGCATCGCTTCTTATCACGTGAATGTTGTTATGGCCCAAGTATCTGTAGCAAAGGCAATCCAAATAGTCTATTTTAACAAGGAATTTTATGTCTTGACCGGACTGCTGGACAAATGCCCACCCGGACAAATACCCCCCCCCCCCCTCGTCAATAAAAATCTCGAAGGGTGATATTTGCCCTGATTGCAAAACATCGGTGAGAGGATGTACAGTGGAGACAACTTGTCCGGTTTATATTGACCGAGGGTATTTACCAGGGTAACTGACCGGCAATCATGACATGCAGAACATCTCTAGCGCAGTTCAGACTGGAAATGCAGTTATGGTCACGAGTCACGTTCGAACAAAAGTTCAAAGAAACATAAAATAGTCATTCAAGGTTAACCAGGAGATGATTTTACTTTACCTTATTTGATACGTAATAACACCTAGGCACATTGTTGTGCAGCCCCTGTGGCCTAAAGGAGAAGGCATCGGTCTCCTAAACCGGGGATTGCGGGTTCGAGTCCCGCCAGGGGTCATTCTCACATTTTGAGATTTTATTTTAATCTTTAATTTTCCAATTTTTTGTAGCCTTATACCTTTGTCATCGTATTTCATTTTTCCTTAGCTCATGGTAGTTCTTAAGTGCACAGTTCATTCATATTTTACATGTATTGTACAAATCACATTTTTATTCTGTATCAACGAAAGCATGTGATGGTGATCAAATAAATTAAAAAGAAAGTCATCAGAAATATTTATGTACTCAATTTGTGTAAAATCTGCATACAAAGCACACGTTGTTACCTTATGTGCAATAAATGTACATCCTTTGTGTACCATTTGAAAGCGCCTTTTCCTCTTTACGTGCAATAAGGTGAGAAAATAATCCTCCTAAAATACATGGTTGACGTCACTATGATGAAAATATTTCTAATTTAAAACCTCTATCGACATACAGAAACGGAGCTGGTATACCTTTCATTGCAAAATAAATTCAAATACATTGTTAAGTTTTTTTTTTTTCAAATCAGGATTTTATTTACAAGGTGCGATTTTCTCTTTCGATTGCCGAGTGAGTTTAAAACGCACCAAGGAGGTGGTTTCCAAACACGACCCCCTGATTAGTCTGCGTGGTGCCTCCGTCTGTGGCTACAGCTCCCTTGGTTTTTTGTAGCGACGAGCTGAACAAAAAGATTCCGTCCGCGCCGCGGACTACTCCCTGAACGGATAGTGTAAACTGTTCATTATATATGGCACTTAATGTGCTAATTGTTTTTCGTTTGTTGACTGAAGCGGGTACAGCACTGTGTTCAATACCTGAATAAGTAATATGGTTATTGAAATAAAATAGGGCTTAATTTGGCACTAACCCAGACAGACTAATAAATTTAAGAGGAGCGAGAATTAATAGATGACATATAGGCCTATTGATCAATTATCATTAGCTCACTTACGTGATAAGTGTAATAAAACCTTGACAGCTAAGAAATGCTTTACAGACTGAACCGAGTAACAAGTGAAATTAACCGTTAATGGGATCCGCCAGCCTTAAATCGTCTTAATATATATACAATTCTAAACCCTCATATTCAGTAGCATCGGGTGAATTAAGTGTACAAGTAATGTATCCATCATACAGATAAGCAAAGATCTCTAAAGATTAAAGCCGGATTGACACCTGCTATGGCTGACAAAATCCAACCATCCTTTTACTGTTCGGATTTGTCTGGAATGTGTATTTCTTTCTCATATCGACGTAATTTACATGCAATAAAATATTTTTCATAAAAAGCTGAGCTGGTAAGGGGAACAAGGAAGTCTGAATTGTTCAATTTTTACATAACGAGAGAGCATATACATGTAAAATGTTCCTGCTATTAAGGCTACATAGGCACTCAGTGGTGATAACGAATTGCACCGAAAAATTAACATGACTTAAATAGTTCACTGTGATTTTTTATAATTATTTAACTGCAAATACAGTAATCTGAAATTTTAAGTGCGTAGGTTTAAATCCAGAAGTAAATGGTTCCTAAAAACTCAAAAGTAAAATTCCTTAAAAGCCTTTTATAACATGTAATACTCCTTCGAGCCTTTATTTTCGAAACTTTTTTACGTCTTCATGATCTTTTTGTTTCAATATCGTGTTACGCTTAATGCACTTACAACTGCCACAAGTTTGAGAGACCGCGCAACATTTCGGAACGTAGTTCCTGGATGCGATTGAAGGATAGATACCTGAAAATGTGAAAGAAGAAATATTTATTGGTTAAAATTCTGATATATCTTTATATAACGTCCAGTTAATAGAAATCTGTCAGTTCTAAACATTTTCAACTACTATAGAATAGCTCAACTTTCATTGGTCTGTTATGGTAAGGTGACCGTGCGTTATTGTGAAATAAACCCACGGTAATGGATAAATGGGCCCCATCTTTTGCTAAAAAACAAATAAAGTTGTACATCTCTTTCAGTAGTCATCCCAGCGGATACGAATAAACTGCGTGCGGCCCGTCTCCATATGTTCTACAAAAACATCAGTGGTGGCGCAACGCGGTGCTCGTTGTTTTTCCTCCAAACATGACGCCAGTGTGACGTTATTGCATAAGGTATATGGAGGCTTTTCATATGACGTCAAATAATACTTACAACCAAAAAACTCAAAAATATATTTTTGAGAGCATGAAACATGAATTATAACAGTCCAACTGCCATCTTTTAAGGACATTCCTGAATTGAGATATAAAACATTGGTGTTTATTCACTTAAAACAAATTGGTCCATTGCGCAATAATTTGTGATATTCTTGTTGTACAACCCACATTACCTGCTTTGTTTCCCTTTAAAATTAAAAATGTTTTCATGACCTTGAACATTTCCTGTTTGCTTGCAGAACATGTTGCACAGAGAGGGCTTAATTAATTACATAACCCCATGAGAGTAAGAGTGCTATCACACCTCGGTACAAGGTACAGTAACTTTCAGAAAAACAAAGAAATACAAAGATTGTGATTTTAGTTGAACAACAAAAACATCACAAATTATTGCGCAATATACCGTTTTAAGTTTAGTGAATTAACTTCAACATCTTATATCTCAGCTTAGGAATGTCCTATGAAGATGGCATTCGGACTGTTATGATGTTTGTTTCATTCTCTTAAATATATATTTTTGATTTTTTTTACTTGAGGTACACTTTAATGACGGCCATGATGTAGTACATGTAACAATGTAGTAGACCACACTCATCACGTTTGTTCAATGATTGTGTGAACACTGAGTATACCACAGGGCACATGTCTGTGCATTGCGTTCAGCACATAGCCATGTGTACTTGGCATGAATGTCCTCCAGCATGGCCAATCTGTGACGTAATTGCAAAGCCTCTGTAGTATTATATGGCATCGTTTACGAAAACTTGATACTTCCCTGTTTTTCAAACGATGCTCACATGGTCATTTAATAGTGTTTACAAGTTGATAACAAAATAGATTAATGTCATGTACATTTTGATATACGTACAGAATTTTCAAGCTCGTCTTTGGAACCGCCATCTCAAAAGCGCCATCACTTATATCACTAATGTTGTTGTGAGATAAATCTCTGTTTCAGGGTGAAAAAACATCGATACACCATAAACATCATTTTCTGCTATTATTCCACTTAAAGACAAATATTCAAAATACGTTTTCCACACATTTGGGTTACAAAGGAACCAAAGCAGAAGTCTAACTAGCAGTCTAATTAGGGTCAAAGTTTTTATCCACTACACAATGTCCTGATCCACTTTGGAGTCAAACTGACCTTACAGATTCTACAACCTGGTAACCAAAATATCCTATTGCTATCTTGATATTTTATTGCATTGAAAAGCTACGAAGAGAGGACTGGAATCAAGTCTATAATGTCTTATACCAATATCCACAATCATAATGTTACGATTTTGCAAAGTTGTGATACGTTCCACCTTTCCATACAAAAAAGCTGTTAGAATCTGATTCATCCACTTATAAAATGTGCTTTATTAATCATAAAAAAATGAAAAATGCTTATCTGCAAAAAATAAATGTCAACTTATTTTAGAAGCAGCTGAGGGGGTAACAGGAGCAATTCCCCGCCCACTCTAAGAAAACAAAAAATTCGGGAATATCCCGACATGTGACACCAGCTCATCAAGTGTCACTGGTCAACTACAGAGTGCAATTGCCCAAATTTTCTTTCACAAAGTTACACATTTTCTCCAATAAAAGTCTTGATATTTATCTTAACCATTAACGGGGCAAAAAATTTCGGAGATTCCCAACCCTGAATAGGCGTATGAGGATTTTTCTTTAAAATATTTTAGCTGGAAGACATTTCTGGTATTTTAACACGATTTTATTGATTTCAATTTCTATTGAGGTCTTAAATGAAACTTAATATCAAACAGCAAAATAAAAATAAGCTTTGCATTCCTCTCCATTCTCTGGCGATAAATTATCACAAATGGATGACCTAACAAATGCTTCCATATCAATCAAATCTTGTGGACCCTCAGAATATGATTTAGAATACTACTTACAATATTCTGGCTTTCTCCAAACCGATGAAATTTTTTTCATGGAGGAAGGTTACTGAATTGCGCGAAAAATTCCTACAAAAAAATGTAATATTTCAATTAATTTTGTTAATTTGTTGTTTTCTTTGCTGTATTGAAGTAAGTGTAAAACACCGGAAAGTAAAGTAAAATAGAAATCTTTTTAATAACTCTATGACAATATTAGCATCTAGTTCTCACGTGACGTCATAGGAGCTTTTCACTTTGAATTTCAGTCATGAATGAGGGCAACACCCGTACATGTACGCACAGGTTTGCCCTCAGACACGGCGATTGCTAATGACTAGTTGTGACGTCACAGACAACTATATCTTTCTTGACCACGCCAACGATTGATTCTAATTATTCATGTTTATTGATCAGACATAACATGCATATGACGCAAACGACTTTATACCTTTTCAATTTTCTTTTAGTTATTAAGCTATCATAAAATTCTAGTTTGACAAAGCTTTTAAGGCAGATGAAAAGATATACAGACCTATATGTCGTTCAGCTAAAAATACAATTATTTTAACGAGCCATTTTCAAGAATGTCATTTTGTGTCAAAGCTTACATGAAACGTTCTCACCATTAAAACGTGTATGGTGACAAACATGCTGTCGTTGCTCGTCTAGACAATGTGGACAAATAATTACTAAACAAGTCGTAAATTAGGTATAAACATACATATGACGAGCATAAAACTGGAAGCCACCAAACAGAAAACATCAATTTGTCTTTTTAGCCATAGTGGCATGTGCGACCTTTTTGCTTTACGAGACTTCCATTCTTTCAATTTAAACCCTGTTTGATGTCTAATGCTTTAACGATTACACTGATATCTCATGTTTATATTATTATCTAGGTCAAGAAATTACGTATAAATCAGCGAACTTACCCGATGTCTATTCTGGTACCAATCCTGTCAATATCGATAGGTATGCTTTTGATTGTTTTCAAACTGCGCCCTCTAACAGCTCCTCCGCATATAAGTTGCGCGTGCCAACACTGACAGCGATTTGGACACAAGATAGCTTCAGCTCCCCCGACATTTTTAGCAAAGTTGACCAACATCAATTGAAATAAGAAGAGAAATAATCTGATTTTCAGATCGATGTACACATCTCTGTAACAGAAAGATCAGATTATAGAACCTGTTTTATATTGGTTTTGTAAAAATAAACATGTATGATGAGGATTTTTTACTTCTTGCCGCATGCATTAAGATCGCAAACGAGCGATGTTAAAATATTCGCACTCCAACCTCAGTTCTTAAAAGGAATGTAGCCTAGCCGTTTCAATGAAGCCTAGCGGTATACATATATTTCTTTTTTTTTTAGGTTAGTAGGGGCTAATAATAAACATTGTTAAGTTATTGATTCTAGGATATTTTCTGAAAGGCTCAGAATAGTTTTCCAGCATTATGCAAATTGAATTGACAATGATGACTTCTTTGAGAAATGACCAGAAAACTCTGTTAGGCCTAAACTTCATTCATAACATCTTTGGTTCCATAGATGTACCAGAAGGTTGAATACTGGGTAGCTTCATCATCATCATCATCATCATCATCATCATCATCATCATCATCATCATCATCATCATCATCATCATCATCATCATCATCATCATCATCATCATCATCATCATCATCATCATCATCATCATCATCATCATCATCATCATCATCATCATCATCATCATCATCATCATCACTATCATAGTTATCATCGTTGGTAGGTTGCAGAAGACCCATATTGGGCATAGAAGCAACGGAAAGATGGGGGGGGGGGGACTAGCAACGTGCCAGACGACACCTGAATGTGGACAGATTCTGTGCCTCTAATTGACCATCAGACAGTGTATTCCAATTAATTATAGTAGAGGGGAAACAGGAGTGCTTATACTGGGGGTTCTATCGATGATTTGCTTGTAAGCTTTTCTATTATTATTAGTAGTAGCAAATAAAAAGCGTCCGTCATCAATATTCAACCCCTTCAGTTTGCCTTCAAAGTTTCCGTAATTTTTAAGGCAAACTGTCATAAAATTTGTTTATGAATATGAACCGCTACTTAAATGAAATGGTAGCCTTCACAATTCATTATTTTTTAAACCAGTCTATTTTTAAATGGGTGACAGAAAATTACATTTCTTTGGTTTTAACCATGTTGCCTTACATGACCTTTTAAGAAAAGCTTATTTCAAAGATTGAAAGAAACTTCTCCAAATGCTCCTATACAAATATCTCCAATAGGTATTTATCTGCCAATGAAAGACACAAAAGGGGATGACAATTAATAGCAGAGAAGTTGTTTTCACCTTTGGTATAATTTCATGAGGGATGGCACCTCAGTTGACTAAGAAATGTGGAATTACATCCTTATTGGGGGGGGGGGGGTGAAATACTGGTGACTCTAGGCCTACCTTAGTCCTCAGTAAAGGACTGTGGTCATTCGCTGTAATCACTATAGTCCCTACTAGGCCTACCCTAGGCCTATAGCCTACATGCTGAAAATCAAACGGATCTGTGGAAAGGGTCACAGGTGCCTAAGAATAATTCTAACTTGCTGGACGATGCCGCCGTATAGGCCTAAACCAAGCAACCCGGCGTCTAAAAAGGGATCATTCGGTCGATCCTTCACGGTATATACTGGGTTAATCGTGAGTCGATCTTTTAACAAACTTCGTGACCATACAAACATGAAAACATCCGTAAAAATCAAGAAATTTGACAGTAATATTTTGTAGTATGTCTTCTTTCGTGTGCTATACTTTGGTGCTGTTTGCGGATTGATTAATCTGTAAGAAAATGCATCTTGAAATGTATAAGTGGCAGTACAAGTAGCAATGGTTTTGAAGTCATCTTGATTCAATCACTCCATGAAACAAACAGAAATAAAATCCTATGAATCACCACATTAAAGGCGAGTTTTTTTCAAATATGATAATAAAGAATAATCTCTTTCCTATTAGAATTCTAATCTAGAACTTCATAAAAGGCATTCTTGTCACCATTTTTAGCATTTTTTGCAAATTTCTGGTTCATACTTTTGCCAAAACTTGAAAATCTGGCCGTGACAAACATTTTTGCTTTAAACATCAAAAATATGACAACAAATAATTGGTTTTGATGTTGTTTGCAGAAAATGCATTGCAGGTTATACCAACATTGCATTCATATCGCACTTGCACGATGCTCTGGCGTTTAGAAGGCAGTGATTTACTCATGATAACTAACATAGGACTACTACAACCTAGGCCTACGCTAGCTGAGTTGGGCTTTACAGTGGCCCATGGGCTACCTTAGTCAATTCTGTTTTACTCACCCGTTCATGATAACTTTGGTCTGTTCAGTCAAATCACACGTTTATGAATGCAAAACATAGCTAACTCTACATTTTCCTAGAGTGTTGTCCGATCCTTGGCCAAAACCACATATCAGCTGAATTTCGTCCCGTTTGGATAAAATTGAAAAATCAAAGCTTTAAAATGATTTTTTGGATATTTCAAGAACATACGCTACCGCTACTGTTAATACTGAGGTATGCTGCAATCGCCCAGCGTACTATTTTTAAACAAAGGAACGCCTTTAATTACATAATGAAATTGATCCGAGCCCACAAAATAACGCAAATTATCCACAAGCGTCAAAAACTCCGCAAAGTGCGCGCGAGTAGGTGTGCGTTCACTTCTTTCCTTGAATCTTTGCGTGGCTTCGTTCTTTCCTCATTCACATTTTGCGACGGATTATCACAAAAAAGATTATGAAATGGGCATCGAACTCCCACTCATGCAGACCTACACTATAGTTGCCCTCGGTGGCACCACATTCATGGCTAGAAAAGGAAGAATTTGACATGCGTTCAATGTACCCTTTTCCAGATAACAAAATTTTACAAAGACTTGTGGGATAGCGTTTTGGTCGTTTTTGTCCACTCCTAAATGATATTGATGAAAACGATACGAGGATCTACCAAAATCCTTCCCATTATCCTTTGTAATTTTTATTTGGAAAGGGTCTATTCAGTGATCTGCGTACCCTAAGCGTAATGCGCTGCACACGCGCGATAACGATTAATGTTTATCGTGCGTGCTCTGCTTTTTTTGGAAAACGGACGCGCTAGTTGCATCTCCGACGTGTGGGCGTAAGAAGTCAAAGCGCATATAAACGTGCGTTACTTGAATATGCCATGATACAAACCAATGAATACATTCCGTTCTGTTGAGGCATGCGCAGTGATCACGGTTCGCGCAAGCATCACTATAATTTGTGCAGAAAAGATACGCAGACATAGGTTTGACTATCTGTTGTCCAGTTTCAGGCGCTGTAAATTGCCGGCCATAGTGGCAAACTTGCTAAAATGCACCTAAAGCACTAGGTGTATAGAGGCTTTGCAATTGCGTCATGGAACCGCCATGCTGGAGGACATTCATGCCAAATACACGTGGCTTTGTGCCGAACGCACTGCACAGTGTGCACTGTGATATGCACGGTGTGTACAAATTCAACGAGCAAGCGCGTCCCGTATGGTTTACTACGTAGTTACAAGTACTCCAACATGGCCGCTGGAGAGTATTATGACGTCATGTGAAAAGCCTCTATAGTGATTAAATCTTGAATGGGTCAGTACCTTGAGTCGGTCACTGCCTACAGAAAGCACCATTGGCCATTCTTTGGCCCTTTAATACACAAACCCTTCTCGAGAAATTCAAGTTAAGTTCAAACAAACCTTTATCCTATGTTGCGTAAGTGAGCCTTCAGTCATGACTCAAAATAATCGTAAAAATTACTAAAAATACTTCTCTGGTTCACTGATACTATAAAATTTTTTCACAGTCTGGTGATTTTCTTTATTATTTTGGCAATATCATTTTATTACATATATTTCCAAATCAGCTCTTATGGCCGAATATAGCCTTGGAGTGACCGACTCAAAGTAGGCCTACACTACTCACTGAACCAAAGACATCTGAGACTTGAGCAGGAATTTCTTCGTTTCTTCATTTTTTTACACAAAATACACTTTTACTTGGAGGATTATTGGAAAATATGAGTTTTATCCTAGTGTCGCCACTTGCTCCAAGTTAGGCGTATCATTAGTTGTTAATATACCCGTCACCTTTGACCTTGACCACTGATGCATTGCGCACAAACAGGGGGTTCTGGGGGAGTGAGACATGGGAGAGGGGTCTGAGGGGAATATACTATACCTTTGAGAAAAGTGTCACTTTTAGACCTCCAGATGCGCAATGATTCAATATTTGTGCCTAAAATATAATACAGTGTATTGTGACCACTTAATTGTCTTTTGGTCAGCCTGTTTACGGTTTTTAATGCTTGGGTGGCGAAGGATTCAAATCCGGACCCACCCCTTGGCCACGCTACTGAATAGACCTTACGCAAATGATGTCACAGAGGCAAAGAGTGTCCCATCCTTTGAAGGAATGTGACGTCATCGGCGGGTAAAAATATTTGCCCAATAGCTTTTAGTGGCAATAATGGAATGTCAACTCTTTTATATATTATTTACAACCATTTTATGTACTGCACTTATCAGCTTTATGTATTGATTACAATAGTATTTTCTATTTGACAATAGACACAAATTGTACAGTCTCCCTAATGGTTTGATTGTCCCTTTGATTTATGAATATTATTGGTCGTAGTGCTGACTCATTGACTCGGGTTGATAGGTAAATACCAGACATCACTGAGGTACTTAAAGTGGCACAATGAGTTGGTTCTTGGAATTTACCAAATTTGTTCAAACCTGTAAGGTTTTCCTCACCAACCAATAACAAATGTTCAAACTTAAACAATCCCATAACCTACATACCTTTACTTCATTTCATGAGTGAGTAATTCACGATGTAATTCTGTTACAAAAAAATTGTGACCACACACTCTTCAAAACCTGCACAAATCTGTTAAAAACTAGGATATGAAAACTCCAAAATTACATGACTTTCTGTTTATTATTAGGTAAAATTTAGAGTAAATTTTAACTAATTTCGCTTGTAGTAATTAATACCATTATTCCGCAACACCCTCGGTTAGGTATGATTTATGAATACAAATTCATTATGCCACTTTAAAAGTCCTCTTTTCTCGTCAACCCCATGTAAAGCAATATTAAAAAAAATGCAGTGTCTGATTAAGTTAATTTCATTTTTCTTGAAGAAAGCAATATCCATTGAACCAGGGTCCAAATCGGTCCAACGAAACAACTAAAAATATAAACGATAACACTTTCTTCCAGTTATGGCTTACTGGCTTGTTTTCCCATAGTGTACAAAGTAATGATCCTGTGCTACCGGCTAGTTCAAAAACTCTGAGGAAGAATTGCTGCGTTGTAAATACAATCTAACCAAAATTTGCCAAACGAATGCTTCCTAAGTATGCTATTACTTAAATGCCTGGTTCATATATAGTATCTACATAACCCGATAACTGCTAAATATCACCCAAGTTTCCGTTGGCTTAGGGCCGTAGGTTGGGCAAAATATCTAGGAGTAATTCAAGCACTGTCTAGGTAGATCGCCACCATCACTTAGCACGTGGTGTGAAAGATTAATATCTCATAGGGGCAGTTGCTCTCCCCCTCCCCACACACTCACACAGACGGACAGACTACGGCCATGCGGTTACATATTTCATCAGACGTGATTAATATAACAAGATATGTAAGTACTAATTGGGGTCTGATCCCATATAGCCACCTACTTCGACAGGACCCACCCCCGGCGTGGCTCCCACATTCTTACTAACGGACAAATTTAGGTTATGCTAGAAGCGTCTAATACAAGCTTAAATCATTCAATTTTTTACGGCACCTGATAAACGTTTACGATGTCATAAACGACAAATGGCGGCATTTACGGCCTCGTAAAACGGACTGCAAGTTCAAAGAATCTCTACTATTATTATGGTTGATTGGACACAACTGCATGAACATAACCAAACTAGACTCGGTTTTACTAGTTGTAAATCTCAATGACTTGTTTGTATAAACAGACAACGGCCTGCAAAGACAACTGAACATTAAAACACTAAGAACGCTTTTATGAAGCGTATATATACATAGTTTTCTTGTTCTCAGCAAAGTTTGTATTCTTCATAACTTATAGAGCTCTAAATTTGTGTCAGCCGCATGCCTGCTGATGGCGCAATTTTTTATCATTTTACACTCGTAATTCTGTGACCTGGTGGGTCTGCGTGTAAAAATAAATACACCCCAGAAAGGCTATGCATTGATTACAATAGAGATCAACTTAGGGCAATCCACAAAGTTCGTTTCCACCGGTACGCATATAATAGTCTCTGGTTCAAAGCCACGTGCACAGTTCGAAAATTTGGATAGGCCTACACCAAAAAAAAAAGTTCTTTCCGACCAGGGATGGAGATTATAAATAAAACTAAAAAAATCGGAGGAAAAATCAGATCTTCTATCGTTGTAAAGTGTGTCCCCGCCTTAAAACAAAGTATTATGTATGAACGAAGGCGGTAAAACAACTCTGGACCTGTGTATTAGAACAGGTAATGCACCCTCGGGGTTAACGCACCCAGACTACTTTGTAACAGTGGCGTAGCCACGTGGGGGGGGGCCTAGGCCCCCAGATTTCCTTAGCCCCCCCCCCCCAGATTTTTGGCGTCCTGATGAAGAAATTGGGAAAAAATAAGATGTTAGAACGAAAATAAACTTTGAAGTATTTCCTTCAAAAATAAATAAAATGTGCAACAATTAACAAAACATGCATGAATGTGTGTCAAACACATTGTATGCGCACGTATGAAATCGAGTAATAACTTCAAGATGCCTAATTTCACTAAATTAGATACCGGATGTAATCTGCACTGTCGTTTATTGCATTTCACTTCGAAGATCAAACGAAAGTCTCGACGACAAACTCGTATGTGACTTTGTTAGATTAAGACCCTTTCTGCCTTTCGGGTGGCTGGTTGATGAAAACAAGGCAGTCATACACTTGACACCATTCTTTCACGACCATTCCTATACTTTATAAAACACAAAATATGCCGCAAGGGTAAGGTACTGCCTTCGAATGATTCTTCCCTTCCATCCTTAACAAGTAGACCTATGTCGTGCCTCACTCCTGCCCATGACAAGTGCCACTGTAGAACGATTTTTTCGACAAGTCTTCTTTTCACTAGTCCACACTGGCATCGGAGCGGATTTGTAAAATGTCCACAAGATCCGTTTTTATGTGTTTCCCACATGATCCACACTTTGGCTTTGCGGTTTAATTATTTTGAGAGATTTACTCGTAGTATTTTAATTTTGACTACGTAATGTACCGATGACTAAACAAATGCTGCATCATTTTGCATCTAGACACCGCTGAAAACCGGAAACATTGTTTTTGGCAGTATGTATGTCACTTGTAAAATCTCTACAAAGAATAAAAATGAGTATTTTTAAATATTTCATGCTCCCCCAAAAGGGAAATCCTAAACGTAGGCGTAAATCAGTCCAAAGTTTTGCCAAACATAGCATCATTTTGCATGTAGGAAATATAACGCAAAGAAAGTGTCTCAGAGGGGGACACAACTACTTTTGGTTTTCCTATTAAAGCTGAAATTCATTCAAACATTGCTGCATTTGCCATCTACGTCCTCCTGAAGTTTACAATTTCCCCAAGGGAAAGGGAGATACCTGTTCCCTTTAGTCTCATCCCCCAGACCACAGCTCAGAAATGCCCAGTTTGGGGGTTCCTAAAAAGTGTATGTATTACCATTTTTCATAGATTGATTTTGTTATTCTCATTATTTGAGAAGTGGCAGATATGAGATTTGTATTTCAAGGCTGAATACATCCAGCTTAAAACACGTGAGAAGTGCTGTTTCCGGCATCTGGAGGGTTTGTAAAGCCCACAATTTTCTTGAACGCTCCGCGCCAACTGATGGTGGCGCTCCGCTTAGGTAGTCTTGCAGCGCCTGACCCTAGGAGATACTAGGCCCCCACTTGTTACCTAGCCTCCCCCCCCCCCAAAAAAAAAAAAAAATCCATCATGGCTAAGCCACTGTTTTGTAATATCACACTTCTTAATACCTCCTTGGTAATATCCGTTAAGGCCAGATCACACTAAAGCGATATCGGATCGGATTTCGTTCCGATTTTTGTGAGCTTTAATTAATATCTCCTCCATCTTTGGTCGAAAAGAAACAAAAATTTGCCATCCTGTATAGATATATGAATTGTGTCACGGGACTACGAAATCATAAGCTATACTAATTATTCCGTTACGACACATACGCAGACAGCTTTTATCTGATACGCGTTGTCTGATAAAAACGATTTGTCAATGTGACGTCACGAAATAACTAGTTTATACTTCATTTCCGTAGTCCTCTCATACCGATCATATATTTACACAGGATGGCAAATTTTTGGTTCTTTCCGACAATGGATGGAGGAGATTTTAACTAAAACTCACAAAAATCGGATAGTAATCCGATCCGATATCGCTGCAGTGTGACCTGGGCCTTCTACTGGTTCAACTGTTCATTACGCATTGTTCATTGTGTGTTATCCCGCCATAAACTTATGATAATGGATGACCGCACTCATATTGGGCCAGTCTTTTTACACGAGGTTGTCACTGTTTTAATAGAGTTTTGTATTCTAAAAAGGTGTATAGGAATCACGCTCTTCTAAACACGTTTTACCCTCACTTTGTGTGATGTCAAATTCCTTAATATTTCGTTTTAAAACACTTTTTAATTGCTAAACAATTAGTGTTCAATTGTTAAACTTGTTCAAATTTTAAACGCGTCTATAAAGTGGGACGAAATAAGTGTTTAATTGAAAGACAAGTTTTTAGAGCGAAGCGTTTTTTCTCTCTTCAAAATATGAATGTGTGTGGATTGATAAGCTTAAATACCTCTGTATATTTGTTTTGTTGTCAATAAAGTTGTTCCTTCTATGAAGGAAAAAAACATTAAAAAAAATACCTCTGGATTTGTGCATAAGAACATGATTATGGAAGGGTGGGGTAAATACCCTGCAAACACAAAAAATACTTTTATAATATGGTTCCTAAAATGTTTTGTTTTTCTAAAATTGTTCCTAAAATGTTTTAGGAATATGAAATTGGATGTACTCGGGAAGTACTCCGTGCGTCGCTTAAATGACCATCCAATCGTGCATTATCCTCTCTGTAGTACGGTAATTTACGGTCCATCCTTGTAAAGATTTAAATATATAACACTGGAAAGACCCTTAGCTAGACAATGTGTACTGATTTTGGATTTGGGAAAAAGGGAAATAAGATTCAGGATGCTTTTTCTAAAGTCCCTCTGGCAAAGGGTCGTCCGGCGACACCAGACTTTAAACTGCTTCCCGAAGAAGCTATTACTTTCACTAATGGACAACACTAAATCAACCTCACGGCCCTCAGACCATTTACATCATTGTTCCGTCATGTATGGCTTCATTCTAGACTGGATGAAAAGGACAGATACTACACATGATCTTAGCCAAAAGGCCGAGAAGCAATAATGTGAGAATGTGTTTTTTTTTCAGTGGGAGACATGCTTACATGTTTTAAGGTCTTAATATCTTGTGCTTCTCTGGGTACGAAAATGTTTCTTTCTAGACGCCACCCTTACTCTGTCACGTCAGGTTGATAATAGATCATCAATGTGATGGATGCTTCCATGCATTTCTAGCAAGTTCCATAGATTTAGAAAATTTTCACTTTTGTACCCTTTGATAATTTAAAACATTTTATTCACGGGGTAATGTATTTAATATTTCAGTTAAATTTGAATTCAAATCCGATTTTATTGGTTCCTCCGGATACTCTCCACTTAAGTACATTGTACTCAATTCCCCCATTCACAGTCATGCTTAACCAGATAGGCCATGTGCCATCTAATCCACGCCACGCCATCCACGCCATGGCAACGTCAAATACGAAACGACATGGTGAAATTGTTGACCGCGTGTTTTCATTATAAGCTTATTCTTTAATCCCTGTCTCCGAAAAAGAAAGGTTGTAGAAATTTCGTCAAAATGTTCATAAATTAAAACAAACACATTTTGTGATTAAGAGTAACCGCAGACTTCGCAAAGTGTATAATATTTGTAGGGCGCCATCATTTTGGAAAGTTTGACCAAGAAAGTTGCAAGAAAGTGGTCTATGAAAGAGGACGTATTGAATAAAACTGTACTTTCTTGGTTTGTTTTGTTGAAGATTTTAACTCTATTTTGTTTCTATTATTTGATATTATTTGATTATTACTTATAATAAATACTGTCCATTTGTGCGCTGATGCGAACCGTTTCACCTCATAGCTTGATCTCCGCACCCACAAATTTGTATACGGTATATGCTAAAACAGATTGCGAATATGGAAAAATGCTGCTCAGAATAAGGCATATTTTCCGTGTGGTAGTGTTCTCCAAAACCCTTTTTTAAGTTATCGATGTAAATTCAATAAACCCCTTTAAATTACCCAGGATTGTCGATTATTCTAGGCATGATTGCACAAACGTAACGATACAAGCTTCTTGAAGGGAAACCTTGTTTTTCAAATGCACCGACGGTGCATAAAAATAAGAGTTTCAACCATTCTGAAGATATTCAGTCTAACCAATAATATCTCCGTCTCCCCACAATATTATGTATTAGAAAAGGAACTAAAGTTACGTCATTTAATTTTTGAAAGTTTGGGTCAACACCACTGCACTACTTGCACGAACTACGTGAAAGATCGCCTCTGACTGTGTCTTCTGACTTCAACAAATAACAGAATTTCTACAGGCCTATGTGTGAAACATATTTCTTGAGAAAGAATGATATCAGTATATCTTATTTTGAATAATCTTTAAATTATGATCATATACTGTAAAACAAAAACAATAGTTCCCTTCAATGAACGTCCATATCCGATCCGCCTTCAACCTGCGTAGCGCCTCTCTGGCTATTTGTTCCCCAGGCTACCACCCTAGGGGAAATCTCCCATAAGAACACGTCACTGCGCGTCTCAAGGGACGGCCATATAGCCCAATTCGTATTGGTATAAAGCGTTGTCCTGTCATTGTCCTATAGTCAGACACGTAAAGCAAAATATTTTCAACCTGTTATACCTTGTTCGATTTCACTGACCTCGGGAAACCGTCGTTCCAATCGGCTTGACCAGGCCATGCATTCCCACAAGATAAAAGCAATTTTCATCCTGACATATTTATGCAGATATAATTTGAGTAACTTGAAGATAAATTGCTCTGTAGTTGTTTCTCTTCCTCGGTATCTTGGGTTAAAGGTCACAAGGTTGTGCCCATAAACTTCGGTGTCCTCAAAGCGGTTGTATCGACCAATGTGTGCTTTCGTATCCGCAGACGTAAGTTAAACAACGTTGTAAAAGAGTTGATCTGCCAGATGAGTTCAAACTGCCCATATTTTATCAGTTCATTGCAATTGTTCAATTACTGTAAACGATAGTATGTTTACACGGTGACTTCGACATCCGTGGGTACCGTATACGAATTTAGTGGTCACCACGGGGCTATTTCTAGTGGTTTATCACAATTTAGAGTTCCATTTCGACGAAGAAAATAATACTTCTTACCGTCAGTTGTGGAATATGTTGTACTTTTCTTGGTTCTCGTGAAGTCATGACTGTGGTTCTTTGGGGTGTAAGTCTCATATGTGAAAAACACAGCGTAAAAGTTATATTCTCGCTATAAAAATATAACCTACACACCTAACAAAATGAATTTTCCACGTATGGTATATGGCAATTCAGTGCCTTGGGCAATTATCTCTATCTTCGGATATTTCTTCTTTTTTTTTTTTTTTGGGGGGGGGGGGGGCTGTCTTTTGTTAGTTTGATCTCTCTCGTGGGGAGTTAGCCCGCGTTTGCCCTGTAAAAAACTTTTACCGCACGAGAAGATTGCTCAAATTTTCCAGGGATTTTTCTGAAGAAATACCGTTTCCATAAACTCTTCGAGGCTGCAGGCCCGTTTTCTAGCTCTTGCGATTAGGTCTGTACCTCCATGTCGTATCGCCGGCCCTTTAAATTTTGACATTTTTTGTCGGCCTACCACTATTCATTTTACTGGATGTGTGCATTTACTTGCATAATTTGGGTGTTTTATTGTAATTATCCACATCACCGCTCATATGTAGCATCATAGATTTCCCACAACCCATTGGGAATGATGTAACATGAAATGTAACGGAAATTTCCAATTGCAGCATCTTGTAAAATAATATTTTATGGAACTTTCCTAGTTGGTCGTCAGTGAATTGACCTGCCTATTCACATCAGGCTCAAGACCGGTGCTGATGACATTCTAACCCAACATTCTTTTAGAGATGGAACCCTCGGTATGACGCCATCATTAAGTTCAATCCATCACATGTTTTGTATTCTCGACGCGAATCCCTCTTGATGTAAAAGCCATTTGCAACAGCCAACCTGAGATAAAGTTTTAAAATTGCACTTTTTACCACAGATTATATTCTTCAGCCACGATGTGAGCCGTGTCTGTCTCTTTCGTCATGCGTTTTCGGATGTGTACGTGGTATAATATTTAAGGCAAACTTGAGTCTCCATTTCCTGAACCAAATATCGATGGAGGTGTCAGCCCACAAATCCCTTCTAATGGATTTACTGTTTCTGAAGTATGTGGCGGGCGGGGAGATGTGTGGTAAAACGAATTTGGTACTTCCGAATGAGTTCTGCAGATGAAATGAGCTTTAGCCTCGATAGTGAGATGCTACCAGTGAGTTGCTAGAGAACTCCCTCATTCAACGAACTTACCGTATGCTCCCAATGCACAATGAAGGACCGTTTAACACGGTATATGCCTTTACTGTAACCAGTATCAAACTCGGAATTAATTGACAAGCGCCCTCTTTTCGTCGCAATACCAAAAACTTTTTTAAATTTGTGTTTAGGTTATATGCACCCATAAGTGTGTCGAAATTTTTATTTACTGTTCTTGAGGGTGGGGGTAAGAGGAACCATGCGGACTATGTTACTAGATTCATATGCTCAATAAGCGTTGGTGTTGTGGCAAAGGAGCAAGCGAGTTAGGCAATTCGTTTTGATGGCTATACACATGGTAGGCCTACTCGAATGCGCACCAGTCAAGAGGGGATTTAACGGCCCCTACGGCCCCTATCATGGACGTCACTTTCGGGAAGGGGAAGGTAGGATACGCCTCCACTTTTTGAAAAGACACCTGTATTGATTTTGATTGATTTTTACACAGTAAATTTTTAACGTAAGTGATCACTATGATTGTCTTTGTAGAGGTGCGGTTAGAAAATAAGTTCGTTATAACTCGTTGCCGCATGAAATTGTGGGGCACTTCGTGAGATACACAAACCGAGCGCAGAACATGCGTACGGCGTTCCCTTGTTTTCGTCAGAGGGTGCATACAACACTATTTAAGTGCCTAGCCAACTCAAAGAAAAATAGCCGGGTCTTAGTCCTACTTCACGGCAAATTTAAAATGCATATTTTTACACCAACAAGACAAGTTAGACACAATCTACTGCAAAAAGCCATAAAATCTCAAATTTTGGAATATATTTTGTAGATGCGAGATTGGTTTGTTTAGCCTATCACAGGGGTGCAACTCTCTGCTTGAGAATGGGGCGAAAATGCTTATGATGTGCCCATGAGTGTTAAACTGTGCACGCGTGGCGGGCACCGCGAGCTCGAAGCGCGAAACAACAAAGGGCTCCTGGTGGGATCCAGGGGCAAAGCTCCTGGAAGCTCTTGTGTTCTAGCATTTCCAAAGCTTCAGAAAAACTGTTTCGAACGAAAAAAAAACGAAAAAAGGTGACCATATTTTTAGGTTTGCCCCTTTTTTTTGGGGGGGGGGGGAATTACGATTTGGCCTCCCACTTTTTCACTTGAGGGGGAGAAGGCTCCCTCCCCCCGGTATTTGCGCCCCTGGCCTATCAGTCACGTCTGCAGTGGCGTATCCACGAGGGTTGGGGTTGAGACTGGGGTCAGAACCCCCCATGACCCAACCTTGCAATGCAAAACCACCTAAAAGAGCGGTTTTCTCTGTATCCTTAGACTTTTCCCTCATGTCTAGCCCCCAAATCTCAATGGCACAATCCTGGCTACGCGCCTGAGTCACGAAGATTTGGAGGATGTGCGCATGTGTACAGCCACCAAAAGGAATTACCAAACTGGCTTATTGAAAGGTGCTTTATAAACATATATATACTACATGACGAAGAAGGACCTACAGTAGAATAGGTTTCATCATGATATGACTGCGACGTTAATTCCCTTCGACTGTTTGTTGTAAAATTGAGTGTCAAGCATTCACTGAGTTGTATCCATGTGCTTCTGCGTTGCGAATTTCAACAAAGGCTGACACATTTGCTCATAAATTCGTGTTTGATTTCTTTTTATACATATATATGCGCACTCAGAATCAATGTTTGCAATTATGGCTAGTTTAAAATTCTATAGAACTGGAACCTAAACAATTTTGTTCGATTTTCATTTTAGTTACCGTATTTGTTTCATTCTGTAATTTTGATCTCTTTTATTATTTCTCAGTTACTTTTAATCAAAGCAAATAGGCCTAATAAAAGATCCAAACTCTCAATGGGATCGATGATTTTTTCTGAACGGCATTTTGCCTAATAGGTTTTACCTTCGAATTTAAGTTTTGGAGGGAGGGGGTCGGGGATAAAGCATTTGACTGGAGGACTCCGGTCCCCTCCGCCTCCACCCCTCTAGAGACACCTATGAAAGTCGCGGGCATGTCCCACAACCTCCAGTCTACAAGGGCTTAGATGTAGGAAGGCATTCTTTGGGTAATTGAAATTCACCTAGGTGTGGTTAATCGTAACTTTCTGGACCCTGTATTACCAGCTCCCCGAACAGAATTTACACGTGCAAGTTCTTTTTGCATTTTGTACTCAGCAATATTTCAAGTCCTTATTCTAAGGACAAGGTCCGTAATTTGCGGTCAAAGCATTAACGTCGAGCGCACCATAAATCATGGCGATCAATCACATTCTTGACCAGGCAACGGTTTTGAAAAACTGGTCCCAGTGGACTTAAGGTAGTATAGGCGAAGTAGTATGGGTGCGTCTCGCAAATCGTGATTATGTCACATTCGAGGACATTATCAAGGACAGTTAATTCACAATATGAATCACTGTCCAGTGTCCACAGTCGGAGGATGTAGTGACAGAAACCAGTAAACCTGTGATATTTAATGCTTGACAAAACTGGGCTAATTGAGCCCCCATATCCAGGCGATGGTTTCTGGAATTTCAAAGTATATAGCAAGACTCCAGACTCAGACCGTAAATGCACATATTGCTGCTTGAAAGTATAGGCCTAACCAAATTTTCAGTCAGAGCGGGGAGAGTCTGGCACGGATCAAAGGGGGGCTTTTACGGCCCCAGCCTCCCCCTTTTCGCCAGATCAATAATAAAACATACGGGAAATTAACAGTGCAACTGCAGTCTCACTTCCCTACTTTCTCTTTAGTCATCCCCCCCCCCCTGGACCCAAACTCATTCAATGCACAGCCCATAAACAAAAAGAAAACTTCAAGCGGTCAATTGAGTTGGTTTAATGGAATTCAATATTTTTTTCCAAAGCTGTTTAATTTTCTTCACGTACTCATGACAAGTGGTCAAATGTAGACAGTCCCCATATCCTATACATAAATGTTTTATGATTGATTACTCTGCGGTTTTCAAAATTAACTGTCCATACCAGACACTTTTTTCAAATTATGCACAACACTGTTAAATGTAAGGACACCACAAAATTTTAACTTTTTAATTCAATAACTATTGGATATGAAACTTGACTAAAGTCATGCTAATTTTAAGAATTGTCATATGGTAGTACCCTAAAACACTAAGTTATCTATATCAACTGAATGAGCCCCTTTAAAATTGATGAAGGGGTCTTTATCCACTTTAACATATTGATGCAGGTTCCTAAACGTTATACCCCCCCCCCCCCCGTTTTACTCCTTTTCATACGCCTATGTTGTAACCACCAAGTGGCGAACCTCATCTATTTTGGTGTCTGGGGTTTGAGATAGGTGTCTTTGGTTACATTCAGTTCTGCCCGAGGTAAGCTAGGGTAGCGTTCATTTACCGATTTTCTTTAACGGCGATACTTAAATCAATGGCGTTGCCAGACTTTAGATCTAGCGGAGAGCTGGGGCCCAAGGATTTTGCAAGGGGTGCAGCTAGTTTGGCGCCGGACGCTTTACTGAGAACAAGGCGTGAGGTCCTTTTCAGGTGGGATTCAGGGGCCGTCTTGGGGCCCTGGTGAGATCCAGGGGCAAAACCTTGGTGGGGGTCCAGGAGGTGAAGCCCACAGAAGCTCCTGGGTTTTAGTGTATTTGTGGGTATAAAAGTCGTCACAACAGCCGGGGTTATTACGTTGACTAAACACTTGCCTAGGCTATAATTAGTTGGGTAACTTTTGAACATAAATTTTTCAAAAAACAAAAAAACAAAAACAAAACGCATCCCCTCAGACAGACGAAAATGGCATTTCTCAGGTTTGGGGGGATTTTTTCATTTGAAAAAGATAAAGATTGCCGTCTTTTCTGTCCACGTGTTCTTGTCCGCTTGTTTAGTGCGATAGGGGCAGCATGTGTCCTCCTGCCCGCGTGTTAAACCGTGAAGCTATTACCACAGAAGTGTCATGCTATTAACGAGTAGTTCAGTTACTGAACAAACCACATCACCCATTACGCCATTACGAGAAACTGTCGAAGTTACAATCGGATCATCGATTGGCTGTAGAAATTTTACCGGCGGTGTGTTCGCAATGTATAACAGGTTTACTGTCTAAAAGAGCTGTTAATACTCCGAGCAGGGAGTTCTACCCCTTCAAAACATACAAGTTTATTGCTCAATAAACAGCTTACCGGTACTTCATTTGCCAGGTAAAAATAACAATATTAAGCCTACCGTTTGACCGACCTGTATTGTATCTCCTCTTACCTGTTTATAACGCTTGAAATTTTGCCTTTCCTTTTATACCGATAAGATCCCACACTGTCGCCTACTGACAATTTCTTTTTCAAGGTTATTCTGTAATCCCCTTTCAACCAATACATCCCTATTGTTAAAGGTGGGATGTTTGAGAGGCTAAACGATTCGACTAATTATGTAATGATAGTGCCTTTATTGATGGCTGGACCTAACGGGTGAGGGTGGCGGAATCAATGCACCAGACTCGTCCTCTTATTATCGCCATAATTAGTGCCATTATCCCTCCATGTAACATCTATCTATCAAACACACTCCCTCTGTACGAGCATCATCTTCTTTCATCTAATTCTTCAAACCAAAAAATCGAATTCTGCTCTTCCTCACCGCGAAACCATATACGCATTAAATGTAGGTAACGGCCCTTAAACCATCAATACACGTCTTTATAATGAATATAGACATGCAGTTTTCAGTTGTAGTTACGCCGGTAGGCGAGTTGAAATTAATTGTTCGCTCAAACGACCAGGGACGTCACACAATTTGACACCGTTGGGGTGTCTGTACACTGATATCAGCGGCGCTATTACCACTCGCTTGACTGTCTCTTTCAACGGCACAGTGAGCACACGCAGAAAATCTCACTCACCGTAAATCAGTCAACCTGGCAGTGTATGGTCCTAACAGCCGCCTGTGTTGCTGCAAAGACATTTTATACTGCGGATTTTATGCATTTAATTCAATCATGAAAACGGATTTGTGGGGAGCAGTTACTCGCCAAACATGAAGATTACCTTGGGAGTCATACTAGTCGCTTTATCGACAGTTTATGCGCAGGGTGAGTGTTTGTGGGAATTTTATTCGCTCGTTAAACGTACGTTTTGTGGGGCGATTTTCCGTCCCTATGCAGCGAAAAAAACTTCACGTAACTCGTTTGAACGTTTTGAATTGTCTGTTGGAAGAGCACAGGAGATTCCTGGTGTACAAAACTTGTATGTATTTCTGCTTTGGCTTTCCCTTTGTGCATGTAAGGTAAAGCCATGGGAAAGTTAGAGAAGTTGGTAAATTGGCATTTTTACTCCTATTTGTACTTTTCTGCTTTTTAAGTACCAAAAGCGTGTATCTTAAATGTTATTTTTGTTCCTGCCTGGACTAGTGCAGAGTCGTTTTAGCTTTGTTTGTCAAATTTTTGTCGCACTTTTTAATTTTATTTGTTTATTCGCTATTAGAAAGTACGTCTGAAGTGAGTTAATAAGTGGTAATAAAAGTCTGTTTCGTTCCAAGTACAGCGCACGACTGGCCTAGTTGGACAGGCTACGCTTAAAAGCGAGAAAACTGCGTTTTGCAGCTTGTATTGCCTCTACCTTAAAACTTCAAAAGAAATGAAACAGTCCTCGTGCTAAATTGTTCTCCGAACTCTTCATTGTTTTTTTTTTTTTATTCATATAGCCAAATTGTACCTGTGAAAATATAACAGTGTGAATGAAATCTTACGTCGTACGAAAGTATTTATTTTTAGACAGTTTTTGGATGATTTTTTTTTTGGCGATATGCAGTTCCCTATCTTGAAGTTGATTTAGTATAATATAGTAGACTGTCAGGACTGTTTCATGATTAGTTCTCGAGAGTTTTGTGACAATATTTTGCTCCTCAAATGTGTACGGTAATTAACTAAGAGCAACCGCTTGGTTTACCCTGACTATGCAATAGCGAACTCCCAGAATATTATATAAAAGATACTTTGAAGAGAAATAATTCGAAAATTGTGAGCTTAAGCTGCTGTTTCTGTTTTTTTTTTTTTTTTTTGGGGGGGGGGGGGGAAGGGGGGGGGCTGCTGTTGACCTTTTCTTCTCTGATACAATTTGTTTTCCTTTTTTTTTTGATCGAAACTTTGACATGATCGCTTTTAATTACGTACCGGTAATTGTTTATGTAAGCATGATAGACGGGGATAGGCCGTTGAACCTTGCAATGATGCATAGTAGGCTATTAGACTAGTAGTATTGACTTCATACCCGGAGTTCGACAAATTTTACTTCGCGAAGTGCTTTGTTTTCTGCCAATTAACGAGGCCATCACTTTGTGAGCTAATTTTACAGCTGTTTTTTTTTTCAGGAAAAAGCACCCACTTCCCACAAAAAATGATAATTTTGTATAAACTTAAGCAAAAACGAGAAAGAATATTTATTAAGCCGTATTCTTATAGGTTCGGAAGTCGCCAACATAATCCTAGACCTATAAAATAATCTATAATTTATAAGTGGAGTAAAAATAATGTAAGTAATATATTAATTTGTTTATGTTAAATCACTTCATGCATGGAACATATAATATGAACTTCAAAAGTCTACAAATATTTGCGCAATGTGCGCTGCCATATGTTTTCAAAATTGAAAGCTTGACTAGCCTCAAGGTGTATTGAAACCTGTTGTCTGGTTGTAATGATAATATCCTTGCTCAGTATGATCGAAGATGAGAGGGGACGTACCTCGGCATGCTAGCGGTGATTTCAATTACCTCTCTCAGGTTTTGTTCTTATATTCTTAATTTTATTAGGTAATGAGATCAGTATGATATACATGAAGGTAAATGTTACTTTTTGTCTCAGGTATATAGAGAATTGTTTATCAAAGATGGGCCGACATTGATTAAAAACTTTATCAACAACTTTCAAGTGCGAGTGAGACTCACTGTTTAAACTGTTAAATTTTTTTCATTTTTTTTTTTCAAATTATTTTTGAAGAGAGTCAGGATTTCAAAAGTTTCAAATATGCAAATACAGATCCACAGACGAAACGTTTATGGTTTATAAAGATCAATGCATAGATTAAAAAAAAAATAAAAAGTAAGTCACTATATCTTAAAACTGTGTCAATTTGTGCCCATAGTGACTCACTTTGTGTGGTGGATACTCGGAGTGTACAGTTATTAAAAAAATGTCGTGCAGAAAGTTTAGGTGTAGGCCTGAAATTCATTTAGGGTTTTCACTTGGAGGGGTTCGGGTCATGGCCGTACGGGACCCTATCTCTCAGCGCCGTGACTTTTTGCCCGACTCCAGATCCCAAACCAGGACATAATCTCTGCCACGACTGAGGCACCAAAGTCTGCCCGATTCAGCAAGGTATTGGCCTGCGGTCCCCGCTTAGGCCCGTAACTTTACCATGGTTGCGGGTCCGTTTAACGAGACAAAGTACTGAAGGGTGATTTCTTCTCGGAAGAACGGATGAGGTATGTGATTTTCTCCAGTTAAAGGTCTTCTTCTGTTTCTTCAAATACTGCACGTCTTAAACAGATATATTTTTGAGAATGACTAGAAAGGACAGAACAAAAATCCCCCAATTGTTCTAATTGCCCTACAAAATGAACTCAAATTTGTACCAGTATCCAAATTTTCTCCAATACAATCCATACAACTCACTAAATGTCAAAGAGATAAAACCTATCCAAAAGATTGAGTGACCACTTTACGTTTGGAGTGACATTTTACTCTTCATCGCATGAAATTTCACTCTTTTAGATGTAATTCCCACTTCCAAAACAGAAAGAAATTTCAATTGTTTTCTACCCGAACAAAGAGTGATCGCTGTTGGCGATCTTTAAGAGACAGGGAATTGTTACAAAAAAAATCGAATTGCCACTCCCAATCCTTTCAGCAATCATTGACTTTGAAAGAGGCTTGCTCGCCCCCCATGGGCAAACCCTGTACAACTATAGAATGGGAGTATACAATATCCTGTCCTCATAGGCAAAAGCAAGCACCGAAAAGCCAAGGGAGGGGGACGCTGAGGATGAGAATATAAATGATTACCTACAGTGGCGGAGGAAGGGAATTCAGTCAGAGGGACCAAGAATGATCTGTAGGGCCGCTTCAAAGTTTGAAGTGCAAGCATATTTGGTGAGAGGGGGCGAAGGGCGCTTTTTTGTAGGTAGATACATATGCCTCAACACGGGTAAAAATGTAAAAAGGGCGCTGACAGGCACTTTGAGTCCGTCAAGGGGGCGACCCCTCTGACTATATGGTAGCTCCGCCATTGATGACCTAGGTCATCACAGTGAAACTTCACGATAAATCTTGTCAAACACGAGGAAAATTTCGCCACAATTTGGGTCTAGGCCCCCATATCGGTTACTTTGAAATTGACATGGGCAGATTCAATTAACTTGCAGAATTACCATGGGCACTTGCTAATTGCCATTAGCCAACACTTCGGTTTTCGTCAAATTATTATTATTGACAGAGAAGAAAACCTGATTGTTATTCAAAATACATGATTTTTGACGATTTCAAACTTCAGTTTGTGACGTCCCATGCATACTGGGGAATTTTTCTTTCAAAACAGTACCCCAATCTATGCCCCCAAACCAAGCACTTCCATTTACGCCAAAAATGTATAGGCCTATCTAATAAAACCGCACCGATACATTTGCCACATAGATTATCAGAAACAAGTTTACCCACGTGAATGTAGTCTATTTCTGACTACAAGTACTAATCCTGTAAATTATGTTAATTTGGAATGAAAAACGCTTCAAGTGCCCCATGTACATTTTTCCCGTTAATGGTGATTTTTCACCCAAACAAAGGTGTGTTTATTAAAAATTATTCGCTGGTGTATGTTAAAGTATGAACATCACAGATCTAGTGTAGCTATAGATGTAAAAAGCTCCGGAGACCAACTTAAACGTAAATTCTAAAAAAAAACTTCATGCGTTTACATACAGGATGTAACGCATTTACGAGGATTATCAGTCAGCCTATATTCCGAAACTGAGGTTTATAAAACTAGCAGCACATATCACCATTTGCAAAAAAAGCCTTCGAGACAGAATAAAAAAAAAGGAAAAGAAAAGAAAACAAGACAAAACATACAAACAAACAAGAAAACACTTAAGAGGCGGGGAGCTATATTTGTCTTAGCTTACGACCGTCAAATAATTAGGCCTATCAATTTTTATTGAAAAAAAAAAAAAAATCGATAACAAATACCCTGTAGGCCTTCTCTGTGAAAAAAAAAATTGCCATTTTCAAATTTAAAAGCTGAGTTGGTGAAAAGTTTTTCGTTAGGTGGCAAAATTTCGAAAATTTTCGTGAATTCGTGAATTTTAACTCTTGGCCATGTTGAAGTTAACTTGTATGTACGTATTACGGACTGAATAAAAAATTAAACGTGTTCCCGTCCAGCCGTACACTTGTTCAAAAAAATAATATCACGTTCGTTGCGTGTAGCTGTGTAGTGTATGTGAATACAATACACGTGCAATATGCCATGCAGCAGCAGACGACATGGGCATCATGCTGAGAGCAATTTGAGAAAGTTTTGTTCTCAAATTGGGGCAAAATTTAGACGGCCGTCGGGAACCTTAGATGTTACGCGAAAGTGACACAGGGAGTCTCGTTGAATCAACTCAATTCTGTGAAATTCCTGACCTTGCCAAAATGTTGTAGATATCAACGGAATAAATCCTCATTTGACGAGGGTGGCGAAAGTGATACTCGATAACTTATGTAAACTTGGGGTTTCCTTCGTCGTATGTTGTGTTAACTTGTCCATTCGAACCAAAGAGTATAAACAAGCCTATGCTAACGTTAGGCCCAGCCTAGGCTAAGTACTATAGGCTCAGGCTAAGGCCGCTACGGCCCGCTAGGCTAGGCCCGCCAACAGTATTATGCTATTCCAATTTTTACGAAGTATGAATCGATGATCTGAACTCAACTAAAGCACATAACGGACTTTGGCCTGTACAGTAAGTTAGGCCCAGGCAGTCTTCTGGACAATTGCCACATAAACTTTTAGAGTTTAGTTTGTTTGTTAATGTTAGCATGGCAAACTTGTGGGCACATTAGATGATCAGTAAAGAGCAGTGTAGGCTAATAAACAACCTAAGCGTAACAATTATGTTTTTGAAAAATTCCTGTATAGGCTAAAAGCTAGGGGGATGCACACTGTTTAACAAGAAATTTCCAAACTGGCTAAAGATAACCCTAACCCCTAACCTGAACTAAGAATACAATCAATATAAGACAATGCCAACAGCCAATCAAGAAACACCTTGTTAAACAGTGCCCATCTACCCTAAAGTCTCTGTCTTGGTACTGTGAGCAGGGCCAAGGCATGCTCATCCTGTGGGGGGGGGGGGGGAGTTCAGCCAGAAATGTCCCATGGAAGACCATGGTGAACCATGGCAAATCATGATTCATTTTTGGCTGAGGGGCTTCAACCCTTAGCCAAGCTAGGCCTATAGTCCAACAAAAGATGCACATCGCCTCAAAATTCCAATAGTCAGGGACAGCTTGTAAGGTGTGCAGTGGCCATGTCCTGTGGAATGTTTCATAAATTTTAAAGGGCCAAACCCCTCACACCAAACTACAATTTTGGTATGGGGGTACTGAAATTCTCAATTGGCTCAGCTATTTGATTGATAGCTAATTCAAATAATGCAGAGTACCAAAGCTTGTATTACACAGCATGAATGGTACTGAGAGTGTTTTGATTATATAAATTGAGTTTTTCTATACTCACCTTGAAGCAATAAACTGAGATTGTATCTGGGTGAGGATGAATTTCAGACAATTGTAGGAGGGGCTTAAGTAAGAAGGTTAGGAGAATTGGTACTGTTTGGGGTGAGAGAATTGGGCATTTAAATTGGAGCCTCAGATCATAAGTATTGAACACTGTTACTGTAGCTTGCCTAAAGTTACTGTGAGAGCCATGCTACTTAGAAAAGAAAAAAATAAAACGCAAACATTCGAGGCGATGGACGTATCATATTTTCATTTTCACTCAATGAAGATCATTGTAGATCAGTTTGAGCATATTCAACATTGAATGGATACATTGAATATCATGTGCCTTGAGCATATTTTAATTTTCAACTTGGACACTCATGCATGAAGGCTTATGTGTTACTGCATGGCCTAGCCTATAGTATATCTTCTGGCAGCATTGCAAATAGGATAATTTTGTTTTATTGCAGGTACTGTGAGATAGTATTACAAAGGAAATATAATTTATAGTTTATTGAGACATGTTACAACCGATTATTATGGAGTTATTGAGCTATCAGAGTGAAAATTTTTGTTGTTGCTTTTGTAGAGCACTCTGAATGTTCACTATGTATAGTACTGAGTATAAAGCAGAACCCAGAAAAAAACACACTCAAAATTGATTGAAAAAGGATCTGGGAGCAACAAATGTTGTCATAAGTCATTGATGAGCATTAAGTAAAATAATTATTGTTATGTAGCCTTAAAAGAAACATGGTATTAATATATTGATATGGGTTACAAGAGCAATCACCCAAACTTGAAGCAGTGTGGTACACAGCTGCCCTGTTTCATGATTGGCTTTTGAGAGTCATGTGACAGGGTTTCTTCTCATCGAGTGTGAAATTTATCAGGAGTTACTGCTTGAAATGTTTTAAAAGATACCTTGAGAGAAATAAGGAATTGGTGAGATTGAAATGGTGCTTCAAAATAAGTTTGGGGCGACGGCTCTTGATCTTTAATATAGTCCCGTGTGTTCTTAATTTTTTTAATAAACTAGATTTCATGTTTCAAGGTGTTTTGCACTGCTTTAAGCTTAATACATCTACCCATTTTCCAAACAGCTGTTACAAAGGATTGTGGGATAGATTGTTGTTGTGTGTCATTTATTGCAGTGGTAAATTGCCATTGACAAAATCATCGTGCATCAAAACCCTATCCCAGAATCCATTGTAATTGCTATTTTGAAAAGAATATCAATCAACCCCCTACTCTCCCCTGCCAGGCCTGTAGTTACAGTAGAAACATTTGATAGGAGGACCCTGATTGCATCAATGACTTCAACAGTACAAATTTTTGCATAGATAAATTGAGAATTTTCGGTTTACATGTTTGGTGGTAAAATTTTTAGTTCTTATTTATGGTAATGGTGGGAATTTTTGAGGGTCAGAGTGGCTCTATTTTAGCCAAAGTGAAAGCCAGTATGGGTTATCACTGTCCCTTGCATGCCACACTTGTCATTTTCAAGGCATTGTTAGTGGATGCCAAATCTCTTCATGTTAGTAGTGCCTAGATGATCTTGATACACTGTGACATGCCTTGATTATGCAACTACATGCTAATGCAGCAATGAGTCAATGTTGTATGACTACATTACTACATGCAATATCTCTTTATGCGACAGGAAAAAAATATACACATTTTCGTGTTGTTCATGGCCTGTCTGTTACACTTAACAGTATCAAACTCATCTAAATGGCATGTTTTGTCTGTGTACACTTGTGCAGATACTGTACATCAATTTTTGCCAACTATAATATTCTCTTTGTTTACACAGATAGTGGGCTGTACACAACCCTTGGCAATCTTGAGCAGTTTTTCTACCCCATTTATGACCACTTGATTATAGGGATAAAGCATTTAGAAAATATGAAAGCAGTAGGCTAGTTTACCTTGCTCAACAATGCTGATTTTTACAGCCTCTTCTGGTTTGGTCAAAGTTCAGAAATGTGCTTTTTGTTAAAGCATATTTATAAAGCTTAACTGTACATGTCTTTCAATTGGTATAGAAGGAGATATGTATATGCACAAAAGGTATGCATATAATATTATAGCAGTGTATGTAGTTACCGGTATGCAACAGACACCTGTATTGTTATTAATTTCAACTTTGTAGTATGTTTTTAGTCATGCAGCTTAAAGGGCTGTCTAATCAAGAGGCCATTGCATGGGTTAGTCGTGGGATGAAGTCATCCATGAAAAGGCAAGTTGTTGAAGGGTGCAAGACAACTCCTGGGGGAGGTGTAGATATCTGCATAGGGGCAGGATATGTGGTACAAGTTCCCAGGGTTGAATCTAGCCAAATTTGAATGCTGTTGTTTTCAGATCTGGTGAAAATATCACAGAATATCCCCTATAAAATGAACCCCATTTTTCAGCCATGATTTTTTATTTTTACCTCAGTTTTATTTAGAGAGTGAATTTGGGGCTTGTTTTAAATTTCATTTGGCAGATCTCAGGTGGTGGTTGGGGAGAGGTGTGTTTGCCTGGAGTGCTGGGTAGGAATATCAAGTAGGCCTACTGGGTGTAGCTGCATGCCCAGCACCACCTACTACACAGTAGGTACAACTCTATGTACTTTTCTGCTATGCATTTTATTTTTTTTTTCTCAAGTATTTTGTCAGTTGGAATATCCTAGGGGCTGGGGATGGACAAGAGAAGTCTTGTCCTCTGGCTCCCATGACTATGAACCAATTGTCACTCCAGTTTGAAGTCATGTGTTGAGAGGGCTAGGCCAATTCATTTGGTCCCATTGTTAATGCGTTACATAGTTATATTGCAGTTCTTAAATACATATTCAATGTGCAGTATTTATGTGATTTGAAATCTCACAATATGCGTTTACAAATAGGAGGGAGATGCTGCTTGCTGGGTGAATAGATTTTCCCAGGACTTGTTTTCTAAAAAAAATTGTGGTTGTCATTTGTGCAACCATTAAACAATTTTTATTTGTCTGAGAGGGAATTTGATTGTTCGAAACATTTTTTGCAGAACTTTTAAAAAACAGTGAGTGTGTACATGTTTTATATATCGGTCTTGAAGAATGAAAAGATGAAATGTGTGAGCTGAAAAAAACACTTAAGTCTGAAATATTGTTTGATGGAAAAAAGTGAAAGAGTTGATTAGTACCTCTACAGTCTTCACACTGAGAAAAGCAAGGTGCTTTTTAATTCTTACCATCCGACAACCAACTTCTAATTTTTGGTTGACTGTATGCAGCTTTAGTTGACCTGGACAACCACAAAAATCAAGCCCTGTCTCTCCAATTCAGGCTAAGGTCCTTGCTTAAATATTTTCCTTAATTCTAATTGGTCAAATGGGAATTATGGTTCCCAAGTTATGCACCTTTTCAAATACAAACAGCCGTGAAATATTTAGTTGTGTTTGAGTCAGGTGATTATAGCAATGAAGGTACATATTTGTGCAGTATTAAATCCTAAATTGCTGTTTACATTAGCTTGTTTCAGTTAAAGAACTTATGAAAAAATTGATTGACCAAACAGGTTCTTGTTTGCACTATATTTTTTTATAACATCCTGATAAGTAATGGTATGGAAGCTGTAATCATCCCGCTTGCATGAGCCACATATGCCAGTTAGGCATTGATGACTTCAGTTTGACTGCTAACACCTTGCTTATCTATGCATGGGAGTGAGGGGTGGGAGCGCTTGCCCTCCAGATTTGGGCCAAGACAGTTGGTCCAATAGGGCAAAACATGATTAATGGTGCCATCGACCAATACACAGTATATTTGGTCAAAATTTGCTCGCTCCCTTCAAAAAATTACCTCAGTACACATATGTGTCTAGGTGCTCAGTTGCATATACATTGTCTGTTGGCCCATACAAATTACAAATTTGACATCAGTATGGGAGCTTTGCCATACTTGAGGATGGATCCAAGGGGAGGTGAATCCCCTTCCTTTGAGAGATTGCTTTTTCAAGTTGTTCCTTTTATTTTTTATCCCTATTTCGAAAACTTTTTATTGAAAAGTTTGGGAGGGGGGCATGTCTTCTCTTGTCCCCCATGGCTGTGGATCTGCTTGTCTGTGCAGTATTGTACAATTTCTCAATGTAGTAATTTTGGATTAGGGCATAGCCATAGTTGTGCCATGGGGAAGAAGTATGGGGGAGGTGGAGTATGACATGGGCCATGGGCAACCACCTCCATTGCTATATGCATATGTTGCACTGGTAATCTGTATTCTGCATTTTTGCCAGCTAGCTGAAGATGGTTTAAAGGGCCGAACCTCTCACCCCAAACAGCAGTTTTGGTATGGGGGAGGTGGAGTATGACATGGGCCATGAGAAACCACTTCCTTTGCTATATGCCTATGTTGCACTGGTAATCTGTATTCTGCATTTTTGCCAGCTAGCTGAAGATGATTAAAGGGCCAAACCTCTCACCCCAAACTACAATTTTGGTACAGGGGTACCAAAATTCTCAATTGGCTCAGCTCTTTGATTGACAGGTAATTCAAACAATGCAGAGTACCAAAGCTTATGTTATACATCATGAAGGGTACTGAGAGTGTTTTGATTGTATAAATTGAGTTTTTCTATATTCCCCTTGAAGCAATAAACTGAAATTGTATCTGGATGAGCATGAATTTCAGACAATTGTGGGAGGGGCTTAAGTAAGAAGGTTGGGAGAATTGATACTGTTTGGGGTGAGAGAACTGGGCCTTAAACTTTATTGTCTTACCTATAGATAACACTATATTTAACACATTCATGTTGGTGTGTGGTTAAACCAACATCTAACATTATTTTATTGGTTTTGAAATTTTCCAAATTCAGCACTTTCTCAAAATGTCAAATCCCGTATGAAAATTGAGAGTACTTTTAACTGTATAAAAATCTGTTTTTTTTCTCTTCACAGATCCAAATTGTTGCCATGAAGTATCCAACAACGCAGGGTGCCAGCAAGCCTGTGATAATGTAAGTACCACTTTTGTGCAATATTACGAATTGTTTCACAGGTTGAGTTCATCAAGGTCATTAAATGTATGTCACATTTCATACTTTAAACCTGTATTAAGTTGAGTGATATCTACAGCCTTACATTGTTGCAAAACTGTGTGCCAGCTGTAAATTTAAAATAAACTTGCACAGATTCCTCAAAATTGGGAAATGAGAAAAATGCAGGGCATTGTAAAGGTTATAGTGATACCAATGCTGCTTGTTGTTAGTGACATCATATGAACAAGCCTGTGGCTGCAGAAGGGGAGAAGGTGAAGCCCTCTAAAATTTTACCCCCCCCCCCCCCCCCAGAAAATTTCATGTTGCTATGACTTCATTTTTACACACCTGGTGGTCCCTTTAATTAAACATTTTTTTCCACCAGAAAGCTTTCCCCTTCCTGGAAGCTTCCCCCTACCTGGAAACCATTTTATCCCCTTTACCTGGCTATGAGCATGCATATATGAAGCTTTCCACTATTCTCCATCCCCAAAGGTCTATACACACTGACATACATCTGTTATATAACATGCAGCAATGTAACCAGTGTTTCTGTTAAGGAGGAAGGGAGGAATATGTTCCCCCTTTCCAGAAGGAGGGCAAAATCTCCACCTTTTCATCTCTATAAAAATAAATCAAAGTGTCTGGGTTTCTTATATTTGAAGAGGGCACCTTGGCAGCAATGTTCCAACTAACATAAATCAATACAGCCTTTAAAACCCTTCAGATTACACCTTAAAGGGGCCTTGAAGCAAGCTCTTTTCCCCGGAACCCACCTATAACTTTGGTCAAGAGCATCTCCAATTTGGACTTGGGGTGGGCCAGTAATAAATTCCCCCCCCCCCCCCATCTGTGCTTCTTGCAGAATTCCTGGTAACTGTTACAGTATATGTCAGAGGCAACATAATCATCTAAGAATGATCAAGAATGAAATTACATTGATGACATACTTACCCCTTGCTGCATCTGTGTTGTATATAAATCATGTACCAAGCACTACTCGAAGAAGAGGTGGAAGGATTTGTTTTGTATGTCTTAGATTATGTCCATAGTACAGTAGTATCACAGAAGAGAGTCTATCTGACAGACTCACATTGTACAAGACATAACAAAAGGGCCATTTTTAAGCCAAGAAAGGATGGTGTGGAAGGGGAGATGGGTATAAAATCTTTTTCAGGGGGCCAACTGTATATAAAGGTATAAAGTCAATTACAAACTTTATTCTTTAAGGGGAGGGCAAAATTTTGGAAGGGTGACTTCACCCCCTCACACACACACATATACCTTGGCTACAGATCTGTTAGTAAAATATACTTTCTCCTTGAGAAGTATACAAACTCATTCATAATCAAGTGTGATAACTTTAAGGAAAAATGAAAAATGAAACTGGAGGTGAAGCTGACAAGTTGTGACTTCCTGCTCGTACTGTGAAATGAATTGTCATGGCTTTGTGCCACTGGTAATGGAAAAATGTGCAATATTTGGAGAAATGTTACCCACACTGTATTAATCCATCAGATTATCTTGCAGTTGTACTGCTTGTACATTTTGGGCAGCAAAATTAGCTTTCACTTCTACAACTTCCATATTAAGCAACTTAAAGGATAAATGCAGTCGACCAAAATGTTTAGTGAAATACTAGTAAAAAGTTTTCGATATTTTATGACTGGCTCTTGATAATCATGTGACTATTTCCTCGCTAAATTGTGAAATTTTGGAGAGTAACAAAGTGGTTTATCTTGAATATATACATAAATCAACAAAGATACTTGAAAGGAAATTCAGAAGAAATCTCTATGTGGGATCCAACTGTTCATTCAAAATAATGTAAGGTTGGGATGGTCACCTTCTGTTGCCCTTTAATTGAAGGCATAGGCTGAAATCATGATAGAGCTATATCAGGCCAGTAAGGCACAGTGTATAATCTGTAGGCTGCCTCATATATGCTGCAGGTGCCTCATATATGTTGCAGTTGCCTCATCTATGCTGCAGCTGCCTCACCTTGGCTGCAGCTGCCTCATCCATGCTACAGCTACCTCATCTATGCTGCTTCTGCCTCATCTGTGCTGCAGCTGCCTCGGCTATGCTGCAGCTGCCTCATCTATGCTGCTTCTGCCTCAGCTCTGCTGCAGCTGCCTCACCCATGCTTTGACACTACACATGTTAATACCAGAATTAAACTTGACTGCTATTTTAATGTATACATACAGGAATGAATGATGGCCACAGCTGCAGCTGCTGCAGCATGGCTGACAAAGCTTGGTCATTTTGACATAGTGCCAAAATAAGTGAGGGAAGCTTATAGGGATTATCCCAAAACTTAAAATACATCAATTGTCTCCCTGTTTAAACAAAATTTTCCTCTGTACCTGTTGTAGGCTTTATGTTTTATCACAGCATCATTTACAATATTGACTTCCTGTAGCAGACTAATGTTTTATTGAAACATTCCATACCTTCATCTTGATTGAATTATATGATAGCAACAACATCAATTAGGGTGTTCTTTGTAATGTGTAAAGGTGCGGTTGTTATTAGTTGAAACGCTTCCTGTCTATTTTATGAAGGTTGAAAAACGATGTGATCATGTTGCAGGTGTGTGCATTGTAGTTGAGCTTCTCAGCATGTACTTTATCAGAAAAATGGCATGAGGGAGTTGAAGTTGAAAAAGGATAGGATGGGGGACATGAAAATGGAGGCAGTGTGCGGAAGAACCATTACCACAGGGGACAGTGTGGGACTCATGAAGAGTGGGGGGGGGGATCATGTTTGGCTGCTTGTGTAAAACAATGAAACTAGTGGTCAGTGTATTAATAGCAAAGTGTGGAAACTTTTGGTAGAAATTGTAAAGTTTGTAATACCAAAAGGGGTGGGTGATGACCCCCACCCCTTGCCAAATGATGCCAGTGGAATCCATGCATAGTGGTCATGGTTCATTTGTATGTCTGTAATTAATTCTGATACGGATTCTTGTTTGTTAGCATAGTTATTCATTCATGGGGGATGTATTGGACATGTATCATGTCTATGGGTACCCCTTGATATTACAAAGGCAGTGATAATGTGAAACAGCAGTCACTGGTCCATCTACCAAAATTATGCTAGGCTCCACATTTAATACCCAATGTTGATGGTACTGAAGGGCTCAAAATATGGGTGGGAAATTTCCCCAGTTAATATTTTCTTTGGGAGAGGGGGAGGGGGAGAGGGCAGCTCGTCTGGAGATTTCAGCAAGGCCAATAATGGCCTGACAACAGTAATATATGTCAGTATATATCTTGTTTATACTTTAAGTGAAAAGGGTGGGAATATTGTCCTGCAGACAAATATTATTCTCTCCATGCCTTGTGAACGGAGAACAGGAAACCAGCATTGCTCCTCTGTAACTCCTGTTTCCCACTTTCTAGTTCACTCGCTCGTGGGTTCAATCTACTTTCCCAGGTGCATCCAATCTTTTTTATAATTTGTCCAATCTAAATTCATGTGTTTCTTTGTAACACTAACAAGGGTGAGAGAGTCTTTTTGATGTTTAAGATTTTGAAGTCTGCAAGCAAGCACCCTTATTACCTCAAGCTAAACTGTAGCAATAATAGCTTGTATCTGAAAGAAAATTACCCCAAGACACCTGCTAAGATAAACCTTAGGTATTCCTCTTGGTATCTACCATTTGCTGGGTGTCAGAATCAATTTCCTTCCCTGCAACCATTTCCAAGTACCATGTGTTTGTCATATTTTATGGGATGAGACTGAGAGGATATCTACAGTGGGAGAACCATACATTTCCAGGTGCTGTAGTTTATTACTGTTTGACTTTGATGCAGGGAAATGACCATAGTGTATGGGGAGGGGAGGTGATGTGGGGGGGGGGGTGCTGTGTTACCCCCCCCCCAAAAAAAAAGTGGGTAAAATGTATCAAAATGTTGAGGAGCTTATGTGAAAAACATAGCAATTTGTGCTAGCAAAATTTGTCTAAAGAGGGATAGAACTTTTGGCAAATGAACTTTACCCCTGCTCATATCTGAATGGACCTATAGGGCTGTGATAACCAGGAAAAGGTCTCCCCTGGTCCATGCTCCTCACGCAATTTATAAGGGGCGGGGTGGAGAAATGCCAAGCCAATTTTTTTTGAGGTTGTGAAAAAAAAGTAAAATGGTAAAAGTAAGAAAAGAAAGTTAATAAAAAATAGGAGTCGGAATTCAAAAATAGAAAAGTGACAACTTAATTATAAGCCATTTTTTTTTTTTTTTTTTTTTTGACTGTGCATAAACATAATGGTTAATCGTTCCACCACTGTACTGTACAGTACTTCCTTCAGGCCAGTTCAATTAGAATTATAGGTCGTAATTCTTTATAGCTAGTCTAAATCATTAGCAATCTATATAAACCAGAATAATAATAAATGACTTAATATAGTGCTGCCATCATAATATATGTTCCACGGCACTTTACACAGAGAACACCTCATTTAAATAGGTATGACTTAAGCTCAGTCTTAAAACAAAGTAAACTGGGTTTACACCTTAATCCAGCTGGGAGACTGTTCCACAGAGATGGAGCAGCACCAAAAAAAGCACAGTCACCAGCTTTAGTTTTAGTAATGGGGACACAAAGCAGGTTGCATCATTCATCACACTAACCACCGTTAATTCTCTCCAAAGTTGTAAATTGCAAATTGGTGTTGCGTCATATTTTCACCCTGTAGCCTATGTGGGTACCAGTATCATTTAAACATTTTAATTGGCTTTTGTCATGTTTATCATTTCTGCATATAAATTATATCACCTGGATATTCAGACATTTATTCACTGGGAAAAAATTGATACAATATTTAGTCTATTTACATTACACTACTGTATGTCAATGTACTTTTTTGCCTGATTTTTTATTGAGAAATTATTGACCCTTAACTGTTGCACTTTTTCAAGAAGTTGCTAGTGTCTGATCATGTCCTTGAGATGTCGTTGTGTTGAAAAAAGAATTTGGGGGAATGATGCATCGGATTAATCAATGCTTGGTACCAAGGGTAGAAGCTTCATTTATAACAGGTACCTTATTTTATATTAAATGTTACTTTACTGCCTTATTCTCCTTTGGTTCAGACATAGCCATATTGGCCCATGTTTAAAGGGAAATATTGCTTAAAATTCTCCAAGGTAGTGTACAAAGAAAATAGCTCTTGTCATTCCGAAGCTATTCAGTCCTAACAATGAACCCAGCAATAGATCTTTATCTCCTCAAAATATTATGAGAAAGAAGATTTATGGAGCTTGCATCAATTGAAATTTTGAAAGTTATGGTGGACAAATTATTTTTGAGCAACAAGTAACTGAATTTCTGTCTGCGGAAAACCTTTTTCTTGAAAAGAAAGCTACAGTATTGTCTTACGTTTTATAATTTGTCAGTCTGTGTCGATAAATACAGGAAGAGGTTTTCCTGTAAAACAAATGCATTATTTCCCTTTAACTGTTGTAGTAGCAAGAATGTTGCTCAGCATTCTATTTTTATCATGGATCATAAAATTTTTGTGCGTAATGTTAAATATTTTATGAAAGGTTACAAAATGGAATGTAGGCCTACATTCGCTTTGTAAGAAATTGAGAACATTATTTGAAGCACTTTTTGAAAAACAAGTTTTAATTTAATTCCTTGATAGCCCTGTTTGGCCATTCAACTGCTATATTGGTACACGTTGATCCTTGATAAAGTCAATAAAAAATATTTTCTCAGTTAACCACTTTTTCGTTAGTACAGAAAAACATAAAAAAAAAATTGGGGGGGGGGGGGAAATATTTTTTAGCATATTGCATCTATGCCCATACAAAGTTAACAGTGTTTTTCCTTGCAATCCGCAAACACCTAAAAAAGCAGTTTTTTCTCTCTATTCTGAGACTTTTCCCTCATATCGAGCCCCAACCCCCCTCCCCCATGACATCAAAACCCTCCCCCATGACACAATTCTTGCTACGTGCCTTGTCAAGAATCAAGATTAGAATTAACCTTCTGATGAACAGGATAAGTGCTTTGTTTTGTGTTGTACTCAGAAGCATACAGTACATTCATACTTTTCAATATGCTTCTCTCCAACTTTCAAGGGAAAATGCGCTCATCCCAACTTTAATAAATGAAGGAGTCTTTATCCTTTTAACTGCTTGGTTCACCTTTAGCATTCAATATTTTAGTTTTGAAATATCACGAAAGATACAAAATTAGCAAAATTAGAGTAAAATTGTGAAGTTTAGCTGTTGTTTCAACATAAGTCTAGGACAATTGACTTTGCTCTTGAAGTAATAAATGATTGGTGTTCTGTTAAAAACAATTGCAAACAGCTCTTTTACTGTTTATCATAGTTCACTTAACTAGTTTTCTATCAGTTGGCCACTACAATTCACTGACATGAGTGACTGACCATGGTTAATTGTCACCAAATCCATATTGATTAGGCAGTAGTCCTCTCACCCCAAACAGTTATAATCCTCCTAAACTAATTACTTAGCCCCTCCCACAACTGTTTAAATTCATCCTCATTCAGACATAATGTCAGTTTATTGCTTCAGGGTGAGTATACAAGACCCCAATGAGTAATCAAAAACACTCTCAGTACAGTATAGTACAGTACAGTGCAGTGCAGTGCAGCGCAGCGCAACCCAAGGCAGTACGGTACGGTACGGTATGGTACGGTACGGTACGGTACGGTACAGTACAGTACAGTACAGTAAAGGCTGTGTAATATGAGCTGTGGTACTTTGCATTGTTCAAACAAGCTGTCAATCAAAGAACTGAGCCAATTGAGAATTTCTGTTACCCCTTCCAAAACTATAGTTTTGGGGTGAGAGGATTGACCCTTTAAAAGGAGATTTATATGATTACCAGTGATTTGAGGTAAGCTGTGGTGTGCCATCACTCTAGCATGCCTCCAAATTCAAGACCTCTGTTTAGTAGGAAACTTTATGATCAATAGCTCTTATCTTTTGTAATTTCCCTTCCCTCCCTCCATTCTTTACCTCTTTCCCATCTCCATACCTTGTGCCCCTTCTGCTGCACCTGTCCACTGCATGAAAGCAGAAGATGGTATATGTGCTAAATCTATTGTGTTTTTCCTGCATGCCATATTTTCTTGTGTTGTACGTACTGCATACAAGTTTAAAGTGAACTTGCTACTATAGGCAGCATTTTGAGTTTATTGTCAATATTTTGGAGAGGCACTGTTGTCAGGATGCCGCTGACAAGCATAAAACTCAAGTCTGAGACTGTAACTGTCTCGTAACAGTGCCAAGGTACTCTTCATGTGTTCAATGATGGTTCATGCCTAATAGAGAGTCATTAAGAAAGTCCCTGGATCGTTTGGTTCGTTCTGTCCGCATTCAGGTGCAAAATTTTATATTACTTCATAAATCAGGGTCAGGCAGTTCAAACGTGTGCATCATGCAATGAGCAGCATAAGGATGGGAATGGTGGTAAGGCTGTTTTGTGGGGTACTTGAAAATGTTTTATGGTGTAGCAAGTCTGCCTCCTAGAATCAGCCTGTTTTGTTGACGATGGATGCACTGCTCAAAGGTGACAAAACATGGGTGACAAAAGTTTCGGTCCTTTTATGTTGGTTAGATAGTACACTCCTTGAAGTGGTTCAATTATTATGCAGGCCTACATCACAGTGTAAGATGCAATGTGTAGGCACATTGTGCAAATAGGGCTGTGAACGTTTATCAAAATAACAGAATGTTTAACCTCAAAATTTTGATCGTTTAGCAATTAATCGCGATTAACTTATCACAAAAGACATTTTTTCAGTATATAGAAATTGATACAGAATGTAATGCAGAAATAATAATAGTTGTTATCTTGCATGGTAAAATCAAATAATTCTGAAACTAATTCTACAAGGTTAAGATATGCCCAGAATGTTCCATTTAACAAAAACCAAGGATCATCAGAGTATACAAATGGATTAAAAATTGTTAACAAACAGGTTTTGCAATTAATTGCTTGAAGCTTTGTACTAAACGTTTATTCCACATGTGATCATTTAGCAATTAATCGCTACACCTTCACAGTCTATGTGCAATGTGTTTAGAAACAGGTTAAAGGGGTAGAAGCATTTACCCCCAACCTTGTTTTGAAACCTTCAGATAAGTAAGTGCAAATTTCTTCTCATTTCTTTCCAAAGTAGATCTGTTATAATATTTCAGGACTTATGTTGCATTTTCAAGGTAAACCAAGCAGTTACTAAGTAAATTTATCAGTTGAGGAGGGGAAATATTTTCATGATTCCCAAGAGCCAATCATGAAACAGTATAGTATCCTGCATTTTTTGAGGTTGTGGTAGCTGCACTGTTTTCATAATAGTCATTCTGTCGAACATATGAAACAGCACTTTTAACCGTAGTACAGTATTAAACTGCAATACATTAGGCTATATTGTTAATGATAACACAGGAATTTTGCCATAATTTAAATTGCAAGAAAATGTGTGGGCACTTTCCTGTTAATATTTTCTTATCACAAATTTTCCATCTGTAAATGAAATTGGCCAAGGGATGTATAAAAGATATTGTGTAGTTTTTAAAAATATTATTATACCACAGATACTCTCTCAGCTCCCAGATCACTATCAGTTAGTAACAGCTATTTGCTGAAATTAATTCAAATTGTTTGCAATATGGAAAATGACAACATTTGTAGAAAACACAATTGGGTGTTAAAGTGAATGAAAAGAGGAGACAGTGATTTCAGCTGCCGATTTGACTGGCACATCGTGGCGCTGGCAGATATACAGTAAACAGTGACTGTCAAATCAAATACTAATCACTCTATACACATGACTGTGTTCAAACACATTGATGGGAAGATTTGCATGACAAGGGAAGGATGGCAAAAATATACATTTAGTAGTTTTAATGCTAAAGGGATAGGCCCCTGTTTGTCAGCACTGATTAAATAATTTGGATTGATATGATTTAACTCGATATTCTGTAATATTATACCAGGGAGCAGGGATTCCGCCAGAAACACAAAAAAGGGGGGGGGGAATTATTACTGCTAAACCCCAAGTCCAAAGTGATGCTGTCCTAGGCTAAAGCTATGAGTGGGTTCAGGGGGACAAAAGCTTGCTCTAAGGCCCCTGTACGCTGCAATTTGAAGGTTTTAAAGGCCATTTATTTGTGTAAGTTCAAACATTGCTGCAAAAGTGTTGTCTTTTAAAGTAAGAAACCAAGATATTGACAATTTTCTAATTTTATGGAAATGAAAAGGGGGGATATTTTACCCACCTTCTTCTTCTTTCCCCGTCTGATGGAAACCCTGGGGAGCTGCCAGCTCCCTGATTATACTGTAAATGAGTGCACAATATTTTGAGGCAATGGGAATGTGATACAGTGTACCTGTATACTGTAGCACTGGACCGCTTTGGATAAATGTGAAACATTTCAGGACTTTTGTGTTGTAAGGGGAACTAAGTGGGCAATATTTGCAGTTGGGCACAGGAAATACCTTTAGAGGTGATTGGTGATTAACTGCCAGTAAAGATAAATGACTCTTTCCTAGTTACTTAGCAGGGAAAGGCAACCCCCAATGTTCAAAACACTTGCAAAATCCTATGTGATTATTTATTTTGCTCACAAGCAGGGCTAGGAAAATTTTAATTTGGGAGTACTCTTTCCCAGGAAAAGAGCAAAATTTCCCTCAATACCCTATTATTTTCATGTAGAGAGAGGAGAAATTTCTCTCCAATGACCAAAATTAAAATTTCCCTCCAGATGTCCAGATTTTCCTTCAAGGAGCCTACCAGCTTCCCAGCTTTTTCAACATAAGGCTCGCAAGTATTTTCATTTTGTTTTTGTAAAAACGTTGAATACATTCATACATTCAATACTGAAGGAGAATCTCGGCATATCTTGCTTGAATTTAACAGCAAAAATATTGTCACATTGTTGAAAGGAGCCATTGCTAAATTCGAATGTCAGGGTACACTGAATTTGAAAAAATGACTGCAATTTCCCTTTAATTGTACTTGGATAGCTTGAAAGTAGTTTTTTTTTTTTTTAATTTTATTTAACAGCTCTACAGTTGAAAGGAATTGTTGGTTCTTACACATTCTGTATGCAACATTCAGCTTTAAAATTAACGGAATCTGTCCTCATCATTTAAATGCACTGTGTTTAATACAGTAGATATTTTGTGTGTGAATGGCAGTGGTTGGGTGGGGGAGGGGGATCAAATTGGGTTAAAGGGGTTTTCCACTTGTTGTTTAAGGGCAGCAGTGACAAAATGTTCACTTGCTAAGCTTTTCAGTTCTTTAGTAGAGAGTGCGATTGCAGGTTGGTACAGTATTAATTAGTGTCCCTATTCACTATCACACATTCATGCAGATATTTTTGATTGACATAGATAGAGGGGTGGTAGAAAAGAATTTTTTCAAAGAGGGCACTTTTTTCCTTTGTTCATAAAACCTGTAATTGGCAATCTAAATGAGGGCATTAATGAAACTTGAGATTTTCTCTAATTTAACCATGTAGGTCATTCAAGAGTGCACTCTTATTTTTTTTTTTTTTTGGGGGGGGGGGGGGTGGGGGGTGTAGATACAACTTATAGGGAAATTTTGGACAAAGTGATTCATTTTAAAATCATTCATGGGATTTATAAATACTGTTTCTCCAATTACTAGCACTTCTGGAAATTGTGAGAAGTTTAATACAAACAGACATGGATGACACATCCCATGGGCAATATGTTAGTCATTAATCAAAAATTTAGAAAAAAAAGGAAAGAATGACTCAAATCTACAGAATATTTTCAAGACAAGGAATATAAAATTGAGATGCAACTGTCAATATTTGGTTAGAAAAAAAGAAAGTACAAAGCATGTCATGTTGAAGATAAATTGCCAGGATTACTAGTTACTCTGTGAGTGATATGTTTAATATATTCATTGCATCATCATGTACAGACAAGATCAAAAAAGATGTGAATTATGCATTCAATTTTTTTTTTTTTTTTTTTGATATTGCGAAGAAGAAGAGCTATGCATTTAAATATATAGTTATCTCAAGGTCAGGACGAGATGTAGAGACAAATGATACCGCTGAGTGAGAACTTTGCCATCTTGTATTTTTTGATGATTTATTATTTAACAAAGAGAATAGGCTCATCCCATCTTGTGAACTGAAACTCCTCAGGGAAATTTTGTACCATGAATTTGAACCGGATATTAAATATGTAGACCTAAGCTGTAGGAATTGTGCAGCACCTGGTAAAGAATGAAGACAATGATTTGATGTTCTACCGCTGTCAGGTGAATGTAGGAATAAAAAGTTTGTAAGTCTTAGAAAATCTGTGTACAATTGAGTTGTAATAGATATTATAAGAATTGAATTATCCGTACAAACCATTAAAGAGGGTTGTCTGTGACCATTGTTTGAAATGAAATGCAAAAAACACTATTTTTGCACTAATAGCATTTTGTAATTACTTTTTCAGAATATTTTTTTGACTCACCCATTTACATATAAAGGACTCATTGAGTTGATATCCACGACTTAATGAAAGTGTTTAAGGGTACTACCACAAGAAACTACTAGTATGATTAGTCAAGCTCCACATCTAATATGGCAGTTATGGAAAAAGTTAAAATTTTGAATTTTGTGGTGTCCTGACTTGTAAAGGTTTTGTGCTAAATTTGAAAAAGTGTCTGGTAACAAATTTTTGAAAACTGAAATTGAACCACTAAGGACTCACTCATAAAACAGTTATATTTTTATGTAGAATATGGGGATTGTTTTAGTTTGATTATTTGTAATCAGTATGTGAAGAAAACTTTACAGGCTTGGAAAGATTTGTTGAATTTCATGGACCAAATCAAAAACTCGCTTTAAAAATATTTGATGCTCATTTATTTGAAGCTTGAGCCAGTTTAAAGGTTTCTTCCTTTGCCAAAAAATAAAAAAACAAGAAAAGAAAAAGATGGAAAAAGCTCGGAACAATTCTACTGTAATCCTATTCATAGTTCTACCCCAAAATTATTGGGACTATTATTTACCTAGATCGTTGGCTTACTTCCGTCCGCAGTTAGTACCTCTAACCGGAAGTAAAATTTTCGGTCGCAGGAATCATTTGTTTCATTGCTAAACATTTGAACTATTTTTACTTGCAGTGGAACATGTATATTAAGTGAAGTGTAAGTTTGGATAAAAATTTAAATCATGGCAACAACTCTGCATTGTAGTGTTTTGTTTGTGATCACATTGTACTCTAGATCTGGCATGGGTTGCCTGAAACTGGCAATGATACCAGGACTGATATTCTTAGATGGTTCTTTTACTCAGTGTCATACCGAAGACTTATTGGAAACCCCCTGCCATTGTGCTTGGTGCAAAGCAGAAGCAATGGAGTAGGAAAACAAGCACAACTGGAAAAAAAGGCTGTGGCTGGCTCGACTCAAGCCAATTGGTTAGAAGCTGGGTCGTAAAACTCCATCCAACCTAGCCTAAGCTTTTACTCAGTGTAAAGTGTATGCTGTAGTTATTCTGTTGGCTGCAGGTATGGTTCTACTTTTTGAAGTCCCACAATGCCGCTGTGGCCTATAAGATTTTCTTGAGATGTCAATTGAAATTAACAGGCCGTGTCCACTTTAATTTCCTATGTATGTCACTTTGGATATCATTTCAAGTGTTAAAGTTGAGTGAACAAGCAAGCATTTCCCTTACTGGTGGGGTTGTCATTATAATGACAGATAGTGACATACAAGTGTGCTTATTGACTCCTCAAAAGAGTAAAAAGCTGAAAAAAGGGTAAAAGGTAATGTAAAGATGTAAGGTATGGTAGGAAATTCTCTAGCATTTGCTGATCTCTGATCCTTCCTACCCCCTTCCCCTGAGGAGTTTTGGGTTCAACTGACTATTGTCGGTATATCCACTTCTAAAATGAGAGTAACAACAGGACAAGCAACAACTATATCAATAATGATGGAACATTCTATCTACCTAGATAAGGTTTTATGACTCTGTTTCTAACCAATTGTTTTTAAAGGCAGGCCTCAGTTACCCCAGTTTAATGTAGTGAGGAATGACTGTCCTGTTTCATGATTGGCTGTAACAATTTTTTTTCATTTCAAAATATCATAATTAATAAGGGTTGCAATATTGAAGTCATACAATATTATGAAGGATTCTTTGAAGAGAAATAAGAAAAAAAAGTGACATTCAGTTGTTGCTTCAAAATAAGTTTGGGGGGACTGCACTTGACGTTAATTAAGTCAGGCTGGCTATGGTTTTTTTCCAGTTATGTCTCAGTGGCTTGTTTTCCCTTCTCCATTGCTTATGCTGAGCACCAGCAAAATTGCAGTAGGTTCCATTTTCAAAGTTATCTAAAACATCTGTGATTAACAGTTAACTTTTCTCACATGTTAATTCTCACAAGTGCTCAACCCTTAACAAATTCATCTTGAGACCCACATCATCTTGGCAAAAGTGTACAAAATGTCTTTTACCCAAGACCATTCAAACATTTGATTCTTCACCTAATTTTCCCATGATAGTAGAATATACAGCCCACCTTGTTAATTAGTAGAACGAGACAAACCAGGGAGGGATATTAGTGTCAGATTCTGTGTCCATTTTTATTTCCTGCCTCTTAATATGATCTCTCATATCACAGGAAGTAAATTGTCACACAAGGAGCACATGGGCCACTTCCTGGGGTTTAGTCTCATCCTACAGCATTGTCCAAGCCAGCTTTCTCCTAAATATGTCTATTTTTTAAAACATCTGGATTACGAATTTAGACTATACAACTGAGAGGGAGAATCTGTCTTTTAGGAGAAGCATCACATTGAACTTGTATGCCCACAGGAAGACTTGACCTGATTGAAAGTACCTTTTGGTAACAATTAGTTTCAACTTCAAGGGATGGTTAAGTTTAGAAACACAGATAATGACTAACTGTTAGACTTGAGCAGGTAATTGATTGTTAACCTGTTGCAGCTGGGAGACATCAGGTTTTTAAGACAATAAAAGTGATGAAAAAATGACATATTCTCTAAATTGAAGAGGATTTGCATAATAAAGAATTGAAAGGAAAAAGAAAAAAAGGAAAAAAAAAAAGAAATGAAAAGCTTGCACTTGCACCCACCAATCATGGACAAGTGCCTTGCTAGTAGAGATTAATGAAGGCCTTTTGAGTGCATACATTAAAGTCCCTACCATACTCTCAGTACCAATCCACTTGTAGTACAAATAATACTAACTACACTGTTGGTACAGAGAAAAAAAAATCCAACAGTGCTTTGTTCTGGACTGTTGTGTCATACACTATGACAGGCACAAATACCAAAATGTCAAGCTACTATTTTGAACAATAGACTTTCCCTATCTAGTCCAATCGTGAAAGTATACCTGGGACTATTAACCACCAACTATACCTTCCCTATTCCCTTGTCATCTGTGTGTCTTTGCCTGTCAGAATCCATGCTGTGCTCAACTCTCTAATTGCCATGTGCCAGCAGTTATTCGGCATTTCTTTCATTGTACTAATTTCTTGAAATACCGTACTCGTGACTTGTCTCCCACCTGGTATTGGAGTAGAGATCGAAAAAAAAAAAAAATTGTAGCGAAAAAGTTGACAAAGTACAAATTTGACAAGTTTGAACTATTGTGGGTTTTTTAGAATTTTTTGTTTTGTCAGCATGTAAGTAGGCAAACTTGGGTATGCTAACTTATTGATTAAAAAACGTGGAAAACAAAATTAAAGAGAGAGTACTTTAAGGATGGGGGAGAAAAGGACAAAGAGTGACAGTTCTTGTTTTAAATTTGACAGAATGGTTTGCTAAAAAATGTAAAAGGTTGTGATAGAGCTCACATGTTTCATACTGCATGCAGTGTTTCCCATATTGTTTAAAGAAACCGCAAAAGAAACCAATCATTCATGCAGTGGATCAAGTTAACTACCCTTTCAACCTCTTTGCCATCATTCTAACTAGCTGTCCTGAAATTTTAAAAGTCATCATTTTTGAAATTTTAGCACTTAACTGGGTTCATATTGTCAAGCTTTGGCACCTTTTATATTGAGCTGTTTCTAAAGTGTTCCCTGCATGTAATAAACTTGAGACATGGGGGATTTCAAAACTTTGCCAGACATTTACTGTCTATGTAATGTGCTCTTAACCGCCACACGGTGGTGGGCAACCAACCCTCTATTGTTATGGTCGTTTTTTTTTTTCCAAACAGAGCGAGAAGGAATCTGCTAAATTTGGAGACCATTTGGAAAAAGAAGGATGTATAGCGACACATGACTACTAAATCCATTTTACTGTATACTTTATTCACTGTACTTTTTGAACTACACACTGTATCTCAGTTTCCACACATTGTTATCTGTCGTCAGAACTGCAGTGGTGTACGTGTGTCTTGGGCAAATTATAGACTGATTCGAAGTTTAACTTGAACCAACAACTATTGTACTATGCATGCCATACCAGTTGGTATTGCAATATGCACAAAATAAACAGTTGCATCTATCCAGTACATACAGTTAAAAATGGTTTTTAACAATAACCCTTTAATGTTTGATGTTTCCCTAGCTATTACTTCAACACCTGGTTTCCATTTAACAGAATTGAGCTTCTGTTTAAAGGTAATAGGCATGTGTTCACATCAATATTGGCTGTACTACCTAGTCAGGGATTTCTGTGTTTGTTGTCGCAATGTTTGTTCCAGTCAAACAGTAAGCTGAATGAAAGGATTGTCAATCATTTTAACAGTGGTGAAATTGAACTTGATGGATTGGCAGAGTCAGTAAGGATTGGTCAGAATAAAGCAATGAAGGGTTTGGTAAACTTAAAAGGGTGTAATAAAAGAGGGTTTACTCTTCTTATCCCAATCTTCAAGTAAATTTGGCAGCGCTACAGGGAGGGAGGAAAGAGGAGGCATTTCGTTTTTGCCCCCCCCCCCCCCCAGTTAGGTCACTTAGTAGTAGTTGGCTTAACAGAAAAAATCAATAATAAACCTCTCCATAGACACTTATTTTTCTCTCAGAGATGGGCTAAAATCTCAGAGCTTCCCCTCAGGAGTCCCACTTCCAGCAACAGGCCCTTTGGGTTTGATTCTGCTCTGCACCTGCAAATTTTTGACCCCCAACATTATCCCATGCCGTTAGTTTGCCCAGCTTCAGTATCAATTGATACAGCCACTTGTTTTTTTCCCAATTCTTGTACAAGCAATCTTAATATCTTATAATTATGAAAAGCAGGGTTCTATCATGGAGTTGCTATTTGGTTTGACTGTGTCTGCAAGCCAAGGAAACAGCTGTGATCATCCAGTTACAGTATTGCTAGCCTATCTTGAAAAATTTATGTAGGGCTCAAGATAGTACTGTCCTTAATTTCCTCATGCTGGCTTTGACTTTGTTAGCAGACATGTGTATAGATCCCAGGGGGACAGGGTGGAATATATACCCCTACATTTGACAAGAGGGGATGGTCCATGTAATCCCCCCCCCCCAATGATGCAGACAATAAAGAAGAACAAGAAGAAAAAAAAGACATTTGAAAAACACAGTTGGTGCTCCATGTCTATCTCTCACCTGTCATACAGTTGTTTCTGTGGCTCCTTGCTAACATTAGCGTCATGCAGAATATCTCAAACATATACATTAGTCATCTCCTTGGTCAGGTCGAATGTTTGGTTTCTGAGACATTAAAAACCCAGGATCTTCTAGGGTTTCTCCCCATCGACCCATCAGAGCATTGCCCAGGGCTGGCCTCAACCAGAGGCTGAAGTTGGGCCTCTGGACCCCACGATCATTATGGGTTTAGTCCTCTGCACTTGCTGTTCATGCTTTGTGTACACTCTTTCTGGATTTGACTTATTCAAGGCCTTGGCCCTCTCCCCAAAGTTGAAAAGAAATCTAAGCCTTTGTTAGTTGTGTTTCATAACAGTGTCAGATACAGTAGGTAGATAGGTAGGCAGTAAATTTTCTTTGAAGTTAAAATGTGGTTCAAGTGTTCACCTTACATGGTGACCCCATGTGATACGAAGGGAATACTGCGGACATATTCTACAGTCCAAAGTTACGAAGTTATGAGCAACTGTACAGTATCAATCATGTATGGAGCCATTTTGATGTAAGGGCCTACCTATACACTTGTTAAACAACTTATCTCAACTAGATTCCTTAAAATTTCTCACAAAATGCCATAAATTTTGTCTGGATTTTGAGATTGTCAAAAAATCAACTAGGTAACAGTGTCCAGTGCCCCAACCTTTTTTCATGAGGAAAATACTGACATTGAATATACAGTACATGCTCTAATCTTTTGTCTCATTAAACAAAAAATTGTTATAAAACATGTTTCTCTTCATTATTCCAGAAGGTTTGGTGGTATAAAGCTTTAGTTTCAAAGTGGGTTTACATTACGGAATTTGGGTCATGACTTGCATTTATGTCATGTGTAAATTATGTATGATTTGTAAAATTGAGTTATAAAAATAATATGCATCTGCAGATTTGATGTGAAAAATATTTGCATCGTAAAAGTTTTAACAATTAATGAGAGGTGACTACATCAAGGTATAAGCGTCATGGATGATGAGTTGTGATAATCTTTTTTTTTGGATTATCGAACACAATGGAACATAGAGATTTATGAATTTAGAATTTATGATGAAGGATGCAGACAAGTTTTAAGTTGGTGAGCATTTACAACAATAAACATATTATATCAGTAGTTATGAGATGTCTCATCTTGAATACCAGACATTCATTTTATGGCTCCATCAGAGATGCTAAATTGGGTCAATGTCACTAAAAGGCCAGATTCACCCAGTTACAAAAATAGTGGAATAAAATTTTGGTACACATCATTTTTTGTCCCTGTCCATGGCATTGTATCATGCATGTACCTATGAGAGACCTGAGTACCAAATGTTTGTAAGATACTAAAATTATATCCTAAATGTCCCCCCTTGGTGCCACCACTGGCCACCCTCACCCTAAACATTCTACCCAGATGTTCCCCTGCATTTTACTGTGCCAAAAGAATCAAGACCAAAAGTCTTTCTGAAAAATGCTTTGTGACCACTAGTTGGAAAAGTATCTATGACCAAAAAAGCCAGCAGTTTATCAAGTATAAATGTGGACTACATATCACTGTTTTTGAACACTGGGTGTTATATCTCTGAGATTATCTGAAAGATTTGGTCGAACACAGGGAGACACCCATGGCTCATGAGATTCTTTAAATACACCCCTGATGGAGTTCATGGACCCGGTATCACTGAGTCACCTTGGACAGAGGTCATTTAGTCGTGGCTAAAAAAGGATCAAAATTAGATAAGACCTGGCTTGACATTTTGTTTGTCTAATACAACCTCATATCAAGCTTAGTGTGGTTTGTTGAATGTAAAACTGTATTATCCTTGCCATTCAGATCTCAAACCTTGGGGAGTCAGGGTGCTGTAAGGGGCAATGATCAGGTCTCTAGCTAGGAGAACCAAATTTGGTGGTTTATTCCTGTAGATTTTTTTTTGTTGTTGTTGTATTGGACCTGGAAAAATGCAAAATGGCTGGAGTCAACTTGATTATCAATTCAAGGTGAATAAAATTGTTAATGATCTTGCTTAAACAGAAAATGCAGGTCCCCCAATTTGGAGCTTGTGGTACTCAGGGGCAGCACCAGGGGGGGGGCAAGGGGATGACCCCCTCTATTCCCGAAAAATGTGAAAAGAGAAGGAAAAGAAGGGAAAAACAAGAAAAGGAGTGACCCAACTCATGCATTGTCCCCTATCAAAATACCATGGAACCACTGGTGGCACTAAGGTACAGTATTCTGTCTCATGACAGGCTCAAGAATGAGAATCAGGTGACAATGTTTTTCTCATTCATTGCCAAATTTATGAGGAGTCGCTATATGGTCTACCCTGAATATGCAATACATTTATGTCCTATAAATATTCATGAGGTTAAGCTTTTGTTTTGAAATAGGTCCAGGGTGACTGCTTTTCCCCTTTAATACAACATGGCATGTAGGGTAAATGCTTTGAGAGCTGAAAGCTATCACATCAGTAACCTTCCTGGCTGCTATTCTTTACTATTTAGTCACTGGAATGCCCTCTCTGACATTTTATGCAGAGGGGAGATTTAAATCACAGTCCCTGTTAACCCTTCCCACATGTTAAAGGAATTTCAGCATTGAAGTTGTCCCTGCCTACATATCCAATGCTTTACTCCATAGTCTGTATAGTACCTGTTCCCCTGTGAAGTCCAAATATGCGGTGCACTGTTGAAAGCTTTCCTACTGAAGCAGCACATATATACACAACCTCACACAAATAAACCCATCTTTATAACAATGGACTCCTTTAGGGCATTTTGCCTCTTCTACACATAGCTGTACATTCTTTTGAACTTGGGCTAGAGTTGGTATTACTTGGACCAAATTTAAAACTGTGGAAAATTTGACCCTTTAGAGAGGGAGCTAAATATCTCTCAGGTTGACATTCTGTAGTATTTGGTAGAGTGCTTCTAAACATCCACACATGTACCAGATTATTGCAACATATGCCTTCCAGTTGTTTATGTATTTATTTGATCTGAGTAAAATAATGAGCACGAATGGCAAATTGCATTCTATGTGTTGGAATACTAGCCAATGAAAGGATTTGACCCGTGAGTCATGTTAGTTCAATTTACCTATCCTTGGTATTTAGAGTAAAGGAAAATAGTTAAATAACAAGTTAGAGGTCATGAGCATTTATTCTGCTATGTGTTTTTTTATGGTAGTATTGATCTCAGTTTAGCCATAGGCTTAGGGGGTGGTCACAAATTTCTGTCAGTGAGGGGCAGAGATATTTTATGCCCAAATTATGAATTTCAGATCAAGTTGCCCTTTGAAGAAAGCATAACTTTATTTTGCATGCCAAATGGATCGACAGTTTTGCCTGAAATTGGAGGGATGGGGGTATTGTGTTCTCCCTGATAAAAAATAGATCAAGGGGAATAAGGAATAAAAGTGGAAAGAGATAATGAAGTCATGTATCAGATATCTTTACATCCATCCATCCCCCCCCCCCCCCACTTCCCCGCCTTGTACGCCTCTGATTTTGAATATAGATAACACTAGAAAATGAATAGCAAGTTTTAGCCACCTCTAGTAACTGTTGACCACTCTTAATGCTGAATCTATCAGGGAACTTCCTGTCCAAATATCTTGAGATCAATAAAGCTGAAAGGGTTTGACCCCTTGAAAGGTCAAGAGCAGTCCCCAAAAGTATTTTGAAGCAACAGCTAAATATCACAATTTTCCTCTTATTTTGCTTTAAAGTATCTTTCTTAAAATTAGATGACTTCAGTATTGCATAGCCTATATTCAATGTAAAGCGAGTAGTTACTGCTAGTAAATTTGACATTTTAAGAGAAAAAATTTTGTCACATGACTCTCAACAGCCAATCATGAAACAGGACAGTCTACTTCACTACTTCAGGTTGAGGTGACTGCTCTTGCCCTTTAACAACTGTTTGCTCAATAGAGCAAGCGTTTTTGTACAAGTGACTAGCTGTTGCAGTTATGGAGATAAGGCACCCCTTTCTTGGGTAGCATTGCCTAAAGTGTTCTATTCAATTCTTTCAGCATAATCTGTTGCCATCCCCCCCCCCCACCTTAACTCCTGTCCGTAATAATAATCCAAATTTTGGTAGTCAAAGGAAACTATGTATGAAACTTGTTCACTGCAAGTAAAGAATGATGCAGCTCCCTCTGTTCGTTTTGTCATGCTGTTCACTTGCTAAAGGATTGCCATGTAAAAAGGGTTACATCATGTTAATATGAGATAAGTACAGGGGCTTACAGTTGTCTCTCTAAGTTGTGAGCAAATGTTTAAACTTTGCTTTTTCAGTGGAATGGTTGCAAAGTAGAGTTTCAATTTGCCAGGCTGTATTTTCTGCAAAGTTTTTGTAAAAAAAGAGTGTAACAATATAAACTGAGCTTTTTATAGTTCCGCAAACTAGTGTTGTATAGTTAACCATATACCGCCACAAAGATTTGCTAATTGTTTTAGGTAAACAGTTATGCTTCTGCATGGTTGGTTGTAAAAACAGAAGTTTTTTTTTTCTGAACCCTGCATATTTCACTTTTTTTTTTGAAAATTCAATGGTGTCCTCTATTCTTTTGCAACAGACAAAAAGAGTGGCTTGTTGACACACAGTTTTCCTGTTCGTTAAACCAAGTCATTCCGCAAGCTTATATGAATGGCTATTGTTAAATGGTGTGACAGACAGGCATAAACAGTCTCGTTTTCTTTAACACCTTCCCTTGTTTCCATGCTGCGGCTCACAAAGGGGAGCTGTATGGGGGTATTCCGCTTTTAATTATCTCATTTTAGTGTAGGGACACCCTCCATGTGCCAGTGATAAGTAGCTAGGGAAAGGAAAATGTCATCTTTGGAACCAGGTTTTCTGCTTGAGAAAATAATCTGAACAGTCGGTTTTGTAAAAAGATTTGAAGGTGTAGAATCCCTGGCCACAGTTCATTCTACATGCTAAGGCACACAAAGGATTCTGGAGGTTGCCAACCACCAGTCTTTTAAGTGTAGCCTGCTCCATGTGGGTGCTGTATGAAAATAAATTCACCTGGCACATGCAATACGTTTTTGTATTGCCAGTCTGATTTTAGGGCAAAACCAGTTGTCCCAAACTTATTTTTAAACATCAGAATCTGATACCACAAGTTTCTATCATGTCATTTGGGAGTTGCACATTGCATATTTTAAGGTAAGCTCTCCTAAATTTCATAATTCAGTGAGAAAAATATTGTCACAAGACTCTCAAAGATCATGCAGATCATGTTGGCTAAACACCTCCGTACCAACCACTAGCATAACCAAGGGGGGGGGGGGGGGGAGCCTCAAGCCAAATACCCCCCCCCCTCCAAATGAAATTTGAAGGTAGAAAAGCTAAAGGGCAAAACACATTAAGGACAAAAATTTGCTAACACCTCTTGAAATTGTGGATTAAAGTTGTATAAAAGAGATTGTAAGTGCTATTTCCTTCAATCCATCTAGCAGGTGTTTTAGCCAAGGGTTTCTCTGTGTGCTATAATAATAGTTATTAATTAGGCTTAGCCTATGTAGCACCAATCAGTTCTAAGAAGGCACTGCTCTAGGCGCTTTACAAAGAAAAGGTAAAGACATTAGGTATAAGCAGTATTGTTCAAATAAGTCTTAAGTAAACTCTTACAAAAAGAGTTTTGAGCAAGTTTGTAACTCATTTGGTATCTTATTCCATGGAGATGATGCACAGTACTGAAAACTTGTACAGCCATACGTTTTTTTAGGTGCAGTTTCTGTAGAGTTAAATAGAGAGTTTTCAAGAGGATCAAAGTTTATGAGTTGGAATATAGCAAGAGAAGCTGTGAAAGGTATAAAGGCTTAATAAGAGATAGTGCCAACCAATGGTAGTTCTGTGTGCCAACCAATGGTAGCGTTTTGCTTTGACATTGTCATCTGTGATTGCCACTTTGGCCCCCCCCCCCCCATTCCCCGAAATGAAAAAGTCTGGTTATGTTACTGGTACCAAGTTTGAAGAGTAGGTGACAGATAACTGTAGGGCTGTGAATGTGTAGCGATTAATCGCTAAATGATCGCACGTGTAATAAAAGGTTAGTACAAAGCTACAAGTGATTAATCGCAAAACCTGTTTTTGACTTATGGATTAAAAAATTTTTCTTTATCCATAAATTTGTATACTCTGATATGATCGCAGGTTTTTGTTAAATGGAACATTCTGGACATATTTGAACCTTGTAGACTTCAAAGTTTCAGAATAATTTGATTTTACCATGCAAGATAACAGCTATTATTACTTCTGCATTACATTCAGTATCAATCACTACATACTGAAATTATTATTTTTTTTCGTAATGAGATAATTGCGATTAATCGCTAAACGATCGCAAATTTTTGAGGTTAAATGTATAGCTATTTTGCTAAACGTTCACATCCCTACAGATAACTTCGAAGTGTCAATCAATCCTTTTAGATCCCTGCTTTTTCCTGATGTCTGGCACCAAAATTTACATGATTGCATTATGTATACAGTTTACCACTTATCAAGGAGGTGGACTTTACAGCAGGGAGTTTCTAGTGGCAACTCCCTGTTTACAGTATGACTCCTTCAGTGTTTTCCTCATTATCTGCCTATTTTCAGTCACTTCCCTAATTTATGTCAAAGAAACTGTCTATTAAGCGGGTGGCAATCAAAAATAGGAATTTTAAGTTACTCTTTTTTGCATTGTGGTAAACATTGCATATGTTATAGTGCTAGTTTTAGCCTGTAATCATCCTTTGGCATTGTCAGTGAAGGGTGTACACAACTAAACAGCTTCACAAGCATCCTTTCCCTGTCTTTTATCATGCACAGATAGGACCAGTTTGTTGATTTAAGTTGATTACGTAACTATAACGCATATGGAGTGTTTGTTTTAGAGGCCTAGAGCAATTAGATGTCCATTAGCAGGAAGAAGGTAGCACAAGTTAGTTCAAACTTTCACTATACAGCAAACTAGGTGGAAGGCAATTGGATGCTGGCTTCTAAATAGCTGGGGATTATGTAAGCATTGGGGGAAAGAGAGACACGACTGACAGCAATGCATACACAGAGGAATGGAATCAAGAAATAACACATTCCCTCAATATTTGCTCTGGGAGAATGGAAGGCAAGAGTGCGTGATGTTAGACAGATTAGCTCTGAACCCAAATGTGGAAGACAGTCCGACTTGTGGCACTGTTGCTATAGTATTTATCCCAAGCTGTCAGATATGTGTTGGTCATTTATTTAATGTTCTGAGTAGCACATGTTTCATACTCATGGTTGTCTCGTAGTGTTAGAAATGAGATTCTGAATGATATGGATTAGCTACTTACTTATCTTCTATTGATATACCATGGTGTAATTAATTTCTTTACTTCAAGTTTTAATTAACCTCCTAGATGTTGTTTAGGCAGCAAAGTAAGTTCAGCTTAGTCATTAGGTTTTAATGAGGTGGTCTATATAGGTTTTAATAGCTGTAATTGAGTTTAACTCTAGTACATATTGCTTTCATATCAAAGGATAAGTAAATAAATGGAGAGCAATTGGGCTTGCATGTACCACAAGGAATTGACACACACATAGTACAACATTGCACTAAAGAGTTAATATCAACTTTGAAGAATAGAACTTTGGCCTTGGGGAAGAGAGGGATGGAGACAGAAGGGGTGGAAGGTTTGGTAGGGGGGGGGGGGATAGGGTTTGAAGAGTTCAAAGGGTTCGAAGAGGGGGGGTAGGGGAAATATCACTTTCCACTTTAATTCATGATTAAAGGATAACCTTTAACACTGGTAAGATACATCCAATCTTCGTGCATGAAAAAGGGATTGTTTTATCTTGTGAAATATGTTTTGCAGCAAAGAGATAATTAATGTTTTTAATGTCAGTAGAAATAAAAACAGAAGTCTGGAGAGCAATGTGGTTTATTAATGATTACATAGTTACTAAAGATGACTCAATTTCCCTTTTAAACATTGGAGATCAGCATGTTTGAATCTCTGGGGGGAGTGGGAGAGGGCAGAAGGGAAGGGAATGGGGTATGCAGAAGGCAGGGACGGGGTGGGCAGGGGTCGCCAGGATGAAGATACAAAATAAATATAAAAGACTGATTTTGTAGCAATGTGCTTCAAATAAATATATGAAGCGAGAGAATTATGCAGCAATTTATGAAGGGAAAACATAGTTATACTGATTAAGATTAATATAGTAGACTATCCTGTTTCATAAATATCTCTTGAGAATCATGTATGTGATTAATTTACAGCAAGTGGGTCCCATAATTATCCCAGTGTAACTGCTTGGGTTTTCTTTGGGTATGTGATATTTTTTTCCTGAAATACCATGGAGATACTTAAAAGAAAAAGAACAAAATGTGAGATTTAGATTGTTGTTGGGAAGTAAATTTGGATTGACTGCTTCTTGCCCTTTATATAATAATGTGAGTCATGTGAAATTCAAAATGTTTCCTCGTAATCTGTGCAGGTAGACTTGGGAGAACTCCTTTGGGAGTGGTGTTATTGTAAGTGTCCTGTTGCTGGCTTATTTTTAGATGGGGCATAAGTTATAATCACATTCAATTTCCTGGGACTGATTGTCTCTTGTCTGGCTATTATGTATTTTACTACATGTTACACAGTCCAGAAATTTCCTGGTATGTAATCACCCTAACTGTCCACACCAGATTTTTATGAATATATACCTGCCTCTTCTCTTCAGCATTGGGATGTGAAGATAAGATAGCCTTGCTACAGGCCATCTGATTGTCATAACTTATCAAGGTCTGACTTACTGCTGGTCACTGTGGTCAGCATCATTTGCTGACCAGTGTGGTTGACACATCCCTCCTATGATCCACCCATGTTATGTCTGTCCATTGAAGCAGTGATGTATTACATTAGATGAAATGCTCTCTCCCAACTGCTCCTCCCTCCCCCCCTTCTCCTTGCTCCCCATTCCAGTATTCCATTTAAAAAGGTTGAAATGGGAAAACAATCACTGAACAAATTTTTATCTCAATTAATAACATGTATTGAGATATTGTCACACTAGCTGGTTGTTAGCCTTTTCAGCATGGTCATGTTTGGTAGGAATTAACATTCTTATCAATATCCGGTAGAGCACACCATTGTTTAATTATTTATGCAGTCAGAATTTGAACTTGATAATCTGATAGATTCATAACTTAGTTGTTTTTTTCTCTGAAAAGTGGTCAAAAAGTTGTGCAGAAGAAAAGTGGCATTTCTTCCCATTGAAATACTAACTTTTCCTATAGCAATTGTGTGAATTTAGTCTGCTGTTTTGTCTTTGGGCTTCAAGCCTCTGCTTACAAATTTACTGCTTGTCACAAGGAGGATCATACTAAAAATGTTCATGAAAATTTTCAAAAAGTAAGAAAAAATTTATATGTTCAATAGGAAGACTCAATGAAGTGTCAGAGTAACAACAGGAGCATAGCAGTGGGGAAAGGAAGAAGGTGATAATGAAAAAAAAAAGAAAAGAAAATGAAAGAAAAAGAAAAAGAAAACAGAAATTTTCCTGCCCTTTGATTTTGAAGGTCAGTTTCAACAGTTTATATTACACCACTAATTGGGATGTCTGTCCTACGTTTTTTTTTTTGCTCCTAATTTTATATCATGAATAAACCAGCAATTAGTAAGATTTCCTAAATAGGTAAAGTTGGTACAGTTTCTGTCTGCCAATCCCACGCCAGGATTTCTTTGGAGAACCCACAGCGTAGCTATCCTATCACCCAGTGTCTTTCTTATTAGGTTAAGCAAACACGTGCAACCAGTTTAACCCTCAACTGTCACTAACAGTTATGATTGGCATATTGGTAAGAAATGTAACTGAGTTGTATCTTCTGGAGAAGCTGTGGGCCTGCCAGGTTTAGTTTGTCATCCATATATTCAGTTGTCACTTTGATGCTTGCTGCAGTGGCCGTCAGATCCACTGCTCTATCAGCCTGTATATTCAGTATGTAAAATATAAACAATGGGAGAGTTGGCTTACTGCACAATTATTGGTTGTTGCTGAAAAAGATGGGCAAACTTTGCATCTGTAAGGAATGCAGGATTTTAATTTTGGGAGGGTCTCATTTGCCTAAACAGGGTTTCCACTGGGTTTTTTCTGAGAAAGTATTAACTTCATGGGATAAAATGATGCCAGCCGGAGATTCCACCAGAAATTGAAAAAGGGGGATTTATTACTGCTAAACCCAAGTCCAAACCAATGTTTTCCAAGGCTCAAGTTATTAGTGGGTTCAGGAAGACAAAAGCTTGCTTTTTAAGGTCCATTTAAGGTGAAATTTAAAGGATTTTAAAGGCCATTTATTAGGTACACTATAAGTTCAAACATTGTTGCCAAACAGTCTTCTTTTTAAACTGAGAAATCAAGATATTGACAACTTTCTAATTTTTATGGCAATGAAAAATTTGGGGGTGGGGGGACAAAGAGGGGGAGGGATTTTTCCCACCATTTTCTGGAAAGGGGGGAAGGACAAATCCCACCTTTCACGCCTCTGGCTGAAATACCGCCACCTTTGACACCAACAAGGGGGAAGACATATTACTTGTTCAATAATACCTATCTACAGTGAGCAATTTTCTGTGAGGTTGTAGCCAAACTTTTATGTGAGGTCATCACCTCTTAGCAAGTATGCCAGGGCAAACCCTGCAAAATAATTAATATCTTTATGGTTTTCCATGCTTTTGCTGGTAATCTACTCTCCCTATTTATGATCATAAAAATACATGTTTGAATATTGTAAAACAGGAAAATGTACCTTCTATTAGACAGTGTGTAACTTTTTTCTTTTTATAGTCCTGTGTTTGATGAGCAGAGTTGTTTATTACAAGCATGTTAGGTCATTAGAAGGTACATGTATGCAATAATGCACTAAGGAAGATTTGAATCACTCTAATACAGTAACATTTCATACATTTGTACAGGTCACAGATACACACTGTATAATAGCAGTTTTTTACACTAGGGCTAAAAATATGTGTGTGTATATTTCACCCCCCTCCCAAGTTTTTTGGGCAGATTTCAGATGGTACATAGGAAACAGTGTAGTAATTTCCCAGTTTACAAATATTTTCTTTGTGGGACTTCTGAATAAATTGAAAGAGGGAATCCTGCAATTGTGCACCTTTATGTGTAAACAGTAATATACACACATATTACATACGGTATCAAAATGGACCAAAACTATAGAAAAAAAGGTAAGTAATGAAGTTGAAAATTAAGACTTTTGTGTTGTAATTGCTGAAATAAATCCCCGTATAATACATTTTTTGGAGAGTATTCTAAGCAGAGATGCTGCCATAAACTCAAACAAAAGGGGCCTGGAATTTATTACTTCCAAATCCCAACTCCCAAATCCCAACTCCCAAATCCCAGATCCCAAATCCCAAATCCCAACTTGATGCTGCCCTTGTCCAAAGTTACAGGGGGGGGGGGGGAGTTTGGGGGAATGAAAGCTTACTTCAAGGTTCGTATAAGGTGCAATCTTGAGGGTTTTAAAGGCTATTTATCTATATGTATGTTCAAACATTTCTGTAAAGGTGTCCTCTTTTTAAATAGGAAACCAAAAAACTGACATGGTTTTACTTTTATGGAGATGAAAAGAGGTGGGGATAGGAGAACTTGCCTTCCTACCTCTGTAATGGAGAGGGAGGAGGAGTGCAAATCCCAGTTATCACCTTTGACAGAAACCCTGCTAAGCAGCTTCTTTAAAATGAGGAGACATTATGACCCTCGGTAATTATACATATTTGTAATTTTTCCGGAGGGGATGAGACCTTTAATAGAATGCCATGTCTGCCTTGAGAGCTTCTCGTTCACTCCTCAAGAGTAGCTAGGGATAAAATTGAAAAGTACTTGTCTGCCTAGTGGGATGGAAACTTGAAGTCCAAAAACCTTAAGGATATGTAGGGTAAATACAATAGGAAACACTAGTGTAGCTATGATATAAATTTCATGTTCAGTTTGAAATAAAATTACGTGCAAGAGGTATGATTCTTTCCATCGAGACTGTACACTTGACACAGGGTCCAGTCCTGCCAGTCTGTATAAAGAGAGTGATTTCTGAAGAAATTTGAAGTCAGTTACAAGCCTAAGGCATTTTTCAAAGGGAAATTCAGTCACCCCAACTTATCTAACTTAGAACAGCAGACTGTCCTGTTTTGTCATTGGCTCTCGAGGATCATGTGACAATATTTTTCTTCTCAGTTGTGAAATTTACTAGGACTAATTGCTTTACCTTGAATATGCAATATTGAAGTCTTAAAATATTATAAAAGATGTACTTTGAAGACAAATAAGGAGAGATTTATTTAGCTTTTGCTTCAAAATAAGTTTGAATGGACAGTTCTTACCTTTAACTTTTGTTTGCTTGGAAAATTAATACCAGCATGAGGCCCTCTTTATTTTTTTTTTTTAAAAACCTATCAAGAGATATTCGTTTCATTTTTTTTTGCAAATGTTAAAATCGCATACCTAGAAATTTGCAAAAGTGGTGGTAGAACCCTGGAAAAGGAACGTCTATTTGGGTCCTCACCTACCTCCTACCACCCTGTATATACCATTTATACCTATGCCTACTGTCTGGCAACCTTTGACACCGTGGATATCCTACCAGCAGAGGGTGTATAATACAGTATGGCTTCGTACTCCATTTTGCCTCACTCACGTTTAGTTGTGTTTTTTCTGTCTGGCGACTGTCATGTGACTTTCAAGGGCCAATCATGAAACAGGACAGTCTACTACTACAATACTTCAAGTTGAGGTATCAGCGTACGGGTCTATTTCAGCAATGGAGTAATGAAAATAATCCAAAGCCCCACAACTGGGAAAAAGTCATTGGGGCCACTAGATTAAACCAGAAGGTTATGAGTTGAATCATAAAAACTAGAGCTGTGAATGTGTAGTAGAATTGCTAAATGTTTAATCCCATAATTTTGCGATCATTTAGTGGTTAATGGTGATTAGTCAATTATGGCTGTTTTCTAGTAGTACCTTAAATACCCAGTTCTCTCACCCCAAACGGTACCAATTCTCCTAAACTTCTTACTTAAGCCCCTCCCACAATTGTCTGAAATTCAACTATTGCTTCAAAGTGAGTAAAGAAAAACTCAATTTATATGACCAAAACACTCTCAGTACTGTTCATGCTGTGTAATGTAAGCTTCGGTACTCTGCATTGTTTGTCAATCAAAGAGCAGAGCCAATCGAGAATTTTGGTACCCCCATACCAAAATTGTAGTTTGGGGTGAAAGGTTTGGCCCTTTAAAGTTGAGAATTGCCCTAAGGGTACCAGAGGCTTGTATGAACAGTAGATAGGAATTAAAGGGTCCTACTTACATTTTACATTACAAGACTTCCTTACTTGTAGCAGCAGCTGAGCCCTGGTATGCTGACAAGACAGTGGTTGGAACATGATCAAGTGAAAAAAGTAAAAGGCTTTGATAGACGGCAAATGGACGATAGAGACAGAGAAATTTGCGGATGTTGTGACATTTGTGAAAAAAAAACAGGATTTTGCTATTAATGGCTAGTATCATTTTATTAAACATTGAATCTACTTGCAATCGTTTAGCGATTAATAGCAAAACAGTCACAGCCCTAGTAAAAAACCTATCAAACTCCTACTGCATTTTGTAGTAAGGTAAGGGGATAAAATGCTCTTGAGGAGCTTAGGTTAATTCCAGAGTTGAGATCCAGAAAGGACAAGGGACTTTGGTTTTATTCCATGTCAACTTCAACAAATTATTTGGACCATTCATCTCACATATTGTAAAGAGAAAAATGCAACCTTTTGACTTGTGTCAGAGACTAGCTGCTTTTCCAATAGATACTTAGTAGCCATTGTGAGTACACAATTTTCCTCATCAGGCATCTTGTTAGTTGCAAATGGGGAGTATCTGTATTCCTCATTATTGTTACACATTGGCTACAGCTCCCCCCTGTGTCATTCAGAGACTGCAGCTCAATTTTGAAGCCAACATAGGTCTCACTTTTCTAGCAATGATATTATCTTCACCTAAACTCTTTCATCCTCTTGTATGTATTTTCCTTCCTATTTTGTCCCTCTCTCCTGACTTGTCAAACTCTTGTTTCACGCCTCATTACTCCAATGGCTTCCAGTCAACTCTTCCTATTGTGCTACACAATACTGACAAATGGCCGGCTATTGATGGCCAGCCTCTACATTCTTCGTCTCAGGGACTTTACTCAGCTAATGGAGGAGCCAGGCTTAATCCCCTTTGGATGTGAATCGCTCTTCCTTTGAAGTTGGGCCTAACTCTTATGTTTGGGTGAGCTGAATGGACAGACAGTTATCATTGACATAATTTGAGTTAACATGGCATAAAGACTGAAAGGGATTTGGAAAACAGCAGGACTTGTTGAGAGGGGCTGACATGAGAGAGTGAATTTGGATTTATTGATGGAAAGATTACTTTTCAGATCCTTCTGACAGGGACGTTGTTTGATCAGGCTCTTGATTCATTTGGAGGGAGATGTTGTTTCAACTGCCCAGGCAACTTGCATCCTTCTCTTTACCAGTCTGATAAATGATGATGCAAGCTGGATTCTCTGAAAATATCTTCCAGTTGAAGTGTGTCACAAAAGCAGTTACTGTGTACTTTTCATCTCTTCGTCATTTACCCACCCGTAAAGATGAAGGGTTGTGTAATGGTGTGTGCAAGTGTCTGGATACAGGAAATGAGACGAGTGAAATTGTGTGCGACAGTGTCTCCTGTCATGAACCTGAGTGCTTTCCAAAGAAAAGCTAGTAACTTTCCATGTGGGGAAATGTGAAATATGTAGGTCTAGATCAATTGATGATCATGAGTATATAGTGTCCTGGCTGGGTCATAATGAAGAAGATAAAAATGGAACCTACTGCCATTGTGCTGGGTGCTCAGCATAAGCAATGAAGTGGGAAAAACAACCTAGTGAGCCACAACTTGAAAATAAGACTGTGGCCAGCCAGACTTGAACCAGTTGGGCCGGAAACTGATCTGAAAAACTCCAAAACTATAGTGTTCTTAATAAAGCCATGGGTACCTGACTCAAAACAGTGGAGTGCAGTATTTCAGAATCATGCACACCAACTTGGAACATGTATCCAGACAAAAGACAGGCCTGCCAACTCTCATAGATGTGTACAAGATCACCTCCCTTGCTCCCTCCTCTATGACCCTCTTGACCCTTCAATAACCTGCACAGTTATGAAAACTGAGAGAGTGTTCCTGTCAAAGGGTTAAGGGGGATCCCCCCCACTTGAGGGTAAGATCTCTCCCCCCCCTTTTTTTCCAAACAATAACAAAATGTCAGTATCTTGGCTTCTTGTTTAAGAAGCCACCTTTGCAGCAATGTTTGAACTTTGATTGATAGACTTTAAAACTCTTCAAATCCAATCTGATAGCCTGAGGGTCTAGACCTTGAAGCAAGCTTTTGTCCCCCTCATCCCACCAATGTTTTTGGCCAAGAGCACCATCAATTTGGAATTTGGGTTTGGCTGTAATAAATCCCACCATGTACAATGCAAGACAAATTTTAAATCTACAAACTATTTAATTTTTTTATAAAGACCAACAGGTTTGAAGTTTTGGCAGTTAACAGGTCTCCCTTATATCTGTAATGTGGTATCCTTCTTTGTGGATGATTAATTGATATCAAAACACTGTTTGTTTGAATTTGATTTTAGAACCATATATAGATTATTTCAAATAATATATACTGAAGCATACTTTCCCTCCTGCCATGGACATGACACTCCCTAATTATTTCGACTGCGACAATGACCTCTTTTTTTTTTTTAAAAAAAAAGAAAAAAATGTTTGGTATGATGGGATGAACAGAGAACCAATTTCATGCATATCATCACCATCACTCACCTGTTTCTCCCCCCCTCCTTCATGTAAGCTGTCTTTAAATGTCCTAGATGGAATACTTGTCCTGAAGTTGTTGATGATCATTTTGAGTTTTATCACTTTCCTCTTCTTTCGTTCAGCCCCTTCTTCTAATAATATACTGAATTGTCATCAAGAAACTGTACCCTAGCAGGTCATAAAATGTGTTTAAAATTTCACAACTGCTGTAATCATTAATTGCTTTTCCATTAAAACAGTTGCACCTCATTATCTGCCTCCTGTTTTCTTTCTCTAGATGGCGTTGGAATCCACCTCTCTCGGAAGAAGGCAACATCTTCCCGGTCTTCGTGACAACTGTCCGTTAAGCCTGGTAAGATACCATAAATCATGAAAGATTTATTTACCAGAATGCCTCGTGGTAGCGTTCGCTTTCACGATAGACTGTAAATTGACAACATTGGGAAAGAGGCTCTAAAGGTCTTTGCTTTCTCCTTTCTTGTAAGATGTGAATAATGAAGAGTGTTGGACTACTGTACACTTGTGAAAAAAGTGTAATTTTTTAGCAATTCTAAGGTTTGCACATGCAAAATGCTTGGCACATATCCAGAGTGACCTGCTTGTTAGGTGACTTTGAAAACAAAGGTTGTGTATCAATAGTGTAGCCAAGATTCTTCTATGGGGGGGGGGGTTGGGGCAAGACATGAGGGGAAAGTCAAAGGACAGAGAGAAACAAAACACTATTTAGGTGTTTTTTGCATTTCAAGGTTGGGTCATGGGGGGTTCTAAACCCCCAAACCACCCCTGTGGCTACGCCACTGGTGTATATATTCAGCTACAAGGGGTATTAACACAGCATTACTGTCCATGGGTTGCATTCTGCGGTCTTTTGCATTGAAATCTATGTAAAAAACAAATTTGTCTTAATTTGGAAGAAATTCAATTAGAAATTTGTTCCCACCAATCCTCCAAAATATAGTTTGCCCTTTTTCAACCATTGCTCTAAGACAGTGGCATGCACAGGAATTTTCAGATTGGGGGGGGGGGGTGAAATTGGAGGAGCCAAGGAGGTCTGAGAAGGTGGGAGAGCAGGCACTGGAAAGTTTTTGCCATCAAACTGGTGAAACACAAAAAAAATGTTCCCTCCTAATGACCAATAGAAGGGGTTCAGATAGATGAAGGGGCTGGAGAAGGATTGTCAGGAATTGCCATTTTTTTATTGTCTAAACCTGGCAATTGTCATTAGACCTGTAGTCCATGATGTCACACAACATTTCCCACAAAAACAATTCTAAAGTGGGGGGGGGGGGGAAACAAATAATCAAAGTGGCCCAATATGTTTTAAGGAAATGAAATCCCCTGTTGATTTTAAGGTGGCTCAAAGAGCTCATAGCAGAAAAAGTGTAGGGTGTGAAGCCCACCTAGGCCCCCACCTAGGCCCCCACCTAGGCCCCCACCTAGGCCCCCACCTAGGCCCCCATCTAGGCCCACTATCTCTGTGGTCCCGTACAGGTGTAGCTTACTCAGTATTGGTATATCTATTCAACACATCATACATTCACCCCAAACCAGTTTTCAGCCAGCCACTAGTATAATTACCCTCAGCGTACTCTCAGTTTGCAATATCACTGGCAAGATCCCTCAAACACATAGTTTGACATGAAACAATTTAGCCAATGAGTCATCCAGTAATTTATAGACAAACAAATTTCATCAGAAGGACAAAAACATTGGTAATGGGATTGGTCATATTATATTCACTTTGAGGCGACTTGGACTGCCATTTAAATCTTGGTGTAAAGTCACATTTGTGAAACTATGCTCTGGTTCAGCGATATTGACGAATACTACATGGAATAGATGGTTGGCAATTACTGTATTAATTGTCCTAGTTCTCTTATTCACCTGTATCCATGGTTTCCACACTGCAGGGTTAATGGAAAAAAAGTCAGGAATTTTATCATAGTCTTGAAAAATCCTTGAATTTTGGGTGTGTGCATGGTTAAGGGAAAAGTGCCTCATGGTCTTGAAATTTTAAACTTATGCTATGGGTAGTTGTAGGGTGTCCAGTGTGAATCATTAACAAGTAAAAGTAGAACCAAAAAATAGAAGTCATTTTGAATGAAATTCTTTGCTCTTCAGAATTAAATATTTCCATTTCAGTCCTTAAAAAGTCTGGAAAAGTCTTAAATTTCAGTATTCAAAAGTGTGAGAACCCTGTCCAGTACAGATGGCTGCAAGCAATTAACCTCCCTACCCCCTCCCTTAAAAAGCGGATTAAGAGCAGTTGGTATTATGAATACAGCCACCCAAGGCACACAAAAGAAATGAGAATATAACCTCTTGGCTGTGGGATATTTGACTCTGGACATGTATGTGTCAAGGTTAAAATTTGTGGGGAGCTTTTCCCATTCAAGACTTTTAAAAATAGTTTAGACTTAAAGGGCCAATCATCTCACCCCAAACTACACTTCTTGTAGGGGGGTACAGAAACTCTCTATTGGTTCAGCTTTTTGATTAACTGCTAATTCAAACAATGCAGATTACCAGAGCTTATATTACACAGCATGAACTGTACTGAGAGTGATTTGGTAACACACATAGGCCTAGGGCTTTTCTATACTCACCCTGAAGCAATAAACTGAGATTGTGACTGGATAAGGGTGAATTTCAGACAAATGTGGGAGGGGCTTAAGTAAGAAGGTTAGGAGAATTGGTACTCTTTGGGGTGAGAGAACTGGGGCTTTAATGCAATTGTGCTTTGTGCCAAGTAAGCTGTGGAGTAGGGAAAGCAAGTCAGTGTGCCTCAACTGCAGAAAAGTTTATGGCAGACCGACTTAAACCAATTTTTTAAGTGCAGTACTATATCAAGCAATAATCTCCTCCCTTCTCAAAGTCACACTTTAAAATAGTATTTGTCTCTCTGAAAATATTCGGCAATGTAAACTTAATTACCATACTGCCTAATTTAACTTCAATGTCATATTAATTTGATTTCACAGATCCCTCCACCTTGTAATTCCTTTTCTTCAGACTCTGCATTATTTGCTCTTAAAAAAGTTAATTTTAGCATCTCAAATGAGAGAGAGAAAAAAATGAGCATTGAAGATGATGGTATGAAATCCATATTTGTTTAATTTAGTGCAGTTAATGGCTATCGAAAGCTACTAGCCATTCTGTTGAGTTTGTAGGTGGTCAGCCTGCCTTATCTTTGGGATCAAAAAATCTTCCGATCTGACTTCAAGGTTGATAACCAGATTGGAACTAATTGATGATATGTCCTTGGAGATCTGAGAAATTTAGAGAGATTGCGGAAATGGCATAGTTTACCCATCATCCCAATGAACTTCGTCTGCCTGGGGAGTTATTTAGCTGTACTGACTCAACTGTCTTAAGACTGGGAGGGAAGAAGTGAAAGCTTTTTGGTTGAAATAGATATCTCAAATTTCAAAGGGAATGTTTTTCTCAAGGTGGTGGTAAATAATATCAATTAAAATGTATGCCTCATATCTGTTTCAACAAATAGAAAGAGTATGTACAAACGCAAAGTAAGGTTTGAAGTGAAAACTGTGCCCTTGCACCGAGCAATAAACAGTGATAAAACCGCGAGCCCTGGAAACTTGTGTAGGGGGATGCTTCCGGCTCAAAATGTTTCAAGAGCTAACTTTGAGGAATAAATTGTTACAATCATTATTTGAAAACTTGCTCAGCAGTTAGAATTCATTTTTAGGACTTCAGTATTGCATATTCCAAGTTAACCAAGCAGGAGTTACTCCAAGTAAAATTCAAATTTGAGGAGAGAAAAATATCGCCTCATGACTCTCACGAGCCAATCATGAAACAGGGCAGTTTACTACACTACTTCAAGTTAGGGTGACTGCATTTCTGCTTTAAAGATTAAATGAGCTATGAAATAAAAAAAATGAGATTTTCATCTGAAAATAAGGGTTCATGATATGATCAAAGCTTGCCATAAAATCTTAATGATGATATCAGAGTATGAGGGTCAGTGCCCAGTGAAGTTAGTTACACACATTGACAAAGGTACTGTAGAACAATTACAGGCATGGGTCAAATGTGCTTTAAAAACCAGTTTGGTATCTTCATGAATTACTACTCTGAGGTTTCGCCGAAGGGCCCTTTGCCAGGAAGGACTTTAGAAAAAGTACTACTCCGAGGTAGTAATTTCCATGGTTTCATGGTGAGCAACAGTGAGTCCAAAAAGAAGAAGAAACAATGCAATTTGAAGACTTTTTATAGTGGAGTGGCACCTGTTGTAGGGTACAGCAGAGAAGAAACCAGCCAGCTTCCTTGGTAAGGGCTTTTCAATTCATAAAAAGGGAACTATGGCCATGTGTAATTGCTGTCCACTAGAAGTAAGAACTGGCATCTTAGGCAGCCCAGTTAGACTGTCCCTGCTGTCCTGTACTCTAGCAGGAAGGTGGAGTTCTTATTGAAGCTTACAGTATACATGCACTTTTTCAATGTTTTAGGTTAATTTAGTCTGCCAGATTTACACTGCACAGTGTGCAAGAACTGCAATTTGCAATTTCGATGTAGCAAGGTAGAGCCGCTAGTGAATACACTCATTAGAAGGGTGTGTGGGGGGGGGGGGGGAGGGTGGGGGAATCATCACAGTTTTACAGTTTGTAAAAGACACACCTTAGTATTCTAAAGGAATGTCATTGACATTGACGTGCACTTTTAAAAGGCAAAAGCAGAAGGGTGCTGTCGCATGACTCTGAGAAGCCAATCATAAAAGAAATACAACTGACTATTACATTTAACCAAATTGGGGTGACTGCATGACCTCCTTTTAAGAACTTTTTATTTTCAGAACTTGTTGCTGTATATTTTTCCTTTTTTATATTTTTGGCATTCAGATTATTTATTATACAACTATTTTCATAATACTATGAAAAGTTATATTTTTAAAACTTTTTATGATTTTCAGTTATTTTGCAGTCGGGTCATTTATCATACAACTAATTTATACAAATATCAGTAGTTATATTTTTAGAACCATATATTTCAGTTTTTTGCATTTGGACCCTTTTTGTTTAATATATCACTATGTTTCAATGTACAGTAAAAATGACATTGTTGTACTTTACAATGCTGGTATATAGTGCAATAAGTTTAATCTGACTCTTAATAAGTTGGTTGGGGCGGCATGTTAGTCATTACAACAGTTAGAGCGACCTGTCCCAGAAAACAGGGTACCACCCACTGACATTCTATCAAAAGTACGAAGCAGGGCTTTGGGAGGGCATTGTCTTCACAAACACATGCTTAAGCATAAGGCAAAATGATGTTAAGGCAAGTTTCCATTGAAAGAAATAAATTAGTTTATATTTTTAGAACTTTTACTACATATTTTTCAACTTTCAAGTTTGAATGATATTTTTTAATAAGACATCAGTATGCTTCAATGCACAGTAAAGCTGTTACAATTGTTCTCTGCAGTGTGTGCTGGTGCTGGTAGAGTACTGGTAGAGTAGAGTGATTGGACTGTTAATTAATTGGTGGGAGAGCATGTCATAGTATTTGCAACAATGAGAGCTACCTGTCTTAGTAAACAGGAAAGTCCACCTGCTGACATGCTATAAAAAGTACAAAGCAAGGCCTAAGGTGGGCAAAGTTGTCACAAATACATGAGCAGTTTACTTGGGTGGGACCTACATTACCCCTCTTTCAATGTGTGCAGTAGGCATGGGTGGGTTGAAAATACATTTACCGTAGTCGTCGCTGGGTTACAATGTCTATCCAGTAGACTTGGGCAGTTTACAATGTGCAGATGGCTCAAGCTTGTTGCAAATAAATGGGCAGTAGATTTGGGTAAGTAACAGATACATGCACAGTAGACTGGGTGGGTTACAAATACATGCTCAGTAAATTTGGGTGGGTTACAACTTATACATGTACTGTAGACTTGGCTGGCAGGGTTACAAATAGGCCTACATGTACAGTAGATGTGGGTGGTATTAACAAATGTGCAGTTTCCTTGGGTGGATTAAAAATACATGCACAGTAGACTTGGATGGATTTCAATTACATGTGCAGTAGACTTGGGTTGGTTACAAATACATAAGCAGTAGATTTCGGTGGGTTACAAATACATTTAGCAGTTGACTTGGGTGGGTGACAAATACGTAAGCAGTAGAAGTGGGTGGGTTACAAATATGTGCAATAGACTTGGATGGGTTACAAATACATTTAGCAGTAGACTTGGGTGGGTTACAAATACATATGCAGTAGAAGTGGGTTGGTTACAAATACATGTACAGTAGACTTGGGTTGGTTATAGATACATGCACAGTAGACTTGGGTGGGTTACAAATTCATGAGTATTAGAATCCTGCATTCTGGTTGGTTAAACATAACTGGTTATTCTGGAACACAAATAGAGCCAGTTGGGAAACCCTGTTATGTTGCTACAATATACATTTTTTCATGCTATGTGGCACTTGTTCTGCATTTTCCAACCTAACCTGGAAAATTAACATAAATTAACATAATTTTGTTGGGCATCATTCTGCAGTTTTTCATGGTTTGAAACATGGATTCTGACAACAAAACAGATATAATTGTCCCAACTGGGTGGTTAATATGATGATATGGAGAATCTACAAGCAACCATAGGTCATGAACACAAAAAATTGAATGTCCTTTACTGCTTAAAGAGGTAACAGATGTGATGTCATTGAAACCAGTAGCAAGTAGCAGATGCAACTAGCTTCTGAGTCTCATCAACTTTTCAGGCAGTGGGTACCTGACTCTGAAAGCACTGGAGTCACCAAAGTTTAATGGGCGAATATAAAGGTCAAATCAATGTCAAAACAAGTTGGCGTTGAAAGGAATTTCAAGCTAGTTTTTTTTTTTTTTTTTTCATTACTTTCATCATTGATTACTTTCATCATTGATTCATTTGGTAGTGTTATGGTTGTAATACATTTAATAAAATATTTATGGAAAATTTACTTCGCCTCCCAGAACATGTAGGTTTAGTAAAATATGTTGTATTTGAATCTTTATTTCCTCTCATTAACCTAAATTGCTCCATAATTTCCCATAGTTACCATACGGCAAAAGTGAAGCAGTTTATATAGCAAAATATGAGTTTTTAAAGGGCAAGAGCAGGCACCTCAACCTTAAAGCAGTGTCAGTAGACTGTCTTGTTTCATAATTGTCTGTCTAGAGTCATGACAACATTTTTTTCTCTTCAAATGTGAAATTTACTAAAATTAACTGCTTGTTTTGCATTGAATATGCAATAGTAAAGTTACAAAATATCATGAAAGATACTTTGAAGAGAAATAAGAAGAAAATTGTGATATTTAGCTGTTGCTTCAAATTAGTTTGGGTGACTGTTCTTGACCTTTTAAGATTGTGTGACACGAAAATAACAATGTTAAATATTCAAGGTAAAAACATTAAAAACCATGAAAAAAGCTGCATTTTCCATCACAATCCGTCAAAAATGACCATTTTACAGGCAATTTGTGATTTCCACTTAATCATTAATAAACATGAGCTCTATATGCAAATCTTGTGATGTCATGAGAGAAATGCATTATGTAACTAATGTTATCCTTTGTTCTTTCAATCTTCATTTCAAGGACAGTTGTGGCATTAGTTTGTCCTGAGGGTTTTATTTTGGAACTTCAAATTGTGTCCTTGAAAATCATCAGTATCAATAACCAAACCACAAACTATCTGATGAGTTATTAAGAGATGATTAATATAGGGTTAACAAAAGAAATGTCAACTCTGTGCAACACTCCATGTCATTTTTGCAAAGCAACAAGTTGTTTCAGAAACATTCAAACCTTGAAGCTATGTATATCATGAGAACACTGAAAGATTTTGACATAATTCAAAGGGATTTTTGCTGAGGGAAGTTAACTCTGGAACAATAAGTAAAGTCCAGGCATTTTGCTGACATGTCACACTACCTTTAAAGTTTTCTGACATTGTGGATGGCCATATTAGATATTTTTGCAACAGTTGTGTACCACATATGTTTATAAATTCAAAAATTGCTAAGTTACAAAATTTTGAAAACAGAATTGGATCATTACTTTCTTATGCAGGAAACAATTATTTGCTTATAGAATGTAGAGGTTGTCTGTAAAGTTTGACCATGTAGTCATTAATATGTAAAGGGAACTTGACAAGTCTACGGAAAAAAATTGGTGAGTCTAATTCACTCCTGCCTTTCCAATTTCCCAAGTTAGGCCTACATGCTATTTCTTATGTGAAGACTCATTGGCACAGAGGGCACCCTTTCCTGACCTGGAGGTACCTGTTACAATTGCATCAATTACATGAACCAGCTCAATGTACCCCTTTAAAAATTTCAGGAAAGATGTCATCTCTGTGACTGTCATGGCATCCAGCTGTTATACAGTATCAGATCTGTATGTGACATCATAGAAATGTTGCAAATTTTAAAACTAAAAGGGTTAATATCTGTGTCACACCGTCTGAATTAAAGAATCCATGGATCTCTCATGCTGAGGTGCACTGTTACAATTTGCCCATCTTGGACCTCAAAATTTAATTGCCAAGATGGACCTAAAAATTTAATTGGAAAGCTCATTTAATTGCATTTTTCCTCATTCATGTTATTTGATTTCTCCAAAATATTGAATGAAAATGGGATGTATTGTAACAAAAGAGGCCTTCCTCAACATTTTTGAAAAACTTTAATTAGCAGCAGCACTTTAAATGGAGCCTTGGAAAAGTGCACAGTGTTGGAAACCTGAATGGGTGATTGATTTTTTTCTGAACGCCCTAACAAGTGTGACAGCACAAGGTGGTCGTTCTACTTACATAATTAATGATTGCCTGTATTAATGCATTATGAAGTGAACAGCACTTTATGAACTGCTCTATACTGGCAACAAAGCTGGGAAAATGACAATTTCCTCTGAGGGGTGTTTTCCTTGGGCTGGCATGGTGTGCCTTACACTTGAAGAAATGGTGCAAAATGCACGAATCTTAGCTTTTAGCGGAAGTTGAATTTTAAGATGGATTAATAGTTCCATTTACTGGTTGTTAAGGGTGTTATGCACTTAAGAAAGACTAAGCAATTGGCTAAATTTACATGGAAATAGACAGCCAAAGGGGAGGGAGGACGTGTTATCTGGTGATTTTTTTTTTTTCGTGGAAAACACTTTGAAATTATGACTTGTTTTTTTCAGTCATTCCATGTTTTTCATCTGATTATGGGACATACCCATTATTGCTACAGCCTTTAGTCATAGGCAATGGGACATTTCTGTGGGCTGTGCCATGCAGGTATAACCTGTATTAATGGAGCAAACTTGGCTTAGTTTTTTCAACAATTTTTTAAAGAAATGGCCTTTTCCCACTTTAACTCTTTAACTGCTCTGGAAAATTGCAACTCCCTGGCTGGTATGCCAATGACTTTCACTGTGTTACATAAATCAACTGCTTTTAACGTTTAAGCATTTATGTAAGTAGTGATGATGATATACACCAGTTGGTAAACTTAATTGCTCCAAAAGTGGGTCAGCAGAAGAAAACGCTAATAAAGAGATAAACTTCCATATTACGCATCATAGAACGAGAAACAGATGGTAAAGGAGTTCATCCTAGTGTACTGCTTCTTCAAACAATGCACTTTGCAGTTGTAAGACACCCTCTCTGACCCCTGGAAAAGGTCATTCAATGTTAGTCAGGAGCATCAGACATTTTTATGCATTGACACATGCACCCCCCTCCCCAAGCATGCAATTGATGCAATTTTTCGTAGACATTGATGCATGTTGAATCTTCTTCAACAAATGCACTTTTCAGTTGTATAAGACACTCTTTCTGACCCCTAGAAAAGGTCGCTCAGTGTTAGTTAGGTGCGTCTGACATTTTTATGCATTGTCACATATGCAACCCCCTCCCCTATCATGCAATTAAAGCAAATATTTCATAGACATTGATGTATGTTTCCATTAAAAGCCATTAGATTGCTTCAACCCAACATTTATTGAACTTTGACCCTTTGACATGCCCTTGTGTGAAAGTTGGATAGATATGTTTCACATATGTGACTCACCACTGACTACGGTCAGAGGGTGTGCCTAGAAGTTGAAAAAGTGCATAATCAAATGACTATGTATGAATAGAGATTTAAACAGTATTTCACACTTATGACCTTCTCACCACAGCCGGTGGGGGAGGGGGTGGGAGGGGAGAGCATGTGCTTTGCAATTGATGAGTGCATGAAACCAAATGACTATGTATAAACTTTGACTTGAATTCTGAAAAACAAAGAAAACAAAAAAAGCTATGTTTGCTGAAAAAATCCCAAATGCAAAAAGTCAAAATGTCTCTACACACAGATTTATAATTTAGATTTGAGTTTTGTCCCAAAGTTATTGGAAATGAGTGGTTTTAATATTATTAAGGAAATTTGCCTCAAACCTTTTGGGAATTAGTTGTTTTTGTTAGATTCATCATGAAGAGACATTAATGGTTTATAAATAAAATGTATGTTCACCACAAAAGAAGAGACTGAAATGCAGTAGGCCTAATGGATAGTACATTCAACTTGTTTAATTACAAGGGAGATATTCTTTGTTTTCCCTTGTGTATATGGTCTTGTGCCTCTCTGCATATGTGGCTAGCATAGAACCAATATACATGGTGCAAGGATAGTCCTTGTCAATAAAGATAGCTTTCTGAAGTATTGATTTTCTCAAGTGACATAAGTCAAATTGGTCAGGCGGGACAATTCTCTAATATAGATGCAAGAAAAAGAAGAATTTAGCAGACTGATGCCTTGACAAAGATACTAATAATGGTTCTAGATTTAATAAGGGATTGGGACACTATGAGCAGCCTCTTTATTACTTCTCAGGATTGGACTACTTGTAAAATCCATACTATTAGAGTGCCATTATAAAACGAGAATAGTGGAAATAACATTGCATCAAAGCGTTCGTAAACAGGTGTCACTTGTCCAATCAATATGAAATAGTAAAAGATACATTACGTTGTTGTTAATTACTCTTTTTAATAATGTGCCATAGATAAGTGAAACACTTTATAAATTATAAGCAGGGCTCAATAAAACCAGGGAGTTGCTAGAGAAGAAGAAACAACGTTCTATAGTCTCTTTGAGACAATGTTCGTTTCCGACAATAATCTTTCTTTTATCCGCCAAATTCTTATCTCAATACTGCGATAAACAAAGATTAGTGAAGCATTATTGAAATTCCAATGAAGAGATGTATCCCTTACACTCTACTCGTTAACATTTTGTTGCCAGCCGTCATGGAAAATTGTGAAATTTACGTCATTTGACGCTATCCGAGATGCGACCTATTGTTTCATTTAAAGACAGCAATAATTTCTCTTCAAATTACTTTAATTTTTTTGTTTCTTAATGATGGCAAAATTGTTTAAATCTGAGGTAAAGGTGTAGACTTGAACAATGCTTCCATCTAATGATGAAAGGGGAGCAATTGAAGCACCTAGTTGAACCGTTTGTTTCCAGTCATTCTATAGAAATTGTTATTATAAGCTTTGCCATTGGCGGAAACAAACCTCTACAATGCTATTGTTTAGGGATTACTCGAAGGAGAATGAAAGAAATGATCATTAAAAGGACTTAGTCACAAGGGATTTTACAATAGAAACAAAGGGACCTGTCAATCAAATAGTGGCGCCTCAAAAGATATAATCTGTTTCAAGTACATATTGTCTGGAAAAATTTGTTCGTTGTATCTCCTTCTGTAGCAACTCCCTGATAAAACTGATATCAGGTCCCAGGCCACTGCATTTTACGTCGGGATGGTTGCAGTGCCATATAACTGGTGATTCAGGCTGTAAAATTGCAGTAATCAAAAAATTTTGGAAGTCACTGTGAATGGGACTCAAAATTAACCCTGTGCAAATATTTCTTAATTAAGTGTATTTTCAGAATTAATGCACCCCAATGAGCAAGTTTCAAACATTTTTCGGACATCATTTTTGTTAAAAAACAACAAGGTCCAGTGCCATGGTAAGCCTTAAGCATTCAGAAATTGTGCACTGCCCATTGGGCTGTGTGTGAGTTCCATGGAATCAGAGTCCAGTCCTGTTAAATAAATGGCTTGTTTCAAGGCCCTAGGTGCTCGGAAATGGAGAATATCGTTGATATCAAAGTATCAACCATCCTATAGTACAGAAGTTACCTTTGACATCTTCCCTGTGTTATCTTTCAGTAACCTTCAATATGTGCAAGTTGCAAAGGTATAGTGATGTCTCAGTTTGGACCGAGATTGAGTTTAGATGTCTTTCAAGTAGCTAAGGTCACATTCAATACATTCAATGTCACCTGTGTAGCAGGGTTTCACTCAAATATTGGCCTGTCAACTCTACTACTAATTTAAAAAATCCATCTTTATCAATTTCTGTCTACATCTTTCCTTACTACCTCCTTTTTACATGTGATCCCTACTTACCCAAAGTCCCTGGCAAGCTTCTGAACACTTAGTCTCACGTGAGTCCAGGGGTGGAAAAATATTTATTTCCCAGGAAGGGAGTGAAATTATTTCCCTGGAAGGGAGTTAAGTTTCCGACAATCCCTCCATGTTTTTATGTACAAAAATGGGAAATTTCCCTCCAGATGGCAAAATTTCCCCAGAAGGAGCATCCAGCTTCCCAACTTTGTCCATCCATGCTGGTGACATTCGATGTTACCTTGTGTTTTCAAGAAGGCAAAACCGCAGGTTAACCCCGTGTTTTCCAGTCTGTTTTCTCACTTACCCTGTGTTTCATTGATTTGGTAGTGCTACCATAGAAATGAGGTGAAATATTTCACAAACCAATTACTGTAAAATGTTAGAAAGTACCTGTTATCAGTGCAATAAACACCTGTGACCTTGCTTGAAACAAACATGGTGTTTGAAATGGCATAACCCTGCGATCTGAAGTGGATCGAAATTTAAACACCAACCCAGCATTAACCCACGTTACTCAAGCACGTGGTAATATGGTGTTACCTCAAGCACAGGGCATGTGAGACCACAGTGTAATAGCAAAGTGGAACCACGTGACCTCCAACAGAGGTTGCCAGATAACATCCAAAGGACAGACAAAATGGTATGAAAGTTCATTTATATGATGCTTCTGTGGACCAAAAAGTGAATTGGGTGCTGAATTGTGGAAATATCGACAATGTGACTGTACAACAAAAGAGACATGAATTAACTTGCTGTAGTATTCCTTATCCCTTTGAAGGACAAGAGGAGTCACCCTGAATTTATTTTCAACCAGCATCGAAATCTCACAATTTTCTTCTTATTTCTCGTCAAGGTATCATTTATAAAATTTTATGACTTCAATTTTGCACATATTCAAGGTAAACAAGTATCCCATTATAGTTCACAGTTGAGAAGAAAAATAGTGTCACATGATTCTGAAAGAGCCAATCATGAAACAGTTCAATGTACTGAAGTAATTCAAGTTGGGAAGAGTGTATTTCCCATTTGAAGTCAGGCTGTAGGTTAGTATTTAAAAATTGGGGGGGGGGGAGGGGCTGATGGAAGTTTGGGGGGCATAGTGTCACATGATCCTGAAAGAGCCAATCATGATGCAGGACAATGTACTGAACTAATTCAAGTTGGAAAGGACTGCATTTCCCCTTTTTTAAATCAGGTCATAGGTTGAAATTTAAAAATTTGGGGGGGGGTGGAGGCTGATGGAAGTTTGGGGGGGGCCCTTTCCCCCAGGCCTCCCATGGCTATGCCACTACCTTTTCATTGGTTACTCAAAGTGGAATACTATTGAGTCATGCAGACGTACTTACCTTTGCAAAATTAGTGCAGGATCATGCATTTAAGTGTTGGAGTAAGCTATGGTTTATAAGCTTAACTAAGGAGAAAATATGTGTTTGTTTTGCACTGTTTTCAGGAACATAGTACAAAGCCATCACTTGTCTTCATTTTGGACGTTAGAGTTTGTTGTTGCTAGGGTAGATCATTGTTAAGAGGGACAAGTCGTGAAGTGTATTGTTGGACACTAAATTAAACAAAAATATATTGCAATGTTTGGTTGTTTGATCCTTTTTGAAAAAAGATTGAGACTTTCATTGGGTATTTCTATAACTTTTGGTTGCATAAATGTTAAATTTCCCTGCGAAGATGCGTCCACCTGGGCTGTCAGAAATATATATGTGTACCTTAGCTTTGTGTCACTTAGTAGTTGTGCATTACTTGGTAGCAGGGCATAGTCAAATATTGTCATGTTTTTTACATAGTGACTATTAAACATTTATACATTAGTACTTCTGTCAAAAATTTTGTTTAAAATTATAATGTAACTTCTCTTCTGCCATGGTAAAATTGTAGGATATTTTTGTTAAGAATTGTGAGGTAATGTTAGCCAAGATACAGTTTTTACTCCCTATTATTTAAGTGGAAGAAATTGTACCTTCTAAAAGGTCACATATTGGTCTGCCTTATGATTGCAGTTACGTAACAGAAACAAAATGCATACGTTTGGGTCAGTTAGTGGTTGTGACATTATTTGATAAAGAGGGCAAAACCAATATTGCTATGTTTCGTACATAGTAGCTGACATTTTTGCACCAATACTTCTACAGACGTTTTGTTTAAAAACATTTTTTCAAGGCTTCCATTTGTAAACTTATACTTCCATTTGTAAACTTAAGGGATACTTTTGCTACAAATTCTTAAATACTTTTTAGTCAAGATACAGTTTTTAACTTCCTATAATTTAAGTAGAAAACACTGAACCACTTAAAAGGTCACGCATCCGGTCAGTCTTTCGACTGTGGTTATGTGAAAAACAACTGCCCTGATCATTCCACTTACATCACCTGTGCTACGACTAAAGCAGACAGGATCAACAATTTCAATTGTCTCAACTTTAATCTCCTAATTTTTGGGAAACTTTTCTTACTTAGGTTTCGATTTTGCCTGTTTTTAATATTTATACATGGCTTTAATATGAAGTATACATTTATGAAACTTGCCCTCGGTTGATTATTTTTTCTCTTTATTTCCACAGAATACCTTTTGGCGTTGTGTCAACAATTCTGCACCAGGTACAGTAACATATTTTATTTGCATTAAATGTAATTGCATATTTTATTAATCACCTTATTTCAGAACTTTCTGTAGCCCCTCAAAATTTATAACAAAATTTGAGAGAGTACATTATGTGCAATGTGCCATTTTAATTCAAGTTGAATACATTTATTATTCCATTTTCACAGTGTATTCTATATCATGCCCCAAGAATGTCCTATGAAGGTGGAAGTTGGACTGTTAGGATTCATTTATCATGCTGTTTAATATATATATGTTTGAATTTTTGACTTAAGGTACACTTAAATGTAACCCTGCCCATTTCATGCTGCTAGAATTGAATAGGACATTTTAGCCAATGTAACCTGAGAAAAAGACTTTTTCCAGGGTGAAGCTCATTTCCATAATTGCATCAGTTAATCCCTTTTAGAAACAAACTTACTCTATTGACCAATCAGTCTTTTGATCTAAAGACACCTGAACAGTACGCTCTCTGATAGATTCTGGATTAAGAGTGGTCAACTAGAGATGTCTAAAACTTGCTATTCATTTCTAGTGTCATGCAATTTTGCCACAACAGGGTTGCTGTTATTTGTTCATTGGTCAGTTTAGCCACAAAAGTACAATCTTTTGAGGTCCTTTAGACTTGTTACAGTCACACCTTGGCTCACATGTGGTTGGTGTTTTGCGTTGATAACCTCACACTTCAGCTTTACCGACACCTAACTAATTTCATAGTAAATTTAAAATTTTTTCAGTTGGTAAGTCAAGATGCACAACACACTTCAAGGTTACACTGTATCCTTTAAAGATTTGTTTCGTTTCATCCTTTGGATCACACTTCATTTTCTTTTTAGTTCTTGTTTGTGGTGTGAAATATATGATACCCACAAAATCAAACAATGGAAAGAACACCTGGGAAAGGGGAGTGAAGTTGCAAAGGATATCACACTTTTGAGGTGGCAGATTCAATAATAGATGCGTTTATGCACTGCCGCTGTTTAATCACTAGAAATAGTGCCCTCTGTGGCCATTGTGCCCTAGTCCTGTTTTTCCCTCTAATTTCACATTAAAAGCCTGTTCCTATCACACCAAACAGTTCCAATTTTCCTAACTTATTTACCCAGGCCCCTCTCACTACTCTCTTAAAGTTCATCCTCACCCAGACACACCCAGAGTTATTGGTTCAGATTAGTATACAAGACCCCAATGTGTTATCATTCTCTCAGTGCACAGTATGTGCATGTTGTGTATTATATGAGCTACAGTACTCTGCATTTTTAACTTTATGTCAATCAGAGTTGTGCCAATCAAGAATTTCTGTGGACTGTATGAAAATTGTATGTCTGTTTCGCACAGGTCTCACCTACCTCCTGTCACCCTTTGTGTACCATTTATACCTATACCTACTGTCTGGCAAATCGTAACTGGTTACCCTATCAGCAGGTGCATCCTACACCCTATAACTTCCTTCTCCGTTTTGCCCAGGTGCTCCCTTCTAAATGTGTGTGTCTGTCTGGCAACTATTTTGGATTTGTATTGGAATTTTTCCTACCCTAGTTTGAATCCCTTGTAGATATAACTTTTTGTAACTTTTCACAAGTCCTTCAGTTTCTGTGGACTATGCTACGAAAGTTGCAGTTTGGGGTGAAAGTTGGCTGCCTTTAATCCATGTGAATTATGCAAGCTGTGCAATGAACCTGTAAATATTAAGTTAAACAGCCTAAAATGGCCCATTGAGTTGGTTCATGAAATTTAACAAATTTTCCAAACCTGTTAAGTTTTCTTCACATACCAATGACAAATGGTCAACTTAGACAATACCTACATACAAATAACTGTCTTATGAGTGAGTAATTAACGGTACAAGGCCGTTTTCAAAAATTTGTGACCAGACACTTTTTCAAATTATGTACAAAACCGTTACAAGTCAGGACACTAGAAAATTCAAAATTTAATGTTTTCTGTGACTTTTGGACTTGAAACTGGACTTGTTATGCTAACTTGAAGCATTGTTATGTGGTAGTGACCCTTTTTAGACTCTCATTACTTAATTGATATCAACTCAATGAGCCTCTTTAATATAGACCCTTTTCTAAATAGCAGTTGCAAAGGATTGTGGGATAAAGGGTTGTTGTTTTTGTCAAGACTGCATGTTTGGTCTAACCGTAGAGCATCCGCCTCTCATGTGGAAGGCCTGGGTTCTATTTCCAGGTCAAGTCATACCAAAGACTCTGAAAATGGAACCTACTGCCTATGTGTGTGATGCTCTCTGCATAAGCAATGGAGTAGGGAAAACAAGCCAGTGAGCCACAACTTGAAAAAAAGGCTGGAAACTGGGCCGCTAAACTCCATCTTGGTAACTAACTAACTTGTTAATGGCATTTTACTACGACAAAAACTACGCACACCAACGTATTGTCCCACAATTCTTTGAAGTAGCTGTTTGAACTTCTCTGGATAGGAACCAACATGACCCAACAATGGTACAATATCTATACAGCTTCTAGTGTTGGCATCTCTCATATCAACCTGAAACCCATGGTCGTTTGGGACTCTCTCTGTCAAGGGGGTGTGACCTTTTGCCGTCCTACAGATCCCACTCAAGGGCATCATCTCTACCCAATTGAGGCATCGAAGTCTGCCCGATTCAGCAAAGTTTTGGTTGGCGGCACTGGTGCACTCCCCTCTCGGCATTCCCCTTCCATCCTGTACAACCATGCTGAAACAGCATCTGGTCATATCCCACAATGATAGACCAATGTTACAGGATTGCCTATTGGAGTATGGCTACAGTATGTGTTTATTATGTTTAACAGTACTGTGAACTTTTATGACAATGATCTCAGCTGAAATGAGGGCAAAGTGGTGCTAACGTCTCTCACTGAATAAAATATTTTTTAATATGAATGAATGGCCAATGTGTTGCGCTGTAAGGTTTTTCTTATTGCACAACAATGGATATCCTCTTATGCTGTATACATTGCACTGTGTGATATTATATTCAATCCAATCTTGCTAATCTAATTTCTCCGCCTCTGCCCTAGAACGTGCAGACATTTCCAATTTTTCAAGGATACGTAGCAATAACATATTAAATTATATTCTGTAAAATTAAGTAGAGTGTAATGAAAGCTTATTGAGGCAGAAAATCACAGACAAAATGACAATATAATGAATTGTAGAAAACAAGTGGTGTGTGTGACTGATATTGTCTCCAAAGTAATTGAGAAGTCTATAGAAATGATCTCAAAAACAGCTTTTAAAAACACAGAAGGCGTGAATAATTGGATCATGCATATTCATAAAGCTTCTGGATACTTTTGTTCTTTGTGTGCTATAGACTTTTCGACTGGCACAGCAGGAGTTTATTCATATTTCTTAGACATGTAATGAAACGAGATTGACAAGGCCTTTCAAGAACTGAATGGCCCAACTTAATATAGTGCTGTCCATTCATGAAATCAATGGAAAGCTAATAGGCTATGTTTTTCAGTGTTGACATATCCAAAACACATCTAACCACAGGATGCACTGTACAGTTAACTGTCCACAGTCTTTATCCTCACTGTATATTAGTATAGATCATGCCATATATAGGTCAACCAGTGAAGGATTTTACAGACATTCCAGTGTCTTAGACCACCAGAATTTGTGTGGAAGTAAAAATATTTTAAAATTTGTGCAAAAGGTTGCCCTGTGAACAACAAAAACTTAAAGTACATTGAATGTAATTTCCATGAATTAACATGCTGTGACGTCACTTCTTGAAAAAGCAACATAGACACCGCAGTAGATCAAAGGCGGTGTGGGGTGTAACCAATATCTGAGTTTGTTAAATGATCTATGGCCTCAAATGAGCTATGCTTTCATTGTGTTCACACTGCATGAAAAGCAATTAACACATGCTTGACTGACCTGTTAGCTAACCCCAAATGTTACATAACTTTTTGTGTATTGAAACAAGTCTTTTACTGTCAATCAATAAATTAGATATGAAACTAGACTCAATCAACTCTGCATGTAGTGGTCTTCTTTCCCTCCCTGAAGCGATAAGAGTTAATCAGGCAGAAATGAAGGATGTAACAAAAAGTAAGAGGGAACATTTCATCATGAGGAATAAGGATAAAGTCAATTAACTATTATTCCCTGCAGGTTTTCACTTAAAAGGGCCAATCCTTTCATTCCAAAGCACAATTCTTTTAGGGGTTTACAAAAATTCTCAATTGGGTCAGATCTTTGACTATATTAGGTTTGATTTTTTTTATTTCCCCCAATTTTGTTTTTAAAAAGTAATACAAATTTCAAGTAGGGGGTGAAAGACCCTAATATACTGTATGCATTGGTGGGATAAATTTTAATTGGGAGTCAGTAAAAATCTTAACCTATATTGCCTAGGTTTAAGGGGAGGGAGGGGGGCAGAGATATCTCCATCCTTTCTTGCTCAGAAGGTTATCCACATTAACACTGATAGTGGAAGCAACATGCCCTTATAGGTTCTTTCAAATTGCTGATACCATGAACTCTAACTACATGGCAATGAAAATTTCAGGAAGGGGTATTTTAATTTGCTCATGATTATTGGGGGGGGGGGAAGTTTGCTCATGGTTATTGGGGGGGGGGGGGAACAGCAATTCCCAGATCTCCCTACCTTATTAAATTAGCTTATTCTTGTGCACAGTGACTGTGTTGACATTATGCTAGCACAACGGTAGTGTAAAAGTTGTTGGTAAAATTAACTCTAACTATGATATACTGTCCAGAAATGATAAATTAAGTTGCTCATTTTTATTGCTGTGGGGGGGGGGGGATGCAGCACCCCACTCTAGCTCTCCCTACTCATTTGCGTAGATCCCTGCACAGTGAGAATAAGTTCCCTCGAAAAACGAAAGAGTGCAATTCACTCCGCAAAAATGTGCTCAAGGACCTTTCCTAGTAAGATTGAAATTTCACCCAGAGTGGAATGAAAATTCACTCCCCAAAAAGAGGATATTTTTTCCTACTTGTGTGAAGTATCACTCTTCTTGGATTGAATTTACACTCCACTCTGTGTGAAATCCTTTTTACTAGGGGTGGCGATTTAGCAGCCCTTGAAGACACTCATTTTAGAGTGAGTAGTACCTCATTAAGAGTTTGATACATGAAACCCTTGCAAAATGGTTTCAGTTTAGTAGCTCTAAGCATTCACTTACTTCCTTGTGCCGAAGTATTTGCTGGTTAAGACATAGCAGTTTTCTGGGACTGACTTTCATGCTTTTGTGACCAGATTTGACAGAATCCAGTTTGTCTTGATCTTTACAGTATGTTATCAGAGAACCTGCTGCCCTAAATCTCAGTACATGCTGAAACAGTCACTGAATTTACCACCAAAAGAAATCCTCTTGTGGCAGTTAAAACTGTCAGTAAAACATAAAACCAATTCGCAAATGGCACCCATAGCAACTCCCTGTGGGTGGTTACAGAATTTTGAAATTTTCCCTTACCATTACAGGCCCGATGATTGCATGCCGTGTTACATTTCCAATTTCTCCAGTTATAGTATTGATTACTGCAGAATGGTGATGAGCTACTTTGTAATCCTATGCTCTAATAAATATCCATACTTTTTTTTTTATTAATTTTCATAAGTTTTTTGTCAGTTACTCCCCTTGGTGGAAGATTGATGCTCTAGCAAAGGAAAGTTGTAGCATATTAATCTACAAAAAAAAAATAACATCAAATGGGAAAAGAAAAAATGTTGATGATAAAAATAAAATAAGTTTTGGACTCAGCTGTGGAATGAAGTTGGAGCCTAAAGGTGCAAGAAATTTTTTGCTCAGGAATCCTTTTCCATACCATGAGCCAGAAAATCATGAAAGCCTAATTTTGGGGTCACTACTGTCAACACATTGTCACATGACATTACGTGTCAGATGTATGTTTGGTAGCTGTGGTGTTGTTGATGCTAATTACATGAAATTTGAAAGAGAAATATATACCTGCTTTGAACCTCTAGAGTGAGCAATTATTAATAAAATATGAAATTCTAAATCATTACTTGAAGCTGACTGAATGAATTCAAACTTTTATATACTTGAGTAAAAATTCAGCCCCCCTTTCCCACCTTTCAATAGTTTTATATTGTACGTCAATGCAAATTTTATTTACTTGTAGGGTAATTGTTTTTTGTCAGTCTTATTTAAAATAATTAAATTGAAAATATTAAAAGCCTGATGCTCTCACCCCAAACAGTTATAATTCTCCTAACCTACTTACTGAAGTCCTTCCTATAACTGTTTAAAATTCATCCTCATCCAGACACAACCTCAGTGTTTTACTTCTGGGTGACTATGCAAGACCCCAATGTGTAATCAAAACACTGTCAGTACAGTACATGCTGTGTACTATAAGCTCTGGTACTTTGCATTGTTTGAACTAGCTGTCAATCAAAAAGCTGAGCCAATTGAGAATTTCTGTTAACCCCTACAAAAATTGTAGTTTGTGGTGAGACAATTGGCACTTTAAGTTGTGATTTCTCTTCAAGTAATGCCCAATAGCACTAGAGAAAATTTCATAGAGAAAGTCGATGTCTGAATAAAGAAAACGTCTTATAGAAACTGGTAGTAGGGAAAGCGGCCTATGGAACAGAGCTTGAAAATTTTTCTGATGCCTTTACTTCCCTGTTTGGCATCTCATCTTCTGAAAGCGGTAATATTGGTTGACCGCCAACATGGGTTGATTGTTGCACAATTAATGAATGAAATAAAAGGTAAAGGAGAATTCGCTTGTGCATTGATATTCAGTACTTCTGTTACTTTTTTGCAATGGCATTCAATGAAGCTTAGACTTAAAGACTTAACACAAGTAGCAGTGTATGTGTTTTCACTCTTAATATCGAAATTTATAATTTTCCTTAACTGAAATTTAATGTAAAATGTCAGGAGATAGGTTTTAGAAATTCTTTATTTTGGTCCTGGAAAAGTCCTGAAAATTGATTCTTTAGGTGGAGTAATTTAGTTGGTTAGATGGAGTTTTACTGCCCAGTTTCCAACCAATTGGTTCAAGTCAAGCCAGCCACAGCCTTTTTTCCAGTTGTGGCTCAATGGCTTGTTTTCCCTACTCCATTGCTTATGTGGAATATCACGCACAAAGGCAGTAGGTTCCTTTTTCAGAGTCTTTGGTATGACTCAACCTGGGAAGCAAACCCCTGCCTTCCGTGTGAGATGCAAACACTCTACTGTTAGACCAAACAAGCAGTCTCCAGGTCGGGAAAGAACTGTGATATTTTTCCGAAAAATTTAAACTCAGATTGGTTACATAAACTACATAAATTGCCCTTTGGTAGTGCAGGATTTCTTGTAAAGCCTTGGCCCTTGTTGCTTCTGCACCCCTATATCCACTCTTGTCCCCCCCCCCTCCTGTTCTCAGATTTTTAGTACTCTGTGTCTAGATCTCGTGGCCCAGTCACATTTTTTCTTTGCCTCCAGTCTCGTTTGTTTTTCCAAAGACCAAGTTTAAGTGGCTATCCTTTCTTCATTTGTCCTGTGATTGTATTACCTGAGTATATTTTGCCCTGGGCACAACACTTTAGCAAGCAAATATATTCTATCAATAATTTCCACATTCATATTGCTTTTTCATCCTTTTCAAGCGATTCAGTCTTCTGGATCAGATTTCCCCGGAGAGATTCCTTTCACCATGTATTTTATCTCCAATCCAGGGCCAGGAAGTACCGCTAAAAAAAGTGCCTAAATAGTATTAATATGTAATATCAAATAGATATAAACTCATTTCATCCTTTGAACAGACAAGATGGGAAGATTCTCCTTTTGTGAATGCCAAAGTTGCCGCTTTTCTCTCTCTCACAGTACAAAGTTGTGTTAATGACTCGAGCCTGAGGCCTTGCTATTATCCTTCACTTCAACAAGATACAAGACTTTCTCAAAACCGAAAGGTGGACCTCTATAAATGACTGAAAAAATTGCATCTCTGTGATTTTGAACTCTGGAGAATTCATGTTTAAGGAAGAAGAATTTGTGGCATTTAACATTTTTTTTTCCCTTTTGATGAGGAACTTCTGTTATAAGGAGTTGCCGATGGCCATCTATAGCCAGAATGCTGCGCAGAGTCCCCAATGGTGTCTATATGTAAATGCACTTTTTACAAAATCTTGTGAAACTTTAATGGGACCTAGAAATTTGTCGTTAAGGCTATAAGATTACCATCAGGTAATTTGTGTTGTTTGTGTGTCATTAATATATTATTACAATTGCATGCTAGGTAGTCCGTAGTGATGTTCCAGTTTTTAAAGAACTTTCATGTAAGTTGAACTTAATGTCTAAAAACAGCACAAATTTTCCTCAGGTGTTTAAAAGTTTTGATGGATGAAAAGGAAAAAAACTTTTTGCTTTAAAGATTTAACATAAAATTGGAGTTGAACTTTTAAGTATAAAAGAAGTTCATCATAAGAATTGGCTGCTATAGACGTACAGTATCTGGACAGGAAGTGATGGTCTGATTTTAGTCTGCCATTACTGGGGTGACATCACGTTTTAATGTTTCAAATCTACTTTGCCCCTCATTACCTCCTATTAACATAAATGGGAGGTAAGTATCGGGGCTCGTAGATTCCCTAACCAGAGAGTTTTGGGAATTCTCTTGCTTACCTCTATCCTGGATGGTTGTACACTTAATTGTATCTTAATTCCTTCAATTTCACTAAATATGAGGGTTTGAAATTCATTTAGAGAATAAATGAAGATGATTTAAGGCTGATGGACCCCAATAATAGCTGCCTACAGTAAAAAAAAAACACAAGCGCTGATTGTATTCGTCGATAAAGGAAATTCCATCATAAGGATTGGCTGCTATTGGACAAAGTTATGTATGGTTTTAATTTCTTGGAAGCAAAAAATTTTTTTCTGATTTTTTTTTGTCCTGAGTGGGGGGTGGAAGCTAGGAAGAAAGAATTGAAGGAATTGAAAATGTTGTGATCCCTAACAATTCGCAAGGAACTTCAATATTTTTTTCCTTTCTTCATCATTTTTTGAAGCAAAAAATTAAAAGTAAAAAATAAGGAAAAATAAAACAACTCTAAAACTAAATCCTGATGGTTTTTGCTCTTTTTGGTTAGGTTAGGTTAGTTTTTTTTTTTTTTTTTCTTGGGGGGGGGGCCACAAGACATTATGCTGCTTTGAGTTTTGTACATGAAGTGAGGCAAGGACCATATAAATCGAGAAGAAAATGTGCTGAAATAAATGTCCTGTTTGTAGTATTTTTCCACTATGGTTCCTTTTAACCAAATTATTCCGTGAACAAATGAGAATGAAGCTATTTTGTAAGATTGCTATTGGTTTGATACTGCATGATACTGAATGACCCCATGTCCTTTGGCCCAAGGGGATGGTCTGGCATTAGAGGTCAAGAGATTTGGAGATACTGACCTGCCAAGGTCAACTTAAATCTCATAATGAAAGAGTGACAGTGAAATGTCTGTGAATGGCTTTATTGTCCAATCAATTTTCATTGGAACTGTTGGGCGAGTACTAGGCCTAAATCAGTACAGACTACTAGCAATGACCAGGTTTTTATTTTGGGTCGGTAAATTGTAGATACTAAGGACTGTTGAAGAGGTGGATTTAGTTCTTTTTGAGTCTTTGTCCTGTGGTGGTTTACTATTTTGGAAAAATTAAACCCTTGAAGGTATAGGCCTAAAATATCTCGTCCTGTACCAGAATTAAACTTTTCATTTTATACCAGGATCCCTGAGGGTAAGATTTAAATTTTTACAAAATATAATAAATTAAAGGTCAAGAGAAGTCCCCCCAAACTTATTTTGGAGTAACAGCTCAAAATTTTCTTCATATCACCTACCATTTGAAGTATAATCCATCATATCTTATGACTTAATTGTTACATACTCAAGGTAGTTGTTTCTAATTAATTTCACATTTAGGAGAAAAAAAAAATGTCACATTATTCTCAACAACAGCCAATTATGAAACAGGATGGACAGTCTACCACTCTACTTCAAGTTGGGGAGGTGGGGGCAATGCTCTAGGGTGATAGGATAGGCTTTTAAAAATTTTCAGTTTTTAGTTGCGGTACTTTTCTCAGGTTGTACAAGATGCATAGTACCTCACTTTCTTGATGTCTCTAGGAAGGGGCATTGCATTTTGCCAACAGTTTTCCTATTTTTACAGTCCAATCAAATGGACATAGATATTCAGTACCTAACAATACCATAGGTGACTAGTATGAATTAATGAATGATAGGAATTAATGAATAGTGAGATGAGATCTAGCGACACACTGGTCAACAAGAATGTGTTGTGTTTTGTCAGTCAACTCCTTAAAAAGTTCAAATTTAGATTTATTTTCAAGTATTTAAGTCCACATTTGGTTTCCCTTTAGCCGCTTCTTACAACAGGCGGAAAATACCAAGGGCATATTCTACAACCCCCAGCCCACAGGGGCAGGGAATTAATGAATGATGTATACCACAAGTGACCAGTATGAATTAATGAATGAGTGTATTATGTACACTTTGTAATATCTAGCCTCTAGATTGGTTTATGGAGTTAGCCATACTCTGTTGGGTGTGAAATGTGGCTACTTCAATCAGCCATCCCACCCATAGTAACAGCATCCAACTGCTTTCTTGCTTGTAGCTGGAATCCTGTGACAAGATTGGACACATATCCTGCATTTAAAAATATTTAAGTATTAGAGAAACAGGAATCTTCTTATCACTTTAAATTTCCAGATGATATTTCCCTCCCATTTGAAGACTAACATTTGAAGCTGCTCAAAAAAAAAAAAAAAAAATCACCTGGAAATGAGGTTAATATATTCCAAATCAGAATTCCCAAGATGAAAATGCTTTACCCACTTGTCTGTCTTGAGCTGAGATCATACTTAGCCCAGCTGGCACTCACCACCCCTAATATCATTAGACCTAAGGTAAATAAGCAGTTGGTTTCATGTTTGACAATTAGGGGGAGGTGTCAGGAGAATTTATGACACTTAAGGGACCTGTCCTGACACAGGGTTAATCTGAAGAGGGAGGTGGTCAGGCCCAGAGTTTGAAAAGCTTAATCCTGTAATCAGATCTGTGCTGATCTGGCCTGCTACCCTCCTTCTATTAGAAGAATGGAAGTGAGCTGAAAGTTTGTGGAAGCAATTGTAAATCCTAAAGCCACACAAGATACTAAAACAAACATTTAGAAGACATTGAACTCTGAGGAAAAGAACAAAAATAAAAAGAAGAAGAAGAAGAATGAATGTTGGTGACCTTTTAGAACCCTAAGCTACTGTCAGTCATGTGATTGAATAGCTTCAATGCTGGGAGGTAGGCTGTAGCACCAGATAATTTTTGTTTAATATTTGGTCAAATTTTGGTATGTGGTCTTGAAAGCTGTCTCTCTGTCTTGCTGAAAGGTGAGGACAGAGGCAGTCTTTCTCCAGGACTGATGATGTCTTGTATGCAACTATAAACTGTCCAAGAAACCTCATGTCATGGGGATGGCAGGCAATCCATTTTGGCAATTAACCAATTACTTTAATACTTGATGGTTGTGTTTGGATCAAGTGCCAGGCCATGTATTTAGTACAGGCAATCTATTTTTGTGTGGTTTATTGAGGGATGGGGGAAAAGAAACAAATGTGACAAAACTTTTGCTGCTCAAGCGTCTAGGACATTGCTTCTTCTTCTGCATGTTCTAAATAGGTTGGAAGGTTTAAAGGTCAAACAGTTAAGCCTAGCCTACAGTGATCATTGTCAGATCGGGTGTCAGAAATGTTTGCTAAAACCAGTGTTGAATGTAATTAAAGCTTTCTCAGATGACCAAGAAAATTTTGACTTACCAGTTATCAATGTGCACATTAAGGTTTTGCTGTTTGATATGTTAAAGTGTTTCAGATAGATAGGGTTACCATATTTACTTTCTAAAAAAGAGGACAAAGATTGCTTGTTTGGGGGGGGGGGGGAGAAGGGGCAAGGGAAGGGGAATATTCTTACCCTTTGGATTTTTGGGGGGTGGTTTCAAGGGTGTCTAGACACCTAATGGGGCCATGTGGTGCAATATTTAAAGCAAAAAAAAGGATAAACTTGTCAAATCAGGTGAGAATTTCCTTGAAATACAGACATCCCCGTGCAGTTTCAAAAATTTGTCCAGAGGCCACTGTGGACCAGTGAAAGGAGGACATGTCCAGGGGCAGAACTCCATCAAAACAGCTATTGTACAACACTGTTACAATAATGTTCAGTTTCATTTTCATGTCTGTACTCTTTGATATTTCAACTGAAAGGCTAGAAAAACTCAAAATTTCATTTGCAAATAATAATAAAGATAAAATACAAATAATTGGGAGGGAAAGAAAGACACACCAGTCTAAAACTAACTTGGTGATCCAGACTTTTAATGCTCAATTACCTAGAGTCATAGTGTCTGGCCATTCTGTACAGTTGCATCATGGTCTAGACTTTCCCCTCGAAATTCAATCGCCAAGATCACAAAATAAAGATATGCTTTAAAGTGAAATGACTACAGAAGGAATGAGTTGGATTTATCAGTGAATGTGTTCTTTGGCGCCCTCAGAGTTATCAAAAGTGTCATATTCTCCAAACAAACAGATATTTAGGTGACAACTTTGAGGAAACTTGATCACAAACATCTTGAGGAAACTGTCACAGGGCAGAAAGGGGCACGTCAGATTGTGCTAAAGTGATTATTTTCTTGAACAAACCAAAAGTTGGAAATGTATTAAGTCTGAGTCGTACCTGTCAGTCATCTTCACAACAGTATTGGCAATAATGACTTTCTCAATTTTTTTTCTCTTTGCAAGTGTGTTTAGCTGCCATCCATGCTTCTAGCTAGGAGACAGAAAGGTTAAAAAACTACAAAATAACAGAAAATTCAGCTCTGCCTTGAATTTTGATTGAAAAGTCACTGATCTAGGATCCTTTCATTTAAAGGGAGAATACAGTTTCCCCAAATTTATTTTCAAAATTCTTCTATAAAATTTTACAGTTTGTTTATAATCGCACCTAGGCCTATATCTTTACCATTTTGAATTCAAGAAATTTGGGGTCTAACCTTGAACATTTTTAACATTAGACTATTGTAGGCATTGTAGTCTATGGCTGAAAATGTTCAAGGTTAAACCAAAATATCAGAATAAAGGGAGCATAAAAATTGAGAGGTTTAGTCGTTTTTGTTAGCATGATGCAGTCCATAATTAGAGTCAGAATGGCTGCATCTATCAGCTCTTCTGCAAATTTTTTTGCTAGATCTAGAAAATCATGAAGCATGTTTTACATTCTAGAACTTCACTAATGGTCATTTCTTTTTGAAGCAGTAGAAGCCATGCTTCAATCCTTCTTTGAAAGAGTTTTTGACCAGGTCCAGGAAATTGCAATTCACATTTTCACATTCTTTGGGCATGAGTGTAATGTCTTCAGCATTACTTATCAGTCCTTCAGTCATTCCTTCAAAGAAGATAAAGCCATTTCTATTTTTCTTCTGTAAAGTTTTTTTGCCAGATTGAGAAAATTTCGAATCATAATTCTCTTACTTGGACATGTGTAAAGTCTTCAGCACCACCTAAGCAGGTATCAGTCATTTCTTTTCAAAGGGGGCAATGCCTTGTCTCAATTTCTCTTTGACTAAGTTTTCAGCCACAGCCATAAAAATTGTGTGAGTCATGTTTCACATTCTTTAGACATTTGTGTAATGTCTTGGTCATATTACAGCTACTACTGAAATTCTACTACTATTCAGTATAAGTGGTTGATATGCTGATGAACATCCTGCCCTGTTAACCATTGTTAGCAAAATATCTCCAGAAAAGCTGGTCAAGTGGCTGAGAGAATGGTCCAAGAAATTGTCAAGAGGCTTGCTAAATCTCTCCTGAATGGATGGGGAGGTATAAGGTCCCTGGTGTTGTATTGGTTTTGATTTTCTCATGGAGGGCAAAGTTTAAGGTAAACATAAGCTATTAGTGAACCTAGGAAGACCCCATTCTTCATAATGGGTCATCCTTTGTCCCTTGGCACACAGAGAACAAAGGCACTTTTCCACGGACCTTCTTGATCTCCACTGTGGGCAAGAGTTTTTTATTTCAGAGTAAACAATATCTCTGTGAGATTTTAGTGACTGGGTACACACAGCACTCTGAATGGCTGAGTGCTGTCAAGTGACTATGCATGTTGACTGTATGTATGTTGAGCTTTGGCATGTGTGGGAAAAAGGACTGTTTAAAAGGGAAATGCAATCTACTTCACCCCTCTACTTACCTAGTATTACACTCGTAATCCCACCTACCCACACTAGACCCTGGTAAACATACTATAGCACAGTGGAGGTGGAGGTTGCCCTCACTTGGCAGATGACCTATCTCATCACCAACATACTTAACACCAAAACCTTTGGATGCTTAGTGGTTGAGGATTAGGGAGGTCATATGCAGAGGGAGGGGCCTCCATGTCCATTGAGCTATTTTTGATTCCTTGCCGAAGGCAGGCAAGGAATCTATGCGATGGTGATGTCGTGTGTGTGTATGTGTGTGTGTGTGTGTGTGTGTGTGTATGTATGTGTGTGTGTGACGCCTGCTTGTAAACACGATATCTCAAGAAGGGTAACTCCCAGGGATCTCAAACTTGGCATGTAGATTGTCCACATTGAGTAGATGGTCCCTATTTTTTTTGGTAGAGGTCAAATGTCATTTGGGGTCACCAGAGGTCAAAATGTAAATACCTTGGAAATTGCTTGTAAACACGATATCTCCAGAAGGAAAAATGTGAGCAATCTCATACTTACCATGTTGATTGTCCATATTGAGTAGATGGTCCCTATTGTTTTTGATGGAGGTCAAAGGTCATTTGGGGTCACCAGAGGGAAAAAGGTCAAAACCTTGTAAACACTGTATCTCAAGAAGTGTAAATGTGAGGGATCTCATACATAGCAGGTGGATTACCCATATTAAGTAGATGATCCCTATTATTTTTGGTGGAGGTCAAAGGTCATTTGGGGTCATCAGAGACGAAAAGCTCAAAAACTTGTGAACACCATATGTCAAGAAAGGTAACTGCCAGGAATCTTATATTTACTAAGTGGATTGTCCATATTGAGTAGATGACCCCTATTGTTTTTATTGGATGTCAAAGGTCATTTGGGGTCATCAGAGTTCAAAACATCTAAACCTTGCAAACACTACATCTCAAAAGAGTATATAACTGTTGAAGTTAATGTCCATGAATGGTTAGGGTGAAAGGGTAAGAATAATTTGGCATGGGTAATGTAATAGGCATAGGGTATATAATTTTTTTGGAACAGTTTATTAACTTCACTATGTAAATTCTTTAGTGAGGTAATTTTGAAAATGTATTTGTTAAGTACTGAAGCAAACTCATAGGAAGAAGGTCTAAGGTGCACAAAAAGGCACATCACATGGTACAGTAGTTACTGTACAGTATGTTGATTCTGGCATGAAATTGTGCCCTGTTATTACATTAAGTTCCAAGTATTAATACATGAAAAAGTGGGCAGAGCAAAATATACAATCTTAAAAGGCAAAATCTGTTCACCAGGCTGGCCTACATGCTTCAATGCTCATGGGTATGCTGATTTTGCAGCCACAAGTAAATAGATTTTCATGAAACTGATGTGGAACATGTGAGTTTAAACAGTCTGCATAAGGGTCATTTAGGGACATAGTCTGAAAATATTAGAAGATGCTTCTATGCACACTAAGTAGATGACTGATGTGGAGCTTCATAAGTATAAACTTTGAACAGAGAGTACTCTGTGTGATGCACAAGAATCTCATTTATAACATACTTACATTGCTTTTTCAATAACCTTAAAGAAAACCTGAAGAAAACATTAAATTTAGTGGCAAAAAGTGTTAATATTTGACAAACCTTGTGCCTACTGTCCTCATGAGGACATGTGCATGCAAGTATGCATTAATTGGAAGTGGGAATTGATCAATTAGATATACCACAGTTAATTAGTTTTACAAAAAAGAACCTAATTTACACTGATCATTTGGTATCAAATACCCTTCAGGGCACATGAACTGTCATTGCCTAATAGAGTGAATCAAATTGTGACTAACCCATTCTTTGCCATTTGGTCACAGTTATCTGGCCCAATTTTTCACAGTTGACTGCCAGTTATCCCCACAGTGTCCTGAAGGATTACCTCATACAAACATACAGCTCAATTGACTTAAGCTTTTTACTGTATAAGTGGTGTTAATTGACTCTTATAAACCCTCTGAAGAAAGCTTATTTTTATCTCATTACATAACCATGACAGCCCATTGTTTGTATATACTCCTATTTCCTGCCATTCCCTGCAGGCATTCAGTACTCTATTTGTGGTCAAAATGTCAGACCTCCATGAAAGTCACACCTCTGCTAAATCCAGCATAAAATAACTGTCCACATTATCTTGTCTCATCTGACCACAAATAAAAGTTGTTTGCCTAGCCCTTGTCTGGAGATGGAGAAGTTCATGTACACTGATCAAGTTTCTAAACTGAAAGTCATCTAAGAAATACTGTAGATTGACACCTCTTCAGAAATTAGTGTCCTTTACATAGAAGCTGGTGGAATTGAACAAATACTGTGTTTGTATAAGGAATTTTGTTGAACACAACTTTAAACATTGGTGTCTGTCTAGATTGGTGTTTCTGCTTTACAGTTTCAATACATGCTCTACAGTGATTATTTGTCACTTAGTTTCATTCTAGAATTTGTTTTAAATTTTTGATAGCATTAATGTATCAGCATACTACTTACCTCATCTCTGCATATATCTGGATAGCTGCACCAAAAAGTAACCCTGTGTGAAGGATTATATAGTTATGTCAAATATCATCATCGAGTGGGAGTTCTTGTCTCACATTTCATTTTTATCCATGTCACTATCACCCCCACAAAAAAAAAGGTGTACCATTAAGCTTAATGCATAGAACCATTGCTTCAAGATTACCCTTTATGACACTTTTCAAAAGTATTAAGATTTTATTTTGCATTGCTGCTGTCGTTTAAAAGTAGTTCAGGTAATAAGAGCAAGCATAATGTTGTATACTGTGTATCAAACAAGGAAAACTTGTACTGTGTGTTATGCTGTACCTACAGTATAAGTAGACAAAAGGGGAATTAAAAGTCTTGTTAAATTATGGATAAACATGCTCCTTTAAATCAAAATTTTGGGTATTGAGGATAGCTCTCTATATAATGATGTCTCTATGATCCAAAAAGCTGACTGCATTGAGGTTAGTGTTACAACAAGCCCTATAATCCTAACAGTCATCCATAAATTGGAACATACAGTAGAGACATCTCAACAGAAAGGTGTAACCTTGGCTATAAGTGATGGTTCTTTTGTATTTGGTTTTTGGTGTAATGCCCTTCACAATGCCTATGATATCCTTGAAAATTAACAAAAAATAGGAACCCTAATAATCCAGAAATTAACAAGATTTGTAATTTACCTTAAATTGTCTGCTTGTAGGAACACCACATAACAGAGTGCAAGTCGTGTCCGTTGTTTGATACACAGTAGATACTATTATGCTAGTTTTGATTACCTGAACTACAGTACTTTCTGAAAAACAAGCCTTACTGAGAGGGCTAAATAAGTGTAAGACACTATCTCCAGACAGGTAGGAAATGGTTAAAGCCATTGAGCTGTACGATTCAATGAGAAAACCCCTCAGGACACTGTGGCAGTCAAATGTGATGAATTAGGTATTAAAGATAACAGTGACCAGTAATTTTCACAGACTCTGGTGGGTCAGTTACACTTTGATTCATTCAATTAGGCAATCTCAGTTCAAGCATGCTCAGGGGTATTTGATCCAAATGATCAGTTATTTAGTTCTTTTTATAAAACTAATTACCCGTGGTGTATTTAATTATCTAGTTCCCACTTCCATGTCCTTATGAGGACAGTGGCACAAGGTTTGTCTGTAACTTTTAACAATCTTTGATACTAAATTTAATGTTATCTTCATATTTTCTTCAGGCTAACCCTGTGTTTTCCAGTCTGTGTTCTCACATTCCCATTGTTTCGTTGATTGGATAGTGTTACCATAGTAACGAGGCCAAATATTTCACATGCTGATTACAGCAAAATTTAAGAAAATACCTGTCATCAGTGCCATAAATACCTGTGACCTTGCTTGATTAAAACAAACTCGATGTTTAAAACTGCTTAACCCTGCGATTTGAGGTGGATCGAAATTTAGACACCGACCCCGCGTTAACCCATGTTACTCGAGCATGAGGTAACACAGTGTTACCTCGAGCGCGGGGTATGTGAGAACACAGTATTTGATCCAATGCTTGTAGGAGAGTGTGTCGATGAGGGCTTGTTTAAACACTAACCTCAATGCAGACTGTTCGAAACATATAGGCATCGGAACATAGAGACTTCAGAATGGAGAGTCCCCATTGACCAAACTTTTGATAAAAATGGTTTCAAAATACCGCTTTATCAAGTAATGAGACAGTTTTCTGGCATATTAAAGCTGTGTGAGAAATTCCTCTTGTATGTGGAGATCAAAGGTTTGAGGTGACAATTAGATCAAACTTTGTGGACATAATATTTTTAGGGGGATAACTGTGAGGGATCTCATACCATGGAGGTAGTACTTCCATACTCATACTGTACTAAGCTTAATTTTGAATTGCTCATGTTGGTAAGGTGATCACTATTGTTTTTAAGGGGTCAAAAGGCCATTTTGGGTCATATGAGGTCAAAAAGTTTTAACCTTACTATTATTATATCTCAATTAAGTAGGATAATTGTATGGGATCTCATGCATGTCACGTTTGTTTCCATGTTTGCTATGATATATCATACGGCAAGGAATCACTAAGCCTGTTGGCTTTCTAGTTTGTTTACTAGCTGGGTCTAGTTGTGGGTAGATGATATTACAGGTATAACAGGAGATCAGTTTCGTCCCCCATACTGTAGATCCCCAAACCAGGGCATTTAGTTGGGAGTCACTGGAGTGACAAGTTTCAGGTAAAAATGAATGATACCAAAACTGATTGTATTGTTTTGGGGTACAGACAACAGCTAAATAAGCTAATTAACTCTCATTCCATGACTGCATATAGGCCTAAGTTATCACACTTTGTACATAATTTCTGCACTCCTTTTTTCTCCGGCTTTCATTCACCTTTAGTGTATTGTAAAGTGCTTTTTTGAACAATGTTTTGCTTAAGGTGCTGTATAAATTAAATAATAATTATAATTTGGTTTTAGTGTTTGTCCTCCCCATGTCACCATTCTTTATATGATGGCTTTTACTATGATCAAAGAAGATTATCTTCCATTGGTGTTAATACCACCAGTTGTAAAACCCCCAGCCATGTTAATACCCCAAGCCATGTTGATATCCCAGCCAAGTTAATACCCCATGTTAACACCCCCAGCCATGTAAATATTGCCAGGCATTTTAATACCCCCAGCCATGTTAATACCTCAAGCCATATTATTACCCCAGCTATGTGAACATCCCTAGTCATGTCAATACCCCAGGCCATGTTTACCCTAAGCCATGTTATCACCCCAGCCATGTTATTACCCCATGTTAACATCCCCCCAGCCATATAAATATTGTCAGGCTTGTTAATACCCCCAACCATGTTAATACCTCAAGCCATATTATTATCCCAGCTATGTGAACACCCCTATAGTCATGTCAATACCCCTGGCCATGTTTACCCTAAGCCATGTCATTACCCCAGCCATGTTTACATCCTTAGCCATATCAAAACCCCCAGCCATGTTAGTAGGCCTATACCCTAAGCCATGTTTACACCCCTAGCCATATCAAAAACCCCCAGCCATGTCAATAGTCCTCCAGCAATGTTAGTACCCTAAGCCATGTTATTACCCCAGGCATGTTTACACCCCTAGCCCATATCAATACCCCCAGCCATGTTAATACCCCCAGCAACCCCAGCTGTATTAATACCCCCAGCATACCCCTAGCCATATCAATACCCCCAGCCATGCAAATCAACATTAGATCTTTATGATGTCATATCCATCAGAAAGAACAGAAGATACATGTGTGTATGCTATGCTTTGTTTGTACATGGTGATTTATTCGTCTCGGTGGGTATTGTCCTTACACACCTGTATACCACATGGTTGCTATGCTGACATTTATGACCCCTGCTACTCTGATAACTTGATAAGCTGTTGCCCTTAGACTCTTCCTAATGTTTGGTCTGGTTTCATAATTAGGTTAAACATCCAAACAGGGATAATCTTGGACTGTAGATGCCAAGAGAATTAGGTTTTTGTGTAGGGTAGGGGTAATACCCTCTGGTTCCTTAACATAATTGGATGTGCTTAGATAGGATGTCTGGATGCAGATGGTGGAGATATCAGCTTTAAAGGCCCAGTTCTCTCACCCCAAACAGTACCAATTCTTCTAACCTTTTTACTGAAGCTTCTCCCACAATTGTCTGAAATTCATCCTCATCCAGACACAATCTCAGTTTATTGCTTTTAGGGTGAGTATAGAAAAACTCAGTTTATAAAACCAAAACACTCTCAGTACTGTTCATGCTGTGTAATATAAGCTTTGGCACTCTGCATTGTTTGAATTAGCTGTCAATCAAAGAGCTGAGCCAATTGAGAATTTCGGGTACCCGGATACCAAAATTGTAGTTTGGGGTGAGAGGTTTGGCCCTTTAAGGAAACAGTTGATGCATATCAAGAGAAACCTTTATAGCAACTCCTTGAGTTGGTTCATGTTAAAAATAATTAGAAATCATTGAGTTTTCTTCACAAACTGTACCATTGGCAAATGGTCAAACTTAGACAATCCCAATATCTTACATAAAAATAACTGTTTTATGAGTCAGTACTTGTAAAGTTCAATTCCATTTTCAAAAATTTGTGCCCAGACGTTTTTTCAAATTACACACAAAACGGTTACAATTAAAGGGAAATACTGCGTTTAAAATGCTCCAACATAGTATTACATATAGCTCTAGTCATTATCAAGTCATTTGGTCTCAACAATACACGGTTCCCACGCGGCCAGAAATTTAGCTTCATCTCCTCAAAATATTATGCACAAGAAGAGCTATGGAAGTTGGATCTTTTGAAATGTTAAAAGCTTGGGTGTACCAATTATTATTGAGCAACAAACAACTGAATTTCTATCTGAGGGAAACTTATATTTTGAAAAGAAGGCTACCAAACTGCCTTATTTTTAATTATCTATTACTCTTTGCCGATAAATATTGGTTTGAAAATGATGAAATTTTCCTTGTAAAACAAACGCAGTATTTCCCTTTAAGTTGCTGCAGGACACCACAAAATTCAAAATTTTAACTGTTTCCATAACTATTGCATATGAAACTTGACTCATTATGCTAACCATAAGACATTTGAAAAAATTAGATTTGAATTTAACATCAGCATTTGCTTTGACACAAGTTTTATGTCATTAGCTTGGACACATTATTGTCAGCTGTGTTTGCTCAGCAGCCAAATATATCACCCCATCATTGTATCTATCACCCATTTAAAATCAAGTTGAATGCTGTCTCAGTATGGATTGACTACATGACACATCTCATAGGCTACCCTCTTTACCTCTAGTGCTTTTAGCCTTATCTCACTCTTTGTGTATGCCCTGTCTAGCCCCTTAATCATAAACTAGAATGGCTGTTTTTCATTTTAGCCAAAAAAAGTGAAAGAAAATAGGATCCAAACAAAAGGGAAAGATAAAAGAAAATTGTAGAAGTACTAAAAAGTCTGCAGTTTTATCACTGCTGTAAATGTTGAGAATTTCTTCAAACCAAGAAAATGCTTTCAAATGTGCAGTTCAGTGGCATAAACCATTCTTCACAGACAGCCAGGGGTCAAAGGTGACAGCCTCCATTTCCCTTTGATATTGGATCTGGGCTTTCTAGAGGAATTTTCAAAGGTTGACCTGGTTTAACCTTTGTAACCATAGCCGAAGATAAATGGAGTAACATCAATTTAGTGTTTATGAAGGCTATAAAGTTGTCAGCCATTCGCATGTACATTGAGATGGATCCCAATTTCAGGACTGTATCCTTAAAACAACATGTACATTTCCCCCAGCAAGTTTATGAAAACAACTGGTATTTAGCAAATTCACTAAATGACACCCTTGAAAGTATTTAAAATTTCCTGAGCAGACTTTCACAAGTTTTCTGTAGGGCTTAACACTGAAGAGCTATGGAAAATTTGCTGTGAGTTGCCAACTGTGAAATCTTCAATGAACCTTTGTAAGCCTACAAATACTGTATGCCTGGACAAGCCCCTAGCCAGAGTAATCTGTTTTTTTTTTTTTTTTTTTTTTTGGGGGGGGGGGGAAGGGGAGGGGTTGGGAGTATTCCTGTAAGTTTTTCCAGCCTGGGTGAGGGGTCTAAGGATCAGGTTCTCCCTTCCCTTTAACTTTTTTCTTTTGTTTTAAGAAACCTAGATGGAGAATGATGAAAAATTTTGCATTTATTTGGTTTTATAGAGGCTTTAGAGTTACTAGCCATTTCAATGTACAAATTGAGATGGATACCTATTTTAGGACTGTGTCCTTAAAACAATGTACATTTCCAGAAAGTTCATGAAAGCAACTGGCGTTTACCAAATTCACTCAATGACACCCTTGAAATGTATTTAAAATTTTCTGAGCAGACTTGCACGTTTCTTGCGAGACTTGACACTGAATAAAGGAGAAAAGTCTCTTCCTATTTCTTGTTGTAAATTTCTAAGCAATAATTAGTAGTGTCATAACATGGAAGCTTTATCTCAGAATTAGTAGCCTACTTCTATGGTCCAACTTGTCACACATCTATATGTATTACCTGATATTGCTTGACCTCAAGTGTAAAAATGCTTTTACATCCAATAGATATCACAGGTAGGGGGTATAGAATGTCTCTTCATATCTTTGCCTTAATAGATTTAGAGAAATTAAAGCTGGTCATGACTTTTGAGAGCCCCTAGTCTATTATGAATACCAGTGTTTATCAGGTATGTTGAAAGTTACTCCAGGTGTCAAAGGTACATCTATAATACTGCTCTCCTGTAAGGAGACAGTCATCAATCAGTAATATTATCATGTAAGGCTGGTAAGGGGTTGTCAAAATTTTATCACAGTTGTGGAATCAAATTGTTGGAAGAAAATTTGATGTGGGAACTTGGGAGGAGCATGGAAATGGGTCATGAGAGGAACCAGAAACCCATGAAAATCGGGGTGGACAGATTTAAAAGTTGCAGTCTTATCTCTGTATGAGGAAATGTTTTTGTCATTTTGGCTGGAAGATAGCCAGACATGGAAACAAAAATTGGATAAAGTAGAAAGAGGGAGGAAGGTTTCTTTCTTGGAGGGAATTTGTTGATAAGATATGAAGATGCGCATGCTGTAGCCGTGAGACAGAAAGAACATTTGAAGGGAATTTGGCAATGAATACTTGGCCTTTTGAGCTGAAAAAAAAAAAAAAAAAAAACACTGCAAAAAAAAGAAAAAAAAAAAAACACTGTGTGAAAAAACAACTTTAACAGATGGTTTGGGGCATATTGAGGGAGACATGCCCACCCTGCTTCCATAGGACTGCTGCCTATGATTAAGGCTAAATACCAGGACCACATCATAAGTAGAACAAGATGGAAGCAGCAGTTATAACACAATCTGCTTTTCTAGAGACCGGAGTTCCCTTTTGTAAAAGCCAAATTTCATATCGAAATTTATTTTGTGCACTTCTCTCATTGAAATAGTTGATTACCAAAGACATCAAATTTCATTTCTTAATTTTACAAAACAGGAAACACCTGCTTATGTATCATATACTTGACTTTAAGGGGGCTTGTTCAAAAGTTTAAATCATTAAAGTTTGCTCTACCCAAGGCACATTATGGCTGGTCCAAATGTTCCTCACACAAGAAGAACAGGTTTATTAACATGCCAAGATTTTCCCATTAGAACTAGGTAGCTTCCAAAAACCTGTCACTTGCCTGCCAGGCCTGGTTGTCCACTTTGCTACTTTATAGCTGCACAGTTCACTTCCTCTCACATGGCAATCATGCTCTTCAGTAGCCTGCATAGCACATCTGTGGGGGCAATCCCCTTTAGACTGCTGCCCCTCCATGATAAGCTGGATGAAAAAAGTTCGTCTCCCCCACGGGCTAGCACTTCAGCTGCTCTAACATTGCTTCTTGAGAATGCAACATAGACACCGCAGTAGATCAAAGGCTGTGTGGGGTGTAACTGGTATCTGAGTTTGTTACATGATCTGTGCCCTGGAATGATCTATGCTTTCATTGTGTTCACACTGCGTGAAAAGCAATTAACATATGCTTGACTGGTCTGTTAGCTAACCTCAAGTGGTATGTGACTTTTTGAGTATTTTAATATATCTGTTACTGTCAATCAATTAATCAGATGCTGTCAATCAATTAAGCAGATGTGAAATCTGACTATATCAAGTGTTCATGTTGTTAGTTTCATGTCGCCCCTGAAGCGATAAGAGGTTATCAGGCAAAGAAGGAGGATGTAACAAAAAGTAAGAAGGAAAGTTTCATCATGAGCTGCTTTTCTGCTTGCCTGTTACATAATAACCAAATACAATTGTCTCAGGTTGCCTTTAGCCGGTTCATCATAAAGCGAAAGGTGTAGACATGGGGACTAAGTAAGCTATAAATGTGCTACCTAAATCTAATGGCTGAACTACCCCTATGACAGCTCTTAGGCTTGTAATTACTATAATGAAATTTTGAGCTCTATTTACCATGGACCTGCTGGAATTGAAGTTTTAATGTATTACAACTGGTGTTTAATTTGTCATAACTGTAGCATTGCCAGACAGTTTATTTTGCAATTTACATTCTGTTAAAGGCCACAGCGTTCTTAGCTCTTACCCTGCAAATTGTCATGACAGAATTTGCGCACTTCAATTACATTACTTCTTGTTTGAAGTGGTGTTTAAGCGTAGGCAAAAAAGTCCTTCAAGTTAAAAAAAGACAGGCACAGTAAAATCCAAAGGAAAAAACTGAAACTTGTGATAAATTTATTAAATAAAAAGAATTAAGCTCACGCATGCAAGTACAGCACACAGGTACACACACACACACACACATGCACACACACACTTGATCAACCTTCATTCATGGAAACAAAAGGGTTGGGCATGATGTCACAACATCAATGCCTGCTTTTCTCAAATATCTCTCCTCCATGTTAGTTTCATCAGCTCAAAATGTGGTCAAACTTGCCTCATATTCGTATGTAAGCCAACCATAAATGTCAATCAATGAGATCAGAAAATGCCAAAATTACATGTTGCTCTAATTAGTCTGTGCTGGTCAACATTTTTTTTTTTCTTTTTTTACAGTAATTGTGATTACAATTCGGCTCCAATTTTTCATTGCTTAATCGATCATGACTCCATGATCTATAATCATTTAGTCTATTTTCCCCAGATATCATATCTTAACATTTAGCCCATATCTATGTTTATGAATACTCTGGTGTGAAATCAGGTTTGAAATTGTTTTGATGGAGAAGAGAAATTCCGTTGTCATAGCAACCACGTGACTACACTCATCCTTTGCATAATAGAACCATAGCTCATTCCTTAAAAGAATCAATGAAACAACAGCTGCCAGCAAATGAACTTTTTGGTGATCTAATGACTAGTGGTGCCAAATTATGCCCTTTTCCATAAGGCCTATACTTGAGCTAGAGAGAAACTGAGAAAATAAAAAAGATTAAAAATAGCATCCCATGGGTTTGATTATCCCAGGAACATTTATCATGATTTTCTTTTCCCTACCATAAGACCATATTCTCATCAGACACTTTCTATGTATCCGTCATAACAAAGCCGTAAATTTGCTCCCATGATGCAATTCTGTGTAGTCGTTAAAGTTGTCCCTCGGCTTCTAAGAGAATTTTGGTAGTACACTCATATCCCTGTCAAGAAATACAGGCTAAACAACAAGGGTTGCACTGGTAGTAGTGCTTTCCATCAGTGAAATGGTTCTCATCAACTTCTTGAATCATAAAAACTCGATTAGTGAATGTAAATTTGATGGTTTCATTTCAGCCTAGGGATGCTAGGCCTCTGCTCAGGAAATGTTTGTTGGTAGTTGCTACATTTGTAAGCGATTACTTATGTACTTCTATCGTCAACAACTCTAGTTCTAAGTCTTGGATATTTTTGAGGTAAAGGAACATTTTAGGGATCCATGTCACACTGAAAACATTTAATTTCCCAAGAGTTACTCACTGGGTATGGAAGATTGCTTTGGTCTTTTTGTTTAGATTTTATTAGCGCAGTGTACTGTATGTAGTATTCCTGTTGGGTGGGTAGGGGGTTAAGGGGGATTTGTCTCCTTTTTCCAGAAGGAAGGTAAATTACTCCCTTTTATTTCCATAAGAATAACAAGACGAACGTCTAGACGAGTTGCGGTGCCGACAAACCAAGTCGTCTTGTACTTTAAAGGTGATTTTATATTTTAGGGGGACAAAAATACCATTCCAAAATACTTGTATTGTGTTTTGCCCAATAGCAGCTAAGTTAAGTTCAACACTTGTAATCCAGGAACATTGTTCATTCACTTTAGAAATGTGGTTGAGGTGGAACGTGTAACACACCAAAGAAATACTCGATTGCCGGTATAATGAGGTTTGCTCATTTTGAACTCATAGTTGACAGTAAATCAGGAAAAGATGATACAGCAGTTGATTTAGAACTGTAGAAAGAGCAAAACGTCACATCAGATAACATTCCAAACGTCCTTTACAAGCTGTTGCTTGTGCATTCAATATAAGGTATCCCTAATGTCCCGGCTCCTTAGTAGCTCCTTGTACAGCATGAGGGTTTCTGATAAAAGATGGTAAAGCGCCAAAGGCTCAAGACAGACCATTCGACCAAACAGACGTTAGTCAAAATTGTATTTTAAGTAGTGCAGTTAATAAGGAAAAACATGCCATTTGTTTAGCTGTTTAGTGAATACAGGTGGAGTACACTGCTATGACGTAATGTTGGAAACGATAATGAGTCTGTTTATACATGACAGTAACGTTGTAGTCACTTGGTTGAAGATGAATTTATGTTAATGAACAAAAGGAAAAAATTCCAATGTTGAACATAGAGAATTTTTAAAGATTAATGGTTTTTAAAAAGTTCTGTACGCTCCGCACCAAGTTTACTCTCAGCTTTCCTAATAAAAAATTGTTGTAAGTAACATGTTATAACAAGTTAACGAGAATCAAAAGAAATGTCGATATCTCAGATTTACCATAATCTTAACAAATGATGAAATAAAATAAAAAAAAAATATAAAACAGCAAAGTAAAATTCCTTTGTCAGCGTTACTTACACCTACATTCTCTCAACATAAAAAAAAAAAAAATGTTACTATGATGATATTTCACTCTAGCCTTAGGCCTATTGTCACTGTTTCTCCAATTTATATTAATCCCGCACACATACGTCACTACTAACCCTTCGCCAGTAACTTCTTAGTTCAGTAATGTATAGACACTTGAACGACGTTGACCTCCACAAATCAGAGAACCGAATCAATCACTTACAAATCATAAAAGATAAATTGCAACATCTATACGTCCCTTCATGAAACCCGAATACCAAAATTATCGATGTCCCTAGTTTATAACTATTAGCGGCGATTCGTCTGTCATCACATCATTAAACAGTCTCGCTTCTTCCTACACTCTATATCAAGAACTTGTTGTCGCCTTTCTGACAGTGACTTCTTACTACGGAACAAAACTGTTGCCTTTGCACTATATAAAAATTGTTTTAATAATTTCCATGCATTTCTTTTTCTAATAAAAATAATAATATAGCAAGTTTATGTATGGCCACGACTCTCAACTGATCAAACGATGACCTAAAATATGTAAAAGCAATAAGAAAGCCAGGTCTATGAATAAGACTGCACTGTCCAGTAAAACTCCGTAAAAGACAAATTTCATCATTCCAACCACCCATATGCAATAGCTCAACAAATCACTTTCAAAGAAAAAACGGACTTCATGAAAAATAAACGTTTCGCTGATAACACCACAGCCAGTGACATAACAAATAAGAGCATAACTAGCTTATAAATAAGTGTCTTGCTACTTTACCATTTACGAAATGAACCACCTGGCTAAACATTTACAATTGCGAATTTTCTTGTACCTGTTCAAAACTTCGTTGTGTAAGCTAACAATCTAACCCTCTACAAACTGTCCAAATTTAATGTCTACGTTCGTTTAACATAAATATAAAAAAAAGAATGATAAGGCAATCATTTTTAATTGTTTTACGGTGACGTAAATCCCGGGGAAGGCAAGGGATGTCTTTGCTTCCTCAAGTAAAAAAAGGAAAGCCAAACTGTCATATGGCTCCCTCAAAATTTAAAATAACCATTTCAAAATCAACACATTTTTGACAAGAGATGAACTATCCATGGCCTTTAAAAAGACCAGATCAGTTGGTTTTCAAGGGCTTCTCCCCCAACAGAAGACCCAAAGCAGTCCCTGAATGATTGTGCAAAACCTTCATTCATGCAGACCTCTTCCCAATATCTCAAACAGATCACCGCCCAGCGTAATAAAAAAAGGTTGCTCTCATCACATACAAATATAAAACGAGATATGAATGAACATGTTAAAACCCTACCGTGACTACTCTTTACATTAAACTATGTGTTCATGTTAACACTTCTTCATCTTATGATGTGCTCTCCTCCCTAAATGTATAAATATCCCCAAGAACATTCCCTCTGAATTTGGTTTTTTAAGCATTCTTCTTTAGTGGAGCTTCTGAGCAATGGCAACTGGTTGTGTAAATATGTGGAGGGGCACATAATGAACTTACAATGACTTGTCTTAAATAAAGATGATCATCTTCCCTGTAACCAATAATGCCAAACACCGAAAAAAAAAAACAATTACCACCCACAACAACGAAAAAATAAAATGTACATGTAGATCTTTCGGAACGTATAAATAATACATCACGATCGTCATGTTCCCTACTTTCCCCATCATCACACCTCTGACTCTTTTCATATCCACTAGAGCCTTTTTTTTTTTTGCTTGATCCCAACTCTGACATCATCATTTTTCTCCCCTACATAACTTTTATCTTGAAATTCACCCCCATACTTTCTTTTTCTTTGTTGCCAACCCTTCCTTTCTACAAAAAAAAAAAAAAAAAATCTTTGAACGGCCCTTCTTGGGCATTGTTATATTCTCCACATAATTTTAAACTTTAAAATAACAAATTTACCATAACCAGACGCCTTGATATAACACAAATATTAATACGAGCCATCTCATACAAATAATATTTACCTACCAATAACAATGTTTCCCTCCAACAGAAACTTACTTTATGAAAAAACAGTGAACAAAACTCCTCTAAACTATCAAACTTTTTACTCCACAGCAACCCCGACCATGTCACTTGAAAAGAATAAATCTCCACAAAGAAATCCTCATATAAATACTCAAAATTCACTAAACACCTCGATGAATTAAAAAACAACCAAAATGATGGCGCTGTGTTAAATTAAACAACATATTATTCCCCAGAGTACACACGGACCTGGTTTTTCCGCAAGATTGTTACTAAAAATAGAACACGTTTGCAAATTTTACGTGAAAAAAATCCCAATTTTACACTCTCACGAAATCATATTTCCACCAAAACTTAAAAACACGAAAGAGAAGTACCATCCCTACAAATTGCACTAAACATTATTTCGATACCACAAAGCATCTAGAAGGAGATAGAAATAAAGTGCCGGAAAAGTCAGAAATTGACATCGCGATAGTAACTGCATTAGTTGCGGTTGCCTGCAAGGCAGGCACCGCAACTAAAAACATGTTTTATAAAATTTCAGTGTCTTGATTTCTTTATTAAGGATAGGACACTTTAACAGCCTACTTTTTAAAGCATTCTTCTTGGCTTTTTTTTCTGGAATATCCTACTTTCCCTAATCTTTTTTCATCCTAGAAACTTTGTGAAAAACAGCAATGTTAAGATTTATCGTGAACATGCCCAGTTGAGTGATAGTGATTAGGTTAAACAATACTGAGATTGATCAATGTTTAACTTGCTTCCCAAAGTCCTACTGCTATACTTGTGCTAGGCCATGTTTGCAAGTTCTCCCTTTAACAAGTTTTTTTATATTGAAAACTGTTGTACTACTTCCATCCTACTATTCTGGGTCCATTCGTAATGATGCACAGTAATAAACAACTTCAAATTACTTTAAATGACTTTTGGTATTAAATTATCTGAATGTTTTGTTTCAATGCTGTTAATTTTTACTGCATACTTTTGTCAAATTTAATTGAAAGATTTAAAATTGCAACAAGGCTCAAGACCTGTGAAGTTCTCTGTGAACATGGCACAGACTCTACCATCCCCCGTTTAGCTCAAATATGTGTAGACAAGGCAGTGTATGAAGCAAAGCCCCATAAATCTAATAAACAGACCTGGAAGGGATTTATCGATTCACGGTAGCAAGCCTGAACCAACAAAAAGTTCAGCTTTTGTGCTAGCACCACTCCATCAGACACGGCAAACACCCCCTCCAGTCCAATGTAGCGTACTTTTATCCTTCTCACCAATTCTTTAACATGATTACTGCCAAATGATTTTGGCCCAATTTTTGTCTAACTTGCCACCAATTCTTGAAGCATCTCACCATGAGCAGTCTGCTGCAGCTGTCGTCATTTTGTGCCAGGAGTTAGTTGTGAATTTTGTTTTCGTAGTAAGTCACTCGGGCACTCTCTCCTGCCCTTGTTCATTGAGTCGTTCGCACTCCCCTCACAGACCTAATAGACCATGCATAATTTTTCCCCACATAATCCAATTTTTAGAGGTTTAAGTGTAATTGATATTGTGATATGAGCAATGAGCTGTTTTCTCTGTAAATAAAACTGTCGTGGATGGGCATAGGTGTAGACAAAAAAAAGAAAATTTGGAAAAGAATCACTGATAAAATTTTTGTCTTTTTTCAAATAAAGGCAAGATATTGGCTTTCGCGTTTGACTTTCGCCAAATGCCCTCTAACCCTTATTTTTATGGTCATAAGAATTTGATGTAAACAGAGAATTGTAGCATTAATTTTTACCATGTAAATGATTAGCTGGTATAAGCATGTGTTATATTGATTCACATGGTAATCATGTTCTGTGGAGTGGGAATTTTAGGAATTTTTGTACTAAATAGGGATGAGATGATTTATCAGCAGCTAGGCCACAACAGATTACCTACTCCATAATATACCATGTGTGTATGATGTCACAGAGCGAAAGTATGCCCTCCTTAGGGGGCAAAACAAACCAACAACGACAAATGCAGACAGCTGATTTTTCAACTTGTCGAATACGTTGTCAACTAGTAGAATAGCCCTTTACACGAGCAGGGTGAATTCTTATGCGTGCTGCCACATGTTCCATTTTTTTGCCCCCAAGGATAACGTCACTGCCTTGTCAATGCACAAGTTGTATTACATTGACTTAGACATTAATTCATCAGTTGGCATATATGTTAGTCTTCCTTTATACTAGGGCTAATCTGCTCACCCCAAACTACAATTTTTGTAGTATTCCACAGAAATTCTCAATTTTCACAGCTCTTTGATTGACAGCAAGTTCAAAAATGTAGCAAACCATAGCTCATACTACACAGCATGTACTGTGCTGAGAGTGTATGGATTACACATGGGGGTCTAGCTTGTATACTGACCATGAAGCAAAATACTGAGATTGGACACCGTGTCTGGATGTGGATGAGTTTTAGACAGCTGTGGGAGTGGCTTAAGTAAGTAGGTTGGGAGAATTGGAACTGCCCGGGCTGAGAGGTTTATTTTAGGCACCATGTCGGAAATCTAAACTGCAGCTCCCTCAGCTACGCTGCTACAGACGCAGACCTGCTTTGTTAATATGCACAATTTAATATATCAGATCTGCATGGTCCCCTGGGGTATAGCTTGAAGGAACCTTTCCATTTGGAAAATTTTTGATTATATGAAGAAGGTTACATGTATGCAAGGGGTATGCAGGGATTCTGCCAGAAACACAAAAAAGGGGGGATTTATTACTGCTAAACCCCAAGTCCAAATTGATGCTGTCCTAGGCTAAAGTTATGAGGGGGTTCAGGGGGACAAAAGCTTGCTTCAAGGCCCCTGTAAGATGCAATTTGAAGGTTTTAAAGGCCATTTATTTGTGTAAGTTCGAACATTGCTGCAAAAGTATCGTCTTTTTAAGTAAGAAACCAAGATATTGACAATTTTCTTATTTTTATGGGAATGAAAAGGGGGGGGGGATTTTACCCACCCTCTTCTGGAAAGGGGGGGACAAATCCCCCCTTTCCCACCTCTGACGGAAACCCTGGTATGGTCTTTGAACTGACTGAGGAGGAAGGAAGTCGTGTACAGTGCTTCCCATTGCATTTTATCCTGGAGACGAAGGGGCTTTAACGTACCCCACAGCTTCTCCTTTCCAGCTTGGTTTGTCTGTTTAAACTCTATAGTTTAAGTAGCCCCCTGCTGCAGACTGAGGGAACTTTGGCCAGTTTTATCAAGGTGGTGGCATTTTAAGCATTTATAAAGGTTAGAAGCCAAATTTATAGAGGGATGGGGATTTCAATCCTTATCTGTGTCAAAGTTGTAGTATGTGTTTCATCCAGTTCAAATGGTGTCTTTTGGAAGGCCAGTTCAAATGGGAGAAGTTTAGATTGTTCAAGTTGGTTAAAGCCACCTGGAATACAGTTGTAATTCATAAGCTGAGAGTTTAATATCACATTGGTGGTTCAAATAGGGCCATAAAGCGACTTCCCATCAAACTCTCAATAATTAATTTTTCTGCTGGTTATGTGCTACGTGGACCCTGCAAAACTAGAATCCTTCCTATCATAGCAGTATATTTGCATACATACACTGTACTTACAGCACAAAATGATCTTTAATTGGCATGCACATCAGGTTACATTCATATGTTTAAGGCCTTTATGGTATAGCTTGCATGTTTAATAGTGGTCTTTGCATTATGGATGTATCTAGTGCTATGAGTAATTCCTTTTATTGCTAGTTTTTATTATATTGCACATTATAAAAAGGTTCATATTGTTGCAAAGTATATGGTGTGAATTCATGGCTATGACCTTGTACAAAAGGAACTCAAACAAGTACTTTACTACATTTAATTGAACATTTCAGTTTTATGTTCTTTGTGTAACAGCAGTCTTATATGAATGTCATATTTAGTGTTATATTTAGAGTGTATTTTCTGTAAATGTATGCTCATAATCTGTACTGTAACAGGCAACTGACACAAGCCAAGAGTATGCATATGATATTAAGTTGGTACTAACAGGAGGTTAAAATTGGTGACTATCCATTGAGGCAAAGCAAGTAATGCCCTTTGTTTGGTACATTACACAGCTTTCGCACTTGAGAGCTGACATTGATGTGGCGATCATGCTGACGGTTTTGCTTTCACACAGTACCTCTGCAGTGAATTAAAGCCCTGATAAAGTGAGCAATATTTTCCACTGCACCATTCCATGCTTTGTGTTTGTAATCTACAACGCCCTTCTACCTACCTCCTATTCACCTGTGTAATCCCCACTTACCCACAGCTAACCTTGTTAAACTATAAACCTAATAGTTCTGAGAGTGAGGGTGCCCTTGCTCCCCACAACAAGGTGCACTGTTAAACTATAAACCTAATAGTTCTGAGAGTGAGGGTGCCCTTGCTCCCCACAACAAGGGGCACTGTTAAACTATAAACCTAATAGTTCTGAGAGTGAGGGTGACCTTACTCCCCACAACAAGGGGCACTGTTAAACTATAAACCTAATAGTTCTGAGAGTGAGGGTGCCCTTGCTCCCCACAACAAGGGGCACTGTTAAACTATAAACCTAATAGTTCTGAGAGTGAGGGTGCCCTTGCTCCCCACAACAAGGGGCACTGTTAAACTATAAACCTAATAGTTCTGAGAATGAGGGTGCCCTTGCTCCCCACAACAAGGGGCACTGTTAAACTATAAACCTAATAGTTCTGAGAGTGAGGGTGACCTTACTCCCCACAACAAGGGGCACTGTTAAACTATAAACCTAATAGTTCTGAGAGTGAGGGTGCCCTTGCTCCCCACAACAAGGGGCACTGTTAAACTATAAACCTAATAGTTCTGAGAGTGAGGGTGCCCTTGCTCCCCACAACAAGGGGCACTGTTAAACTATAAACCTAATAGTTCTGAGAGTGAGGGTGCCCTTGCTCCCCACAACAAGGGGCACTGTTAAACTATAAACCTAATAGTTCTGAGAGTGAGGGTGCCCTTGCTCCCCACAACAAGGGGCACTGTTAAACTATAAACCTAATAGTTCTGAGAGTGAGGGTGCCCTTGCTCCCCACAACAAGGGGCAAGGATGCCCTCGATCATCTTTCTTCTTGCTCACCATCAGACGGGATAGAAAAGGATAAAAGAGGATGTTGGTTCAACGGTCATCTTGGTCTCTGTTTAGCTTTGGTGGTTCGAGTTTTCAACACACATTTGTCTTATCCCCACTTGATCTAATCTGTTCCTGCATTTGGATCCAAATCTATGAATCAATCAGATTTTGAGTGTGAGAGCTTCTACACTACAAAGTTGGCCACAGGGGTAGATGAGGTCCAAATGGGACGCACCACAAAATTGACCTCTGGGGTAGATCAAATCTGGATGGGGTCCTCTGCTCAAGATCCAGTGTAAAATGAAAGCACTCTACAACATTATGATCAAATTTATTTTTTTTCACTTTACTCATCACAGTGAGCTCAGTCAAAGATTATCCCTGGCAGACTGTCTTGTAAGTCACCAAGACCATAATTCTTTCCTTTTTTTTTGAATATATGGGTGTGGCTAGAAATGAACTGCTAGTAGAAGAGTTAAACTGCCTGAGAAATGGAAATAATTGGACCTTTGAATCACTTAAAATGGTGCACAGGAGAGTTGTTGACTCAAGTCAACAACTTGCGACTTAAGTCAACTCAAGTCCTGTTTTTTTTACTTGTGACTTGACTTGACTTGAAGAAAAATGACTTGTCAACAACCCTGGTGCACAGTACCCTTGGCCAAATATGTTTGCCAGAGTCCAAGAAGAACATCTGGAATTGAACTGGTCTGGAAGAAATCTTTTCTTATTTGCAGGATATTTTATTCAATCTTTAACTTTCTTTGATTTGCAGATATTTGGGAAGAAGATACGGGATGGATGGGAACGGTGTGCTGCTATCATGCTCGGTCAACATCATGTCAAGCTGTCTGTTCACAGGTAGGTTTCATCTAAGTGAAGTTTCTTGTACTAGCTTTTTATCAGTTGTCTTGGAGATGATAGTCATTTGCCATCAAACATTCTCAAAGTGTTCCTAAGTGCAATTGTTAAAGGCCCAGTTCTCTCACTCCAAACAGTACCAATTCTCCTAACCTTCTCACTTAAGCCCCTCCCACAATTGCCTGAAATTCATCTTCATCCAGTCACAATCTCAGTTTATTGCTTCAGGGTGAGTATAGAAAAGCTCTATGTGTATAATCAAAGCATTCTCAGTACAGTTCATGCTGTGTAATAAAAGCATTGGTAATCTGCATTGTTTGAATTAATGTGTCAATCAAAATGCTGGACCAATAGAGACTTTCTGTATCCCCCTTCAAGAAGTGTAGTTTGGGGTGAGAGGATTGGCCCTTTAAGCTTGATAGTCATTTTAGCAGTCACAGCAGCTACAGTGAGTAAAATGGGGTGTAGCAATACACACCAACACAATATGTTTTAAAGCATCAGCAAAACAATTAAAAATATAAAAGCGCAAATTCCAGTTCAAATTTAATTTCAAATACAGATCAAAAATAGTTTAAGTCAAACCACTGTAGTAGCCTCATATGACAGACTGAGGGTACAGTGGGGCATATTCTGCAATCCCCCATCAAACAGAAATAGCAGATACAGAATAGTAGCAAGTGCAGTGACAATAGATGTAGCAGTTGCTACAGCAGAAACACAGCCATGGCCAGATATACAGTGGACAGACCAGGACCAGGGCCCCAACACATTTTTTGGGCCTCCACATTTGGTTGTTGAAAAAGAATTGGAGGCATAACACTCTTTTCCATCAGTCCGTCAATGGTCAGCAATATAAAATACAAATTTTTGTCTGGAACTGTACACTGGACAAATGCTGTCTTTTATGTGGATATGCCAGGGTCTATGAGGATCTTTTTGGGCCCTGGTGGTCATTATTCTACACTGTGTAGGCCACACACAAATGCCATGAATTCAGTGTTTGCAATGTAAATTCTGTCAATTTGCTCAGAAGCAGATTTGTTTTTCTGTAAATATTTGTCTTGCAGTTTGCAGAAAGACAAAGCAAGAAGAAAGCCCATTTCATGATCAGTTTAATGTTCCAGTAAATCATAAGAAATAAATTTTCTTATCAGACACCTAAGAAGGGGGGAAGTTTGTAGAAATATTTTTCTCACCCAGAAAACAATATTAATTCATGGTAGAAAGGGATGCATTAATTAGGGAAAAAAAAAACAAACAAAAGGGTGCATTAATTAGGAAAAAACAAACAAAAAAGTAGCAGTCAGTTCCCAGACCATGATTTCAAAATTGAAGATGTACAGATACAACTTGACCCCATACTGATCCATCAACTTTGAAGTCCATACCACCCCTAGCTCAATTAAGGTAGTCTTAGGAAATGAAGGAAAAATGTGGAGCTCGTCAGACAAAGGTAGGACATTTTCAACAAAATTTTTAAGTAGACAACCTAGAAAGAGTTGATTTGACAGGATTAGAGAAGGGTGGATGTCTTCACAATCCTGACATGATGTTAAACCAAACTCGGCTGATTTATTTTTCTAGAATAGTATGTTGACAGCAAAATTCATTCGCGAAACAAGCAGCCTGTTTTTACAGATTTGAGATGCGCCATTATTACCTTCACAAATATTTTTGGGGTTTTTTCTTCAACTAATGCACTTGTTTACTTATCTTAGGCATTCACATTCATTGCCGTCAGCCAAATTTGTCAGCACATCTGAATTTGTTCCAGCTCCTCATGTTGCTCTGGCATGTCCTCTCTATCATCAGAACAGGGAAGGTTAAAAATATCAACTTTGCCCTTGAAATTGGTGGAAAAAAAATCTGGCAAAGGCATCATTGATAATTTTGTTATGCAGGGAGATCTCATCATTTGAAATCTGTATTTGCTTATGTACATGTGGGACAGTTATGCTGCTGTGTGGCTATTAAGTGAAAAGAGCTGTTATCACGATGTGGGGGTCCTGGTGGGTCTGGTTCCCTGACAGATGGCACTTTTTTCCTTGATCACCAGAGTTCATCTTACCCCTGTAAAATTATATGAAGTTGTAGACACACCATATGTGTTGTCAGATGTTTTGATTTTATGAATATTCATGATTTTATTAATTGTATGGATATTGGTATTTAGTAGACAATTGCCTACTGACAGACAAGATTTTCATTGAATACTAGCAAAGATGTAGAAATGGGAAGAGAATTATTGATGCCCAATGATGTTTCCGTAGGCAGAGCGTGGGGGTTGAGACTCTCATTCACCAAAGCAGTCGGCAAAGTAATACCATGCTCTGTAAACTGAATGCAAAACGGAAATAAAAGGAGGGTAAAAAGAAGAAAATGAAAGAAAGGAAATAAGTAAGAAAGAATGGTAAACGATTCAGTCTCTACACAATTTTTACAAATCTTGAAGCAAACTGAATTCAGGCTGGACATAATCAATGCCATGAAAGTCACGTCATGGCCTTGGCATTCTATTTTGGGCTTGTCAAATGGCATTGATGCCCAAACAAAAGGCATATACTCAAGGCCACAAAAGACTCTTGTGTCCTTCTTTATAACAAAACTTCATTGTTTCACAGGGGCAGCTTAATTACTCTGCTCCTCTTCAGTCATACCTTGCCCCCTCTCATGTAAAGGTCTTTTTGTACCATGCCCCTTTTTATCCCCACCCTACCCCTGTTCAACTTTTCCAGGTGGGTGTGCCCCATAAAGTGGACAGACCCTACCAAGGAAAGCAGTGTAAAACTCTGTAATGGCCTCTGTGTAGTCCCTTCTGTGTGAAATGCACCGACTTCCTATACATGGACAGAGCATACTGCACGGTACATTGTTGCTGCCGTACGTGTGAGAGAAGGCGCACCAAAATGGCCTTCTGCCTTGGTTTTGTGTGAAAGTTTGGACTTGCTCAAGTATATCCCCATATTTTGTTGAAATTTGAAAAAGTTGAAATATTTTTTAAATATGGCAAGGTAAGGTCAAAATCACTTCATGTATTGCAGGAATATGTTATTGTTTCCCATTCAAGTTAAACTTTTGCTTAACATACTACAGAGTAATCATCAAATCAGACGATTTATAGGTTCCCGGCGGCCATCTTGGTGCGCCTTTTTCGTCCCAGCTGGTGGAGACCAGCTACGGATAAGACGTACACGTTACATGCTCTGTCCATGTATATTAGTCCGTGGTGAAGTGTCAATATCTCAGTACAATTCAAGAAAGTGGTGTTAGTAAAACCCATGAGCTTTAGGATAGTCTCCCAGACAGGTGCGTTTGGTCAAACGGTAGAGCATCCGCCTCTCACGCGGAAGGCCCGCATTTGATTCCCAGGTCGAGTCGTACCAAAGACTCTAAAAATGGAACCTACTGCCATTGTGCATGATGCTCCGCATAAGCAACAGATTAGAGAAAACAAGCCATTGAGTCACAACTGGAAAGAAAGCCGTGGCTGGCTCGACTTGAACCAATAGGTTGGAAACTGGGCCGTAAAATTCCATCTCACTACCTAACTAACTAACTAACCCTGACAGATGTTGTGCAGCCCCTTTGCATGTACAGTGTGCTCTTTACCTATAGATGTGCTCCATGCCCCTCTTTCACTGAAAATGGGTCTGCAAGCAAACACACTTAGGCTATATACATCTTTTGCCTAACCCTTGTATGACCTTGGACTTTGAATTAGGCATGCCCTAAAAGCCTGTTGGAAAATGGCCTTGACTTTGAATTAGGCATGCCCTAAAAGCCTGTTGGAAAATGGCCTTGACTTTGTGATGTATTATATTCCCAGTCTTGTTAAAAAAGTATTATATTATTGTTGTATTTAAAAAATATGTGACTGATTTTGAAAAATAGGTAAGCAGCGGCACTATTTTAACTGGTAAATATATATTTTGACAACATTGAAATACTCCAACAGTTGCAACTCTTGCAATGCATACTATTCTTTGGAAAGAAAATCCTCTGTCAGAACTTTAAATTATTGCTAACATTTGTTACATTTAAGGTAGCATTTAATGATAACAGAGCTATATCTGTCACGGGTGGCACATTGTAAATTCAAAATTGCCCTTAAAAACTGAATATTATGGGGAAAATATTTGCAATAGCAATGCATGGTTTGTGTTCCTGGCTCTACAAATCTTACCACATACTTGTTTTTATAATAGTATGTTATGGGGGAGTTACTCACCAAATTAAATTTGGCATTATAAATATAGACCACCATTCACCTTCCACCCTAATTCATGTTCACAAGGGGCCCATTTTGGTAGTATTTGTTGCCTCAAGCATGTAACTAAACCCTTTTCACACGACTTCGATTCGAGCCTTTGCCTCCCCCATCCCTCGGTGGTTCAACCATTTGTCAGTTCTCCACAGGAATCTGCAAATATTACCCCAGTGTCATGTATAAAGATGATCGTGTTTCCTGTCACCGTGAATTAGTCTCCCAGCGAGTGGCACTGCTAGAGGGCAGTAGACAACTGCACTAGTGTGTCTCTGCACTGAAGGGCATAGGACTTGAGGCAGTACTTGTAGGAGTTATTTAAAGATGTACAGTAGTAGAGGGTTTCCTACTGTTTGTGTTGTCATGCTGACTAATGCAGTATAACAGCGCTTTAAAACTGTAAGGTATCAAGAGCCAAAATAGCTGGGTTTGCATCTATAGCAATTTTCTACCGAAGAATTGTCAATTGATAATCAATTCTTATTTTGATTAACAAAAGTTTGGGTACTTGCTAATACCAAAGGCTTATTAAAGATTTTCAAGTAATGTTTTGATACTCAAGTTAACACTATTTTGTCCCTTTGGTATACAGAGATGTAGATAGTAGCCCCCTGATTTTCACTGCAAATCATGCTAAAATAAGTGGGGTAGCCAATATTTTTCTCAAGGTGGGGGGAGGGGGCATGCAGTTGCTGTGTGATTACTGGTCTGGAGACGGAGTATCTTTCCCCTGCTGAAAATTTTTGACAAATTTTATCTTCAAGTGCAATTTTGTGCCAGTTGTAATACACTTTGAAGTAAAATTTGTGTGAATATATTTATCGTAATTTTCTTCAAATGAGAATCAGCAGTGAGGGGGCGCCACTTGTAATACACTTTGAAGTAAAATTTGTGTGAATATATTTATCGTAATTTTCTTCAAATGAGAATCAGCAGTGAGGGGGTAGACATGGCCTGATGACCTCTCCCCTCTCCCCTGCCAATGCTGCTGGCTAGCACTCACTTCCTACCTGTGCTACATAAGCTGTAGGCTAAATACTATCTGGGAAGAAATGTTTGCTGTGAGGCTTGGCAGTAAACTTAGATGGAGCATTTGGATGAAAGGACTGTATGAAATACTGAAAAAAATTAGAAATCGAATTTGGAACAAGATAGGATTTAACTCAGTACTAGGCTACTTTTGGCAAATACAGCTCATTTTGAAAACTGAAGGCACATCCTGCTACATGGTAACAAGGCTTTAGCAATGCCAACATGTTTTGGAGTTTGGTATGCACACTATGTCTCTGAAAAAAGTTGCAACTCTTATAAAGTCACGGATCATGGGGCCAATTCTGGAGTCAGGGTAGTGACTAATCATTAAAAAAAAAGAAAAAAACCAGTGCATTCCAAAGGAAAAAAGCCCCACTGCAAGTAAAGTATGGGGTTCAACCCCCCAGTCCCCCTCCTTAGTCCCTCTCCCTAGTCCCCCTTCTCAGTTCCCCCTCCTTAGTCTCCCTCCTCAGGCCCTCTCCTTAGGCCCCCTCCTTAGCTATGTGATCCCTGAAAACTGATGGAGGTGCATAGCACCTTAGCAACCCTGGAATATCAACTACTAGCTTGCAAATTGTGAATAATTAGTACATCACGGGGCGTTAACCTTCATGCTACTCAGCAGATGACGTTCCATATGGTTAATGACAATTGAAGAATGGTCATGGCCCACGGAAGAAAATCAAGTGTTACAGTGGTCAGTTGAAACCTGCGAAAAAATGCAAATGGCAACTCTGAGAAATGTGATTTTTGAGCATGTTTTGACAAAAATGAAAAGTGGTCAAGAATTGCTGAATTTCATCCTGGGAAAGTGGAGTTGCTATTTGACTCTTAAAGGGCAAGAGCAGTTGCCCTAAACTTATTTTGAAGCAACAGCTAAATCTAACAATTTCTTATTTCTGTTCAAATTAAGTATCTTTTATAACATGTTAAGGCCTCAATATTGCATTAATGTAAGGTGAAGTAAGCAGGAACTCCCATCAAATTTGATATTTGATGAGAAAAGATACTGTCACATGACTCTCAAGAGCCAATCATGAACTCTCCTTCAAGTTGCAGTGATTGCATTTCACGAAGAGTCCTGGCTCTGAAGTATACAGTCAGATCTAACCAACCCTCCAAGACCTAAAAGCTACGATCTTACTGTCCTAACATTTCTAGAATATTTGAAGTCCTGCAGGGAATTTGACCCAGATATCACAGATTTATGCTGGACTCATCCATTCAAAGGCAACCTTGCTAATTGACCTATATATATGGTCAGAAATTTTGGCTTGGAAGTGACAAAATATCTTTCCTACCATCTGTACCTCTTCCCTCTTGATTCTCTCTTGCTTTGAAAATTTTTTTTGGCCCACAGTATTTTATTGCCCTTTATTTTTCAATGAATTGAAGTGCATGAAATTTTTTCAAGAATTTTGGGGAAGGGCATCACAAGGGAGTAGTCATTCATTAATAATGCTGCTGAAAGGCTACTGTACATGATTGTTGAATTACCGACATATGAATGTTTGTCAAAGTCACTTTGTCAAATGTTCCACAAATTTCTCCCTTCTTCCTGTTTTATTAAGAGTAAAGTCTAATCCTCTCACACCAAACTACAATTTTTGTAGTATTCCACAGAAATAATACCAATTGGCTCTGCCCTTTGATTGACAGTTAGTTCAAAAAATGCAGATCACATAATCGCATAATACACAAAATGTTGTAAGTACTGAGAGTGGTTTGATTACACATTAGGGTCTTGTATACTCACCCTGAAGCCACAACAAACTGAAATTGTGTATGGATTAGGATGAGGTTAAGACAGTTGTGGGAGGAGCTTAAAGGCCCAGTTCTCTTACCCCAAACAGTATCAGTTCTCCTAACCTTCTTACTGAAGCCCCTCCCACAATTGTCTGAAATTCATCCTCATCCAGACACAATCTCAGTTTATTGCTTCAGGGTGAGTATAGACAAACTCAATTTATATAATCAAAACACTCTCAGTACCGTTAATGCTGTGTTATATAACTTTTGGCACTCTGCATTGTTTGAATTAGCTGTCAATCAAAGAGCTGAGCCAATTGAGAGTTTCGGTACCCGGGTACCAAAATTGTAGTTTGGGGTGAGAGGTTTGGCCCTTTAAGTAAGAAGGTTAGGAGAATTGGAGCTGTTTGGGGTGAGAGCATAAGGCCCTTTAAGTAAGTAGATTAGAAGAACTTAGGTTGGGGTGAGATGATCAGGCCTTAGACTGTTAATTGCAGTCACACCAATTTGTATTAGTGTCGTAAACGTAAACTGCTAGCTCTTTACAATCATGTGACTAAGTTTTCACTGAATTGTTACATTTAAGATGATTTATTTCTTGGTGTCCTATTTCAGGCCTCTCACTGAAACCTATTAAACCAATGACACAATACATTTTAATTTTTAAATTTGTCTGATGATCTAAAAGAAATTATAATGTAAGGATGATGTTTTCCCCTGTTGAGGACAGATGACATCACTGGCCAGGTCTCCAATAGGATATGTAATTAATTTGTGTGGTGTTTAGGTACTATAAGAATATACATCAATTCCCTTTATTGAGTTTGAAACCAAATCTTATAAACCCATAAAAACCTTTATTTTGGCACTTGAAAACTTTAAAAACCCCTCTCTTCTTAATTATTACCTTTAAAAATTCCTATTGGTCATTAAGAAAACTGATGCTGTGAGGCCCTGCTTTTTTTATGCATGATACTATCTTCTAAAATATCATGAAAGATGCATGGAACGAAAATGAGAGGAAACTTGTGAAATTTATGGTGGTAGTCGCATTAAAATAAGTTTGTGGAACCTGCTTACTTATAAACTTTGGTTCCCAAATTAGTCTCCTCCCTGGTACAAGTCCATGGAAGCTCTACATGGCTTTTTTTACTGATTATCACCCCATTCATGATCTCTTCCGATTCTGTTCTTGTCGTCATTTTGTGTTGTTGGTTACTGATTCTCGCAGGCAATTTAATTGCTGTATAGTGCTTTGACTCCCATAAATTTTCAAAATGTTGTTCTACTGGCACTCCCAGTGATTAAGTACCTACTTTCTCAGGCTGAACTCTTCATCCTGATGACACTTTGTCAGCTTGAAACAAAACATTTCGGAGATTAATTCTCATCTAATCCTGAAGGGTTGGGACTCGAAAGCTAGCTTTCTCCAAGCTGAAAGAGGCAGTACCCAACCATGCGTGGCAGAGAATCCACCTGCTCGGAATTCTCCAGGGGGGTCCGTTTGTTGTTGTAGGAGGACATCAGAGGGATGTCGAACATGACTGATGGGTACTGGATTGGAATAGGTTATTGAGTTGATGTTTCTTTATTTATAAGACATACTTGGCTGTCAGATTAGATCCTACTATGTCAGAGACTCTGGGTACAAATCAATCACTTCACGGATTCTGAGGCCCACAGTGGAGGTGCAGTTCCTGGCTGGGTGCAGAAAGATATATAGGCCACTGATTTGAGAAATTGCATGCAGACAACCATTATAAAAAATAAAAGTTAGATTAAAATAAATTTATAAAGGTGGCTCTAGTCTGTCTTCTTCTAATTTTCATAATCAGAAATATGAAGAAATATGAAAATCAATTTCTTTGGGGAGAGGGAGAGGGGAGGGAGGGGTGGGTGCAGAGAGGAGGAGGGGATTGAGGCAGGTTGGGGCTTGTTTTCCTGTTCATAAAACTATAAATTGTAACAGCTACTGCATCATTCAGGGATTAATTGTCCTTTACAGGCCTACAGTTTCCTATTCTGTACAAATCTTGTATATTTTGTCACGAAGATGTAGAGTAAAGGTACTTCTGAGTGGGGTAGCAAATGTTCAGAATAAAGTACAGTGCCTGCTCTAATTACCTGGTTGGGTAGCAGGTACATCAGGCTTTAAGCCAACTGTAAAAAAAGTACAATTTGTGGGAGATATAGAAAGATTGTCTTTGCATAGTTCCATATACTCCTCCCTTTTTCTCTGTTTTCATAACAGACTGAATATCGGCCATTTTTCAGGCCTCGATTTTGCAATTCTCCAGGTGTGCTATAAATCACGCTGCTTCGAAAAATTGAGGAGTGTGGTAGGTGTGCTGTTTAATATTAAAATTAAATAGATTTATATGAGCTCCAGCTCTTCATCTAGATGTGCAAAACATTATACTCCTTATAGTGATTTGAGGTGAGTGATGGTGTGCTGTAGCACTTGCATTACCTTGAAATTGGAGGCCTGTATATTCAGTCACCCACTATTGAAACATACTGACTTCACGGAGTGACTATGATTATACATATGTTAGACAACATATCTGCTGGGATTGAATTAAATTCCTGGAAGACACTCCCTCTTTAATCTTTAAAGAAACTCCCATCCCCACCTTCATTTTATGGGAGTATCAAATCAAAACATTGAGGGTTTTAAGCTTGAAATGTCTTTTCTCCCCCAATTGAAATCTCACTTGGCCAGCCTCAGGTGACTTCTATCACCAGTAGGAGAAGTGGTCCGGACATGTGTGACAAATTGACGAGGTTTTGTTGCATGTTGAAGCTATATCATTAAACATCCTCCTTCTTGCCTCTCTACTGTGGAATTCTTAGTCTGAAAGCTTGAACACACACCTCAACTGTCAATTCATCAAGATATCATTGTCTGTTTTAGAGCCTAACAAGTTCCTCGTTTCTGTCACATAAACTGAAGAAAATGCAAATTGGATTTAAAGAGACAGTCTTTTGGAAACTTTTTCCCATGTAGCAATCACTGGGAGTTTGAATCTTTTATCAATTTTGAGGATTGAATCTTCACAGGATGTTCTGGTGAAATCACTGTTTTATGGGCTGGAGAATGAAGACTTATGTGGCATTCATTGCCACAGTTGTGAACAGACCTAAGGCATTTCTATGAAGGTAATTGGACAACTCTGTGTCCCTTATAATAATGTAAATATTATAAAAGTGCACAGATTCTTTTCTGGTGAGTTGAGATCATTTCAATGACAAGGCTGGTTAACATCTTAGCAGCAATTTCAAGTGCCCTCTTTCTGTAATTTCACCCAGAACTAAATATTTTCGAAGTAAAACTAGCTTAATTATGAGTTAAAGTGTGTTCGGGCTTGTTAAAATGAGGTATAGACTTGATAAAGAAATGATCAGTTCTGCCTGTATACTTTGTGCCCACAGACTGCAAAGACTTAGCATTGTAATGTTACAAAAAAAATTAAGGCATGTGGAATTGTTGCTTGAACACAAATTTTAATTTTTGGAAGGACGTATGTTTAGTTGAGAAATATGTAGCTAGTTTGTCAACTTAAAACTTGTAAAAACTGGGGGAAATTTTCCTTGCAAGGAAATTAAAAGTTATTTTTGCCCTTGCTTTAAGCTTTGCCACTGTGGAAGTTCTATTGGACATTAATAATCTAGTCTTGAGATACAGTTAACATTTGCATTCAGCTAGCATTTGGTTGGTTAAATCAATCATGATATATTTACACACCCAACACAAATGTGTATATAGTGTCAGCTAGATGAAAATGCAATGTAATTCTGGGGTAAAAATCAATATGGGACAAAGTTTACATTGAAATTTCTAGACAAAACAAATTAATGTCAAGAAATGTCATGGAGGAAGGTAGGCGGTTAAAGATCAAATATGGTGCAAGTTGTCCCTTTAGGTCGCCCCTTACAACATGCAAGAAAACAGTGTGGGTCTATTCAACAACCTGATCCCCCTCACCCCCTTCCCCCCTTCCTCCCTCCCCTCCAGCCCATAAGGAGGTCAAGTAGAAAATTGCAAATTGCATTGTTAACCCAAGATGCATAGATGAAAAGGTAATGGGTTAGCTCGTGACAAAATGCCTGACTCTGGAATTATACTCCAGTGTTACATAATTCCTACACTTTTCAAATTATGTCCCCAAAAGCAGACTTTTGTAGTTTTTTGTCTTGTCTTGTCAACAGTGAGTTTTGGGAATTGTATCAACCATAAAATGACTGAAAACAATTTGAACAGAAAACTGTCTCCTGAATTTCCTTAGCAGGGCCCCTTGATGATCCTCAATAGCCACCTCCAGACCTGGATTTAGCACAAACAACCATGTTAAATGTTTGTTGACTCGAATCAAGCATTTCTATTTACATCCCTTTAAATAGTTCCTGTGACCTGGCGTCAATGGCAAAGCGTTGATTAGTAGAGCCGTCACTGACACCTCTCCTACTGTGCACAGATGGAACCAAATAGTACCATGCCTACTGTCTGTTTACATTTGTGAATTTAATTTTTCCGTAATAGTTTTTTTCACAGTTCACTTTGGCTGCTCATTGTTGTTCCGAAGGACTAAAAGTTTGCAAAAGTTAGTTATGGTCCATGGAAAACTGGTATTATGTTGTTATAATTAATGGTGTAGTATGCTATATAGAGAGTTATCTGGGGAATTTATTTGAAAGAAAATTATGCATTTTTCAAATAGAAAAAAAATGAAACAAAAAATGAAAAAAAAAAGAAAATGGCTAAAAGGCATGGGAATTTGGCACTTGAAATGATTCCTTCATGAATAATACAAAATTTTGGTTGGAGCATAAAAGGGCTTTCACACTGCCAGCAAAACAGAGCATTGCAAGTTACAGATCAGTGTGACTTTTCAGCCACATCTCTGACTTAATTTTGCACTTCTGGAGTAAGCTCTCCTACCAAAAAACATCATTTGGAGTTATGTCAGTATATTTAATGGTTCTTAAGATATACCTCTTCAAAGTTCAAATGTTTCTGAAGCAACTTGTTGCTTATGCTAAAATAATGATGTAGAGTGTTGCACAGTAATGACATTGCTTTTGTTATAAATCCTGTATTAATTATCACTTAATTGCTCAGAAAAATTCACGGTTTGGTAATTGATACTGATTATTTTCAAGCACACAATTTAACTTTCGAAATGTAACCCCCAGGAACACACTATTGCTACAGCTGTCCTTGCAATGAAAGTTGCAAAAATTAAAGGTAGCATTAGCCATATATGACATGTTCCTCCCTAGACATCACACAATTTGCATAATGAACTCATGTTTATGCATTTAACAGTAAAATATCCTGTAAAATGATTTTTTTTGTGTAAATTTTTTATGAGAATTGTGGCAATTTCCTTGGCCTTTTTATTTTTTATGTCACATGAAACATCCCCAATGGACAAGTTCAAAGTTTCTTCAAGGAGAAGTATTGCACAATAGGTCAAAGGTCAATGGCTAACATGGTTATGTGTGCTTAAGCCAATGGCACGATGTAAACACATGTTAAGCAGTATGCTATGCACAGCACAGATGTTTTGTTACTAGTTGACATACAGAAAGGTCACTAACACATGCGCTGATATAAACTTTAATTTGCTCTCGTCTATTGAAAACTATTTGTCAAGTGTGCGCACTCTCTGCATGCAACATGGAACCTGTGAGCAATTTGACAGTTATCTTCAATTAAAGGGCCAAACCTCTCATCCCAAACTACAATTTTGGTACAGGGGTACCAAAATTCTCAATTGGCTCAGCTCTTAGATTGACAGCTAATTCAAACAATGCGAGTACCAAAGCTTATATTACACAGCATGAACGGTACTGAGAGTGTTTTGGTTATAAAAGATGAGTTTTTCTATACTCACCTTGAAGCAATAAACTGAGATTGTATCTGGATGAGGATGAATTTCAGACAATTGTGGGAGGGGCTTCAGTGAGAAGGTTAGGAAAATTGGTACTGTTTGGGGTGAGAGAACTGGGCCTTTAAGTGTTTAATTTGCTTTCCTTTTGTGCCGTGAAAGCACCTTTACTTTGTGCAAAACATTGTTCATTAGCAAAAAATAAAAAATAAAAAAAAAATAAATAAATAAATAATAAAAATAAATCCACCTAGTCTGCCTCTTCAGGTATTAAATTTGTCACTTGAATAAATGTGTTACAAGCATGTGTATGATTGTTAATGTATGTGTGTATAGGGAGGGGCAGACATCCCTTTTTTAGGGATTTGTAAATTGACTTGATTTGTTCTCAAGCTAAGATTTTCTGCATAATGATTATAATAGTAATTTACCTGCCTGAGTTGCCTGAGTTGAAGTAAATGTATTGAGTGTTTTTCTGAGAGGTCGGGGAAAGTTAAGTAGTATTAATATAAACCAAGTGTCTTATCAGAGATCTTTGCCTACATTTGTCATTGTAAGCAACTAACCCCCTCTCCCTTCCCAACTTTATGATAAGTTCCAGTCATTTCCAAAATTCTGTACAACCCTACCCTATGTACTGTTGTATATATGTTGGTGAGTAAGATGAAGAACAAATTATGTTAAGCTTAATATTACAGTTCTTAACCAGAGAGAAACACAATTCCCGTTAAACAAACAACTGTTTGATATTTGGTATTTGTGAGAATTTTCTCCTTTGGGTATTTTCATGGGACTTTGTCAAAATTTGTCTAAGGTGAAAGAGAAAAAATGATTAACTTTTTTCTTGCCATTGTTCGAAGATTTTCTTACAGTCTGCAATAAAAAAATGTGAACGTTGATGAATGGTCCAAAAGAAAAGACTTTAAAACTGTCTTTTCCCTTTTTGCTTTTGTGTAAGGTCCATTGGGAATGTTATTTATTGATGGCAGGCCAAGTGGATGGTGTATTACATTGACATAAAATATGGAAGAATTGATAAAATTTGGTTTGGGAATAAGTTCAGTTGGCCTTTTGGGATTTAGTATACATCATAGAGCAATGTCAATCATGTTTTTGAGAACTTTGGAAGCTTTTAGGGACTTATATGTCAGACAGTTGTACTGTAGAATGATTCATTTCTTATGCATTTGCTTTCAACTCCAATTATGTGTTGTGGAAAATACTTGAGTCTATTTTGTTGAACTGAACTGTCAATCTCATTGTAAATCAAAACTTCTCTTTTTCTTCCTTTATTTTTTTTTTATTTTTGCTGGTTCACATTAGTACAATGTAGAACCAAGTAATCTGTCTTCAATATCAATCGAGGATATAAACAAACTCACTTGAACAATCAAAATAAAATAAAAAAAGAAAGGAAAAAGAAAAAAAGAATGTTGAGGGCTACTTGAACATTCTCTAATAATTAAGCCTTACCCATATCAGCTATTTCACTCGTCACTTACCCCTTATCACTGCTTGTATACTCACGCCCATCTTGTCTCCCAAACTAAATACTGTAGTACCATGGCTCCCGGGCTCTAAGCTGAGGGCGCTCTAGACCATTTAGCATCCTTATTTTAGGGTGTATGCTTAAAGTTACTCCCTTGAATGTTTACATCTTGTTTAGCCAAGACAAGGCTTTTTCAGTGTTTTCTTTACTAAAATTTGGGATCCACAAAATTACTGATGGGCTTCACGATTGACAATGAAGGGATTTGACCTATGTAGATTTGAAAATATTTAGCAACCAGTTTATAGCATATTAGAAAGCTTCTCTGTAAAAGGCTCTAGTTTGAAGGTTAACAGAGAGAAAGGTGAAAATGTGCATGAATTTATTAAAATACCAGGTTTATTAAATACCAAGGTTGCTTCGTAAAATAACTGTTGCCTATGTAAAGAGCTGGGAAATGGATGGGGGAAGAGTTTCTGATTTGTCTGTGGCAAGTAGAAGTGGCAAAAAGCATTCCGTAATATAGTGTGTAAAGTAGCATATAAGCCTACTACTTTTGGGTAATAAGCAAACTTCAATTAATCTTGTTGGTCATTTCACTAAAATATGTTGATTTGTCAGTTTGGCTTTAGTATTTTAATATTACAAAGGTGATCTGTATGTATATATTAAAACCACCACCAAAATTTTAGCTCATAAATAACAGTATACTTGGCAAGTTCCCACAGCTGTACTGAAATTAAATGCAAAGTGATTTAGGAATCAGGGAGTCTTTTACATTTCCTACTAGATTTTTCCCTTTTGGAGAAAGACTTCTTAAACTATTAGTACGAGGCTGTTTTTCCATATGACAATGTGATGTGTGCTTAGGAGAAGACCTCAGGTTGAACAAACATTGGACACACCCTGTTGGAGAAAATACAAACATTGCTGTGAATCTTAGAATAACATGACAACCAAAAAGAAATAGAATGATTAATCAGTGACAAAAAGAAGTGACAAGCAGTCGTAAAATAGATTGAAACTGGTGGCATCAGTCAAATATAACTGACAGGAACCAGTTGGATCAGTTTCACAAGCTTTTGTGATGGCTTCATTCTCTTGAGATCATCATCATTTTTTTTTTTTTTCATTTTATCATCTGTACCCTTTTTTGCCTCTGCTGTTGTTTACATACATTTATCTTCTACAACTTTTCCACGTGTGACTCTCATGAATGTTTGTTCCGGGAGCATATCCCGTATCCCTACCCTGTGATGTTTACACCATCGCCAATGAAGTACAGCCCATTTGCCAACAGTTATATCGTCTCCCAATCTTCGCCGGCATTGCATTGACTCTGTCACGAATCTTAGGGCATTTATAAATTATACTCCACTTTGGGTATGGATTAGTCATATGGAAAGATAAATGTGAATCTATCCTGTCTTTAGTATGATGAAATTCCCTTCAAGTTGATCACAGCAACCTATTTTCAATAACTCTTGACTTTCTCTTTATGGCACAAGTATGCTTCTTTGACAATCTCTGAATTAATCACGGTAAAGTAGAAGTCTGCATACTATGGAAATATTTTAGTCATATTTCAACAAAAGAAATTTAGGCCTATTGTTTTAAAGGCCCTCTCTTTCAAGATGAGTTCCACTGTAACACAAAAAAACACAGCAAAAGACTCTAGTTTGAAAACCTTTCAACTATCACTTGTCAGTTTTGAGTAATTTGCACCTACTTACCACAGCTGTTTCTTAACTGGGACTATTCCATTGTTTATGACAAAATGTTCAAAAAATTCCCTCCAGATGAAGAAGGTCCAGAAAGGAATCCAAAGGTAAGAAAAAAAAACGAGGGCTGTTGCCATACACTGGCCATGAAATATTAAAGGGTGTGTCTAGTGATTGGCCTCAATGGGGTGTGGTACCACCTACTGAAGACGTTGCCAGTTAGTATTCAACGGTAAAATGGAATAGTCCAGTTGTGAAATAGGTGAGGTGAGTATGGCTCGTAGATTCACAAACCAGAGGAAAGTTTTGTTGATTTTAGAATGGTTTGCCGTTTTACTCATATGCGTACTTTCTATTTATTCTTTGAAAATTTATTGTCCTATCACATACATACATGAGCAAAAGCGTACAGGTTACCCCTGCCCAATATGGGCATCCTGATCTTAAGTTAATCTAAAACTAATTTAATCATAATTTAGTTACTTTAGATTGATATCATCCTCTTATGTTTAGCATTCCCATCTCTGCACATCTCCACTCCTGCCCCTGCCCCCACCCCTTTCATTTCAACTCATTCAAATGAATATCCTGTCTGACTCTCTGTGAAATTAGTCTGGACTGAGCATATCATTTTGAAAATTCTTTTTTTACTTTTTCCTTCTTCATCTTCATCTCAGCTGCATCTTCAGTTCATCTGCATCCTCTTCTCCACATTACGGTGACTCAGAAGGAGCCACCGGTCAAAGGTCATGACAGATGGAGTCAATGACCATACAGCCATGCCGCTTTTCATTCCCTTTCCTGAACCTTTCTCTCCCAAGTTCTTCTCAAGTTGCATACTACAGGCGAGTCCTAGCACCTCTGCTGTCTCAAATCCTGAAAGAGGTTCCCAGCCATGTGATCCATTGGCAATTATTCCCCTGTAATTCCCCGTCTCCTCTTACCCATAGATTCCTCATTTTCCATAAATGGCTCTCCCTATTTTCACTCTCCTTTGACTATGTGTCACTTCAAATCAACCTTTCTTCATATCCTCATTTTCCAATTCGCAGTTCCTATTTCATATTGACTGAATTGTTCATCTGATACATGCCTTCATAGACATGTCCAAGTTTTGTTCCCTTTTATTATAAATGATTTTTTTTTCCAATTTTATCCCATGGATTTCTTTTTATGACACTGATTTTTCCTTTTTATCTATTTTGTCTCTTGCTACAGGCAAATTCTTTTTCAAAAGTACAAGACGGCTGTTCCCCTGGAGACGAGGTGAGTCCACATGCATGGCCGCAAGGTCTTGCCAGCTAAAAAATGCAAAAATGGTCAGAAAATGAATTTGACTGCTTCTAGTGCTAGCCCAGAGATTCAGGTCGTTGACTGGTGGAGTTCAGATCTGTTGAAAGGGAAGAATGAATAGAATTCTGAAAAAAAAATGAAATAGACAAAAACTGAAAGACGAGAAAAAACGTGTTCCCTAAAGATGCCTTGTTATGATTCTAGTTACATACCCTGAAGCAAAATGTGAAGAATTTGTCATCTTTTTTACAAAGTTTCCGGTCATAATGGGGGGTATTGATGTCACGGTGTATTTACCTTTCAATTTTCAACTCTTTTCAACTGCGAACAAAAGGCTATGTGACCCTTACCACTGGTGGCAGTTTGCTTGGTAGCGGAATGAAAACGTTTTTCAAGAGAGGGTATTATTTTCCTTGCATTAGTAAAAAGGGTGAAAATGTTGAACAGATACAAGTTTGGTTTGAAAATGTTTATATCGGATTATTATGGATTCCTTCATTCATGAGTGTTACAATTTAGGAAAGGTTCTAATAACACAACCATTCAACGATCTTTGGGATGGCATTCCCCTCTACCATACTACCCACTCACTGTAGGTTCATTTGACTGTCCCATGAAAGAGAAGAAATGAAATAAACAGGAGACGTTTAGAAGAATTAATTTTCTTCAGTAAAAATTTTTATAAAATTATAATATTGAAAAATGATCCCAAGGTAGTGAGTTAATATCTCTGAGGAAGAAGAACAGGTCCTACTAAAGTCCCCCCCCCCTTCCTGCCTCCCAAATAAAATGAAAAGGTTTCCTTTGTATTTTGGTTTCTAAGATATCTCCCTTTTTCTATTTTTCAAGGTGGCCATCAATTCCCCATTCATTGCCCCCAAAAGAAATAAAAAGTGTCAAACATAGACCACATTCCAAAGACATTTTTGAGACATTCACAGGCAGTGTATTTATGTCGCTAAATGGCACTTCTCCTTGCAAAAAGAAACTCATGCTTCCATTCACAAAAAAAAACTATACTGTGAATCCAGTCTAGCAGGACTTTCGCCATAATAGAGCATTTGCACAAATGCAAAGCATTTCTTTAGCTAACGAGGTTTTATTACACTTAGCACATAGGTGAGATAATGATAATTGATCAATATGTCATCTATTTATTCACGCTTCTTTTAAATTTATTAGTCTTGCAGGGTTAGTGCCAAATAAAGCCCTATTTTATTTACATAGCCATATTACTTATTCAGGTATTGAACACAATGCTGTATCCAGTTCAACAACAAACGAAAAAAGAAATAGCACAAAAGTGATATATAATGCAGATGCTTAAAGTTTAAAGGGCAAGAGCAGTCACCTTTACTTGAAGTAGTGTAGTAGACTGTCCTGTTTCATGATTGGCTCTTGACTGTCATGTGACAATTTCTAAAATGTGAAATTTGCTTAGTAACTGATTGATTTTTTCTTGAATATGCAATATTAAAGTCCTAAAATATTATGAAAAATACTTTGAAGAGAAATAGGAAAAAAATGTTGAGATTTAGCTCATGTTGCAAAATAATTTTTAGGTGACTGCTCTTAAAGGGAAAATGCAGTCACCTGAACTTAAATTAGGTATAGTAGTCCATCCTATTTCATGAATGGCTCTTCAGAATCATGTGACAATATTTTTCCTTATAAGTTGTTAAATTTCTAGGAGTTATTGTTTTGCTTTCATGCAGTGTGTGATTTAAAAGTATATACTAAAAGATCATAATAGATATATTGGAGAGAAACTTGAATAAAATTGTGGGATATATGTTGTTTCAAAATAAGTTTAGGCAACTTCTCCTGCCCAGTAAAGGTTAAATGCACAGGGTGAATATTGAGTCGTACAGTAGAAGTGCAGTGAGTGTTTTCTGCAATTGCCTGCAAAACTAGTTGTAAGTCTGGCAGGTGCAGTGTGTTTGTTTCTTTTGGAACAGTTTTCCCCTTCCTTTGAAGATTTTTTCTCAATGAAAACAAAATTATGAGTAACATCTATTCAGTGCTGATGTGGGAGAAACATATCCCTTTGTTCTGGGGGTATTATCTGACAGCTCTGCTAAACCCCATGAGACAGAATCGGCAAGAAAATTTTAAAATAGCCGCTATATAGCTTGGTGAGTTTTAGCTCTCTGTGTAAAATGTAGACACCAGAATTCAATAGTTCCTTCTTCTTTACATTTGAACTTCAACAACAAACAACCACCCGCTACCTTACTGGATCACAGAGTTCAAGAAACTCACAATAGTGGGATTTCCAGGTGCATTCTAAGGGCCGGCTCTGGTTTCATGTGATCGGAGGTTGTGAAGAATGGCAGTGTTAGCACAGCAGCATAACTGATAGCAGGCAGCAGAAGCACATGGTTGCTGCACTTGTTTCTTCTGTTTAAAAATGGGATAGTAACTTGGTCAGTTCTGCTAAAGATAAAGATTTGCAAACTCAAGGGCATATGGAGAGAGTTTCAATAGTGGGGGAGGGGGGAGGGGGAGGGGAGGAAACGTTTGACTAATTCCATGTCCTGAAGGAGGGGTCTAAGGAGAGGGATTTCTGGTGCTACTTTTGACAGATCTATTGTTGTAGGTATGGTCCCTCACAGACTTCCCAAACAACAGAGTTTGGGGGATTACATCATCAGATATTCTTATCACTAGTAAAGTTTAGTATATATACACAACTCTGCTTGGAAAGTACGTCTGACGCTTTAGAGATTTTCTTTACCTTAGTGAATGGTGATGGTCTAAAGATTTAACCTGTTGAAACAGTCCTTCATTCTCATATTGTCGACATCTGTCACGGGGTTGATATCAAATTGCTGTGCTAAAGTTTGCTAAGAGATTGTGCTTTCTTGAAATGACCGCGAGACAGTCCCACTATTATGGTTAGCACATATACATGTCATTTCATGGTGACATTTGAAAGCTATGTGCAAAAAAGATAATGTGATTTAGTTCTAGGTTGAGTAAATATGTTCAAAACGAAATGCAAGCCAAACAGTTTCAAAGGCACAGTGCTGTCTTTCTTCCTTGGGTAAATCATGTTTACAGCGGTCCCTGGGAAAGGAAGTAGAGGAATGTGAGTATTACATAGGAATCGTTTCAGTTGAAGCATGTACATAGACTGTTTTAGACAGTGCAAGAATTACCCAGTAGCAGATATAAAAGGCAAAAGCAGTCACCCCAGTTTTATTTTTAAACAACAGCCAGATTACAAAGATTTCTTGTTATTTCCCTTCAATGTTTCTTTTATCCACCTCTCACGGGGAAGGCACGGGTTCAATTCCCAGGTCAAGTCATACCAAAGACTCTAAAAATGGAACATACTGCCATTGTGCATGATGCTCCACACATGCAATGGAGTAGAGAAAACAAGCCAGTGAGTCACAACTGGAAAAAAGGCAGTGGTCGGCTTGACTTGAACCAATAGGTTGGAAACGGCCACACAACTGGAAAAAATGCTGTGTCTGGCTCGACCTTAAGGCCCAGTTCTCTCACCCCAGACAGTACCAATTCTCCTAACATTCTTACTGTAGCTCCTCCTACAATTTTGGTACCCGGGTACCAAAATTCTCAATTGGTTCAGCTCTTTGATTGACAGCTAATTCAAACAATGCAGAGTGCCAAAGCTTATATTACACAGCATGAACGGTACTGAGAGTGTTTTGATTATATAAATTGAGCTTTTCTATACTCACCGTGAAGCAATAAACTGAGATTGTGTCTGGATGAGGATGAATTTCAGACATTTGTGGGAGGGGCTTCAGTAAGAAGGTTAGGAGAATCAGTACTGTTTGGGGTGAGAGAACTGGGCCTTTCAGTTATGTAGTGTATGTACCTGTGTCTCATTGCAATACAGCAACACACCCTTTAAACAATATTGATCTCAAGATAGCTGAACAGGAAGCTCGCTGGTAGATTCTGAATTTAAAGTAGTCAACTAGGGATGGCAAACACTTGGTGTACTTTTTTAAAGTCATGAGAGAGTCTTTGCAAATTCATTTCTTAGCCTCTCAAGTTTGGTTATTCAGTAGTGACTTTGAATTAAATATAGCAATTCTGCAGCTATACTTAAAGGACTGTGTTTAATACCTTAAATCTATATGGTAAGTTTTTCTTGAAGGAATTTAATCCAGCTTCTACAAAATTTAAACTGATTTATATACACTGAAGATTGATGCAGAGGAAAAAACAAAAAAAAACAAAAAAACAATGAATAAATAAAATTTGAAGACCATAGCTTCCAGTGATACCCATGGCAAAATCAGTGTCTTGCAAAAACAAGTTTTTCTTTTGTAGAGGTTTTCTCGACTTTCCCCCTTACCATGCAAATACATGACGCTAGAAGAGAATAGCAAGTTTTAGCCATCTCAAGCTAGCAACTTATAATCCAGAGTCTATCAGAGAACTTCCTGTTCAGGTATCTTGAGATCAATAAAGTTAAAGATGTTTGCCCCCTTCAAAGACTATTTGCTCAATAGAGCAACAAGGTTGGTTTAAATGGGGTTCAACTGCTGCAATAACAGATACAAGCTTCACCCGAGAAAACGCCCTTTTCTCAGGTAGGATTGGCTAAAACATCCTATTCAATTCTAGCAGCATGACCTTCACAGGCAGCAGCATCCTTGAAGGGCAACAACATTCCATCACCCCAGACTTATTTTGAAGACACAGCTAAATGTTACAACTTATTTCTCAGCTTCAAAGTATCTTTCATAATTTTTCAGGTCTTAAGTTTTGCACATTCAAGGTTAACCAAGCAGTTGCTTACTCCTAGCAAATTTCACATTTACAGGGAAATATTGCATTTAAAATGCTCCAACATAGCATTAAAAGTGAACAGCTTTCATCATTTTCAAATTATTCAGTCACAACAATTAAACCTGAGCAATAGCTTCATCTCCTCAAAATATTATGCAAAAGAAGAGTTTTGGAAGGTGCATCTTTTGAAATGCTCAAAGTTTGGGTGGAGAAATTATTCTTGAGCAACAAACAAATAAATTTCTGTCTGAGGGAAACTTATTTCTTGAAAAGGAGGCTACCATACTGCCTTATTTGTTATTATTTTTTTTATATTGCTTTTAGATGGATGAAATTTCCTTGTAAAACAAACGCAATATTTCTCTTTAAGGAGAAAAAATGTCACATGATCATCAAGAGCTAATCATAAAACAGGAAAGACTACTATACTAATTTAAAGTGGGATGACTGCATTTCCCCCTTTAAATTCAGGAAGCTGCACATACTGCCCTAAAGTTGTCTCTTTTAGCTCTAAGGAATTAGACAGCTGTAACATGTTGCAGATAATCATCCATGTTGTAAAACTCTTTTGTGAGCATAGTTTCGTGAGAACAAGAGGTAAAATTTTGAGGTTAACAACCATTAAGTCAAACAAATGATGATTGACCCCTATTTTTTGTCTTTAGTGGTACCTTCTTAGCCAATTTTGTTTCATTTGGGCTGAGAAGAGTCTTGTCTATGAGTCACTCAAGCAAGAAAATGTCAGTCTGGTCATGCTTGGCTTAGAAAATTTGTTGTAATTGAATGTATGAAATGTACAGTAAATTTTTTCAGTAGGTTATGGCAGATGGCAGTAAGAAATTTGGGGAAGGGTGTTGTAGGTGGGTGGGTGTCCGATGAGGGTAGGGAAAGGAGGATATAGGACCTTGACAGTAAAATTTAAATGTGTGAAAATAAGTTAGTAGAAGGATGGGAGATTTATCATCCTGTTATTCCTGGGATTTTTGCTCATAGAACGGCAGACCAGAGCAAAAATGTTGAGAATCAGCACATATTTTGGATAGCACATTGAATACCCCACTTGCCTGTTAAAGTAAATGTAGTTTGCAATCAGACGGAAATGACACTCGCAGGGGATTTTCAAGACCTGTAAGGGCAATTTTGTAATCTTTATTTTGGTCGCCAAACTGTGCAACAGTAGAAGCACTTCAACTTCATCATTATAGATTTTTTTTTTTTGCCAATCTATATCACCTGTTCCTACCTCGTATTTACAAGTAACTACACACAAGTAACACCCCCTCTTTATCTCCGATTGTTTACAAAGGACAAGAGCAGTCACCCCAACTTGGAGTGGTATAGTACAGTGTCCTGTTTCATGATTGGCTGTTGAGGGTCATGTGATGACAATTTTTCTCTTCAAATGTGAAATTTAAAAATAGAAGTAGTAACTACTTGTTTTATATTGGAAATGCAATATTGAAGTTTTAAAATACTATGAAAGATAGTTTAAAGACAAATAGGAGGAAAATTATGATATTTAGCTGTTGCTTCTAAATAACTTTTGGGGAACTGTTCTTGACCATTAATGACTCACCAACACGAATGTGTTATATATAGTGTCATTTAGAAAAGAACAATGTACAATGTGGGGATGTGGGGATATAATAACCTGTAAAGGATAAAAATATAAATCAATTTCTACTCAATTGTTTTGCAAATGTGAGAGTCATGTCAAACATTTCTATATAATGTACTTCCTTTTACAAAGCCTGTTTACACTTAATCCCCATTTAACCTCAGTAAGTCCCTGCAAATTTGTAGTTGAAATTTGTGAGTACAAATTTGGGCTGATTTCAGGAAAACCTGAGACTTTACATCTGATAGATTACTACAAAACACTGGTTAAGACCATCTCCTTTCCTTGCTTCTCCTCTCTAACCCCTTCCCTTCTTCTCCATCAGCCCCTTCCCTCCAAGATAAATGTGCAGTGGAGCCATTAAGCTAGTAATGAAAGATACCATGACAAATCTATAGTCCATAAAATGAAGATGAAAGTTGATGGCATTTTGATTTATTAGCTATTTTGAATTAAGTTACCATAGCAACAAATAGTACACAATTCAGAAAATATGTATGTTGGATAAGAATCAAAAAGGTCGCTGTGGAGGAAGCCAGTATTCTTCGAAAAGGAAAGAATTCACAGTTTTATGGGACAATAAAATTTGCCTTGAATTTTATTGAAGCATTTAATGTTCCAAGGAAGATGAAATCAGTTTTTTGCCCTTTTCTGGTCCTGGTTTGTCTACATGTAGGTCATTTTTGCCTCAAATTGGCCAATGAAAGTAGCCTCTTTTAATAGAAATGAAACAGTTCCTTTATTATTCTGGCTCCTGTATTATTCTGGCCTATGTCAAGTTACTTTTTTGTTTAATGTGGCTTGTAATGTTTATTTCTTTGATCGTTTTGAAAATGTTAAATGCCTCCCAATTTGATAGCAACAAGCTCGTAAAATAAAGTACAGTGTGACCATCATTGCCTTGTTTACGACTGTCGTTATAGCATTAACAGTCACAGCAAGTGACGGAAGCTTTCATACATTCCTTTCGTCTTCATTAAAATGTAAAAGGCTTTGCTGGGTCTTCAGTTCTGACCCATGCCCCCATAAAAACCCTTCTATTTGTAAATTTTGCCACGCAAGCTTAATAAATAATATTTTTCATTCGAATTTTTTCCTTTGTATGTTGCAGGTGAAGCTATTTGACTGCTTGACAAGATTTCAACGTAAGTGATGGAATGGCATAATGCTTCAGTTATTTCTTGAGTGCATACCTAAATAACATTACTTGAAGGCTACACAAGTGCCCCGACTTGAAGGGTATACTCAGTGTACCGTTGAATGCTCACGTAAGAGCTCTGTCATTTTAAGATTTTTACACTTTATGTCAGTGCAGGTGTGCAATTGACGGGCATGCGCTCTTGACAGTCACCCCATCGTACACAAGTGCCTTCCACTCAGTCACACAACCAGAGAGGGGTTCAGGGGACAGTAACCCCCATTGAAATGCCTTGCACCCCCCAACCGAGTTGAAAGGGTAAAAAAGGGCAAAATGTGTTAAGGACGACCAATTTTAGTGGCAAGAGGAAGGAAACTGGAGCACCTGGAGAAAAACCCTTGTGTGTTGTTTTTTTTTTTTGAAGGAAGAAATTTATTCATCTGTATCGTATAAATACATACAAAGGTTGAAGAATATATTTGCAGGTATTAACAGTTTCTTAGAGCTGGATTTGAACCCGTGCACATGTTAAACACATTGGAACACAGCAGCTGGAATAGACCACTCTGCCACTAGATGATCCCTTTCAGTTTTGACACATCCCCTGCTTTCTTTTAACTGGTCTTGATGAAATATATATTTTTTAATTCCATACAGAAAAGGAACAGTGTTGTGGTCAAGCACCAACAGGTAGCCATTGCAGAAAAAAATGTGAGAAGCTGTTTGATGCTACTTTGCCCACACAACACATGTCCCTGGAAGCGAATGTCAAGTGCAACCCTGGATACCCTGAGGTGGTAGACTGTGTCACCAACTATACCAGCAGTGTATTGTCCAGTGTTAATCCTAAAGAGAGTAAGTAATCGTCATCCCACTGATGCACAACAGGCCTGTTAGCTCGCAGAGCGGACAGAGTCTTTTCGTTCAGCTCATCGCTGTGAAAAAACGTCTGCCAGTGTTGGAGCCAAAATCATTTCAACTTGCCTAGAAATCCACCTTCATTTACATAGCTCTATGTGGATTGGTTGAAGCAAGGCTAGTAAATGTTTATTTAACAGGCAAACACTTGAACCATTGTATAACGGTACAGGGAGTCACAGTGGTCCATGTTATTCGACACTGGCATTGTGTGTTTCTGTGCAAGCATACACACACACACAGTAGTGCGGTTAATTATGAACAACTGTTCACACAGCCATGGGAAAAGACAGTTCCTAGACCAACTCTTGGGGTGAAAGTTGTTATTGTTTGAAAGAGACTGCCCATGATCAAGACTTCCATCTTAATTAAAAGCTTGAAAGGAGGTAATAAGCCTATGTTTTTGTTTGGTTGAAATGACTTTATGTTCAACGTAACATTGCAAAGATTTAGTAGTTGAGCACCCCCTACCTCAGGAATAGACCAAATGTGGTGAATGCTCATTACTATTAAGACGATCAACTTTTGGGCTTATTGAAAGGAATATCTGGTGATCACCGGCAGGCTCTAAGTACGGGGCAGCAGCCACACAGGTGCTATGTAGGCTACAGGCCTGAAGGCTGTAGCCGTGATGTTGGGGGGGGGGGGGATGACATGCTTCCTGTCTATTCGAGGGGTGGAAAGGACATTTGGGAAGCAAAATAACACAATTATTCACTACAATGTCTGGACCATAGGTCAAGAGGTCAAGCTTTGTCTTTTGAAGGGGAGGGGGACTAAGGGCTTTACCCCTTAAATTTTCCTATAGAGAGCAAGTCTCTGTCATCCCACTTGCATTCAAAAGATCCATAACTGGTGCCTAAGGTGGGATTGCCCCCTCCCCAAAATTATTTTGCCCTGCACCAGGGAGTTTGAAGTCATTCACTAACAAAACACATTTTTAGTTGGCAGTCTCCCTGAAACATTTTCACCCCCTGGAAAAAATTTCTGACTGCCTTCTTCATTACCATGTCTGGCTACCAGCTGGATATGCAAAACTACAAGATAGACGCACCTGTAGTGACTATTGTTTTGGTCATGTTAGCACAATGATAAATTGTAAAACAACCAGGATTATCTTTAATATACTCACTTATAAAATGAAAGACAAAGTAATTTATTTAATTTTATACAGTTTGAAAGTTTTTCCTTAATGTATACACTCATCATTACCTTAGGTGCATTTTTGGTTGGGGAAGTCAGTTTCTTGGGTGGCAATAAGGCCGTGATTGACATCAAATGTATTACTGTCGTACATTATTGCCCTTTGACACTCAGTACATTGGTGAAGGTTTAAAGGGCAAGAACAGTAACCTCAACTTGAAGCAGTGAAGTAGACTTTCCTGTTTCATGATTGACTGTTGAGAGTCATGTGATATTTTTTTTTAAAAACTGCAAGAAAGTTTTTGTAAGCTAATAGCTGTAAACATATACACATGCTCAGAAAATCCTCTTTACTTTACCATGTCCCAACCCCCAACAAATTATATCTATGAATCTGCCCTATCATGACTGACAGTATTTGTTACTTTTATGCATTAATGTTTTCTTCCCAGGTCTGCACTGCTGTGACAGGGCAAGTACAGAGCATTGTAGGGATGTCTGTCATCGGGTGCACTCCAATTTTACCTCAGAGAGTGACATCATGGCAGCTCTGACAGCTGGCTGTGGTCATCTTAACCTGGCAGATGACATGTGGAGATGCTTTCTACTGGATCCAGGTCAGTAGTGCTCATCATTATGGCTGTGGTTTCACATATCCCGGGCACGAGGTAACAACGTGTTACCCCGCAATTGACGTAACACTGTGTTACACTGTCTTCATGTTTTGATGACTTCTCTTGTAGTATGAAAAATTCGAAGTGTGTGTTTCTATGGTTACGACCATCAGCATAAACGCCACCTTTTTTCTCATTTAACACAGGATCCCGACCTACCTCACAGATATACCCTCCTCCTGGCAGTAGTCGTATGCTGAGCATTGACAGTGCCCGACTACAGTGCTGTGCAAGAGCTGTGAGCCCCAAGTGTAGGGATATATGCATTAAGGTAAAGTATTTGTATTTTTTAAGGGCCGGGGATTTTGTGTAGGGACTAGGAAGATTGGAAGGGGGAAGTGATATATTTTAAAATTCCTTTGTCATATAAAATGCACATTTGTTTTGTGACTTCTTGCATCGCTAATACCTTGTGTGCCATAAGAAATCACCACTTAAATTTAAACTTTTTTGCAAAATCTTGTCAGAAACCTTTTCTCTGGATGACCGAGTCACTTCAGGTCAAGAGCCTGGACAAAACACCTTGAGGGAGGGGGGGGGGGCAGTTCAAAGACTGCCTATATAGAGCGCCACCATCAGTTGGCATGTGGTGCACTTATGATTTGAAAACTCAAGGAGGGGGGGAGGCAGTTGCTCTCCCTCCCGCCAACTGTGGCCCTTGACTTTGAAGTAGAACTGTCAAGTTAAACTTAAATTTTAGTCCTCCAAGTTATGTTTTAATATGGTATATACTTCAAAATGACTTGGAGTTTGCCGCTAACTGAAACGGATACTTCACCTTCTCTAGGTTGGACCTTCGATATTAAAAGCTATGTTGTTTACCCTGCAATATATAGGTCAAGATAGCTTTCCCCCAACATTTGCCGACAAAAGTGTCATGTCACAATTAACACATGTGCTAAGTCTGGTTCTCTTTGACAACCCTCATCAGTAATTCTCAGATTGAAGTCAGATCAAGGCATTCCATCAACTTATCTTGATTTATGATGTCTAATTTCACAGCTTTACAGTACCTCGTGGTCAAGTAGAGATAGCTGGAATCAGTTTGATGAACACTGCCAATATCAACCCGTCGAGTCTTCCTTACTCATCTGCCTTGCAGATGGTAAGTCAGATTACTCTCCATAATGTAAAAATCATAAATATGTCTGTTTGTCTGCACCCTGGCTCCCATGAATGTTTTTTGCTACGAGGTCGATGAACTGACAACAAGGGGCCATGGGAAGAGAATGTCACCTGAATGCTTCTGCCTGGTGGCAGACAAATTTTCTCTGAAGATTGATTTTACTTCAACATTATCTGGTCGGAGTTAAGAGTCGGTATCAGGGGAGGATGCTAAATATTGAGAGTTTTAAGAAGATCTGCTGCTTCTGAAGTTTAAATATGTAGCCCATAGCTGTAAATGGAACTTGTGTCTTCTCCTTGACAACACACCTGAAGGGATGCCTCTTTCTTGTACATTTCATGTATAGGTTAAAGAACACAGAGAGTTTGTTTTAAGAGGAAGAGAAAGGGGGTTTTCAGTTAATTCTGGAAATAAAATATCTCAAGCAGTTTGAAGAAATTGTGCTCCTACTTTTGTCTTTGTATTGGTTTTAATCCCAAGGGTAGTCGTCCACTGGTTGGCAATGTTTTCAAAATTTGTCTTGCTTTGCAAAAATTTTTCTTTGATCGTAAGGAAATCAAAGTTGAAGCCAGCCAAACATTATCCTGTGAATTTACTGGAAATGCAAGGAGATAATACTGCATTAATGCAAACAAAAATGTCAATAACTATATTTGTGGTGGGGTGAGGAAATGAATGATTTATTAATTAATTTTCACCTGGTTGGCTTGATTGATTTCACCCACACCAAAGGCATTTTTTTTTTTTAACTCAGAGTATTGCTGTCACATGTCACAACATTTAATGAAGGGATACATTTATTTCTAGAAATCTATCAGCACTTTAAATTTTGAGGGGATGGAGTGTATTTCAATTGCATCCTATGTTTTGAGCTATTATAAAATCATTTGCACTATAATTAATTCATCTTACCATCCCTATCCATTTGAAATTAAGAACTCATTTCTTTGTGGTAAATATGTCATCCTTCTAACCTTTCTTGAGTTATGATAATTTTGTTCTTAAAGGACCAACCCTCTCACCCCATACTACAATTTTGGTGGGGAGTACCGAAATTATCAATTGACTCAGCTCTTTGATTGACAGATAATTCAAACAATACAAAGTTCCAAAGCTTGTATTTCACAGCATGAACTGTTGTGAAATAAGGTTTCACGGTATACCGGTATTTCCGTAAGTACCGGTACGTACCGGTACCGGTACGGTACGGTACCACCAACCTAAAGGTACCGAAGTATCGTGGAGACTCGGTACTCAACTGTAAGGTGAAAATCTTTTCTCAAAATTATAGCATTTAAATTAGAATGATACTAAAATGTAACAAACATCCATTTGATAAATGCCCCGTGTCTCTAAACATTATAATATAAACAGGGAATAGTCACTTGATAATCATTTCGCACCATTTCAGTCACAAATCCCCCTACGAATTTCGGAAAGTGCTGTTTAACGTTACTTTCGCAGAACTAGTACCTTCCACACTAACAGGGCCCTTGCTTTCTTTTGACATTCTGCGCAACCCCCGAACGATCGCTGCTCATCAGCAAATGCTTTCACATGGTGTATTGCGAATAGATACCATGCGTTGATTGATAAAATTCACTTTGATTACGATAGCACACAACATTATACGAGTGCGAAATTCGTTGTAAGCAGACAAAGAATCATAGCATTGCAAGCTCTGACATGAACGTTGCATCGACGATTTCTGATTTTAACACAGTGATTCAGTGGGACCGTTCCATAACGTCCACTGTCTATGTCTGTGGGAGAAAAACTTTCGTACGGACGCAACGAACGTTCTTTCAGAAATTACTGTAACACGGTGAAGCAATGGGACTGAACACACAGTAAATCCCGCTTAAATCATTGGCTCGCGTGTTCAGTTCAACTGATCAACTCACTTGCTTTGTTGTATTGCTCTACGTACTGAAGAACAGTATAGTGTTATTGTACAACGGATTGCTGCGCGATGCATTCGTAAATTCAATCTTGAAGCACTTTGATTTAGTTTTGATAGCGATAACTCGGCGGGAAGAAAGCTTGATGAATCAGTCTTTTATGGAAATATTTTTGTAAAGTTCTACTTAATAACTTTTGGTTATACTTTAGGAGGGGGGTTGTTATTATTTGCAGAAATTATTTTTGCAATCTTCATTACAATCCTGAGTGCTCTTGTCATCTTGTGGGGTCTAGCTCCGGTGCGGACGTGCGGCGCTGATTTATTGTGTGTCCCGAAATTATCGGAAGCTAAATTTGCAGAGAGGTTATTTCTTTTTTTGTTTACCGATTTGTTTAGTGTGGGGTGACTAAATGTTATAAAAAATACTGAAACGGGAGGCAGGGATTATCAGAAGACTTCACTTATGTCAATGCATGGTATTTTTACGGATATTTTGCATGTGATAAAAATCCTACTTTTTTACTCTTCTGGTACCGGTACTACGGTAATACCGGTACCATTTGTGGCGGTACCGACGGTACCAATTATCAGTGGTACCGTGAAACCCTATTGTGAAAGTGTTTTGATTATACACATTGAGATATTTTATACTCATCCGGAAGCAATAAACTGAGATTGTGTCTGGATGAGGATGAATTTCAGATAATTGTGGGAGGGGCTTAAGTAAGAAGGTTAGGAGAATTGGTACTGTTTGGGGTGAGAGAATTGAGCCTTTTAAGAATTTTTAATTGCCTTTTATTTTCAGTTCAAGAACCCTGTCAGCCTGGATGTTCTGGTTTAGACTACTGTACAAAATTCAATAACAGGTAGGTTTTTACTTACAATTTGGTGGCTATTTCTTTGTGGCATTAACTTTTGTCCTTGTTTCTATTTGCTAGAATATTTTTCAAGGACTTTGGCAATGATGGAAAACCCAGGAAATTTGAAAAATTATGTGAGTTACATATTGGAAGTATGTTGCTTTTCCTGACAGGACAGTGATCGAATTCTTTTTCTACAGTGGCAGAAAATTATTAGTCATGTAATAGCTTGAAAGTCAAAGGGGCAGTCCTGGTATGGATATTGGGACAAACATGAAAGAATCACATTGCAGGGGAATTTGCAGAGTATGCAGCAAACTTGAACGAACTGACAGTGACCTCCTTTTCAGGGAGGAGGGCACAGTTGTATCCAGCAGTCAGCTAGATATGTTTTGGATTACGTTTGTTTCTTTAGCAGTCTTCTCCTGCCTTTATTTTGAAATGAACTTTGAAGTTCAAAGTTGGAGGGCAGGGGAGAGGGTGTAGCATGTGTGAGATATGGCTAGATGCTAAAAAGCAATAGTAATTTAAGTTTTCTAGGTCCAAATTTTTGTTCTAGGGGTTGCCTAGTCCAACCCTCTTTTCCTCTTCCCTGAGCTATGATTTACTTTCCGCAATATTTCCTTCAGAAATTGACAGCTACTTGAGACCCTTCTACCTGTTGGAACAGTTATATTTACCCTTTAAAAATATTGTAAAGGTTATGCACCTAGAGTGATAAATTGCCCTCCAAAAATTGTTGCTGCAAATTCAATGATAATTTAAGTCACATTTGAAAGTGATCTGTTGTCATGCCACAGGAGTAATGGAGTGTAAATGAGTGAACAAATTCAGACAGCGTCAGCATATTGGTAAAACTATTCACAGAGAAAGATCTCTTACTGATAGTTTACACAAAAGTAGCGAAAGGAAACAGCTGTAGATATTAATGAGATTCTGATATTTTTGGTTCTGATTGCTCGAGGCAAGGATAGGTTGGGTGCCTACCATCTTACCATTGCAAATAAGGTCAGACCTGCCAAGTGTCCCTCAAGCTCAGGTACTTGGTTCACCTCCTCAGAGCATATAGTAGTTTTACCACAGTAATCATTTTTTTACCCTACCAGTATACAAGATACAAAAAAAAAAAATTGTGTCAGAGCAATGTCAAGTACTTCATGAGAATCACCTCTTCTCTCCAAGTAAAGAGTAGGGAAAACAAGCCAGTCCAGTGAGACACAACACGAAAAAGGGCTGTGGCTGGCTCGACTCGAACCAATTGGTTGGAAACTGGACCGTAAACTTCCATCTAATCTAACCTAACCTCTTAGTATCTATATAGCCTACACAGAGGCCAATATTGCCCTCACAAATAATTTTATGGGGCATATTTTAAAAGGAAAAATGAAAAAAAGCTAAAAAAAGTATAAAATGTGTACCCTTTAGACAATTATTTGCTCTGCAGTGACTGCCTTAATTTGAAATTGAGTGACTGCCATTAATATGAAATAAAATGAGATGGTAACAAATAAAAGGATTATTGAGGGTAAGAAACATAATAGATGAATCATCTGCATTGTGGTATCCCCTATAGGAAGAGAACGAATTTAATAATGTTCTTCACAGTTTTGTTGAGTTTAGCTAGTGAGATGAGGTTTTACGGCTCATGCAGTTTTTCGAAGCTTCAGCGCAATGAGAATTTTTAAAATATATTGTTATGTGTTTGTTCTTACAGACCAACAGAACTTTTCAGAAGTTGCAATTCTCGTTCTGACAAAAGTGCCCAAAGTGACATGATGAGATGGAGCAATGGGGTCATACAAATGCCTTTTATGCACATTCCTGTCCTAGACATAGACGGATGCGAACCAGATCGCTGGAAAGCAGTAGCGTGTACCCTTCAGATCAAACCATGTCATGCGAAATCACATACAAATATGATATGCAGGTTGGTCATAATGTTTTGTAGTATTTGCAAGATTGTAAATCAGGGACCACCAAGACAATTCTGAATTGTGGGGAGGTAATTGTCAAAGTGGCACAATATATGTCCAAGAAAGTATGGGCCCTAGGTCCTGGTTTAAGAAGGTCTGAAATGTCCATAGCAGAAAAAGTGAGAGGGGTATAGCCTTGTAAAATTTTGTTGTGCTGGAATACTTCATGCTTTATTAGTCACCATGTAAAAAAATTCTTCCTATACTAAACTTGTCAAGAGCTGTGATCAATACCAATTAGATGCTCATTTATGTGTGTGTTAATTGCCCGAAAGGTTGACTTTTGATATGAGTTTATTCTCAGCTAAAACTTAATGGAAATCTAACCCTTGATTGTACCTTGAGTACTTTTGTCATTGTTGCAAGAATTTAAACCCTTAAAGGACCAATGCTCTCACCCCAAACTACAATTTTGGTAGGAGGGTAATGAAATTCTCAATTGGCTCAGCTCTTTGATGGACAGCTAACTCAAACAATACAAAGTTCCAAAGCTTGTATTACACAGCATGAACTGTAGTGGAAGTAATTTGATGATATACATTGAGATTTTTCATACTCATTATGAAGCAATAAACTGAGATTGCGTCTGGATGAGGATGAATTTCAGACAATTGTGGGAGGGGCTTAAGAAAGAAGGTTAGGAGAATTGGTACTCTTTGGGGTGAGAGAATTGAGCCTTTAAAGCCTACTTGAATTGGGAACCACAATTTTCCTCAACAAACTGTTGTAGCTATGCTGGATTTCTGCATAGGCAGGTATTTGGTCACAACTTTTCACAATGTTCTCAGTACTGGACATGGGGCTATATTCACTTGCTCAAAAGCATCTTTTGAAAAGATTTGTTGTGAAAAAAAATTAAAAAAAAAAATACCAACACAGTTTGGTTCAGGCCTTTAATTATGAGGTGTGCAAGTGTGATTGCACACCCTCACTCGCGTCAAATCACTGTGAGGAGTGTGATTTTTTTGCACACTTAAATGAAGAATAGGAGCTCATATAAATATATTCAAGTTAAATGAAACAGCACACCTACCACACTCCTTAATTTCCTGAGGAATGTGATTTGTAGCAGTCCTGGAAAATCTAAAACTTGAGGCCTGTTGGTTACTAAAATCCACAAAACAATTTTTTGTCAGGTGATCATAAATAATTAACTATATAATATATATATATATGTGTGTGTGTGTATATATATATAATTAACTAGGGGATTCTTTTCCTATTTTCGGTATTTTTGTAGTCATGTCATTACCCCCTAATATTACCCATAAATATATCCTTTTGAAGTACAGTTATGTCTGATTTCTCTCCTTCAAACTCTCTTGCAATTCAACCATCTTCTATAGCTTGTAATCTCTGATCAGTCAAGGATTAAGTCTAAGCTCCATTTCATACAGGTTCGAAGAAGCTATTAATTTGTTCCTTGTCGAACACATTTCCTGCTCCAAACATACACAATATTGGAGGTAATTCATTTCTGTGAATGACTTTCCTGCCTGCCTTGAATGAAGCTAATATCACCATAATGGAAGTTATCCCAGATCACATTGCTCGCCCAAGGGATGCTTACCCCCTACAGGATAAATTCATCATGTTCAATTGGATTTCATTACTATGATTGAACATCCCTTAGGCACAGAATTGATACAGGGAGATAAATGCAGCATACAGCGTTGTCCATGCCGTTTGTTGGCAGGCCATCTTTTTAACTGTATCAAACTGGTAAAACTTGAAACATTGCCCGACCAAAGATAAAGGAAAAAGATGAGAATGCACGGAGTGTTAAACATTTATTGAAATGGGAATGAAACAAGTATTAATTTCATGAGAATTCTGTCCAAGCGATGATATTTTTGACCAATCACATTGCTCCTACACCTGTTTCGGCTAATGGGAGACTTAATGTGAAGCACTGTGAATCAGAGGGTTTCGTCCTGGGGCATAAGCCAAGCAAAGCTCTATAAAGGGATTAATATGGCAGGATCATTATCTTCAGTTTTAATGGATTTTGCAAAACTATCACCCTTGGCAACCTGACACAGAAAACAAAATTCATCCAGTCGGCCGTCTGGGAAATTGTACTGGAACAAAGCTGTAGATGGTATAAGGGCAGTTGTTTGGCTGAACAGAATGTTGTTAATTAGGTTTGATTGTTTTGGTAACAAAACTTGGAAACTGTGAATAATAAAGAATATGAGGAAGTGTGCGTTTCTATTGTACTGCCAGTGTGTGCATTGTTCTGTATGGTAAATGATATGGTATTCATACTCAGCAAATGGAAATCAGGGAAACCTGAGGAAAGTATGTTTCCTCTTTTTGAAGTAGGAAAAAATGGGGAAATTAAAAGAAAAGCATGACATAGAATGATCTCACAAAACAGGAAAATTTGATTTACTTTGATTTACTTTAATGGGCAGATTTTATGCTACTTTTTATTGCATATCAAAATGCATGAAGAGAAAAAGATAGCCAACTTATTATCCTTGAATAAAAGACAAAAAAAAAAGGGAGCCAACTAACTATCCTTGAATAATAAGAAATAAGACCGCATATTTGGTCTAACAGTAGATCATCTGCCTCTCACGCCAAAGGCCCGGTTCACTTCCCAGGTCGAGTCATACCAAAGACTAAAAAAGGAACCTACTGCCGTTGTGCGTGATGCTCCGCATAAGCAATGGAGTAGGGGAAAACAAGCCAGTGAGCCACAACTGGAAAAAAGGCTGTGGCCGGCTTGACTTGAACCAATAGGTTGGAAACTGAGCCGTAAAACTCCATCTAACTAACTAACTATAAACTAACTTGAGTAATAAAAAATCTTCAAGGTAAGGAGTGGGCATCAAGGAATTTTTTTCCTGGAAAAAAAAAGTAGAATAGTTGTAAGAAATGAAATATGAAAATTAAGATCTAAAGAAAGGGATATACATAATACTCTTTCAATCTTGTGCTGGGTCATGCCCGATACGGAATTCTCTAGTAAAGACCACAGAGCGACGGTCTTTTGATGCAAACGATACTGAGTCAAACACAGCAGTACTAGATAATGGTGCTTTGATTCCGTCAGCCTGGTCACACCAGCTCACCTCTTATCAGATGTTGTTCTCACCAAGACAAAGGGTTGTTCTTTGACAAACTGATGCAGCATAGATGCTTACTCATTGCCAAGTGAACTGTGGGCTACTTAAATAGGATAATCTAACTGATAGCATATGCTTGATTAGACAGTTTTGTGAAGACAAGCAGAAAGTGAAAACTCAGTGCCTTGTAATTATGAAGAATAAATTTCACCTCATCCAACTTACATTGTGCTGTAAAAATGGATTTTCATACTCCATTTTGTAAGTGAGCTTTAATTGCAAATGCAAAAGTTTTGTGCTTGCAAATTAAAAATGATGTGTGTTCATACTTACAACCGGACACCATACATTTGTACCCCTAGTCATATGAGGAGGAGGTAGAATACTCTCCACCCCCCCTCCACACCCCACACGCCACCATTTGGATGGCCTTAAAATTGTGGCCAACATTTTTAGGGGGTTTGGAAAAAATTTAAAAAAAAATAAAAATCCCCCCCTCCCCCTCCCTTCCCGTGTATCTATATAGTCTCATACACTTATTTCAGTACTCGGACCCGGCTGTGTGATATTGTAACTACACTTTAGATTTGGTCAGAAGAGTACCCCAAACTTTACATTTGATATATTCCACAGATCTGATTGTGTCCACATTCTCAGCAAGTGTATAGATAAGTCTCGTCTTCAAAAAGGCCTCACTCCAGAGGGTTTGTGTAATATTTTGTCACCGAGGGAAAAGAGTGCCCCATGTATTTCTCTCGATGAGTATCTTCGTAAGTTATCATCTTTTTATTCCTGTCAATAAGTTTGTGCTTTGATCAGTGACTCCTGTTTTATTGTCTATGAACTTTTAAACAATATCTTTCTTAACAATGTACCAATATTTGAGAGCTTTAACCCTTTACCGTTGTTTGGGTCCTTTTGGACCCATACGGAGAGCCCGGCTGTCACCCATATTTACTGTTTCAGGCGGAGCTCGAAACTGCGAGTAGCTACGAGAGAGACAATAGTTGAAGGTCACGGGTCAGTAGCCTACAGAAGCTGATGCGGGGCATGCTACGTCCGCTTTTCCGCCCACTCCCGAGGCGCACAAATATACCCCGATTGGAGCACAACGGTAAAGGGTTAAAGGAATCTGCAGTCTCCCCAACTTGAATTAGTATATTTAAATTTCTACATAGTAACTGCTTGGTTTACCATGAATGTATGTATATATATATATGGGCAATTACACAGTAAACCAACACAGAATCATCACATATGTATATTTTCTTTTGTTAATTAGTTCCATATGTTTTATTATGTTTACAGCTAATCCTTAGATGTACAGAGATAGCCTAAAAAATTTCAACTTGCTCCCTCACTTTTGAAAAATATTTTTGTGTAGGTCCTATGGAAAATATAACGGGCAAACATTGACATACTTCAAGAAAAATAACGGGTGTAACACATTGACATACAAAATAGAAACGGTTATTATCTGGAAAGTTTATTATGTACATACTTTGTGACATTTTCTGAGGATAATATGTAGCAATACTTAATAACCCTCCCATTGGGGGCACTCTTTGATCAATATTAAGCTCGGGAGACCATAAATTGTAAGTGTATGTGAATGTTACACCCATTACTGAATTGTGTTCGCCCGTTATAAAACGTGCTGATAAACTGCATGTATAAAAAAGTTTACCTTATACGGTCCTTACTTTATACACCTAGAGGTTACTATGTCTGTGATAATTGATAACACCAATTAATTATGTTCTCAGGGTAATTTATAACTGTTTGACATACACTTGCATCACATAAATTATGTATGTCAAATATTTTCAAACATGCTTCATGAGTGCAAGGTTGATCATATTTTGATGTTACCTTGTTAATTGTCAACCATCATCACATCACAACATAAGTTATTGGCTAGGTCCATGTATATGGCAAACTTTTTGAGTTTCGGCATTTTTCTTATAACAGGTGAACACAATTTCATAAGAGGTGTAACATTGACATACATTTTTAATTTATAGTCTCCTGAGCTTCATATTGATCATAAGGTGATTCCATCTGGTTTGTTATGAAGTACTGCTACATATCATCCTAGGAAAATACCAAAAACTATCCACATGATGTATTTTCTGAAAAATAGCATTTTGTATTTTGGATGTCAATTATGTTACACCCGTTATTTTTCTTGATGTATGTCAATGTTCGCCTGTTACATTTTCCATAGAACCCCTGTAGATTTTTTTCCAATACTGAGGAAGCAAGCTGAAAATTTTTAGACTATGTCTGTGCATCTAAAGATTAGCCTTGAACATAATAAAACACATGAAATTAACACAAAATGGAAATTAACCCTTATGTGAGGCGACTGTGCAGGTTTACCGTGTAATTACCCATATATATATATATATAATATTGAAGTACTAAAATATGAGACATACTTGGGAAAGAAATAAGAAAAAAATAGTGAGATTTAGTAGTTGTTTTCGAAATAAATTTGGGGTTACTGTGCTACTCATTTAGCTGAGCTTTTACTGTGTCATCAAACTTTGACAGTACAACAAACTTATGGGTGACTGGGCTCCATCCCAGCGGGTTTACAACTTAACTTTGCAAGCGGAGTGTCATGAGACATGAGAATAGATGTAGTGAGACTTGCTCAAAGACACATTATGTTTGATGAAATGTAACCCAGAAATGTCTTAAAATGTTTGATCAATTTACCTTATAGAAAAGAAAAAAGGGCTGCTAACACTATTTAGTAGGAACAGCTGTTTGTGGAGTAGATCACTGATGTAATTACTACAGAGAATCAAAGGTTGTATCAGAATGACAAGTGTATATATCAAGTTTACTCTTTATACCTCCAGGCTTTAAATGCATTCAACATTCCTGCCATTGTATGGTGTCTCCATTTATGATGGATACACTTCTCAGTTTGTAGCCAATTTTAGAATTTTCTATTAGTGCTATCATTTGACCTGAGGAATCCCATAGAGTTCAATATAGCACAATTTGTGTCAATTTCTCGCGGTAATATCTGTACGTATATTTTGTAATGGAGTCATTTGCTTGGTTGTTCTTCCACCTGTGAGATTGTGGTTGTAACTGAAGGGTACTAAGCTGGTGTTGACCTTGAATGTTAAGAGGTGTAAATGATCTGACCTGGGGTACCAAATGAAATTCATCATGAACTGGTGATCTCATCTTAGAGTGCATTAAGTTCATTATATGTAATCAACTTGGTATAACTTCAGGGAGACGTAGAATTACTGTATGCATGCACTATCACTGTGTATTGGCCTTCTGTAGAACAGCCATGGAGCCCTATGGTATCGTCCATGCTGTAGCAGCAAGAGAAATACATGCTGGGGGTAGGGGAGCCTCAGGCCATACTATTTCATGGCAGCTTCAAGTATGGAATCATTGTTTACTTCTAAAAACTTTGGCATTCTTGGTTTTTGCCATGGATAATCTCCAAAGGTATGAACTTGTGGAGAGGAATAAACTGATATTAACCTTGAATATAAAAGGTGTAAATGATTTGACCCAGGGACCAAATGGTTTGGTCTGGGGTAGTAATATCATATTTAAACATAATTGCATTCTTGTTCTTTCCATATGATGAGCTGGGGAGGGGGCTTGTGGAGGGGAATAAACTGATATTAACCTTGAATATAAAACATGTAAATGATTTGACCCAGGGACCAAATGGTTTGGTCTGGGGTAGTAATATCATATTTAAACATAATTGCATTCTTGCTCTTTCCAGATGATGAGCTGGGGGGGGGGGGGGGGCTTGTTGAGGGCTCACGCCCCCCCCCCCCATGCCCCAACTCCCCATGAAGCTTCTGTGATTTAATTTCTAGAGCCTTCCCCCTCTTTTGCTTTCAGAGCCTGCAAAGTACCCAAAGGACCAGGTAATGGGTTTAACATATCCCTGTATCACACACAGCTGTGCCAATCATTCTCAGAGTAATGGTGTCTGTAGTATCAACAGAGAGGCAGCTAATATGGGAGAAGTTTGTACACATCATAAATGTGATGATGGTGAGTAAATTGATAGACACTTTAACAAGTAGCATTTACAAAGGATTATTGGACAGGATTTTGGTATGTTTTGTTTCTGTCAATGGCATTTTATAATAATACAGACCAACATTCATTTCCAAAATCCTTTCTAATTGCTATTTCCAAATTTGTTTATTTCATGGCACAAGAGGACCCATTAGCCAAATGCAGCACCAGTGCAGCTCTCTCCACCTAATCCCACAGTTATCTCTCCTTAATGTATTGAGCAAACAAGTTCCAATTAGTCCCCATTGCTGGCAACTTCCTCATCAACAAGTTGCCAGGGCCACTTCCTGCTAACTGTCAATTGAGGATATTGTGTGAGAGATAACATATGCACCCCTGCACACCTCTTGGAATAAACATTCCAAATAAACTGAGTGAAAACCTGCCAAGACAGCCACTTGACGGGATTTTGTGTTTCCAGAAGGTGCTGCATTTCAGTAATGGGCCTTCTAGCAGCATGTTCCTCATTCTGCAGTCAAAATTTATTTATGACCGATTCAAATTTTTGGATGAACAACTTTTTTATGTTCATTCAAGTAGTGTTCGACCGATTATGCTATAATCGGTAATACCCGATTACCGATTATTTTACCGATTATTTAATTTAACAATCGGCCCGATGCCGATTACCGATCACCGATTATTAGAATGAGGGAGGTCACATGTTTGTCACTGTAGTACGTGCCCCTTGCTTCGTGCATATCGTATAACCATAACCAGTTCAGGATGTAAAATTTTGGGAATAGTTCTGTTCGTTTCACGAACGGGACATCATTTTTGTAGGCGAAATATTTTCACTTCAAAAGTGGAGATATCAACCCTTAATTCTGTACAATTGTTTGCAGTCGATGTCACATGCCCTTTGATAATTTAGTTCAAAGGCCAACATCATGCTCTCTGTCTAGTTTTCATCCCCCAATCATGTCGGAACATTGCTTTCCTTTACTTTACTGGGTTGTAGTTGCGTTAATGTACTGTAGCTACTCTCCCGCTTTAACGAACCCCAGGTAAAGCAGTCATCATAATCTTAGCAGTTCTGGGCAACTGTATAACGTATCTTATGGTTCCTTTCCGATATAAATATCCCGGTATATTTTTAGCAGTTCTCGTCCAAAACTTCCGTCTTGTTTAAAAAGAATCTGCAACTGAAATGCACGTAAGTCCGATCCCCGAAAAATCCACGTACGCAGAGATTTGTTATGCCGTCTCTAGGTGAATTTAGCACGGGGCTCGCCCGGCTTCGCTAGCCGGCATTACAAGTGCGATGGTCGTAACACAAACTCAATGGGAAAATTTGTCTCGAGAGCGAGTATTTTCACACACTAAATCACATAGGCGAAGGCGCGTGTTTTGATTGGCTGCCTAGAATCAATGCAATTGTACCAATCACAAAGCAGGGGCCAATTTGAATTTTGCAATGGATCTTTTGCATATGATGTCACCGAGCAAAATATGATGCTTTGTTTGGCGGTAAAAACGGACACGCATGCAAGTCTAGTGCATGCGTGGGCCAAGAAGTTTGCTGCAAGAGACCACGTGCATTACTGTTTTTGCTTGCAATGACGTCGTATGACAACATTGCTGAAGTCCTGACGTAAATAACATTACGGAAGGAATGCCGGGAATGACTTAATTTATGCAAGGTAATAACCACCGAACTTCACAAGATTCTAAGTGCTACGTGTACAAAACGTGCACGGATATGTATGCAAAGCTTGGGGATTTGAAAAAACGGCGAAACACTGCAGCTAGATAGTCTGTACTATGTGTTTTGTGCAGAACAGTTTATACAGCAACTTACGCAGCGCTTTCTGCGAGACAGCAAGAACACACCTTGAATGCACTTCTAAATCGAATTCCAAGTAATACTACCGGGTTATAGCGGAAAACATCAAACGATCATTCCCATGGCAGGGGTAAAATGTATACGTTTGTGATTGTCAATGCATCCCGTTTTGGCGGGAAGTTAAATGATTGAGTATTTAGGGGAATTTTAAAGGAACTAAGAGCAAGTTTCAAGTAAATTTAGCCCCCTTTTCCAGTTTGCAAATAATCGGTGGTAGTGATCGGTTGGATGGCAGAATTTTACCGATGCCGATTATTTACCGATAACGCAATAATCGGCCCGATGCCGATTACCTAACAGATGATCGGTCGAACACTACATTCAAGACCTAGAGTAATGTAGGAAAATCTGTGATTTTAATGCATGATATATATTCAAGTCCTTTTATTTTCTGGTTCATTTGTTTTAAAGGAGAAGGTTACAAAAACTATTGCTTAATTGTAAAGATTCTCTGTAAATTTTATGTTCTAATTCCTCAGTGTATTAGGGAGGGCAAGAATTGTTGCAAACAATGTTAATAACAAACCCTGATATTATGACACAATAGATAGAAATAAGCCATGTGTCTTCTCCAAAAGAAAGTCACCAGACTTTTATATTTTCTTCTTTCTCAACAGGTTGTACGTTGGGAGGGGCATCGACATTTCTGGTTTCAGTCGGAAGTTGGATTAGACTGACAGATCCAAATAATGAAGGATGTTACCAGGCATGTCAGTGTGGAAGAAGGGGTGAACTACGTCAGTGTCAGACGCTAAGATGTGACAAAAAAGCTATTGATTCTTGTAGAGTTAGTGGGCAAATAAGAGGTAAGGAAACATTCTCATTAGTTCTCCTCTAAAAAAATTCATTGAACCAGGTGTTTGTTTGGATGTTAGAGCATCCCCCTCATGCAAGGGAGGTCTAGGCTCAATTCCCCAGACCCAAGGTATTGTCAGATGTGGCAGAAAAGCTATTGATTCTTGTAGAGTTAGTGAGCAAAAAAAGGGTGAGGAAACATTCTCATTAGCTAGTGATGCTTTCCTCTGATTCTTCACTGAACCAGGTGTTTAGTCTACTGGTAGAGCACCTCTAACTGAGATGGGGGAGGGGGGGGGACATGATGACTTTCAAAGCCTATTAGCTTTTCCACCCGAGTCCCGACTTTTTATCCAAAAAGTCGGGGTATCGAATTTCTACCCGACTTCCGAGTTTGGTAATAGATCGCCTTTCTTCTCTGAAAGGTTATCTGGCAGGAGCATGGCACAGTGGTGTCAAATGTACACAAGTAATTAATTACATTTAGCATGCTTGTATAACTACCTACAGTGTGAAACGTAGGTAGGGAGCTGCGATGTACTCATCCGCCGGTGAGTAGTTCACAGCCGATCGTCAATTTCATGCCACTACAAATAATATATTCCAGCCGTAACTTTTCCAGAAAATATGCTTTTTAAATTACGTTAAAACTAGTTCCGAGCTCGTTATTTGGATTTGAAAATCACAAGTTTTACGTGAATGTGAAATGTGTTCGTAAGTACTTTGCAAACCAAATTAAGCTGGCAAGGAACTGCGTAAGGCACCTGCAAAGCGTCTCTGTGGCTGAGACCTCCTCTTTTGCATTCATCAGATTTGTAGTAGCAATTAACAGGACGAAAAAAGTTTGTCCACTACGCTGGTTAATCCGCAAGAACACATGGCACAGACACAAGAGGCTAGGTTCGATTATTGTCATATTGTCACTTGTTAGGCTAGCATACAAGAGAAAAGCAAAAGGACTGAAGAAAAAATTACCACATCGTAAATTTACTCGAGTATGATGTACGAAAATGTTACAGAGGTCTTAGTTTACTTGTTTTACACATTCGCCGTTGCTATTTTTATGAAATGAGTGTAAAGTTGACTAGCTTTGATACCCTTGAATTTATGAACGATGTCAGGAAGTGTAGCCAACACATTTGACACTACAGTTATAAATAACATAACTGCAAGTTACAATAGGAATAATTCTAAAAGTTTTTGAGCTCTACTTCGTTAGAATTTTGAAAATGCAGTTTAGCGAGTTGGAAGCCTACGATGGGCGTACAAATTCAAAAATTACTCATTTAGAGTTGCAGTTTGATCCTGCACAATGATAGAGGGTTGGCTTTTGGGGGGCCTCTTTTCAGGAGCGCACTGTTATTTTTTTCTTGTCACCCTTTTGTAACATAAACGCCTACCGCAAAAGTTTCTTTTTGGGGGGGGGGGGGAACAGTAATGACAATGAAAAGATACTATGAACTACTCTCATAAGGGAAGTGAAGTACTTCTAGGGAGGGGATGGGGAGGGGGATAGATGAAAGGTAGGCTAGGCCTGGGGAGGAGGTGGAAGTGTATGTATACCCTTCCCCGGTATCATGAATCAGTTAATGATTGAGAGTGGTAATAGTGGCTAGACTGGCCAACTTGGACTGGCGTGAAGATGAGTTCCTCACCCATGTGACTTTTATAGGCATGGCAAAAAAATTCGTTAATGCGTACCAGAGATTTGACAAGGGAAATTAAACACCCCCAATTATGGATAGTGTCAGTCTGGAGTCATCTGGTATCTTCTCTTTCATATTGCTAATGTCATTGTCTTACACAAACTGGTTATTTAAAGGGCAGGAGCAGTCATCCCAACAGGGGTGGCGCCAGCAGGGGACCGGGGGGGGGGCATGGCCCCCAGTCGGGGAACACTGCCCCCCCCCGTCGGGGAGGCCTAAAAATAATAAAATTAATTAATTAATTAATCAAGTAATTACTTAATTGATTAATTAATTTAAATTAATTAATTAAAGGACTGAATTGTTACTAGGTGGGTGATCTTGAACACAATTTTTTTTGTTTTGCAATGCTATTTTAAAGCATATTGGGAATCGAATTTCGATCACTTATTCTTAGCTCTGTTATACCTCATTCCATGTACCTTAATTGTCCTATCCCATCCCCCATCGGAGAAGAGCGGCATTTTTTGCGGAAGGCCTAAAAATGAAGAACATAGAGGACTGAAGTTACTGGATGGATGATCATGAACTTTTTTTTTCTTTATGATTTTTTTGTTTTTCGTTTGTAACCCTATTTTTGATGATGCATCGATTTAAGCCCAGTACACACTACAGCGATATCGGATCGGATCACTATCCGATTTCTGTCAGTTTTAGTTAAAATCTCCTCCATCCATTTTCGGAAAGAACCAAAAATTTGCCATCCTGTGTAAATATACGATCGGTATGAGAGGAATACGGAAGTCAAATATATACTACTTATTTCGTGACGTCACATTGTCAAATAGCTTTTATCGAACTACGCGATCCACTTGTAGTTTTCGGGCAATATTATATTTTTCAGGTAAAAGAAAAACAAAACAATTCGTCCCCCCCCCCCCCCCCAAACTGAAACACTCCCGTCGGCCTATGTCAGAACTTCAAATATATGGGAAGCCAAACTTTTTCCACAGGAACATTTACCAATATGTTCCGAGGGCATTAATCTACCTGATGATATTCAGTAACCCCAACAAAGCTGTACAAAACTACAGATTACTCCCTACTTGATTTTTCTTATAAAAAGGTCAAATTCTTCCATAAAAAACCAAAATCTGTCATAATATAAGTTTCAGATTGTTAAAAGAGGCAAAATTTTCCAATTTTGATGGATACTCAGTACAACAAATAACAAGACAACTCTGTTAATCACCCCGACATTCTACCTAATTTTGCTCTTGAAAGGCATTTCACTTAATAAGGAACCCACTTTTTTATTATAACCTTACCAAAAACCAAATTATCTTATATTAAATTCCAAAATTTCTGCAATAAAATAAGCTCTTAATTTTCAAATCTTGGTTCAAAAAAGGATAAAAAACTTTTCGGGCAAACTTTAAGTCTCGCCTTGAGACCTTAGTCCGTCGATTAAATGCATAACCCCAACAGAATTTCAGCTGTCGCGTGTAAAACGTTTTTGAATTTGTTCATATCAAGGATAGATTCTTCAATAAATACCCCCAATTTGTGTAATATAAGATTTGGTGCTCTGTATTGTTTGAACCAGCTGTCATTCAAATAGCTGCATGATTCAAATGAGAGCTTCTGTTTACCCCCTACATTTTTTTTCTGCAAACAGCAGCAGTTGAAGGGAAATAAGAAAATTTTGAAATTTAGCTGTTACTACTTAACAAGTTTTTTTTTTTTTTTTTTTTTTTTGGGGGGGGGGGGGTGGGGGTGGGAATGTTCTTGACCTTTAAATGCATGGTGTCTATACAAGTTCCCTCCTTTCACATTCTGTTTTCTGTAATGCTCCAGTCATCAAGGGTGTGCACACACTAGCTCCATATAAAGTTTATAAATATTTCAAACAATGTTAAAAAGAAAACCCTGGCTATTTGTTCCTTTCACTTACTTCTGATGAATTCACTCAATTCTGCATCATATGACTACATGCAGTACAAAGGTATTTTGAAAACCCTGGTGTACTAGAGTTACAAAGTTATGAATAGCGCAGTTAATTGGTTGCTAGCTGAGTAAAGTATGATTAGAAGTGTTTGTGTTTTGTGGAAATGCTTTTTCAGTGGATCCCAGTCAATTCCATTCATTGAAGCTGGTCACCAAGTTTTGTATTACAGCATGAGTTAATTGCTGTATGATGAACTCCATGGTAACTGCATTGTGTTGCCTCATACTTTATCAGGAAGTAGTACCGGCAGTTGTTTACATTGTAGTCACTGTACTGCAATTAATTAGTAGAGGATAAAGTTGCTTACTTCTGGAGAAATTCCATCAATTGTGAGGTTTTCTTATCAGGGTTTGAGGTCATTTATGCGTAGCGAATTAGGCAAACTTTTCATAAGGGCCGAAATCTGTAATGAGGGGGTTGTCTGGGCTAAATTTCCAGACCAATTCAGTGGCAAACACCAAGATGTGATAGACTTGATTCTTGTATAGTCAACAGGCAGATTAGTGTTGAGGAAACTTCCCTTTAATGGGTAGAGCTCGCTCGTTTTGCTGGATATTTTGATCGACTAAAGAGTTGTACTGTATAAGATGTTCTGTCATTTTCTGTTCTGTCATTTTCAGTATAGACATGTAGAACTTAAACCAATCCCAGTGGCAGTTATTGCAATATTACTTTTTCTGTGAAATTTACTGCAATATGGAACTTTCAGGTGAAAAATTGGCTTTGATTAAACCCCAAAAGTAGTAATCTTTTTATTGCTTTGTTTTTTCCTCAGAACATGGAAGTCATTATCATATAGGCTGTAATATTTGTACCTGTTATGAGGGTACAGAGATATGTTCCTCTCGTCAGTGCCTCACAGATGAAATGCTCCCAGAGGAACGCCATCGCTATACTGGCTTGCCTTGTGACTGCTCAGATCAATACGTCCCAATGTGTGCAGACAATGGAAAAACATACCCAAGTGCCTGTTTAGCTAAGTAAGTGTTAGTACTGTACCACAGCAATGAGTTGTTTTTGCAGAGCCAATTTCAAAGTATGTAATTTCAAGTTTTCAAATAAAATGGCAAAATGGTGATATGGGAATGTCTCAACCCTATTTTCCAACTTAAAAGCCTGGGAGGGGTCACTTCCTGAACATGTTGGCGTGTCAAGCCCATTGAAGATTGATCGTTCTAAAATTCACTGGAAGTGTAACAATTTGACACTTGATAGCAAACGAACTACAAAAGTTCTGCCAATATTATGATTTACCCTTGAGTGCATAAAATTGACCCAGCTACTGTACGATTGCACTCACCTGGTCTATTACTGATTAACTAGTTGTTTTTATCTAAAGTGAATTTTAATTGTTGTTTTAATCCATTGGTCAGTAATTACTCCTGAAAATCAATTTGCAGCTATGTAAGAACCAGTTTGTACAGTAGAGCATTCAATGGAGCTAATGTGACCAACTCGGGTAAATATTTAATCTCCTGTTTTGGGCCAAAGACGGGTGTTGGGTGGTATTCTTTATGGGCATAGATGATTGTAATGTAATGTAGGAGGCTCCTTTGAAAGATATTACTTTTGCAAACCAAATGGTCACAATCTGGGAAAATCAACTTGTTGCAAACCCTTGCTGATCATCAGTCATCACTGCCCCATACCCCTTCCTCCAACAAAAAATCATAGATCCACCTCTGTGAGGGTGAATGTATAACGCTTGACTAAAGTATCAATTCTCTTTTCTACGTGTGCTCATTTTCAGATGTGCAGAGAAATTTTCCGACAGTCAGGTGACATATGGTGATTGCTCCATGCTGCATCCATGTCAGACTCCTAATGTCTGCCCGGCTGGCACAAGGTGAGTGTTATTTAAATGAAAACTACATTGTATAAAGGCCGAAAGCTCTAACCCCAGACAGATCAAATTCTTGTAGCCCACTTACTTAAGCCCCTCCCATAACAGTCTAAAACTCATCCTCATCCAGACACAATCTCAGATATCACTTCAGGGTGATTATACAAGACCCCAATTGTAATCAAACCATCTCAGTATATTAACATGTTGTGTAATATGAGCTAAAGATGTGCATATTTTAAATTTGCTGTCAATCAAAGAGCTATGCCAATTGATCATTGCTGTAGACTGCAACAAAAATCGTAGTTTGGAGTAAGAATTGGCTGACTTTAGGTGCCACTTAGCAAAGATCACTTGGAATGGGTGACCTGGTGCCATCCTTATATCCCCACCCCATGTAACTGGGTCCAAGGGGAATTGGAACACTCTGCGTTCCCTTCCACATAATTGGTCTCGAACAATGTGCTGTGACTCAATGGAAATTCAAAATAGACAAATGTGGACTGGAAATGACCCCAAATTTATGTTTCAGGTGGTGAGGGGGGAGGGGGGATTAGTATATTAGCTATTATAAGCTCTCTACAGTATGTGGCATTATGTTAGGAAACTGTGAAGATTTCCTGCAGATGAGTATTTTCTACACAGGACTTGTGAGTTAAGCTGGAAAATGGTGTAGCATTGTGGAGGCACAGGTCTGTAATCACATGTATTTCAGATATCCAAGTGCTTCACTCAAAATGTTTTGTAAATTTAATTAAAGCTGCTTTAAGGGGAAAATGTAGTCACCTCAATTTGAATGAGTCTAATAGTTAGTTAGAGGATGTTAGATGGAGTTTTATGGCCGAGTTTGTTTCCAACCAATTGGTTCAAGTTGAGCTGGCCACGGCCTTTTTTCCGTGTGTGGCTCACTGGTTTGATTTCCCGACTCCATTGCTTTTGCTGAGCACCAAGCACAATGGCAGTAGGTTCCATTTTTAAAGTCTTCAGTATGGCCCGGCCAGAACTCTAACTCCCAACCTCCTGACTACAAGTCTGATGCTTGAACCACGTGAGTGACCTTGCAGTGGACTCTGAATGAGTATAGTAGACTATTCCATTTCATGAATGGCTTGTGAGAATCATGTGACATTTATTTTTTCCTCTTCAGATGTAACATTAAGTAGGAGTAACTGCTTGCTTTACACTGAATATTCAGTACTAAATACAGAAGATACTTGGAAGAGAAGTAATAAGACATTTGTGATATGGAGGTGTTGTTTTGAAATAAGTTTGGAGCGATTGCTCTTGCCCTTTAATGTACAATTGTTAATCCTAGACACTGCTTCAGATTTACTGTTAGCGATACCGAATGAGAAAATTAATCTTTTGGAACTTCCTTTTTAGGTGCATTCCAAAGCGAGCCATCTGCATCAGTGTTAATTTTGGAGACTGTCCACAGTATGAATGTGGTGAGTAAAACTTTAAACATTCACGCTGATTCCCTCTGTTCCTAACACCCTAGAGCCATCTGATATATGATACTGTTTATAAGGTTCTCAATTTACGAATCAAGAATTTTTGGAATCTCTCCATTACTGGTAGTTTGAACATGTACTTATTTATGGAGAGTTTGCAGGTATCATTTTAGGATATGTGAAGTATATTATGACATACTTGTACCATGGCTTTGACTCTTCAGCCAGGAAAGGGATCATTTGATTCCAGGAAGGGGAGGGGGCATGGTGGGGGTCATGGTTGGAGTGTTAGTTTTTAATTCACATGAATCTATCTTCACTTTCTTTAGCTTTGATTTGTTCAAATTGTATCTCTCATCTCGTGACACTAGAAACGAATAGCAAGTTTTAGCCATCTCTAATTGATCACTCTTTATCCAGAATCTATCAGAGAACTTCCTGTTCAGGTGTCTTGAGATCAATAAAGTTAAAGGGGTTTGAACCCTTTTAAAGACTGTTTGGTCCATAGAGCAAGTTTGTTTGTAAAAGGGATTAACTGATGCAATTATAGAGATATGCTTCACCCGGGAAAAAGCCTTTTTCTTGGGTAATATGGGCTAAAATGTCCTATTCAGTTCTGGCAGCATGTAATCCCTTTCTTAAATATGTACAGGTAGGAAAGGTTTCAAGTTTTATTTAACACTTTTAGTGAATAAAGACTGGAAAACAAAATCTCATACATCATCATACCAGTTCACATAAACAAAATAATTACACCATAATTTTGAAAATCATAAAGAACTGGTTTGAACCGAATACACAAGGGATGTAAAACAACAAGAAGGTTTGTTGTCTTCATGCCAAGTGCAGAGTGCTACAAATTCAGCAGATAAAGGGTGTCATGTGTGAGCTACTACATAGTAAGATGTCTTCCAACATGGCAGTCAGGAAGTATTATGACATTATATGAAAAGTCTCCGTTTATTTTCATTGTAGTCTTGAAAATGTCTGGGAAAAGTATTGAATTCCATTGTTTCATAAGTGTGATAACCCTATGCTTTGCTTTACAGCTTTTATAAACCATGGTTAAACTTTTCAAGATTTATGTCTAATATTTCCTTCCTTATTTGTCTTGCAGTATCTGTTCCTAACAGTTGCGACAATGAACTCTATGAGCCTGTATGTGATACTGAAGGAAGAAAACATCCAAATCTGTGTACACTTCAGAAAAGGCAAAAGGTCCTGTCATACAGAGGAGAGTGTGTGGTATGTTAGTTAGATGGAGTTGCACTTCGGAATTTCAAAATTTGGGAGTTTGGGGAGGGGGTTAGGCAAACTAGGTGCAAAGGAAAATGTTGGGGAAGGGGGAAAAAGTTCTCTTTCACAGAGCAAATGGAATGTGAATGGGCACACCCTTGTGAATGGAGCCCAGGGGCAAGGCCCAGGTGGATTTCCAGGGGGAAGTTGTAAGGTATCTCTGGATTAAAAAACAGTCTCAGGAGAGTTATGTTATGTATTTTCTAGGAGATGACCCAACTCCTAACTGACCCAACTTGGGGGGATTGAGCAAGAGAAAAATTTGAGGGAGAAAAAGCCTCCTTGTGTCCCCCATAGTGCTGCCACTAACTATAACTATATTTGAAACTTTTGAACCATGTTTAAATATGATTGATGGTTAACATAATTGAAGCAGGCCCCCTGTCCCCCTGTGTTCTGGTCTGGATCTACGACTGATTGGGAAATATTTTTGTGTGGTAAGATGAATCAAAATATGTGACAGTAATGTAATAAAAAACTGATCAAAAATTCTAGGACGCAGGAGTTTTTTCTCTAGTGGAGGACCCTGCCTTTGTGATTGACCCAGTCTGTAGAACAAATCCATATGATAAATTTTCATCATGTATTAAATGCATTTTATTTCATTTCTCCGTTAACAGCCGCAGTGTCACACTGATGATGCCCAGGTGTGTGGTCATAATGGTGAAACTTACTCCAGCAAGTGTGCAGCATGGCATGACAAGACTACTGTAGATTATTTTGGTCCTTGTCAGGCTGTCGGTCCCATTTTTGGTAAGAAAGTGTTTTGTTTGTTAACATGTAGAGCTGTCACAATGGTAGACTATTTATATAATGTTAATTGTCCTATTTCATCTACAAAATAACCAAAATAACAAATAAATAATAGCAAGATTATTGTAAGACTTGATATGACATTTTTCCTAAATGAAGTAAAATTTCCTGCATCAGGCTTTGAATTAAGAGGAGTGCAAGACTTGAGAGTGCAATTGCAATGCCATGTTATTTTTTGCACACCTCGATAACAACTGAGAACTCTGGTGAATTAATCAAGTTTTAATAACACAACTAAGCTACCACAACCCCTAATATTCCAGAGAGTGAAGTTTGTAGCGCACCAGAAAAGTAGAAATCTCAAGGCCAACTGCATGTTTGGTGGGAAACCAAGAGACCAAATCTGGCCCCACTCTAAGCCAACAAGATTTTCTTTTAGATGTGGCATTACCAGCAGTCAGGGAGGGTGTCGGGAGCTTTTTATACTCACGGCACCCTGAAGCAATAAACAGTGGCGGGAAGGGCTTAAGAATGTAGGTTAGGAGAATTGGAACTCTCTGGGGTGATCACTGATGAATGCTGCCTTTAATATGTTGCTACTAGATTCTTAGATGGTGGTGGTGATGCATTAAAGGGAAATAATGCATTTGTTTTACTAGAAAATTTCATCCTTTAGAATTAAAGAGTAATAAATGATAAAAATAATGCAGTATGATGGTCTTCTTTTCAAGAAATAAGTTCCCCTCAAGATTGAAATTCAGTTATTTGTTGCTAAAGAATAATTTGTTCACCCAAACTTTTAAAATTTCAAATGATGCAACTTTCATAGCTCTTCTTGTTCATAATATTTTGAGGAGATGACAATGAATGGTTTGATGATGTCTTGAGCTATTTTCTTTGAACCCTATGTTGAAACATTATAAATGCAGCGAGTATTTCCCTTTAAGTGGTTCTTGAGTGAAATTTGTTTGACATAATTCTACTCATCAAATTTCTACATTTTCAGAAGATGACACTCAACCTCAGTGTGCTACTGTACAATGTCCAGCATTGCCTTCTGCTGCCAACTGTGTAGGGGTTACCCCACCTGGCGGTTGCTGTCCCATATGTGGTAAGTTATTGAGTGCCCTTGTGCCACTTGAGAAAAGTTGTCAAGTTAGTATATTTTTTTGGAGGGAAAGGGATGTGAAAGGGGGTTGTGTTTTGGGGCAAGGGCATGTTACGGGTAGAAATTATGGAGAGAAACATAAGAAATGTCCTGTTAGTTAAATAACTGAAATTTTCTTGTGATCTCATGCTGTACATTGTTGGCTAATCTGAAGAATTATTTACATTTTTCTTTATGTAAAAGTTCAAATTATGACTCCCATAATTCTTTCTTATACATATTGCTTTAAAGAAATGATGCTATAGATGGATTTAATTGTTTAGATTGAGTGGTTTGATATAAATGGCTGAAGCCATTTTCTTTGTTATCTCATGTTATGTTGGAACACTTTAAATGCAACATTTCCCTTTAAAACCAGACATGAATTAAGGATGCATATTTGTTGAGAGAAAGCACCTTCTCTATTGGTTACTGCTTTTTGATTGACATAAAATTTTAAAGATGCAGAAAAGATCACATTACCCAGCATGCACACAGTGTTCTGATCACATAATTAAGGGATGCTTGCCAACTGTCGGTCTAGTTTTTAGGGTAACTGCTCCCTTTTCTGACTTAAAAAAGCTCAAAATGTTATGATATTTGGACAAGTGTCATTTGATGTTTGTGTACTCTTTTCTCTTTGTAGCTGGTCAAGTGAGAATCTTATTCAGCAAGACTGAAGCAGACAGGGTTGCCATAGTGATGGACTCGTCTGCACTTTTATTGGGAGATATACTGGAGCTACTCAGGAAGCACATTGTAGTTGTAAGTTGATTTTATTGGAATTAGTACAGAAAGTTTAACAAATGACCCTTTTGATTTGCAATGTTGATAAAAGTAAAATATTCAATCATTCCTTCCCCTGCGTAGATTTCAACCCTTAATGAATAAACTCTATGAAGGTAATAAGATCTGCGACTAAAATTGATTGTTCTACTCTCCCATTAAGTTATATCTCTGAGCCTTTTGCCAATATATTACTGTTCTGTCACCTGTACCTTCATCATGGGGATCGTTGCGCATGTCAAGGGTCAGCAGAACAGCGGAAGTAGCACACCCCAAATTGACATTTTTAGACTCTTAACCAAGTCACAGTTATTGTTCTAGTTAAATTTTTGGGTAGCTGCTTGCAGTTTTGAGCTCTTGTTTGACACTGAGAAGGCATTCTCTTCGCGTGTTTGGGTAGCTGCTTGCAGTTTTGAGCTCTTGTTTGACACTGAGAAGGCATTCTTTTCGCGTGTTTGGGTAGCTGCTTGCAGTTTTGAGCCCTTGTTTGACACTGAGAAGGCATTCTCTTTGCATGTTTGGGGATTGCAACAATGGGTAAGTAGAGGGTTAAAGAGAAGGTGCATTCACCCCAGAAGGACTTGGGTTTTGAACATAGTTCTTGAGAATTATGAGATAATATGTTTTGCAATGAATTGTGAAATTTCAAGTATGGTAACTCTTTGCTTTTACATTGAATTTACAATGTTTATTTCATAAGTTTGTGGTTATTTCTTCCCCTTTAATCTAGCTAATTATGTTTTTTTTGATATCAAAATGTTGATGTGGAGTTGAAACTGGTAAATTCAAACTTTCCCATTATAAGTGTAAAAAATATTTTGAAAAATAAAAAAATTTGATGTTTTCATTTTACATAAAGAAGAAATGCAGTCATTCCAATTTAAATAAGTTTAGTAGTCTACCCTCTTTTGTGATTGGCTCTTGAGAATCATGTGAAAATAATTTCTTCCTGAGTTGGGAGATTTATGAGAAGTAAACTTTATATGTTCCCATAGATATGCAAAATGTAAGTCTCCAAGTACAACAATTAGCTGTTGTCTCATAAGTTTGGGGCTGCTGTTCTTTACCTTAAAACTACATAAGGAACATATTCCATGCTCAGGCTCCTGGCTTGGTCTTAAACAAAGACTTTAAAAATGGCCCTTACATAAATTTCTCATACAGTTCTCATGAGAATCTTATGAGAATATTATGAGAATATATGAAAATGTATGAGAACCTTATGAGACTTTCTCATGAGTATCATATGGGAATTGCATGAGAAAAAAATAAAATACATTGCCCAATTTCACATGAGAACCTCATGAGAACTGTAATTACATATTTTTGTAAGGGGTAATTTACTGTTGATGCTTGGTGCTCAGCATTTGCAATGGAATAGGGGAAACAAGCCAGTGACCAGCCAGACTTAAACCAATAGAAACTGGGCCATAAAACTATGGAGAACTCGGGTTGTAATTCTTGTTTTTATTTTGTTTCCTTCTCAGGCTGAATGTGATTTGTATGGATTCTTGTCAATAGAGGGCGACATTGTTGTATTAGTGTCACCAATTATGCAGCAACCAACGATGGTTCAGGTAATATCGCAACCCTCTCCTTTTAGTGGAAACACAAGGAACTAATATGTTTGGAGCTGTATTCATGTATTTGTTTTGTTTAACATGTTTGAAAGAATTAGAGCATTGATGGAGTAATGTCCATTACAATCTGCAAATGTAACAGATTCAATTAGAATTTTAGGTGCGCTTATCATAGGTTAGTAAGGATTTCTTATGGCAGGTCTTTAGATGTATGCTTGTGGTACATGCTGCTAGAATTGACTAGGACGTTTTACCAATCATGACAAAATCTAGCCCGATGCTCTCTATGTCAACAGTGTAAATAATGCTCTCATACCCCACTGACCAGTGACCACTCTGCTTGACTGACTATACCGAGATAACAGAACAAAGATCCCTTATGTAGTCATAGGCTATATCTTCATACAGTAGAGTCTTCTGGCACCCTATCTGCAATTATCCGGAAAAAGGTCTTGCAATCCGGGTTTTTAGAGTATCGGGTAAGTAATGGTTACCCGAGAAAAAGGCGTTTTCTCGGGTGAAGCTTGTCTCTGCAATTGCAGCAGTTAACCTCGTTTAAACCAACCTTGTTGCTCTATTGAGCAACTGGTTTTTGAAGGGGGCAAATGCCTTTAACTTTTTTGATCTCAAGATACCTGAACAGGAAGTTCTCTGATAGATTCTGGATTATTAGTTGCCAGCTTGAGATGGCTAAAACTTCCTATTTGCTTCTAGCGTCATGACCGCACAATGTGTTGTACACCAATTTTAAGTACAACACGTTTAGCATTTCTCCCTTTTGTTGATCCTCAGATTGAAGTTTGTAACACAGAAGCAGAGAAGTTAGAAGCACTCATCAACTCCAGAAGCCCCCTCCTCATATCGTATTTGCAGCTGACCCCCCTCCTAGCAGCAACAACTCGGAAAGTGGATGTTATCGATAACTCAGCTTTAAGCATAGCCAGCCTCTCCTGGATACATGTAGTACTTCTGCTGATATGCATTTGTTTACAAAAATTATTCAAGGACAGGTAACACAAGGGGTGTTTGGGTGGTCCTTAAGGTGTTGGCATGGTCGAAAGTAGAAAATGCTAGTAAATTAGCATACTATTTACATGTCAGTCGCAAAACTCGATGAAGAGACATGGGTGGAGCCAAAGGTTTTGATAATACCAGAGTGTTTATGATGGTCAAACATGTAACAGCATTTTCAGGAAGAGGATATGAGATTTATTTCTGGTGATGGAGGTGTTCGTCAAGTTTAGTTGTAGTGAGGGCTTGGGGGTAGAAGGGTGCAGAGACAAAAATGATGTTTGCAGGATTCTAGGAGGATGGGTGTGTACATGTCCAGGATGTTTGGTAATGATTTCAGTTGAAATGCTGCCACCAATAAATGTATATTAAGGGTGCACCCTTACTGGCATTATAGGCTGTAGTAAACACTGCCAGCCACATATCACAAGCGGTACAGGTAAAGGTGAATACAATCAGCATTTTGTATTCAAGAATGTTTCATAAAAAATGCAGTAAGGCAAAAGGTAAAAATACATTGTTACAAACCTGTAGGTTGATGTTTGGTTGAAAGGTGCTACCCAAACTCTCCTTTACTGGTGAAATCAAAATAATACAAGGATCAGAATTTTAGGTCACATGACATGACATGTATTCCCACGTCAACTCTGCTGGAATTTTAAGTTCAAACCTTTATAACATCACAACAGGGGCAAACTAGAATTCATTGATGTTTCCTAGAGTCTTTTACTTGTGTTAAGGTGGAAAACTTCACCCGTAGCCAGACAAGGCACCTATGGGCACCACCTCTCCCAACATCTCTTGGGAGGGGGGTGGTGAAAAAAATTTTAGAGGGACCTTGCCAGGCCTCACCTTTAGCTACAGCCTGAAACTACAACTTTGTTAACAACAATTTGGTTAAAAAATTTTATTCACAATATATGGTTACTAATTTGATGTTGAAATTGGGCTGTCATAGTGATATTGAAGCATATTAAAAGATTTAAGGAGCTTGGAGTTGTCTTAGGCTATAGCTTACGCCTGCCTTCAAGGCAGTCCTGCCATTTTTGAATTGATATTGGAAGTAATCAACAGGCACTTGAAAAATGCTACAGTATGTCACATTGTATTGCATATTCATTAATAAAAATGAATATTTATGAGGTTATGATAGCTTTATTGCTAAGTGCTGTAGATGCTGTGATATACTCAGCTGACCTATTTCTAATTGTTTCGTATAAGCTAGTTCGGTAATTCTTTTGCCACATGGAATTGTGGGGTACAACATGGGATATACAAACCGAGCTTGGCACATAGCTCACAGCCTTCTCTTGTTTCAGTCAATATGTACATACAACAGTATCTATTGTCTAGCCAAGACGAACGAAAATAGGGGACTCAATCCTACTTGACGGCAGATTAAAATGCAAATTTTCACACCAAAATGACAATTTAGATACAATCCACTGCACAAAACCACACTTGAGATCCGTCCTTATGTTTTGGATGGATTAAGAAAGGAAAATTTCACCAATGTTTCATGGAGACTCAATAACCACTAAAACAAATTACTGAATTGGCTTACTGTATGGGGAGCGCAGTACTTGGAATCCCATTTGCAAATATAATATTGTCCTAAGTTTAATATTTATATTTATCTTATTGTGTTGAAGTTGTCTTAGACAGTTAAGTAGTTTAAACCTAATCAGAAATATTTTTATCATGCCAACACCTCCCTATGATTGTTTCACCTGCTACAAGGCTTTCATTTTCTTATATTTCATATTTCATAAAGTGTCTTCTCCATAATTTTTATTTTCTGTTGCCATGACAATGGTCTGAATATTCATCTAACTGCATTTTTACATTATATTTAATGAATATTCTTGACAGTTGCCATGACAACAACTCTCTTCCAAAAAAGCCTTTTTTACTTAGTGATATCAATTTGCATGCAGCTGTATCAAATGGGTGTACATTACATCATATGATTCCATGCTTATCTGAGTTTTAGGCACCTACCAATGTTACCCCAGAAAATTGTCTTGTTTGTGTTAACTCTGGATTCTGCTTCAGAGGAAATACAATTTTTTTTCATCCCTTTAATGGTTTTGACTCTCTGGGAGCTATTACAGTACATACTTAGAGAAGTGGTATGTACTTTATGTTTGTTTAAGTTGAAAACATGTGTTGCTGTTCCAGTCCTGTCATTTTAAATTCGTAGAGTAAGCACACTTCAAAAATTTGTGTGCCTTTTGACTGCAATATCTTACTGTATCTTTTCGATTTAGCTATAAATTAGTAATGGGCATAATCTTTTACAAGGCATTTCTGCTGGCTAGTAAAAAACATAATTGTCTCGTTTCTTCTGGACACGTTTCATTAAATCTAGAATACAGTTGATACTTGTGGAAAACTGGTATGCTCACAATAATTTGCTTGTTTGAGGCTGTGTTGTATTTAGAACAAAAGAACTATGGAAATATTTCATCAAAATATTTTATGAAGTTGAAACACAATTCCATGTCCCAAATAAATGGAAATTAGGGCTACTGCACCTAAGGAATAGTTCAGTGGCTCTATACATATTACACATAGCCATTTATTATGCTTAATGATTGATAATGTAACTTAGGCATTACTCAAGCTTGTAACGTAAGCATGGAAAATCACCCAATCGTGCACCTAAGGGCTTACACTGGTTGGAACACAGTTTAGGTCACTAATTTTGGCCTTAATATGAAACAAGATTCTAATATGCAATAGGACATGAAAATTTATGATATCCTTTGGACAGTCACTTTGTCTTATTTGCATCAGAGGTTGATTATAAGAGGCAGAGATAGTCTGCAGTTATCATTTCACTGTTAAATGCTCTCTATTTCATTATCAGGTCTGAAATTTTAAAAATTTACAATTTCTTTGAAATGGTTTTTTCTGTTTTTATGGTATTTATGTATCTTTGACTACAATCTGTTAAAACATGAGGCTACCTTTTTTTTTTTTAATTTCATTTTAGGAGAAGTGACTAATGTCATTAAAATTTAAATTTAGACAATCATGCTTTATGGTGTGTAAGACGTATTTAGTAAACTATTTAAAAGTGACTGATATACTTTGTTTGTAGAAGTTTGGTAAACAGTAAACTGACAATAGTGTCTTTTGGGGCTGAAATCCCCCATTTGTATTGTTAGAGGTAAGAATAGTAAATTTGAAATGAAGAAATTGGGATTCAAATTTTTGAAGGTATTTCTTTTAAGTGTCATGGAGTATTTTGTAATTATTACCTTCAGATGACATTGAATGTTGGCTTGCGATGCATATAGGCATTGGAAAGACCTGAAGTTTGGATGGGGCTGGGGGGTTGGGTTGGGGTGAGCAGAGAAAATTTTGGCATGTAGTTTCAAAAAAACTGCAGGAATATAGCTGAACAGTATCATTCCAAGTATGAAGAATACCACGGTGATGCCAACCTCCACTGAAACCCGGGGGCAGGTGCAGATGGTCGACAGTATGTTAATAAAATAGGGTTGGTTATGCACTTCGATAAGGATTATAGTTAATAATAAGTACTCTTGTAGAAATGTTACCATGATTTGAAGCATACTGTAAGTGTCGAAATAAAGGGCATCCTCTCTGCCAGGTTTGCCTTAGGTCCTTCAGATCCATGAGTATCCTTTGTTCATTGAATTAGGGTTAGAATTAGGGTATGTTGGCATATGTGAGAGGTTGCTCAGTGGACTATTGAACTTAGGATCTCATGCCTCATGGGCCTTGCATACAATTTAAACTTTTGCTCTAGTTGGTTCTACTTGTTGGAACATGAAATAGTCCTAGAGTTGAGTTAAATTTCTGCTCCTACAAGGATTCCTTTGTCCATCTTTTAACCTGAAATCAGTAGACAACTCAAGATGGTCTTGACCTCCGACCATATATTGCTAAGGAGTGCAAAAGTTGGGCCACGGGTATTAGGATAGGAAAATTGCTACTGAAAAATGCTGCTTTAAAATATATTTCTTCTGACCCTTCCCGTTGAAGCACCCCTTCTTTTTAGAAAATTAGCTGTGCTGATATGAACCAGGGGAGATAGAACATGTTTTATGTTTAATGGTTTTGTGGTATGTTACCAAAGATGTTTTATTATAAACCATATGTATTAAGGTTTCACAAGTGGTTCTTGGTTAAAAGGAACCATAAATATTTAATGTTACCTTCTCATTTATTTGTTCCTGTGGTCCATTCTTCTCTGCCACCATCTTAATTCAGAATATAGGTATTGTCATTTAAGTGCCTCCATCCAGAACAGCTAGGTGTTAATGCTAGGGACTTTAGGCAGGACCAGATAATGGGATTGTAGGGAAAAAGGGGGGAGGGAGGCAGGGCAGGGCTGCAGAAATTGCCATCTCAGAATTCCTGAGGTGAAAAACAATTACAGAGTATGTTGCCCTGCAAAATTTGGGGAATATACACCCCCAATTCTCACTCTGGATGCAGCCACCACCCCTAGACAGCTGTCAATCAGCTGTCAATTTTCTCAATTTCCTGAGTTTTTGCTAGTAGAGATGCCCCCTTCCCAAGGAGCTCAAAATAGCCCTTACACAGAAATTAGCGATAGCACCCTTTTTCACAAATAGCAGTTATACAAAGGATTGCAGGGTGTCATTTTGGTCAATGTCATTTGGGTATGTCCAAAAATGATGGGCACCAAAATGCTGTCCCAAAAGGCTTTGCAAATGCTGTTTGGAAAAGGGTTTGTAGGCTGACTGTCAGGTTGCAATATTTTGATGAGGTTTGCATTCTGTGAGAAAAGTATAATTTAATACAATAGTTACATGAGTTTCCACTACAAAAGGAAATAATTCTGACTGACTCTAAAGAATTAGAATTTTCTTTAAAATATTTTGGGCTTTAGCTATTTTTTGTGCATATAAAAAATATGAAATTTTTCAGAGTATTAAATTTAATGTGTATATTTGTACATATTGAATCATCAATACATTGTACCTATTGTTTGCATTGTTAATTGTACATAAATCCTTTTCACTGTATAGTTTTTAGTACATTTAAAAACAAAAGATTTATTATGTTATGTTACCCACTTGTGGTAATAAAACCGTCACGTTTAGCATATCTTATACTCGTTTTAGTTTTATTTTTCATGGCATGTGTGTTTTTCATACAATACACCGATTTTGTGTGGGATACTATTCACACTGATGCTGTGTGGGACACTAACTCCTCAGAGAGCAACATTACCCCAAAATAATTTATACTTTCATAAGACCATTCACTTTATTTTTTTTTTTTCTTGGGGGGCAGGGTGGCAAAACCTTGATACAGTAGCCTATACTAATTTTCAATTTCCCAAAACCATTTTCTATTGACACCAGGGAAAATATGTGATTTTTCCTAGGAAACTAAGTAAAGTACCAAATCTGTGGCATGGTGGGGGCAGAGCAGCAGGAGTTAACCCCCTTTGGAAAAAAATGACCACCCCATCTATGATAAATGGGAGAGTCACTTATTTAAGCAGCCAGTATGGGCAGTTGGGCATGGGATGAATGAAAGGACATGGTAACACCTGCCAGCTAGATACATGACTATCTCTTTAAAACTTTTTAGTTTTATTTTGTAGTACCTTGTCTGGCTATGAAGCTGCAGCTGTTTGGGTACAATATCAAAACAGCCAAGATGCAGCTCTCTCAGCCTCCCCCTGTGGGCTGGGGGTTGTAGAATATGCCCATGGTATTCCCAGCCTGTCGTAAGAGGCGACTAAACAGGAGGACTTGAACAGTATGGTACTATATAACACATTCGAGTTGGCGTGTGGTTAAATCCTATCTAACTAACCCTCAGCAAAGCTACAGCAGTCTGAGTCACACTTTCTTACTAGACACAAAATAACATCAGACTAGCTTCATCCTGCTAAGCTCTGTAGACAAAACAAGTCAATGGGATAAGCAGTACAAAAATTTATTTATTTCTGTCCTTCAAGATTTAAATCACTTTAAACAAATATAAAATATATGTATCTATATCTTGTTTCTTGAAATAATCTTAAAATGAATATTTTAATGCTATTTTGGTTTTGCTTATTGTAATGTCATCCCACACTCATAATAAGTTGGAAGAAATATTTCTTTAAATTAAGAAGTAGGCGGGATGTGTTCTTCCTACTTACACTCCAATCATACCATAGGTTATACTGCAAATTTGTTTTAAATTTGATTTTTCAGCAAGGAATGTGAAATGCTTGTTTTATCATTACATTTTGTGCGGGCTTATGAAATATTTAAACAACAGCATGACAAAGGACCATACAATGGTCTATGAGGGTCGGGGTTCAACCAAAAAAGTGTATACACATGGAATGAGTAAAGGCACCTCTACAGTTCAGAGTTGGTATACCATTGACAATATGGTAGGGGATTGAAAGCCCCCATGATCCAAGCTAAAAAAAATGCCCCCAAAAGTTGGTAACTGCAAACTTTACTACATTTGAGGAACAAATTTTGCATCCCTTTGTGCTAGAGCTCAAAAAACATTTTTTTCCTAAAGGATAGGAGATGATTTCATTCTCCAAACCCTGCCCCTCTCACAACTCAAAAATTTCCTCCCATTGCAATATCTTGCATATATATATATATATATATATTGCCACATCCTAGAGCTCTCATAGATTTCCTCAAGATATGTACACTTTTGCAGAATTTTCAACATGGCTATTTGCATGACACAAAAAAAAAGACAAGTAAAACATAAAACGAGCAAAAATACTGAAATAATCAGCAAAGTTTTTGTCATACATCACTTTTAGTTACACTGATTTTTGCAGCAACGGATGGATTCACAGTTTCGGTCTATGAGTGTCACAACATGATTCTTCATATGGTCCTGATTGCGTGGTGGTAGTACTGTGGCAAGTTGATAAAATACAGCATTTCAGTTTTAATTGCCTGGATAGTGGAATACTGCAGCAGCTCCCATTCCTGTTCCCATGCACATGGACACCACTCCATAACCCCTGCAGGTAAAATGAGACAGTGAATTAGTTATCTGAGGAACGTATGATTAAACTTTTTGAATCTGAGCAGCTTATGAAATCAGCCATTACTGGGGTCCATCAACCTTAGGTTGTCTTAAATTTAATGTCTTCATACAATTCTAAAACCTCATATTCAGTGAAATTGAAGGAATCATAAGGTGTTTTAGTGTACAACCATCAATGAAAAAGGTAAGCAAAGAATTTGAAAAATAAACACTGATGGACCCCACTTATGTCCAACTCGATCAGACCATACCTTGACTGTTTGGATCTGTCTATAGAAGAGTTAAGTAATATGCGCTTTTATGATACTTCTAAACCTTCTGTAACTCAAGGTACTCTCACTTTACAGAGCGAGTCTCTGAACCTGCGGAGTTGACCCAGACTGTAATTACTATCTATACTAATGGATACTTAAAGGCCCAGTTCTCTCACCCCAAACAGTACCAATTCTCCTAACCTTCTTACTGAAGCCCATCCCATAATTGTCTAAAATTCATCCTCATCCAGACACAATCTCAGTTTATTGCTTCAGGGTGAGTATAGAAAAACTCAATTTATATAATCAAAACACTCTCAGTACCGTTCATGCTGTGTAATATAAGCTTTGGCACTCTGCATTGTTTGAATCAGCTATCAATCAAAGAACTGAACCAATTGAGAATTTTGGTACCCGGGTACCAAAATTGTAGTCTGGGGTGAGAGGTTTGGCCCTATAAAATAGGTCAAGTAAACTTGTCATTCCCTTGTGCAACAGTTTAATTTCCCAGCCCTTGCAAACAAGATATTGGCTACAGCAAAAAATTGCTGAAGTAGAAAGGATTTTGGCAAAAATACACCTTACCTCAGCATTATTATTATTATTAACAATGCAAACGCCAGTAAAAGGCATGCAATTATATGTGTATGGCAAGTTAACAATCGATAACTGTTTACACACTTGGTATGGCACCGTGATGTATGTAAATGTAATTTGTTTCAGAAGTCCTGGAATTCCTTTGATAAAACTCACACAGCGGCTTTGAGAGAATTTTCCCCATATAATTACGTATCAAAATGTTAAAACGGCTGGTTCTTTAATCTAAAGGTCATTCTCTGCCATGTCACATTCATGGGTTGTGTGCAGCACTACTGTGTGCAGTTATCACTTCTTGACAGTGGTGAGATATGAATGTTCAATAAATACCCATCGTACTGAACCTTTACAATCAAGAATTTCCATTAATACTTGAAAAATTGCAGCTAAAGAAATAATACTGAATACATTTGCTCAAATTTCGATCACGGAGGAAATTTTTATTATAAAATGACTTCTCTTCAAATCATTACTCAAAGCTTAGTCCTAATTTTGAGCCATGTAGTGTGCAACTTTTTTGTACCGTTACATTCCCATAGAATGTTGTTACATTCCCATAGAATGTCGTTACATTCCCATAGAATGTCGTTACATTCCCACAGAATGTCACGCAATTTATCACCTCGGCAAAATTTTTGCCGATGTCAAATTGATTTGCCTGGGCATTTACTTCTGCATTGCCGAATGCCGAGGCTATTTGCAAGGATTGATTTCCCACCATTAACATTATATGAACTGATTTAAAAAAGACTAATCCTCTCACCCCAAACAGGTCTAATTCTCCTAATCTACTTACTTAAGCCCCTCCCAGAAGGCCAGACCTGTCTACAACTCATCCTCATCCAGACACAATCTCAGTTTATTGCTTCAGGGTAAGTGACAAGACCCCAATGTGTAATCAATGCACTTTCAATTAAGTACATGGGTAATATGAGCTACAGTACTCTGCATTATTTGAAATTGCTGTCAATCAAAGAACTGTGCCAATTGAGAATTTCTGTGCACTACTACAAAAATTGTAGTTTGGGGTGAGAGTTGACTGCATCTACAACCAAGCGTATTAATAACTTTTTGATTACTAGATAGTTAAATGCCATTAGCTGGAATCACTGGTTTGTGATCCTGTACTAATATTATGTTGTTACTTTTTGTTCACTTGGAAGTGTCATCCATACCTCTAGTCTATTAGATTTGAGTAAATCATTCTTTGCATAAATCTTGTACATGTAATTTTTAATCCACTGGCCAGTCTAATGGGTTCGTAATTTTGGAGCTGCTCCTTATATCCTGAAAATTATATTCCTTCAATTTTCATTACACAAAATTTGCTCCCAGCATTGTTATTAGGTCATAAAAACTATTATTGTCCTAATACTTAGACAATGCAAAGCATTATCCACCTATATCCTAGTTTAATGAATTTGAGTGAACCCTTGGAAAAAAATTCAATGCTCTCAAAAGCAATTGCTAAAATTATTATTACTTTGTGTTTATACCAATATTCCATAAATACTTTCAACTCTAAAAGTAAATCAATAAAATTTACAATTTCCACTAAATATGTAAATATTGTAATCATGTAATATTTGCAGTTCTAAATAATTACACTGATTTGAATGAAAAGATTATCCACTAAAAGAGATGGTAAAAGAAAAGTTTAATCCAGGAATTAAATTTGTATCTGTGTTAATTAAGTCAACAAAACAGCAATTTCTACAAGGAGAGTAAAGATGGCTTTAATTTCTGTATATCCTAATAACATAGGGCACGTCTTATAGGAAAAATGATGCACTGATTCTAAAAAACCATAAATCTAGGAGATACCTATGACTTTAAATTTAGAATTTCACATCCAGGTAATTTATCCCACTGCCCCTTACACAAAAATTTGTTCAGGTTTGTGGAGAAGACAAAATATGTCCAGAAAATACTCTCAACCCACCCCAATAAAAATGTTCCGAAAGCCATTCCTGGTCACAGCTAATGATACCATGAAGTACACTCACTCTATAATCTTTGATCTTCCCTATTCTTAACACACCTGCAATTTTACATACATGGAAGAAATCTCAAAATCATTACAAGACACATCATTTCCAAATTTACTATTCAACTTACGGTTTGCCACGCCTGTCCATTTCATGAAGGAGGGTCGCAATCATTCGGGAGCCAGTGCAACCCAGCGGATGACCTAAGGCAATAGCGCCACCCTTAGGGTTAACTTTTTCCATGGGTATTCCAAGTTCCTCGACACACCAGAGAGCCTGTCCGCGATCAAAAGAAACGATTCAAAATTAAAAAAGAGCATTTATATTTTTACTTTAAGAGGCTCTTGCACTACCCCAAATGTTGTCAGGAAACAAATGCTATTAACCACTGGCAATTTGGTTGAACTTCAGAGCTGTGACTGCAGAGCTATTAATCACAAAATGACTGCACATGTGATTAAACATGTAGTTAAATGCTCCAACGGATGACAACCAATGTCCTTCACCTACTTGTAAGCTACTCACTATCCTGCTATCCTGTTTTCTGTTAAAGTTCTATCAGTACACAGCACAAATTTATTTAAATTGATTTTTTTTAATCAAGTATTTGAATCATTTTCCAGTTTCAACAATCTTCGTCACTCCAAACCACAATTGAATAGCAGCTGTACTATCGTTACTTCAAAAGATCATGACTGTTGAAATATTTGCTTTGCATTTTATATTGCTGTGTGGTGCAAACTGCTATGCATGAGGAGTGAGTTCTACTGATGAAGTGATTGCCACAAATGGCTACAAAATTGCACATTTTTCAGATTAAATGCTTAAAAATGTCACTACATTATCACAACTATATTGAACATTCACAAAGAAGTCTCTAGCCTAATAAAGACAGATTAATATAGGAATTCTTGCACAAATATACAGGATGTTGTCTGGAAAATATGAGAAAAATATTCCATTACATAGGAAATAAACGTGAAGTGGGGGAATGGGGTTGGTGGTATGACCATGAGAGGTTGTCTGGTTACTGAACTGTCTTGATTCTTTAAGGAAAATACTACATTCATGAAATTTGAACCTGATTGAAGAGCTTTACAATCCACTCTTTTTTGAGCAAAAAGTGAAACTCTAACTGACAGGCAGTTTTTCAAGACTGTCTATGATCCCTGCAGCCTTTCTAAATAAGAAATTGGTTACCGCAAAATAAAAAAAAAAATCGCTGAATTTAAATGGATTAACTGTGGCAACAATGCACTTAACCTCATAAAAAAAGAACTTCTTAACTTCTACTACTTAAAAACTCCTGTGTCAAGTATTTCATGCCATGTTGCTTAAACCAAATCAATTTGCTTCAGAATTTACCTGAATGCTGAAGCTTATTCAAAAAATAGGCTTCAGAAAGTAAACCCTCCATTTTCAACATTTTGTTTACAGCCAGTTAACAACGTGTATTTCATAGAACAGTTAAATGTATAATGAAGGACTGCATTGCATAGAAAACAGATGGGGTTTTCAGCTTAGTTTCTAACCAACTAATTTAAGTTTGGCTGGCCACAGCCGTTAATTCACTTGTGGCTCAATGGTTTGTCTTCCCAACTTCATTGCCTACCCTGAGCACAAAGTATGATGGAAGTATTTTTCCAAAAACAGTTAGTTAGCTAGGTAGAGTTTTACTGCCCAGTTTCCAGCCTATTGGTTCAAGTCGAGCGGGCCACAGCCTTTTATCTAGTTGTGACTCACTGGCTTGTTTTCTCTACTCCATTGCTTATGCGGAACATCACGCACAATGGAGGTAGGTTCCATTTTTAGAGTCCTTGGGTTGACTCAACCTGGGAGTAGAACCCAGGCCTTCCCTGTGAGAGGCGGATGCGCTTACAGTTAGCACACGTTTTTTACAAGAAACAGATACACTTTTCCAGAAACAGATACACTCAACAAAACATAGCACTAAATCATTTTAACTTCAAACGCTTGTTTAACATGTTCCAGAGTTCCATATTTCTTTCAAGGGGAGTAAACAGGCCTCACAGCACCTCCTAACTTAAGATACAGGATGTTTTAGAAAAGTTTCAATAACACCTGGATACATAGTGACTCACCTGACTAGCAAAAGCTTCATTGATTTCAAAAATATCAATGTCATCTTTGGTGAGACCTATGAAAAGGAAACAAGATGTTAAGTAAACCTATGTTCTGTCAGTGCAACCAAAACTTGCCAATGTTATTATCTATGACAACAAAACATGTAACAGTGGGTGTATTCAATGGTTGATGTTACTTTTGCTGTTCCGCTGTTGCTTGGCTTTGTTTTGATCCTTCACTAGTACAGTATTTTTAATAAGTTAAATTAAAAACAATGGGTTATAAAGCCCAGACAATGGAAGAGTTCTTGCTTAAAAATGGGAGAGTCTACAAGTAATGTATGGAAACCATTTCCTACCTGAAGTAACTATAAAATTATTCGGTCTCAAAAACAAATCAAAGCAATAGCTTAATCTTCTCAAAATATTATGCAAAAGAAGGGTTATGGAAGTGAAATTGGTAGTAAAGGTCTCACTATCTGACATTACCAAGTTGAAAAACTGTCTTATTTTTAATGGAAGAGTACCAAATCATATTAATATGATCTACGCAAAAGCTTTTCGCAATTCCACTCTTTTGGGGGGAATGTGAGTTGCTTGGTTTTGTCAGGGAAGCAGTTTTATTAAAGCCAACTAGACCAGTTTCTCTTCTTCGCTCTATAGGAAGAACGTCATCAGTAATGGCCTTTGTGTGCATTGGCAGTACGTCTTCATTTGTACCCTTTCACTTCAACAGATATTGAAGCAAAAGCTTAATGTTCTCAAAATATTACGTAAAAGATGATTTGAATTTGTTAATGTTTTGAAGAACAAATTATTCTTGAGCAACAAATAACTTAATTTTTGTCTGAGACACACATTGCTTAAAGGTAGTGTGACATGTCAGCAAAATGACATGACTTCACTTGGCAGTTACTGAGTGAACTGTTCTAAAGAAAAATCTGATAGAATTTTTTCAATATCTTTTACAGTTCTCAAGATATACCTCTTCAAAGTTTGAATGTTTCTGAAGCAACTTGTTGCTTATTCAAAAACAATAATGTGGAGCGTCAAACAGTGTTGATATTTCTTTTGTTAACCCTATATTTATTACCTCTTAATTACTAATCAGATAGTTTGTGGTTTGGTGATTGATACTGATGATGTTCAAGGACACAATTTAAAACTACCAAAATAAAGCCCTTAGGAAAAACTAATGTTACAACTGTCCTTGGAATGAAGATTGTAAAAACAAAGAATAACATTAGCCATATACGACATGTCCCTCTCATGACATCACAAGATTTGCATACTGAGCTCATATTTATTAATACATTTGAACTGCAAATCAGAAATTGCCTAGTAAAATGGTCAATTTTGACAAATTTTGGTGGGAATTGAAGCTATTTTCTTGGTTTTAAATGCTTTTTACATCAAATAACCAATTCTGCCATTTTCATGTCACACGACCTGTAAAGATATTTAGATAAAGATTTGCTGTTTAATTTCCAAGCTATTGGTTCAAGTCGAGCCAACCAAGGTTTTTTCAGTTGTGGCTCACTGGCTTGTTTTCCGTAATCCATTGCTTATGTTGAGAATCAAGTACAATGGCAGTAGGTGATCAGGCACTTTTCCAATCATGAACATTAACTGTAACAAGACAGACTGCATGGTCAAGTTGTTAGAGCCTCAGACTTGTAGTTGGGAGGTTGGGAGTTTGAGTCCTGACTGGGTCATACGAAAGACTTTGAAAACAGAACCTACTGCCATTGTGTGTGATGCTCAGCATAAGCAATGAAGTAGGGAAAACAAGCCACTGAGCCACAACTGGAAAAAAGGCTGTGGCCGGCTCAACTTGATCCAATGGGAAACTGGGGTGTAAATCTATCCAAACTATGAAATGTGAAACTTATTGGGGTTCAGTGATTTCATCACCACAGGACATCTCAATGAGGAACAATCCCTTTATGATGCAAATAATAATCATTCCCATGTGGCAATTCCCTCCGACATTCTTATTTCTTCATCAATATCAACCCAATATTAGTGTTCGACCAATCATCTGTTAAGTAATCGGCATCTAGCCGATTATTCCGTTATCGGTAAATAATCGTCATCGGTAAAATTCTGCCAATCAACCGATCACTACCACCGATTATTTGCAAACTGGAAAAAGGGGCTAAATATCCTTGAAACTTGCTCTTAATTTCGTTAAAATTTCCATAAATACTCAATCCTTTAACTTCTCGCCAAAACGGGATGCACTGATAATCACAAACGTATACATTTTACCCCTGCCATGGGAATGATCATTTGATGTTTTCCGCTATAACCGGTAGTATTACTTGGAATTCGATTTAGAAGTGCATTCAAGGTGTATTCTTGCTGTCTCGCAGAAAGCGCCGCGTAAGTTGCTGTACAAACTGTTCTGCACAAAACACATAGTACAGACTATCTAGCTGCAGTGTTTCGCCGTTTTTTTCAAATCCCAAAGCTTTGCATACATATCTGTGCACATTTTGTACATGTAGCAGCTAGAATCGTGTGAAGTTTGGTGGTTATCACCTTGCATAAATTAAGTCATTCCCAGCATTCCTTCCGTAATGTTATTTACTGTAGGACTTACGACGTCATTGAAAACGAAAACAGTAATGCACGTGGTCTCTTGCAGCAAACTTCTTGGCCCACGCATGCACTAGACTTGCGTGCGTGTCCGTTTTTACTGCCAAACAAGGCATCATATTTTGCTCGGTGACATCATATGCAAAAGATCCATTGCAAAATTTAAATTGGCCCCTGCTTCATGATTGGTTCAACTGCGTTGATTCTAGGCAGCCAATCACAACTGGCGCCTTTGCCTATGTGATTTAGTGTGTGAAAATACTCGGTCTTGAGACAAATTTTCCCATTGAGTTTGTGTTACGAGGATCACGCTTGTAATGCCGGCTAGCCAAGCCGGGCGAGCCCCTTGCTAAATTGACCTAGACACGGCATCAAAAATCTCTGCGTACGTGGATATTTGGGCGATCAGACTTACGTGCATTTCAGTTGCAGATTCTTTTTAAACAAGACGAGAGGTTTGGACGAGAACTGCTAAAAATATACAGGGATATTTATATCGGAAAGGAACCATAAGATATGTTATACGAGAGCCCAGAACTGCTCAGATTATCATGGTTGCTTTATATGGGGTTCGTTAAAGCAGGAGAGTAGCTGCAGTACATGCATTAACGCAACTACAACTGAGTACAGTAACAGAATACAATGTTCTGGCATGATTGGGGGATGAAAACTAGACAGAGCATGATGTTGGCCTTTGAACTTAATTATCAAAGGGCACGTGACATCGACTGCAAACAATTGTACAGTATTAAGGGTTGATTTGTATCTCCACTTTTGAAGTGAAAATATTTCCCCTACAAAAATGATAACCCATTAATGAAACGAACAGAACTATTCCCAATATTTTCCATCCTGAACTGGTTATGGTAATACGATATGCACGAAGCATGGGGGAACGTACTATAGTGACAAACATGTGCCTTCCCTCTTTCTAATAATCAGTGATCGGTAATCGGCAGTCAGGCCTATTGTTAAATTAAATAATCGGTAATCAGGTATTACCGATTATAGCATAATTATAGCAAATTATAGCATAATCGGTCGAACACTACCAAATATGCCTCTTTAAAAATGGTTCAGTTTACCTGCTTTTTCAAGAGCCTTTGGTATGGCATAAGCTGGACCAACACCCATAATATCTGGAGGAACACCAACCACAGCAAAAGAAACAAGTTTTCCAAGTACTGGCAGATTAAGTTGCCTGGCCTTGGCACGGGTGGACAACAGGACAGCTGCAGCACCATCGCTTATCTGACTAGAATTACCTTTGATGGAAAGAAAATGAAATTATTTCTCTTGGATCAAAAATAATTTAATCTCATTTGTAAAATGTTGCTATGAAATTAAGATGAAATTTTTTGAAGTTCGACATTACTACATTATAAGGAAAAAGAATTTTGATGAATGTGCTGCTGAATGTCATGAAGACATTCAACCATATACTCAACTGAATAATCTTTTTTTCTATGATTTCTCACCATAAGAGTCTTAAGTACTGCTTTAACATATGTCCTTAGGAAATTCTCTAACTACCCAAGTCCACTTGAATGATTATAGTGGGATGAATCATCTCAACATATGAATAGCTGCTTTACAAAGGTTAGCTGAAAAATGACAGTAACACCATGCATGAACTTGAGGTAAAATGGAAACCACTTTCTTTGTTGTGGTTTACTTTTCTGCTGTAATGAATTATACAAAACTTACTGATTGACCTACAGAAGACAAGACCTTGCCAGAGATTTGACTTAGTGAAACCAAACTTAACTGATTTTCACTGAACTGAGATGGGCTATACCCACAGACTTCCAATACGCAACAGAGCATACTATATGGGTAGATTGTCGATGCCATAAGTTTGAGTATAGGCATAGCAAGACAGTTGTCTGCTATGGTGTTGTGTGTGAAAGTTTGGACTTGCTGAAGTAGTTCAAAACAACAGATTTTGCAAGAAAGTTGAAATATTCTTGAAATAATGTGAGGCAAGGTCAAAATCACTTCATGCATTGCAGGAATATGATATTGTTTTCCATTCAAGTTTAAATTTTGTTTAAAATACTACAGAGTCATCATCAAATCATACAAATTATAGCTTCACAGTGGCTATCTTGGTGTGCCTTTTTTTCCCTTGACAGTGGCAACAATCTACAGATAGGACATACACTGTCCATGTATATAGGAAGTCCATGACTATAGCACTCTCAACTCTGACTGGCTCTAATACCAAGCAGACCCATTTAAGCAAAGTCTGCTTTGGCCCGATGGCACTTCAGTCCAGCACACAACTGACTAAAAGTCAGCTGCAAAGATTTAATAGTAGGGGTAACCCCAAGTGGGAGTAAAGCCAAAGTACCCCAAAAATAAACAAAACCCACATATATTGAACAGGAGTTGAATCCAGGCATGTGTGAAACACATTGGTGCAGAGAGGGTGCAATAAGCCACAGTGCCACTTGACAACCTTGTAGACCCAAACCAGCCAATAACACTAAACATAAGTCATTAAATGAGAAGAAGAATCAAAATTATTACCAGCAGTCGAGCGCCCATCTGGTAAAAATGCTGGTTTCAGTTTTGCAAGACCTGCTAAGGTTGTGTTAGGTCGCACCCCTTCATCTTTGCTTACCTGGAAAAAAAAATATCAGTATTCATATGCCTTCAAATCTTGAATGAGGCCAGCCATGGCTGGCCCAACTTGGTTGTGAACTGAGCTGCAAAACCTCATCACTTTTGGTTCTGGTTGTTGACTCTTGGCCAATGTTTTATTTTTCTGCATTTTTCATCCTATTATTTTTACTTTGCATTGATTAGTGATGCTAACTTGCCCCTGTGCATGGTTTCATCCAGGACACCCAATGAATTTTTTCTAGTTGTGGCTCACTGGCTTGATTTTCCTATGTCATTGCTAATTCTGAGAACCAAGCACAATGACAGAAGGTTCCATTTTTAAGTCTTTTGGGTATGACGTGGCCAAGAATTAATGTGTTCCATTTTCGTCTATGTGTTAGAATATGAACAAGACAGAAAGGTACACCTGCCAAGGTTATATAGAAAGCAGCATACTAAAAAGAATCGTAACATTTTCTCCGTTACCGTTACGTTGCGTTCTTCTCCTGACGCATCCCTGACTGTTGTCTTAACTGGTACAATCTCTGCATTAAACCACCCCTCTTTTTGGGCTCGAGCAGCTCTAATGAAAAAGAAAAGGTTGAAAACTGAAATGAAAGGCGTAAACCATACAGTTATATCTTCACCATTTGGGCTGCTACGATAATCATTTTTCATTTATCAATATTGCCAGCATTTCCACGATGATATTGTGATATCATGCATTTAAAACTGCAGTCTTAACATTTGCCATCAGCATGCTAATAATTATGGGCGGCCAAAAGGGCAGAAAAGACAAATGGCAAAATATTCATTTTAATTTCAAAAATAAATTTTAAAAGTAAAAAATATTCTAAGTAAAAATATTTAAAAATAAAATGAGCAATGATTACATTTAAGAAAGCAAGCAATACGTATTACGTCCACAAAACAAATTAAAAAAAAACCGCTAAAAGTAGTTATAATTAATCTTAAAATTAACATAATACCGGTTAATCCAAATGATATATCAAAGCCCCCTAAGAAATAAAAAATGGAAAACAAATAAAAAGAAACAAAATAAAAACGCAAATAGAAACGCAATTTTGTGTTTTTGTTTTATCATGTGTTTGCATTTTATTCCCTGTTATCTTTTTTTTTAATTTAGTTGGGTTCCTTAATAGTTATTTAAAATGGTCTTTTTTGCCCTTTTGGCGCGCTGTAGGTGGCCAAAAGGGCAAAAAAGACAATTTGGGAAAAAGACATACTGCGAGCACCTATCTCTCTAAATATGCTTGGACAGCGCATTAGATACCCAAACCCGCACGACCAGTTAAAGCCACTGCGAAGACTTGCTTGGAGCCATACACTCACTCCCTTTGTTGCGGAAAATGTAGCAAGGCAGTACGCACATCAGTGGGCAGTCTGAGTCGATCAGGGAGGTGTTACTAGCTAACAACACCTCCATGGAGTCATAACGTTTTCTCTCGGCCCGCAAAGCAATCAGTTAAGAGGTTGGGGAAGGGAATCATATGAAATTGTGGGGGACCTTTTCACCATTTGCGGTGGAAGGGGAAACTCCGTCGTCAGAATTTTCGTTACGGGGGGGGGGTAAGTTTTGTGATCGTTGGCATGAGGGAGGGGTCTAAGGGGACGGGGATAAGACATTCCCATAAGGGATCCCTGGGAACCTAACATGCGCCATCATATGGGGCCATGATATGGACTTGCAACCAAAATTTGTAAGGGGCTCATTTTGTCCCGGTCAGCCCATATGCCCATAAGGTCCATATTGGATAGATCTGGCCCCTAATGGGGTAGGACCCTGAACTATCCCATATGGGTCATACAGACATATATGGGCTGGTCCATTTGGGCCCCTTGTGAATCCCATAAAGGTTTGCTACCTGCAGAAATCATGAGCTCCATACAGATTTTTCCGACGGACCAAATGGTTCGCTCACTAGTTCCATATGGAAGGATCAAACAAAACTACTCAGTGAACTTGAGCACCATGAGACTTCACATGAACCTTAATTCTCAGCCCGCCAATTTATGCATGACAAACTACCCATCCAAAGCGGGCTAATTCTTGGGTGTGGATCTTTGGTGGGAGGGGCGTGGGACGCCCCTCACTTTTTGGGAAGGGGCACATCTTCAAAAAGCACCCTCACTTTTCCAAAAATGATGGAACACACAGCAATTATTGCCCAGGACGACACCGTTTCCCCTTCCACCACAGACGGTGAAAAAGTCCCCCACACTTTCATATGATTCCCTTCCCCAACCTCTTAACTGATTGTTGGCTGAGAGAAAACGTTATCACACCATGGAGGTGTTGTTAGCTAAATAACACCCTGATCGACTCAGACTGCCCACTGATGTGCGTAATGCCTTGCTACATGCTCCTCAACAAAGGGAGTGTATGGCTCCAAGCAAGTCTTCACAGTGGCTTTAACTGGTCGTGCGGGTTTGGGTATCTAATGCGCAAGCATATTTATAGAGATAGGTGCTCTGAATCCATCAATCTCAGGACGCCCTCATTATTTTTCACGAATTGTCTTTTCCGCAGTTTGTCTTTTTCCCAAATTGTCTTTTTTGCCCTTTTGGCCACCTATAGCGCGCCAAAAGGGCAAAAAAGACGATTTTAAATAACTATTAAGGAACCTGGCAAATAAATTAAAAGAAAAAAAAACAGATAGCGGGGAGTAAAATTTAAACACGAGATAATACAAAAACACAAAATTGCGTATCTATTTGCGTTTTTATTTTATTTCTCTTTATTTGTTTTCCATTTTTTATTTACTGGGGGACTTTGACATTTCATTTAGATAAACCGGTAATGCGTTAATTTTAAGATAAATTTTAACTACTCGTAGTGTTTTTTTTTAATTTGTTTTGGGGACGTAATACGTATTGCTCGCTTTTCAAATGTAATCATTGCTCATGTTATTTTTTATTTTTTTTTTACTTAGAATATTTTTTACTTTTAAAATTTATTTTTGAAATTAAAATATATTTTGCAATTTGTCTTTTTTGCCCTTTTGGCCGCCCATAAATAATCATATACAGAGAGTGTATTAAGAACATATATACCCGTTATACATAAACAAAGCCAATAAAATTCAGTTTGAAACTCAGTTTCATGAGAAATACATTTATTTTACGATCTTCGCCTTTGAAAAAATTGCTGTTTTTCATTTCTTGTGACAACATAAATAATGATCATGTTAGGTTACTGACTGAGGACAATAAGATAAGAGATTTCATGGTGGTTTAGTCATTTATTTGATTCTGTTGCAATATCACATCTTGACAAAACATGGGTCGATATCGTCAGGACAAAATATCGATATCAAGATATTGCCATTATCATGGGAGCCCTATTCACCATTGAACAAAACTTCACCCATTAACATTCATTTCCCAAGTTTCACATATCAGAGCCATGCAAGGCTTAAAAGTGGTCTACAATCACTGTCAAAACAAATGAAACTAAGCCCCACCAAAGTCTTGAGTCCACCTCTCACGCCAGCTCTACATGTCTACCACATCAGTGTTGGTTTGGAATAACTGACACGCCACGAGTATACCAACATTGAAACAGAGGAAAGGGGTTTGTTTCATTTAATTTTGGTGGCAATAGTAGCCAATGTGGGAAATGTAAGATCTGTTTTAACATTTAACTGTGACATTTAACTGTAACATTTAACTGTAACATAGATATACCAATAGCTCTCTTCCTGTGGATTTGAGAACCATGTAGATTTTAAATGCCTATGAAAACTGGCCCACCTGTTCGCATTCTCCTCCCTCCAACCCCCACCCCTAAGTTGACTACCATTATCAGTAATACAGCTTGACATGGTAGAGTTGTCATATTTAACTATTCCCTGGACCCCATGACCACTAGGTGACCACAACCCAACCTATTGTCATCAGGATCATTAACAGTCTGTTGTAATGACTAAACTAAACAAGACGGAGAAGCGGAAAAATAACACCGCTTGAATTAAATTCTCCATCCAATAGTAAGAGCAAATGGCCTGACACAATCACTTCCCAAGGCAAAAATGTGCTGCGGTCACCACTTCAAAATTCATTGACCTTCTATTGTAGTTACTAATGATGATGATGATGTTGATGAATGATGAAATTATTGTTTATGAAAAATTGTTATTCACAACAAAAGTGTTTGAATTTTGATCTGGTACAATCAAAATGTTGTGAATGATATGATATAGAAGTAACTGAAGTAGAGAATAAAGATTTCACAAGAGAAAATTTTCCATCACTGGAGCATAAAGATGAACTTACTCAAGTTAGCATTCTAAAGACTCCTTGACACACAAAATGCACTTGGGCTATGAAAAAAAGCATTACTTGGATGGCAAAACTTACTTGAGAGCTCTATATGATAGGAAAAACTTATTTGATTATAAATATTTCACAGAAAGAAAAAGTTATTCCAAATCATTGCATGAATGATAAAACTTACTTGCGTTGAGATTCTAAAGCAAACTTGTCTTGCTTCTCTCTACCAACATTGTACCTCTTGGCGACATTTTCAGACGTAATGCTACAAATATAAACATATGAATATGACATGTCATATCTAAAGCTATTGCTTGAGTTGGTACAGAAATATTAATGAAGATTTAACATGTTCCAGAAGACAAAGTACTAAGTACTAGGGTTCTCTGGTTTACTGAAAAAAAATTAAAATTTGGAAGTCAGCTGATGCAAAGTAGTCCTTCATTAATTAATTAAATCTTTCACTACGGAAGGGGGTCCATCCCGCCATACTGAATTATGTATAATATTATTCATACACAGTACTAGTGTTTGCACGGGTTACACAGGTACCCACCCGCCATCGTATTGCCCTGTTCCAAATCTACTACCGGAACCTAAAAATTATCGCATGCAAAAAGAATCACCCCATTTAGGTCATTGCCCAGGGTAATGGACAAAAATATTTTGCCAATTTGGTAAAAACTCTCCTAGACTGAGAATGAAGAGAGCCTCTAGAAATTATGTTTGAAAGTTGTTTGTACTTGGTTTCGCAAAGTTGAAATTTTTCATCGGCATGGGGGCCGATCGCTCTATTTTAACATATCACACAAACACCACTTATTATCTTGCATGCAAGCTATCTGACAGCGACGCAAGATCACACTGTACTGTTTTACGCAGAAACTAGCAGACAAATTAACCTGCCCAGCTGGCAAAGACTGTGCCCGCAATGTTCGGCATGCTACGTAAACTGAGTCTTGCATGTGTACGCTCTTATATTTATTACGGTATGCCACTGTACCTCGAGTATAATCCTTGAATATTTCATAATGGTTAAACGTGTCACTTTTGAACAAATCCACATTTTGCAGCTATACTTCTTGTACTAAGGTAGGAAGATATCACTGCAATGACACCGTAAATAAGTTCATGAAAAGGTTTGGGAAACAGGCCATTACATATTACGTTAGTTTGCCCCAAAATGGCGCTCGCGCACACTACGAAGTTCATGTATGCAAGCATGCACGGATGTCAACACGAGGCTAGTACGGCAGAACGTACATATCCCTTTCGTGATAAGGCCACTGCATATTGTGCATTAACTTGAGCAAATTTCACAAGCATGACGTCATTTGTTTACTTTTGAAAATTTTGGACATGCAAGAGAATACCCTAATACAGGGCTCTGATTGGTTGCTATTTTAAAAGCAGTTTAAAGGGAGAAGCTTTGAGCTCTAAGTATACTTGCTTTTCGAGTAGAAAAATGTTCCAAAATTCAATATCAAATTGATATAGGCCTTGGGATGTACAAATTTTCTAATTTGACATCTTATTTGAGAGTTTTCTGTTAAATTTCTTTTACTTGCTATTTTGTATTTAAAACAAAACAAGACGATAAAACCTTATGAAGAATCAAGTGTTTTTGAACTTCTGAATGTAATCCTAGCACCTGTTTAATACAGCTGTAAATATTGTTATGAATGTCTTATGATGTATGCCTAACAAAATGTTGCTATCGTTTAGTCACCGTAACACATGCCGGGTACCCGGGTACCCAAAGGGTATGGCAATCGGGTACCCTGTTCCTATTTTTTGGTACCCGTGCAAACACTACTGACACAGTAGGTATGTACCAGTTCCACAAAATACTCCTTTTTGGTACAGATGACGTCATATTTGCGCTGGCTATGCCCTTAGAGGATGCATATGTGTAAAATGTCTCCTCTTCAAGCCTATTCCATGTACAAAACACCATTACACACCATGGATTTATAATTAGCTAAGCCAGAATGCAGCTGAGTGCCATGGTTTCACACTGAAACCATGTGTATATAGTCATGGTAAGTTATGGTTGCCCAGTGAAACCATGTGTAGCAAAGGGGTAAGCAAACTGAGAAACTAAATTAATTGTTATTATCAACAGTGTCTCACCTAATAGCTTATACGGGGAGAACAGTCCTCCCAAGTTGTAATATCACAATAGTTTTTGTAAATCATGTGAAAACATTTCCCTTCCTTAATTGTGATATTCAGAGCTGCCAACCTGCCATTTCGAAAAAGAGGAACACCACCCGTGTTTATGCTAGGTTAACACTCCATAGGCTAAGATCCAAGACCAGGGTCCAGTGGGCAAAGCACTTGATTTTGAGTAATTTAGGGTTTGTTTGGAAGATTTTTTAAGCCCTCAATAACAGATTGGTTAATTGCATGCCAAAATCTACAATGCCTACATTCAGCCTGTCAGATTTCAAAACCCACCTTATCATTGAGGACCTTAGATGATTGTACACTATAAGCACACATTTAAACAACCCCTCTCTTTTCTTTATTTCAGGAAACAAAGAAAACATTGTACATGATCGTAAATCGGAACAGTTGGCAGCCCTGGATATTTGTAGGATGCAACACACTGCTTTACCTCAGATACAATATACAAATCTTTAAATTAAAAGAAAGGTAATTGGAAAGAAATTTGGGAGATATTAGTGAGAATTAACTGTTATTTCGTAATTAATTCTGAGTGACTGCTCTTGCCCTTCACATAGAAAACCATTTACAAATCTTGGGAGGGATGATAAACAATTCCCACACATTTCAAAATCATGAAACTGAAAAATGTTTTCATACTGTCCATTTTGTTTTAAGTATTAGCACATTTCATTGTAATTCTGAAATAACAAAGGCTTGAAAAAGAGGCAGACCAACAGTCTGTAAAGTATTTTCATTGACGTTGTAAGTCCAGTCCCTTTCTTAACTGCAAGACCAAAACTTTAGAGTAGTACCTAAAGCTGGCTAAAAAGCGACTGACCACTGACATGATGACTGTCAATATTTTGCCTGGCAGTGGGCTCATGGCTTACCAATTATGACATCACTTGAAAACACTCTATAGCAGTACTTTTATAGTTCATGTTTAAATCTAAGTAGTTGGAGAGAGAGGTACTTTTATACTCTCTGGCATTTTCATCCTTCCTTAAATAGCAGTTTTAAATTTTCCATTGTAAAAACTGAAAATAATTACCAATGTGATGAATGATGTTGATTTTTTCCCAGAAGTGGGGGATGGGTAACCAATTATGACATCATATGAAAATACTCTATGGCAGTACTTTTATAATTCATATTGATAATATTAAAGCAGGTAGAGGAGGGGGGTATTTTTGATATTTTCTCCCCTCCTTAACAGCCAATTTTTTAAAATCAGCATCATGTATTTATTAAATGTATGGTGATACCACAGACCATTTTATCCACTCTAATTATGTTCTAAATAAGAAATAACACCCCTCCTCGTCCCCTAACCCAATTTTACAAGATGAATACTTACCCCATTGGGAGAAGACAATCCCTAGCTTCATCATTGGCCATGATTTTCTCATGAACATACTTACTCATCCCGCCCTGTTTCATCATGGACATACTTTCCATCCTAAATGAGAACAAAAAAGGGAAAATTATTTTTTCAGTAGCAGTCAGTGGCATAACCACGGGGGTGGTTTAGACCCAACCTTGCATTGCAAAAAACACCTAAAATAGCGGTTTTTTCTCTCTATCCTTAGACTTTCCCCTCATATTGTGCACCCAGCCCCCCCTCCCACCCGACCCCCCGAAGACACCAAAACCATCCCCATGACACAATCCTGGCTTCGTGCCTGGTAGTAGTGGCTCACGGAGAAGCATTAAAAGTATCTTTCATGCTATCACATTAATATCAGAGTTGTTATCAATTTATCATTAACTTGGATGATTCTGGCTTATTTGCATCCCATTGATTTGTTAGTTAGTCCATTAGTCAGATGGAGTTTTACGGTCAAGTTTCCAACCTATTGGTTCAAGTCGAGCTGGCCACAGCCTTTTTTCCAGCTGTGGCTCACTGGCTTGTTTTCCCTACTCCATTGCTTATGCTGAGCATCACGCACAACTACAGTAGGTTCCATTTTTAGAGTCTTTGGTATGTCTCAACCTGGGAAGTGAACTAGGCCTTCCGTGTGAGAGGCAGATGTTCTTACCCTTGGACCAAACACACAGTCTTGCATCCCATTGAAATATTATGGCAACTCATGTCATGACTTGACTTAAATTGCAAAATTGAGTGTAATTTGGCTTGACTAGCTGGCCACAAACACAGTAGCCTACTTACAACTACACAACTCTAATAAAAAACATCGCACGAAATACAGTAGTTCTCACTAAAATTAATAACCAGATGTTGAAGGGGAATTGTTTTATGATGCTAAGTGACCACAAATGTGGGAGCAGCCATTGGCTTATGAATTACAACTTTAAGTCAGGTGGCAACCAATTCAACAATTTGGATCAAATTTGGTATTTTTTTGAAAGGCCAGTTCAGATGGGAAAACCGTAGATTGCTCTTGGATGAAAAACTCACCTAATTTTGACAGGGCCAGGAATCAAACTCCAGACTTCCCGGCTATCCTGACTTAGCTACATCTCCCAACTTAGCTCTACACCCGACTTAGCTCTATACCCGAATCCTGGGCAGGAGTCAGGATTTACTTGGTTTGGGCACTTCCAGTCTAAAAGCTAATCCTATGCATATTTTTTTATATCAATAAAACTGTGTTGAAATGCATTACAAGTGTCAGAGGGGCAAGGACGTTATAAACTGCAGCTGTAAACACTAAATAAAATCCCCGCTTTGTGCCCAAAAGTTAGGTTTAGACTGTTTAGTTATAGTATGTCCAAGTGAGGGTTGTTTCATGTATAAATGAAGGCAGTGGGGACCAAAACATTTAAACAGAAGTTTATAAGTTAGAGGCATACAATGTTTTCTACCTAACTTTCTTCAACTCAGATAAATGTACATCAATGACACTCTAGGAGCAGCAAATATGTAATATCTTAAGAAAGTTCTGCAACTTAAAGATCTCACCCTGGTTTTTGAGTTATATCCATGTTAATATCATTTCACAAGCATACATTACATGTATTGTGGGTGAAGCCCTGAAATGTTTTATCAAAATAGCATAAACTTGGATGCCAATCTTTTGCCAAAATGGTCAGGTATTTGAAGCTTTTCAATGTAGAGTGGTGGGGGGTGGGGGGTGGGGGGAGAGAATGTAAGAAAGAGTGGAGTGAAACAAGAAAGTGGAAGAGATTATGTTTTGTGCCATATTGCAAATGGTTAAATAATGGACGGAAGACTCTCTAGCATTCTGTAACTGACATGGTAATTCAAGTTCTGGTGCAAGGGCTATTTATGCCAATATTTGCCAGTCAGAGCTCCTTGCCTGTAGGAAATATTGCACTAGTTTGGCTACTTCTGAAGTAAATAAGAAAATTCCTGCCAGTTATAACAATTGACTGTTCTTTTTTTTTTAATTTTTGTTTTTGCTTTTTTGAAGAATCTGCCTTCTTGAGAGCAAAGTCATAAAAAATTGGGACCACTATTTGACATCAGGAATTACTAACTGAATCCATCAAATCTTCTGAAAGTTACTTCAAAATTTTCTGACCAAAAGTCAATGGTGAGCCTGCTCTCCCCCCTCCCCCAAACATTGCCCCTGTTAGTGTGACATCACAACTTACCCTCCAGCTATGGCAATATCATAGGCACCAAGTTTGATCTGTCCTGCAGCTGCTATAAATGCCTGAAGACCTGAAGCACATTGTCTGTTAACTGATGTTGTTGGTACTGTGTATGGGAAGCCACTAAGGACAAAAAGAAATTTTTTAATGATTTTAAATTAAGCTAAATCAATACAAAAAGCAGCAACTTGAAAACCTGACAAAAGAAAGAAGCCTTATGGATTACACAGACACAGGGACTGACATACATGGACAGAGCATGTAACATGTACGTCCTAACCGTAGATGGTCACCACTGGCTTGGACAAAAAAGGCCTACCAAGATGGCTGTGTGAATCTATAAATCGTATGATTTGACAACGTCTCTGTAACATTTTAAGTAAAAGTTAAACTTGAATATAAGAAAATATCATATTCCTGTAAAACATGAAGTGATTTTGACCTTACCTTGCCATATTTCAAAAATATTTAAACTTTTGTGCAAAATATGGTGAAATACTTGAGCAAGTCCAAGCTTTCACACAAAACCATAGCAGACAGCCATCTTGGTGCACTTTTTCTCATAGGTACGGTACGGACAATCTACTATGCAGTATGCTCTGTCCATGTATAGGAAGTCTATGCAGAGACAATACCTTAAAAGTTTGGAGCCAAACTTCATTACTTCTAAGTTCTTATGTTGTAGCTTTGTAATTTTCTCCATTTTCATTTTTTTTTTTTTTTTTTTTTTTTTTTTTTTTTGTAGGGGAAGGTGGTGGGGGTGAAGACATGATACCGCAGCCCTTCAAGCTTGCTTCATACAACAGGCCTCACCTTTGTTTAATACTATATAGAATTAATTAAGTTCCCTTATTGATACTAGAGACATCTACCACATGACTTTATGACACACTCTCTCCGAAGGGCACTGAGTTTGCACTTTCTGCTTGTCTTCACAAATCTGTCTAATCAAGCATATTTTATCAGTTAGATGATCCTATTTAATTAGCCCACAATTCACTTGGCAATGAGTAAGCATCTATGCTGCATCAGTTTGCCAAAGAGCAGCCCTTTGTCTTGGTAAGAATAACATCTGATAAGGGATGAGCTGGTGTGACCAGGCAAACTTGATCAAAGTGCCATTATCTAGTACTTCAGTGTGTGACTCAGTATTGTTTACATCAAAAGACCATCACTTGGCGGTTTTTACTAGAGAATTCCGTATCAAGCATAAAATGGCACGTTCATTGAATACCATTACTTTACCAAGAAAAATGATAAATGATGACTTACATGTAAGTTGTAACAAAATGCTTGAAGGGAGATATACGTTACCCCAGACATTTTCAATTCTCCAAACCTACTTACTTGTAGCACCTCCCAAAGCTGTCAATTAAAGACTCCTCCTTATCCAGACACAAACCTAATTAACTGCTTCAGGCCACACCCTGCAGAACATATGAGACCCTAATGCAGGAGTGGACAACCTACGGTCTGTCAGTGATTTTTTTACAGCCAACAAAATGGCTAAAGTTAAAGAAACAAATTGTGATTGGCCACTTCAAACCTAGAGACAAACAAAGAAATTAGTGGCAGACCATCAGCGCAAGACATCTAATTAAATTCTTTCAGGTAACAAGTGTGGATCCAACAAGGCAGCTTTCCCAGTCTCAAATCCTTATCTTTGCAACATCACAAAAAAATGCCAAAATTAGCATTTGAAAAGAGTTGACAGGCTTTTCAAACTTGCCCTTATTGCAAGCAATCTCAAAATATCAGCTGTTTACATTCTACTTTCAGGCCTGGGAAGTTCCATTTCCTGTTATCTGAGAGTTGTAATTTTTCAAAATTTTCCACTCCAAGCTGACCAATGATATCACTGAGCTTAGACAACCTTTCAGATAGGATTACATATTTTGGGTAAAATCTGTGGAACCCTGTCTGGGGAGGCCTTTTTTCCCCATAACTTATCCACAATACTACATTGAAATCATTTTGTGACGTAACATTCATATTGCTTGAGAGTTCTCAGCATTAATTTAAATGTTTGAAATCAACGAAATGTCCTTTATTAAGTATAGCTGGGATGATTTTTCATTCATCATGTCAGTCCCTATCAATCAAAAAGATTGCCCACCCATGTCCAATGAATAATCAAAACACTCTCAGTGCTTATAGTGTATTATGAGCCACTCTGTACTTTTTAAATTTGATGTCATTAAAAGATGTGAATCATGGTATACCCAGGGTAAAATTGTAGTTTGCAGTAATGAGTGACTGGCTTTAAAAGTTAAAATGCTGTGCAAAAAAATCTCCACATCATTATAATAGATCATTTACAGTGTGCAAATAAAATGCTTGCATCCGGCATGTCTGATTGATGTTGTTTCACTTTCCAATCTTTTAGAAATCTTGCCATCATTGTTTTTAATGAATATCAGGCCTTGAAGTTTGAGGAAAGCAAGTGTGATCGCATACTGTCACTCATCTCAAATCACTGTGAAGGGAGCGATTTTTTGCACACCAAGGTAAAGATTTGGAGCTCATATACCTATAAAAGTTTAATAAAACATCACACCTTCCACTCTCCTTAATTTTCTGAGGGGAACGATTTGTAGCACACGTAAAAAAATCTCAAAGTCAAGGCATGGAATATAGTGCCATGAAAAAAGAGAATGTCAACATTTTTGATAAAACACACCTAAAGAACATCCCTGTCCTTGTCTGAAAAGCTCCTGCTCCAAGGCTGCTTACATTTCCGACGACGATGTCACCGATTTCCTCTGGGTTGATTTTTGTTTGATCTAAGACTGCATTTAAAACAGCTGAGAGCATTACATCTATTGGTGTGTCCTGGAAATTAAAAGGTATTGAAAGTAGAAAAGACTAAAATTTTAGAGGCCAAGGGGAGCTAGGTGATACATTGATTGCCAAGAACCTTTGATATATAAAATTAGTGATTTAAACCCTAAAAACATCTCTAATGATGCCTTATGGATAGTATTTTCTCTAAGAAATTACTCACTGGGTCAACACACCCAGTTTTCATTTAATGAACCACAAAATTTGCATCCCCAGTAAAGGCCCTTGTGTGTAGGCTACTACTAGGTACAGGCATTGTACCATGCATAAAGCAAATTGATTGGTTACATTTAAAACTAAGGTGAATTGCATGTACAGTATCTCATTGCAACTTAAGACTAACTTAGTTCATGTAAGACCAAGCAATGAATTCCCAGAATGAGTTTTCCATCCCATGCGGATGGCCCGAGTACTATTCCCAGAACGAGTCATACCAAAGGCTCTAAAAATGGAACCTCCTGCCGTTGCATAAGCAATGGAGTAGGGAAAACAAGCCAGTGAGCCACAACTGGCAAACAGGCCGTGGTCGGCTCGACTTGAACCAATAGGTTGGAAACTGGGCCGTTAGACTCCATCTTACTAACTAACCCAGAATGAGTTTGGTGGACAATTGAGCAGGCATTATTGTGTGAAGAATACAGAGTTAACCTTCCCTGACCTGACTTACAGCCCCCTATCCCAACACTCTTTCACTGTGCCTGCAAAGTCATAGCAAAGGGCAGGATATCTTTAAAACTTCCATATTTAAAATGGTAATCTCCAACTCACAGCTTTCTCTTTTTTTTCTCTTTCTTCTTTTTTTTTTTAATTTTTCCATTTAAAATTTTGACAAGTCTACAATACTTTTAGAAACTAGTCCTGGTTGCTTGGAAACGTCAGTTCATTTACAGATGGCTTACTGACATCGTTGGCAATTAACTCTGAAATGCAAAGGTCAAATTAACAGGGTTTTGCGGGCCCATGCTCCAAGAAATTTGCACAAGCTTTCAGCTTCAACAGGATATGGGCCAGTAGGCTCCCAAATAATACAAGTTTAATTGTAAAGTACATGAACTCCCTCCATGTACCGCACAGCGTGTGTATTTAGTATACTTAGCACCAAATCGTTGTTATGTTAAAAACAATTTGACAAAAAAACTGCAGTGCAAACTTTCTCTGTCATGAAAATATATACTGCATGTATGATAAATGTGCGGTTGTTAAGTACAGGTTCTAAGAAGGCATATACAAACTGAAAATGGTCTAGTTTATATCAGTCCCTTTCTAGTTTGAGTTATTTTGGAGTCCCTTGACATGCCTTGATTTTCAGAAAAATTTATGTTTGTCCTTTGGGCAACCATGTCTGTATTTTCAGTTGTCCACAAGAAAATCTGGTTGTCCGAAACAATTATCACACAATTGCAAAACAGTAATTGTGTTTTGTATTATTGCTCTCAAAGAATAGAAAGATGTAATTTTGAGAAACAAAAACATGTGAAGTTTGAAATATTGTATAACTGTATGACTGAGAAAGTATTAAATTGATAGAGTTGAACAGTCAACAGAAGGCAAGCTGCTTTTAAAATTCATTGTGAAAGAAAAATGGTTGTCCTTTTAACTTTTGGCTGTCTGTGTGAAATTTTAGTCGTCCCGGACAATCGCACAACTACGAAAATCGACCCCTGCTTGATTTCTCATTTGGTCCCCAGATTTCATGAGCTAAGAGCCTGGTGGGTTCCCAAAGTATCAAAGCTTTAATTATTTTGATACAAGAAATGCCATTTTGTTTACACCATACCAATAATGAGTTCATATCCTAAGACTACATCTTCTGTTGTATTGAGAAACACCAGCTGCTATGTTGTATTTCCATTCATTTATATTTTTCTAAACTTACTGTAGATATGATGAAGCAATATGTTTCTAATTTTATAATTATACGACTATAAAATTTTGAGGAAAGGTTCAAAACTTAAGGTTTATTCAAATGTACCTGGCTAATAATTTCTGCGTTAAGAAACCATGCATACAATAAACCCAAAACAAAATACCTTCAATAAACCTTTGTCTGCCTTTCCAATTGGTGTCCTCAGAGCTGACAATATAACAATGTCTTCATCACTTGTTTGAGTAGAGAGCCCTCTAGTCGGCTGTGTGGATAGCGCCCTCGAGTCACTGAGAAAGTCATTCTGTAGTTTAATGGTTGATTGTAGCCCAGAAGGACCAACAGAAGTTGATGTCCTTGCAACATGTCTGACCAAAGTACCAAATCTTTCCATCTCTCACAATGAAAAACAAACCTGCGAGCTAAATGAAAGGTAAAATGTTAAATTGAATCCTGGACATAACAGAAAAAATAGCCTTATTTATATAATAAAGGAATCTGTATATCAGTAAATCTATCTCTGACAAGTCTGAGTTCTTCAGTGTTTCCAGTCTAGAAAGTTTTCCAGTGGGTACAAGATTTAGCTCAACACAGTTATGTGTCCTGCTTTGATAATCTGACCTCACTTGCACACATTGCTTCCCAAAATGTATCACAACTTTAAAAGACAATAGCCCATGCAAAATAGAAACTCCAAAACCTGTAAGGCTAGGACCTTTGTTTCAAGCAATGGTTCAAAGGCCATTTAGAGCCAGTGATGTGCATGTTTTAAACAACCTATTGGTCCAAGGGTCATTTGAAGCCAGAGATGTGCATGTAAACTGCCTATTGGTCCAAGGGCAATTTGAAGCCAGCAATGTGCTTGTAAACAGCCTATTGGTCCAAGGGCTATTTGAAGCCAGTAATGTGCATGTAAACAGCCTATTAGTCCAAGGGCCATTTGAAGCCAGAGATGTGCATGTAAACAGCCCATGGCATATATTCAAGCAGACAAATGTTTAAATAACATTACAGAATCAAACCCAATTGAATTTTCAACTCTACTCTGGCTACATGAATTACAGTAAGGCAAACATAAAATTACCAAAGTTTAGAAGACTTGTTGACCAATATAAGCAAGAACCCCTGCTAGGCCTTTGTGTAAAGCTATATGGGCCTTGCAATCTTCCAGGTAGTGGCAACTTTATGCCTCAAGATAAAATAAACCATGGGGCTAGGACTATGGCTAGTTCCTCATAGTAAACAATATAACATAACATAACAGGCTGAAGGGCAAAGGAGGGCCAAGGCCCATAAGATGCCCTAAAGTCCAAACCCTGTTCAAAAGTCAAACCACCAAAATTTAAAAAACAGCCCCAAACAATCAGATTCTACCACAGTCATGGAAGAACTTGTCAATATGGTCAGAAAGGTGACAGTTAAAGGATGTTCAGCCCACTCTTTACCATGAGAGCTCCATAGGGTTATATATCTCATCTTAAAACAAAGACTCAGAATAACTTACCATGAGAGGAAAAGTTCACTGTCCACAGCTACTGTATTACCAATGTAACTCAGACTGTAAACCAGTTCAACTTTTAACACATCAGTCTAACAAAACATTGCTGTCACTGTGTGCTACTGTACTGCACTCATTTCTAAAGTTGCTACACAAATCTTCATACTCATCAACTAGCAGACACTCAGAGACTGTAGTCATTAGTGTGTTTGCAGGGTCGAATTCCTTATTTACTTGAGGAAAAGGTTGTTAGTAAATTATCTATATTTACTGTAATGAGATGAACTTGTTTTCTACTGAGCTTTTGGTTGTAAAAGTTTCCAGTTATATGACTTGAGAAAGCTTCTTGATAGCTACCTAATAAACTTGAGTGTCCTAAACAGTCTGATTGTAACAGTGTTGTGCACACATTGTCAGTTATTATAAATTTTGAAGTTTGCAATAGGCCCAAGCGAATAGCCAGGATTGTGTCTTGGGAGTGGTTTTGGTGTCATGGGGGGTTTGGGGCACAACATGAGGGAAAATTCTAAGGATAGAGAGAGAAAAAAAACACACTATTTTAGGTGTTTTTTGCATTGCAAGGTTGGGTCATGGGGGGGGGGGGGGTCTAACCCCCAAAACCACCCCTATGGCTATGCCACTGTTTAGGCCTATATGGAACATACCTTGTGCATGACAAAATATTTAAATATAACAGTGGCAAATGCAGTACCCATTCCATGCCTCACTTGATAAAATCACACTTGATGATAAAGTACACCACTTACTGTTAAATTTTCAACTGACTTACATACACACAAAATATGGCCATTCTCTGGACTGCATCATGAATTTTGTCATGGTTGAAATATCCACTAGATATTGTCAAACTTACCCAAAAACTGGTACATTTTGTGAACCTATTAGCCTTATTTACCTCACCTAGGCTATAGACAAATCCGATTAGCGCTTGTTTTAAGTGACTGTAGGCTGCCATTTAATAGTGGGGTCCATCAGCCTAAAATCATCTTTATTTATTGTTTACATGAATTTCAAACCCTCAAGTTTAGTGAAATGGGAGAATTTAAGATACAAATTAGTGTAAAACCATCCATGATAGAGGTAAGCAACGAAATCAAAAGATTTAAAGGTGACAGACCCCAGTTATGGCCGACTGTAATCAGACCATCACTTGCTGTCTGGACTCATGTATAATTACTACTGGACAGTCCATCTATCACAGAATGATGAGAGGTGATGAAACTGGTGGTGCTATACCACCTCCTGCTGAACTCTATCCTAACTCATTCTTGTTTCATCACTGGTGGAATGGTCAACATCTTGGGTTGCTTAGCTTGTTGGATTGACTATCCAGCAGAGATATGAAGGGAGAGGGGGGGGGGGGGTTAGTAGGAGTGTAACAGGTTGAATAATTTGATGACAGGCAGACAAATGTCCCATGCATAAAGTAGAATCTTTCATACAGCTCAGAAGACTTAGTCCTTGAGCAGGAGTCAGGACTTTAACTCTATGATACTGCAAGCCCACTTTGTTTTACTCTGCACTAGAACTTTAACTTGCCCTCACTGCCCAAGTAAGTTCTCAACCTTATGGCTTTATAGCACTTCCACTGTTCCACATTTTGAAGTTGAAATCTACTTTCTTGGGACAGATTTTACATTTCCTAAACATTTGTCACATTTCAGATATAAAAATAACTCTCTACTTTGGTTGAGTGACGACAAGTGAGGTCCAAATTTATTTCAAAATTTACCAAATTTTCTCCAATTTAGTAAAAAAATTTACATAGCCTTCAACTCTCCACAAAACATTGGGACAAAGCAGCAGGGGTGTGATTAGTAGCACAGAATCTAAAACTCCTGAATGTGCCCTTTTAGCATTGTATACTGATCTGTTTTGGAAAACTATAAGGGTGCATGCCACAAAACTATCTTCAAGCTTTCCTTTTGGTCTTCATTCTGCACGCACATGTCAAAACTGTACTGTACTGATTCTAAGGATCTTTTTTATTTAAACAGGTGTGATATGAGCAGTAGGGCCCGCGTGATTAACGCTTAATCGATTAGTTAAGTTAGGCCACTTGCGATTAATGGCATGCCACAAATCATATGTGAACAATTGCTGTACTGCTTTGAATATTATTCAAGTGGGGTAGGTATCTCCGAGCAAAAATCCATTTTTAGATTGAAAATAAAGATTTAAAATACAAAAATCCACTTTTCAATTCTTGGTACACAGCAGATCATCGCTTACAGAACCAGTGCCATTTAGGTGTCATTCAAGTGAGAAAAGTTGAAGAAACGTGTGCAGCAGAGGCTATTCAGTACACAGGCAACACATGTTAAAATGTGTAATGCATATGTGTGCTGTCTTTACAGATCTCTAGTGAGGTCCAAACTTGATTAAGGTTGTGTTATTAACAGCTCTGCACATGAGTCATACCTCAGGAAACTCCTCCCCATTCATAACCAAGGTCTAAGGATCTGCCTGGGAGCTCTCTGTACCTATCTGAATGCTTGCAAATGTCTCCCAAATATCTGTAAACTTTCTTGTTTCTCCTGCCCATTTTTCCTTTATCTAAATCTTTTTTTCTTTTTTCACTTGACCTTGTTTAAATCATTGCCTGTCTTGTCAATTTTTCCCACACATATTCACAACATAAAGAATTGCCAGATATACAAATTTTTGCAACAGATATACCATAGCTACAGTAGCCATAAAAGGGAGATAGGTTGGGCTAGAAGGAGTTTTATGGCCCAATTTCCCACCAATTGGTTCATGTGTTGCTGGCCACAGCCTTTTTTCCAGTTGCCGCTCTCTGGCTCGATTTTCCTACTACATTGCAAATGCTGAGAACCAAGTACAACGGCAGGAGGTTCCACTTTTTAGGTCTTCGGTATGACCTGGCCAAGACTTAACTCCAAACTCCTGGACTGCAAGTTGGATGCACTAACCTCTTGACCATGCAGTCAGTTCAATCGAGGAACCAAGTCCGGGCAAACAGTTTGCTTCAAGTACAAGTGTGCTACGAAGTGTTTCCCACTAAAACCACCAACAAGCTAAAACATAGCATGCATGGTCTATGAAGCCAGCTTGTACAGCATACAGACAATGAGTACATGTACTGTAATAGCCATACTTGTAAATGAGTGAGAGTTATTGCAGGTTATATCCACTTGTCTGATCCAGTTCATGCTCCGACAACCACATGCGTTCCTTCTAAAGTATGTACAAAATGTACCACACAGAGTGCATACTTTATTTGCCCCTATGTAGTGTGCATGTCATTTTGCAAAACCATTTGAAAGCAATCTGATTCATGTTTTCAATGCGATATGTATGTTCTGACTACAGTGCAAACAAGCACATGTATATCGGCAGGTTATATCACTTTTCTTCACAGATTCTATTGGTCTATGTATGCCAGCACTGCAATTTAGGAAGACTTGTATTAAAGGGGAAGTTTAAAGGCCCAATTCTCTAACCTCAAACAGTACCAATTCTCCTAACCTTACTTAAGCCACTCCCACAATTGTACAATTCAATTCACTCTCATCCAGATACAACCTCAGGTTATTGCTTCAGGTGAGTATAGAAAAACTTGATGTATATAATCAAAACACTCTCAGTACAGTTCATGCTGTGTAATATAAGCTTTGGTACTCTGCATTGTCTGAATTAGCTGTCAATCAAAGAGCTGAGCCAATTGAGAATTTTGGTACACCCGTACCAAAACTCTAGTTTTGGCCCTTTAAGCAAACATTTAGTTTTCAGAGGGTATGTGAGAGAACCAAATCTACTCAGTGTGGTAAAATTTCCATTCAAATCAGACATGTATTTTTCCACATACCAGTAAATGAATTTAATAGATTTGTGTTCCAAAGTGAACTTGAGAGAAGTTGAGATTACATCACTTCCTCATATTGACAAGGAACGCTTTGTTTCCCTTTGTTATTTAGACCATTGTGCTGACCTTGAAGTTAAAGGGAATGGGACATTCCTGTGGAGAATGCAAAGTTTGTTAAGTTCTCATGCCTCTTATGCAAGATCACATTCTGATAGCCTATAACCTACAGTAAAATAAGTACTCCTCCTAACATCTAAACTTGATTTGTTAAAGTTACCCTTCCTTTAAAGTGGGCATGACACAGCCACAATAAATTTTGTGTATTGTAAGATTCAATACATTATTTTACAAATATCATCTCACACCCCAGTTCAAACTGCTACAATTTGTAATAAATGATATCTGAAGAAAAATGTTCAGAATCCAATTTCATAGAATGCCGCAACAGGTCATCTGACTTTTATGATGCAATTGGCGGCACAAACCTTGTCCTGTTTAAGAACGCGCATCTAGATGTGGAACTCATTTGAAACATGATAAAGTTATCTTATCTTAGCAACTACATGAAAAGAATTACATCACAATACTTGTCCAACAAACAGAGTGCAAGGGGCAGATCATGTTGGAGACTCGGAGCATATCATTGGCCAATATGTTCCCGTGAATATGCAGGCTTTTAAACACAATTCTGTTTTTGTGCAAGAAAGATGCCTCTCCAACACAAGCGCGTCTTTACTCTATGAGCTGTTTGGTGAAGGTGCTATTGAGAATACTAAGTAGTCACCGTGCCACTATGCATAGTTCATAATGTAGTCACTGTCACGCTCGCTGCTTTCGTTGCACAGGTGTTTGCAAAGTACTCCTTAACAGGCGTTACCATGTGCATAATTTGATGGTTGTGAGCTCTCTGGTACAGTGTATGTTGCTAACTGTGCCTCCAATGACATCACCACATTGAGACCCGCTCGCATACGTTTTTTTGCCTTTGGATTTCAAATGGGCTGAGCCTGGCCTGTAATTGGGAATTAAAATTGTTGTATTCCTGTGTTTATGGACATAATTTAGTAAAGAAAAGATTACCTTTATGTCAAGGTGTTCCCAAAGAACATTTACCCAGAAATTTACTTTGGCCATGTCATGCCCACTTCAAGCAATTCACAATTGTGGACAAAATGTCACCCTAATGGCAGTTTTCAACTTTGTTGTAAAGTATTGTATGTAAGGACACACCCTGGCCCATGGTGATCTAGTCAATTTGCAGACCCTAGACACCTTCAGGTGTTGTCTGGTTCCTTGCTGACCGTCCCCCTCTCTCTCTCTTTCCCTTTACACTTATCAATTGCAACCCTCACCACCCTAGACCCGGGGATGGTCGAGTCTTGGCCGTTAACTTCATTTTTGAAATCTGTAAATCCTTGTGCAGACCTCGGCCATGATCTCCCAGGGTGGGGCGTTGTTTGAGGGTTAATCCCCGGCCAAGTCCCCGCACCTGACTGTAAGGCACTACACTAGCCCTCGAACATGGCCGTGTGTTCATTACATGGCCTAGGCTCATTCTTCTCACAACACTGCCCTTGCGTCCCCAATAACAAAATATTCTCACCAAACTTCACACAGATGATCTCTGGCACCGCATTTACCTTTCCACAAAAGATGTTCACAAAGTTTCATCAAAGAATGCCCAAATTTTGACTACCAATTTTGACCGTAACAGTAAGTCAGTGGGTCATGTTTTTGAGTTCTCGACTGTGCTCAGTAGAGGACAAGGTCACAAGAGCGAAACAGGATACTTTACCTGTGTAGCTGTCTTCATATTACTATCTTTCATTCAGCAACAATAGGAAGTGAACGTTATTCGAAATGCTGTGTAGGCTATAAGCTTCTGTCCCTTAGCAACTACATTCCAGTCCAACACCAAAAGAAAATGGCCACTACTCGTGCTGACTACAACACAAAGCAACCCTAGATTTTTCTTTATATCTTGTTCCAAATGATCCCTATTTGCAGTTATATTGATGGGATCTCAACAATAACGTATTTTTTGTTCATGGTATGATGCTTAAACTTGTAACAGTAATAAACCAGCTGTTCAGTCATTTTATATTTTGTGTATCCTGCTTAGTGACTTAACATATGTTTGTGTATGTTACCCGCCCAAGGGCTGTGTTGAGAGAGGAATGAGCCTAGGCCATGTAACAAACACACAGCCCTGTTCGAGGGCAAACACTACACATGCCACAACTAAATGCCCTGCCCAGTTTCCCTGGCTTTCCAGATTATGTGAAATCCCCACAGGTCCTGATCCTGTGGGGGCAAAATGAATGTGAAGTACCCAGCCGAATCCAGGCTCAAAGCCCATCCATTCTCGGGTCTGGAGGGAGGGTGGGGTTGCAATTGATAGGTGCACTTTTATAACTCTGTTGCATTTCTGGGATCTTGTCCCAGATCTTGCCGGTTCGTATACATTGGATTATTCCATTATATATAAGGTGTCAATTGTGTGCGCATTAAGTGTGCACACAATAGCAGTCTGCATTACGGTGGTGCGGTAACGTTGTACCATCAAGGTCAATATGCTATCAATAAGAAGATTAAACGGCATATTTCATGTAATAAACACTGGTATATTTCTGTTTCCAACAGGTGATATGCAAGAAACCTTCAAGGAGTTCATCAGATCATCGAGCAAGTGTAAAGGATGATGATTGTGTCAGACATACATAGTCTTTTACAGACAGCCGTTTTATTTCTCAACCATGTAGGTGATGGGCTGTTGCTGGTGGTTTTGTGTTCACTGGTCATGCTTGGGTGCCGGTGTGCACAACCTAGACCATTGGTTGGTTATTAAAAATCTTTACAAATTAAATAGAACATAACCAATGTCGGGAATTCTAACTTATCTCAATTTATAACATGTGCGGTGTTTACAACCTAGACCATTGTTTGGTTATTAAAATCTATACAAATTAAATAGAACATAACCAATGTCGGGAATTCTAACTTATCTCAATTTATAGCTTGTGCGGTGTTCATAACATAGACCATTGGTTGGTTATTAAAATCTTTAAAAATTAAATAGAATATAACCAATGTCGGGAATTTTAACTTCATCGCAATTTATAACTTGTGCGGTGTTCATAACATAGACCATTGGTTTGTTTATTGAAATCCTTATAAATTAAATAGAACATCATGGCACTCTGTTGGTTGGTTATTAAAATCTTCAATATTAAATAGAATATAACCAATGTCGGGAATTTTAACTGCATCGCAATTTATAAGTTGTTCATTGTTTATAACGTAGACCATTGGTTGGTTGTTAAAATTATATAAAAATATGGTTTCACGTGGCGTTTTTTACCAATAACCAATGTCGGGAATTTTAACTTCATCGCAATTTATGACTTGTGTGGTGTTGTTTATTAAAATCTTTACAAATTAAATAGAATATAACCAATGTCGGGAATTTTAACTTCATCGCAATTTATAACTTGTGCGGTGTTCGTAACATAGACCATTGGTTGGTTATTAAAATATTTAAAAATTAAATAGAACATAACCAATTACATAGAACATCATGGCACACAGTTGGTTGGTTATTAAAAATTAAATAGAATAGAACCAATGTTTAACTACATCTCAATTTATGATTTTTGCAGTGTTCATAACATAGACCATTGTTTGGTTATCAAAATCTTTAATTTGTTGGTTATCAAAATCTTTAATTGGTTTGTTATCAAGTCTCTATTATTAAGTTATTTCGGGACATTATTGGTCAACTTTTTTCAGCTTTTATAGCTTCCAGAAGGCCCGAAGGTCCGGAAAAAAAAATGAGTCAATAGCACTCCAGCACCCCAACAGCCCATCATCTACATGGTTGAGAAATAAAACGGCTGTCTGTAAAAGACTATGTATATCTGACACAATTATCATCCTTTACACTTGCTCGATGATCTGATGAACACCTTGAAGGTTTCTTGCATATCACCTGTTGGAAACAGAAATATACCAGTGTTTATTGCATGAAATATGTCGAAATATGCCGTTTAATCTTCTTATTGATAGCATATTGACTTTGATGGTACAACGTTACCGCACCACAGCAATGCAGACTTCTGTTGTGTGCACACTTAATGCTCACACAATGGACACCTTATATATAATGGAATAATCCAATGTATACGAACCGGCAAGATCTGGGACAAGATCCCATTTCTGCCCTTGGAACTTTGCAAAGTATCAACAATGTCGACAATGATGATGATGAAGACTGATGAAATGTCAATGAGGTTCATGAACTAGGCCTAGGCCTAGACAAAGTTAATAGGTCTAGCTTGTACCCTCGACCACACGTCATCCTAGCGTTATTACACTATTTTGTTAACACAGTCTAGGCCTAACGTTAGCGTTGGCCAGCTTAGAGTCTATAGCATTTGAAACACACACTAGGCATTGGTTAGGCTATAGACCAACTTAGGCTAGGCTAGGAGTCAGGCTAACGTTAGGCCACAGTAACGTTAGGCCTAAAGTAAGGCAGAAATTAAAAAATTCAATTTACAGCCTTGAAAACTGAGATTTGCACTAAAACGTTGGGTCTTAATTTCTTTCGAGCGACCACTGCCCTCGCCTTTTCTTCCTGATGCGTTCCACTCACAGCAAAATAACACCACTATCGAAGTCTTCCACTTGGCAACTATTCGGTGTTGACTAGCACTGTACCACTATGGAAGTGTTTTGTTATGTAATATCATGATCGTACTTTATCTTGCTAATCGGGGCGCCGGGGTGAAGGTTAGGCTAGGTTAGGTTAGATGGAGTTTTACGGCCCAATCGGGTCGGGTCAAGTGTGCGTAACCGCGTAAATGTAAACTGTGTCAGTGAATGCTCAACCTAGTCCTTTCCATGCCAAAAACGTTCGATTAGGGTTTATAGTCTGACAAACGTAGTAGCGCTAGCAAACCTAGAATCGAAGAGGATTCCAAATTAGCCAGCTCCCGCTCCCTCGGCCTCCGGTAGGCTTACGGTAGCAGGCTGGTAACATGAAAGTTAATAACGTCATACTGCAATATGATGATCGAACAAACTATCGAAAAAGGTAAAGGACAACTGCTAAAAGTTAGACTACTTTTTCATCGCAATAGTTCAGCTTCATTCTTCAGTTGGTAACAACGAGCACAAAAAAAAAAAAAAAAAAAAAAAGGAAAAAAGAAAATAAAATAAGATCAGGTATAGTTATTATAGGTCGACCCACCCGACGGGGTTTAATTCAGTCCCCGACTTATTTGACTGGGCAACCCATTCACAGAGGAAATGCAAAAGGCAAAGTCGGCTAAAGTCACCCTGTCCGCAACCCGTAGGTGCGCAACCGACTCCGTCTTCTGGGCAACCAATTTTAGTGGCGCTGGCATGCTCAATCCTGTGCAAGTGGGGAGAAAGTCGGAATACATAACATAACATAACATAACAGAACATAACATAACATAACATAACATAACATAACATAACATAACATAACATAACATAACATAACATAACATAACATAACATAACAGGTTTAAGGGCAAAGGAGTGCGATAAAGGCCCCATAAGATGTCCTGTAATCCCAAACCCCCACAAAACAAAAAGCAAACCACCAACACCTAACGAGCCCATACAGAAAGATAAGATTGTATCACAGTCATGAAAAAACTTGTCAATGTTTACCTTAATTACAGCGGTGCACTGATGTGGAGTTAACAACCCAATCAGGCAAGCTATTCTACTCATCAAAACCCTATGAGAGAAACTGAACTTCAATGTCAAGTCTAGCAAAAAGACTTATCAAGCTTTTCACAAAGGCCTCTAGGATGAGAATTAGCTTTGGACCTTTAAATGACTAGTACAAGCTAACAAAGGATTCCCTACAGAAAGAAATTATCCAGAGAATAACCGACATAAATGGAGCAGGGTTTGAGCCCATGCACATGCATGTGAAACACCGTTGTAACGTCGCAACCCTAGGACAGATTTTAGCCCTATTCCAGCATACACAGCACGTACTGACCAATCGAGATAAAAATGCAAATAGCAGCGATCAGATTCATCAGACATTTTAACCTCTGGCCTACACTTTTATATACAGACGAGTGCGTTTCATGTATAAACTAAATGCTACAACATATCTGCATCAACAAAATGCCGAAACTTGGGTACATATTTCAAATTAGAACTTAGAAGAGATCTGTCCTGGTATCCATCTGGCTATTACTTCTTTGGGAAATAATCAGGTTGTAGTAGTAACACATATTGAAAATTTGCAACCATAAACCTCGCAAATGCGTAGTACAGTTAATGCGTTCGATTAAGCGGCTCGAACCGGCTCAACTGGCTCAATTAGTTTCTTGACTGGACGATATCTGACCAAAATACGTCACACGGCTCAACTATACCATCGGAGGGCTGGTCGTTTGGACCGGCCCAAGTTGTGACGTTTTGATGACGTTAAGATCACCTTTCCGAAAGATAGGACACTTTAATTTACAGGATTGGTGTCTTATCCGCCTATGAGTAAAAAGCGTATTTCACTCAAAAGTTTGCAGAATTAATTCTTGTAGGCAGAAATACGTCCACATGGCTAAACCAGGGAGGTGTTACTAATAACACCTCCCTGGTTAAACGTGCACCTGTGAGCATGTCATATAGGTAGCCGGAAAGAAAACTCGGTTTTACTTGGATCTGTATTTTTGTTGTAAAACGCGAGGTTTGGGGCATAAATTGAGGCAAGTTATTTTGGGAGAATTCCATCATTTCTGTGATTTTACCAGATTTGGAATCGTCAAAAATTACATATTTTGAATAAAATTGTCATTTTATAATTTATTTTCAACTTAATGTATCATTTAAAAGTATAATCGATCTATCTTACCTCTTAATTGGAACAATTTAGAAATGTTGATGTAAAATGAGGGTAAATGTAAAAGGTTAGCGAGAAATTTGACTGTAGGAAGTGGCTAGGAACGTGACTGTGAAAGGAATAAGAAGGTATTTAAAGATTGAAAGATTTACCTGCTTTTCCCCTTCAAAATTGAAAATATTTTTTTTATGAACTTGAGCACTTCCTTAAAGATTTAAAGAACTAATAAAGCATACCCAACAGCTTTTCCTTTAAACTTGAAAATGTTTTTTATCCTGGTTTTTTGAAAAGGTCTTCCAATCTCTCAAATGTGGCATCAAGCATTTTGCTGGCACAACTCCTGGGGATTTTTTTTCTGTTCTGATCACATTATCACGTGTACATGGACTCGATACGAGATTATTGTATTAAGGTAAGGCAAATTATCCGTTAAAAATTAAAATCCTTCAGTGTAGGAATATCAATGAATTGCTTAATCGTTCTAAATAATGCCAAAATAAGTGCATTTACGGCTTTACAATGACAATTTGTTCTTGTCACGTTCAATTCGAATACTACGACCCCTAGTAACTGCTATTGTGAGTGTGACCTTTAAGACGTGGTCATCAAAATAAGCCTTCAAAGTAACAGCTTCAGAAAGGGTATGTTGCTTTTGTTTGAAGCAAATCGACATTATTTTAGTTTTGTCAGTATAAAATACCATTTTGCACCATGTATATAGCTTTTTTAAATCCTCGCTACACCTTATAAAAAGTTCTTCCGTACTTTTGCCAGAAACATGAGAAGTTGCGCCATCAGCATACATATTAGCTGGACAGTGACATAAATCAAAATCATTAATGTGTAAATGAGGCACAGATGTGGGTCAATAAATGATCTCTAAGATACACCGCTTACGACTGACAAAGGATTAAAATAATACACAACCTTTCAGTGGACCCACACTCTAAAACGTTCTGTTTAAATTGAACCGGTAAAGGATCAAATGGGCAAGGAACCTAAAAAGGTTCAAATATTTGAATAGTTTCGGTTCAAGGGGAGCCTTCTTTGGTTCAAAATGAGCCATTTTTGGTATAAAATGAACCAAAACCAGTCAAATAATTTGTCCTTTTACGGTTCAGTGCCAAATTGATCCTTTTCCGGTTCAATTTGTACTGGACGTTTTTAGAGTGCATTATTTCCCTTCGGATAAATATGACTCAGTAAAACGAAGAAATGACTTTCTCGGAACATTGATAGAAGCGTAGTTTCCTAAGAAAAATATCATGATTCACAAAATGAATACCTTTCTCAATGAAATTTAGAAGCACAGGCATAGGAAGCGGGGCAGAAGCATGTTTCGCCCGCCCCCCCCCCCCCCCCACACACACACACTTCCCGGGTCAGAAAATCTCTTTTTCATTTCAGATCTCCAAGTCTCAAAAACGGCAAAATGTCGCACGCCGCAAAGTGCGAATTGAAGTTAGTAGTGCTCGCTCATATATCAGTTTGGTAAACTTTTCCGTGCTATGCAAAAGACAAAAATCGGAAATTGACCATATATATGTGACACCACAACATCAAGTTACACTGGCAGCTATATTGCTATTTTCATAAATTTTAAATTTTTCTCCAGTGTAAGCCCTTGATTTTGAAACATTTTGTCTAAAAGGGACAAAAGTTTGGGAAACTTTTGAAAAGTCATCGGAGAGTCAATTCGTAGGCTTTAGATAACATTATGTAGCAACAACGATGTTCAATCATCGTGCAATCATTCTCAGATTTGCCATCAACTTAGGAAGTGCAGATTCTTCAGTGATCCAACTTTTTAAATTTCCTTACATGAAATCCAGAATCCAAAATTTTCTTCATTACAAGCTCCATACCTTCAAATATTTGTTTAAGAGGGGCCAAAAGTTCGACGCGCTTACGGTGCTGTTCACACTTTAAAGAAAAATCGAAAAATTTGAGTGCTTGTCCTTTTCCCCTGAAAAAGTCTGTTTACCCCAGGGCTGTTTAGCTTCCTCTAACAAGCCCGAGAAATGCAATTTCCAGCTATCTGTGGGGTCGCGATTTTTCAAAATTTTCTGTACGCTTCGCGCCAACTAAAGGTGGCGCTCCGCTTAGACAGTCTCTCAAGCAAGAATTCATATTTCAGGCAGGAATCATTGGCCTATACCGTACCTAAATGTTCTCACATATTTCATATTACCCAACGTTTCCTTCATAAACTGCGAATTCTCTCCAATGTAAACTCCATATTTTAAAATATTTGTTTAAAAGAAGCAAATGTTTGAAGTGATGAAGAAATGCTTACACTTAAAAAAAATCACAGATTCGAGGAAACTTTCTTTGGCTCTGGAAATGAAAGATATCGGAAATTTGCCCCATGTGACACGAGCTCATCTAGTAACACCGGTCAACTACAGTACTGTCTGCTTAAATTTTCTTCATAAAATTCCAAATTTTCTCCAACAAAAGATTTTGATTCTTAAATATTTTTTCCTAAAAAGGCAACAGTTTCAGAAACATTTTTAAGGTCATTGCAATAGCCTCAAATCCGCCACAGGTTTAAAATAACATTGTAACAAGAACGATCTTCAATAACCGTGTAATATCGGATTCGCTAATAGGAAGGGCAAATTCTTCAACAATAATCTACAAACTTTTCTATGGAATTCTCAGACTGTTTTCACAATTGTTTTTAGACATATAATTAGAAATATAGAGCTTTTTTGAAGATACCTCAAAAGCACTCGGAGTGCGTACATTTCCTACCATTATTAAACGTACCTTTCCCCGAATGAAGATTGTTTGAGCATTGTGATTGGATGGCATTACTTGAATATTCAGTTTTACATAATGACTTAATTGGGTTGTTCCAAGGGCTTTGACGCGAGCAGATCAGAAAAAAACGACACGTAGCGGGTATATAGGGGCCTTCAGATAATAAGCATAACGAGTAAAAGCAAGGGTTGCGGTTGTGTATTAACAAGGCGCATTGACCCAATTAGTTTAGTTCAAAATCGAATGTGATTGGTCCGTAGTAGCACAACTTGTTTACATCAGCTCTATTGTAACAAATTGCTAGCGGTGAATCAAAGGAGACTTGATCTACTACTATGAATAGGAAAATTTATTCAAGCCAAGAGAACGCTAAACTAGTTTGCAGTGGTTGCTTGTGGTTTGTAATGTTATACGCCTACAATTCTTCGTTTAAATTTTTCAAAGCACTTTAGCTTTCGCGGACCACTTATTTTTCTACTGACCCCTTTTTCCCGCGGACCCCCGCGGACCCCTTTGCCATTCGCGGACCCCCAAACAAACTTCTGACTACAAACATAACCCTTCGCCAGTTTCCCTCCCTGTATCTGTGTTTCTGGTTACCGGCATGATGTCATTCGTGAAATGCCCCCCCCCCCCCCATATTTGAAACAGGTTGCTGCCCCTGGAAAAAATGTAGCTGCGTCACTCTGACGTGCCTGTGAAATGTGCACAACATGGTTCTGCGTAGTTTTTCAGAGTAATTTCACTCTTCAAACTACAAGTTTTCAATATCATAACTATATGCTTTCAAGATCCTGGATTTGTCTTTTCCTGTAAACTAGAAGTACATTACTGCAAAACTTTCTCGGATTGTTGAAACTTTCATGAAGGAACCAAAAGTTACACAATTTCTCCAACATTCAGTCAGCTTATATGAAACAATATTTTTTATTTATTTTTTTCGGGGGGGGGCAAGCTAAGCACAATCTCTAATGTTGGGGGCAACAATTTTCGAGCGCAGTGCGAAACTGGGCCCAAAGTCCTCGTTCCTGGCGGGGGGGGGGGGGGGGGGTCCATGGGGCAAAGCCCCCAGAAGCTCTGAGGCATTAGCATATCTCTGGATGAAAAATAAAGTCTCTGGAGAGGTATATTATTTATTTTCCAGTTATCTAAATCCTAACTAACCTAACTTGGGGGGCAAGGACACAGTCTGGGGGAAATGGCCCCTTTTGCCCCCTGTAGCGCCGCTACCTTTCGGTTCAGTTCAATTGGTAACAAAACATCTGAGCGCCGTGTCATATGCACATAGCATACTGTTTCATATGTGTTTACACTCTGCTATCAGCTTAAAGGTAAAGAGCAGTCCCTCAAACTTATTTTCAAGAAAAAGCTAAATAACTCAATTTTCATCTTCTTTCTCTTCAAAGTATCTTTCATTACATTTTATGACTTTACTATTGCATATTCAAGGTAAACCAAGCAGTTATTTCTGGTAAATTTCACATTTCAAGAGAAAAAACATTGTCACATGACTCCTTACAGCCAATCATGAAACTGGACAGTCTACCACACTTCTTCAATTTGGGATGACTGCTCCTGCCCTTTAAAGGCATATTCCGGAGACAAAAATAACTTATTTCAAAATATGTAGAAAAATTTCTCTTTCACAAGGTGAAAACTGCAATAGCATATAACTTTCGGAAGGTACAAATTTTCAAAGTAATGCAATTTTTTCTTTAGATTTGGTGCATGATGTGAAAAGTGTGATGTCATCGTGGTACATTAATTTGAAATTGCATTCAGTTTATTTATCATTTTGATGCCGCTGCAGGCAATATTAAGCAATATGGTTTGTTTTACGCTATGTATGTAGGCCGGTAATGGTAGATCTACAGCAAAAGATATTCAAACATTCCAACAGTATCAAACTTCAAGGACAAACAAGACATTCAATTATAAAGAAAAACAAAAGGAATCTGAGGCAGTGTGCCCACATTACATAACTTTCTCTGTGACCATGTTGTAAAGCAGGGGCATTTTTTAATAAAATAACCATTCTGCAAAGTTAGATATCTTGAGTGAGGAGAAGGTTATTGAGACGAGGTTTGAAGGACATGATGTGGAATATTTTTGTCTTTCTTACAAGATCCAGGTGAAAAGCTTCAAGAATATTCCTTTAAACAAACACTCGTAAAAGTGTTACCCATTGACCTTCGACCTTTTGCGCAATACTGCTCATTGAAGAAACTTTGAACTGGTCTAATGGGAAACATTTGTGTGGGATTTTCAATTGAAAATCACTGTTGAATGACCCACCTTAAGTCCTTCCCTAGATATTCATTTTTTACCTCCAATCCTTCAGCTGAGTTACATTTACCAAAGAACTATTGTGTGCATTTCCTTATTCTGAACAATTGTCCCAACTATTCCTTCTAACCTGTCTCAAACTCCACCTTGGACTGGCCTGGTAAGCTTTTTTGTTCAGCTCATTGCTTTGAAAAATAATCCGAGGGGTGCCAGCCACAGACCCGCTACTCAGGCTACTTTGGGCACACACAAATAAAGTTATGGCCATAATCAAATGAGCATAGGAGGTCCAAATGTGCAATCAAAATGCCCTCTCTGTACACTGTTGTTCAGACATGACTGATTTTGGAAGCAAATATTTGATTTTGCCTCTTAGATTTTACCTGTAACTTAGTTGACTTATACTATCCTTTTTGCAACCATGTAATATTTTGTTCCATCTTCTTTCTTTCTCCTCTTTACCCCTTTCTCTTTGTATTCCTTTTGCATATCTTTTTCTTTTGAAATATTTTGTTCACTTTTTGTTCTAGATGGTCACTAGCTTAGATAGGCATTTTCAATTTTTCGTGTCCATCATATGTTATGTGTTAAACTACATTATGATATCATCGTAAAATTTTTTGTGACAAATCACATGAAAAATACCCTTGAAAAATAACTGTAATGTGAGATAGGCTATGTTACATCTTGTTTTCAAACTGATGTCCATCAAATAGCAGCAACCAATTGAGAATTTTGGTAACCCCCTAACAAAAATTTTTGGGTGCCTTTCTTTTTATAATAATGTTGCTAATATTTCAAACTATACAAAAATCAAAGAAAAGGTGAATCACACTAGTCATATTTGTTCAAGTAAGATTTTAATTTAAAACATATATGCAGTATTTACAATACAACCAATTGTATGTTTTGAACAAAGGAATGGCAACATCATTTCTCACCTGTTATTTTTAAGTAACAATTCCCCTTTGTCTCTGGTAAACTAATACGGACTTTGCAATAGACAAAATCATAGTAGCATTACATTCTTTAATAAGAAGCAAAATATAGATGTACACATTTATTTTTTGTTTTTCATGATGTTAAGATTGATGGGCAGTAATCAATAAATTTTACTAATAAAATATATCCAACAATTGAATAGTTTCACCAATGGACGATGCAGGAGAACTTGTCAGGAAAATCAACTCTGGGAGACAACGAAGCATTATGCAATTTCCACCAAAGGGTACCCATGATTAAGAACCAGGTAACTGATCAAAATTCTAATGACTAGAGTTACATTCAAGGAATGGCAGGCAAGTCTCAAGCCAGTCTCAAATAGAGGCTTGTAACACAATATGTATGGCGGCCCAGAGATGCTCAAGACAAATGATTGTGAGGCTAACGCCGCTCTCGACTTCAACAATCCTTATGACCTTACAAATTAACCTACAGAGAACCTGGTTTTACCAAGTCTCCCTCCCATCCACCCACCCCCTCCTTCCCCCTTACTTGCAAAATCCAAAACTGAAGTTTGTATTTTAATTCTACTAGAGTAAGCAGGATTTGATATGTGCAAATCAAAATGCCTTGATTTGTCCACAATATATGTTGTAAAGTTCATAAGCTCATTTCAAATATTTTTTGAAAAGCCAGTGTACATGGCTTGTTCTTGAATACGAGAGCAGTCCGAGATTCTTGACAGTGATAAAGAGGGATCCTGGTTATGAAATGGCACCTGGATTGACAAATATCTATAGATGAATCTGAGCAGCTAATTAAGTCAGCCATTAGTGGGGTCCATCAGCCTTAAATTGTCTTAATTTTTTGTCTACATGCAATTCAGAACCCTCATATTCAGTCATATTGAGAGAATCAAGAGGAATTTTAGTGTAAAATCATCCATGAAGAAGATAAGCAAAGAATTTGAAAGATAAATGCTGACAGACCCAAGTTATGCCAGACTAAATTAGACCATCCCTTGACTTTTCAGATTTCTTTATAAGGCCAAGAGCCAAAACATGAATGGGTCTGGAGTCTGGTCCAAACCAGTTAAATAAAGTGTATACCTAGGACAATGACACCGAACTCATCATTTTCACAGATTAGCATAGCCTGGAAGTCATTACAATTTTCTTGAAGGGATATATAGAATGCTTTCATGTGATGTCAAGCTATGCCAATGCTAGGCAGAAATCAACAATGTTTTAGTGCAACAGTCACATGTGTGTTGTCAGCTGCTTTCCAGATAGCTACACTAGATGATGCCCATCAAAAGGGGCGGGGTTTATGAGTAACTTCACGTTACGTCACAACTGGCAAGCCACACCCACTGCTGGGCAAAAATCAACAGTGTTTTAATACAACAGTTACATGTGGGTTGTCAGCTACCTCTCATCTAGCTACACTACCTAGCTTACTACAACAATTTTTGCCCTGTCAAAAGAGGCTGGGCTTGTCACGAAAGTAACAGCACTCTTATAAACCTACTATGTCTGCCAATGGTGATGCATTCCTTGCATGGAAGAGTGGTGGTTGTTTCCAGTGTACAGGCTTTCAAAATTATGTCAAGTCAGAGTTGGCACTTAGTCTTGAAAATTGGGGGAAAATCCCCTTTCCATCCCCCACTCCTTGGCAAGCATTTTTGTTCTTATAGAGAAGTGATTTCAATAAGCTGCAACAAGATATGTCTCCTGAAACTGTACCCAGCAGATGTCAAATAGTCCCACAAAGGACTCCAAAATTTGAAGGATTTATGTGAGAAACACTATGATCACACAATCATGCTACGTAATCTGAACACTGTGAACATGGCAGCATAAGGATATACATTAAACTAAACAAGCCAAGCATGTACTGAGGACACCAAGCATGCATGAAGAAAACTACCGTATTTACTCTATTAAACGCCCCGGGGGCGTGAAATTTTCGTTAAGGGGGGCGTTTATTAGAGAGGGGGCGTTTAATAGAGTAAATACGGTAAGCCCAAATTTCATGACTGGTCTATTCTCCCTCAACTCTATTCTGTTTGAGGTGATCCAGAGCCGGTAAAAATTTATCCAGAGGGTGGATTTTTTCACGGTTGCTGTAAAAAGTTGATTGCAAACTAAACTTTTAAGTTGAGGGGGGACAAGGCAGATGAGAGGGGAGGTTGGCTTTGATTATACCTTTGCACAGACATTATCATTTAATGACATTTATGAAATATAAAACACTTTTTCACTTTTCCAACTTGAAATGATAGAAATGCATATCATAGGCAGTGGTCAACACATATGAAGTCTGGAATGTATGTAGGTGACACATCAATGCATATGACTTTGAAGGTGAAAAATAGGTTGAGAAGTGATGATATTTGCTTACATCATTATGATGAAGTTTAGTCTGTTTGTAATTCATTCAAAGAACACCAACTCAAACTGTAGCTTCTGATGATCTTTCAACCCCCAATCATTTAAAAGTGCTACTGTTTATGCTAGTGATAGCAAACATCAATCTCCCCACCTACCCCCACATTACCCCCTCACCCACCTACCTCCACCCCACCCCCTCACTTAATCTTCATAAACTACACTATAAGAACAACACTCATTAGATTTTAAATATCCAGCAATCTCCCTTTCAATACACTGTTTATCCAAAATTAGAATGAAATAGAGAAGACAAAAGTTTACCCTTCCAAGAGGGAAATGGGGGCAGTCTTCAGCTCTGGTAGGAGGGAGTTGATTCTAAGATGAATACAGGTGGCTGCAACATAGATGTAAAACTCTAAACTATTCATTAATAATAATATCAGGATTAATATACAAGAAAAAACACAAGATTAAGGTGTGTCTATCAAAAATGTTGTAACTTTTACATAATTTACTATAGCAGGTTACACTATGGGTTAATGTTACATTCTGGCATACAAGGGGTTGACAGTTTGACTCCTATTAACAAGTATTGCATACAAAATAGAAGTTGTAAACAAAGCAATGTCATTCTGAGTACAAAGGGTCTCTTTGGCAACTTCTGTATTAAAAGAATGACCCAAACCTAACTTTATTTTACTCGTTTAGAGTGGAACTACCAAAGAACATTGGTCCAGGTCACACACTGTTCAAATGCTCTATTCTTTGCTAGGGATTGTAGAATATACCTACAGTATTTCCCGCCTGTCGTAAGAGGTGACTAAAGGGAAACCAAGTTTGAACTGGAACCATACTTGAAAATAAATTTAAACTTGAACTTTTTATTGAGTTGACTGACACTATATAAGGTAATACATTCCTGTTGGTGTGTTGTTCAATCTCGTATCTAACAAACAAACCAAATCTTGAGGTATTAAGGAAAGGATGCAGCTGTCATTATCTCAAGTTGACTGGAAACAAACAGACATAAAGTCAGTCATGGCTTCATATCCATTTACAATATTTTTCAATAGTTTATTTCTTATATTCCAATCTATACCTGTAAGTCTGGGATTGAGCCCAAGTTTGCTCCTATGCCTAAAGGTAGATTAAATTCACATTCTTCCCATTAATATCATAAATCCACCAGATTTAATGTAAATTGAATGTGTATTTTACAGAAACAACTTTGGTCATTGGTGTCAAGCCATGATAGCTTGTCTGCTTGCTCTGAGTTCAATAACTTTTACAAATTTTAGTTAACTCCAGCTGCTTATACTAAAACCCACAAAAGAAATTGAATGAATGATTCACAGTAATGGTTTAGGTTAGGTTTTTCTTTAATATACCAACAAATAAAATAAATATGGCCCTGATTTACTCTTTCAATATAATGCAAAGTGAAGCAGTGGTAACATTGTCCATACTATGATAGTTTGTGGTAACACAAACCTATATCTACTATACAAATGCATAGCTGTAAGACAATTTCTTCCACTACCTTGTAAAATAGTTCCAGCTTTTGGAAGCTACTAAAAATAACATCCCAGCAATATAGTTTGTGTGATACAGAGTTAAAAAATATATCCAATTGCGGTCAATTATTTCAATTTAAAAGAATCCAGATTCTCTACCAATTTTGATGGTTCTTTTTTTCATCATACTTTCCTGCTACCTTGGTCTGCTCTTTTCAAATTCCTCGATCACATTTAATATTCTGTTTCTTGTTCGTTTAGATGCCACAGCACAGTTGATCAGTCCAGTCAGTTGCCGGGCAGTGTATTCCTGGAAAGATGGATAAATGGTTTAGTTTATTGGAATATGCAGTTTCATAAATTTGACTCTTATGGTAAATACATTCTTCACATGTTCAGTCCACTTTGAAATGCCATTAAAGGAGTACAACCATAACACGTAATACTTTGCTCATGATATTATGGCATGTGCTCTTTCAAAGGCAGCACATGGCAGTCAATATTTTTTTTTGAGGGGCAGGGATAATTTATGTCCAAACTATAGAAGAACTTTGGATCATGTTTGCTATCTCATTTGCCAAGGAGGATTCACTACATTTTCAAGAATTGGGGAAAATTTGCCTCTCTGCTGGCCTCATATGCATTTAGTATGAAGTTGGGCTAGACCCTATAAGCTGGGTTTTCTAGAATATGCTCACAATTTTCATAAGAGGTAACTAAATTTTGAAACTGAACTTGACTGTTTTTAAAACTTTTCAAACTTGACCTTTTCATCTAGCTGACTTTGTAAGATACATTCATCTTGGTGTGTTTCCAGATTCCACTTAACATAAAGCCTGGTACACACCACCACGACTACAGAAGACTCCCCGTCATAGGCAATTTGCATAAATCGTGGACATTTCTTTGGTAGTCATGACCATGTGACAGGAATTAAAATGCACTGATTGCATCCAACAACAATTGAACATGTTCCATCAGACCGATGGCTTACGACACGACAGAACTCCAGTGGTGAGACTGGTCACACCACCAGGATTACAGCCGACGTGTCGTCTTGCCGCTTGGTGTCGTTAGTTGTCGTGGCAGTGTGTACAGGGCTTAAAGGCCCAGTTCTCTCACCCCAAACAGTACCAATTCTCCTAACCTTCTTACTGAAGCCCCTCCCACAGTTGTCTGAAATTCATCCTCATCCAGACATAATCTCAGTTTATTGCTTCAGGGTGAGTACAGAAAACTCAATTTATATAATCAAAACACTCTCAGTACTGTTCATGTGTAATATAAGCTTTGGCACTCTGAATTGTTTAAATTAGCTGTCAGTCAAAGAGCTGAGCCAATTGAGAATTTAGGTACCCTGGTACCAAAATTGTAGTTTGCAGTGAGAGGTTTGGCCCTTTAAGGGGCAATCAAGAGATTGACAGCAAATATTAACCTTTTTTTCCAGCACTTCACTTATTCTTTTTGATTTAATTATTCACAAGAACAAGGCGCCTTATCCAAATTATGCTATGCGATTTTCCGCGGCAGAATCGCCTCACACAATAACATGTGGGATTCCGCGTTTTTTGGAGTCAGGCGCGCGGGCGGATTATTGAAGCAATTCACTGTGGAAGCCTTGCTCTCACTCACAAAGTAGAGCGCGGCCGACCACAGTGATCAACCGTCTATTCATATCCGCGATAAGCCCTGGTACTCCGCAAGCTACTCAACGTCGGCGATAACAATGAGCCAATCGATCAGTAAAGAATACAGATCCGTCCGGAGATTGCACTACATGTAGTCTGCTACATAGTTATAGGTTTTTCCTTAACATTCCCTAGATATGTAGTAACACATGCTGAATTAGTGCATGTGAGCACAGCTAATATAAAATATGATACAACATGTGGTAGCACTGAAATTCAGGTATTGAAATGTGGGTGCAAATACTGAGACAATAAAGCACCTCAAACAACTGCAAATAACTGCAATAGCGCAAATTTCGTTACGAGAGTACAAATTAAAATTTCACAAAGTTTCTGTAAAATTGTAGCACAATTGACTTGATTATTCTTCAAAAATTTTAGTCTGAGCTTTATTCTTCCTATTACCTTTGACTCATCCATTCTTAACGTAGGGGGAAAATTAAGGAAAAACTTTTTCCCTTCACTTTTGTCCCAAAGTTGTTTGGAGACAGTTTCATACATTCCCTTTGCTCAAATAAAGGATAAATCTGCCATTCATAAACTGTATGTTTGAATTTCTTTCAAGGGATTCTCCCTTGTTGTTACGAACTTTGCTTCGCCCCTTTCATGATGGAATGATCTAATAAGTAATATTGGCATGGATTAGACCTGGTGTTTGCACGTACGTGGTATCAAAAAAGGGTTTCATAAAAAAGGGTCCCGATCGCAACACCCTCAGGTAATACGTACGTGAAAAGACATTTTTCCCAGTAATGTCCTCCCGACTCTATGGTGAAGAGCCGCTTACGGAAGACAAACAATACTCCCGAAGATGAATGGAATAGACCTTTACAGACGATTTGTTTATGCTCCATAGGGTTCTCTATATGCCTGAGAAATTTACAACTCTATCGGCGAGGTAGCGATCACGTTTACAAGTTCAAATAAAACGGACAGAAATATAGAAATATGACAGAAAAAACCCTTATTAAGAAAATAAATACTTCTATCACACCTTTGTCTTTTTCATATTTCAATTTTTGAACGTTGTCTGACTAAAAAAGCAATCCTGCTTACTGTACCTTGAGGTTGTTTGCTTTACTGCTTCCAAAACGTAAGTTAAAAATATCAACCAATCACAACTTTTATTTACAGTATTCTCTTTCACGTCCGAAAATGTGTCACTGGTGTGAAATTTGCATGCTCTTGTGTACACGTGCAGTAGTACTTTTTTCACTGACAAGCGATGTATATTCATTTGCCAACACCCACGCTATCGTAACCTTATTAGGAAGTCGCGTACCTAGGACTATTACGTAGGTTCATTCATGTAAAACCCTGTCATTGAGATTGGGACACCCCTCAAATTCCTGTCGGAAAGAAATTTTTTTATCAACGTGCGTAAACGGCGCTATTTGGGTGTTCACATGATAAAGAAATTTTGCCTAGATCGTTATTTTTTTCCAAACTATTATAGTGTTGGTAGTCGCATCCTAGTATTTCATACATGGCGCGAGGATATTTTGCTTCGTGGTGAAGAATCAAACCAACAATCCTGGTGTCTTAAATTATTCGTCAATATTAACGAAATCATTTCAACTGGATAGAATCACAGGCATGTCGGGTACTAAGTAGGCTATGTGCACAAACATGGTAGACTGCTTGCAATGAAAACCTTACAACCTGAAGGGATTGACATGCATATTATTAATTATTATGATCTTTTTTGTTTTGCTTGTTTTTTGTCGGGAGAAATTTGTTTCATCCTAAAGATATACACATGATATGTTAAAGAGATGATATATTATTTTCTAATACCTGCAGTCCAATTAATAAATGAAATAACATCAGATACTAGCCAAAAATTGATCTGAAAATTTAAAAAAAAAAAATCGGCAAAAGTAAAGAGAGGGGATCGATCTCGGGTTCGATGGGTCTCAAGATGTGAAGCAAGCCGTTATACCATCTGCCACAATACAATTCCTTTGTTGTGCAAAATGTACTAATACTTGCAACATGTTTAAAGGCCTGTATACACGAGCAACGTTTGTAAAATATTCTCACTTCACTTGCAACTAGCCCAAAGCCTACTTGATTTCGGTTTGTTGCACAGTGTAGACAGAGTGAAAACAATTTGAAAGCATTTAAAATGTTTTGAGAATGTTTTGAAAAGAATTTTCAGGACAAAATGTAACACAGAGCATCTTTGGCCATCATTTTTTAAAAAGTTTTAGCCCCTCCCGAATTGGTGGTAACGGAAGTCTATATTTCTAGACAGAAATTGGCCCTACGGCCCGCTGTCTATAACTTGAAGGTTTGGTTTTTGTTAGTCAGTATTATTACTCGAGGTACCGAGCTGTATTAAGTAAAAGAGGCAACTTTGTATTTTAGTAAATCGTTAATATTACGCAGGGCCGGCTTGGTTTAGCCAGAATTGTTACAAATGCTTGCTGTCATTGTTATAGCAATTAACACGTACCCTGATGGGTATATCCGAGGGGGGGGGGGGAGGCTGTGGTGTCTTACAAAATTATAGAAATTAGAATGAAGCTTGTAAAAAGAGATAGTAACCGTGCAAAAAGGATGGTTGTCAGCATATACATGTCTGCAAAAGTTCTTGACGGTTCACAATTAACACTCTTAAATTAAGCCCCCCTCGATCCCCTGCACATCCGGTCCCCTCCCCACACACACACACATCATTTACAGCCAAAAGGTTTAATAATAGTTTACTACCATGTGTGAGAGTTTGATTATAGTGCAAAGGTTTGAACCAACCCCATAAAGACATAAGAGTCATGATAATATTTTGCAATGGCACCACGTAACACTAATGTATATGGGAGAATTTGGTAAGTTTTCACCTGCTGCAGATACCACCCAGTCAGTAAAATATGCTGCTGCATGCTTTATACCATGTTCTAGAGCAAATAAAATATTGTTTGGAAGTTGGGAATAAATATAGGAAAGAAAACATTCACCACTGTACATCTTTCACATTAAGGAAATCGAAGATAAACATGTGTAGGGTAGGTTCACAATATACATATAGTTGCTATACGTTAGGCAATGGCAAAAGTACCAAGACCCAAGACATGCTGAAGAAAATTACATCGTCGAGAAACAATTTACACCTAACTCTCACATATGTTTTGCAGATTGCTGTATGAGGGTCTTTTACAGATGGCTTGTGAATAGTTTTGATGTTCTTGGCAACATGGAATTTTGTCGACCCTTTTCAGTACTCGAGCCGGCTTTGTGAAAGGAAGCAGGCTATATATTCAGATATTTGAGCAGATACCTAACATAACAGACTCAGCATATGGTACCAGATCGCGATCCAGTTGCTCTCCTTATAGTTGCTCAGAATGTATTTTTTTTCATGTTTTTGGTTATCATTAGGGGGGATTTTTCTTGATTTTATGATAAGCAGGGAGCATGATACAAGTAAATGAATTATTGCATGGTGTTGGTCTAAAATTTATGTTCGCAGTTCTTTTAAAATGCCTATACTCATTCGCGAAACTGCGTAGCAAGAGCCAATTTTCATTTGCAGATTCGTTCATTTTGCATCACGCACTGCAAATGGAAGAACTGTAAGACATTTTCATGAAATGACGAAGCTACGACTCGTGAGTGTTCTAGTGTCTAGCTTGTGATAAATGCTAAGTTTAATACATCATATATGTACATTGTATCTGTTCCGATTTTCGATGTACACAGCAACGTATAACAATAGGTCCAATCAGTTTCCTATTCACGTACGTTTTTCCCCGCGCTACTTAGGACACTATCTGCGGATTTAGACTCGTAAGAAGATTACTATTGTTTGCATGAATGAAACACTGTCCGCCCGCGGACTTCTTAGAGCTGGGTTCAGTGCCCAGTGCCAGCTCTGGAAGATTGAGTTTTTAACAAAAGGACTGTTTTTCCGCGGCAGCATTAAAAATGCGACCGGACGGCTCGCGGAAAATCGCATAGCATAATTTGGATAAGGTCCCTAAGAGACATTGAAGAAGTCTTTCAAGTAAAAAGAAGTATTAATTTTGTTAATTACTGTAGATTGGAAATTTTGTAATATTTTTGGGGTAAAAATTTCCACACAGATGCAAGACTACACAGCCTCATTCATACAGTGACCAATCACAAAGAATGAAACTGATTGCCTTTTTAACTGAGGTAGGGTTTTGTTCCATACTGAGAGTGAGGCTGACCTTCTGAAACACTATCTAAGCACAACACTTTTGGTTGGCAGAACTTATAAATGTATTACCTTATGTTCCTTCACCCAATTCTCCATATCAACTTCATTTAAATAAAATGCCTTGATGTAAGCTTCAACAAACTCCTTGTCAGGGATTGGTCTGAAAAAACAGAAGCAAAAAATGATAAAAGTTTTTTATTTTTTAGAGCAAATGCTAAGGCCTGTAAGACTGGAAAGACTCTCAGATCTGACCAAATTAAAATCAAACATACAGACAGACAAACCAAGCAGCATGTTTTTAAGAGATTTCAAATATACACAGACTTACGAACAATCTCCAAGATACATGTTCAAAGCAAAGTGAGACTGGCACTTACCTCAACTGAGTTATACTTTCTAATTTTTGTAAAAATTGCTGGAAGTCAAGTTGCATTAGAGCTCTACCTTCATTGCTACATTTCTTGGCAGTGGCAAACCTAAAAACAGAAAAAGTTTCATTATTACTATAACCTCCAAAAGAAAGCATTCTACTGGCAATTTGGGGGTAAAGACTGGTGCATGGTTGCTTTTTTTGGGCCGGGGGGGGGGGGGGGGGGGAAATAAACAGTGAACATAGCTATAATTTCAATTTCTCTATTCTATCAGGTCAAGGGAAGCAGGGAAACAGATTCTATGACTGCAGGAGGGGGCGGGAAAATTCCCCCTTTTGGTATACCCCAAAAGCCACTTCATCAATACATACTTGGTCAGCTGTCACCGTTTGTTTTCTCATTTCATATTTTTCACAAGTACCATGGCTCTTTTATTTCACCTGTTTGGTGTAAAAATCTGTTTTAACTGAAACAACATTGTAAAACTGGTGCACATGACACAAATACTTTGTACTTGAAGAACAACTTTAATAGAGAGGTCCTTAAAAATAAACAAAGGAACATACTCACCCTTCTACCATAATCCTGTTAGCAAGCATGATCACATTTTCCCAAATTATTCTGTAAGCTTCAGCTGGAATACGCACCCTCCTGTTAAATGCAACAGCACAGAGAAAAAAATACAAACTGATTCACTATTTCACTGTGACTCTGCAACTCTAAAATTAGCTAAGATGTAATACACAAAATGCTGCTCCTCTAGCCCAGGAATCAAAATTACTAAACACTACCCCCCTCCCCCTCCCAATTGATCACCAAGTTTCTGCTTTTACTATATACAATCTTTGTGTGTATAAAAATACAAGGAAGCCAATTTCTGAACCTAACATAAATCATACTTTTTGTATTTGTTTAAATTAAATATTGTACTCTCGGAATTTCATCTACTAGCCCCTCTATGAGCTGTAACAAGCCCTTATGCCCCTCCCCTTCCCCCAGGAAAAAAGCTAGTGACCCCACAGTACACTAATAGATGTCTTGTATGCCAGGATATTGCAATCAATGATGAACTTGTTGAAAGCTGCATGTGATGCACCAAAATCTGAATCTGGAAAGCCTGTCCAAAAGTATGTCAAGCTTTCAATGAAAGAATGCCATTGAAACTTGAAGGCTGCACCCTTTCACCACAGTTCCAAATCTCCTAACCTACTTACTTAAGCCTCTCCCAAAACTGTCAAAACTTCATCCTCATCCAGACACAATCTCAGTTTACTGCTTCAGGGTGATTATACAAGACCCAGTGTGTAATCAGCACTGCTAGTACAGTACATGCAGTGCAATATGGACTACACTACTTTGCATTTTTTTATAGTTGTCAATCAAAGAGCTCTTGCAATTGAGAATTTCTGTCGACTAAATTGTAGTTTTGGGTGAAAACTGACTGCCTTTAACATAAATATTACAGGGGGATATACCCCTCCCCCCCCCCCACACACACACACAAAAAGTATAAAGTAATGCTAACCTGCTTACTCCTTCCAACCTGGTGTTGAATTCATAAAATATCTTCAAAAGAAATAAAATAAGTTTCATTAGAGATAATTACATTACAGTTTAAAATCTGTATTCCCTCAAGAGGAGAAGCTGTTTATTTGTATTCCTGGTGACTTATTCAACAATAAGAAACACTAATACCATCAGCATCTCAGTACAGACTTAATTGCTAGTGTAATGCAATGACATTATACATCATCATCTTGGTGGAAAACAATGAAACACCATGTGTTTGTTAGTTAGTTAGTTAGATGAGATTTAATGACACACCAACAGTAATGTGTTATATAGTGTCAGTAAACATGATTAAAATTCAGTTTAAATTTGTTTTCAAGTATGATTCAAGTGCAAGTTTTGTTTTCCTTTAGTCGTCTCTTTCAACAGGCAGAAACCCCCAGCCCACAGGGGGAAAAACAGCATGTGGGAATAACTTGGATTTCGTATGTGTGTATAGTAGCTTACAAACAGATCCCACAAAGAGCTTGGAGATCTGGAGTTTGACTCCAGACAGGGTCACACCAAAGACATATAAAGTAGAACCAACTCCCATTGTGCTTGGTACTCAGAATAAGCAATGGAGTAGGGAAAACAAGGCAGTGAGTCACAACTGGAAAAAACCTTGTGGCTGGCCTGACCTAAACCAATTGGTCATAAAATGAGCTTTAAAACCTTATTTAACTTACTAAACCATAAAGTGCACAAATCATTTTTCTGCATTTGCTGGTGTAGGCTGCAATTATGCTTGCTTGCCTCTATTGAGGGCACACTTAAGCTACACTAATACAATACAGATAATATTCAAGATCAAAATGTGTGACACAGTATCAAAGGGTAATTCCTCATCCCTCTTCCCACCCCTGGAATCACTGCCTTGATGTCCTCGCCACCAAAAACCTTATTTTGTCCAGTACCCACTCCTGTACAATCTCCTGGTCCAAATCCACTCACCCTAACACCTTGATGAACTATGTACTTAAACCCTCCGCAGGCCCCCTGTGGGCTGGGGTTGTAGAATATGCCCACGTTATTCCCCCCCCCCCCTCGCCCCCATTGTAAGAGGCAACTATACATGAAACAAAATTTAAACTTTGAACATTTTATTGAGCTGACTGACACTATATGACTTATTCACAGTGGTGTGTCATTAAATCTCAGCTAACTAACTAAGTAACTAAATCCTCTGCTGTCCCATCCTCTCAACTTGTCCCTCACCCTTCACACAATCTCCCAGTCCATCTCCCATCACCCCTACCTTGTACTCACATGAAGCATGTGGTCCACATACATACTATGTTGAGACATGATATCCTTGATGTCCCGCTTCACTGTCATCATCATCTGAAGGATCCAACGCCCCCTCACCTCCCCCTCACCCCTCACACAATCTCCTAGTCCATCTCCCCTCACCCCTATCCTGTACTCACCTGAAGCATGTGGTCCACATACAAACTATGCTGAGACATGATATCCTTGATGTCCCACCTCACTGTCATCATCATCTGAAGGATCCCATATCCCCCTCACCTCCCCTCTCACCCCTCACACAATCTTTGAGTCCATCTCCCCCTCACCCCTATCCTGTACTCACCTGAAGCATGTGGTCCACATACATACTATGCTGAGACATGATATCCTTGATGTCCCACCTCACTGTCATCATCATCTGAAGGATCCCATATCCCCCTCACCTCCCCTCTCACCCCTCACACAATCTTTGAGTCCATCTCCCCCTCACCCCTATCCTGTACTCACCTGAAGCATGTGGCCCACATACATACTATGCTGAGACATGATATCCTTGATGTCCCACCTCACTGTCATCATCATCTGAAGGATCCCATATCCCCCTCACCTCCCCTCTCACCCCTCACACAATCTTTGAGTCCATCTCCCCCTCACCCCTACCCTGTACTCACCTGAAGCATGTGGTCCACATACATACTATGCTGAGACATGATATCCTTGATGTCCCACCTCACTGTCATCATCATCTGAAGGATTCGCTCCAAGTTGATGGACCGAGATGCCACCCCTCTGTACACTGGTCCTCTTAGTTCACTGGCAACACTAACAGTCTGAAAGGATGAAATTTTATGTCACTCTTACAAACAGAACCATTCAACATTTTTTAAAAAAAGGAATCACATAGTTAGCTTTTGTGCCACGACCAGATCTGAAATATTAGACTACAATTTTACCATCCTGGTCTAAATCCACAAAAGTAATACCATTGTTGTAAAATAGATAATTTTCTTACTCAAAAGAAGCAACATTGCAATAACAAAGGCTTCTTTGTTCTTTTGCAGTTGGATGCCACAAATGAAAAGGCTGAGACAACCAAAGTATTTGAGATCCTTACTTTTTTGATCAAATAAGAATTGGATAGGACAAAGCCAAATGTTTTATCTCTGTAAAAATTTGTCTGTGAGTCACGGCCAAGCAAGAGGTACAGGTAATCAACATGGGTGCAAAAAGCTGGGAGGCTTGCTCCTTCCCCAGAAATACGAGTATTTGAAGGGAAATATTGAAAACTGGAGGAAAATAAACCATTTTAGTTCATGTATATCTGAAAGAAAATGTAAAGAATTTGACTCTCTTTCTGGGAGGTAACATTTCTCTGACCCCATAAATCAAAGATTTAAGAACAGGCATACTATATTCCACATCTGGAACCAGAAAGCCAAAAGGCTTCGTGATTCCTTGCCGCTGAAATGTAAGGCCTTTTTTCACATTGACATTGCTTTGCAATGTTTTTCAATTAACAGGGCTCCATAAATGTGCCCACAAAGTACACATGCAAGGCATCCAGTCTTCCTACATTGAGATCCCCCTTGCCTGTTGTGGACCCAAATAACATTTGACCTCCACCAAAAACTTCTGGGACCATGTATTGACTATGTGCTATCTACATGAAAAGTTACAGGACCCTACAAGTGACCTTTCTTGAAAGACCGTGCAGGAAAGCTTGTCAAGCTTTGAACATGCTGACAAATGAACTTTGACCTTTGAGAAAATCGATAGGGATCATCTACTCAATATGACCAATCCACACTCTAAATATGAGCACAGTCACCTGTACCGTTCTTGAGATATCGTGTTTACGAAGTTTTGACCTTTTGACCTCTCGTGACCCCAAATGACCTTTGACCTATACGAAAATCAATAGGGATTATCTAATCAATATGACCAACCCACACAGCAAATATGAGCACAGTCACATGTAACGTTCTTGAGATATCGTGTTTACGAAGTTTTCACCTTTTGACCTCTCATGACCCCAAATGACCTTTGACCTCCACGAAAATCGATAGGGATCATCTACTCAATATGACCAACCCACACACCGAATATGAACATAGTCAAAAGTACCATTCTCGAGATATCGTGTTTACGAAGTTTTGACCTTTTGACCTCTCCTGACCCCAAATGACCTTAGATCTCCACCAAAAACAATAGGGATCATCTACTTAATATGGCCAACCCACAAACCAAATATGAGATTAGTCACACTTACTCGTCTTGAGATACCGTGTTTACAAGCAATTTCTAAGGAATTTACCTATTGACCTCTCGTGACCCCAAATGACCTTTGACCTCCACAAAAATCGATAGGGATCATCTAATCAATACGACCAACTGACACACCAAATATGAGCATAGTCACATGTACCGTTCTCAAGATATCGTGTTTACTAAGTTTTGACCTTTTGACCTCTCGTGACCCCAAATGACCTTTGACCTCCACCAACAACAATAGGGATCATCTACTCAATATGAACAACACCAGGGTGTGAATTTAAGGAATTTTCATTGGTAGTCCGAAGGACTACCTACTTGTGAACATTCCATACAATTTGGTCGTCCTCCATCAGTGTTGGTCGTCCTTCAAAACTAAGGATAAAAATTGGCAAAACAAGTGTTTCAATAAATTTTGCATGGACTTTAATTGTTTCAGGCACTTATGATGGTATGCCTGTGGTCATGATAACATGGCAGGCACAGCAAATTTAAATATGACCTAAGGAGTAGGACCGCTAGTGTTTTGATGAGACGCATATTATTTCTGCAGCGGCAACTTGCGTTTTATTTAGCGTTTAGCCGATAACGGAGATATCGGAACTTGCCGACAACAGATAACTCAAAGTTAATATCGGCCTGATACCCACAACAAAAAAAAAATCTTCCATAAGCACAACATGATTTTGTTACCATTGCAACATTACAGTTTTAACACACCTTAAACATATTTTGAACTAAGTCTGCATGTTGCCGTTACTCTGTCTCCGAGAAAAAATTTCTGTGTTTCTGACAAAATATTCAGTAAAGCAATCAATCACGATGTATTTGATGTAAATCACGCACCAGCTAAGAACCCCGTTCGTAAGAAGCACATCCCGTTACTTAACATTAGGGCTTTCACTATAGACAACATTAACACCTTCAGGAACATACCAAACTTTTGTAGCTGCTGAGCGATATAAACTTCATAACTTGAATCAAAATACCTTGTCAGCAAATTACGTAACTAAAGGCATAGCAAATGATAATACCCTTATCCCATATACAGCCGGATGATCGTTCACTGTTACGATACTTCATGAGATCGTGCATTTTGTTTCAGAGTCTCTTGACTCAGCTCTTTCAATAGAACGTTCGCGATGGTGAACGTTGTACATGCTTCTCTGTTGTATACAGACTGCTGGAAATCCCCATTGAGTTAGTGTTACTGCATGTGGCGAAATTCACACAGTAAAACTCCATTGAGATTTGTCGCGCGATGCGGAGGAATTTGACTTACGTAAACGGACATTGGATTTGTATACTGAAGTGCCTATAGATCGCGCATTGCGGTGCATGCACTGTGGTATAGATGTACGTAACTGTTGAAAGGACACAAATAGCAAGCACTCGGTGCACTTGTTTGCTACGGATTTCTACACAGAAAAACATCGGGATTTCAGCAAATATTTTCACAGAAAGCACTGTTGACTATGCCTACCTTGTGCACTTGGTCGTCAGCAGGACGACCTGGCAAGCGTGTTTTGGTGCACTGTTGTGGTCCAACGGAAATTTAGGTCATTTCGGACGATCGGACGACCGCTAATTTCGCACGCTGAACACACACACCAAATATGAGCATAACCAAATGTACCATTCTCGAGATATCGTGTTTACGAAGTTTTGACCTTTTGACCTCTCGTGACTCCAAATGACCTTTGATCTCCACCAAAAACAATAGGGATCATCTACTCAATATGGCCAATGCACACACCAAATATGAGATTAGTCACACTTACTCTTCTTGAGATACCGTGTTTACAAGCAATTTTTAAGGAATTTACCTATTTACCTCTCGTGACCCCAAATGACCTTTGACCTCCACGAAAATCAATAGGGATCATCTACTCAATATGACCAACCCACACACCATTCATGAGCATAGTCACATGTACCGTTCTCGAGATATCGTGTTTACAAGGTTTTGACCTTTTGACCTCTCGTGACCCCAAATGACCTTTGATCTCCACCAAAAACAATAGGGATCATCTACTCAATATGACCAACCCACACACCAAATATGAGGTTAGTCACACTTACCCTTCTTGAGATATCGTGTTTACAAGCAAAGCGTCACATACATACACACACACACACACACGCATACACACGCATGACATCACCATTGCATAGATTCCTTGGCCTATGGCAAGGAATCAATAATTTTTATGACAAGTCATTACTTTTAGTGTGCAATCAAATTTATGTCTGCTGCCCCCCTCCCTACATGACCATCAAAAGATTTGTGCTCCTGAAGACAATTTGACACCAATCCCAGTCAAACACACAAACCCACTTTGAATGAAAGAGGCATTCTTTCATGCATTTTTAGTTATCACAACAAGTTGAACATAAAACCATACAAAAGAATAGATAACCAATTGGTGAGAAACCCATTGGGTTTCTCTTGTAAGGTTTAATGTCTAGTAAATATATTCCTTGGCCTAAGAAAAACAAAACTGTTAGTAACACATAGGGAACACAAAATGGGTACCGGAGGGACAAAAAGCAACCCATCTCTCCCCTCTCCTTCTACATGCCCACTCCACCTTCTTCCTTTCCACCCATGCCCATTCCACCCCTTTGATATTTCATCCCTCCCCTACCCCATGCTCACTCCATCCTCTTTGAAATAACATGTCTCTTCATCCTACCTCATGCCCACTCCACCTCCTTTGAGAATTCCAAGAATTACATACATATGACAGAAATCTACCTGAGAGTAAAACTGCAGAAGGAATGGTTTCTTGGATGATGGGATGACAGCTTCTAAATGAGGCTGGAGAAACTCTAATTGTTCAGCTAAGAACACTCTGTGGAGACAAAAAAATACATTCAAAATCACAAACTCGTGATATTTCTGATTATCTGTAAATACACTTCCAGAATGTTTGCTAAGGCTTTTAGTGAGGGTGCTATAATTTGGTTTGGATATCTTCTCTCAAAACTTAAACAATACCCATACTGTCTTCAATTACTGGCCCACTATGACAAAGAACCACTCAAAACGAAACACTTTAAACTCTTGTAACATAAATGATGAGAAGCCTCATGCTGCTAGAATTGAATAGAACATTTTAGCCAATGTTACTCGAGAAAGCTTGTCTCATTAATTGTGGCAGTTAACCCCGTTTAAACCATCCTTGTTGCTCTATTGAGGAAATAGTCTCTGAAGGGGGCAAATGCTTTTAGCCTTTTTGGTCTAAAGATACCTGAACAGGAAGTTCTCTCAAAGATTCTGGATTATTAGTTGCCAGCCTGAGATGGCTAAAACTCGCTATTTGCTTCTAGCATCATGTATTGCCAAAAAGAGGAGGTCCCCCTTGATAGTTTGTTCAACCCTTAAACTTGCATGCTACTGCTGAGTTCATATATATTTACACAATTAGCCCTCTTGAAAGACACTTTTTTCCCCCCCTGGAAGCCATTTTGCCCCTCTCTATTGCATTTTGTTTGGATAAATGCCTGCTTAATGTTTAAGGTTATGCTTAAGGATATTGACTTTAAGATTCTACTGAAGTGAAAACAAATGTGCACCAATGCACGAATCCGGACAGGAAGTGATGGATTGATTTCAGTCAGCCATAACTGGGGTCCATCACCTTTAAATCTTTCGATTTCATTGCTTACCTCTATCATGGATGGTTGTACACTAATTTGTATCTTAAATTCTCCAAGTTCACTAGATATGAGGCTTTGAAATTCATGAAAACAATAAATAAAGACGGTTTTAGGCTGATGGACCCCACTAATGGCAGCCTACAGTCACTAAAAACAAGCGCTAATCGGATTCGTCTATAAAAATATTCACTTTAAGAAGTGGCTTGATTTACAATTGTGAAAATTTGTGCATATTTTTTCTTTCCAACAAATGTTCCAAATATTTGAAAACAGTCCAGACGATTTTTACCATTTGCTCATAACAATATGGTCCTAGGAGTAAAAATCAGTACCCAAATCTGCATGTTACTCAACTATAGGGATGCCTTTTTAAGACTGAAAAGCTTGGGACTTTATTATATGGTACATTAAAATTGTGCATAAAGAATGGAGTGCTTGGTTTACAAATGCAGGTAGTTAGTTAGATGAGATTTAACAACACACCCACATGAACGTGTCATAAAGTGTCATTCAACTCGATAAACAATTCAAAAGTTTAAATCAATTTTCAAGTATGGTTCAAGTTCAAATTGGTTTCCCTTTAGTTGCCACTTACGACAGGCAAGAAATACCATGGGCATATTCTACAACCCCCGCCCAAAGGGAGAGGTGTACAAATGCAATTATTTCCCATTAAAATTATTGAACAAAACCATCATTGCTGTATTGAAATGTTTTAGCCAACAGTTTTCTTCTTTGTGAAACTATAATACGACACCATACTTCATGGTTGTCCAAACAATTTTTCTGGTGCCTCATCACTATCCCATGACCTGACCAATCAAAAGTCACCATCTACAGTCAAACATCCCACCCTGATGGCATTAATCCTACCATCCTTTAAACCACCCCCCCCCCCCTTCCATCGATTTCAATATCATACATCAGCATAATGAGGTTAATGAAAAGATGTAAGATTGGGTAGATGGGATTAACTGCCGTATGCAACATTCTTTGCTCATATTTACTTTGGAAACTCAGCTCTGCAAAGACTTTAAACATAATACTTACAACATTTACTTACAGTGATTCAGTTCCAACAATTCTTTCAGCCAGTCCATGAAGATGGTCAATTCCTGATAATTGCACAATAGGAGAAACTCTTGGGAAACCAGTATTCTCCTAGGACAAAGAGAATGGACAGAAAAAAGATATGAAATGGACATCTACTTAATAGATAGTTATTTTGACCAAATATGAGGTTAAGTAGTCTTTATTGACCAAAATACTAGGAGTTCAAAAGAATATGGTAGGATAGGGGGAAGAGTATAATTTTCCACAATTTTTTCTTTTCCTTATTTTATTCTGAAACATTATCTTTTGCTTTTTTTATTTAAAGTACTATTTAGAGAGGGTTCTTTTCACAAGCTTCATGGAGGTTTTCTTGCTCTCAATTAAGCTGTATATGTATGATACTATATGAAATTGAGAGAACAGACTCAAAAAAATGTTAAAATTGAAAGTCAAGAATGTTGCTCATATTGTACCCTGTTCTAGTTTGAAATATGAACCCCAAAACAATTGGAAGATGGAAGAAGGATGACAGCCACATGTTCAGAAGACAACTTCTTAAATTGAGGGAATGATAAAATGTTAGTTTTGACGGATTCATGATGACCCCTTCTAACACTTACGAGGACTTTACTTGGGGAAAGAAAGCTTTTCCAATCCAGGCCCGATCCCTCTTCAGCTGTAGGTTAGGTTACATGAAGTTTTCAACCAACTGGTTCAAGTTGAGTCAGCCATGGCTCTTTTCAAAATTGTGGTTCATTGGCTTGTTTTCCCTACCCTGTTGCTTTAACTGATCACCAAGCACAATGGCAGTAGGTTCTGTTTTTAAAGTGTTCCATATGACCCGGCCAGGACTCAAACTCCAGACCTCCTGACTGCAAGTCTGATGCTCTAACCACTTGACCATGCAGTTGGTCCTCTTCAGCTGCAAGGCTCCCCTCTGAAAACACAGACAACAGTGGTCTTTGCTTCCCTGAGTACAGTAGTCTGTCTTTTTCCAAGTAAGTCCTCTTAAGCAATAGATGTGGTCACAATGAATCCAGCAAAATTATTGATTAAGCAGCCGGCCAGAATCAGGCAATAGACTAAGGGGAGAGTCATTTATCTAACTGGCCAGTATGGGCAGTTAGTTAGAGTTAGGGCACAGGAAATACATTAAGTGACGTGGCAATAACTGCCAGTTAGATAAATGACTCTTTCCTAAGTCAAGCACCTTCAACAATAATACAGGTTAAAGGTTAGGTTAGATGAGGTTAAAAAGGGCTTCACACCTCAACTTATAACCTTCTACTTTAATCTAGCCACACCACCCACAGACTCTTTTCCTGTTATCAACACTGATCTGTTTCTCCTACTCCATTGCTTATGTGAAGCACCACACACAACAGAAGTAGGTTCCATTTTTAATGTCCTTGGTATGACCCCACCTGAGAATCGGAGCAAGGTTTCCCATGTCAGAAGCAGATACTCTACCACTTGACCAAATAACCTCTCATGGAGAAATATTGGTGACATCCACGAAAAGACGAAAAACATGATCACTGAAACTTACGGGTACCTGCATAGGGTTTGCCATGGTTCCTGGGTTTTTTAATTGTTGGCTGATGTTGTCACTTATCCTCTTTAATGTAGTCCAGAGTTTGCTGTTTAGACCTAGGGCAGCTCCATTACTCTAGAAACCAAAAAAGACCATGTCAGAAAAGCATCTGCTAACTTATAATGTTGCATGCAGTGATAAATAGGGCTAGGTTTGTGTAATGAAATCACTGAATGTTCTAAAGCAGGAATTTGCCATCTTTAAGGATTAATTGCAAATACCATGTATATCATGCCTTATGCACAGCTTCAGTCTAGCATTCAGGTCATGTGAAGAAGTTAGATGAAATGGCTCTTGCACACTTCACGTGCATAGCAGCTGGCTGTGTACCATACAATAATAACCCCTTAGCTACCCATGGTTTTGCTGCAAAACAATAATTTACCATGACTGTAAACGTATAGTTTCGCCCAAAACCATAGCACTAAGCTCCGTTCTGGCATAGCTAATTATAAATCTATGGCTTGCAATTGTGTTTTGGACACGGAATAGGCTTGAAGAGGAGACATTAAACACATATGCATCCACTTGGGGCATAGCAAGCGCATATGTGGGGCGACATCCATACAAAAAAACGTAGCATTTCGCAGAACCGGTACATACATACTGTGTACACGTAATATAATACATTGTTCAGTAAGGGGGATGGACCCCCTTCCGTAGCTAAAGGGTTAAACATAAACAGGCCTAGCAAACACTTCAGCAGTGCTGAGTAATTTGATGTCATAATACAGCAATTTGATGTGACATCAGAGGGACAATACAAAAATTGTGGTCTGAATTAATGTAAAGAGTTAAAACTTAAAACCCTTGAAAAATAGGGGGGGGGTGGTGGTTGGGCACTGTAGAATGGGACTTGAACGTCAAAGAATCAAGAAGTTTGCCAAGGACACTAGATGTGATTATCATTAATCACAAGATTGTTGCATATAAAAGACTACAAATGTGCCTGTGCTACCGTGTAGATATTGACTTTGTGATCAGCAACCACTGAGACTTCCAAAATCAAAAGTCCCTTTTTGGCCAGCTGTTGGCCAGCAACTAAAGATGAGGGCTTGAAATGGATCTGACCTGCATATCCATCCCAACTTGCTCTTGAACCATATTTGAACTTAACCGTTTCACTCAGCTGACAATTTATAACACATTAGTATCATTGTGTTGTTTACTGAAATTCCATCTCACTAACCAGCTAATGCAAAATTAAAATCCTGACTCAAGGTCTGGTTTACACTCCTTACAAAGTATGGTCCCACCCCCTCCCTCCACACACCCCCTACCCTTTTCTTTAAGGACTCATCCACTGTCAATGTCATAAAGGTTACAACAAATCAAAAAGTTTTCTTACCACATCTGATGCAAAGAAAGAGTAAATGGAGAAGAGATAATAGTCAAATAGCTCCGACATACAAAGGACGACATCAAATGCGATTGGTTTAAGGACTGAGATCATTTGCATATATTTGCCATACAATCTGAGCACCTTAATGGTGGTGTTACAGAGGGTGGGGCCTTTGCTGTACATAGTCTCCATGTTCCTCTTTTTGCCAAACCTGCCACAAAGATGAGAAGAAATTTTGAGAATAGTGAGAAGTGACAAGGAGTTGAAAAGATTCTATGTACTGCATAGTGTTTGAAGTATATTTAAAGGCCTAATCCTCTCACCATCAAAGAGTTCCAATTCTCCTGATCTTCTTACTTAAGCCCCTCCTACAACTGTCTAAAACTCATCCTCATCCAGACACAATCTCTGTTTATTGCTTCAGGGTAAGTACACAGGACCCCAATGTGTAATAAGAAGAATCTTGGTGCAGATAAAGTTGTGAGTTGTGTAATATGAGATTATGAGCTACTTTGGATTTTTTTAACTTGATGTAAATCAAACAGTGGTGCCAACAGATAATTTCTGTAGACTACTACAAAAGTTACAGCTCGGGATAAGAGTTGACTGTCTTTAAAAGGCATCTCTAAGGTGATAATGTTGGGTGTATTCCAAGAAAAGGGATCCAAGACACATGCTCATCACCCTTAACCACAATTTCCCTTGGGAAAAGTAAAATTTTTAAGATGCTGATTGCTCTATAATTAATGTCAAATTCACAAGATACAAAGTAGATCACATTACACAGAATACACAGAACGTTCTGGTTACATAATTAAAGCTTTGCATCAGTGGCATAGCTAGGCATTTTTCCAGGGGGGTGGCAAGCACCCAAATTTTTCAAATTTTTTAAGCAAGAACACCACTGCAGTATTGGTGTAATTTGCGGTGATTAAGCACAGAGAAACTTTTGCCCTTTTTAAACAAATATTTGAAAATACGGAGCTTGTATGACAGAAAATTTTGGATTCTAGGTTTCCTTTAAAGGAAATTTGAAAAGTTTGGGGATTAATGAAGAACACGCTTTTCCATTTGGAAAATCTGAGATTGCACAGCCACCAAAGATCATTAATGCTACATAATGTAATCTAAGAACTATGAACTGAGGTTCTCTGACACCATTTTAAAAGTCAAGAGCTTTAACTGGAGAAAATTGTGAATTTTATGAAAGAAAATTTATGAGAAAAGCTCTGTGGATACCGGTGCTACTTGATAATCTGATGTCACAAATGGCAAACTTCAGATGTCATTTGACTAATTTCCAGAGTATGGGAAAGTTCACCAAACTGATGAGTGAGCACTACTAGATTTTTGCAATTTGGAAATTTGATATGCTTGAAGTGCATAGAAAACTTTTCTTCTCTGAAATAAATGATTACAACTATGGAGCTTTTTTTATGGAAAGAATTTGGGATTTCATGAAAAAGAGTTGGGAAATCCATACTGTAGTTAACCCATGTCTCAAATGGCAAATTTCTGAATCTTTCACTCTTCAGAGCCGGGGGAAGGGGGAAATTGCCCACATGCTCCCCTGTAGCTATGCCACTGCTTTGCATATGATCACGATAATGTGCCCTCAAGCAATAAACTAGGTGTTTCTTAGTAATAAGGAATAAGGGTAGTTGTGGGTGGGGCTAAAGTTGACAAGGTTGGGCCACTATGACCTGTCTGGGATGTGAAATTGTTAAAGGTGACTGCTGATATATCAACCACTTTTCAGGTTTACTACCAAGATTTCACTTTTTTTGAAATATTAAAGAGGTAAACTTCTGCAGAGTCTACAGTTGACAGTGGCGAGATTGATACAACAAGCTCAAGTGGCAAAAAATTTAGCAGAAGCATTGAACATCATAACAAACATAATCAGAAATGACCAACAACTTAACCATGAAGATTAAACTGCAAGAGAATGTACAACATCAATTCAATAAGAAAAACAACTAAAAAGACAGAAGAAGAATGGGAGAGAAGAGCAAAGAAAAAAAGGAGAAAAGAGGGTTTCAAAAGTAGTATGATGGAGTCTTAGAACATGGTGTTGTTCAACCTACTGACAAACTTTTTCCATAAGTTTACTTTGGAAAGACCTAGGAGACTTAGCAGATGTAAATGGAATGTTGCATTTAAAATGAACCAATATGGCAGGAAAGAAAATACTAAAATCGTTACTAAACCATTCACTCTCACCAATAAACTGCAGCAATAGTTTTATCCCCTCAAAATGTTATGCATTACACGAGTAACGGTTGCATCATTTGAATTTTGGAAAGTTTGAGTGAACAAATTACTTTTTTGACACAAATAACCAAATTACTTCCTGCAAGATCTTTATTTCTTGAAACGAAACCTACCATGCTGGCTTATTCTGAATTGTCTACCATTATGTATCTATTTCTATTGTATTAAAGAATATGAAAATTTTCAGTAAAATTAATGCAATATTTCTGTTTCAAAGATTGGGGATGCCACTGCCATAGGGTAGCAATAATTGTTAAGAAGCAATTTTTCATGTAGTGTGTTATGATGAGTTACTTTAAACTGATTTCTGATTTAACCAGTGATGGAGTAATTAAGAATGTGTTTTCAAGTTTCGAGATTTTTCTATGACCATGTACCTTGGTGTTATTATTTTAATACAAGTAAACAAATTGCATTATGCTGTATACATGGGCATCCGGAAGGGAGGACAAGGGGGGGCACTTGCCCCCCCCCCCGGAAAATCAAACTTGTGAAAAAATTAATTAAAAATTGAAATAAAAAAAAATTAAAAATGAATCATCAAAATATCTTCACTCACAGCGTCATTTTCTACTCGTGATATGCAGAAATTTGACCAGGAATAGCAAAAGAGAAGATGGTGTGCTGAATAGTGAAATCGTAATTTGGGGACCATCATTCGTGACATCTATTGGAAATTTGCAATTGTAAAAACTATGCCAAAATTGTGCTGGTTTTCAGGTATGTAGAGTGCATATGGCATCTGAATATTGATGAATGCGTTGGTCTTGGTTTGGTCCCATGCTGACCTCAAGTGGCGGATGTAAATGGGATATATACAAGGTGAATATGGGGGGGGGGGGGGTATGATTCATAATTGGGTAACGGATATAGGCCTATACAGGCTGTTTGACAGCGTAAGTTTTATCGTGCATAGGCGTGCAAGGCCATGACAGAGAGGCAGATTTCCCTTCAACAATTTTTTACATTGAAAATTCTTAAAATCTAAAAATTACAGACATGAAATTCCTGTTTCAGGGCTGGGTACATGCAGCTTATAACACTCACCAAGTGTTGTTTCCGGCCATCTGGAGGGTTTGTAAGGCCCAAAATTTTCTTGTACGCTCTGCGCCAACTGATGGTGGCGCTCCGCTTAGATAATTCAATCATCCATGAATGACTTTGCCCCCCCTGTAAAAATATCTGCGGACGCCCATGGCTGTATAATTGCTATGATTCTAAATAACATCGCTGACACTCCACATCCAACTTGCAGCCCGGAGGTCTGGAGTATCAACTGGACAGGTCACACTGAAGACTTTGAAAAATGAAACCTACTGCCAAAGGAATAGGGTAAACAAGCCACAGAGCCACAACTAAAGACCAGAGTAGCAAAGCTACTGTTGCTCAACCCTTCTCATGTTATCAGTTTTTTTTTTAAATTTATCTTGAATAAATTTCTTGTGTACACTTAACACATACTCAGACAACTCCAGGTGGGCACACCAGCATGTGAACACTGTTCACTTTTAGCAGTTGAACTGTTTCAGGGATAAATCTCTACATAGCTAGTTCATCCTCTAACAGTGTACCTTAAGTCAAATATTTCACTCAAAAATATATTAAAGAGCATGAAAAGTGAATGCTATCAGTCCAGCTCCCAGGACATTACTGAGCTGAGACATAAAATGTTGGAGCTTATTCACTTGAAACAAATTGATCTATTGCTCAATACTGTAAGCTGTGACTTTCTAGTTGTAAAACTCACAAAAGATATTTTGTTTCCTTTAAAAAGTTAAAACATATTTTTATGACCTGAACACTCCTGTTAACTTCCATTCCATGACATGTTGTACAGAGAGGACTTAGTTAATAACATTACCGCATACCAGAGTAGGAGTGCTATCACACCTCTTGGTATAAGGTGCAGAAAAACAGAGAAAGACAAAGATAGTAATTTTAACTTAGAGTCTAACAATGACACCACAAATTATCGTCCTATGTACCATTTTAAAATGAGTAAATAAACTTCAGTATTTTATATCTCAGCTCAGGAATGCCCTATAAAGATGAGATTGGTCTGTGAGCACCTATTTTTCATGCTTTTACACAAATAAAGATTTATGTTCTTTTTTTTTTATTTACTTGAGGTACCCTTTAAGATAGTGCTGACTATGGAGGCAGGAATTAGAAACTTACAATAAGGCGTAGTACAAATGACCAGTTTTTGCAAGACAGTGGGATAAGCAATAAGGAAAGATAAGATACCCAAATATTTTTCCTCCCCCTCCCTCAATTCTCCCTCCTTCCTCAGTCCCTTTCTCCCTTCCCACAATTTCCATATGTTTTCCTCTTCCTTCCACCTCCCAAGTTCGCCCCTCTGTGACATTTGTACACAAAAAGTGAAGTACTGGAAGAAACTTCAATGCACCATTCATCTGAAGGCTGATACTGCTAATTTGTGTCCATTCATGGAAGTACTTCTGGTCCATTCAAGTTGACATTATTCCAAATTGTAACAAGTATCATATAGCCACTTTTACTCCAGCTTGACCAGATAAAAAACTTGGTGACGGGCAAAACAGCATTACAGTGACCACACACTGTGGAAGTGTCCTCACACAGCAAAGAGAGACCTGTGTCATAGCAGCTCCTTGGTAGTAGATATCAAAATTACTGAAGGATAAGTAATTACCTGACAAGTAAATGACTGCTTTGCAGGCTATCTTGATTATGGAACAGTCTGAGACATTTGAGGGGAAAATACAGAAAAGTAATGATTTCTCCAAACTCTTTACACCAAACCCCTCCAAAAACGATAGACCTGTTGCCCTGCTTATGCCAATCCTCCACTGGAAAAATCAGACAAATCTGACCAGATTTGAAGGCAGTGAAACTTTTCAAAGTTCGAGACAGACATTTTGACCCCATATACAGTATAACATAAGCTCTACCCATTGTTAGTGGGTTGAGCTAACAAGTGGACAAATTGCATTATGCTGTATAGTTGCTATGATTCTAAACAACATCGCTGACACTCCACATCCAACTTGCAGGGAGGTCTGGAGTAACACTGGACAGGTCATACTGAAGACTTTGAAAAATGAAACCTTGCCAAAGGAATAGGGAAAACAAGCCAGAGAGTCACAACTGAAGAAAATGTCGAGGTCGGCCCGACTTAAACTCATTGCATGGAAACTAAACCATTATGCACAAAAGAGGCCCTGTGGACACATTACCCCTGAGATACATACCCCCTCTGTGGACCTTCTCCTGTTTGCTCATCAATAAAATCTTGCTTTAACTCATCTGGGACCTCATCTTCATCATCAGAATCATCAAATCCCATCCCTTCATCATTGGGCTGTAAAACAGTATGAAATGGGAGTCAGTACTCGGCAAAAAAACAATGGAGCTAAAGATCAAAGCAGATAAAAGTTTATTCCAACAAATGAAGATGACAATAGTTGTTTGTTTCATATTTAAAGGGAAAATGCCAAACTTGAAGTAGTGTAGTAGACTGTCCGGTTTCATGATTGGCTCTTTAGAGTCATGGGGCAATATTTCTTCTCCTCAAATGAAAAATTTACAAGGAATAAGTGCTTGATTCAATGATTTACCTTCAATATGCAATACTAAAGGCCTAAGATGTTATAAAAGATACTTTGAAAAGAGATATGAAAGAAACTATGAGATTTAGCTGTTGATTCAAAGTAAGTCTGGGACAACTGCTCTTGACCTTCAAATTTAAAATAGAACAAAAGAATGGTTTCAAAACAATGCAATAAAATGAAGCAATAAAATGATCACAATGAACATAAAACAACTTCAGCAATTAAAAAGAAGCTCAGCAAGAATTTTGAAGTAGGTTATCATGTCATGTGGGGAGGTACAAAAAGGGGTTCCCCCACTTCGGGGTGACTCTGACATAGAATTATAGTACATTTTCTTTGCTGTAAGGCTGATGTGAAAGTGCAAACATCCAAAGTCCCCAAAAGGTACACAACTGCTTTAGCTCCCCCCACCCCATCAAAAAAGTTACCCCATTTAATACATCTCCTCTACCCCCATAAAAAAAAAAAAACACTCACCCCATTCAATACCCCTATATCTTCATTCTCATCTTCAAGCTGTTTGTCAAATGGGCTACCTTTCTCGCTAAACTTTTCAAAAAATCCCCTCACACTCCCCAGGGTAGGGGAGCTTGGACTGTTTGGAACTTGATTATCCTTGGTATTACTGGTGGGTCTAAGGAAGCGGAACTCGTGAAGGTTGAGAAGGGTGAAATTTGATTTGACAGGACAGACCTCCCAGCCTTCGTTCTCCATAAACATTCGTAACTCTTCCATCCGTGAACTAAAAAAGCAGAGTAAAAGTTGTAAGAATTGATAAATATTGATCATCACCTCCCCAGTACAAGTCAGATGCTCTGACCACTTCAGCATGCAGTCACTGTCAAGTATACAAAATACATTAATGCTACATAAATCAATGTGCACAAAGGCCACATCACTTCAATATTTCTAGTAGGATGTTTAACCCTTTAAACTGTTGACATTTCTGTTACAGTAATTTCTGCAACAATGACTTAATTTAAAACTGAATAAAATGACAATTTTATTACAATATTTTGTTTACATATTTAATATGTAATATTAAGTTACTCATTTCTTATTAATTTTCATTAATTTCAAATTTTATTCTATCCTCTATTACTCTATTACAAATAATCACAACCCTTTATTATATATGTGTTCTACCAAAAATAATAAACACTCTCTGAGTAAAAGTTGGTTGTAGCTGACATACACTAAGGCAATCAAATGTGGGACAGAAAGATACAGAAGACGTTTTTTACCAAGACCCATGTTAACTGTTGCCTACAATCTTATAAGGAGGTGTGAGCACTTCTTTATTCATTTTAGGAATAGTTTTATGAAGCATTTCCATCTTTTTTCTTTCTTTCCCTTAGTTTTGGAATGTTTTTGACATCATTTTTAGTGTTTTATCTTTTCTTGTTTTATGAGATGAAATGGCACTCAATTCCTTTTATAGGTGCTCATTGAGCTGATATCAATAATTTAATGAGAGTGTTAAAGGGTCAATACCACTTGGCAATGCTTATAGTTAGCATAATAGGTCAAGTTTCATATTCAACAGTTACGGATAAAGTTAAAAATTTGGATTTCATGGTGTACTGACTTGTAACAGTTTAGTGCATAATTTGAAAAAGTGTCTGGTCACAAATTTTTGAAAACCGAAATCAACCGTTAATTACTCACTCATAAAACAGTTATTTGAATGCAGAATGTGTGAATTGTCTAAGTTTGATCACTTGCCATTGGTAACAGGTTTGGAAAAATTTGTTGAAGTTCATGAACCAACCCAATGAGCCGCTTTAAGTTCAATAAAGAGATTCTCCCAAATCAATCTCTTTTCCTTCCTTCCCCTGCATCTCCCCATCTCCACCCATACTTACGACAACCCCTGTCAGCTGAGGTTAGGTTAGGTTAGATGAAGTTTCACAGCCCAGTTTCCAACCTACTGGTTCAAGTCAAGCCAGCCACAGCCTTTCTTCCAGTTGTGGCTCAATGGCTTGCTTCCCCTACTCCATTGCTTATGCTGAGTACCAAGCACAATTACAATAGGTTCTGTTTTTTAAGTCTTCAGTATGACCTGGCCAGGAGTCGAACTCCCTGTGGGCTATGGGTTGTAGAATATGCCCACGGTAATTCCTGCCTGTTGTAAGAGGTGACTAAAGGAAACCAAATTTGAACTAGAACCATACTGGAAAATACATCTAAACTTTGAACTTTTCATCCAATTGACAGACACTATATAACACATTCATGTTGGTGTGTTGTTAAATCTCATCTAACTAACTAGCCAATATTTATGATGCGTACATCAACAGTCACTGGGATTATAGACTCACTTGTGATAATTCTTGAAGTAGCTGAGGCTCTGTTGTCGTATAGAGTCATGAAGCCCTTCAGATGCACTCCCACAAAATTCTTTTCCAATATCAATAAGTCTACAATACAAGCAAAAATGTACAACATATACAACCACATTGCAGACAGTTGTGACATCTGAAAATAGGTGAAGAGCAACATGTTAAATTATCCAGGGTTTGTTCAAATTCAAAATAACAAAATCCTAAATTTTTTTCCATGACTTGCGAGGACCTTGACTGATACTTCCAGGACTTTTAAAAGCAGTCAAATTATTATTATTAAAATTTATTTGATAAAGCTTACTATCAACCCTGGAGTTATCTAATGCGCTGTACAAAAAAAGTAAACACAGTAACAAAACCCAACATCGAAACGATTAGAACAAATACACAAAACAATCCCAAAAGTAAAGGCGCAGTATAAAACGGAAGCAAGCCAACATCAAAACAATTATTACATAGAGAACAGCAAAATTTTTAGCTTAGTCTTGAAAAGATGGAGAGTGTTTTACAGCACTTGGAAGATTATTACAAAGACAAGCAGTAAAATCTCATCCAAAGAGAGGCAGTCACATCCCATACTTCCATCTGTTTTCTACATAATAATGTACCTGAACATTGAGAAAATCAAAAAAAAAGTCCAATCCCTAAAATTCTCTGACTTTCAAGGACCTTTTAAAAAATTGCTGATTTCCCTTGCTTTTCAGGCCTGATAATTACTTCCAGTCTCTTGGGGTCATTAAGATACTGTCTCAAACCCTGGTTCATACATTAAATAATTTGATCAACTGATTTCTCACCTGTTTACTAAGTCTAACACATAGATGAAGTCATCATACTTAACACTGGAAAGATCTGTGGCCTGGAGATACAGTTTTACCTTCTGTTGAACATCCTTCAAGAAGAAAAAAACAAAATTAAATAAGACAGATGAAGTCATCATACACTGGAAAAATATAATGATGACTAAGATAAGATTTTAGCAAGGAAATGCCTTATTGGTCCATAGAAATGATTTACTGATGAATTGAAATATAGACGAATCCGGACAGCAAGTGATGTTCTGATTTCAGTCGGCCGTTCTTGGGGTCTATCCCGTTTTAATTTTTTTCAATTTTCTTGATTACTTGTATCATGGATGGTTGTACACTAAATTGTATATCGATTCCTTCAATTTCACTGAATATGAGGGTTTGAAATTCACGTAGGCAATAAATGGAGATGATTGAAGGCTTGTGGACCCCACTAATGGCTGCCTACAGTCACTAAAAACAAATGCTGATCAGATTTGTCTATTCTAGTAGAAAACACACCTGCCATATCCTTGTAAGACCATGCTCCAGTTTCTGTTTGATGTACAACATGTTGATGGAACTACCTATTCTGTCCTCCCCATCAGCCTCTTCTGAGGAAAAAGAAAACAACACTGATAACAGGCATAACTATATAGGACATCACACTGCACAAAAATTGCTGTCCAATGGAAGAAAGCATAGATCATAGTTTAAGAACTTCGGACCATGTAAATATTTGTTTCCCAGAAAATTCTGCTCACAGATAAATCACAACTCACAAAAATTGCTGATTTAGATATCAAAAATGCCAAATACACTAGTTTATGTTCACAAACAAATGGCCCCATGGCTGCTTGGCAACAGAGTTGACATGGTGCGCTTACATTATTGCCACAATGAAAAGTAGACTTTAATTGGTCTAAAACTGTGTGCAATCGCTATTTGTGCAAAACCTTACATGCATGTTCCTCCTGCACATGCTCTATGCCAACCAGTGACATAACAGGTAGCAAGTCTATAGCAACATTCAGTGGAACCAACCAGCCGTGCAAGAAACACCCTGGGCGTAGCCAGATAAATGCAAGAAATACAGATCACTTCCCTATCTTAGCCTGATCACTTAAAACTGTCTTTTGCCAACTTTGCTTTTCTCTCTACATTTCACTTCAGCGGCACTGCTACAATTGCAACCATTTACAACGACAAATCCAAACAATTGATTGTGTACTGGTAAGATATAAGCACTGTCTTCCACACACACACGTAAAATGACATCAAGAAAATGACATTGATCCATCATTAAAATGACAAAGAATGTGAACATGTCCAACCAGTCCCCTCGTGGCCATGACCCAATTGTTTCTCTGTTCCTGCTGTTTATTGAATATTCATTACCTGAAGATGTATTCTCATCATTCATACTCTGTTTCTGATGCCAGTCCATTGTCTTGTAATAACTCTTCATTACTTCCCACAATGCCTTGCAAAGATCCACCAGGCATGGGATATATGTTTCCAGATCCACATGCTACAAAAATAAAAAAAATAAGATATATTTTTACAAAAAAATAAATAAAATAATAAAATAAAATAAAAATATAAAAAAACAGTACCTCTGTTGCAGGATAATCTAAAATACCTTTATCAAGAGATACTTCTCCCTTTAATGCCCTACTGAAGTTTTGAACCTGAAAATCAGGGGGTAACTTGTGGTTTAGGGGCTGGGGGCTAAGGTAAGGTCAAAGGATAGTGGCTGAAAGTCTACAGCAATGACAATTGTGGCTGACACCCAAGTGGTATGATAGAAGGTGGTATAGTGGTGGTAATGAATACATGCATTTACTGCACAAAAGCAAGGGAAAGATTGTTAGTTTGCTAGTTAGATGAGATTTAACAACACACCAGCATGAATGTGTTATATAGTGTCAGTCAACTCGATAAAAAAAAATCCAAGTCTAAATTTATTTTGAAGTATGGTTCAAGTTCAGGCAGGAAATACCATGGGCATATTCTACAGCCCCCAGCCTAAAGGTGACCAAATATGGAGGGACTTGCTCGGTTTTGTGGCACTGAAAATCTGCCAGTCGTAGGGTAATAACGGTCTTTTGTGTGCATTTTACAGGCATCAGTCATGGACAAACTACTCCCCACCCACGACCTCCTCACCCTATCTTACATCATATCAGGACTCAGCAAAGGAAAGAAGTACACTATGTGCTGAGCCCTGTTTGTGCATCCAACTGCATATCCCACAATTCCATGCAGCAACAAAATACTAAACTCACTTAATGAAGCCTGTACTTACAGAGCAGAGGTCTTTAAATTGCATTTTCTGGAATCTAGAATCTGTGGATCCTGTTACAAGCTGAACGTATCCTAGGATGATTTGGAAAGCGATATTGTGTATAGAACTTGTGAAGTGCATGTGCAGTTGATCCATTGCTGTCTAATGGAAGAAAAAGTTAAAAAGTTAAGCCCAACAGGTGCGAGAAAACCTCATGAAATTCATAAATCAACTCACTCAGTCAGTTTCAATGACAATCAGACACATGATGTACAACACATTCAACAAGGCTTCTGAATAATGCCTATTAACTGACAAAATTGCAATGATGACTACATCCAGACATTTACATTTAATTTTGAAAACCCTGCTACATATGACTGTTTTTTACTACTAAGAATATCTTACAAAACCTACCTGTAACAGCGTGTTTGGTCTAATAGTAAGAGCATCCCCCTCTCATACGAAAGGCCTGGGTTCTATTCCCAGGTGGAGTCATACCAAAGACTCTAAAAATCGAACCTACTGCCGTCGTGTGTAATGCTCCCCATAAGCAATGGAGTTGGGAATACAAGCCAGTGAGCCACAACTGGAAAAAAGGCTGTGGCCGGCTCAACTTGAACCAACAGATTGGAAAGTGGGCCTTAAAACTCCATCTAACTAACTAATGGCAAACCTACCTCTGTTTTTCCCAGGAGTCTATAAGCTGCTTGAAGCTTCTCATAATGCTTGATATCGAAATCAGTGCAGGTTTTGGCAAGAGCTTTGTCCAATTGTTCCTGAAAGATATAAAGCACATATTAAAAGTTCTAACAATTTATGTGAATTTTTCTTTTGCTTGAGTTGCTGTCAGTAAATTTGACCAAAGTATGACTGACAAGGATATCACTATTCTTTGATATAAACCAGATGTATGTCAGTTATCAATGCCAATTCGGCATTTGATATGCACAGGCCCACTACACAATTATCCTATTATTCCAGATGAAATACAAGATAGAGCAAATAACATTTTTTTTTCATATTCTATAAATAAATGAACAAAATGGAAAGGAAGTGGTCCAAAAAATCTTAAAAAAATGAAGGAAGAACATCAATTTTAGAATATTACACAAGTTAAGTGAACATTGTGAAACCCTTAAGAGCACTTAATCACATTAAAAAAATAGTTCTTTAAACCTTTATTGCTGAGATTGAGTTCGAATGAGGATGATGAAGGATGGTTCATTATTTAATTTGAAAAAGAACTCCATATAGTATTTGCTTCATTATGTAAGCACTGTTAAAAATATTTGTACTATCCACTGCCAGAAGAGAAATCTATGGGGAAGGGGGAAACATGTATACATACCCCCCTCACTCACATTACAAACTTATGTACACGAACCCGGACAGCAAGTGATGGTCTGATTTCAGTCGGCCATAACTGGGGTCCATTACCTTTAAATCTTTCGATTTCCTTGCTTACCTCTATCATGGATGGTTGTACACTAATTTGTATTTTATATTATCTAAGTTCACTCAATATGAGGGTTTGAAATTCGTGTAAACAATAAATAAAGATGGTTTTAGGCTGATGGATCCCACTAATGGGGGCCTACAGTCACTAAAAATGAGCGCTAATTGGATTCATCTATACACAGCAGACTTACCTCGATCATTTCAAGGGTATCTTGTAATTTTGAACTTAATTCACTGAAATAAAACAAGAAATACAGAAAATTCAAATGTGTTGTCCAGATGGATAGAAGGTGTCCCATGATCACATACTTTGTGGGAGGTACCCAAAGTGTTGAAGCTGCATATGACAATAAATTACTTCCAAATTGACCAAAAAACATTTTTTCATTTCTTTTCACCATTGCTTAATTTTTAATAAATCAGTATGACAATACTTAAGAGAGTCCAGACATGAATCAAAATTGTAGGACCTATTTATACCACAATTATTCAGCAGTCCCATAAAATTTAAAAAGGTCATCAGACACTTTGAAAATGCTTCCATCAATGAAAACTAAATTAGATATATAATGTGACCAATTACAATGTTAAAAGAACTGACTCGATAAAAGCAAATCTTTCACACAGAGACTAAGCCTTCAACATTCTTAAAACTGACAGAAACCCTTTCCTGAGACCAGGCAATACCTAGTAACATCATACTAATTTTATTCAGTAAATTTTTAAACTTTAAACCTATTCACCCATAAAGTAAGAAGTATTCTCTCCAAGAATCAAAGGTATTTAATACCAACCTAATACACCTATAGTGTCTAAATGTAACAACAGCACTCTGACATTCTAAACAAAGTTGGATGGCACCTGGGTAATCCTCTTCCTATATTGGGATAAAAAAAATATTGTAAATTGAGATTATCAAGAGGTTAGCAACAGTGATGGAAGTTTGTAGCGACAGGAATTAAGGAGTACTGTAAAAGTTAATCTATTACTTTGTATAATCGTCAACCAAGCCTCTTCTTGGGTGGCTTCCCTTGATACCCAAACACTGGACACTGTTCAAAGAATCATTCTGTTTATAGCTTGAAGTTTATTCTTAGTGCCTCCTCATATCATTTACATTCTTCGCCTCTCTTAACTCTGCCAGTAGTGCCAGAATTGTCACAGGATAAAAACAAATACAGCCAATCACAAAGCATGACCTAAACCCCCACTCCACTCAGTGCATCTCATAGTTACATAAAAAAGTTAAAACTTTGAATTTTGTGGTGTCCTCTCTTGTAATGGTTTGTACATAATTTGAAAAAGTGTCTGGTCACAAATTTTTGAAAACAGAATTAGACCGTTAAGTACTCACTCATAAAACAGTAAGCTGTGTGGAGGATATGAGGATTGTCTAAGTGTGACCTTTGTTTATTGGTATGTGAAGAAAACTTAACAGGTTTGGAAAAATTTGTTGAATTTCAAGAACCAACTTTAAACCAAATAACTACTGGAGAATTTCATACTCCGTGGTCGGCCCAATTTGAACCAATTAGTTAGAAACTGAGTCATAAAACCTCATCGAACTAACTTTTCGCCCAAGAAATAAATTACAAAAGTAATAATTCCTACATAGAACATAACATCAACATGATGACATAATACTTCATAAAATATTGTTGTTCATTAGGCATATTGAAATCTTATATATTTACATCTGCAAAAAATTTTTCTATCCAGGATAAGAATAAAAAAGAAAAAAAAAAAAAAAAACCTGCTTCTTGTTACCTTACAAAATAAGTTTAATTTATCTGAGTTGTAAGAATAGACCTGGTATCTTACCTCTAACATTTCACGTAACCTGATGTCTGTTCTTTGCTGGAACCAAGACAAATGAATAAACCATTATGTGATTAAAACAGATGGTTTTAAGATGTTGCAAAATAGAAGCTTCATTTCATGCATGGGCTAAGATAACGTGACACAAGTGGACTTTGTTTGTGCGATTTTGTCATCATTTCATGTCATGATCAAAGACATAACTGTCAAAGCAGATAAAACCCCAAAAAACTACCCCTAAATGTAGGTAACTTTTTGATATACGGCACACTAACTACTCATTGGAATCTGACAAATTGTCTTTAACTCCTTGAGATAGGTCACACAATCAAATCCTCTGCTCTTTCAACTATGGAAAAATTTAATTTAAAAAAAAATCACTAAACATAGCCAACAGCAGAGAGAGACATTAAGAACTTTTGTTTACCAAACCTATTTCAATCAAATTTCAAAAATACAATGAAAAGCATGCAATTACTCTTCCCTGTACACAAGCAGCCTCTGCACCTCCTCACCACTAAGACATAGTGTGTAAGAACCACAGACTTCCTATACATGGAAAGAGCATACTGCACATTAAATTGTCCCTACCATATGTGTGAGTATAGGCATAGCAAGATGGCTGTCTGCTATGGTTTTGTGTGAAAGTTTGGGCTTGTTCCAGTAAATCAACAGATTTTGCAAGAAATTTGAAATATTTTCGAAATAATACAAGGTAAGGTCAAAATCACTTCATGTATTGCAGGAATATGATATTGTTTCTCATTCAAATTAAACTTTTGCTTATAATATTACAGAATCATTGTCAAATTATACAAATATACAAATTATAGCTTCACGGTCACCATCTACGGATAGGACGTACGCTTTGCATGTTCTGTCCATGTACATAGGAAGGCCTTGGCAAGAACAAACAAATACGACAAAATCATGACAAAGTTTTTCTGTCTGAGGCATGTACTCAATACAAGCCAACAAATACACTCATACAGAGATTGTTGCAATGATAAGCGTAAGATGAGAAAATTTCTTGTGTGATAAAAAGATTTAAGCCGGCTTTCCACTTGGCAACAAATGTTTGCAAGCTCTTGCAACTCCTTGCAAACTCACACAACCTCAAGAAAATTGCCCAGTGGGTGAGTATTTTTCCACAGCTGGGTTATAAGAGAACACAAAGAAAATCTTAGCCAATCATAAGAATTCAGAAGAACTTGTAGCTTACAAGCCATGATTGCAAAAGCTAGCAAGAAATCATAGATCACAAACCACTATCACAAGAGCTCACAAGAAATTGCACCTCACACCCCATGATGGCAAGAGGTTGCAATGTTTAAAACATGCTCCAAATTTTGCAACCTCCTACAAGCTTTCCTGACCATCTGTGAGCAAACTCTCTCCTACTAGGTGACATTCTTGAGGTTACAAGAGGTCCCAAGGCATTGCAAGAACTTACAAATCTTGGTCGCATATGGACAACCAGCTTAAAGGTAGTGTGACATGTCTGCAAAATGCATTTGACTTCACTTGACAGTTATGGGATGAACTTTCTAAGGACAAATCTGTTGGAACTAATTCAATATCTTTTACAGTTCTTCAGATATACTTCTTCAAAGTTTGAATGCTTCTGAAGTAACTTGTTACTAATGCAAAATTAATGATGTGGAGTGTTGCATATTGTGGACATTTCTTTTGTTAAACCTTTATTTCTTATCTCAATTTTGTTAATCACATATTTTATGATTTAGTTACATCTGTCCTTGAAATGAAGATCGTAAAAACAAAGGATAACATTAGCCATAAATGGCATGTTCCTAACATGACATCATGCAAGATTTGCATATTGAGCTCATATTTACTAATTACCAAGTGCAAATCAGAAATTGCCATATAAAATGGTCAATTTTTGAAGGATTTTGATGGGAATTGTGGTTGTTTTCTTGGTTTTTAATGTTTTTTACATCATACACCCAATTTTGTCATTTTCATGTCACACTACCTTTAAGAAGACTAACAGATGAATTACTTACCAGAGTTTTAATTGTATGTAGATTCTTAAGTAAGTTTAGGAGTTGCAGTTTTTTCTTGTGCTTGGCCATAATACCAAGACTGGCTACGGTAAATCCCTGCATAGATGTATCAAGCTCACTGTGAAAATATAGTAGAAGATACTGTTCAACAATCAACTTCAATCACTTAATTATTGTCATGACTGGGCCTTGGGTTTCAGATTTTCCAGGTGTGCTACAAATCACACTCCTCAGGAAATAATATTTATAGATTTATGAGCCCCAATTCTTCATGCAGATGTGTAAAAGATCATACTCCTCAGAGTGATTTGAGGTGAGGATGGTGTTCAATCACTCTTACACATCTCAAGATTCGAGGCCAGCATTATTTCACCTGTTACGGCCACAACTGACAATTTTTTACACCTGTCTCACATCCCCATCTCACACATCTCACTTTGTTTATCAGGGCTGGAATTAATCAAAGGCCAGGAAGCCATGTCCTTCGTATTTTTGGCAATGGCCTTGTTGCCCTATAAAATTTAATGACCATCAAGGCCATTTGGCCTCCATGCCCTACCTGGGAGATTACACTGTGGTCAGTACAAAATCACTTGTTTGGCCTTGGTACCCTCTCAGTTCACATGGCATGCCCTTGAACCTGATAGGAAAATGGTCTTTCCCTCCTGGAAACTTACTTCCAAGCCTGGTTTATGTTAAAATGACAATGCCAAAAACCATCATTTGGGGGCAACAAATAAGGGTGCAATTACTTAGGTAAAGAAGGCTTTACACCTAAACTTATAACCTTCTGGTCTAATCTAGCAATATCCAAGGCCTTTTTTCCAGTTGACTGGCACTGGATTGTGTTCCTGATGGCATTGCTCATCCCAAGACTGGCAGGTTGTTGGTGCCACAAAACCTAGCAAATCCCCTCCATGGTTGTTCCCCTGTGCGCTGGGGTGTAGTATATGCTCATAGTATTTCCTACATGTCGAAAAAGGTGACTACAAATACGAAGAAGAATTAAAGTTGTAAGTAAAATTAAAATTTAAACAATCTCAGATTGCCAATCAGATACCCACCTTCTACCATCTCTACAGATCATACTGGCATTTTCTAAACATTCCTGTAGCTCTGTGACCCTCACCAGCTCCTGAAAAAAAAACAGCAGATTTTAAACAAAGTTAAAATTTTTTAGAGGCTAATACAACTTACCTGACATTATTAATACACACCCAGAAAAAAATTAAAAATGCCTGCTTCCTATTAAATAGCATGTATCAGATATTTAGTTCTCTTTTTAAAGTACATACTCTGCCCCCTGCAAAGGATGACACACACAAGGCAGTTCTGCTATATTAATGAGCCCAATTTGAAACTGACGCTTGATTGTTGATTGGTTTTCATAAATTAATATTCATTCTGACAACAAAGCTTTACGTGTAACATTGTTCTGTGACTGACATGCTCATACACAGCAAGACAATTGCATTTCTTTGTGTGATCTTGAAGTGGCACAAAATCAGACAATAAATACCAATGACAGTGTTCTTAAAAGAGTTGCATCATAATAACCCTTTTTTTGGTCAATTTTTGTTGAATATTTATGATTTTTGTTGGTTTTGACCATGTATGTGAATAACTAATCAAGCACATTTTATGGAGTTTGACAAAGAATTGTTCTCAAAGTTTGTTGCTATTACAAGTGTAGCCAGTATAGATGTACAAGCTGTAGGAGTAAAATGTGTCCATTTGTGGACAAGCTTCCAATGAGCATCACATTAATGGTGTGCATAGGACAACCCAAACTGAGACCAAACCAAAACCAACTGTACTGTATTGTAGAAATTCTGTGCTGAGAGACAGGTCTATTATTCAACCACTAGACTAAGAACGGTGCAGTATAAACATTGTTCTTCAATGAAAAAACTGCAACTCCTACTGCATGACTTCATTTGTATAAATACTTCATAAGTACCAAATCCAGTGTCCGTCAAAACTCAGATGACAACGTACACGACCAGAAATTTACTTTTGTGATTAACTGATGGGATTTACAGTCACCTGTTCCATAAACCATTGACCTAATCAGATGGAGAAAGAGCACACTCTTTCCTTTGAAACTATCAAGTCTGGCAACAAATAAGCTCCTTGTTGTTCAACTCTTGAAAATTGTAGGCCACATAAAAGGAAACGGAAAGTGACTATAGAGGATTTACATATGACGTCATAATGCTTCCTCGTGGCCATATTGGAGGACAAGTAACTACATACCAGACCACACTTGACACCCTTCCTCATTGAATGTGTACACACCGCATACACCACAGTGCAAACTGTGCAGTGTGTTCAGCACAAAGCCATGTGTAATTGGCATGGGTGTCCCCCATCATGGGGTATCCGTGATGTAACTGCAAAGCCTCTGTATTTTTCTTGTTATATGTTCGATCTCAAACAGTCCTCATCATGATTTCTTCCACTGCCATAATATTGCCACTTGTCAACAAAGACAAAACTATTCTAATATTTTCTGCATGCTCTTGTTCCCCAAGAAGGTTCAGTACAGATTTATTTAATATATCCAACATGATAAATTTTCAACTAAAAATACCTTGCTATATGAAGCCTGGTTTTCAAGAATTACATCTGACATTTTCTTTGTGACCTGCAAAACAAATAAAACACGAAAAAAGAAGTCAACTAAAAGGTTTGGTTCTAACAGTTAACACAAACTTCTAAGGCCATTCATACGTATAGTAACAAGAACTCGACAAAGGTCTTGAGAAGTTAGATGGAGTTTTACTGCCCAGCTTCCAACCTATTGGTTCAAGTCGAGCAGGCCATGGCCTTTTTTCCAGCATCACCCACAATGGCAGTAGGTTGCATTTTTAGAGTCCTTAGTATGACTTGACCTGGGAATCAAACCCATGCCTTCCACGTGGGAGGTGGATGCTCTACCACTAGACTAAACACCCTGTCTGAAGGCCTTGAGTTTTACATTTTCCATGTATGCTACAATTGAGAGGCCTGAGGAAATTTAGGAGTTAGGTAGGTAGGTTTTTTTACATAACTTCAACAGATTTATCTGAGTTTTAATTTTTCAGCTATATATGCATATAACTCCCAGTGAATTGAGACAAAGTGGTGATCGCACTTGCACACCTCAAATTCAAGGCCTGCGTCAGTATTTTGGCATTACAGACCCCAAAGACCTTTAAACATTTTTGAGGGTATGTAAAATATTGTCCTACTGCAAAGTCTGGCTCTTATGCAGCAATCTGAACAACTAGTGAAGGGTAGGAAATCAATTCTTTTGATGTGCCGACTGCATCATCACTTGGTTAGAGCATCCAACTTGAACAGCTGGGAGGATTGGAGTTTGACTCCTGGCTGGGTAACTACCAAAGACTTCTAAAATGGAACCAACTGCCATTGTTCTTGATGCTTAGCATAAAGAATGGAGTAGGGAAAACAAGCCTGTGAGCTACAACTGAAAAAAAGCTGTGGCAAGCCTGATTTAAACCAATTGGTTAGCAACTGAGCTATAAAATCTGATCTATTTTACTATAACATGTCTATCATGTTAACAAATCTGACCAAATACATCTCTGAGGTGGTTAGGTTTGGATAAATACAGTAAGAATATAATGGACAGTGTGAAATTTTACCCACAACTTAAATCACTGTGTAAATATATGTGTTGTGGTAAACACACAGAAGGTCCATAACAGCGATGCAGCAAGAAACTCAGAAAAGGGTATAATTATTATTGCCAATCCCAAAGTCAAAATTGATGCTGTCCTTAGCCAAAGTAACAGGTGGGTCCCGGAAGAGGGGAGGGGAAGGGAAGCTTGCTTTGAAGCCTCTTAAATAAGATGTGATGGAGTTTTATGGTCCAGTTTCCAACCTCCTGGTTCAATTCGAGCCGACTACCGCCTTTTTGCCAGTTGTGGCTCACTGGCTTGTTTTCCCTACTCCATTGCTTATGCAGAGCATCATGCACAACGGCAGTAGGTTCCTTTTTTAGAGTCTTTCGTATGACCCGACCTGGAAGGCGAACCCGGGCCTACAGCATGAGAGGTTGATGCTCTTACCATTAAACCAAACACTCGGTCTTGAGGCCCCTTAAAGGTGCAATCTGAAGAAACATTGCTGCAAAGATGTCCCCTTCTTAAATGAGAAACCAAAATACAGACAAATTTTTATTTTTATGGAAATAGGGGGTGATTTTACTTAAATTCTTCTGAGAAGAGGGGGAACAAATACATACCCCCTCCCTTACTGACAGAAAACCCTGCAGGGAATATGAATTTACTATCCCTCCTGGCATAGATTTTTCACAAACTAAAGTCAAATGTTGTCGTAGAATGGTGCTATTTTGATGATACAGTATTCAAAGAGCATGTAATATAATCCCAAATGGGCACTATGTGAAAGGACAGAACCAAGTAAGAATCAGGTAGAACATAACGGTAGCTTGATGATATACAGGGGCAGCGCCAGGGTATCTTGATAGGGAGGGCAAAGCACGGTTGGCATGCTCCTTTTCTTCTTTTTCCCTCATTTTCTGTCTCTTGTCACATTTCCATGTGGATACAGGGGACGGTCTCCCCCTGCTTCCCCCTCCTCCTTGCTGATAATATACTGTGATATTCTACTGATAACCTCTTGCAGTACAAAGACTTACAGCTTGTAGCTGCCTCCGAAGTCTATTGCGATCTTCATCAATAGTTCTCAGCTGAATCTGGTCAAGTGAATCAGGGATTTTCTAAAATAAACAGGAAGAAAGCAATTCACTTTTGTTGGCAACAGTTCATGGTTTCATGTAATATTTATGCATAATGTAAATTTTGTTTTGAACTTCTCTGGTATAAAACTGCACCAATGTCACTTCTTTTCTCTCAAGTTTGCACTATAAATCACAACTTTGGGAAATAATGCCTGTTACAAATAACCATAAATAATGAATGATAGCGACAGAATGAAATCCTTGAAAAATTTTGATATGATGACACATATGAAAAAAAATTTGAATTTGCAATCACGCAGCATTTTGGCTAGGAAGGCAGTGCCTCAATTATATACATGCCATGGCAGGCCTCGATTTTCAGAAAAAGTTTTGGTTGTCCTTTGGACATCCATTTCACTAATTTTAGTTGTCCACAAGAAAATTTGGTTTTCAGAAACATTTTTTTTTACAATTACAAAACAGTAAAGTGTGTGTTCATGTATTATTGGTGTTGAAGAATAAAGATATGTGATGTATGAGAGACAGAAACACTTGAGTCTGAAATATGGTATTATAGAAAAAGTTAAAAGAGTTGATTAGTCAGCAGTTTAACTTCTTCACTCTGAGAGAAAAATGGTTTACCCATCAGACAACCAACCTTTAATTTTTGGTTGTACCCATTGAATTTTAGTTGTTCCAGACAATTGGACAACCATGAAAATTGAGCCCTGCATGGAATACTGCTCTTTAATGGTGCAATGTCTTGAATATATGATCTTACACATGGGGCTCTAGTACCAAACATGAAAATAGATGATGAAGTCTTACCTCCAGTTCATATTTGCTACTGTCAAAAGAATCATCTTGGAAGTAATATTCTTCTATGCTAGCAATCACCTAAAAACAAGAAAACAAATGAAGTAAATATATCATGTAGATCAGCACTGGGGGAGTGGTCTCACATTTTGAGAGTGAAACTAATCCCCCTCCCCTCTACACTATTTGGTTAGTTAGTCAGTTAGTTAGATGGAGTTTTGCGGCCCAGTTTCCAACCTATTGGTTCAAGTTGAGCCAGCCACGGCCCTTTTTCCAGTTGTGACTCACTGGCTTGTTTTCCCTACTCCATTGCTTATGAAGAGAATCACACACAACGGCAGTACGTTCCATTTTTAGAATCTTTGGTATGAGTAAAACTGGGAACAGAACCAGTGCCTTATGCCTGAGAGGTGGATTCTCTACCGCTGGATCAAACAAGCGGTCCTCTACACTATTTGAAGTCGGGGAATTCCATTCAAAGGGCAGCATCACAATAATTACAACATGTAAAATCAATCTCTTCTAAAAAGCCCTACAGACAGGAAATTCCACAACACGATTCTGAAGGTTGTAAAATCGTTAAGAAAATGAGGACATTACTTAACAACAAGGACATGGTATAATGTCAATTGTAAGAGAATTGTATTAGAATTGTATTAGAATTTGGAAATTTTGCAGTCAATGTTAGGGTAATAAGTTGCATAATATTATGCAAGTTCTTTTGTAGTAGTAGTGGATGAGAGTGGTTCTTGGTGTAAATGATAGTCTTAAAACTGAGTCACACTGCCACAACTAACAAGGACTCCGGCATAGACAATTTGCATAAATTGTATACACTTCTTTGGAAGACTTGGCAATGTAACCGAGGCTTAAAATACACATCAGGTTAGGACTGACCATGTTCAATAGGGCTGACAGCTTACGATCTGACAGAATTTGAAAATATAGTGGTCAAGGAAGTGTTCCACCACCAATACCCCAGCCTATGCCACGGGCCATCACCTTTGTGTCATGCAAAGTTGTGGCTGTGCGAAACAGGCTTTGTTTTAGTTGTCATCTGGAGTGGATGCTGTGTCCCTTGCGTATGTTACTGTTAGCTGTTTGAAATACACGTCATCTTGAGCAAGTAATTTGAATTGAGGTATGCTTTTCTATGATATCTAGTCTTCAAATCTAATCTCCAGCCGACTCCTACTCAACTACCTTAACGAACTCAACAGCCATGCTTATATTCAACCTGTTCTCTTGTGTTACATGAATCGTCAGCTCTACAAATGGATTCAATTTTAGCTAGTGTACACATTTAAAAGTGTCAATCATTGTTTACATTTGACCTTACCTCGGCTTCAGTAGTGGGGTCATTTGGGAACTCCCTCTCATCCTAAAACAAAAACAGTTTAAAACTTCATGAGTTTGTTATTGCATCATGATATCAACATTAAAGACATATTCCAGTGGCTTTTCAGATCGTTCTCGCAAGAAAGACAACAATATTCCATGCCATTTCCTTGAACCCCTGTTGCATCAATGTTTTCCTAACTCAAGGCATCCCACTTTAAAAGATTGATTATTTTTGTTAAAAAATACTTCCACTTTTCAACAAAGTCAGAGAGGGTTAGGAAATGTGGGAAGTATGTTTGATTATCTTTTCCTGTATGGATCTAGCATTACCATACACAATATGTAGGGTAGAGCTAACAATGAACTGCAGCTGCATCAAAATCACTAATAAATTTGAATGCAATGTCAAATGAATATGGCACAATGACAACACAAATTTTCAGTGATGCTCTCTCAGAGTATTGCAATTTTTTCATGAGATAGAGTCTCTAACTCATGAAAAAATTGCAATACTTTAAAATTAGTACCCTCCATACTTATATATCAAGATGCAGTTTTCACCTACAATTGTTAAAGAGAAAATTTTGCTACATATTTTGAAGAAAGTAAATTTTGTATCTGATAAATTCTTTTAACTGGTACTCCCTTTATCAGAAAAGGAAGATAGGTCAACAATGTTGACACCAAGCAGTGCCCCAGCCCCTTTTCTAATTATGGGGCACTCTGCTGGTTTTCCTACCCCATTTCTTATCTGGAACATCACACACAATAGCAGTTTGCTCCATTTTTGAATCACACCCTGGATCTCTCAAGTGAGTTTTGAAAGGTCATCCACTAGACAAAACACCCAGTTATATACTTTCTATTAAGGGTTCCTTTCCTATCCAGAATGCATGCATATCATCCTTTGATATCAGAACCCTGTTCTGCTCTTGGCAAACAACAATTTTACAAAATTCTCTGGTTTTGAGAATTTCATGAAAATCATTTGCAAACACTAAGTTAAAAAGACAACAAAAGTTTCATTGAAAGTAAAATTTTTCCATACCTTAGTCTTTGCCACAACTTCAACAGGAGATGATGGAGGTGAAGGAATGGATGGCGAATCAGACACAGGACTGAGGTCTTCTTTGGCACCACTGGCCTGAATTCGACCAAGGACAAAAAAATGAGTTTTTAAGCAAAAGCATTACGGGAAAAGACATAGTCATTTTCCTAGTACTATGTTTACTTTGAGTGCACAACACTCATATTTATGCAACTCAATGGGCATCCAGCCTGCTGAATGAATGATTTTGCAAAATCTGCTGTACTGTTTGTTATGCTAGGATTAGGGTTTCAACATTGCCTTTCATGATTATTTTCTGGGAAGCAATCCTCTTACTGCTACTGAAAATTATCAACTCCTAGGAGTTCGATTTAGCAGCAATTTTTCTTTCAGCAATCATATTGACCATATTTGTAAATCTGCCTCTAGACTGGTAGGATTTGTTTCTCATTGCACAAACAGGATGCCTCATGACTCTTTCTTACTTTTATATAAAACTCTTGTCTTACCTTTGCTACTGTATTGTGGTTCTATTTGGTATCCTCTTAATGTTTGTTATTTAGATCGTATTGAGTCTGTCCAAAGGAGGGCAACCAGAATTTTGTATCGAAGGAAATTTCCAAATGACTTGGTGTCTTACCAAAACAGACTAAAGTATTTTAATATTATCAGTATCAAGCACAACCTTGCTTTACAGAGGCTTGCTCTTGGGCATAAAGTTGTTCAGCTGATTTTAATGAGTTTATTAGACCTAGCATTCATGCACCTGGAAGGCTTCTTCGTTGGACTGCTAAGACTCAAGCTTTCTTTAATTCCCCTTATGGTCACTTTGCAAGACTCTGGAATGATCTTCCTTTGGAATTGCAGGAAATTCCATCTGCCAATAGCTTTCGTAAAAGACTGTCTGATCATTATATATCAACCTACTAGGTCTTCCTTAGCTAGGGTAAGGGGTGCACTTACTTCTCAGTGAGTGTTTCAGATCTCTGGTCTATACCCACTTACCTGGTACTTTCACTTTGTTTGTACCAAATATGTAATGTAATGTAAATTGTCCAAATTAATTGGGATAATAAATTTCTGAGAGTGTGTCTCAATTTTGGTGGAAACATGAGAAGTATTTCATCAAATCTATGGCATTACACTATATTTCTTAGCAGTTAGAAACTAGAGCAGCAACTGCTGCAGTGGTTAACCCTTTTAATGTTATGACCTATTTAATTTTCATTTTGAATGCAATCATGATCAGGGTACTACTGCCTTTACTTGGGGCAAGATATGGAATAAAATGCCCCACAACCATTGCAAACAGAGTATCATAGTGGGTGATGGAGTCAAGAGCCTCCTAAAGCATGAGCGCCTGCAGAGCCAGGCCCTACCCTACAGTATACAACACAAAGGAGATATATATGTATGTCTTTTGCAGGTAGTCTTTATATTACATGAGACAGGACTGACAGGTCATTACATGGGATTGGGATTTCCTGAGACAATAAAATAATGATGAGAACAAATACAGGTAAAGATTAAACTAGCACAAATGACATGCAGACCTAAATACCTGTAAAACAAGAGAACAAAAAAAAAAACAGCCAAAGTCATGATGTTTGCAAGTGGTGTTCTAACTAGAAAGCCAACAGGCTTAGTGATTCCTTGCCATATGATATATCATAGCAAACATGGAAACAAACAAGGACATGCATGAGATCCGATACAATTATCCTGGCTCATTGGGATATCATACTAGTAAGTTCAAAACTTTTTGACCTCATGTGACCCAAAATGACCTTTCGACTCCATTTAAAACAATAGTGATCACTTCACCAACATGTCCATCAACATGAGCAATTCAAAAGCTTAGTACAGTAAGAGAATGGAAGTACTGCCTCCATCGTATGAGATCCCTTATAGTTAACCCCCTAAAAATATTGTCTACAAGGTTTGACCTTTTGCCACCCCAAACCTTTGATTTCCACAAACAAGAGGAATTTTTCACACAGCTTCAATATGCCAGAAAACTATGTTTTGTCTCATTCCTTGATAAAGCTGTATTTTTAAACCATTTTAACCATAAGTTTGGATGATGGGGACAGCTCTCCATTCTGAAGTCTCTATGTTTCAATACCTCTATTTTTCGAAAAGTCCACATTGAGGTTAGTGTTAAAACAAGCCCTCATCCAAACACTCTCCTACATGCATTGGATCGAAGAGACATCTGAACAGAGATGTGTAACCTTGGCTATTAGTGGCAGCAATTTTTGCTTTATGGGGGAAATTGCCCCACCCATTGTCTATAGTATCCTTGCAAATTAACAAAAGCTGATATACCTATTGATCCATAATTTAACAAGACTTTTAAATTGCCTTTTGTCTACTTACGTATACTGTAGGTACAGCATAACATACAGTACAAGTTTTCCTTGTTTGATACACAGTATACAACATTATGCTTGCTCTATACCTGAACTACTTTTAAACAACAGCAGCAATGCAAAAAAATATCTTAATACTTTTGAAAAGTGTCATTAAGGGTTATCTTGAAGCAATGGTTCCATGCATTAAGCTTAATGATACACTTTTTTTTTTTTTTTGGGGGGGGGGGGGGTCGGGGGGGGAGTGACCTAGATAAAAATGAAATGTGAGACAAAACTTTCCACTCGGTGACGATATTTGACATAACTGTAATCCTTCATACAGGGGTTACTTTTTTGGTGTGGTTATCCAGATATTTGCAGAGATGAGGCAAGTAGTATGCTGATACATTTTATACTATCAAAAATTTAAAGCAAATTCTAAAATGAAACTAAGTGGTACATAATCACTGTAGAGCATATTGAAACTGTAAAGCAGAAACACCAATCTAGGTAGACACCAATATTTAAAGTTGTGTTCAAAAAAGATCCTAATACAAACACAATGTTTGTTTAATTCCACCAGCTTCTATGTAAGGACACTATTTCTGAAGGGTGTCTGAGCTACAGTATGTCTAAGATGACTTTCAGTTTAGAAACTTGATCAAGTGTACAGTACATGAACTTCTCCATCTCCACACAATGGCTAGGCAAATAACTTTTATTTGTGGTCAGATGAGACAAGATAATGTGGACAGTTATTTTATGCTTGATTTAGCAGAGGTGTGACTTTCATGGAGGTCTGACATTTTGACCACAAATAGGACTAAATGCCTGCAGGGAATGGTAGGAAATAGGAGTATACAAACAATGGGCTGTCATGGTTGTTATGTACTGAGATAAAAATAAGCTTTCTGTAGAGGGTTGATAAGATTCAATTAACACCACTTATAGTAAAAAGCTTAAGTCAATTGAGCTGTATGTTTGTATGAGGTAATCCTTCAGGACACTGTGGGGATAACTGGCAGTCATGAGTGAAAATTTATGCCAGATAACTGTGACCAAATGGCAAAGAATGGGTCAGTCACAATTTGATTCACTATATTAGGCAATGACAGTTCATGTGCGCTGAAGGGTATTTGATACCAAATGATCAGTATAAATAAGGTTCTTTTTTGTAAAACTAATTAACTGTGGTATATCTAATTAATCAATTCCCATTTCCAATTCATGCATGCTTGCATGCACATGTCCTCATGAGGTCAGTAGGCACAAGGTTTGCCAAATATTAGCAATTTTTGCCACTAAATTTAATGTTTTCTTCAGGTTTTCTTTAAGGTTATTGAAAAAGCAATGTTAGTATGTCATACAAGCGATTCTTGTGCATCACACAGAGTACTCTCTGCTCAAAGTTTACACTTGTGAAACATTTCTAATATTTTCAGACTATGTCCCCAAATGACCCTCATACAAACTGTTTAAACTCGCATGTTCCACACTCTGCTAAGAACTTTCATTTAACAGTGGAAAATTAGTTTCATGAAAATCAATTTACTTGTGGCTGCAAAATCAGCATACCCATGAGCACTGAAGCATGTATGTCAGCCTGATGAACACTGAGATTTTGCCTTTTAAGGTTTTTTACATTTTCCTCTGCACACTTGTTCATGTATTAATACTTGGAATTAAATGTATTTAAAAGGGTACAACTGCATGCCAGAATCAAAATACTGTACAGTAACTACCATGTGATGTGCCTTTTTGTGCACTTAAGGATCTTCTTCCTATGAGTTTGCTTCAGTACTTTACAAATACATTTTCAAAATTACCTCACTAAAGAATTTACATAATGAAGTTAATAAACAGTTCCAAAAAATTATATACCTATGCCTATTACATTACCCATGCCAAATTATTCTTACCCTTTCACCCTATTCACTCATGGATATTAACTTCAACAGTTACATGCTCTTTTCAGATGTAGTGTTGGCAAGGTTTAGATGTTTTGAACTCCGATGACCCCAAATGACCTTTGACATCCAATAAAAACAATAGGGGTCATCTACTGAATATGGGCAATCCACTTGGTGAGTATGAGATTCCTGGCAGTTACCTTTCTTGACATATGGTGTTCACAAGTTTTTTAGGTTTTCATCTCTGATGACCCCAAATGACCTTTGACCTCCACCAAAAACAATGGTGATCATCTACTTAATATAGGCAATCCACATGCTATGTATGAGATCCCTCAGGTTTACCCTTCTTGAAATACAGTGTTTACAAGGTTTTGACCTTTTTACCTCTGGTGACCCCAAATGACCTTTGACCTCCATCAAAAACAATAGGGACCATCTACTCAATATCAGCAATCCACATGGTAATCATGAGATCACTCACATTTTTCTTTCTGGAGATATCATGTTTACAAGCAATTTCCAAGGTATTTACATTTTGACCTATGGTGACCCCAATTGACCTTTGACCTCTACCAAAAAGAATAGGGACCATCTACTCAATGTGGGCAATCTACGTGCCAAGTATGAGATCCCTGGGGGTTACCCTTCTTGAGATATCATGTTTACAAGCAGGCGTCACACACACACATACACACACACACACACATACATGTTTTGACCATCAATTGGGGACACATTTTTTTAACCATGAAAACGTGGATATCCCCACTTTGGGTGTATCCACACTTGACTAGGGGAAAAAACGCTCATGTCCCTGATTTACTGGTACTACACAGATACACATACACCCATGCACCGGCCCACGGTTTTTCACCCAATGTTAGGTCCATCACATTGAAATTGGGGAAAACTCCAAAATGCTTCAAACTTGCTGTGATACATCCTTGAAATGTGAGCAATTCAATTTCATGGCTAATTTTGCATTTGGCAGGTGGGGATATCCCCACTTGCAGGTGTATCCACACTTGCCCGGAGAAAAAAAGGCTCATGTCCCCGTTTTACACCAAAACATACGCGCACACACACACACACACAACATCACCATCGCATCGATTCCTTGCCTGCCTTTGGCAAGGAATCAAAAATGAAGGACTTGGTGCAGACCTTAAAAGCCCAATTACCTTACCCCAAACTGTACCAATTCTCCTAACCTTCTTTCTTCAGCTCCTCCCAAAATTGTCCAAAATTCATACTCATCCAAACACAATCTCAGTTTATTGCTTCAACTTGAGTATAGAAAAGCTCAATGTTTACAATCGAAGCACTCTCAGAACAGTTCATGCTATGTAATAACAGCTTTGGTACTTTGCATTGTTTGAATTAGTGGTCAATCAATGCGCTGAGCCAATTGAGAATTTCTGTCAACCCCTACAAGAATTCTAGTTTGGGAATAAAGTACTGGCTCTTTAATGCCTCCCTCTCTGATGAAGTCTATAATTGTTTGTGATCAGTAACAAACTAAGAATGTGTCCATTTTCATCCAGATTTAATTACTATCACACTTTGGCCAATAAGCCTATGCTGATGGCCTAATGACTTGTATGTGTGGCCTACAGTAGCACTGATAAACAATCATGCTGGAGTTCACTACAGTACAAAGCCAGTCAAGTTTCTTTTTTCAATGAAAGCAGTCAGATTTGGTGAGTCCTAAACTTGTGCAAATCTCCAACATGTTCGAATTACTACAAGACTCAAGGAAAATACAAACAATACTAGCACAGGTACCTTCCTTTAATCCATTCACTGGTACAATATGGTTATTGATTATCAACACACCTTCAACAATACAAACAACTAACATGGTCTGTTATTTACATCTTTGCAGTACAATGTCAGTGAATCTCTTAAATACCTCCTATTCAAACCATTCAGTTACTATGGGTCCCAGAGGAGGTGATGCTTTCTTTTTTGTGTACCTTCTTTCTTTGAAATTTCTACAGAAAAGCATTGTGTATCTGATTGCAGTTACTACTGCCAACTCCAAAACTCCTCTAGAGGATTTTGCTTGTAAACTGCACTTAGATCAGATGTACAAATAACCAGCCGTATGTATCTTAAAACGGTGTAATTCTTACAATTACTTATGAATACATACTTAGCCACTGTAGCACAAATTTTACAACAGACAATTTTTGCTGAATGTGTAGATGAGAACAGGGAACAACTGGGTGGATATTAGCCTAAGAGCAGAATCAGTCAACTCCCCCCAATATGTTTTACATGCAGTACTGTGCTATATACCTGCACTTGTACTGCCAGTGAATGGTGTAGCATTAATCACTACGTACATGTACCGTATATACATACGCACAATTGCCTACGAATTGCTACTGACTTTATAACATGTAAACTATTTATACCTGTTCGTGCATTGCCAATGTATGGTGTCCCTATATGCATCAGTCTAGTCCTCGGTAAAGGACCATGTGTGGACCGTCATGTAATTGTTTCCTATACATAGTCATTACTCCTGTATTTCGCAGTTGCCGTTCTTCGACCATTATAGTGCCCAGCAAAATTGATTTTTATCTTATAGCAAAGGCAGGGCCTTAAATGTTAATCCTAAATTACCTTTTCTACATCATGTTAAACCGTTGCAATAATTTTGATGGCTTGAAACCTCTAAGAATAAAAATCATTAACTTTTCAACTTCCAAAAATTTACTTTAGCTTATATTGAAAGATTTGTTACATTAGAACACTTTTATGCATATTATGGTGACATCACTAAGAACATTCAATTCAAGTCAATTCATTTCTCATATGTACATTTCATGATATACCCATTAGACTTTTGCTGTTAGCGTAAGACTCTGTTGTTAGTATACTGTGCAAGTTGTCCACACTGATGCAATGGTTACACTCATTAGCATAATGTTGTTAACAAAGTTCCAAAGTCACCTAGTAAAATAAGTAAATTCTACCACATGAAAAAGTTGGTGATTTCATTCCAAAGTTTTGACCCTTTCCAGAAGATTTCAGTGATCAAAAAGTTTATGGTTGCTCCTGGAAAACTTGTCTTGTAAAAGAATAGTGGTGACATTAAGTGAGCATTTTATGTCCTGTTAGAAGAAAGTTAATTTCAACAGTTAAAGCAACCACTGTTCATCCTGCTTGTTAAAACAGTTGAAGTAAGAACTGTGTAGTGTGAATAGTGAGTATCGCGAACGACCACAGTCCTTTACTGAGGACGAGCTTCAGTAACATATACTGTACTGTAGGGCCTAGGTATGTAAACACAGCTGCGGATATGCACTGTACATGCACAGAACAGAAAATCCCAGCATATGATCACAAAACCTCCGTGCACCTTTGATGTAAGCTTTACACTGAATTAACCTGGGGCGTAGGTCCACAGGTTGTGCTAGCATTATAAAGTATAAATAGTATATAAGCCTATATAAAAAAAGCAAGGTAGGACACAGTCCCGAATTGCCTGTATGAATCCAATATGCCCATTGGATAGTCATTATTGAGTGCAGAAATATCCAATGGGAGAACTGGATTCATTCATGGAAATTCCCACTACATAATATGATGTCATGAATCTGAGACCTACTGCTGTTGTGCATGATGCTCTGCATAAACAATGGAGTAGGAAAAACAAGCCAGTGAGCCACAACTGGAAAAAAGGCTGTGGCCGGCTCGACTTGCACCAATAGGTTGGAAACTGGGCAGCAAAACTCCATCTACGTCCTCAAGGCCTTCATCGAGTACTTTGTTATTTTATGTATGTATGGCCTTTGAAATTCATATGAACTGTCAGAAACAAACTTTTTAGGTGACTTTTTTCCTTCTTTTATTTGTTTTGCAATGGAGTAGGAAAAAACAAGCTAGTGATCCACAACTGGAAAGAAGGCTGTTGCCGGCTTGACTTGCACCAATAGGTTGGAAACTCAGACTAAAAAATCCATCTAGAACTAACTGAGACAAGTGATCTAGATTACCATTAACATCAACACGGATGAGAAGATTTTTTGCATTTGATGTCAGGTTTTTTTTTGTTTTGAATAGCAACATTTTATTTTGTTCATCAGAGAAGATTATGAGAACCTTCTGAAGATCTTTGAAGAGGTTATAGTATAAGGTAAGAAATTAGGAATAATTTTGTTCTAAGCCCTATGGCAATATTCAGTAATGTGTCCTACCTTGTCTTTTTTATATACTGGGCTAATCACGAGCTGATCACTTTACATACTTTGTAACCATATAAATATGGAAACATAGATTTTTAAAAATCAACGAAACTTGACAGTAAAATTTTGTAACATGTCTTCTTATATAATACTTGCTATATTTTGGTGTTGTTCAAACTGAATAATCTGTAGAAAATGAATCTTTAAATGTAGGGGGCAGTACAAGTAGCAGTGCTTATGAAGTAATCTTGAGTCAATCACTTCATAAAGCAAACAATTGAAATCCCATTAATTACCACATTTAGGGGCTTAAGGCGACTTTTTCTAATAATGGCACAGAATAATTTCTTTTCTTAATAAGTTCTTATTAAGAACTTCATAAAGACATTCCAATCATTGTTTTTAGTAGTTTTTACATATTTCTGGTTCAAAATTGTAATTTTTGCAAAAACTTGAAAACCTGGCCATGACTAATTTAACATTTCTGCTTTAAACATCAAAAATATTACAAAATAATTGGTTTTGTTGTTGTTTGAAGAAAATCCATTGCAGGTTATGTGCATTAAAAAAAATGTAAGTTTGGCACCCCGCCCGCTTCCTTTTTGAGAACCGTGTGGAATTATTTTTACCTATGCAAAAATGTCGAAAAAAGAAAATAACAAAATATTTTTTCGAAAGTATTTACTTGCGAAGTAGTCATTCATGCAGTAAGGGCTTTCCAATCACATCTTTCAATGTATGTGTCAAGTAGTTAGCAGACAATGTGCTAGCTCCCTACACTGCTGCTGCTAGCTCTCCGTGTAACTTCCCTAAGTACTGTGGGGCACGATAATCTACATCAACATAGTTTCGCAGGCAAGTTGTTTCATGTTCTCATGACAGTCTCATCTAACAAACAGATCGATTGTATGTGAAAAGTGCAACTGTAACCACAGACTAGTGATTTATCTATGTAGCTGATGTGAATACGCACCGCACATTGTGGTATTGTGAATTTACTAGTTTATGTACAGGAGAGATACCAGTCCTCTCTGTGGGCAAACTGGCAATCTTAAGCAGTCGCTGAACGCACGGGCATGCCATGCAAATTGCATCGAAGGCTAAATTTTGAGATATTCCTGTTCATTATGGTGTTCATGTGCACCAGCATAAGGTTCCGGTCAGTGAATAAGCTGTTGAAACCCTGGTATGCATGAAGTGTCCACAGGACCACAATTTGACAGGTACTACGTTTTTAATGACTTCGCAAGTGGAAATGTTGATCAGTTTTATGTGTCTACAAGTAACATTTACACATATCCTTTAACAAGACTGTGGGAAATCTGTTGTAGCCATCTTGGAAAAATAGAAAATAAAAAAAAAAGGCCCTCATCATCCTCCTTTCAAAAAAAGCTGACGTGAAACATATTTTTTTTTACTTGGCTTTATCCTAACATTGCAATCACACATCACACTTATATGCTGCATTGGCGTTTAGAGGGCAGTGATCATCTCATGATAACTCATGCCTACCATATAGACCCATATACTAAGTTAGTCTATAGTTAGACTTGCCCCAAGCCTCTCAAATTTTCCTTCCATCCACCTTTCATTTTATTCTGTTCCCTATTCTTCACAGTGATACCATCCCATTGTGCTGCTATGCAACCATTCAAATTAATTCTCACTGCCCATTGATGCAGCTTCTATGAGCTAATGCTTTCAACACTTGTTTACAATGGTTCATACAGACTGTACAATGCTCACACACGAGCCTGCTGAGCAGCCAATTCAAACTTGTGGCTTGCCATGAGAGACTTGTATCTTTTGCAACTGTTTAAGTCATCATTTTTAATTTCTATATTGTTTTATTCATCCCAGAATTCAGATGAATATTTTTCAAGACAGTTTAATGTATCATCCAATTGGCTTCGGCATTGTGCAATTTTTGCTGGATATTAAGATCAATCATCATCATGTGATGAACGTTGCATCGCTCTGTCTGTTTACAAATAGAAAGCTTCTCAATGGCTAAAGAGATTGTGATTTAAAAACGGACCCCCCAAAAGGCCACGTCACCAGTTGCAGAAGCTACAAGTCTCTTGAGCAAGCCAGATCTCCACTTGTTGATATATGAACAGCGTAAAAACTGGAATCTGCCACACACAATCGTTACAATGATTCACTGTAGAAACATTTGAAGCGGTAAGTGCAAGAACTTGTTTGCATGCATTACCGCTTGAGACATGTTGGTCGATATGAGTTGGTTAGCAACGCATGTAGGCCCTACTGGCGTTACACTGAGACGAAGGGGAATGAGGAGAGTGTGAGAAGTTGGTTTGTCTGCAGAGATGCTTTGGGAGGGGTCAAAGGGGTGACACCAAGAGAAGGAATATTGACAGAGGAGAATCCTAACAGCTGAGGGGGAACATTTCAAGAGACTTGGGGGCAAGTCTAGCCTATAGCCTGCTGTATAACGACAAGCTAGGACAACCTGTGCATGGCCATACTGGAAAGTACTGTAGGGCCTTTGACAGAAAGATTTTTGGCGTACGGAAATGTACGCCAACAAAATTGGCATACGGCGTACCCGGCTGCTAGAGGGAAAATTACAACAGTTGGCATACAATTGCAGCAATTGGTGTGGCGTATAGTATACTTCCAAACACCTCGACCTTGCCGTGATTCATTGGCGTATGGCAAATGTTCTTTCCTGTGTGGGGGCATGGTCCTAACTTTATGCTTTACAAGTGTAACATGGGTGTAACAGAAATGTGGGTGATGTATGGATGAACAAAGACTAAGTAAAAATACCAACTCCAGAACTTTACTGTATTGGGACCAAAACGAAACTCTCCTTAACTTAAAGGGATTAAGAGTTGCACCAGACCCCGGAGTGTGTACATGTTCTCCTTTGCTCTCCATTATTTCTTAGTTTCCAGAACTCTGTCCCTACAATTGGCGTAGTCGGCAGGATATTGCTTTGTGAAGTCCATTGCCACCATATTTTGTTACAGTGAGTTTAATTTGTATCTGATATTGTACATTGTCAGAGTTTTGACCGTTGATTTTTTCAACCATTCCAAGAGGGTTGTTTCTTGTTTACTCAGCAACATACCAGGAAGAGAAAGGTAGTGTACCAGAACAGTATCCACATTTGAAGTACTTAAAAGCAGATTATATTAAGGAACTATGTGAGAAGAGTGGTTTGGACTTGTCAATTTTGAAAAGCAAGGAAGGCAGAATTAAAGCTTTGCAGACTGTTCCAGATTTGCAAGACATCACTGTTAAAGCCCACACAGTACAGTCAATCTATAGGTTGAAGGGGTTCCATGCCCTTGGAGCAGCTAATGATATTGAGTGCTACCTTTCTACATTTGAAAGACTCTGTACAGGCCAAGATATTCCTAGAACAAGATGGCCTCTTTTGTTAGAATCCTCATTAACAGGCAAAGCGCAAAGGGCATTCCACGTCCTCACCGCAGACCAGAAAAAAGATTACACCATCATCAAGGAGTTTGTCTTAGCTGCCTATCGACAGGTAAACTTTCTTCAGAAACATTTCCACAATTTGGTAATCGACTTAACCTGTATTTGAGACGTTGGGTGTGTCCTACAGATCAGTTATTATCAATGCCAGAATTTGTAGCTGTTATGGATAAATTGGTTGTAGACCAATTGATTGATTCACTGCGAGATGAGTCCTTGTGTGTAAAATTGCTGGAACGAAAGTGGTCAGATCTTGGAGATCTTACTGACTTTGCAGATAACATTATGGTAGTGAGGGCATCATGTAGGGGCAGACAGCAAAGGGAGGATCGATCTGTTCTTTCAGGAACCTCCACATCAAATACTCTCCTGCAAGAAGCTTCGCATCAACCCTATGAGCAGCCCTCTTAGTATGTTTTGCCTGCATCACGTCAGATTGGTGTGTCCCAAGAACGTAGACCGTCCAACTCCAATGTTCGATGTTATGTGTGCAATGGATATGGGCACTTGAGCTACTCATGTCCAAACTCTCTGAATCAGAGCGTAAATCTTATCAGGTTGTCAAGTGAAACTCGGCATGAAGAACTTTGTCCAGTGGAAAATGCAATGTATGACAAGTCTACAACAGAATTATGTAAATTGGATGGTGCTTATTTTGAGGCAACTCTGAAAGTGGAGAACATTTTTGCCTGTGCTGACACTGGAGCAGCAAAGTCTCTTGTGCACCCTTTAGTAGTGATCCTTGTGAGATAATTTCTTGAACAGTATGCCTTTGGCCGTAACTGGTAAGGTATTCTCTACAACGTCAACTGCAGGTGAAACTGAGCAGTTAGAGCTTTTTGTAGCTGAAATACCATGTCAAGTTCTTTTGGGGAGGGATCTTCTCAAGGTTTTTGGCCTAGTTTTTGATATGGTTGGGAACTCCTATTGGTCAGAGAAGTGGAACGTTTTGGTGGTGGCATGGTAAAGGGATTAAGAGTTGAACCAGACCCCGGAGTGTGTACATGTTCTCCTTTGCTCTCCATTATTTCTTACTGTAGTTTTCAGAACTCAGTCCCTACAAACTCATAGAAAACTTATCACAACAAAATTGTCATTATGTAACTTAAAATTATATGCAAATGAATTGACAACTTAATCTATATCACATTGAAATGATAACTTGAGGGCAACTCAGACAATGATGTAAACACTGAAATGAACATTTCAAATTCCATTTAGGCCTAGGCCTAGGCTATCCCTCTTACACAAACTACATGTAGGCACTAGGCTAACATTAGGCCCGATGCATCTTGCTCTGGGACAAGCTTCAGATTAAGAAAACATGCCAGTGAGCCATAACTGGATAAATAGTTTATGACTATCTCAATTTGAACCAATTGGTTGGACACTGGTCCACAGAATTCCACCTGACTAATCCGTAACCAATAGTAATACTACAGTATGGGTGCAGATGGATCTGTGGTTTTAGTGTACTGCCTTGCCTGCTGAAGGTCCCCAGAACAAATCCCGATGGAACCACTTGGAAATTTTCCGGGGTCTAAAAATTAGCTTGTTGGTGGGGTATAAAAAATTGGTGAATAACAAAAATGGGTATTTGGTTGTACGATTCAGGAAGTTGTCCGACTCAGGAAGTTGTCCGCTTGCTCAGTTCAGCATACCTCCCATGTGGCCCCCATTTTGCGGGTTGGACCCACATTTGAACACCCAAACCCGCTGACCTGCCCAGTCCTATGAAATATCTCTGAAGTATTCTTTGTTAGGGAACCATGCAAATAAAGCTTTAATAGCTTACCTATAACTACAAATTCAGTAAACTGTATCTCACAGCACATTCAACTGCTCATGCTACTATACAAGGCTTTGGCCTAGGTACGTACAGACCTGTACTGTTTGCTGTCCCAACATCGGAAGGTTAGCCATATTGGCTAACCTTCTTAGCAGGTATGGAATACATTCCTGTCACTGTGTAAATAGAGAAATAACGTCGTGCAACGCTGCCTTCAGTGGCAAAAATGAATGCGCACTTTGCGGGTTAGAGGCGGGGATTGTCCCAGCTAGAGTTTCCCATCAAACAAACGTAGGCCCAACTGGACTGTCTTGACAGTGCTTGAAGTTCTTAGCTGTGATTTTCATGCCTAAAATGCGACTCGTACGATATGTACGAAAATATATATTGCAAATCACTTGCAGCATTGTGAGACCATGACATATTGAGTTGACATTTGCAAACTGTAGGCTGGTATCATGAACCAACAAAATTTACGGCAATGATAACGATTGAATATTGTAATAGGCCTAGGCCTAATAACATTGAAATTGTAACTTTTTTGGGGGTAACCTAGCGAAATTGTGTTGACTGATTTGACAAAAAAGTGCCACCATTTTTCATGTAGGCACTTCTAAAATTCAAAAAATTTTGAAAAGGGGAGGAGGACACCCCCTGCCCGGCGATCCACCAACAGACATATCAATTGGACCCGCATCTAGCCTCTCAGAACTTGGGAGCTATGGTTCAGCTGTTGAGCAGTGGTGCAGAGCAAGTATAACCTCCACCCCCTCTAGCCTATGGGAAAGTGGCTAAAGACTGAGGACAGCCTACGCTCATGTCTGTCAGATGGGGACGTTAAATGGTGGTCCCAGGAGCAGGATTTGGGGTGATTAGGCCTAGTACACCCCTGCCTTGTTACCTCTGAGCACTAGTCGAAAAGAGAAGGCAGGTGTTCATAAACGCTCACTCTGGCATAGGATCTTAAATGAGCCAAATGATTAGGGCCTTGACTTAAGGGCATCTTATGGGGCCTTGGCCCTCCTTTGCCCTTCAACCTGTTATGTTATGTATGATGTACGACACTGTAGCTAACTGCAGACAGGGTTACTGTTAGTGTTGTGACTATTACTGTATTAGGCCTAGGCCTTACTACTAATTGTTAGTGTCCGTAACATATTATACCGTAACTTAGGCTCCTGGGCTAGGCTAACTTGACTACAAGAATACTAGGTTATCAACCACGATTTATCTCCTCTCGGGAGGAAACGAGCTTGTTGGAACGAACTAAAATATACCTGTCTTGTGATCATATCTTTGAACTTTTTCATTTTTAATATCCGGAAAAATTTGGATGGAATTCAGAACGTTACCGACCACTGTACATGTTTACCATCCTACTTCATCAGGGTTCCTTTTCCACATTAAAAATTTAATTTCCTGGAATAAAACTTTAACTCTCGGCCAAGTAGTTTTCAGGTCTTCTTTCTTACATAACACAGTCAAAATACGCTTGATCTCATCTGTCGGGTTAGAGGCCATTGTAAAAAGCTTGAAAATTCTTTTGCTTGACTTGACATTAGGAAGTTCAGTTTCTCTCATATGGGGTTGTTAATGAGCGGAATACCCTGCCTAGTGAGTGGGTTGATAACTCCACATCAGTGTGCACTCTAAACAGTGACAAGTTTTTCCATAACCATGGTAGAATCTACTCTTTCTGGGCTCGTTAGGTGTTGGTGGTTTGCTTTTTGTTTTCTGGGGGTTTCAAATAACAGGGCATCTTATATGGTCTATTTAGCCCTCCTTTGCCCTACATGTTATGTTAACGTATTTTTAAAGGGGCCAAATTTAAAGATTATGTGGCTTCCTTGAATTTAACTAAGGATCCGTAAATTTCTCAGTTCGTCTTCTTCCATTGAAAGTTGCTATTTTCTTGAAAACCATTTTCCTTTTCGGCCCACACATGGAACATTTCCTATAGCTAAAAGAATTTCTCTCAAAGTGGAAATAACTTCTTCCAAAACTTAAAACAAAATTCTCGAAGCAATTCTAATCTTAATCAGAATTGGGTGCTTGTAAAATTCAGGAATGAATCAATGAGAATCAAGGAATGTCTACATTAGCTCCCTGCTAAACGCAAAACTTAGAGCAACCTAGCTACCACAGACTAGTTCAAGTTCGATTTATTTTCACAAGCAGACAAGGCCAAAATAGATGGCGCTAGATTCTTTTAGTGGACAACTACCAGTAATCAAAGTGAGTAGGTAGGAATTCAAAAACAAAAGCGCGCCACCAATCTGTTCATAAAATGAAAAATTAAAATTCGTCAAAAGATTAGAGTCACGCTTTCATAGACGCTGGTCATCGAGAATCGTACCCCACTGAGTCAAGTGTCTGAGTAGCCCAATGCGCGCAGGCTATTTTTTTTTTTTCTCCATAGAAGGAATAACTTTATTAACAAAGCAAAAATACATAGAGAAGACAAAGAAGAAAAATAAATAAATAATTTACAATATTTACAAAAGATTAATTAAATCAGCACACAATATAAACAGAACAAGTTCATCTTACACAAAAAAAGTATTTTAACCTTCGACACTCTACTTTGACATCACTGAAAACAAAGACACTTTTCATAACCAACAGCATAGCACAGTAAAGTTAAATTGATGAGAGAAGCAAAACAAAAACAAATTAAGAAACAGAAGAGATAAACTTATAAATCTGTGAGCAATTATACGCCGCAAGTAACAGTCGTACCTACCGTCCTGACTGTAAACAGCTAATTCTTGTTTGAACCTTTTGGGTAATTTAATTTGAATGCCAGATTCCCATTATTTAAAGTTACAAAGGAATTCCCCACCAACCAGAGTTTCTGAAAACGTTCACTACTAAGCCTCTCCCTATCAACTTTAACACGATTTTCAATACTTTTAATAATTGAATTAATAATCAAATTAGATGGCTGTAAAATGGACTCAAAAATATGGGTGCATCTAGATTTCCAGATAAAATACTTAGCCACCACTACAATAAACCAGAGACGATCAAACACATTCTTAGTAATCTTACGACTATGAAATCCGAACAAGAAAAAGCTTGAATCCATCTTAAAATTCCTATTATTTACAAAAAGAAGCACATGATTTAGCCACAACAAGATTGTTTTCACTTTTGGGCAATCCCAAAAAATATGATCGACTGACTCAATGACTGTGCAGTTCTGCATTGGGCAAATTCCATCCCCCATTCCCCACTTATTTATCCTGGCACCAGTATAAAGAACACCATGCGCTAATCGCCACTGAAAGTCTTTCAATTTGTTATCTAAAATGGGAAGGAAAGCTAATTTCCAAATCCAAGCCCACGGATACGTTGGGTTCCGATTCACAGGCTATTTAGTTCGCTTCTGCTCACATCTGAAAGGACGCCCCCTGTAAATAGATGAACGAGCCTTGTCGTCATCGTGAACGACTCTAATCTTTAGCAATCCACCTAGGGAGGGAGGAATGACACGGATCCTAAGCCATAATGTGTCAAACCTATGCGCAGCGGTCGAGTGATGACGTACGCCCCTATAGATCACTGTCACATTAAAAAAGTCGCATTGCTTATATATTAGGGAATACAGCGTGAAAGTAAGGGTACTATTAACATCATCAGTTAAGAATTTCTAGCGATGAAAAAAGGAAGGTGCTTCAAAATACCGTCCTTGATTGTGAATCAAAATTTCTAACCTCTTCTTGGTACCTTTCCTTGCAAAATGAAACAAGTATCATGGTCTTTAATACAATTTCGTACATTTTCAGCTGTTAATTTTGTTCCTGGAAGTGCAAAATAGAAACGTCATTACTTCTTGATTACGTTCCAGCCAATCAGCCTTGATCTATTGGCTTATTTGTTTAGTTTTTGGTTCACCATTGTTCAAAAACGTCTTCACTACATAAGAAATCACCCAGTTGTGTCTAGTTCTTATAATTGAACAGTTTGGTGTATACTTCAACATTGTGAACCAGCCCTAAACTGAAGTGAATGGACAACAAGTAATCCTATTCACTCCAGGTAATTCAGTCTACTTATCTCCCTTCACTTGCCTATTCATCACCTCAGTTTGAGGTAGCCTTTCAAGAAATACCTCCTCAGCTTTTCCATGGAGCTTGCTAGAAGCATGAAATACACTGCTAAAGCGTTCATGGCTGTCAAATACAATTTTACCAAGCAAGTCCACAACTCAGAGTTAGAGACTGGGGAAGTAGGCTAACTGAATGGTTGCTTCACGCCTTTTGTGACGGACAAGCAGTCATGTAGTATTATCTGTGCTTGTAAAACTATCATCAGCTAAATACACACCGGGACCGGGGCTTTATGTCACACTGTTCAAGTCTAAAGACTAACTTTTGCAGTCCACAATCCAAACCCGTCTATGTTTGGTGTGATCTTTAATTCCCCACCCTCCATAACAACCTTGGTTACGCGCCTCGACCCCCCCCCCCCCCCAAAAAAAAAAATCTAAGCATTACACTACTCTGCTATAAGCTTGTTATTTCAACCACAATCAACTTCAAGGCGTGAACAAAGTTGTTTCGTATACATATATCGCACGTACACTGGCAGAGTTCCATTTTGTATAAGCCGCAAGCTTCTTTAGTCTCGGATGCTAAGTAAACCATTTTCTCTTTCATCAGTTTCTATGACGGAAGAGAGGAAGAACGAAACCTTTACAAAGTCATCATTAAAAAAGAAACCAACACTTGACTGCACACGAAAGATAATCCCTATTGAACCCTTTGGTATTAAGGTAGTGTGGTCGGTCCACGTACTACCTGTAGTAGCCTTTGTTCTGGAAACGACCTGGAAGCGTTCCTCTCGACTCTGTATATTTTTGTGCTGTCAATAGGCTAAGCCGAGACGCCTTTTCTGAAGTAATGTCTCTTAATAAACGTAGTTTCTTGAGTAAGCCAAACTCCCTCAGGCAGAAATGTAACTCGGGTGTCGGTGAGGTGCAACAAAAAGGTAAATGTACCGAAGGCATATGTAGTCAATGTACCGACACTTGTCAAATTCCAAGACCCCAACCCCTCCATCCACCCAACAGGGCCAGTAGTCGGGAATTCCGATAGGGGATCGGCACTGTAAAAATTGTTATTTTTTGGCGGCCAGTCTTTCAGTAGGTACCATGTGGTAACTAGGTGGCGGAAACCACATCCTCAAACTTACTACTGATAGACTAGCGATACTGCTTTTTCCGCTATGCAAGCACTTGCAGATGGGTGGGTAAGTTCTTCTATCATCAATGGAGCACCAGGGGACATGGGGCAATTTGCCCAATCAGTACTCAGTTTTACCCCATACCCCTTCTTATTGTGAAACAAAACAATTTTCTAACGATTTGGGGTCTCAGGACTCGCCTTATGGCCTTTGTGGGACCAGGGTAACGGTCCGGTTAGTTACCAAATGAATCTCAAACCATAAAAATTGGTGAAGATTTGGTGAAGTTATACACGAAAATGAAATAAAAAATTCGGAAATAGAATGAAATACTCCCAAAACAATTTGTCATATTATTGATAATTGGGACAAAAAACACCAAAAAGGTACTTAATGTTCCAAAGTTGAAGGGAAAACGTGTGAATAATTTCAAACGATCATTATTTCTTGATATTTTTAACAGCAAAGTATATCCCTAGTTATTGTTTGGGCAGTGAACACCTGATAGAAATATCAAGGTCACATTGTTTGCTGTTTTCTTTCGTTAAAAAATCGGCCAAGTCATGACGCACAGTTTCAAGGGGAAGAGTTTTCTAATGAATTGTAGTCTATATGCCTGTAAAGTCTATGATGCATAGAACTTACATGCGAAGTAGGTGCGTGGTGACAGGGGTCGCTAGGGGCTTTGGAAGAATAATTTTTTTACGTTTTCAAGGGATTTCCGAATCTGTCAACTATTCTTTTTAAAATGAGATCACGCTTAGTGCACAAAACGTTGTACTCGCAGAAAATCAATCAAAGTTACATTTTTTTTGTTATTTTACTTTGCAAAATTGGAAATGCTTCCAAGTTTGAATATGTTTCCTTTTTTAAGTTTAAAAGAAGCGAAAGAAAACGTTATTAATGTATTGACCCACAACGTACTGGACAGGTTGACATGTAGTTCGTGATACAAAAGTAATTACTAAAGAATTTTCGGTATTTTCCCTTCTAAGAGTACAGAAGTTGCGTGATTCAATGTGCTTCTCCGCTCAGTGGACGTATATTCCTGCACCTTACGCTACTTGGGTGCACTCCTCATAAACGCTACATGGCCAACACCTGCTACGGAGACCTCTCTGTGGCCGCAACCAACCGACCGGTGGCGTAGCCGGGGGGGGGGGGGCTAACCCCATGACCCAACCTTGCAATGCAAAAAAAAAAAAAACAACAACAACAACAACAACAACACCTAAAATAGCGGCCCTTTCTCTCTTTCCTTAGACTTTTCCCTCATGTCGTCCCCCCAACCCCACACATGGGGTTCCCCCATGACACCAACCTACTTCCCCATGACACAATCCTGGCTACGCGCCTGCAACTGACCAACTCCCTGCTCATATCCTAAGGCGATCTGTACTGCTTTTAGCGACTTCGGTTTCCTGGGATGCCCGTACAACTTGTATTATAGCTGCACTCGTATTTAGCAGTTCGGAAGATGACCGCTTCCGAGGGAAATCATTTTTCACCATCCGAGGGAATATTTTGCCATGGGTGGCGCCATTTTCAAATATCTCCCATGATGCGTTGCGATCATACCGCTCAAATAAATTCAACGCAGATGAACGTTGAAAACAATTAACCTTGCAACTTTTTTCGATTTTGGAAAGAGAAATTCGCGCATACTAGTTAAAATCTTTGCTAATAGGGAATAAAAAAGCAAATTTGCCATTTTGGTTGTTCAAGGAGCCGATTTTGAGATATCGAACAATTTTGCTACGTTCTTTTTCCTAAGCTTAAAGGCCAGTTCTCTCACCCCAAACAGTACCAATTCTCCTAACCTTCTTACAGTACCTAAGCCCATCCCACAATTGTCTGAAATTCATCCTCATCCAGACACAATCTCAGTTTATTGCTTCAGGGTGAATATAGAAAAAGTCAATTTAGATAATCAAAACACTCTCAGTACCGTTCATGCTGTGTAATATAAGTTTTGGCGCTCTGCATTGTCTGAATTAGCAGTCAGTCAAAGAGCTGAGCCAATTGAGAATTCCGATACCCGGGAACCAAAATTGTAGTTTGGGGTGAGAGGTTTGGCCCTTTAATTTATTGACTCGACACAGCCGCAAATGTTGTGCACTATTTTCCACTGAAAGAGGTGCAAGTGGATCGTACCAACACTTGCGTTTGTGAATACGTTTTTGAAGGTGCGTTATGGTTGCGCCCTTCGTGTCCTAATATCTCACATTTGAATAAATAGACATTTATTAAACAAATCGACGACTTTGAAAAGGTTGACAAGTAGTGCTCATGAATATTCATATTGTTGAGGAAACCTCATTTCCCCCGAAAGCGGTTATCTCCCGAACTGTTTAGCTAATATCTCGTTGACAGTAAGGATTGTGGGTGGAGGGACGATTTCGTTGATTTCGCGTTCGAGGACTGTGTTCGCGCGGAAGATGTCCATTTTGTCAGACCAGAAGAGCCATTTTTGGAAGCGATGTTAAAACATTACAGAATTAATGATAAGTGGCGTAAAATTTTGTAAATTTGTTGACACAAAAACATTAAAAAACATCCATTATCCTTTCGAACGACACCTCATCGTGCACTATCTTCAGACAGAGGATGGATGTGTGCCTATACTAATTGCAGGTTGAAGTCTCTTATCTGGCAAAGGTCCTTGTGATTTTACTTCTCAGATAACGGTCTACGTCCGAAATGGTCGAATCGTTATACGAATGTGGGATGTGCGCGTGTCGAAATTTTGCATTAGAAATCATATATTTTCCTGAAAAAAAAACTGCATGCAGACTGTGCACCGAGACATTTTCAGTTTCCTTAAAATGTGTTTGCTAATTCAGCCTGCAGCTGAATTGTAATTCACTAAAGATTACAGATTTCATTAAAATATAGTTGGGGACGATTCCTCCTCTTTAAATTCTTGAATATTGTCCTCCTTCATAACAACTGCTGGCCTTTGCACACGAACAATCAACATAATCATAGAGACCGATTAATAATGTACGTTTGAGATGCGACTGATAAAAAGAACATCAATGTGACTGTAATTGCGCGGAGAGCGCGAAAATTTCGGTGATCATGCAAAGAAAACATGCTAGAAGGAATGCCAAGGACAAGTATCGACAGAAAATCGATCGTAATCAGGAGAAGACATACATAACCTACATGTATACAGTTCTTTTGGCAGTACCTAACTTTTAATTTTCAGGTCCCAAAAAGTGGGGGACTTTTACGTTGGTGTCCCCTCCACTCAAAAAAGTGGGGGACATGTCCCCTGTCCCCTCCCCAAATCGACACCCATGGCTCATGCTTACAGAAGTCCTTTGCTCAATACACAAAAAACAAGTGACGTATCAAGGGTGTGCCCTTACTTGATTTTTCATCCATATTACTAAATGGGCTATTACTCCTAACGAAAGAATAATCTTGGAGAAAATATTATGATATTATGACACTTTTCAGAGAAAATTTCTGGTAATGGGGTATCCGATTCTTAAGCCTTTGACTCTCTAATGGTAGTAGATATAGCATACCCAGCAAACTGTTAGTAATCCACCTTTTTAATGGTTACCCGTCTCATTGGTCTCATTGCTGCCACAACCCGACCCCCTAACTGACCCTGATCCAAATAAATTGGGCACCAATGAAACAGGGTATTATAATAAGCTGGTGGGGCCATACATGACAGATCAGTGATATAAATGGTCTGAGGGCCGTGAGGTTGATCAAGTCTTGTCCTTCATTGGACGTAATACGAAAAGTAATCGCTTCTTCGGGAAATAGTTTAAATTTTGGTTCCGCCGAACAGCACTTTGCCTGATTTCAAAGACACTTTTAAAAGCACCCAAATGCGTCCATTATTGAAGGAAAAAAATCAGACTTTGATTGAGCCGGGGGATATCGCCCCTGCCCACCCTTCTAGATTCGCCAATTTACAGTTCTGTACAGCACATTTTACGTATATTCAAGATATGTACAGGTATTTTAAATTAGGAAATTGTAGGGCTGTTGACCGTTACTAAGAAACAAAAAAAGCACGGAGCTCCAACTCGTATAGTTTCCTGCTGACCCAGCCGGCCGTCTTTACACTACATTCATGGGATCGGGGCAAGGAGCTGATGACAGTAGGGTTGTGCATCTGACCAGGGAGCTCCTAACTTCCAGTTCCTTGATATTAAAGGAACTGCCAGTAAAATAACTCGTTTTTGACTTCCAAATAGATGAGTTTTCCGTCAGCTCAATTTTACGTGCACATTATCACTAACATAATGTGTAATGAAAAATGAATGTGATATGAAACAATGAACCTTTGTGAATTCGAGAAGACTTGAACGACGGCTTCCCTGCGCCATGATTCTTCAAACAACGAAGAGAGAAGCACTGGGCATGCATTGTGTCCACTGGTATAGCTAGACTTTTTTCATGGGCAAGCACTAACATTGTCAAACTTTTTAAACTGTGATCATTACTGTATAATGTATGCCATTTGCGACGCGCGAAGAAATTCAGCTATTTTAAACAAATATTAAAAGAATAGAACTTTTATTGCAGAAACGGTTGCATTCTGAACTTCAAGTTCCTGCAGGGGTAAATGTAATTCCTTGATAGGCGGACGCCGGGGCCCGTGTCTGATGATCACCGTGCGTGTCCGGAAGATCGATTTTCCTGGTGTTTTAAAATGTAGGGGGCACACCACTATTAATTTCTCCATTGACTAACACACTATTTTGCCTTCATTAAATGCCCCAACAGTCCTGTCAAAGCTCACGCCCCATTAAGCTACCCCTCATATGAAAGCCAAGGATTACATGGGCTACATGGGGAAGAAGTTTATGGGCTCTGTACCAACCCCTATTAATCCGCAAAGGGACGGAAATTACCTGTTTTTCCCACCCAATACTGAAATGGTCTAAATTACCTTCAATCCATCCCAATTTCGCATCACTTACACATTAATATCTCTTCTTTCATATCCATGAAAAATAAGAAGCAACTGATTGTTCTAATGTGAGCAGTTTACACTTCGGTAAACAAATGAATTTGTGGTATAGGTAAAACACGTAGTATGAGAGAGAGAGAAAACCACGTCCGCTCTCGCCGAGACCTAAAATTGACGGTGTACTTTCGAACTACTTTTCCATGGAAGACCGTTCTGCTAATGGTGGTGTGATCCCTGTAGGCTCCGACTTTAACCCAGCGTTTGGCTCTTGTACAGGTTGCAAACGGCCGGCATTTTTGGGTCGGGTCAGACCGTCAAAAAATGTTTACCCTGTCCGAAAGACTGCCTAAGCGGGGCGCTACCAACCATCAATTGGCGCGGGAGGAACAGAAAATTTTGAAAATTGCAACCTTTTAGACAGCGAGAAATAGCACAGTAATTTTAAAAAAATGTATAATGGCAGAAACAGCCCTTTCTGGTATTAGCAAATCCGAGATTGCAAGGCGACTGAGGATCGCAGTTGTTTATGTAATGTTGTCTAAGGAGTTGTAGATTGAAGATCCCCAATTTGGGAATCCATCGAAACAAAGTTGTCAGGTTGTCGTTCTTTAGATAAATACTGCAAGAGCTTATTACAGAAAATTTGAATTTTTCTGAGAGAAATTTACCCCCTTTTACCTGAACGGTGTTACTTTATAATCCTATTGATACATCTACATAGTCCCTTTTTATTTCATCTGGCAGATCCGGAAAAAGTTTGAAAAACTGCTTTTTGTCAAAGTGATTCCACAGGCGGCGCGCATTTAGGGGCGGCACGGAGGTATTTTGTTAGGGACGAAGTATCAGTCAAGTGCTCATTTCTTCTTTTCCCCACCTTTTACTTCTCTTTTCACGTTTTCTTGCAATGCGAATAAATCGGGACACCTCTCTCCCCCAGACGCCGCTCCTGTGCGCATTTTCTTTCAGCTCACGGAACTTTCATCGTTCATTACTTTTTAGGTTGCTTCTTCTTTTTAAATATGCCTAAATTATTGAGGGGTGGGGGAAAACGATATGTTTCCCCCTGATATTTTCATGGGTGGGGCGATTGCTCCCTTCCCGGATCGACGCCCCTGAAACAAGATCATATTATCATATTGCATGACTCGTCATAGATCCTGCCTGAACTGAAGACTATAGAGGTATGATTTCCACGTAAAGGATTGACTCAACCACCTGGGGATTGGGGGGGGGGGGGGGGTTAAGAAGCCTACTACTAGGCCTAGGGCCTACACGTAATTGATTTTGGAAGATTTTCAACAATAAACTCTAAAATTAAAAGAGTGACTTAAGTTATAATAGTTTCTAATGGAGTGAAAAGTGTGAATTCACTCTATTTCAGTGTTAATTCACCGTCTAGAAGAGTGAAATTCACTCTACAAAGATTGAAATTCCCTCCCAAATGAGCCAAGTTTCATCCTTGATGGAGAGCCAAAACAGTGACTCTTTAAAAGGGTCATTGCAGGCCCTCGTGGAAGAAAGAATTTTCACTCTTCTTGGAGTGAAGTTAAACTCTAATGGAGTGAATTCACGATTTTCACTGTATCAGGGAGTGACTGAGTTCACTCTTTTGATGTTAGAGTGTCTACGCAAATACAGCATTGAGCAGGCGCGTAGCCAGCATTGTGTCATGGGGAGGGTTTTGGTGTCTTGGGAATGGGGGTTTGGGGCACGATATGAGGGAAAAGTCTAAGGATAGAGAGAAAACCCGCTATTTTAGGTGTTTTAATTTGCATTGCAAGGTTGGGTCATGGGGGGGGGGGGGGTTCTAACCCCCAAAACCATCCCCGTGGCTCCGCCACTGGCATTGAGGTAGGCCTACACACGGTCCGACATTTTCTGTACATTATACTGTTTAGAGACCTGGGTGTATTATGATTTTGAGAAAGCACCCTCTTTCGGCTACTACAGAGTCCGCTCCACAGGCTAACATTTTGAAGAGAAAGTTGAGCACATATTTTTCTTCTTCATTATGAAACTTTCCTTCGAAAAACGAAAATTGAGGAATTTCCCTGTTATGAGCCAAACTGCACTTGTTTAATGTCATCACTTGACTCAATATAAAAAACTCCCTGCCTACCTCCACCCCAGCCACACACTCTGGCATGATGGTGTTCCGAACACGGCAGAACTCAGTGCAATTGCGGTTCAGTTCTTAGGCCCACTCTAGGCCACTCTGCGATATCAGATTGGATTTCGCACCAATTTTTGTGACTCCATCCACTTTTATCTCCTTCATCTTTTGACGAAAAGAAGATGTGTGAATTGTATCGCAGGAACTCCACGCCAAAATTCAAAGTTATAAAAATTTTTCCGTGATGTCACATCTACAGACATCTTTTATCGGATTCGCGTAGTCCGATAAAAGCTATTTGTGAATATGACTGGTCAAACCTCTCACCCAAAACTACAATTTTGGTACCCCCGTACTGAAATTCTCAATTGGCTCAGGTCTTTGATTGACAGCTAATTCAAAAAATGCAGAGTACCAAAGCTTATTATACACGGCATGAACGGTACACAGAGTGTTTTGATTATATAAATTGCCAGTTTTTCTTTACTCACCTTGAAGCGATAAACTGAGATTTTATCTGGACTGAGGATGAATTTCAGACAATTGTGGGAGGGGCTTCAGTAAGAAGTTTAGGAGAATTGGTACTGTTTGGGGTGAGAGAACTGTTAATTTCATTCTGTGGTCCTCTCATACCGATCATATATTTACACAGGATAGCAAATTTCTGGTTCCCTCCGACTATGAACGGAGGGGATTTCAGCTAAAACTCACAAAAATCGGACAGTAGTCCTATCCGACATCGCTGTAGCATCCGCTGCTGTATCTAGCGGGGCGGGGTCGGTTTTCTCAGCCATTCTAAACCCGAGGATACGACTGAACAAGAAATATCCCGTGCAGTTTGCTATGCAGGCAACCGTCGCGGACACTGGCCGGAGTTAACCTGATATGCCTAAAATTTTCCCTAGCATAACTTGGAAGTGTCTTATACATTAAAGTGTGTGTAAATTAAATTAATACGGCATATTTTAATTATTTTTAAACTTCATGTGGATTACTAATAGTGCAGCTTAGATGGAATTTAGTTTGGAATTCCAATTAAATCAATAAAATATGCTAAAAAAAATCTTTCATCTCCTGCTTTTCAGGAAATTGTATTCACTGTAATGGAAACAGTGGTTAAATAGTACAACGTAATACAAATCGTGCATGGCAACCATCGACGCTTGTTGTTTACTGTGCGTGCGGTAATTCCTGCTACTTTGAATCAACCTGAAACAGAAACTACAACGAACTTTTCCCAAGTGAAAGCAATCATGAAAGACAAAAAGCATCCGCAAATGCCAGTTTGTCAAGAAAACTACAGAAATACACACTGTTAGTGAATTTTCTTGAAACAACTTCGATGTATTTTTGTTACGGCTAGGGCTAACGTTAGGCTATAGCCTAACGTTAGGCTAACGATAGGCCTAAGTATGATTTTCACTGTGTGGTTTTCACACTACTCGCTAGCTTACATACTAGCTACAGTACAGTCTACTTCGCAGTGACATTGTACAAGGTTAGGGCCTATTTGTAGCTGTAGCATATAGGCTAACTGCTTAAGCCTCGGCCCAGAGCCTACACTGTATTGTAAATACACTGGATTTTGGGCCCTGCCGTCTCTAATTTAGAATCAGTGGCCAGAATCTATTCTACGCTACATCATAGTTACGTTACTTGGATACATAGCCTAGGCCTAACGTTAGGTCTACGCTGTGTGTTATGTTACATGGCCTAAGCTCATTACACTCCACATCACAGCCCTTGCCCCGCTAACGCAAAATACCCGTCACTAGGCTTTCAGAACAAAATACGTTCTAAACTGGTAAATATTACACACATGGAACTTATATTACCACAAAATGATGTGCAAGTGACTTTCAGTCGAAAAGTCACCAATAAATCGGCTTTCATGGATAGCCTGAGGTCAAAATGCAGCAAAATGACACTTTGATTCTGGTTAGAAACTCCTTTGTTTGAATGAGACCTCGTACAATAAGTGTTTCTACATGAACTTGCAAATAGTCAAAAATCATTCCTGGAACGTTGTAACCATTTCACCAAATCGATAACTTTAACGATCATTCCACCTAATAAATGCAAATTTCATATGAAAAATTCTTGTTTGTTCGTATTTGAAGCTCCTAAGTGTTTTTGAAATTGTTGAAACATTGTCAAAATTTCTCTAGGTGTGAAAACTTTTTGAATAAGTGGAAACCCCTGGTATGACCATTGACCCCAAAGTGGATATCAAGAAGACGACGGGTCCTACTATTATGCATGCTGGCACCCACTGACACCCGCTGGTACTCCCTGTCTCAAGTTCCACGCGCTGCCGTACAAATTGTACGGCAGCGCGTGTGGAACTATGTTGTACGACAGGGCATGGCATTTCGCAGAACTAGTGGAAAACTCAGGGATCCATTCTAACATGTGTAACGATTAGCAACATTTTGCGAACAAAAGTAAAAAATTGACACAATAGTCCTTTGTATTTTACTTCCTAATCAGTAATGATAACATGATTAGTGATAGCATTTAATGAAATTAATATCAGCGTCAACTAAGTTAACATCCAGCATGTCAGTGCATGCCCGGGTACACAAGGCTTAGCCAGGTGTGCCAGCGTGTGGTTTAGTAGGATTGAAGACCGACTACTTAGTCGTTCAAAAGCTTGCAAACATGGCGCATTGAGTTAGTGTTACGTTCAATTTTTCGAGGCAAAATACACCATTATAACATCGAATCTGGGTGAACAGCTTATGCAGAAAGGTGGATGCAGTGCCAGAGGTCATCTGTGTAAAGTTTGGTGAGAAAACATAGGAATTTGTGAACGTGAGAGATGACGACCCTGGCCAAGGTCGGCTAGTGATGGGATTTCTTGTGTTAGCGGAGCAAGGGCTGTGATGTGGAGTGTAATGAGCTTAGGCCATGTAACGTAACACACAGCCCTGTTCAAGGGCTAGGTCTACGCATACTTAGGCTAGGCCTATGTTAGTAGTAATAGGGTTAGGGTAGGTTAGGGTGGGGTCTGTTACTAGTTTCAGCCCCCAGTAGTGTCACTCTCAGCCCCTTAAAGGCCCATTTCTCTCACCCCAAACAGTACCAATTCTCCTAACCCTCTTACTGAAGCCCCTCCCACAATTGTCTGAAATTCATCTTCGTCCAGATACAATCTCAGTTTATTGCTTCAAGGTAGGCCTAAGTATTGAAAAACTCAATTTATATAATCAAAACACTCTCAGTACCGTTCATGCTGTGTAATATACAGGTAAGCTTTGGTATCTGCATTGTTTGAATTAGCTGCCAATCAAAGAGCTGAGCCAATTGAAAATTTTGGTACCCCTGTACCAAAATTGTAGTTTGGGGTGAGAGGTTTAGCCCTTTATATTCTTGGGGGGGGGGGGGGGAAGTAATGTTGGAACTTAAAATGACTTGTATTATATTTTTTATAAACATCAAGTATAGTCACAGACTTCTATTTTTTACAAATAAGTAGTCCGTGTGTCTATATAGGCAGGCTTATGCTGAATGATTGTTCAAATAGTTTGAATTGTTCACAGCATTGAATATCGTATACCTGTATGTTATTACGTATAAGTATACTAAAGTCAACGGCAAGAATGTATGTTGCTTGGAAAGACCCCAGCATGGCAGTAATGAATGATGCACTGAATAGCAAAAGACATCAGTGAAGTTTGAAACTTAAAGGAAAAGTTGATAAAATCTTTATTTGACATAAGTACCACTGATATCTCATTCTATTCCATTACTTTCCGCCTTCAAAAAAATGTTTTCTGCTAAAAATTAAAGGGGCAGCAAACACCATTTTCTAACGTAATCCAGGTAGAGTTAGGCCTAGGGATATGAATATATGTTTAGGACGGTTCAGGTAATTCTCAATTTGGTTATTTAATTTTTTAACATTTTGAGGGTCAGGAAGCCATTTAGCTCATCAAGGACTCTATGCCAGAGTGAGCGTGGATGAACACCTGCAGGCAAACTTCGCCCCCTCTTTTCCGCTAGTGCTCAGAGGTGAGAGGTGAGGTCCTTCTCCCAGGACCGCCATTTAACGTCCCTATCTGATGGACATGAGCATATCCCCAGTCTTTGCTCAGAGGTGACATGGCAGGTGTGTACTAATCACTCCCAATCCTTCTCCCAGGACCGCCATTTAACGTCCCTATCTGATGGACATGAGCATATCCCCAGTCTTTAGCCACTTTCCTAAAGGCTGATTGGGGGTGGAGGTTACTTGCTCTGCATCACTGCTCAACAGCTGAACTGAGCAAGCAGACAACTTCCTGAAACCAACAACTTTCTGAAATGGACAACCAAATACCCAATTTTGAAATTCACCAATTTTTAAACTCCCTCATCATCACTGTGAACAGCTATGCTGAATTTTTAGACCTTGGAAAATTTCCAAGTGGTTCCACTGGATTTGATCCAGGGACCTTCAGCATGCAAGGCAGTACGCTTAAACCACTGAGCCAACACCACCCTCTGTTGTCTTGGTTGTCTAGAATCTGATTGTTTGGGGCTGTTGTCTAGGTTTGGTGGTTTGACTATTGATTAGGGTTTGAAAGTCAGGGCATATTAGGGGGGCCTTGGCCTGCCTCTGCCCTTCAACCTGTTATGTTATGTTAAATCTTGATTTCTTCTAATAAGCAAATATTTTGATGAATAAACCTGCTGTCTTAGAGGACTTAACGTAAACAAAGATTTTTACGAAATTCCATTAGAAAAGGTAACTATTTTTTTAGCTCTTTGCTTGAACTAACAACATAATAGCAGACTTTTAAAGGTATTTCTCTAATGAGAAATACCAGTTCAGTTTAGGTCATTTATATCTAAAAAATCAAATAAAAAAATGTTCCAGTAATCATCAATGGGGGGTGGTCATAATTACCAACAGGCAGTTGGCTTGTCTTGTTAATGCTGACTGCTAATTAATATGCAGTACTTATTTGCATGTTCATGCTGAAAAAAAAGGTTGGTGCTCTCTTGGAAAACACACCTCTTTTTACTTCATGGTTTATGTTTCCCAAATTCTCACACTCTCTCTAATGCTATGTAATGACCATATATTTTAGACACTCCCACATCTCCACATTTTATCATGGATTCCATAAGAAATGAAATAATGAACAATGAATTGCACTGAAATCCCTTGATTTTTTTCAGAACTGAATGAAGATGCACCCAAGAAGTTTGAAAATGATTACTATAAAGGTTATTCTAATGTTTCATAGCTTTTCATTCAACAATTGCAGAATTAAATAAATGGGAGATGACTTTTTGTTTAGGGTGATCGTAATTAGCAATAGGGTGGTCTAATCTGAACAACAACAGGTCATAATTAGCAACAAAAAATGAGAAATTTGAACACTGTTTTTTTGCACTCACCCAATCGAATTGAAATCCGATATTTATCCCAGCTATGAACAATATGTCTGGTCAAATAATATCATAGAAGTTATGGGCTTACAACCTGTTGTCTACAAAATAAAAACATTTTTCTCTTAAGGGTTGGGAAATTCCCCCCTTTACCCTGTATGTATGTATAATTACTTGGCTATAGGTATATACATATATACGTACGTCTTCATATAGTAATTAGTACTGTTAGACAGTACTTATATTATTTGAAACGCCTCCACTGGCAACAGCACTTGTAGCGCAGTTGGCAAGTGCGCTGGTTTAGATGCTATACAGATATGTTGGGGTTTGAATACAGGTTTAATCATTGCTTTTCCTGCTTCCACAGCACTAACCATTCACTTCTTTTCGCAGCAGATAAATCATATTGCTTTTCTTGAGTGAAGAAAAAAAAAAACGCATTTTACTTTGAGGAAATATTAAAAAATAATTCTGTTTTTTCTCTGAAAAAGTTTAAAGTTTCCGCACCCTCTTTTAAGTTGAGATTTGTTCAAAATGATGTCATTTCCGGTCACAGATTCTTAATTAGTATGGAACTGCCAAATTTCATGCATTCCTGAAAATGCTTCCCTTTCACTATGTTTACATAGTCCTGCTCAGGGATTCTGCCAGGAACACAAAAAGGGGGGGGGGGTGGATTTATTACTGCTAAACCCCAAGTCCTAATTGATGAGCTGTTCTAGGCTAAAGCTATGATTAAGTTCGGGGGGGGGGGGGGACAAAAGCTTGCTTCAAGCCCCTGTAAGGTGCAATTTGAAGGGTTTTAAAGGCCATAACTAAGTCATAACTAAGAGGTAAGTTCAAACATTACTGCTTAAGTGTCCTCTGTACTGACAATTTTCTCGCTGTTATGGAAATGAAAAGGAGAGATTTTACCCACCTTCTTCTGATGGAAATCCTGGTCCTTCCATACAACTCATATATATTTGTACAAGTTGGCAAGTTTGGGGGTTTTTCCTGATCATAGATGGAAAAGATGGAAAACAATAAAAACTCCTGCTTTTAACCTTTTCTTCTCTTTGAATCACAGTTACAAAAGAAGAATATGAAGCACTTGAGAACATGTTTAAAGATTTAACAAAAGACAACATACAGACAAAAGCTGGGAAATTAGATCGTTCACAGTTTCGAGATGTCCTTCATGCAACCTTCAAGATGACTGATGATATGATATTAGATAGAGGTATGTTCTAAGACTGTGGTCTCAAGTACCCCAAGCTCTAAGTAACGTTGTGTTACCACACACTTGAGTAAGGTGGGAATGTGGGCTAACTAAGGGTTGGTGTGTAAATTGGATCCACCAAACAATTCTTGCTGTTTTAAACACTGTTTGTTTTAATCAAGCAAGGTCAAATGTGTTTACCGCATTGATGACTGGTATTTTGTAACAATTTACAGAAATAGGTTGGTGATAAATTTGGCATTGTTACTATGGTAGCACTACCCAATCAATGAAACACCCGGTACTTGAGAACACAGACTGGAAAACAGGGATAACCTGCGGTTTTTCCTTATTGTAAACACAAGGTAACAGCAAGTGTCACAGGGTATATGAGACCAATCCTTCAAGGTTTTTTCATTGTAAAAGAGATCAAATACATCTTGTGAAGGAACTGGCAAGTAAAACTGTATAAGCTGTTTCTCAGCAGGAATTTAGAGTTCAGTTACAGATATTTGTTGGTAGGTTCCAAAAGATCACTGGTTAAAATGAGGAAGATCATTGTACTGGTTAAAATGAAAGAGATCAGTGTAAAAAGCCATTTAATCCAGACATAAGAATTTATGGTGGGTAAAGGTATTTTAATATGGAAAATTTACATTATTGGACTGGATGCTGGTAAGTCTCCTTCGACAGGGTGTCGATCATGTGGAACCCTTTTCAAGACAGATAGGCACAAGACCCGTGTTTAGGTAGATGGGCACTTCGAAATGAAGAATTTTAGGAAAAGTTGATGTGTTGAAAGCATGTCACAGCTGAATTGAAGGCCTGAACCTCTCCCCTCAAAGAATTCCAATTCTCCTAACCTACTTGCTTAAGCCCCTCCCAAAACTTTCTAAACCTCATTCTCAACAAGAAAAATTCTAAGTTTATTGCTTCAAGGGGCAGTGAGTAAACAAGACCCCAATGTGTAATCAAAACACTCTCAGTACAGTACATTTTTTGTAACATGAGCTTCAGTACTCTGCATTTTTGGTTTCGATGATAAGAGAAACCAATGCATTCATGATGGCGTGTGTGTGTATGTATGTATGTATGTGTGTGTGTGCATGTGTGTGTTTGTGACACTTTGCTTGTTAACACGATATCTCAAGATAGGAATGTCTGACAGTTTTCAAACTTGGTACATAGATGTGTCATATTGAGAGGAAGAACCCTATTGATTTTGGTGGAGGTCAAAGGTCATCTGGGGTCACCAGGGGTCAAAGTCTGAAAACCTTGTTAGCGCGATATCTCAAGGTAGGAAGCTTGGATAGATTTCATATTTCGTATGTGGATGCGTTATAGTCAGTAGATGGTCCCTTTTGTTTTTGTTGCAGGTCAAAGGTCATATGGGGTCACCAGGGGTCAAAGTCTGAAAATCTGGTTAACACGATATTTCAAGTTAGGAAGCTTGGATAGACTTCATATTTAGTATGTGGATGCAATACAGTCAGTAGATGGTCCCTATTGTTTTTTGCGGAGGTCAAAGGTCATCTGGGGTCACCAGGGGTCAAAGTCTGAAAATCTTGTTAACACGATATCTCAAGTTAGGAAGCTTGGATGGATATAATATGTAGTATGTGGATGCGATATAGTCAGTAGATGGTCCCTATTGTGTTTGGCAGAGGTCAAAGGTCATCTGGGGTCACCGGGGTCAAAGTCTGAAAATCTTGTTAACACGATATCTCCAGGTAGGAAGCTTGGATACATTTCATATTTGGTATGTGGATGCGTTATAGTCAGTAGATGGTCCCTATTGTTTTTGTTGCAGGTTAAAGGTCATCTGGGGTCACTAGGGGTCAAAGTCTGAAAATCTCCTTAACACGATATCTCAAGGTAGGAAGCTTGGATAGATATCATATTTAGTACGTGGATGTGTTGCAGTCAGTAGATGATCCCTATTGTTTTTGGCGTAGGTCAAAGGTCATCTAGGGTCACCAGGGGTCACAGTCTGAAAACCTTGTTAAGCCATATCTCAAGATAGGAGACTTGGATGGATTTCATATTTGGTATGTGGATGGGTTATAGTCAGTAGATGGGTTCTTTTTGTTTTTGGCAGAGGTCAATGGTCATCTGGGCTCACCAGGGGTTGAAGTCTGGAAACCTTGTTAATGTGATATCTCAAGTTAAGTAGCTTAGATGGATTTCATATTTGGTATGTGGATGCGCTATGGTCAGTAAATGGTACCTAATGTTTTTGATGGATGTCAAAGGTCATCTGGGGTCGTTGCTGGTCAAAGTCTGAAAATCCTGCCTATGCAAGATCTCAAGGTAGGAAACTTGGTTAGATTTCATATTTGGTTATGTGGATGCATTACGGTCAGAGGATGGTCCTCATTGTTTTTGGCAGAGATGAAAGGTCATTTGGGGTCTCCATGGGTCAAAGCCTGGAAACCTTTTTAAATATAGTCTTTCAAGATAGCTGTTTGTCCATTTGTCTGTCTGCTGTTTGTCTGTCTAGCTATGTATGGCTTTTATGGATGTCAAAAGGTCATCTGGAATGACAAAATTTTTTTTTGAACATGCTAGTTTAACATTTGAATGAGAAGATAATGGTGCATGATCTCTCTCTTTGAAATGGAACATTTATGTATCATCGAAATCTCAATGCATTTTTGCATTCTGGTTTGAACTTGCTGTCAGTCAAAGAGCTGTGCCAGTTGAAAATTTCAGTGGACTACTGAAGAACAAATCTGCACATACTAGAAAGTTTTAACTTTCCTATTTGAGTTGCACTGTCCTAGGCCTGTCTTAAAGGGTAAATGCTCTCATCTTTGGCTCAGTTTGGATTAGTGTAGTATGAAAGACTAGATTAGATTAGATTATCCTTTTTCATGAATGGCTCTTGAGAATCATGTGACAAAATTTTGCTCCCTGAATTGTGAAATTTACTATGATTAACTTTTTACCTTGAGTGTGTAATAGTTTCTATCCTAAAATAATCATGAAAGATTTTTTGAAAAGAAATGAGATGAAATTAGCGAGATTTGATTTTTGTTTCAAAATAGTTTTGGGCAACTGCTAATTATGCCCTAAAAGCTCCCATTGTAGATGAACAATTGATTGCTTATTTTCATGTCATGTTGATCAAACAACTATAATATGTGACGAAAGCACTCAGTTTATGCAATGTACTCAAAATGAATGTCAATATAAATAAAACTTGTGAATTAACTGAAGAAACATTGATGTTTTAGTTTTCAGAGCATTTGATGAAGACTCAGACAGCTACATCAATATTTCAGAATGGTTACATGGTCTCTCTATATTTCTTCGAGGAGATTTGACTGAAAGGGCTAAATGTAAGTATCCAATCCAACCTTGAACATTATAATTAGTTGGAGTTTTCCTTTCTTGTTTGTTTTAAAACAATTCTAGAAACAATGAAAAGTAAGTACATTTTTCACAACAGACAGTGATTATACAAGAAGCAAAAAAAAAAAGTGAAAATATCAAACAAAGACTTAACTAAAATTAAGTTTTTTTTCTTTGAAATATCACATCTATTTAGTCTGTAACTAAGGTGGACAGTGCATGAACACACACACTCCATTTAATTCCAGCAACAAAACATTACAACATAATACTCACAAAACACAATGTGTTGTGGTTGCCTGAAAATGTTTCCTTGCGGACAACTAAAAATAGTGAAATGGTTGTCTAAAATACAAGCCATGAAGTTTTCTGAAAATTGAGGCCTGGACTGGGTGTTTGGTCTAGTTCAAGAGCATCTGACTTGCACCAAGGAGGTCCAGGATTTTATTTTCAGACCAAGTCATGCCAAAGACTTAAAGGATCTTTCTGTTACTATGTATGTAATGCTCTGCATAAGGATTGGTTAGCAAGTTAGATGGAGTTTTACAGTCCAGTTTTCAACCAATTGTTGGGTTCAAGTGGAGCTGGCGACAACTTTTTTTCCAGTTGTGGCTCCCTACTCCACTGCTTATGCTGAGCACCAAACACAATGGCAGCAGGTTCCGTTTTATTAAGTCTTCAGTATGACCCGGTGAGGACTTGAATTCCCAACCTCCTGACTGCAAGTCTGATGCTCTAACAACTGGACCATACAGTCTGTCTGCATAAGGATTTGATTAAATTAGAGAGAACAATCAGGTACCCCGCAACTGGGAAAAAAGTTGTAGGTACACTAGAGTGGAATATAACTGCATGAAATAGTCCATCTTTAGGACTCTCTTCCTTGCCTATAAGTTCAAACTAGGTAGGGCTTAGGCCCAAGAAACAAAGCTAATGGTGATCTTTAAAATATTTTCCCTGTGAAGTAGATATTAAAGATCTCAAACTTACACATTCCAATTCAGCATAGGGATCTGAGATTAAAAATAACAGAAATGTGAAAGATTAGGTATGCATCTATAAAATTGAAATAATAACATTTAAATCATGAAATCAAATCAAATTTTCTGTACCTTCTTACTCCTTACCAACTTTGCAGTTTGTTTTGACGTCTATGATTTGAATGGGGATAGTTTCATATCTCGAGAGGAAATGTTTCACCTATTGAAATACAGTTTGATGAAACAGCCCACAGAGGAAGACCCAGAGGAAGGAACCAAGGAACTTGTAGAGATCCTTCTGAAGAAAATGGTTGGTATTGCATAGTCATATAATTTTGTCTCATTGTATTGTTAGCCCAATTAAACATGTTTTAATTGAACAGGGTAGTACGATAAAATCTGTCCATTGATGTGACGTCATGAAATAATTGGCATAAATTTAATTTTTCTTGTTTAACGGTACAACTCAAATATTTACACATGTTGACAATTGTCCACATGCATGAATTTAATTTTCCTTGTCCTACAGTACAACTCAAATATTTTAACATGTTGACAATTTTGGGATGTTTCTGACCAGAGATGGAGAAAATTTTAACAAAAACTTGAAAAAATTGGGTTGGAATTCAATTGGAATTCGTTGTAGTGTGACCCTGGCTTTAGCCTAATTACCAAACATTGTTGACACCAATTACCTGTACATAGCATTTTTGGAATTTTAAACTTTTGACATGAATTGTGTGTGTTGATTAGAGAGTATGCTGGAATTGACTCATTATTTGTTTGTATCAATCATGTTATTACACAGGATGTATAGGTCACCTTCAGGCTTGTCACCAGACCATTTTGAGATCCAGGTAATTTGTGATCACCATCCTGAAGGAACAGTCTAAGGGGAGTCGGTGTCAAAACCCTCCCTTCGAAAAATTTTTTCAGGTTGGAGAGTGCTTATAAAAAAGAGGAATTATTTCTCAATTCTAAAGAAATCTAGGAATTTATTCAGTTGGGGTAAGAAATTTGTGCCCGGAGGTGGTGCTGATTTTAATGGGGAGTGCCACGTGGAGATTTTGAGAACCAGGTAGCACTGCCCGGTGCTGCTCGGTGTGGTGACAACCCTTGTCATCTACCAACTAACATGATTAGGTCATATTAAACATTTTTCTTGTTCACTGTTGAGAATTCAGTAACCCAAAAGGGGACACAAAGAAATATTCCTCATAACAAATACCCTGAACACAAAAATACATCAAATCCAAGTATGAGAAAATTATCCAAGGAGAAGTTTTAAATAATTCTCTATTCAGATGCCTTAAATATATTTGAAGAAATAAGTCCATTAAGTGAAAGGGACTGCTACAATGCTGTTTGTCAAGATAGAAATCTGAGCATCCTTTCCTCTTTGATCTGAACTTTTTCCTTAAACTTTTCTCACAGGATTATGATCACGATGGCAGATTAAACTTAACTGATTATGAAACAGCTGTAAAGGATGATGACCTATTAATAGAGGCCTTTGGGGCATGTTTGCCTGAGCCACAAGTAAGTAATGTTGATAACAATGAGAAATTATGAAATCAGCAAAAGAAAAAGAGGAGGGGAATCAGATAAGGAAAAGGGGGTTGGTTATGCCAAAACTGTTTTACTTTGAAGATCTTAAATGTTCATATCAGTTTTTATCTCTGAGAGTTTGAAAGCATAGAAGGGGAGGGGAGGAGAAGAGAGGAGAATGAGTTGACCCAAATTTTTGGAGGGAGAGAGAGGGGGGGGGGGGATGTATCACACTCTGTTGAAATCAATGGCACTTTGGGAATTTTCTTGAGCAAACGTTTTTCAGACAGCTTTCTCTTCATGCACCAATCATTAGCAATGTACAGCAGGATAGTCTTTTATTTTACCATTTACTTGAAATATAGTAGGTACTCTCACTAATGTTTCCCCCAAAAACTCCCAAAAATTTCATAGGAAATATTAACTTTTTGAAAGCTCTGGCTAGTAAGTTTGACCTCGCTTTGTAATGTTTTTTTCCTGACAGATTTAGAGTTTTGCCATAGTAGAGAGTGTTTACAGAGCTTTAATACCTTAAAAGTAACCTAAGCTGTAAGATGTGTGTGGTGTTATGCAGTGTTAAAGTTTCTTTCTTGTTAATTTTTTTATTGTCTTTATGTAATCATCAGGCTTTCAGCTCCTTGAACAAAGTTTCTGTCACATTTTTAGTCTAGATGAAATGTTTTGACTAAATGTCCTGTGAAAAGTGGTTTCCTTAGTCAAGGGTTGGAAGAACAACTTTGTGGGCTACGAATAGGATGGCTTTGAAAGTAGATGTGTCATTAATGAATTACTATTCTCTCCAAAGTTATATTAGTGTCATATTGACAATGTTCTATTGTTTGTACCCCACAAAAGTTACTTGAGAGCTCCATAATTTTAGGTTTGGTATAACTTCCTTGTCTGCTCTCTACGTTGAACTGTACCTGATGTCAGACAGTTTTTCTGACACCACACCAGTGTCATACCGACGATGGTCTGTTATTTGTACCTCAAAAAAAGTAGCTTGGGAGCTCAGGTTTCATAATTTTAGGTTGTTCTGTACCTCATGTCAGGCAGTGTTTCCTTTAAGGAAGGGAAATTCAGGATTGGCAACCCTTTTCAAAAACAGGAGGGTAAACCCCCCCCTCCTCCCTTTTCATTTCCATAAAAATAAAAAAAGGTTAGTATCTGGGTTTCTTATTTAAGAAGAGGACACTTTTACTGAATTTTTTGAACTAATATAAATGACCAGCCTTTAAAAGCCTTAAGATTGCACCTTATAGGGACCTTGCAACAGGCTTTTGCTTCCTGAACCCACCAGTTATTTTGACAAACCTAAGGGCAGCATCTGTTTGGACTTATAGTTTAGCAGCAGTAGATTCCCTCTTTTCTTGTTACTTGTGGAATCCCTGCCAGATGCTTTCTTGTTTGAATTCTCTCCTAAACAGTTCTGTTATAGACCCTCTCCCCTTTCCCCCCCTTCTCCCCCCTTCCCCCCCCCCCAAAAAAAAAATGTTGCGGGGTGTCACTTTTCACCAAAACCAGCACCAGTTATTTGGTTATTCTTCAAACTGACCTGCATGCATACCTTATTGAAAAATTGTCACTCTCTTTTGACCAGCGCAAAGTGTCTCCTGGTTACACCAAAAAGCAAGGGAACCAGGGGCTGATTTCACTAACATTAATTTTAGCGATCATTGCTAAGTTGCTCACTAGCTAGCGATGAAAAATTGATGGCTAAAGTTTAGTGAAATAATATTGAAAATTGTGGCTAAATTTCAGTCGATTTAAGATTTAGCGAAGAATTTCGGCATTGGCAATGATTGCTAAACGTTAGTGAAATGGGCCCTAGGATAACCTCTTTGACAGAGAGTAGGTTCTGGTTAAACTTACTTTGATTTTAGTCTAGACTTTATACATGGCTGAGGTGACTGGAGTCACATGATGTTTTGTCCTTTTTGGTATGCAATAGATGCTGATTGTAGAATGGAGTTTGTATTCTTAAAATTTAGGTAGTATCTATGCTGGTGTATGTATAAATCTCCATGTAAAGTGGAAGGACCAACAATGGTGGATGAAACAGTCCATTTGATGATTTGCTATTATTATAACAGGTACAGGTGTAGCATTGTTTTCAAGACATGCAATTATGTCTCACTGCATTGATGGTTTCAATTATTATGTAATCACTCGTATTTATACCAAAGGTGAAATAAAATGTGCAAAGGTGGAAAGTAGGGTTCTCTAGTCAGCAGATCCTGACTGGTAACCAGAGGTTTTTGTAAGTGTATGGTGCAAACACCGATGAGGGTTGGTCCCATCCTTATCAATAGGTCTTTGTAAGTGTATTGTGCAAAAACCAATGAGGGTTGATCCCATCCTTTGGGACCATCATAGCTACAATGATCTTGAGGCCATAAGTAGGGACTGTTCAGAAAGTGTGCTTTTTTTTGCAATATTAGTAGTTTGGGACTGATGACAGCTTTGTTATGCATCAAATGACAAAAAATTTGGGTTGTTTTAAATTTTCTTTTTTTTCATATTCTACGTCCACTATGGAATTTTCTTTGAATTTTGTGCTGCCTGGTTTTGTGTCAATTTGCTCTTCCTGCCTGTTGGCAAGCATCAGTGCTGGCTACAGCTGACCATCTCTAACAGATTTGGCTAGAATGACGGTAGAAAGTCAACATTGGTTCTCACACTTTTAACCAGTCTTATACCACATTAAAAACTTTTGCACTGCTCATTTAATTTGTCTATTGTCAGAATTGTCATTTCATTGCCAAATTGTGAAGTCTTCTGACAAAAAAAGATCTTGAAGAAGAAATGTAGTCACCCAACCTTGAATGAGTGTCGTAGACTGCCCTGTTTCTTGATTGGCTTGTGATGGTCTTGTGACATTTTTTTCCTCAAATGTGACATTTAACACAAGTAACAGCCTAGTTTACCTTTCATATGCAATACTAAAGTCCTAAAATGGTATGAAAGATACTTTAAAAAGATATAAGGAGAAAATTGTGAGATTTAGCTACAAAATAAGTTTTAGACAACTGCTCTTGCCCTTTAAGTCATTTTTTAATTGATCTATTTGATCCTTATAATTTGTTTCAGACTGTTAAAACATTCTTGGAGTATGCCTTTACAATACCACAAGTCAGATCCCGTTATCACTGATTAGAGGAGATACGTTTTGGTGAATTATTTTATGTGCACTCAGTTATTCATTTAAAACTTTATATATGTTCATAATCCTCATTCACTTGCTAGCAATGCATATATATCCATCACAAGCTATGTATTTTGCATGGCTATGTATTCTGCATAAATCATATACTCTTGCATTGCTTTGCTTTGTCATGTAATCACACGATACCATACAATCATATTCACTACTGCAACCTCACCAGTAAAATTCAGTGAGGGCAACACTGGTTTTAAAGGTTAGCATGTAATATCTGCCATGTCCTGAACTTTATTTATGATTTTTTTGATTGGAGAAACTTTGGAAGTGACAATAAGTAGTTTAAAGTTACCCAACCCTTCACCAACATCACCAGGAAAATCAAAAAAGAAGTTACCCCACCCTCTACCAACATCACCAAGCAAAACGAAGAAAAAGAAGAAAAACAAAAAAAAACTAACTTAAAAAAAATACAATATATCCTGCAGTTTTGCATTTCTTACTGTGACAGTAACAAACTTCCAAGCCTATAGTCAAGGGTTATAACCTAGAGAAGTGCCCATCCCAGAAGGTAAAAAATTACCATTACTTTAATTAGTGTTCCCCTACCCCAAATGGATCAGTGCTGTAACAACCCTATTTTTAGTTGCTTGACACTCTTAGACATAAAGGGTGACAGATAAGGATGGATGGATGGAAATAATCAACAGAGCTGGAAAATATGTTTTTCTTTTCTCTGTGAGCAAGTGATGTTTTCTACATGTCCCTTGGAAATTTATTCCCAAGTCCCCAAATTTTCTTCCTATATACTAAGGAGCTCCCCATATTGCTATCTTTTGTTGACCCAGAATGATCAATGGGCCATAGAAAGATTGTGAGTATGATATACAGCAAGATATAGTTCCAAATTATCAAAGACTTATCCCTGAAGTGGGCAGCTTTTTACTAATCTTTAGCCATGTGTGGCCTTTTGTATTAATTCAGGCCAAAAAGACTGCTGTTTTTCAATGCTATAAGCATCCATGAATGTACAAGAAGCCTAATTTTTATCATGTGGATCAATAACAATTAAATGTCTGGTAGCTACTAATTGACTTAGGCCAATCAGATACAAAAACCACAGATTGCTTTCAGATGCAAACGCACCTTTTTACCTGGCTGAGTAGCTATTTACCGCCACCTCTCTGGTTGCCAAGCTTCATCGCTCCATATGTCTTTGAGCTGGCAGCATTGTCAAGTGGTTAGATCATCCGACTTGGAGCTGGAAGACTTGGATTCCACTCCTGGTCAGATCATACCAAAGATTTTAAAATGGACATGCTTGGTGCCCAGCAAAAGCAATTGCGAAGGGAAAACAAGCCATTGAGCCACAGCTGGAAAAAAGGCTGTGGCTGGCCTGATTTAAACCAGTTGGTTAGAATCTAAGCCATATAACCCCATTTAATTAACTAAGCTTCATATGCTGCTGTCTTTATTCACTCAGCAAGGGCATCAATCATGCAATTGTGTTTCCAAGAAGGAGCAAACATGACAAGGTGGGACAAGGATTGGCTCCCGAGAAAAGTTAGCATACTCCTTCCCATTTTTGATTCCTTGCCGAAGGCAGGCAAGGAATCTATGCGATGGTGATGTCGTGTGTATGTGTGTGTGTGTGTGTGCGTGTGTGTGTGTATGTGACGCTTTGGCTTGTAAACACGATATCTCAAGGAGGGTAAGTGTGACTAACCTCGTATTTGGTGTATAGGTTGGTCGTATTGAGTAGATGATCCCTATTGTTCTTGGTGGAGATCAAAGGTCATTTGGGGTCACGAGAGGTCAAAAGGTCAAAACCTTGTAAACACGATATCTCAAGAACGGTACATGTGACTATGCTCATATTTGGTGTGTGGATTGGTCATATTAAGTAGATGATCCCTGTCGATTTTCGTGGAGGTCAAAGGTCATTTGGGGTCACGAGAGGTCAATAGGTAAATTCCTTAGAAATTGCTTGTAAACACGGTATCTCAAAAAGGGAAAGTGTGACTAATCTCATATTTGGTGTGTGCATTGGCCATATTGAGTAGATGGTCCCTATTGTTTTTGGTGGAGATCAAAGGTCATTTGGGGTCACGAGAGGTCAAAAGGTCAAAACTTCGTAAACATGATAACTCCAGAACGGTACATGTGACTATGCTCATATTTAATGTGTAGGTTGGTCATATTGAGTAGATGATCCCTATCGATTTTCATGGAGGTCAAAGGTCATTTGGGGTTACGAGAGGTCAATAGGTAAATTCCCTAGAAATTGCTTGTAAACACGGTATCTCAAGAAGGGTAAGTGTGACTAATCTCCTGTTTAGTGTGTGCATGGGCCATATTGAGTAGATGATCCCAATTGATTTTCGTGGAGATCAAAGGTCATTTGGGGTCACGAGAGGTCAAAAGGTCAAAACTTCGTAAACACGATATCTCGAGAACAGTACATGTGACTATGCTCATATTTAATGTGTTGGTTGGTCATATTGAGTAGATGATCCCTATCGATTTTCGTGGAGGTCAAAGGTCATTTGGGGTCACGAGAGGTCAATAGGTAAATTCCTTAGAAATTGCTTGTAAACATTGTATCTCAAGAAGGGAAAGTGTGACTAATCTCATATTTGGTGTGTACATTGGCCATATTGAGTAGATGATCCCTATTGTTTTTGGTGGAGATCAAAGGTCATTTGGGGTCACGAGAGGTCAAAAGGTCAAAACTTCGTAAACATGATAACTCCAGAACGGTACATGTGACTATGCTCATATTTAGTGTGTAGGTTGGTCATATTGAGTAGATGATCCCTATCGATTTTCATGGAGGTCAAAGGTCATTTGGGGTTACGAGAGGTCAATAGGTAAATTCCCTAGAAATTGCTTGTAAACACGGTATCTCAAGAAGGGTAAGTGTGACTAATCTCCTGTTTAGTGTGTGCATTGGCCATATTGAGTAGATGATCCCAATTGATTTTCGTGGAGATCAAAGGTCATTTGGGGTCACGAGAGGTCAAAAGGTCAAAACTTCGTAAACACGATATCTCGAGAACAGTACATGTGACTATGCTCATATTTAATGTGTTGGTTGGTCATATTGAGTAGATGATCCCTATCGATTTTCGTGGAGGTCAAAGGTCATTTGGGGTCACGAGAGGTCAATAGGTAAATTCCTTAGAAATTTCTTGTAAACATGGTATCTCAAGAAGGGAAAGTGTGACTAATCTCATATTTGGTGTGTGCATTGGCCATATTGAGTAGATGATCCCTATTGTTTTTGGTGGAGATCAAAGGTCATTTGGGGTCACGAGAGGTCAAAAGGTCAAAACTTCGTAAACATGATAACTCCAGAACGGTACATGTGACTATGCTCATATTTAGTGTGTAGGTTGGTCATATTGAGTAGATGATTCCTATCGATTTTCATGGAGGTCAAAGGTCATTTGGGGTTACGAGAGGTCAATAGGTAAATTCCCTAGAAATTGCTTGTAAACACGGTATCTCAAGAAGGGTAAGTGTGACTAATCTCCTGTTTAGTGTGTGCATTGGCCATATTGAGTAGATGATCCCAATTGATTTTCGTGGAGATCAAAGGTCATTTGGGGTCACGAGAGGTCAAAAGGTCAAAACTTCGTAAACAAGATATCTCGAGAACGGTACATGTGACTATGCTCATATTTAATGTGTTGGTTGGTCATATTGAGTAGATGATCCCTATCGATTTTCGTGGAGGTCAAAGGTCATTTGGGGTCACGAGAGGTCAGTAGGTAAATTCCTTAGAAATTGCTCGTAAACACGGATTCTCAAGAAGAGTAAGTGTGACTAATCTCATATTTGGTGTGTGCATTGGCCATATTGAGTAGATGATCCCTATTGTTTTTGGTGGCGGTCAAAGGTCATTTGGGGTCATGAGAGGTCAAAAGGTCAAAACTTCGTAAACACCGTAACCCAAGAACGGTACATGTGACTGTGCTCATATTTAGTGTGTGGATTGGTCATATTGAGTAGATGATCCCTGGTGATTTTCCTAAAGGTCAAAGTTCATTTGGAGTCAGCATGTTCAAAGCCTGACAAGCTTTTCTGCACAGTCTTTCAAGAAAGGTCACTTGTAGGGTCCTGTAACTTGTCATGTAGATGGCACATAGTGAATACAGGGTTCCAGAAGTTTTTGGTGGAGGTCAAATGTCATTTGGGTTCACGACGGGCAAGGGGGATCTCAAGATTGGATGCCTTGCATGTGTACTTTGTGGGCACATTATGGAGCCCTGCTAATTGAAAAACATTGCAAAGCAATGTCAATGTGAAAAAGGGCCTTACATTTCAGCAGCAAGGAATCACTAAGCCTTTTGGCTTTCTGGTTTTTTTTTTTTTGTGACACATGGAATTGGTGTAACCAGACAGAGGAAGGTGCAGGTGGGCCATGCAGGCTCCCAAATCAAATTCTGAAAAAAAAAAAACTTTAATGGAAGTAAAAGTACTTAACTGCAAATGATGCTAAGTGTAACACCAGATTGCATCAGTTGTACTTAATTATTACCAAAATTTTCAAAGGGGTGGGTGGGTTACTTCTTCCCTATAGATCTTCCTTCAGGCTGGCAGTCAAAGTCCTGCAGTTGCCCCCTCAAAAAAAAAAAAAAAAAAAAAAAAACCCTGGCTATTCCAGTAACATACTGGTGGTTGAAATACCCACATGTATGAAAAATGTTAGTCTGCCTACAAATTGAAATCTTAAAGATAATATCATTTTCAGTTATGATTGCTAAGGGTGACAATTGATTTTCAGTTTAACCTCCACTTTCAAAGTTAATAACAAGATTTAACTTCACTTTTTAAAATTGTTGTAAGAGTATCAGACATCCTAATCTTGCACTTAAGGGTCATTGGTCAGTTCACATGGTCATTTCATGTGCACAAATTATTCCATACACCTACAAAAAATCATTTAGTCATGGTTTCGTGGTATACAGTTGTTATTTTAACCAGATTTGGGTTACGGTATTTCAGTCCTAGTATTGATTTCATGGAGTCCTATGCCACAAATGATAAATTTCTGGTTCACTCTAGCAGTGCACATGGCCTTTTTTTGCAGTTGTTTCGCATTCAATTGTTCTCCTGGGAGGGTAATATTGCTCTTGAATCTTTTCATTAGCTCCTCAAGATAATCAAAAGTTTTTTATTTATTCATTAAATGACTAGTAGCGTCACTACAAATAGTGGCATGGGAAGCTGTTTTCAGCTGAGAGATTGGTAGGGTTTTAGACTGCCTTCCTAAGGTTGGATTTCAGGGAAGGCCCTCTCCTTTTGAAAATTTTGAATATTTGAGGATCCCAAGATGCAATTTGGTATAACAGGCAGCCTACTTTTAAGTAATATTTGTAAAATACTGACATTTTTTAGCAGTTTTCACGCTAGGGCTAAAAATATGTGTGGGAATTTCACCCCTCTCTCTCAAGTTTTTTGGGCAGATTTCAAATGGTACATAGGAAACCATGTAAATAATATCAAGCAGACAAAGATTTTTTTTGCAGAACTTGTGAATTGAAAGTGGGAACCCCACAGTTGCGTACCTTAGTGTAAACAGTGTGCCATAGTCTAGCTGAATAAAAATTCAGGGGGAGCAGTCCGAACACCTACACCTTTGTAGAGCTCCACCCTCCCCAACAAGCCAGTGAGCCACAACAGGAAAAAAGGCCTTGGCCGACTTGACTTGAACCAATTAATTGGAAACTGGGCCGTAAAACTCCATCTAACATAACCTAACCCATCATTCCTTAGCACAAAGTATACTATATACAATCTGAAAATTTCAGAAAATTTCAAAATTTTGCTTTTTCTGAATTGCACAAAAGGTTTTACAAAGTTTAAAGTCTAAGAGAGACTGCTAGCATGCTGGTATCATCTTTCTCCCGTTATTATGAATGTATTTATCGAAAGGTTTTTATTCCCAAAACAAGATGCTGCTCATCTGCCCTTCTTCTTACATTGGTTGGGGTATGAGGAAAAAATGGGGATTGGGGGACCAGTCATCCTTCTTTGCACATGCATGTAGGGACACTAACTAGAACATCACATCACACCATGAGAGAACTCTGTTGATGCCATTGAAAAATGGACAGAAGAATGGAGGGTGTGAAATTTGGCAGACTGAAGAACGTAGGACAAATTGGCACCAAGAAATATAAAAATATCCTCTTTTGCCCGCCTCCTTAGCAAATAGATAACCAATATCATATTAGGTTTTATTTGTGTCGGTCACTTATTTATATTTTCGGGGTACTATAGCTACGATGGAGTGAAAACAAGAACTGACCGCAGTGTGACCACTTTACATGCTATGTTGCTGTAGTGAAAGCAGTTCCCATATTACATACATACAGAATACATGCAATACATTTGTTTTCATTCCAAAATGCATAGGCATACCGGGGGGGGGGCACTCGCCCTCCCGATTCGGGCAAAAGCATGAGTTGGTATGTTGGGGCAAAACATGGGTAAAACATGATAAAGAGCGACATTATTTGGGCAAAAATGCCCTTGCCCCCTCATAGAAAATTACCCCTGTAGGCCTATGCCAGCACGTGGGTTTCATGGGGAAGTGACATGTCACTGACACGCACCATGTTTAAAATTTCCCCCTTCACAGCCTACTTAAAAACAAATTACCAATACTTACATTTGCTGCAGTGTTTTTAGTCAGTACATATTGTTAAATTACCACCAATACAAAATAAATTGCAAAATGACAAAAGCAACCTTTCGTATTTCAAGCATTTTATTATTTCTCCAAAGATATATTTCATTTATACTTTTTGTTTACATAGCTCATATTGTTCTAAATGTTTTTGATGAATATTTTGAATGTTTGGAACAGTTTGGTTGGAAAGTTCTTCATTTCGAGCCAAATCACAAGATTGTGCATGTAGTAAATACTGTGTATGCATGTTATATATAACTATGATGTAACTATGTTGCAATCCTATATGGCCAGTTTAAAAAAAGGCTAGTTTCTCTTCCTTGCATGCACAGATTTCTATTTAGAAATTTTACTTAAAATGTGAAATTTTCTCAGCAAAAATTCCATTTTTTATATAAGTTATTAGCAAGGATTGTAAATGCAAAGTAGGTTAACTATGTCTGTATAACTAAAAAAATCTTGTAATTAGCAACTTGCTTGAAATGTAATTTGAGCACTGCCTCAGAAAACAAACAAAAACAAAACAAAAAAAAAAAAAAAAAACCAAAGAAAGAAAGCCAGCATGATCAATTTTCTTTCTTTAAAGTTAGAATGAGACTCTATTTTTTTCCATAGCCTTAAATCAAGCAAAATTTTTGTGTAGGTGTTTGATATATGCGATCATCATGGGGATGGAATGCCTTATGCGTCACATTCTTTTTATCACATAGACCTCGCTGTAGATATAGACAAAAGGTCAATGTGGATTTAGGCCGACTATGATGATTTGTTGTCTGACAATATTTTGTCAAGACCGTATTCTCATCCGAAAGGCATTTGGGGGTTTAACAAAAATGAGGGGGCAACTCATCTTTAATTTAGCTATACACAGTTAAGGTTTTAACAATTTACAGCTGCTTTGAGTGAGACAATGTATTTACTGGTCTTTGTCAAGATTTTGTGTATGATCTCATTGACAGTAAAGACGGTCCTTTGAAGTCCTAACAAACTAACCAGCATTTTAGACTTTTTTAGACTCATCAGAAAAGAGTGTCTCTCATCAGAACTAGAACCGTGTTTACTAAAAGTTGTTTAATATTGTTTCCATCTGTCAGCAGGCGTCAAAATTATTCCAAGTAGCTTTGTAATAAAATGCATAAAAGCATTTTATTTGCAGGAATTTGTCTCGATGGGGATCTTTTTGGTTCGCATCCTCATAGCATTGGCGAGGGAACCCTTTTGTGCTTGATGCGTCTGCTGTTCTTTTTCTGTCGCGGTTCCATCTTGAAAGCCTTACCTTTGACCTCAGGAAGTTATTACTTTTGGTAAGAGTTAAGAGTTTTGGGAGACAGAATGAAGTTGTATACAAAACATCTGGGAAAGTGGTGGGACCAACATACCCTCTTGAATGATAAATGGTCAGTCCCAGATGGTTTTGGCAGAGTGGTGCAATTGTTATTTGATTAGTCAGGTATGCTTGAAAAGATGAGAATCACCTGGTCTCTTTGTGTTGCAGAAAAATTGGAGGATGAACATTGGTTTGTACATAGAGGCAATATTGTACCATTTTCACTGCAGGGTAGGAATTTATCCACCATTGTTATGGCAAATGTAGTTTGTGCAATTTGCATCCAAGGTCCGTCTTTTTTTGAGGTAGCTTGGCAATTTTTTGTTCAATATTGTGGAGACATTAGGGCTATCTCATTTTCAAAAATGTTGCTTCAGGAAAAAAAAAAAAGCAGCCGATATCTCACGTATTTGGATGAAAATGACCCATTTATCTGTCAGAATCATGAACCATGTTTGTGGATTACAAACGATGTAAAAATTGAGACTTTTATCTCAGAGCTAGATTGATCAACTAGTCCAGCAACTAATTGAGCAACTCACCTTTTTAAACAGACACAGTAGCCTAATAGTTCTCTCTTCCCAAGCATTTCAATCAATTACATAGCAATACTCATTACAAAAGTTTAAAATCAGCAGCCTGACAATGAGTTTTTTCTTATATAGAGTATAATACATGTATTAAAGTTATGCAAATGAATTTTTGATGGCTCCCCTGGTATAAGAGAAAAGGGAAAAGCTTGTGAGCAAATGCAGTTACCCCAACTTGAATTAGTGTAATAGACTACACTGTTACTTCATTGGCTCTTGAAAGTTATGTGACAAAATTTTTTTCCTCAAATATTTAAGTTTATACCAGGAATAATAGGAACTGATTTTGTCCTTGCCCCCCACTTGCCTCTCAGCAAGGCCCATTAGGAGTTGGGTGAACTCAAAAAGGTCAATTATATACCTGTCCAGAGACTTCATTTTTCATCCACAGATTTGCTACAACCTCAGAGCTTATGGGGGCTTAGCCCCCTGGACCTCCAACCCCAGGGACAGGCACTTTGGGCTCAGTTGGGCGAAAAATTTGGGATCAGTTGTGTGAAAATTCCCCCCCCCCAACATTGTCCTTTGCCCATAGTTTGTCCCCAAATTTTGACCCTCTGGTGCTGCCGCTGGTCGTAACCAGTCTCTCAACTTCTTTGTCTTCTCTTTGTCAGGTTGTCAGAACATTCCTCGCAACGTTTTCAGACCAGGCATCTCATGCTTCATAAAACTTTGATGTTGGTGGTTTGGATCACAGATGGCCAGGATGAAACCAAATATACCATTATGTAAAAATTCTTCTATTTTGCAACTTGTATATCAATTTTTGTTTGTGTAATTCATAAAGGAGACATTGTTATGAATAAACTTTCTTACAGTCGCTTATTGTTTTATCGTACAGAATTATCTTTGTATGAATTGATTGGAGAATGACAGAGTGGTAGCAAATCACCTGATTTTGCAGATGAGGTAAAGTCTTACCAACCATGAAGAAAGTTTGCCAATTTAATTTCAGGTGCAGATTCAGACATTCCAAAAAAGGGGGGTGGCTGACCTAAGAGAAAACAGGGGCTTGAGGGAGTGGCACTGCTAATTCTCTGTATGTTTTATCGTTGATTCGTTGAAAAAGTTAGGGCTTAGGCCATAAAAGGGGTCCTTGGATCTGCTCCTGAATTTGAATGAAAATTTGTCCTTCTCTTATAAAATCTGATAAAATTGTTCTTTTCTTAAGTAGAAAGATTTGGTAGAATGTACTGTGAAGTTGACGTATAGCTACCGAAGTTGTGTAACCAGGCCCACATGAATAGCTCCTCCAGGAGGAGCAGGGAATGAATTACGAGAAAATTTTTATCACATTTGCTTAATTTTGCAAAGTTTGGTGATGTTTAAGTTAAGATTGTTTGAATGAAACTTGTTAGATATGGAGAGTGCTACTATTTTCAGGCCAAATTAAAAGTCTTTTGCAATTTTCCTTTGTAAAGTTAGTACATCAACTAATGGTATGCCTTTCCACTTTTTAAGGTCTGCATAGGGCCTTGTAGCTTTCCCCATTCCCATCCCCCCCCCCCAAAAAAAAAAACAAAAACATAAGGACAGTGGAAAGTCTTATGTTATGGGAAGTGCCTCATATGGCTTTGCCAAATGTGGTGCTTCAATGTATAAAGAGGAACTGCTTCCATTGTCTAGCAGAGTTTTTTTTTCAGAAGTGCCTAAAAATCTCTCTTTCATACTTATTTATACCAATTCATTTTGTAAGAATTCACCTTGACTTTTTGGATAAAGTATAATTTTATTTCTTGTAATTTATGTATACATGTGACTTCTGTTTGATATTAAAATGTGTGTATAGTACTGAAAATTATAAAAACTGTGAAGAACGTAAACAGTATGTATTTCTCCTTTGTACTTTGAATAGAATCTTACTCAAGCAGATTTAAAAGGTGGTTTTGAACCTATTGGTTAAAACTGATCAAGGCCAAGTGTCCTCATCCCAGTTATTGAAACTTTATTTTCCAACTGTTATAAAGCCTAACCCATGCTCTTAAAAACTGTTTTTAGCAGGGGCAGATCCAGGATTTTGAGAAACGGGGTGCACACACTGTCGGTCAAAGGTTGATGAGCATGCATCGATGGTGTGAAGCCACGGTCAGGGTTGTCCTTCCACAAGAAAATTCAGATTCTTTATGTGCTTAGATGAAATTTCCCAGCATCCTAGACCTTTCCGTCCTATCATCAGACGACTTGGATACAAGGAAAAAATCATTGTTCATCAACAAAAAGGGGTGTGCCCCCACCTGGATCCACGCCTGTTAAGCATCTGTCTAGACAAAGGTTTGAAGTTAAATTACTCAAGGCCAAAATCTTCTGAGTACACTACTGCACATAAAATAGACTGATCAGGGTGACTTGGTTTATACTTGAAGGATATTGTTTGAATTTATATCAAACAATAATTGTCAATTAAAAGGATACAGTGCACCATGCATATTAAACTCAGTAGTGTACTTAGCAAACTGTACCAGTCAACTCAAACATTTTTTGTGGGATTGTAGCTTGAAAGGGGGGGGGGAGGGGGCTAAGGGGTCCTGTATTTGCAAAAGTATGGGGAAGACATGTGTCATATCTTTAATTTTGCAGAACAATAGCCAGAAAGTAGACTAAACTAAAACTGAGCTGAAAAAGAAAGGTGAGCTAGTGGTTACAATTATAACCTGTTTGGTCCAGGCTGCAGAAGGGCTCACTTAATGAAGTGTGTTTTGAAATTTACAAGTCATCCACTTTGGTTGGTTCAACTGTCTACCAGCCTCTCCTCCCAGCGTTTGGGAAAGTGACTTAAGAATGGGGTTACACTAGTGTCGGTCAGATGGGGAAATTCTCAGTAGCAGGATTGGGAGAGAGATTAGTAACACTATAGCATCATTAACATCAAGGCAGTAGTTGAAAAGAGAAGATAAATCTTGTTGGTGTTCATCCGTGCTCATTCTGGTCACAGTCTTTGAAGAGCAAATTGGCTGTCTGATGCTTAATGTTAAACTTGTCAAGGTAATGTCTCTTCACATTCCCGTAGAAGCTGTATCCCAGTAATAGTCGTAATGATCATAGTGCACTATAGAGGGAATTTTCCAAAAAGTGCCATCAATTTATAAATGGCATGGTGATCCAGTGGTGTAGCCAGGATGGGATTTTTGGGGGGGCCTAGGTAACAAGTGGGGGGGCCTGGTACCTCTGAGGGTCAGGCACGGCAAGACTATCTAAGCGGAGCGCCACCATCAGTTGGGGCGGAGCGTACAAGAAATTTTGGGCTTTAAACCCCTCCAGATGGCCGGAAACGGCACTTCCCATGTGTTTTAAGCTGGATGTACCCAGCCTTGAAATACGAATCTCATGTCTGCGATGTCTCAATAATGAGAATAAAAAATCAATCTATGAAAAATGGCAATACATACACTTTTTAGGGACCCCAAAACTGGGCACTTCTGATCTGTGGCCTGGGGGATGAGACTAAAGGGAGCCGGAATCTCCCTTTTCCTTGGGAAAAATTGTGAACTTCAGAAGCACGCAGATCGCAAATGCGGCAATATTTGAATCTAAGCAGAGCGCCACTATCAGTTGGCGCGGAGCGTACAAGAAAATTCTGGGCTTTAAAACCCCTCCAGATGGCCGGAAACGGCACTTCCCACGTGTTTTAAACTGGATGTACCCAGCTGCAAATGCGGCAATATTTGAATGGATTTCAGCTTACCTACGGCAGCACCTCACCCTTTAACAGGAAAACCAAAAGCAGTTGTGTCCCCCTCTGAGAAACTTTTTTTGCATTAGATTTCCTAGATGCAAAATGGTGCTATGTTTGGCAAAACAGGCTGATTATAGGCCTGAGTTTTCGGATTTTCCCTTTTTGGGGAGCATGAAAAATATAAAAATATTTTTAGTTTTTGTAGAGATTTTACAAAAGACATACATACTACCAAAGAAACAATGTGCAAAATGGTGCAGTATTTGTTCATCGGTACATTACGTAGTCAAAATTAAAATACTACAAATAAATCCTTCAAAATAATTGAACCTCAAAGCAGAAGTATGGATCATGTGGGAAACACATGAAATCCGGACCTTGTGGACATTTTGCAAATCCCCCCGGACGCCAGTGCCAACTACTAAAAAGAGGACTTGTCGAAAAAATCGTCCTACAGTGGCACTTGTCATGGGAAGGAGTGAGGCACGACATAGGCCTACTTGTTAAGGATGGAAGGGAAGAATTATCCGAAGGCAGTACCTTACCCTTATCTGCTTACAGCATATTTTGTGTATAATAAAGTAAAGGAATGGTCGTGTAAGAGTGGTCTCCAGTGTACGATTGCCTTATTTTCAGTAAATCAATCAGCCATCCGAAAGGCAGAAAGGGTCTTAACCTAACAAAGTCACATTAAAGTTTGTCGTCGAGACTTTCGTTTCCTCTTCGAAGTGAAATGCAATAAACGACAGTGCAGATCACAAACGGTAGGCCTATCTAATTTAGTGAAAGTAGGCATTTTAAAGTTATTGCTTGATTTCATACGTGCGGACAAAATGTGTTTTACACACATTCATCCATGATTTTTTTTTTTTTTTTTTTAATTTTTGCACATTTTTTTATTTTTATTTTTTTCAATTACTCTATCAGGATGCAAAAAATCTGGAGGGGGGCCTGGAGAAAATCTGGGGGGCCTAGGCCCCCCAGGCCCCCCCGTGGCTACGCCACTGTGGTGATCAACAGTACCGAAGGGGACAAAATTCTTCAAAGGGGATTCTGAAAATCTCTCAGGGTATATGTGTAAAATCATTAAATCACTCCCAGAGATAACTTGCATCTTTCTAGGCTGGCCAAACGAGCTAAAGGGATTTTAAGGGGGATTTTCTCCATGTGTACCCTTTGGTTCTTGCCAGTCTACAGAATACCTAATATACAAACCTTTGTTACTTCTTATTTTATTGGTATAAATTCCAAACCTAAATTTTTGTCTAACTATATTCCTGGGGTAGATGCGCACTGTTTATCAAGGTGTTTCTTGATTGGCTGTCCACATTGTATGGTACCGATTCTGTTCTTTGTTCGGGCTAGGGATTAGTTTAAGGGTTAGGGTTACGTTAGCCAGTTAGGAAATTTTTTGTTAAACAATGCGCATCGCCCCTATTCCTGAGTAGGCGGTCATGATAATGTGTGTTGATGTCAACATGGCAGTACTTCCATGATGTCAAACATCTGAATAAATTAATAAAATCTTAAACATGGTTTTTGCAACCTGGGGGATGTGTCCCAGGTGCATAGCCAGGATTGAGTCATGGGAGAGGGGTTTGGTGTGATGGGGGTTTTGGGGCACAACATGAGGGAAAAGTTTAAAGATAGAGAGAAAAAAATGCCAGTTTTTTGTTGTTTTTTGCACTGCAAGGTTGGGTCATGGGGGTTTGATCCTCCCGTCTGATGTGTCCCACTGGTTGCCAGGCATTTCACAGTTTCTGGTGAGATATAAGTTTTTCCCCATTTCAAGAGAGAGAGAGAAAAAAATAAAGGCCTATGTTAATTTACACATAGGATAAGAAGTGGGATTTAATGACATATTCCTAAATTTAAGATTATAAATATCACCAAATTATATTATTTCAAAAGCCTTAATCCCAAACTTTCAAGTTCCACATATCTGGAACCAAGTGGAAACTAATCCTTGACCCCCTCCCATATTCTATACTCATGATTTTCACCCCTATGCTTAATTTAATAATTATGGGATGTGATACATTCATAAATTGCCAATTTGGGATGACAGCTAGAAAAGGTCGATAACCCATTGATCATAAAGGAAGAAACATATACTTCTATCATTTTGTAACCTCTGGTCTCTATACAGTGGTAGGGTAAAGTAGGGATATATTTATAGCTGTTAAGGGGAAGAACAAACATAGACTGATGTGCAAATGAAGAAATAGGTCAATTTTACTGAACTGATTTTTTTTTTTAAATTTTGGCAGAAGGATAAGTAAGCCTCTTGGTATTTTTTGAAGAATTAGGGAACAGGTGTGGTTTTCCATAAAATTTTCATGGTGTTTACTCACAGTTTGATTGTCCTTTGAAACAGCGAAGTAAACAGGACTGAAATGACTCTGAATTTAAAGTACATCTCTGGAATCATAAATGCCAAAATGTCTTGTTCCTAATGTGTCCCCAGAGATTTCCCTTATGTTGGCAGTAATCTACTGAAGCTCCCAAGGGGCATATTTGCTTGTCAAATACCTAAGCCACCTTCCCAAGAGTTTATGATAAATATGCCGAGGTGTTCCTCATTTGTCATGGTACCTGTCTAGAGAAAGCTTTTAGAGGGGAAATTTGGGCCCAGAGGACTCTAAACCCTCTGCTGAGTTGGTCATGAATTGAGAGGTGTACGAAAAGTTGATGGGCAGAAGTAGGTCACCCATTTCAACAGTATAGTACTCGTACATATACATGCTGCCATTTAGTGTGTATTACTACAGGTTGAACAGTGTAACGATTGGAACAGGAAAAAAAATCTTAAGTTCAAACAGGTTAAAGCCATTCCATTGGTTGTATGTTGTATAAATGGTCTTGCTTTTGGACATATGGAGGGATACCATTATCAGAGTCTGTTACATAATTTTAAAAGGCAAAAATATCAGATACTCAACAAATTTTCTAAAGTGATGAGAAAAAAGGAGTGGAAGTCAAGTAAGAGATGAAGGGGAGATTGTTGAAATATGAAAGTTTCTTTATCGGAGAACATGGGTCAAGTCAAGGATAAGCTAGTTACCAGGTATGAGATGCCCTAGTGATTTATTGGTAGTCGTATAATTTTCAAATTTTGATTGAAGAAATGTAGCTTCCCTGAGTACTAAAAAGAGGGAGGGAAGCATACTTGAAACAGTGGAATATAAACAGGTATCAGAGGTTTTACTTAACTTCTCTCTTCTAAAGCTGGGTGAAAATAACAAGGGTATGCAAATTTCCATCCTTGAATTCATTAAACAGTGACAACACTATTAGTGGGGCTTGGGATAGGAGGGGCATTTGCCCCCCAGATTTTTTCCTTGCCCCTCAAGTTAGGTCAGTTAGGAATTGGGTTAACCGAAAAATAAATACTATACTTCTCCACAGACTTTATTTTTCTTTCAGAGGTATGCTCAACCCTCAGGGCCTCAGGGGAGGGACCCCCATCCATAGGAATGGGCACTTCGGACTCGGTTTCAAGCTGCACCTGAAAAATGTTTGACTCCCCAACATTATCCTTTGCTCCAAGTTTTCCTCCCCAATTTTGACATTTCGGCACTGCCACTGCTGTTGAAAAAGTACGTTTGGGCTACCGTCACATGTATGCATGTACACCTTGCATCAGCAGTTTACATCAAATGGCTGTATGTTGCAACAAAGCCATTAAGTTCAGCTTTTATGAGTAACTTTGCTGATGTTTCCTTCGATGTGATGCGTTGTTATGACGACTCCATCACAATCTGTTCAAACTGACACGCGATTAACAATGCATTTTATGAGGTAAACTGACCGCTTAAGAATCTTCGGTATTGCATTGCCCTAGAAGCATACTGTATTAAATTAATATGTTAATGCCCTTCTTTTTCTCCATAAGCCCTTGCTGTTTATTACCATAATGAAAATATTATTGTTCCTTACATAAACTTTTGGTTATAAATTTAAACTCGATCAGAATGACCTCCTTAAAGTTATATGCTCGCATCCTTAAGCTTACAAAATTATAAACCACCAAAAATGCGATTTAAAGTGTACCTCTAGTCAAAAAATTCAAAAATATATTAACACAACATGTAGGTTGACCATACAGGGGCCCGTTCCACAAAGAGTTACGCACAATCCTAAGTTTGATTCCCCATACTTAAGTCAACAGTAAATCATACTTAAGATTGTGCGTAACTCTTTGTGGAATGGGCCCCAGGTCATATAAATTTTCTGCCACTGGTTGTTTGTCAATATTTAGTGAAAGTTTTCATGAACTTAGTCAGGACTTGGAAGTTTTCTGTCTCAGGGCCTAGCTATAGCCTTATGCTAATTTTATTTTGTTTAAAGGTAAAAAAAAAAAATTTAAAAGAAAAGAAAACATTACCAGAGACCTACAAACTCTTGAAAACCATTTCTTAAACAACAGTCTGTATAGCCATGCTGTACTTCTGGAAGAGCAGTCTGGATTGAAATAGTGTGCAACTGTTGTTTGGCCTTACTGAGCAATTTTAAAAATTTGTCATTTGCAAAAGTACCATGGATCCTAGAACTTGAGGTTACAGTGGCATAGCCACAGTGGTAGTTTTGGGGGTTGATATGCCCCATGACCCAACCTTGCAATGCAAAAAAACACCTAAAATAGCGGTTTTCTCTCTCCCCTTAGATTTTTCCCTCATGTCATGCCCCCCATGAAGCAATCCTTGCTACATGACTACTGTATGGTACTACTCTCTTGAGAAGCTGTGTGAGCAAAGTTAAACACCCCCTCTCCCCTACCTCAACTCCCAACCATGGATATGCCATTCTAGTTTTGCCAATGTACAAAGTTCTAGCTGCCTCAACAGAAGGGGCTTTTCAAGGTTCATGTGTATTTACAAATCTTGCTGTGATTATTACTGTGTATGGAAGAAGTAGGCCTATATAAAAACTATCTTTGTAGTTATTGGTGACTTTTGAGGAACAACATCTCAAAAGCCAGATTTGTAACTTGAATTTTCCAGAAATTGATATTTTCATGTGTTTTTTAACTTTTTTCATATTCTTTTCAACCATTTTCTAAATGTGAAATCTAAAAAGATTTAATATATTTAGAGAGTAAAATGGGTACACAAAATTTTACATCATGTTGCTTTAAGATGATGAACGTGTCAGAAGAGTTAATGCATATGAACTATGGTTTGGTGCCATAGAGTACTGCATTGTCAACTTCAGGGGTCTCCATAAATTGGTGGCGCCATTCTCTGACCTAGAAATGCAACCATTGTGTACCTCCGGCTTTGTCACGGCTTCAGAAAGCATAAAAAAGAATCTCCCATGAAATATTGTACCAGGTGTGCTAGACCATCGCAGACGATCGAGAAAGTAGGTGACAGTTATGGAGATAAATGAGGATTCCTAGAGAACATTTGTGACACTAAATGGCATTCAGACCCTGCATTCCCTCTCCATCAAATAATTTATCATTTTGCTGGTTTCTTCATTAAATAGTAAAATTTAAAACAGTGTGAACTAACATGTTGACTTGTAAATACTTCTGCTCAGGAAGTTTTGTGGTTTATAGTCTATATGTAGTATATAGGACTTCAATATATCTATAGGTATGGTTGACTTCTTAAAATGTGATCATGTGGGGGTCAAGCTAGTTCATTTTTGGTGTGACTGGGTTTATTTTTGCAATATTTTGGTTATTTTTATAACTTTTAGTATCCATTTGTTGTGGTTAGTGAGAGATTCCGAAGACTTTGTATGTGAGGACAAGGGGTTTTCATTTTTATTGAGTATACTTGCCGTCATGCACAGGTGTAGATCTGGGTTGTGGATGGGGGAGGGGGGAGGAATTTTCCAATGGCTGGATCACCTCAGATTGTGTCTGCACTCATCTATATAAACAGTGCACCCACAGGAATGCGAGCACATAGGCTACCTAGACAAAATACAAACACTCATAGAAACAAAACATTGCTTATTGCTTCAAGATAGGCTCAAGTTAACATTTTCTTTCATCTGTATACTGCAATGTTTTGTTTATTCTGCCTGTTGGTTTTTTTTAAACTTGCCTTAATTATTGGGGGGGGGGGGCAATATTTTCATTGGTGGGAAAATTGTCCCCTACCCCCTCCACCAGGATTGACACATCTGCTCATGTACACATTTTGCAGATGGAAATTATGGTGGGTGGGAGCCTGGGAGAAGGGATAGCATTGTAGTACCTAGTGCATTTAGACTTAGGGTGGTCATCCTTTGATCACAGAAAAAAGAGGACACACTTGGCTACTGTTTAAACAGAGTGCCCATCATGAGGTGAGGCACATTGTACCAGAAATTTGGGGCCTCAAAATAACCCCTCAGATGGCAGGAAAAGACCCTTTCCTATGTTTTGCTGAGCCTGTATGATTAGAGTCCAGAAATTGTGGTATGCTGTGTCTCAAAATGAAATCATCTAAGAAGCTGTCATGTAAATAGCCTTGACCTATATCTACTTGTTCGGCAGATGTGACCCATATATGATTGATCATGTGGTACAGTACATGTGGTCCAGGGGCAGATCTGATTTGTTGTAAAGACAGTCTTCTACCTGTTTTGGAAGAGTTGGGATATTCAGGATAATAGAAATATTCAACATCTTGTCCTGTGTGACCTCTTACTGAAGTCAATGCTTGAAATGCAGATTGCCCAAAGCAGTAGCATAGCCAAGATTGTGTAATGGGGTGGGGGGGGGGGGGGTTGGTGTCATGGCAGGGGGGTTTGGGACATGACATGAGGGAAAAGTCTAAGGATAGTAGAGAAAAAACTGCTATTTTAGGTGTTTTTTACATTGCAAGGTTGGGTCATGGGGGGTTCTAACCCCCAAAACCACCCCGTGGCTATGCCACTAGTCCAAACAAAAGTTTGATTAATGGCCACCCTATTTAGACTTCTGACAGAAGAGGACTTTTGCTCCAATTGGTGTTGTGTGCCATATCAGTGTCCAAGTAGATTACATGCTAGATGAAATTTTATGACTCAGTTTTTCCAATTGGTTCAAATTTGGCTGACTTGTCAAAGTAATAATTACCCCCAGTAATCCAATTACATGACATGGACCACCATTGTAACAATTCTTTAGTTAACCATGAATATGTATGCTGTTCTCCTTGAAATTTTTGGACATATTACTTGAGTGGCAGCAGTTCATAAGCCATTACTCATGGCATAAAATAAGATAAAATAAACCTCCCTTAGGGTGACAATTATCTCAATGTATGACTGGTTAAGCTTAAATTCCAAAACTGCCAAAAAATGTTGTCTTTTCCAGGTAAAATAAAGTGAGTCAAATTAGTAAGGATTAGATTGGACAAATGGTATTGCTCATGATTGGGCAAAACCTGAGGATTTAGGTCCTTGGGGTATCTGTGGGTTGGGTTGCGGTAACACCACAGCTAAATCTTTTGTGTCGGGCACCTGTTTAAACTAGTACTGATTGTAGATAGAGTGAAGAAATATGGTTTTGACAAGAAAAAAAAGTTTTGCATAAGGGAGAAAAAAATATGGAATGTAGAAAATGACCATATCATGTGACCACCAGTTTAAGTGGTTGCAAGACTAGTGAGGGAGGGCCTCAAGAAGTTATTTCAAGCTTAAGAAGCTCAAAGCTGCCTGGAACATGAAAGGCCCCCTCCCTGTCCACAGCAACACTACACAGTTTTGGTTTTCACACCACATTGACTTCAATTCCTGCCATCATTCAGCAGCACTTTTTTCGCATACTATTTTGGGCTTCTAGTATCTTCAGTCTGCAGGCAATTCTAGTGCATATTGCCCACATGGAAAAGAAAAAGTTGTGTATTTGATGTAGAAAAACATAGGAAACCCTGAAGGCAGTCATCATTCCCATCTAAATCCATCAAAAATTTCACCACTTTACAGGATAGTGTTTGATTTGTACCTAATCATGCAAAAGCATGAGCTAAATATGCAAATCTTCATGATGTTAAGAGGATATGGCAAATGCTATCCTTTGAACTTATAACCTTCATTTTTAGGACAATTGTAACATAATTATGTCTTCAGGTGATTTTGGAAGTTCATATTTTGTCCTTAATACCATTAGTATCACTTAACAAACCATAAACTATCTTATGAGTAAATCAAGAGATATAGGATTATGAGTAAATCAAGAGATATAGGATTAACAAATGAAATGTCGACCCTGTGCAACACTCAACATCATTATTTTTGCAAAGCAATTGATTCCTTCAGAAATATTCAAACTTTGAAGAGGTATATCTCAAGAAGAGTAAAGAGATATTGGCATCATTTTCACAGACTTGTTCCTGAGAAATTTCAAATCTTGCTCTTTAACTGCCACGTAAATTTTGGGCCCCTTGCTGGCATGTTACCATACCCATAAACAGTAGCATAGCCAGGATTGTGGGGGGGGGGGGGGGGAGGGGGGGTGAGGTGAGAGAAAAAAGGGGAGAGAGAAAAATGCTATTTTAGGTGTTTTTTGCATTTCAAGGTTGGGTCATGGGTGGAGTTTCAACCCCCAAACCACCCCTGTGGCTATGCCACTACCCATAGACAGTCACCACATGACAACTGAAGCTAATTCTACTCCAACCTACCCCAACCCTAATTATCCTGACAGCAAGGTCTTCTTGTAGACTTGTCAGAATACAGGAAAGGTGGAACGATGAGTAGTCAGATCAGTGAGCAGCCCCCCCCCCCCTTCGGCTCCCTTTCTCATTTGAAAGCTACATTGAGATATTAAGTACTCCAAGACACCTTGTACAAGATCCTTAATAAAAGCTGTTTTTCTGTTACCATTATTATTAAAATAATAACAGGGATACCATCATTTGAGACGTGAAAGCAAGAACTGACAGGTATAAATGTTCTTTTCTTTTCCAAACTGAAGCATTGTCAGAATCAGACACCCAAGTCTACCTGATCAGTTGAACATTAAATGGATGATTCACAACTTTTTAATAAAACAAAAATTGAAAACAAAAACACTGAAATTGTGAAGGGGCAAGGTAAAAAGACCTGTAACTGCAGGGGAGCTTTTGTTTTCCTGAAATAAACTTGAACTCTTTGACCTTAAACATAGAAAACTGTAAGCAGTCAATGTCCTATCATAGAGTTGGTTATAGAGTATACCTACAATAAGAGAAAGTTGACGGAAATTAGGGAATTCCCTCTTGGGCTCAGTTACCCCTGGGGCTCTTGATGCCAGTTACTGAGGGAGGCTCAGGATTTGACTTTAATTTGATGTAGTGCAGCTGACTGGTAAAGCTTTCTGCTTTGAAGTGAAACACCTGCATGGTTTGTAAGATGGATTAGGTTCAGACAGGGAATCTGATGTTAGTAAGAAGTTTTGATGAAACGTACTCACTGCCTAGTAGAGCAGTTCCTCCGTCATCCACTTATTCAAGGGTAGAGGTATAGGTCCATTAGTCTAGATGTCTGAGGGGGGTAAATGAATGAACTGCTGATAGCTGTTTGCACATTGGATAAGATTGTGTGAAAGAACTGTGAGAAATAACAGCCATTAGGCCTCAAAATTTGAATTGATAAGTAATTTATTCATACTCAAAGATAATCCAACTTCTATCAGTCTTTTTCACCTGTGATACAAATTCATTTTAATGATAAATGATAAATTTTAAGTTGCCCCATTTTACTCGACATTGTGCCAATTTAACCTGGTTCTTTACTAGTAAAAATTTTTGTCTATTTAAATTGTAGTTGGGCAAGAGAAGTGGCCCCAAACTTACTGTGAAGCCACAGCTAAATGTCGCAATATCCTATTCCTCTTCAAAGTATCTTTTATAATATTTAAGTACTTCAATACTGCACATTCAAGATAAACCAAGCAGTAACTCTTAGTAAGTTCTGAGGATAAAAAATATTGTCACATGACTTTCAAGAGCCAATCATGAAACAGGACAGTCAACTACACTACTTCAATTGGGGGGGGGGGGGGGGGACTGCTCTTTACCTTTATTTAAAATCTCACTGTTTATGCCATGTGAACAAGGTTAAACAACTCTGGACTGGACGTGTTCATTATGTGATGTCAGGAGAACCATGGTTTCTTATTCCAACACCATACTATGAATATTAAATCATTGATCTTGCATGTGCAGTCTCAGTTGTAGTACACTTTCCTTCCCAGCATGGAATGAACACCAAGTGTTCCTCAACTTGTCTATTTAAAGTCACTAACAGCATCTACAATAAGATTCATACAATATGACAAACTGATCAAAGAAAACCATTTCATAAGTAGAAGGTAGTACGAAGATAAATTTTATATAAAAAATACCCCAAAATTTGGAGCAATTTTCATACCTGTCACTCTGCTAACAAGTGAAATTTAATTCTTTTTATTTTTAGTTTGTACTTTATTTCTTTAAGGCTATAAGTCATTAACACGGACTTCCTGTATATGGACAGAACATGTAACACGGTACATTGCCACTACCGTAGTGTGAGAAATAAGCATACCAAGATGGCCCTCTGCTATGGTTTTGTGTGAAAGTTTGGACTTGCTGAGGTAAATCAACAAATTTTGCAAAAAAGTTGAAATATTTTCAAAATAATGGACTGTAATTTCAAAATCACTACACCTATTGCAAGGATATGATATTGTTCCTCATTCAAGTCAAACTTTTGTTTAAATTATTAGTCTTCGTCAAATCATACAAATAATAGCTTAACGGCAGCCAACTTGCTACACTTTTTTTGCCCTGATCGGCGGTGACAATCTACGGAGAGGACATACGCGTTACATGCTCTGTCCACGTATATAGGAAGTCTGTGGTCATTAATAATATGAAATGTTAAAATGTGGCACCCTTGCACTGCTTTCATTATGATATCACACACAAATCTACTTGCAGTAAACATGTGCAGGCATGTAGCCAGGATGGTTGGGAGGGGGAATTGGTGGTTGACACCCCTCCCATAAAACCTAAGTTAGTTGAACAAAAAGAAGTGGCAAATATTGCAAAGGGCTTGATCACTGCAAACTTTGTAATATTTGAAGTTCATAATGTACCATTTTGTACTTGGAGAACCATTCCCTTTAACTGGCACCCCAAGTCACACCTCAAATTCATACACATGAAAAAAAGATAGCTATGTGCCTGCACATGTGTTTTGAGTCCCAGCATTTTTAAAGTTGGATATGAAAGTGAAAAGCAAAGTTGACTAGTGATGTAGGTTCCTTAGGTTAGCTACTAAAACAGAGTTTTATGGCCAAGTTTCTAACCAATTAGTTTGAGTCAAGCTATCCACATCCTTTTTTCCAGTTGTGGCTCACTGGTTTGATTTGCTTACATTGAACACCAAGCACAATGGCAGTAGGTTCCATTTTTAAAGTCTTCGGTATGACCCCGCCAGGACTTGAACTCAAGACCTCCCGGCTTCAAGTGGGATGCTCTAACCACTTGACCATACAGTCAGTCCCTACTGACCTAGGATTTTTGCATTCAACTTTTGTTAAAAACATGTTCAAATTTGCATCAGGTTGACAAGATTGAATGGTCCTAACTGGTTAATATCTTTCAAATGGTTTTTGAAAGGTCGCTGTAATAAATTGAATAATGCTCTTTTCTACAATTTGTAAGTCAAGTTTATTAACAAAACTTATGATTTACAAAGATATTCAAATGCTCCACCATGAATATGCAACTGTAGTTCTTTTTAGTTGTTTCAAAGTTGAATATTTACAAACTGTTTGAAAAGTCAATTTACATATGAATTAAATGATTTTCAAATGTTACTAGCTCTTCTCACACTTAAAATAAATTCAAAAGCGTGAAACCCCCCCCCCCAAAAAAAAAGATGCTTAGTTCTCATGTGTACTTACATGCACCTTCGGTTCACAATCCAAAATTTCATCCATTTGTACAAAGTTAACACTACTAATGTAAAAACTTCACTAGAATTGTTCACCTTACTACGCCACTGTTGGCAATGGTTGGCATAGAACATGGGCAGGAGCATACGCAAGCACATTTGGTTAAGCGCCTGCAGTGATCTTGCTATTGCACGTAGAATGTAGACCAATTACAATCTTAATTTCTTTGTGACAAAATGAACACAGAATTTGTCAACTCTGTTGCCAAGCGGCAGTGACATCACTTGTTTGTAAACATGAATGAGTCTATAGTGTAATACATGTTGCAATGTCCCAAAGCTCATAAGTTGCAAAGAAGATACTGCACTATCAAATATCAATATCAAATTTCCTTGTGAATATGCATCCCAATTTATAGTCCACATTGATTGCACCCTATCTTGAAGGTTTACATGTCAACCTGCCATTGTATCAGGTTTTTGAACTCTAGCAAGTGGAGACAAACTTTTCCAGCAACTCATACAGTGTGTGTTTGTGGTTTTAAGGAGTACACCCAACTCCTCAATAGATGATGAAATCATTTTCCACTTTACTACCAAGAGATGCTGGGATCAGGATGCATGTAACTAAACCATCTTTCTTTCCTTGCAGGGTTTTCCAATCCTGTCCCCTTAATAACTTACTGATAAACTGATTACTACAAATTCCAATTCCTCAACTTTCAAATCACCTGGAAAGTTGTGTACTAAATGTTATTTTTTTTTGCAACAATTGAATAGCAAATCTCATGTATGAAAGAAACTTAAATTTAAAAAAAAAATGGTTGAAGTGTATTCCTTGTAGTTACAGGCTACAATTAAGTAAGATCAGACATAGGACTGTGAGGACATTTCCCATCTACTTTTTTTTTTATTTTTTTATTTTTTGAGGTATTGCTGTGATGTTGGAAATGCCTTCCAGCTATTTCCCTCTCTGCCCCTCCCCCTTGATGCTTCTTATATCAATTTATTCCTTTCCACAAAGCTAATCATCTCAAAAGTTCAAAACCACTACACTAAGTCTGTGACAAGATTTGGAGCTCATTAGGACAATGATGCACTCTTCAATAGTGTCCTCAATGTCATTATGGCCCACCATATGTCTTGTGGCAAAATCCCTTATTGATTGTAAGTATAGCATCATTAGATTTTAAGGTCAAGAGCAGTCACCCCAAAACTTATTTTGAAGCAACAGCTAAATATCACAATTTTCTTTTTACTTCCCTTCAAATAATCTTTCATGATACAGTATTGCATATTCAATATTGCATATTCAATGTAAACCAAGCAGTTACTTCTATTAAATTTCACATTTGAGGAGAATAAAATGTTGTCACATGACTCTCAACAGCCAATCATGAAACAGGACAGTCTACTTCAAGTTGGGTTGACTGCTCCTGCCCTTTGAGACCAATATGTTAATAGTGAGATCATTTTTTCCAACCAGCCTCTTCCACTTTCATTCTCTGACTCTTCTTTCCTTCTATGCCTTCTTTTACAGTTTCTCTTTTCTTATATAAATGAAGTTTATTTCACATCTGTTTTCATATTTTGGAAGTTGCAAGACACACTTTACCACAAGCCATTTATAGAAATATCACATAAACATTATTATCAACACCATGTCACTTTAGGCACTTTTAAAAATGCCATCAACTTGAATATCACACTTAAAGGCAGTCATTCGTCACCCCAAACTACATCAGTATACATATATCAAAACTCTCAATTGGTACAGCGCTTTGATTGGCATGCATTTAAACAATGCATTATAGCTAAATTACACAGCATGGGCACTGAGAGTGTCTTGATTACACATTATGGACTTGAATGGCCACTGGGACAAGCCATGAAGCAATAAACTAGGATTGTGCCTGGTTAAAGATGAGTTTTTAGTTTTGTGGGCGGGGCTAGAAGTAAGTAGGTTGGGAGAATTGGAACTGTTTGGGATGATGAAAATATGCCTTTAACATCACTTGGAAAGATTAGCATGAAACAAGTCACAAAACATGAATTGCCTTCTCTGCCAGAATCGTCAACAAAAATAATGGGAAAAAGCAAGCAAAACATGCATTGAATAGATAACTATCCCCCACTAGTCCATTCACTGTTGCAGCAGTCCAAGGTGTTCTTGATGCAGAAAATGGGGTTTGTCCAATGCATTTTTGTCAAATTTATAAATGTCATTTCAATATTGCTGAGAGATGAAGGAAAAGTTTGCTGGTCAATGAGATCTCTATGCAATGCTGCACAAATATGCTGCATCAAATCACATCAGGCACAGTGTTTGAAGGCTTTAAGATCCTCTAACCAGGGAGTTGTAATGGACCTCTGCTCTAACCGGACCACTATTTTAGTCTTCCAAAGCCTGGCCTCTTCAAAAGATGTATCTCTCCCATAAGAGGACGCTACTGCTGGGTCACAAATGTCACCACTTTACAACCTTTTTCTCCTTATACTGCTGGTAGTCTTCCATTTTGAAAAATGATAATTCTGTTTCGTTCTCTAAGTTAAAAAGAAAATGTGCATCTAAATAAAATGCTGTTTTTACAAATGAATTAGTCATATACCTGGGAATAGTGGCATATTTATGGTCTAGTAAAAGAATCATGTTTAGGGTAACCCCCTGATGGTTAGTGTTCCTCCCCTTGCCTCCTTTTGTGGCTACCTATTACACCTTTTTTAGTTCCTTTTCTGCTGTACTCAATTATACAATAATGTGACCTTTGCTCCTAATGTACCATCTCTATTGTCGCAATCTTCCTGAGCAATCTCCATGAGCATCAGACTTGCGGATGGGAGGTTGGGAGTTTGAGTCTTAGCCAGGCCATACCTAAAGACTTTAAAAATGGAACCTACTGCCATTTTGCTTGGTGCTCAGCATTTGCAATGGAGTAGAGAAAACAAGCATGTGAGCCACAAGTGAAGAAGGCTGTACCCGGTTCGACTTGAATCAATTGGTTGAAAAGTGGGCCACAGAACTCCAATTAACCATGGTATAAACAAACAGGGACACCACCAGGGTATTTTGATAGGGGGCAAACTCATGAGTTGAGTACTCCATTTCTCTCTCTTTTCACATTTTTTTTGCAAATATTGCACAATGGTAGTAGGTTCCACTTTTTTAAAGAGGTTCATTGAGTTGATATCGAAACCTTAATGAGAGTGCTTAAGGGTCACTACCACATAACAATGCTTACAGTTAGCATAGCAAGTCAATTTTCATATCCAATAGTTACAGAAAAAGTTAAAATTTTAAGTTTTGTAGTGTCTGGACTTGTAACGGTTTTGTGCATGATTTGAAAAAGTGTCTGGTCACGAATTTTTGAAAACCAAATTGAACCGTTAGTTACTCACTCATAAAACAAATTTTTGTATGTAGGATATGAGGATTAACTAAGTTTGACCATTTGTCATTGGTATGTGAAGGAAACTTAACAGGTTTGGAAAAATTTGTTGGATTTTAGGAACCAACTCAATGAGCCCCTTTAAGTCTTTGGTATGTCCCATTCAGTAGTCACACTCCAAACCTCCCATACAATATATAAGGCCATTTCATGGGCACTTACAAATATATTTAAAAGGTCATGACCTTAGCCAGCCAAATGAATGTATGAACACCTTCTACAAACCTGTGAGCCACTACATTCAAACTTATGAACTTCGATGAACTACGCAAAGGTTGTGAATCTCAGAACTATATGTAACAAATGGTATAAACTGCAACCTTTAGAAATACTTTGTTCATGCTTCACACAATAGTGTAAACATATCATCCTTTTGTCCAATGTGAATACCGAATACCATCAAAAACCACTTTTTTCACCCTGATGAGATATGGTCGGATAACATCAAATAAAATACTGAATACTGGCATTAAACATAAAGAAGACAAATGTGCAATTAAACTAACAATAACCCAATGGGCACTGTGGTTCCTTGCTGGGTATTATAAGAATTGCACTGCCAGTAGAAAAGCTGATAAATTGACCTCAAAACTAGAGCTAAGCAAAAGCTCATACCCAATGTTTGTAATATCTTCACAAGGGGCATTTAAGTAAGTATTCCAGAAATCAAAGATCATATTTTTGAGGTCTTACTAAAATTCAACTTACATAATACTTGGTGATCCTTCAAAACCATTTCCTCATTTCAACATGTGTTTATGCTTGTAATCAAACTTGATATTATCACCAATTAGCAATACACAATGTGGTTAGAAGTTGTACTGTTCTTGTAAGTTATTTCTACATGCTCTCAAATATAACAGGGTTTATTCAGCAATTAAGCAGAAAAGAAGTGATTCATGGGGTGTGATAGTAGAATGATGATTGGGTTAACCTCACGGAGCACAAAAAGAGACATATGACCCATACGTTGCTTCCACTGGCAGAGAGACCAATTAAAAGCAGTGTGACCTGTGCTCTTTGAAATCAACAAATTTCAGTTATTGCCCTCTTACAACTTCAAACGATCCAAAATCTGTTTACAACCCGAAGGAAGCATTACTGAAAAAAAAATAAAGGCCAAATTCCTAAGGTATTTAGGTGTATAAGCTGATTTAGCAAAAACCCGGTGAAGTAAAAAATCTATACATCCTATAATTATCTTGCTTACAGGATTTTTTAAAAATCATTTTCAGTGGTTGACCTCCAGTGACTTTGATGACCTTTGACCTTAACTGAACACAAAAGGATTCAAAGTCTGTCTGTCCTTCCTACCTTAAAATACTGTGTTAAAAAAAGTTTTTCAGTGTTTGACCCCGTGTGACCCCAGATGACCCTTGACCTTCATCAAACACACCAGATTTCATCCTTACACCATAACACATCCACACACCAAGTGAGACATCTATCCAAGTTTCCTGCCTTGAAATATCATGTTGATGAGGTTTTCAGTTTTTGACCTCTGGTGACCCCAGATGACCCTTGACTTCCACCCAAACTTACAAAATTATTCTTTATGCAATAATGCATCCACATATTACATATGAGATCTATCTAAGCTTCCTAAATTAAGATATCATGCTTTTAGTATTTGACCACTGTTGACCACAAATGACCTTTGACATCTACCAAAAACAATAGAGCACACCTTCTCAGTATGGCAGATCTATACACCAAGTTTCAGTTTAGTCCAACTTTCCCTTGTTGAGTTATCATGTACCCAAGAAAATGGCACAGACATACACACATACACACATACATATAACCTGACTGCATTGGTTCCTTTTGCTAACACAAGGAACCAAAAAACCTACAACGATACACAAAAATATGAAGATGGGCGCCTTTTTATACTAGCCCATGGCAGCCTCATCCTACTCTACCATTAAGGGATATCACTGCCTTTGCAAGATGCACATGAAGCAGGTGGTAACCGTCTTGTAGAGGGGGGGGGGAGGGGGAAAACTTAGGGCAACGGAAAATGTTGGGGGGGGGGGGAATTTTGTGCAGGCTCCTGAAGGTGGGCACAGAAAAGACCCCAGAAGCTCTGAGGTTTTACTACATCTCAAGGTGAAAAATCATGCCACAGGAGAGATATGATTATTTTTTCATTTGGATTAATTCCTAACTTACCTAACTTTGGGGGTTGGGGACAAGAAAAAATCTGAGAGTCAAAATTCCCCCTCATGCTCTCTGATGCTGCCATGGCTTTTCCAAATTTTATTATTTGCTTGCCTACTGTAATTCAGGGGCAGATCTAGGATTTTTCGTTAATGGGGGGCGCACTGATGTTTGATCATCTGCACGAACGAATATCTAAGTGGAGCGCCACCATCGGTTGGTGCAGAGCGTACAGAAAATTTTGAAAAATCCCTTAGATATCAGGAAATGGCATTTCCCAGGCTTGTAAGTAAAACCTAAGCAGTCGTTAATTTGAGCTTTTGTTTGCCAAAAAGTGTTCCCTTCAATTAAAAGTGAGAAAATTGCAAAAACTTGCTTCATGAACTAAACCTAAATTTACTTGATCTTGATTTAAGCTAAGATCACTCTTTAAACTCTTTTGATGAAATATCTCTCCAAAAATATGTTGTTATGTTATAGGTCCAGAAAAAGTGGTCTACAGATAAGGGGGATCCTCACACAAGGTACAGAGAGAAGAATCTTTCCTTTTTAATGAAAAAATTGAATTTGGGGATCTCCAACAGCTTCAAAGACAATGGTGAAATTATCTTGGACCAAGAATATGATGCACTGCTGTAAGATTCATATTTGAGATCGCAGTACATTAGCTTTTAAAGTCTTTTGCTTGATGAAATATACGACTTTATTGTCATGTGCAGGAGAGATAAATATTGTTAAACACTTTGCGTTATCATTGATTTCATTAGTGGCATGTAGATTCAGTCTCCACTCCCTGGGGATAGCAGAATTTTTCCATAATGCAATGTAAAAGGAAAAATACTAATAAAATTTCATTTATGGGAGAAATCATTCTAATTAAGCACTCAGTCGACTCTCTCATTAAAAAAATTACTTTGTAATTTTTAGTGACCATGAGAGCTCTGGCATAGATAAGTTTATTGTCAATCTTAATAAGAATTATTCAAAATATATTGATTAGCATACACATCCAGAGGGTGTAAAACAAGACCAAGTGCAACAGACATCATAAATACTTGTTTTCAATGATAACATATTCATTGAAAAGGTTACATTTAAACACATATGATCCGCCATGTTTCTTGAGCTTACTACCAAACAGAACTTTCCAAAAGGCAAAGCCATCCTGAGAATAATTTTTCCCTTACACTTTAAGCTATAAGCAAAAGAGCATAATTTGACCATTCCTAGACCACCTGCACATGTTGCACTTACTAGAACAGAACGTTTCCCCTAATTGTCTGGTTTGTGTGACCAAATAAATTTATATAAAATACTCCCTCGTTCATAAAAAAGGAAGAAACAGGATCACAGATTGTATAAAATAAGTGAACATAGACATTAAGCTCATGTGAAGTTTGGCCATATGCGCTTTTTATACATTCTATATACCGTAACCAGTAAGGTAAATTTTCATCTTTCAAAGTCTCATTGTGTGTTGGATGGTTTTTAAATGAACGTGTATGTGGATAATACGGCATAGCCTATACCGCAAAAAAGAAATCAATCCCAAGTTTTGATTGATGCTATAATCAGTACACTAAAAGTAATTGTAAAAACTTATGCTGGATCCAATCCAGCTAATGTTCTCGACTACAAATGTTGATTAAACTTTCATTCTCAAATATCTCAAAAAAAAAACTAGAAAGCCAAAAGGCTTAGTGATTTCTTGCCATATGATATATTGTAATAATCAACATGGATGCCCACATGACAAGCATGAGATCCCTCACAAATACTGAGGTATACTAGTAAGGTCAAAACCTTTTGAGATCATGTGGCCCAAAATGACCTTTCACCCTCACTTAAAACAATAGGGAGCAACTACCTAAAAGACCATCAACATGATAAATATGAGCAATTCACAAACTGAGTATGAGATCCCTCCACAGTTCAGTAACCACATAAAAATGTAAATGTCATGTCTACAAAGTTTTGCCCTCTTGTGACCCCAACCTTTGACCTCCACTAACAAGAGAAATCTCCCATGCAGTTATGATGCTGGTAAACTATGTTGTCTATTAACTTGATAATGAGATATTTTTGAAACATGCTCCTTTAAATCAAAATTTCGGGTACTGAGGATGGCTCTCTATATAATGATGTCTCTATGATCCAAATAGTTGACTGCATTGAGGTAAGTGTTAGAACAAGCCCTAATCCTAACAGTCATCCATAAATAGGAACACGCAGTAGAGAAATCTCAACAGAAAGCTGTAACCTTGGCTATTAGTGGTGGTCCTTTTGTATTTGTTTTTTGGTGTAATGCAGTGGCGGATTTAGGGGGGTCGACTAGGGTGGCTAGCCACCCTCCTTTTTTGACCAAAAAAAATAATAATACGAAGTAGGCATTGTTTGCTATCGTCTTCCTATTATTATTTCCTATAGAACGCGAACAACAATTTTAAAAGTACATATTTAAAAGTAGATTAATTAAAATGTTAAATGCAGCAACACCAAAGACTAATTTAATTCTGGCAGTCTGGTCCGAACATAGAACAGCTTGAAGGTGCAACCGTATTACAGGCGAAATACTTTTTTTTCTGAAATATTCAAAACCCAAACATTAGCCACCCGCCAGAAAAATAATAAAAGATTCAAGCCAAGCGTTCAAGGTCTCTGGCCGGCTATGTATCCTGTCAACTACAACAGAGAACCAACTCAGGCGCCTCTCTAGTACCCTTTTGCATACAGTGACACTCCGCGTGCTTTGTATACGACAGCAACCTTCCCTCGGGACTCCCCTCAAGGACCTAGATCCGCCACTGTAATGCCCTTCCCAATGACTATGATGTCCTTGAAAATTAACAAAAATGGGAACCCTATTAATCCAGAAATTAACAAGATTTGTAATTTGCCTTAAATTGTCTGCTTGTAGGAACACCACATAACAGAGTATAAGTCAAGTGTCCTTTGTTTGATACACAGTAGATACCGTTATGCTTGTTTTGACTACATGAACTACAGTACTTAGTGAAAAACAAGCCTTACTAAGAGGGCTAAATAAGTGTCAGACACTATCTCTAGACAGGTAGGAAATAGTTAAATCCATTGAGCTGTATGATTCAATGAGAAAACCCCTCAGGACACTGTGGCAGTCAAATGTGATAAATTAGGTAAGATAACAGTGATCAGCAATTTTCACAGCCTCTGGTGGGTCACTTACAATTTGATTCATTCAATTAGGCAATATCAGTTCAAGCATGCTCAAGGGTATTTCATCCATATGATGAGTTATTTAGTTCTTTTTTTGAAACTAATTACCCCTGGTGTAATCAATTATCTAGTTCCCACTTCCATGTCCTTATGAGGACAGTGGCACAAGGTTTGTCTGTAACTTTTAACAGTCTTTGATACTAAATTTAATGTTATCTCCATTTTTTCTTCAGGGTTATGGAAGACACAATGTTTGTATGCTCTAAAAGAAATTTTAGGCATCATACAGAGCACTAGATCTGTTCAAAATTAACACTTATGAAGTTCCCCACTGAACAATTCCTCTGCTTTGTGGGCATGGAAGCTTTCTCCAATATGCTCTGACTTTGTCCCCAAATAACCCTCATACAGCCTTTGTTTAACTCACATGTTCCAGACACTGCTAGAAACTTCCACTTAAGAGTAGGAAATATATTTCATGAAAATCTATAGGCCAAAATCAGCATACCTACATGACAAAGATAAATTAACTAACATGTCAGCCTGATGAACAGTTTTTTCCTTTTTGACTTTTTCAGATTTTGTTCTACCCACTTACTCTTATGCGTATTAATACTGGCACTAAATGTTATAGGGCAAAACTTCAAACCAAAATCAACATAAATACTGCACCAAATGCACTTTTATGCACTTTAGACATTCCTAACACAGTGAGATTGCTTCAGTACATATACTGAAATTACCCAACTTGATCATTTACATAATGAAGGGATTCCAAAAGCTTACCTATGCATCTTACATTACCCATGCCATTCAAAACTCTTAACCCTATGCACTAATGAATATTCACTCTAACAGTTACCCTTTTTGAGATATAGTACCTGTATGTGCAAGGTTTAACCTCTGATGACCCTAAATGACCTTTGACCTCCAGTAAAAACAATAGGGATCATCTACTCAATATGGACAATCCACATGCTAAGTATGAGATCCCTCTCAGTTACCCTTCTTGAGATATACTGTTTACAAAGTTTTGATGTTTTGACCTCTGGTGACCCCAGATGACGTTTGACCTCTACCAAAAACAATAGGGATCATCTACTTAACATGGACAATCCACATGCTATGTATAAGAGCCCTCACAGTTACCCTTCTTGAGATACAGTGTTTACAAGGTTTTGACCTTTTTACCTCTGGTGACCCCAAATGACCTTTGACCTCCACCAAAAACAATAGCGATCATCTACTTAATATGGGCAATCTGCATGGTAAGTATGAGATCACTCACATTTTTCCTTCTGGAGATATCGTGTTTACAAGCAATTTCCAAGGTATTTACCATTTGACCCCTGGTGACCCCAAATGACCTTTGACCTCCACCAAAAACTATAGGGGTCTTCTACTCAATGTGGGCAATCTACATGCCAAGTTTGAGATCTCTCAGAGTTACCTTTTTTGAGATATTGTGTTTACAGGCGGACATCACACACACATACACACACAAACACACACACACATACACACACACAACATCACCATCACATAGATTCCTTGCCTGCCTTGGGCAAGGAATCAAAAAATGCATGGAGGCATAATTTATTTCTAATGTTCATGAAAATTAATTTTTTTCTATGCTAATTGGAGTAGTTTCTATCACTGTTTACATGATCTTTACTATGTCTTGAGTTTATAAAGAGATTTCCAGAAATTTTGTCACGATTTAGATTTCCCGAAATTGACCAGTTTTCCCAAATTCCTGGTAATTACCTTGAAAGGAATGGGATTGCAACTGATAGCATAATTTACATTGACATACAGTTTGAACTTCCATTATTGATAGTGCATAGCCAATGGACATTTTCACGGTTCTTTTGTTTTTACATGACGAGTGTATGATAACATTAATGAGGATTTCTGTTGATTAAAAAACTACACATCTGATGAACCCAAATAGCAGATGGATTGTAAGAAAAAGTTAGGTGTTCTACATAAAGCGTGGTCCGAAATAGGGTTGAGACCTTCGATATCACTCTATTGACATTTTATCGGAAAACTTGAAACTGTGTGCTCTAAATTGCTATTAGGCCTAGTTTGTAACAATTATAATTACATAGTTTGAAAATTATAAGGTAGTACAACATTATGTAGAAACAAGTACACTTAATGATCTATTTAGTGAAAGTAAAAAAATAAAGTTTGGAAAATTTCAGGGGGGTGCGCGCCGGGTGCGCCCCCGCCTAAATCTGCCGCTGGCCTAATTATCACAGAAAGAACATGTTGTTCATCTTCTTTCCTAACATTACTACCACACCTGTTGGCTCTTGCCACTGCCTCAACATACAAAGTTGTTTTTCAAAACCCCTAAAATAACAGCTTTATAAAACATGGCAATAATTTCATTCTTTTTTTCAATAATACAAAAATTATCTGGGACAAAACCAAATGCTCTATCTCAAGGGTGATTTTGAGGGTTAATAAAACTTATGTGCCAAAGTGTTCTCAACACTGAGTATGGGGTGTGAGGGGAATGGGGAATGTGCAGAAAATATATAACTGTTAAGAAAAGACCCAATAATTTTGTTAACTTAAGGATTGCAATTGTCAAAATCCCTGACAAAGGTCAGCCACAGTGAGTGAATTACAACCTGAGAAAGTTGACTTAGCGACTCTCCCTAATCTTACCCTAGATTGCAACAATTCTCCAGTCAGTTAACTTTGGATCCCTCTTACAATTAAAACTATACCATGAGAACACTGTGGTGAGTGACGGGTATCAAGTCAAAGAGAATCCACATAACAATTTAATCCACCATATTCTGATTTACCTCATAAACATATTTGACATCCAATTTTCACAATCTTTGCAACACACAAGTTTTGCAACCCACTGGCATCACTGCTCTGCATGTATGTATATACTACATAGCCACTGATGACAGAAGAGTTTGAAGACAGCTGTTATTCATTACCTTGGGGGAGGGGAGAGTGCACCTGAATAGCAAAGACTGCAAAATCTGAATATCAAATGAGGTAAATTGGTATAAGTCAAGTGAAATCAGTTTGTCTTGAATAGTGTTTGCACCGGGTACCGGACTGACATTCTTGCTACCTGGGTAGAAAATCACTACCTGGGTAGCATTTTTCTATGATTTCTTTTTGATCTTCACAAAATAACATGGTTATTGAAAGTAACAAGTGTATTAACCAACATCTCATTCACAATTATTTGAAATGAAGTTGCTTAACTTGTTTGTTTCCATAACGTGCATTTGTTAAATTGCACTTTTCCAGAAACAATTCCCGCGATGTGTGTTTCTAACATCTGCTCCTATACCATTTAACGAAACAGCATAGGCCTACATCCTATACTGTGCATAGCCTAGCATGGCCCGCGGGGCGGACGAAAGATATTGCAAGGTTTTCCCGACGGGTAATGCGCTTCGGGTACCCGGGCACGAATTTCCTACCCGGTGCAAACACTGGTCTTGAATTATATTGGTACAGGTCCATTTAAATCTGCATATGTGTCAAAATAGATTTGTATGATACCAGCACAGATGCTCAGTGCTCACTATAGAACATACATATCCCCAACAGAGCCACATAACCTGCACTGAGTTTAAATTGCTTGAGGCAATAATGTCAGTCAATAATGTTACATTAATTGGGAAACAATTGACTTCACAATGCATGGTTGACCAACTAGAATGTAAGTGCATACAGTAGTTTGTATGGAAATAATTCAAAGTGTGTTTAAAACACTTAACACCATAAAACAACTTTCCTACAAGACCTCATCATTAGTCATCCTTGCCTCTACCATTGCTAACGCTGTTGCTGCCGCCACCATTGTTGTTATTATTGTCTTGTTAGGTTGCTTGATTTGTTCTAATAAAACAAAATTTCATTTCCCAACTTAGACTTTACACTGGCAGGCAAAAAGTAAACCTGACTACTAACCATTTTCATGGAAACTTACCAATGCCATTTTCAGAAAGGCTCTTGTCTAAGTCTACCAGAAGAACTTCATCTCCCTCTGTGTTGATAACTGGGTCACTTGTCTAAATGTGCAAAAACAGTTAAACAATTTTACTGCACTCGGAGCAAACAAATATTCAGTTTGACATGAAAAAAGGTAAGGAATACCACCTGAAACCCTTGTTTTGGTCCCAAAAAGGGATTATTAAATGTCTCTATGGCTTGGAAACATTAGTTCCATTGAATGCTCCATTGAACACACTGATTCTTAAATGACTGCAAATTACCTTTCAAGATGCCTAATAGGGGATGGTGCATTACAACAACTGCTATACTTAAAGGGATATGCCATTACTTCAATTTGGATTAGTGTAGATATCTGTTCTGTTTCATAATTGGGCCTCAAGAGTCTCAGCAGCCAATCATGAAACAGGGCAGTCTACTACTTAAAAAATGGTCAACATCTCAGTTTCTTACTGAAAAAGAAGACACTTTTGCAGCAACGTTTTAACTTACATAAATAAATGGCTTTTAAAACTTTCCAAATTGCATATTACAGGGACCTTGAAGCAAGCTTTTGTCCCCCTAAACCAATTGCAACTCATAACTTTCATCAGCTAAGACAGTATCACTTTGGGTTTGGGGTTCAGCAGTAATAAATCCCTTCTATTTGTGTTTCTGGCAGAATACCAGTCACTACACAAAAGTAGGGGTTATTATCAAAGTATTCATAATAACCAGGGTTAAACCTAGCAAATTGTCAGTGGCAGTTACATTTGTTAAGTGATGGTTGTTTTAATTGCATGGCCTGGGAAATAGTTAAATGAGAGAGGGTGCCCTCCTCAACTTTTGAAAATTATTTCAGCAGTGCTTAATGAAAAATGGTGCTACATTTATCAATAAACTGTGATTCCGTGGGTTCCTGGATATCCCTTATGTATTATATTATACTGTACTTCTCCTTTTAACTTGGACTTAAGAGCTGCCCATAAAGGTTCAGGAGTGCCCCCTTGACCCAACCAGCGTGGCGACATCCTGATAATGACATGTACCAAATATTACTAGATAGCCACAAGATAGAGTAAACCCTTGCCTGAAAGAGCATTATGTAAATGTGCATTCCTACTGAAAAGTCTAAAACAGTATTGCCCCTATACAACCGAATACACATACGATACCAGCATGCTCCCACAATGCACCTCAATCTCTTCTGGCCTAAATTTGTCCAGCTCCAGAAATAACCCCAAATTTTCTGTTTATCACTCTCCTTGTCCTTGTGGAGATGTTGAGGTACAAAGTTTTTATACAAGATTCACGCAGTACACACTATCAAACATATACATCCTGTCATTATTTATACTGATTATTCGAATGGAACTATTGCCCAATCAACAAATTGCAACTTTCTGATTAAGTTACATATGTATGCTAAAGAATTATAGTCTCCAATTGCAGTGAGAGATATGTACAGGGATATAACACAATTTTTTGAGCAATGAAACCACTCCTTCAATTATACCATTATCTACACTAAAAAAGTATAAAAAAACAATTATAAGGAAAATTATCATAAAGAAATAAGAATTAAGAATTTACAGAGCCAAGTTTGTCACAAAATATTCTTTAACCTTCTTAACCCAAAATAGAAGAAAAAGATATGCCTACAAGTGAATAAATGCAACTAGTGTATATTCGTGGCTCATCATTGAAGCTGCAAGTCAATATATGACTTATTAAAGGAATTCATACATGATCTATTGAATAGGAAACAAACATTTACCTTTGCTTTGTGAGCTTTATGCTCTACCTTTAGAGTGTCATATTGGAATTTTTTGAAAGGCGGTGGAAGGCTACTCCTTGTCTTTACCTCTGGCAAAATATGCAAACAGTTAAAAAGTTAAAAAGTAATAATATCAAAATAAGAACAGGCAGGGATGACTAACACAACATGTACACAACTATGTTTCAGCAATACAGTAGTAGCTGAACTGTAAACTTCTCCACATGTGTGCAAATTTAAATGTGTGAGAACCTGACCTGAGTCCTATTTTTGAGGCAAACACTGTGTGTATTTCTAATTCCATGCAGAACTTGTTTAGGCAAAAATGCCCCCCCCTCCCCCCCCCCCCCGCCTCCAGAAAAAAACCTCATACTTATACATAGGTATAACATAGTAAAATCGCACAAGTCAATGACGATGCACTCTTAGTGCTATGTCATTTTTCAAACATAAGGTGAAAAAGTTAGGTAAAAAGTATTCAGAATTTTGGACACTTCCTATGCAACATGTACATTTGGTCTCTTTCTCAGACCTTGGCTGTCTGAGTTTCGGATTCTGCCTCTGGTCTTGGTCTGGGTCTCAACAACGTCCTACTCTGTCTTAGTCCTGAATATGCTGGTCTCGACTACAATGCCCAGCTGGTATATTCAAATGCATGAATGGAATCAATGAAATGAAATGAAATGCACATTACCTGTCAGAACCATACCAAGGAATTCTTTTCCAAGCATATGAGGGGAGACATCTTTCATAACAATGTGCTGGATGTTTCTGTACTCAAATGAACGGATAAGTCTTATAGGAATAACTAGACTTCCACTTGCAGAATCAGTGTCCACCATTTCTGTAAGATGACCTATACCCTGTACAGCCTGTGAAAAGGAAGTACAAGTGGGCTAGAAAAAAAGTCTATTTCCCACGAAGAGAGTAATGTACATGAAAATTTTCCAGGAAGGGACAAAATTTCCTCAAATTTTTCTTATAAAGTTCTTTGAACAGATTAGAGAAATTACTTTCAGTTGCCAAAATTTCTGCAGGAAGGAGTCTCCCAGCATCTCAACTGTTTCTATCCATTGATGGATTTCCAGTATGATTGCAATTTGAAGCAAATATAGTGAAGTTTGGTTTGTTTTCCTATACAAGTGGCACTCATTGTAACTTAAAGGGCCAAACCTCTCACCCCAAACTACAATTTTGGTACAGGGGTACCAAAATTCTCAATTGGCTTTGCTCTTTGTTTGACAGCTAATTCAAACAATGCAGAGTACCAAAGCTTATATTACACAGCATGGACGGTACTGAGGGTGTTTTGATTACACAAGTTGGGTTTTTCTTTACTCACTTTGAAGCAATAAACTGAGATTGTATCTGGATGAGCATGATTTTCAGACAATTGTGGGAGGGGCTTAAGTATTAAGAAGGTTAGGAAAATTGGTACTGTTGGGGTGAGAGAACTTGGCCTTTAAATAGCTTATTATACTACTGACAACTGGTATCACAGCCATTCAAACTTTCAAGGCATTTTATTTACACAATACCTAATAAGGCCACTCTAAGAAATTTTCATGAACCTTTCAAAAAGCAAAAAAGTATGAATCTGTTTAACTTATAGAGGTCTGCAAATCTTTTGACCAATATGATCCTTCTGTACTTGAGAACCACAGAATTATATTGCAAGATTTCCAAAATTAGAGATCCATGGTTGAAGGAGCAATTAAATATAATCCTGGATCTATGCATGAAATTTGACATAGCCTCATTAAGTCTTGTCACTATACACAATACCTCATCCCCGTTCCTTCACCCCTGCTCCTTCCAGGGGCCCATTTCACAAAGACTTACGCACAATCTTAAGTTTGATTCCCCATACTTAATTCAACAGTAAATCATACTTAAGATTGTGCGTAACTCTTTGTGGAACAGGCCCCAGGTATACTTCACTTAGGATCTGTGCTTGTAAAAAAAGCAAAGGGAACACACCAGCTCAAAATGGATACATTGTTACCCATATTTATGCACATGCATTTGCATTACATACAGTGCTGTTGTCTGCATACAACCATGCAACTAAGTGCTTGATCATATAGCTAAATGTCCTTACAATTTGTCCATGGAAATTTCACCATAGCTTCATTTACTCTTACCAGCACTAGTCAATCATGTACAGTAGCTCTCATCCATTTCATATGACTTGGAATGATGTCAGCAATTGAAAGCATTCTTAGGTTACACCAAATGTTTTCATTCTTTTTTTCATGACAATGTTGCACCCCATGTATCAAGTGATAAAGAAAGCAAAAGCTATGCATAGGGTTGCATCCTCTGCATGCCCAGACGAGCCCTCATGGAGAGATTAGAGACTTGAACGTTACATTCTCGGACTGAAGTAAACAAAACTGACCGCAGGATGGCTTCAAATTACAGAAGCAATCTCCCAAGAAATAGGCTGTTTGCATGTAACCTTCTCCTAGCAGGAATGCTCACCAACCGCCACAATGCTTGCGTGTGTATAACTGTAGTGCTTGGTTTACTTGGTGTGTGGGCAGTCCTACGATGTACACTAACGCAACACAAAGAATTACGTCATAGGTCTGTCTCTCCTCAACCTGGGAAAGTACAGGACATCTAAGGGAATAGTCAGTTACTCAGTTTTAACTCTTCCTCCCTGCAGATAAGGTGAGTCATCACTCACAAGTGCAACAGTGCATTAAAATAATGGTTCAACATTGCTTGTGGCTTCCATTTCTCATGGTTTGTAACAAAAGTGAACTTCTCATCCTAGTAATGAAAATTGACATAGGCCTAAGCCTAACGTCTGGCCATGGCCTTAGGCCTATGTAACAAAATGTAACAAAACTTGGAATAGACCTAGGCCTAGGCCCTATGAAATGTTGTGCACCATCTCTATCACCATTCCGTACACTAGAAAATTAACTTCACATTTGAAATGCTCAATTTTATGCCAGTCAACTAATAAATTTGCCAATTAGGAGGCCTATTGTAATTTTAATGCCATGCCAAATTGGCACTGGCCTACTGTAGGCCTAGCCTATATAGCCTAGCCCCAGACTGGATTCCATGCACTAAAACACGAAGATCTTCGGCGTGAGCGGCGACTCCTTCCTGGCGTAGCGGCGGCGAAATGGTTAACTCGGCGTGCCGGCGTGCATAAAAAAATCGGCCTTGGCGCATGGCTCAATTACCGCGGCGATTCGGCGTACGTGAAAATATATACCTTGACGAAGGCCTCTAGATAAGCAGCTGAATTGCGTCTACACTCAACTGTTTTCAACCCAGCAGATCTTACTGTACAAGGTCTTGATCGTTCTGTGTAAGTAACATGTGCCTTTCATTCAGTTCGCAGTAGGCCTAGCACGTCGACCAGTTCAACTTAATGCCACTTCCTCTCATTGTACACTATATCTTACGTTACAGGCAACACACCTACAGTTGTACTACAGAGGCCTGCAGGTCTCCGTTGTCCAAAACTATGAGATATGAAGGACCTGGCGCAATACGTACGTCAGGCCTACGTACGTATGTTAACCTGACAGTGCCTGCGTAGCCCCCCTGTGGCTGCCGCCCTCTTAATGTTAGTTTTTCGTAGCCATGAGCTGAATGAAAAGACTTCGTCCGCTCCGCAAGGTAGTCGGCGATAGTCGAAAATTCATTTCACTTCTGTACGGTGAGTAAAAAGAAATTGTATTTTTCCTTTGAACTCACTTAAAATATATGTAAAGCAAGGCAGGTTTTTTTTTTCAATCATGCCATGTCATGATGTCAGCGCCTAAGCGCGGGCTGTGATAATAGTTTCCAGTAGGTACGGTAGCATCCGTGCGAATATATTGGCGCAATATTTTCAACATATCGCAACTCGTAAAACATCCCGGCGTATGATCACGAAGCCCTCGGCGTGGGCTTTACATGAAATCCACCCTAAGCCTAGCCTAGGCTAGGAGTAGGAAGTTAGCAACTGTTCATATACCAAAGGCAGAAAATTGTGCCGTGAAATTGAAGTGTAGCCTTGGCTAGCCGCTAGCCTAGGCCTAATTGTTAACCATCCTATGTTGTATGGGGGTCCAATAATTGCTGGTGGTACTGATAGCTATCCTAACATTAGTGCTAACTAGGCGGCAGGCCTAACGTTAGTTACAGTAGTAGGCTAGGCCTAAGTAGTATGAATGGCGAAAGACAACAGTCCTAACGTTCCCCAGGCCCTGACTCTTTCAGTTTCACTCTTTAGAATTAGACTATACTGAGCCTCAGTGAGGACTAACGTTAACGTTAGGATAAGTTTAACCGGGCATCAGAGGTATTCTACACAAACTTTTCGATGACTGCTTAAGTTAAGCAGGACCTACTTCAAAGTGAGTTCTCAGTTTTCAATCTCTTCTTCGTCAGCTGTAGCTGTATGGTTGTTAATATATTATTATCATTTAGTATTGTTAACTCATGCAATGCAATAGAATAACAACAACATGCTGACAGACGGTCAGACGACAGAAATTAGTCACGTGATCGAATCAGGTGGTACAACAACGACGAGCGTTATGGTCTAATCCACTAATCTACAAACAACCCAAGTCAAATTATTGTAATGAAGTCACGAATCCATTGCTTCAAGAAGATACTATATGATAGTTTTTCATTAATAAGTGTAGGCAAAATCAGAATTCAATTTTTTTTAATAATTTTACAAGTATGATTCCATAAAGTATTCTATTTGGTACATTTACCTTTTTTTGCAATCCCCATAACTACAGTGGTAATTTCCTCCTGAAATGGCTTCCAATCCGTACCTAACGTCCGCGCTTCATGCCCAACAAAGGTTTCCTCACAGTCAAGGAGGACCCGGGATGAGACCTTATCCACCTTCCACGTTTCCTGTGAGTACATTATGAAAATCCAAACATATTTCCTAACTTAGAGCCGGTGGGGCGGCTTTTGATTCCCGTTTTGTTCCCCTGAGGATGGAGTATTGTTTTGTTAGGCTAGGCCTCATGACACAACGTTCCTCAGTGTGCATCACGAACCTATCCTATTTCTGTATCAAACTATGATTTACCTTACAAGTTACAGTAACAATACATTGCACTGTTACTGTTAGTGTTAGCGTACACGCATTCAATACAATGACAAGGTTACAGTTAGTTTCCGCCCTCGCTACTTTCCGCCCCTCAAAAACGGTGTTTTCCGCCCCTTTTATTTTTAGCAGAAAACATCTTTTTGGGAGGCGGAAAGTAATGGAATGGAATGTGATATCAGTGGTACTTTCGTCAAACTTCATCGATGTCTTTTACTATTCCATGCGACACCCGTTACTGCCATGTTGACGTCTTTCCTAGCAACATTCTCACAGTAGACTTTAGTATACTTATACGTACTTACGTATGGTATTCAGTGCTGTGAACAACTGTTCACACATCCAGCATAAGTCTACCTAGTATAGACAAGCAGACTACTTATACGTAAAAAAATACAAGTCCCTGACTAGACTTGACGTTTAGAAAAAAGGTGGTAAAATTCATTATTTTTGATGATTTTTGATGAGGATACTGAAAAAGTTTTAGGCCTAGCCATAAATTTCTTTGTTGACTTGTACTTGGATTTGAAATTTGAAGTTAACAGTAATTTTTATCACATGTTAGTTCAAACATTACTTTCCGCCCTAAGATTTTGAGGGGCGGAAAGTAACGGGCGGAAACTATCGAGGGCGCAAACTAACGGACCCCCAATTACAATACAGTACAGAGTACTCTCATTAGGGGCAGACTGTGTTGTTGTGTCACTACATGTGTGTGCAAGTACAACTAGGCTAGTACTAGGGTAGATGCGCACTGTTTAACAAGATATTTCTTGATTGGTTGTTGCCATTGTATTGTATCGATTGTATTCTTTGTTAGGGTTAGAGATTAGGTTAGGGATTAGGCTATCGTTAGCCAGTAAGGAAATTTCTTGTTAAACAGTGTGCATCGCCCCTAGTACTAGCCAGTAGCCTAGGAAAGAGTTTTTCAGGGTTGGGCCTAGGCTTGTCCTGACTTGAACAGGGCTGTGTGTTCGTCGACGTTACATGGCCTAGGGTAAAATGCTCCATGTTCAACGGACATTGTCTTTTTATTTTTTTGGTAAAAAAAGTTGAGGATTAAAACTGATATCCTGCAACATGACAAATACACTGTCTTTGCAGCAAGGCTTAGTCATAACAAAATAACTGAATGTTTGTTGATGAAAAAAGGTGATGAAAATTATTGCATCTTGTGCCAGTTTCCGACCATCCCTTGCCAGAATTGGTCTGTGCCAGGCTTCGACAAATCCCCTGCCCAACAGTCCGGGACAAGTAAAAAATGACTCGGACAAGTGAACTGCTCAATATTATAGCCCGCTGGGCAAGCAGCACAGAAGCCTTCTTCACATAGGAATTCAATGGCTAGTTCTAGATAGTTAGATATGGACTCAGTGCATATTCATGCAGACAAGTAGACTTTGGGAATCCCTAGCCCGATGGACAAGTAATAAGAAATGAATTTATCGAAGCCTGGTCTGTGCAACTTCTAGAATTGGACCAGTCCAACCAAAAAGTAAATTTTATCCTGGAACCATGGCCTGTTATATAAAGTATTGATAAAATACAAACCCAAAACTCATTTTACAATTAGTGAAACTGCAACATAATATAACAGTGGTTGTTTAACAAACCCACTGATAATTAGTGTTCGACCGATTATGCTATAATCGGTAATACCTGATTACCGATTATTTAATTTAACAATTGGCCCGATGCCGATTACCGATCACCAATTATTAGAAAGAGGGAAGTCACATCTTTGTCCCTTTAGTACGTGCCCCTTGCTTCATGCATATCGTATTACCATAACCAGTTCAGGATGGAAAATATTGGGAATAGTTCTGTTCGTTTCACGAACGGGATATCATTTTTGTAGGCGAAATATTTTCACTTCAAAAGTGGAGATACTTAATACTGTACAATTGTTTGCAGTCGTTGTCTTATGCCCTTTGATAATTTAGTTCAAAGGCCAACATCATGCTCTGTCTAGTTTTCATCCCCCAATCATGTCAGAACATTGAATTCTTTTACTGTACTGGTCTGGGTTGTAGTTGCATTAATGTACTGTGGCTACTCTCCCGCTTTAACGAACCCCATGTAAAACAATCATGATAATCTTAGCAGTTCTGGGCACCCGTATAATGTATCTTATAAATGGTTCCTTTCCGATATAAATATCCCCGTATATTTTTAGCAGTTCTCGTCCAAAACTTCTGTCTCAAGTGTTTAAAAAGAATCTGCAACTAAAATGCATGTTAGTCCGATCCCAGAAAGATCCACACACGCAGAGATTTGCGATGCAGTTTCTAGGTGAATTTAGCACGGGGCTTGCCCGGCTTCGCGAGCCAGCATTACAAGCGCGATCGTCATAACACAAACTCAACAGGAAAATTTGTCTCGAGACCGAGCATTTTCACACAGTAAATCACATAGGTGAAGGCGCGAGTTGTGATTGGCTGCCTAGAATCAACACAATTGAACCAATCAGGAAGCAGGGACTTATTTAAATTTTGCAATGGATCTTTTGCATATGATGTCAGCGAGCAAAATATTATGCCTTGTTTGACGGTAAAGACGGACACGCACGTAAGTCTAGTGCATGCGTGGGCCAAGAAGTTTGCTGCAAGAGACCACGTGCATTACTGTTTTCGTTTGCAATGAGGTCATATGACAACATTGCTTAAGTCCTATCGTAAATAACATTACGGAAGGAATGCTGGGAATGACTTAATTTATGCAAGGTAATAACCACCGAACTTCACAAGATTCTAGGTGCTAAGTATACAAAATGTGCACAGATATGTGCAAAGCCTGGGTATTTGAAAAAATCGGCAAAACACTGCAGCTAGATAGTCTGTGCTATGTGTTTTGTGCAGAACAGTTTGTACAGCAACTTACGCGGCGCTTTGTGTGAGACAGCAAGGAATACACCTTGAATGCACTTCTAAATCGAATTCCAAGTAATACTACCGGGTTATAGCGGAAAACATCAACCGATCATTCCCATGGCAGGGGTAAAATTTATACGTTTGTGATTATCAATGCATCCCGTTTTGGCAGGAAGTTAAAGGATTGAATATTTACGGGAATTTTAACGAAATTAAGAGCAAGTTACAGTATATTTAGCCCCTTTTTCCAGTTTGCAAATAATCGATGGTAGTGATCGGTTGAATGGCAGAATTTTCCGATGCCGATTATTTACTGATAATGGTATAATCGGCCCGATGCCGATTACTAAACAGATGATCGGTCGAACACTACTGATAATTTTCACTGGTGATTGCTATGCTAATTAGCCATGAATACTAAGTTAGCAGTCGAAAATAGGAGGGAAAATTTTTACCAGTTGCACACACACACTACACAGTAGTGTACCCTTTGGTCGGTTTCCTTCCCTGCCTCTTCCAAGTTTTGTTCAATATAAAGTAATACTCCCAATGAAAATCATAAGCCAACTAGTGTTATGTTACAAGTGTGGACATACCTACTTAAAGGCCCAGTTCTCTCACCCCAAACAGTACCAATTCTTCTAACCTTCTTACTTAAGCCCCTCCCACAATTGTCTGAAATTCCTCCTTATCCAGTCACAATTTCAGTTTATTGCTCCAAGCTGAGTATAGAAAAACTCAATTTATATAATCAAAACACTCTCAGTACCGTTCATGCTGTGTTATATAAGCTTTGGTACTCTGCATTGTTTGAATTAGCTGTCAATCAAAGAGCTGAGTCCATTGAGAATTTCGGTACTCCCGTACCAAAATTGTAGTTTGGGGTGAGAGGTTTGGCCCTTTAAGATAAGCTTTGAATGTTATGACAGGTGTCCAGTTTTCAATAAACATTTGAAGAACCTGTTGGAAACATGATGTGACATCCTACTGTAGTCATGGTAAGTTCCAGGGCAGGTATAGTATTTTTCTTTGTTTGTTTTTCTTTACAAATGAGTAAAGAGTTTATACTGAACAAAATGTTTTAAATTTCCACTGTATTGCCTTTGAATTTTACTGTGTACCTGTATCAGGTCTATGACATTAAAATAAAAATACTTTGATGTCTCAAGTAGGCTAGCTACCCATTAATTTCCATTCATTTTATCCTAAATCCATCACTTAGGAGTCAACTAAAAGCCCTAGTTCAAGTGTCACTCAGTCTGCTGGTTCATCAAAACAGGTATTATTACATGAATATGCTGCTGCATGTTTTGTAAATTAGGGCTTCTTCAAGATGGAGTTATTTCAAGTTCTGTACAAAATGCCAGTGTCAATGTGCATGCACCCTCATTTTTTACCAGTATTGCCCATGCTGCAGTTGCCTTGTCTGTACAGGTACTGGTTTTTAAAACAGTTTTTTTATTTTGAATGGATGTATACAAAATATTTTCTATGGTTTAGTAATGGTAGCTTACCCACTGTCAACCAGTTTTGATCTGCCTCCTTTCCCTTATATTAGTTTCTGCAAAGTGAGGTTTTCCATCCCTTGATTTTGGAATGGCTTATATATTTTTTACCCTTAGATCCTCCTTTCATTGGTCAGTGCCCACCACCCTAAAGAACCTCCAACTTGAAATAGTTGTGGAATTGCAAGTGAACAACATAAGGCTTTTTCCGTTCATAGTAATATGCTGGTGACCATGCGTAAAATGTTAAAAAATGTTTGAAATGGCTGTTAAAATTTTGCTCGATTCAATTCAGTCTAATGTGGTTCTTTTTGTATTTTTGGTTACACTTTATTTTATGAAAAGGAAGTAGAACCCTATATTATGATTATGTTCACAAGGTGTCTTGTTGAAATGAAATTCCTTTTTGAATACCTTATCTGGAGTGACAAAATTTCATATTTTAACCAGGATTTTAAAACAAGCAGCACAGATGTGTCAAAAAAGACTTGTCTGAAATTGTGTCTATGTCTGACCTTTATTGTGACTCAAGTCCGCTTCCCACTTAGTGACCAAAGCTCATGAGCACTCAAGTTCATTGCTACCCACTGCAATATCTGGAAGGTAACCTAGCAGGAGAGGACTCACAAAATTTTGTAAACTTGTAGGCTTGAAACCTTTGGAACTCTTGCAGTCATGGCCTGCACCTTCATTGTGATCAGTAGTTAACATTTGCTCTTCCAGGTTATAGGTGGTTACAATGAATTGCAACACAACCATTGGTTACTAAGTGGAAAGCAAAGTTTGCCATTAGGTCTATGGGAGCTTTGATAGGTGTTACCTACTTCTAAAAGGGTAAAATTTGTGGTGACTGCCAACTGTAACCCCAGATGTGTGTCCTTTGAATACAGTATGAAGTGTTATGCTTTTTCATAATTTTCCTATACAGTAGCATGTTCCAAAGCAAGATTTTTCGTACCATTTTGGCTCCTCTTGGATCCCATTGCCTATTTTTCATACTGTGTGTCACTGCTACTATTAGTCTAAAGTGTGGGTAACAGTACAGTACATCTGTGTAGCAGACACTTTGTGTGTAACTAATTTTTGGTCAACTCTTTCAGTAACCACTGCGACAATTGGTTTGTGCATACCCTTTGTGAGTGTAACCCTTGCCAAGTGTCTCTCTGCCCACTAACAATTTTGTGAATCTATTATTAAAGTGTAAAACTTGTTTTGCGATGCATACAGTAAATTGCTCTTTGTGTATTCCTGTAAAATGCAAATTGCACCAGCCATCATAAGAAGCAAAAGCATTCGCTGTACAATAAGTGCATATCTAGACATTACACACGCAGAGGTATAGCAAGATTCAGTCTCAAAAAGATTTCAGAATGCCAAAGCATGCTTTCTCATGAGCCTGGGGTCTAGGGCTCATCAAGTGCAGGCCCATAGCCACAGAAGGTTGGGGGCATACTTTTTCAGGGGGATCAAATGTGTACACATGTACATGGCAACTTAAGACTTTGCCGGGGGGGGGGGGCAAAAATTTCAAAAGGGTTTTTCCCCTTGGACCCCTTTTGGTAAAGTAATATTGGCAGTAAAATATAATTCCAGCTTAAAATTTTTTGTTTGTGTCTTGTCAGGTGTTGTGCATTTAAATTTGTAAATTATGCAAGCACTGCCAAAAGACCTTTTATCTGTTAACATGTGTTATTGTTTCTCTTATACTGTCATGCAAAACCCAAGGATAAGTTGTTCTATGTGCAATGATAAAGTGTTCATTACATTCAGTTTTCTTGCTTTTGATGAGTTTAATGCCTGGTAATGATGTGCAGTGCCGTCAAGAAATTGGTTTAAATTGTTGCCTTTTTCCATGGCATGGTACAGTGGTCATGTTCAAACTAACGATTAAAGATTTTATCATGTCACATTTTCCATCATATGTTCCTTTTATAATTTTCTGTGTGAGTAAAACATTGTCACACATCAGTTTCAAGAAGCTGGATGCAGATGTATATTGCTGTTTCTTGTCAGCAGGCATGTAGTCAGGTGGGGAGGGGTAAGATGCATCCTCCTTGATCACATTTGTTGGTATTTTTATTTTTATGATATTGCTAGTATTTCCTTTACATGTGGTAAACAGGCAGGGAAGTACCATTTCCAGTGATCTGGGAGGCGGGTTTAGCCAAAATGATGCCAGTCATAGTGGTGTTGTTATATGCTTCCATAGTTTGCACAGGTTTCTCCCTTCTCCTTGACAAATTTCTGGTCTATGCGGGGGCAGCAGAGAGGCAGAAACACTTGAAGTCTGAAATATGAAATATGGTACGATACAAACAGTTAAAAGAGTGGGTCAGTCAGCAGTAAACGTTTTCAGTCCTAGAGAAAAATGGTTGTCCATCGTACATGTACAGCCAACCTTTAACTTTTGGTTGCCCATATGAAATTTTAGTTGTCCCAGACAATTGGACAACCACGAAAATCGAGCCTTGTTAAGCAACATTGTTGGTTGTGCTCTAGGTATGGTGTGGGGCAATGATAGATCTGCAGGAAAAGATATTCAAACATTCCTCAGTAGCCTATCAAATTTCAAGGACAAGCAGGATGTTCAATTACAAAAAAAAAAAATAGAAAAAAGAACTTGAGGCAATGTGCCCACATTACATAACTTTCTGTGGCTATGTTGAAAAGCAGAGGTATTTTTAACAAAAATAACCAATCTTTAAAGTGAGATATCTTGAGTTAGGAAAATGGTATTGTGATAGGGTTTCAATGACATGGTGTGGAACATTTTTGTTTTTCTTACACCAGAACATGCCTTTAACAGGTATGGTTTTGAAGGCAGGAATAGAGAAGGCCTATGTATATGCAACTATTTAAACCTATGTACATGATGACTGCATGGAGTGTAGCAATTTTGGTATGAAGCTATAGTGGGTATAGGGTATAAGTTACACAAGTTCTCTCTGCAGTAAAATGTTGCAATGACATAAAGTTAAACAAAAATATGGGGTACATAGTTTTACTTTGAAAAAAAAAAAAGTTTGGGAATGGTTTAAAACAACCTGTTTGGAAGATTATTCATGAATTTCTTTGCCAGGAAACTTCTGTCAGGTCATTGCACTTTGAGAGCTAAATGGGAATGGGGGAAATGAGGGGGTCGAAGGGCAAAGGTTCTAGCTGGGGCTCGTTCCCCTATGCTCCCCCCTCTGGTCCCCCACTAAGTCTATGAGTCTTAAGTGACAGGGTTCTTTTATGAATTACATATGACTACAAGATGCGCAACATTGGACTGTTTTCTTTTCCTCTCTGGAAAAGTTTAAATCTGTGAATTAGGCCTGTTGGTTATAGTGCTAGGGCAAAAGTAAAGATTTTAATTCCCTTATGAGTATCTCCTAAACTATGTGAGAATTTGTATGAAAATCTATGCTCAAATCTTATGCCTATTTTTTAATATATGTTGTATTCAAGCTGAACTCCTTAGTTAAATGTCAAAGTCAAACTTAAGTTATAGGCAGTCATTTGTCATCCCAACTACAATATTATCAATTGTTTACAGAAATTCTCAATTAGTACAACACTTTAATTGACATCAAATTATAAAAATAAAATGCAGAGTATTTCAGGTAAATGTGAAATGTACCACCCAATTTGTATGATAGGAAATGCACTCTTTCAATCTTAGTACCGTCAAATATGATCCATTCTCAAAAGGTACTAAGCTTAAATGGTACATGTCATGGTTAAGAAAATAAAGAAATGCATTGTTTCAAGCTTAAGAGCGACGAAATCTAACACTGGTACGCATAAAGTGAATGCACTGAAAGGGTTCCAGGGTTTCCGTCAGAGGGGGGAAAGGGGAGGGGATTTGTCCCCCCTTTCCAAAATAAGGTGGGTAAAATCCTCCCCCCTCGTTTTCATTTCCCAAAAAATAGGAAAATTGTCAATATCTTGGTTTCTTACTTAAAAAGACGACACTTTTGCAGCAGTGTTTGAACTTACACAAATAAATGGCCTTTAAAACCTTCAAATTGCACCTTACAGGGGCCTTGAAGCAAGCTTTTGTCCCCCTGAACCCACTCATAACTTTAGCCTAGGACAGCATCAATTTGAACTTGGGGTTTAGCAGTAATAAATCCCCCCCCCCCCTTTTTTGTGTTTCTGGCGGAATCCCTGGGTTCTGATTAAACATTAGAACCATGAATAATCACCAGGGTATGCACTGAAGCAATAAACTGAGATTGCATCTGGATGAGGATGAGTTTTGGTCAGTTGTGGGAGGGGCTAAAACTAAGAAGGTTAGGAGAATTGGAACTGTTTAGGGTCAAGAAACACTCAGCAATATTGACAAATAGTTAACCAGCATTCTTGATTTTGATGACAATATTGATTTGAGTCTATAGACCCTTGTGAATACAGATGATATTAATTCATTAAAATTAAATACTTGGGAGGGAATTCAAAAAACAAAAAAGCTCCATTGAGTTTGTGGGAAGAGCCGTCTCTAAACAGTGCATCACAATAGCAGAGAAGTAGGCAAAATTTCATAGCAACAGACAAAAAAAAAACAGCAAAAAAAAACAAAAAAAAACAACAACAATAAAACAGTGGACAAAGAAATAAACTAGTCAACTATGCTTGTATTAATCAAGGAAATTTTTTAGGGTATTCTGACATCTTTCAAGTGTCAAAACTAAACTCTTTCAAATTTCTCCCTTTCATCAAATAGTGAATTATTTGGAAACTTTTATTCTTTTTATTTAATTACTGGTCTATCTCATATAATTTGTAAGAGAAATTTTTTGCTCCTGGCCACTCATAATGGGCATTAATAAAGACAAAGAGGAAGAAAAAATGCAAAAAGAAATGGAACAAAACTGGTGGCAGCAAACAGTATGAATACCACTTTCAGCCAAAGTGCCTCTTACAGTATCTTTTAAAGAAAATATGTGTCTTAATCTTGTATATCTTCTCCTTCACATTGCATTTTTCCTTGTAAAATACCCAAATTTCTAGACTTGCCCCATGTCATCTTTTTTACTCTCAGTTTGATCCTTAAATGAACATTGTATGAAAGTAGTTTTGTTACACCTATCGTATGGTCTGGATTGTATCTTCTTAACTTCAAAGGAGTACTTCAGGAAAGATGAATGCAGCCAAAACAAACATTGCCAACGATTTAGTCACTGTCTTTAAGATTCATTGGTTTATAAGGTCAATTAAGCAGACCATGAGACAACGCACTTGAAAATTGCAAACATCATTTACATGAAACTGTTGACCCCAATGCCATCCACTTGTCGGTGAGACAGGGTAAAATGTTGCCTCATTTGTCATCTGTAATACCCTTTAAAAATACAAAACAAATCCTGTGGTTCCCTTTCAAGCTTTAAATTTTTCAGTGACATTTTGATTGCCTTCTGTGCTGCTTAAACTCCCTTGTGCAAATGTGATCTACAGCAATGTTCTACCATTGTGAAAACAAGTTAGTTTTGTTAGGTTATTTCGCATGTTTCTGTAAATTCACCTCTAGTAAACAGTCGTCTCCAAAAAAACATCCCCATGCATCCTAATATATGTGTGTAATTGTTATGACACCCATACCCCGCTGACCCTTGCCTTTACATCTTTGGAGTAATCTTTGTCATTGACAAAATTTATCTAGCCAATTATCTCATGAATTCAATGTGAATTTTTGGAGAGCATTTTCCAAAATGCCAAGACTTTTGTCTGGAATCTGTTGAAGATGCACAGATTTTACATTAATCACTGAGATTTTTTAACCATTGAAACCTTTTCGTAGTTTATATTATGTTTCAGATTCCTAAATAAAGTTATCAATTTATAATATTCCTTTTATTTTCATATTCTGATGAGAAAAATTTGAGAAAGTCATAAGGAAAGAATTTTTTTTGCAAGTTTAGATTCAGTAGACTAAGATTTTTATAGATGAGATATACTGTAGATTGGTAAACTGTGCACCAGAATTGTTGAGAGCAGGTCGGACTATTTGTCTTAAATTTTAAAGGGTGGTCCTTTCTTCATAACTTAGCAGTGTTTTATAATATGTTGGTAACATTTAAGACAAAGTCTTAACTGCTTATTCACACCATACTGTGGTTAATAGTAGAATTTGCCAGCAGTTATACTTATTTTGACTAGGATTTTCTTCCTTGCTTGTATTGAAGGAAAATACTGCGTTTTAAATTTTTCAACATAGCTTTCAAAGAAAATAGCTCAAGATATCATCAAACCATTCATTATCGACCATACACCCCAGCAATAGCTTCATCTCCTCAAAATATTATGAACAAGAAGAGCTATGGAAGTTACATCATTTGAAATGTTCAAAGTTTGGGTGAATGAATTAATCTTGAGCAATAAATACCTGAATTTCAACCTGGGGAAAACTTATTTCTTGAAAAGAAGACCACCATACTGCATTATTTGCAATCATTTATCACTCTGTGTCAATAAACACTAGTTTGGAAAGGATGAAATTTTCTTTTAAAACAAATGCAATATTTCTCTTTAAGCAAAATCCCGAGTGGAAGTTGAAATGACTGTACATCTGAGAGACTGATGCCCAGTTCACACTGCAGCAGTATCATATCAGTTTGCTATTCATACTATTCAATTTTTGTCAGGTTTAGTTAAAATCTTAATTGTCGGAAAGAACCAAAAATTTGCTACTGTATCATGTATAAGTATATGATTTGTATGAGAGGACCAGCAAAATGAAATGTAAGTTACTGTTTATTTTGGGGATGTAACATTTACAAATAGGTTCAAATTATGGGACTATGCGTATTTCATAAAAGATGTCTGCAGATGTGACGTCACAGAAAAATTAGTGTAAATTAGATTTTTGTAGTTCTGGGATACAAATTATATGTTTACACAGGTTGACAAATTTTTTGTTTCTTTCCGAAATTTGACCAAAGATGAAGGAGATTTTTAGTCAAACTCGCAAAAATCGAAGCAAAATCAGATCCAATCTCTCTGTAGTATCAACTGGGCTTGAGAGGTACTGTACCGCCAATATATACTTTATGTAGTTACAATATAGTTGACATCCAGGTTGATCATTCCTTTTTCACTCCCAACCCCCCTTCCTCCCAGGAAATGTCCTAAGGGAGAGGTAGAGCTAGGGAGCAGTAGATGTTATAGAACAATTTCTATTTTGGCACAAATTTAAGATTTTTTTGGCAGGGTATACAGGGTATACAGGGTGGTGCCGAAAAGTTGATTTTTACGCCCAAACTTGCATGCATTTTAAAATGATGATAGCAATGAATAGTTGTCATTTGCTCATTTTCTGTCACGGTAAAACTTAAATAGTTTTATAGCACCATAATAAGTTGTCTGGCAAAAAAAACTGTTAGCAAAACTTCCATAAGAATTTTGCCACAAGATTTTTTTGCAGGTGGACAGAATTTCGAAGTTAAATGATGAATTGGTTTCTAAAGAAGTACTGGAGAATAGCTTCAGCAATATCATGGGCTGCTTTCATAAAGGTTGCTCTGGCCTTTGTGCTGTATATTGGAATCTATTGAGCAAGAGAATAACTACTTAGCTGAAGCCAGCGTGTCCCAGATATGTGTTTTTGTCATGTTTAATACTGAGAGCAGTGACATTTATATCACTTGCATGGGCTGTTCAAAAATTTTACTGACTGCATGGTCAAGTGGTTAGAGCATCCAACTGGCAGCTGGAGGGTCTTAAGTGTGTTTGGCTTCTAGTGGGGTCACATAGAAGACTTGAAAAATGGAACCTGGTGTTATTGTGCTTGGTGCTCATCATGAACAATGGGGTGTCTAGAAGAGAAAACTAGCCTATGAGCCACAACTGAGAAAAGCCTGTGGTCTTCCAAACTTTTAGTGTTGGACAGAAACTGAGCTGTAAAACCTTATCTAACTGTACCAGATATTAAAGGCCCAATTTTCTCACTCCAAACAGTACCAATTTTCCTAACCTTCTTACTGAAGTCCCTCCCACAATATCTACAATTCATCCTCATCCAGCACAATCTCAGCTTATTGCTTCAGGGTGAGTATAGAAAAGATCAATGTATATTTATCAAAACACTCTCAGTGCAGCTCATGCTTTGTAATAAGCTTTTATACTGTGCATTGTTTGAGAACAATAAAAAACTGAGTCAATTGAGAATTTCCTTAAACCTCTAACAAGAATTAAAGTTTAGGGTAGGAGGATTTGCCCTTTAAGGAGAACACTTTTGCTTAGGACAAGTCAAACACATATTGCATAGTTGGGGTTTGGGGATCTCCCAAGGATATCTAGGAAAAGGGAAACCCTTGTACACTTAGTTTTGGGTCTAAATATTGTGTTAAAGGTCCAGCGCATTCCAAACTTAATTTGAATCAACAGCTAAATATCACAATTTTTGCCTTGCATTTCTCTTCAAACTGTCTTTCATTATGACTTAAATATTGCAATTATATATTCAAGGTCAACCAACACTAATTTTTTGTCAATTGTACGTTTGAAGAGAAAAAATATTGTCACATGACTCTCAACAGCCAATCATGAAATAGGATAGTCTACTACACTTACTTCAAGTTGGGATGACTGCACTTGCCCTTCAAAGACTTAAAATAAATTGAAAGAAATATGTTTACTGGTCACTTAATTTCTGCCAAAGAGGGAATTAGGTGAATTTCCAGGTTTCCTTACATTTTCAGGTTTCTGTGGAATTCATTGGCAAGGATCCAAAGTATAGCCAACCACTGTGTGATATTCATTGCATACTGTAGTTGTGTATTAGTATTACATAGATCTACATTTTATATATCTGAAAAATGCAGTCTCACTCATCTTAGTGCAGTACTGTATGTTCTGTGACTGCCACAATTTTAGGTGCCATTTTAATATTTGAAGATTCAATTTTCATATCTTTACAAATTATATAGTGATGTTGGGGGGAATAACTTTTATCCTATTGCAGTTTAAAGGAAAGGGAGAAGGGGGTCCAAGATATGGTGTCCCCTTTTCTCCTAAAATGTTTTTGAGAGATGGAATATCTTTGTGACAAAGTGCGAACTGTGTATTCCAGAGACAAAGTTCTCTGACTTCAAAATGTACAGAAAAATTCTCTTTCAGCGGTCGAGAAGTGCATCTCAATTGTGTATAGCATTAAGAAGATACTTATTTTCGAGGAACTGCAAGTTTTTCTCTAGACTTATGCAATATGGGAAATCTGTGATGTCATAGCGGCAAATTAATTTCACATTACATTCAATTTCTTAAATTTTCTTTATGATATTGATGCTCTTGCTAAGGATATTTAGCAGCATTGTATGTTATACCATATGTTGTAGGGTTATGCTGGATCTAAATGAAAAACTTTTCCAATTTTCCAACAGTATCAAATTTCAAGGACAAACAGGATATTCAGTTTTAAAGAAAAACAAAAGGAATCTGAAACAATGCACCAACTTTACATTTCATCCTGTTACCTTGTTGAGAAATGAAGATTATTTATTCTGATTATTCTTTTTACATACAATACCCCAGTTAAAAGCCACCAGAATATGTCTTTAAGGGAGAATCATTATTTATGGTTGTTTCTACTGGTGTTTAAAGCATACCTCAAGTAAAAAAATTAAAAAATATATACTGTATTAAAGACCATGCTAAATGAATTGTGACAGTCTACTGTATCTCCCATATATATAGGACATTCCTGAGCTGAAAAATAAAATGTTGAAGTTTATTCACTTAAAACAAATTGGTCCATTGTGCAATAATTTGTGACTTTCTAGTTGTACAACTCACAATACCTGCTTTGTTTCCCTTTAAAATTTAAAATGTATTTCTGACTTTGAACACTTCCTGCTTGCTTGCATAGCATGATGCACAGAGAGGGTTTAATTAATTGCATCACCCGATAAGAGTGAGGGTTATATCACACCTTTGTACAAGTTGCAGTAACGTTCAAAAAACAAAGAAATACAAAGATTGTAATTTGAGTAGTACAACAGTTACATCACAAATTCTTGTGCAATGTACCAGTTCAAGTTGAGTAAATAAATTTCAACATTTTATATCTCAGCTCAGGAATGTCCTATGAAGATGGGAGGTGAACAGTTGTTAGAATGCATTTTCATGCTGTTTAAAATATATTTTGAATTTTTTGACTTGAGACCTGTACTCTTTAAAGTGGCAACTTTATTTCAGTGGTGATAATGTTGAAACATTGTTACCAAAGGATACAGTAGCTTATTACAGTAAACCTCAAGTCTAATACCTCTGTAGCCACACATGTACACTTCTGGTTTGTTCTTACAGATCTCCAGACAGGAATGTAAAATTTTACAAAAGCTATTGTTTTCTATGTAAGAGAGGCTGCTCCATGCACAATTTCATTTCAATAACTCGGCTAATTATGGTTGACAATGATTTGAATACATGCATGGGTCTGGGACATTGTCAAAGTTGTGCTTATGCAACTAAAATCCAGTGCATGCCTGAGTAACTTGCAACTTCTGACTGTACAGTACACTCTGTTCCTTTTGTCTTTTGAGCAGATTAAGAAGCATACAGTAGGTTGATTTGTTGCCTGTTGGCATATTGCTTCAACTTTATTTTTAACTCTCTGGTTTAAAGGCCCAATTCTCTCACCGCAAACAGTACCAATTCTGCTAACCTTTGTACTTAAGCCCCTCCCACAATTGTCTGAAATTCATTCTCATCCAGACAAAAAGTCATTTTATTGCTACAAGGTAAGTATAGAAAAGCTCAATGTGTGTAATCAAAACACTCTCAGTACAGTTCATGCTGTGTAATATACTTCGGTGCTCTACATTGTTTGAATAAGTAGTCAATCAAAAGCTGAGCCAATTAAGAGTTTCTGTTATCCCCTACAAGAAGTGTAGTTAAAGGTGAGAGGATTGGCCCTTTAATCTAGCAGTACCTGCAACCTTTTTCCAGTTGTGGACCATTAGATTGTTTTCTGTACTCCGTTGCGTATATGTGTGGAATGGACCCCTGGACCTCCCTGGTGAGAGTTGGGTGCTCAACTTAATCACACCTGTTTTTTTTGGTGGTGCAGGAAAAGCTTATATTTAAGCTTTTGAAATATAATAACAAAATGATATGAATATCTGGCATAATTTAATAAATGGATGAACAGATCTTTGAGTCATTCACATTCAAAACTTCTCAGAGATTTTCCCTAATTGCATGGTGTTGTGTTTGGTGCTGCATTACTGTATACATATGTATAACATGCTTTACCTTCACCCTAATATTACACTAAAGGGGAAGCCTTTTCACAGGACAACATTTTTTACCCTGCATGACACTAGAAGCCAATGGCAAGTTTTACCCATCTCAAGCTGGCAACTAATAATCCAGAATCTATGAGAGAACTTCCTGTTCAGGTATCTGGAGATCAATAAAGTTAAAGGTGTTTGCCCCCTTCAAAGACCCTCTGCGTAATAGAGCAACAAGGTTGTTTTAATGGGGTGAACTGCCGCAGTTACAGAGACAATATATATACGCCCTAATTGAAGTCATTACAGTTTGATAGTTGTTTGCAAGAGACTCTCAAAGAAATCAAATACCTTGTCTGCATATATGCAGTACATATGGAGAGTCCAACAACAAGGCTCTTGTGTACTATCAAGGTCACGTGACTGACAAAAACTGGAATCTCAACATAAGCAGTCAGTTGGCGAAGTTTCCCAACCAGGGAAAGGTATAATAACTATGGTTAAAGAGCCATGCATTCATTAGGAAGGGTATCCCCGGTGACTTGAGTCGAGAGCAAATATTTGGAGCTGAGCACTTTTGCTCATCCAGTCAGGTAAAAAGGTACCCCAAACTTGACACCAACTCTGAAAATGAAGGGAAGAGCAACTTAGCCATTCATGTGATGCTGGAGTGTTGTATATATTGATGTATGTGAGATTTAGATGGGGTTTACACTCAGCAACACAGCAACACAAAATGTGTATACATGGGTATGTTATATACAACTAGTGATAAAAATTTGGGCCAACTGGTCCAATGTTCTAACTTTGGAGAAATATCCTCCCCCCCCCCCCACCATAGTGGTGAAAGAATAATACAGTATGTACACAGTATTGTTAATATTTCCTCTAAAAGTTTCATGGCAAAGTTGACAAATGGCATCACCCCATTTGGGGTTTTATAGTGAACATTTATATTTTGTGTAGCCATAGCACGGACCCCTTTCCAAATGAAAGATTGTTGTACAGTACAGTACAGTGGCATAGCCACAGGGATTGGGGGGTTAGAACCCCCCCCCATGACCCAACCTTGCAATGCAAAAAAACCCCTCAAAATAGCAGTTTTTTCTCTCTACTGTTAGACACCAACCTTCCCCCCCCCCCTCCTCATGACACAATCCTGGCTACGCGCCTGATACAGTGCTTTGGTGTGCATCCCTTTTGACCACAGTGAAGTGACATGAACAATAGTGATGCATACCAAAAATCTGTCCCAGAATCCTTTGTATTCCATTTTGGGAAAAGGTGTTTGGTAAAATAAGTGTATAATGTTTAGACTGAATAAAAGACAAAGAAGCTATATATAGGCTACAGATCAACTTAACTTTATTGTGGCAACTGTGAATCTATCAAACCGGTTCGACTTTCAGTCAATAATATCTATTTTCATTTTTTTCCTTAATTGTTTTGTAAAAATGAAATATTTTCAATGGTAATCTTCTTGATGTAAAAATAGTAAAATTTGAGGAAATTTTTGTGCTTTTACAGCATGGTCAAGGTATTGATCGACAGTCTTAAACTTAATAAAGCAGCATGCAGAATACATGATTAGTACAACACATCATGACATACTTGCATTTAGCACTCAAGGGTGAAATTAAAGTTATTTTAAACTGGTGCCATGTTGAGTCTTAAAGTGTTTCCTGGTTCCTTGGGTTCTGTGGGACCAGGAGCATTTGTTTCACCATGAGATAGAAATCAACTAATTTTGATCATGTACAGTACCCAATTCAAAGGAAATAACAGGATGGATGGGGAGGGGGGTATGAGGGGGGAAGCATTCATTTTCAGAAGATAAAGCTCCTGTTGAAAGTGTTCCAGGGAAGGACCTTTTTGGGGATAGGGATTTGAGAGGGGGGCATTAACATAGCCAAACTATCAACAAGTATTATTTTGTTTCTCTCCAAAGTGTTTAAAGTGTACTTGGAAATGGACAAATTATAACTTATTTAGCAGCTCATTAAGTTGGTTCATGAAACACAACAACCTGCTAAGTTTTCTTCATATACCTATGGAAAATGGTCATACTTAGAGTAGACAATCCCACCTCCTACATTGAAATAACTGTTTTGTGTGTGAGTATAGTTAACATTTCAATTTTGTTTTCAAAAGTTCATGACCTGACACAAATTATGCACAAAACCGTTACAAGTCAGGACACCACAAAATTCAAATTTTAGTCTTTTCTAGTAACTGTTTGACGAAACTTGACTCATTCTGCTAACAATAAGCATTATCATATGATAATGGCTCTTTAACACTGTCATGAAGTTTTGGATATCAACTTGATCAAAACCACTATAAAGAATATCAAAACCAATGGTTGAACAATCTGAGTGTCTCTCCGCTCCAATTCACCCCTTCCTTCCCCCATCATAGGATTGTTTAGAAGACTCTTTATGGTCCCAGCTCCCAGTTATTTTCACCCTTGCTGATGTTTCACCTGCATTTGTGTAATGTATTTAAAGAAGGAAGGAAAAATATGCAAAAATTTTCAAGTTTAGTAGTAAATTTATGACTTTGATTCATAAAGGTTTCAACAAAAAATAACAAGCTGCACAAATAGCATTCAAAAGGGTAAACCCCTTGTAAAATAAAGCATGTAAAATATTTAAATACTTGTAAAATAGTCTCTGTGATATCGCCCTCTATGCGGCACAGCATTTGTATTTTAAACCTACATTTTTTACAGAATCAGAGCACCGAGGCTTCTCTTTACAGACATTGCATGTATTCAATACAGGGACAATGTCATTAGGTATTTTACAAAATCAAATAAATACATTGTGTTTACATTTGAATATGTATAAAATTCAAACTTCTGATGGAAAACAAGTTATTTACATTATGTCATAAATAAAAAAAATGTTTTAAAACTTAAGTACTGTTTCACTGGTCTCCTGTGTCTCTTCATCTTCTCCCATCTCATGGCTTTGCTTCTTCTACCTTCATCTCATAATGGGACGGACGTACAGTACACAGCTATATATATTTCATTTTATGTAAACACATTTACATGCTTCTTACTGTACATACTCAACACAATTTATATACAGTAGCACCCTGGTATCACTGTCTCCTACCAAGTGAATTTCAAGCATAACGGGACTGAAATTTAGCGCTCCTCCTATCGTCCATGATGTGTAAAAGTTCTTCGAACAACCACTTTCTTTAAGTTTGTCCAATGGAAGTAGCTTTGTAATGGACTAACTCTCTGCACATGCAAGAAAGAATGTTGTAAAAGTATCATGGAAACATAGAAATGGAAAAAAAAAAAAAGGAAAATGAAAAAAAAATATTTGCTAATCTATGACTCAGAACGATCAACAACCATTGTTCGTATTACATTTTTCACTTTACATTGGAAAAAAAATTGGGGGGAAAATTGGGGGGAAATTGGGGGGACAACCTCGTTTTGGCTCCAAAGGTTCTAATAGCCAACCTTGAGATCTGCATCAATCAGGCCTGCATATACTTTTTTGGTGCTTTCTGTTGGTAATTTCTAGCTTGGAACAAAAACCCTCAATGTTCTACATCACAGCTTGACTTAGCCAAGTGCATCCAGTGAACCCTGAAGAGTACCCTATTGTTCTACTGTAATGCAGAGTTGTTTAACCGTGCTCATTCATAAATAACAAGATTCTGAATTAAAAATTGTAGAAAAGTAGAATTCCATAGTTAATAACCAAAACAGTACCACCCTGAAGTAGAATGGCTAAGCCCAAGATGAGCATGTCATTCATCAGTGAGAGATTATGAAGGGATAATGCACAGTCACCTGACCACAATGGACCAATCAAAGTTATGGGTTAAATTTGGGTTGTCCCAGGCAAAATTCACTTGTCTGGAGCAAAGCACACATTTGGTTATTTCAATCCTAAACACAGTGGTAAACATACATTGCAAGGGTCTTAGCAATCCTGAGTGATTGTGGTATTGACAGAAGTACTGAAATTTTAAGTTTAAAGTGATAAAAAAATAGTGGGAACAGTGGACTAGTTTAGAACTTGAAAGGAGGGGGAGGAATTTAAGAAGGATACCTGTTGTAATTAATTGCAAGAAGTGTTTTATTAAAGGTTTCATGTCATGTGCAATCATTTAGCGATTAGCTACTACACAATCATAGCTCTTTCTTCCCGTGGCTGAGACTCACTGGTTCATCTCAATCATATTGAGATTTTTTAAACAGGTTTACATCTTGTGACATAATTTAACTTTGCAATTTGGATTATTAAATACCTTACAAAGTAGGAATTAAGGAGGACCCAGGCCATTTAGCCCTTAAAACATGTGTAAAAATATCCCCCAAATTGGAGCACAATGGTGGAATAGCCTATCCAGTCAACTTACTGTAGGGCAGAGCATTTTGAAGGCAAATATTGGCTAAGAGTCAAAGAAAAAAAGACCAAAAAGCCTCTCTTAGCTAAAGACTAATTTCTACGCTGATACAACAGTTAGTGATATTCGTGCACCTTGCAGCTGTGAAGTAACAGCATTCTTTGGAAATGCAGCACAAATTACTTATCATTTTTAGCTTCCTTTGTTGGAAATAATACCACTTAAATTTTTAAACTATAAACATAAAGAGAAACACTGTTATAAATATATATTTCACATTTTAGACCAGCTTTGTGGGTTGCATAATTATTTCCAACATGTTATGCATTCTTAATGCATTTATTTCAGTTTCAATAATTATTTCAGCAAAATATATCCAAGTGTAAAAAACTCTCCAAAAGGCACATGTCTTTGAATACCATAGAAACTTGCATAGAAGTGTGAATGGCTACAGTATATTAGAAATATTGTATACAGAAGAGGAAATTCAAGGAATACTTTACATTTTCCTGGCTGAACCATTATAAATATTGCATAATTGACTTTGGCTTTTCATGTCTTCAAACCAAAATTAAAGAGTTAATAATAAAAAAAGTTTGCTGTGACCAGAATCTATTTCTTACAAGGTGTCTACTTTCAACTCAGGAGGTATAAATATACAGTAACTTCCAAAGTTAAATAATTTCCATAATTTTCAAAATCTAAATTGATGTTCAAGAATTGATTTGGGTCGTAGCACTTTTCATGAATACTAGTTGCATACTAAATTTGTTTTCAATATTTTGGAGCATTGCATAGAAGTATGGATGTTAGATGTTAGATAGAGTTTAAGGGCCCAGTTTCCAACCTATTGGTTCAAGTTGAGCCGGCCACCGCCTTTTTTCCAGTTGTTGTGGCTCACTAGCTTGTTTTCCCTACTCCGTTGCTTATGCTGAACTTCACGCACAATGGCGGTAGGTTCCATTTTTAGAGTCTTTGGTATGACTTGACCTGGGACGCGAACCCGGGCCTTCCACGTGAGAGGCGGATGCGGATATATTCACAGCTAGATGCTGCACATATTAGGTTGCTTCGACACAACATATGGAAAACTTTGATTCACCTCTGCGTTGTTAGCGGGGCTTGTTGACTTACATTTGACTCAAGTAATCAATGGAGTAGGGAAAAAACAAGCCAGTGAGCCAATAGAAAAGAAGCTGTGGCAACCTTGACTTGATTTAATTGGTTAGGAACAGAGCAATTAACTCCATCTGATTAAATTTGACCCTCTCGTGGGGAGTGTGGGGAGGTGGGAGGATCAGAGGGTGTATCTGTGCACCCAAGGCACTTAACTTCATAGCTAATCCCCCCACCTTTTAACTAAAAAGGGGTATAATCAGTCTTTGATTAAGGCAAGTCACAGCTATGAGTACAGACAGTGATCCTATGCTAACACAAGAGCAAGTAGGAAATTGCTGTTTTGTCCTTATGTAGATAAATGCCCTCATACATTCACAAACCAGGCTAAATCCAACTATGAAAAACTTGTAACAATATTTTGCTGCAATCTAAAAATAGAAGTAAAATTCACTTCAAAATGAGCATACTGAAGGACCGATCATGGGAGGAGAGAATTTAAACTGAAAGGGGGTGAAAATGTATTCAGAATGGGAAAGAGATTTTATTCCATGTATGTGAAATACTCGTCTATTTGAAGTGAATTTCACTCCATTCCGAGTGAACTTCTATCCCATTCCATGTGAAATTCACCATTATAGCAGTGGTCTCGCGGCACTCTCTTTTTGAAACGAATTTCACTCTATCCTGGTGAATTTTCATCCCATTTCATAGGAAATTCATTCTAACTAGCAGTGGTCTTACTGGTTTTAAAGTATGTGCCACGTTACTCATGCTGTTCATTTGATCTTGCTTGTCAGAATTTTCTCCTGAACAGGAATTGAAAATATTCATACTTCTGAGACATACATCGGTTCACCGTGGAGTGATATCTGTCCCCAGGTTTCTCTCTGCAATCTGAGTCTTTGCTTTTTGAGATGTATTCAGTTTCTTTCTTGGACCACAATTTTGAAAGGTTTTGGAACAAGATCAAAATGAATTTCTGGTTCCAAAGTAGGTATCACATTTTCTGGCAGCTTAACTGTAAACCTCTGCATCAGGCATGCCATCAATACAAATATTTCAGATTTTCCAATGTCTTTACCCAGGCAAGCTCGTCTCCCTGTTGAAAAGGGCATGAAATGTGGAAATTGCATCAGATTTCTCAGATTTCCACTGTCATCCAAAAATCTCTCAGGCAAAAATATTTCAGGATTTTTCCAGTTTTCAGGACTGTGGTTAACAGCGTAGAAGTTTGCCATTACTTGGGTACCTGAGAAAATGATAGGAAAGTGTAATTATTCTCATGAAAATCTTATATAAAATACCTTAAATAAAAAAACTTATATAAATCTTCCATAAAGATAATAGTATGTGGCATACCTTTAAGCTTGAAGGAAAATGCAATCATCCCATTGGGATTAGCATACCCAGTTATGGCAAGCCAAATGCCCAATAACTTGACAAACTTGCTTTATCGATCAATAGACCAGGTTTATTGAGTGATAAACCAAGTTTATCGATCCATAAAGTTGGTTTATAGACTGATAAACCAGATTTTTAGACGCATAAACCTGGTTTATCAACTGAAAACTTGGCCTAATGACTAATAAACCTGGTTTTTCAACAGATATAAACCAAGCAATTTAGCTTGGTGAACTGTACCTGTGAAAAGTTTTTAACACTTGTAAAAGAAAAGGCATTCAGTGATGTATTGACATATTCAGGAAAGCTGTAAATTGCCAATGATGTAATTCTGTCTATAAAATAGACCTCAGAATTATCACAGTATCACCCCTCTGTACATTTCATAATTACTAATGCAGCACTTATGTACCCATCAGAGCTGGAAAAATAATTTATTGGGGGGGGGGGGGGGGGAGTAAGTCAAAATTTTTATAATTCCTTCAATTCCATAAGTGCAATAAGGTAAATTACCCTCCAAACAGTCACTGACTGACTCCATGATCAAGTTGTTAGAGGATCCCACTTGCAGCTGGGAAGTGTGGAGTTTGACTTCTGGCTGGGTCACATGGGAGCCCTTATAAAATGAAACCTATTGCCATTGTGCTTGGTACTCAGCATAAGCATTGGAGTAGAGAAAACAAACCAGTGGGCCACAACCAGAAAAAGGGCTGTGGCCAGACTGACTTTAACAAATTAGTTAGTAACTGCAGCAGTAAAACTTTATGTACTAAAACTAATAACCCTCCAAACAGTAAAGATTTTGTCTGAAGGAACCTTTTAGCTTCCCAACATTTTCCACCTGTACCTACCTACCCATGATGCATTTTGTTTATCTGTATTAAATTTGACTTGAAAGTTTTGTAAGATTTTGCCTACTCAATTGATTATTTAAGAAAGATCAAAGAAGTTCCTTTATCCCAATATTCCCATGTTCAAACAATTTCTCAAATGTTCCACACTGGAGTCGAAAAGTTTTCAATTTTTTATCCTATTTAATTCAGTAGTGGTTTTACATGTCATTTCAGTGTTTCCTTGTAATTTGTTTATATATAGATAATTTGGTTTCATAACGTTTAAGCCCTCAATGCTACAATTTCTCCATTGACACCCATCATATAACATAACAAAAGACACAATGACCGTACAATGAACTCACCTGCAGGGACAAAGTAGCCACCAATGACTGTGTCACATTTTGTGGCGTGAGGAACACCAAACAGAGACATTGAGCTAAACCTTATGGTTTCGTAGATGGTGGCACCTGTCAGTCAAAATGAAGGAAAAAGGTAGAGTTGCACTATGTGTGAAATGACCCGAAGATATGTTGAAAACATAAAAATGCTATTAAATGCAGCCAAACAGGAGGAAGTGGTCAGTGCAAACCTAGAGCACTTGACTGTTTTAAATATTTGACTTTAAAGGTCAAGAGCAGTCTCCCAAACTTATTTTGAAGAAAAATTAGCTATTAATATCACATTTTTTGTCTTACTGTAATTCTCTTCAAACTTTCTTTCATTGTATTTAATGACTTCAGTATTGCATATTCAAGGTAAACCAACCAGTTATTTCTTAGTAAATTTCACATTTGAAGCAAAAATTATTGTCACGTGACTCTCATCAGCCAATCATGTAACAGGACAGTTGACTACACTACTTCAATTTGGAATGACTGCGCTTTCCCTTTAGAGGCAGCAAATTGAGTTGGTTTGTGAAATTGACCAAATGTTTACAAAAAGCCGTGTCTGTTTTACATACTAATTAGAAATGGTCAAATTTTGACAGTCCCCTTATCCTTCTTACAAATAAATGTTCTGTGACTGAATTACTGACATACAATAGGCTTGACTCCACACTTTTTGAAGTAATGCATGAAACTATTACAAACCAGGTTACAAGGATATTCAAAATTTAAACTTTGTGGGTACTATTGGTGGAAGTGCAATTTTACCAGTTGTGCTAATAATAAGCATTGGCATTTGGTAGTACCCTTCAGCACATTCGTTATAAAACTGTTGATATCAGCTCAGTATGGCTCTAGTTACCAATTTTACAGTGCTGCTGGAATGGTATGGTAACAAGTGTTCAAATTTGCTGCAAATTTGATAAATTATAGAAATAAAAAAGATAGGTACAGAATAACACTAGTAACTAATAATAAAGTGATATTTTAGTGGTGAAGCATAGATTTAGTGGCATTTCAGTTGCCTTTTAGTGCATGTTAAAATTCTTGTATATTTTATATGGAGGTAGGATTTAGCATGATTCCAAGCCGATGTGAGATTTTTTATTAGAAATCTCCTCCATCTCTGGTTTAACCCTTTACCGTTGTGCTCCGATCGGGGCATTTTTCGCGCCTCGGGAGTGGGCGGAAAAGCGGACTTAGCCTGCCCTGCATCGGCTTCCGTAGGCCATTGACCCTGTGACCATAAACTATTGTCTCTCTCGTTGTTGTGGCCGAATTTTCGGGTAGCTACTCGCAGTTTCAAGCTCCGCATGAAGCAGTAAGGATGGGTGACAGCCGAGCTCTCCGCATGGGTCCAAAAGGACCCAAACAACGGTAAAGGGTTAACAGAGCTAATGATTTGGCAGTGTGACTGCAGCTTAAGGAAAGAGAGAAGGGAATACAGGGGTAGAATTTGAGGTTAGAAATGTTGAGAGACTGAAGAAGCTTACAAACAAGATATCTCAAGATAGCTTGGAAAACTTTCATACAAGTGTTCAAACTTTGGTTGTAGCTAGTTATGCAATAGCTCATTCAGTGAAGATTGATACCTTTTGTTTCAAGATTCACAACAGTGTACACCTAAAAGTTGCTATTTATTTTTTTATTACGTTTTTTTTTATTTTACGGTGTTACTGTTGCTATTTACCATGATTCAATGCAATATAAAGCTCGAAAGCTTGACCCAAATTAAAATTGCTTCATATTGAGTTATGCAATTTTCTTAAATACTCTTGCCTCTCAATGTCATGTCTTCTCAAATTAGTTTGAAAGTTGCTTTATTAAAATTATTACTGTTGGATGGGGAATGTAGGCTTCACATTGATTTTAATTTCTTTCCCTCTCAGTACATTGACTTAATAATGTTAAACATTCGTGGCAAATATCTTGTCTCAACGCTATAATATCTTTGACATTCTTCGCTTATACCTTTGCCCTTTTCATAACCTGTTTCAAGGGTACTTGTACTGTATCTCTAGTGTTTAACCTTGAAGGAGTTAACTTGTTCATTAGCTTGTCTGCCTGATGGAGTTGAAGACTTGCAACTGGCGTAATTAGCTAGGTACAGTATTGAAGTTTAATGGCAGAGAAAAGCCAAGTGCAGTATACAGCTACAGAAAAATATCCCAGGCACCTGATCAGAAATCAGTCACAAGTACTGCAGCTGGCAGACTACTACAACACCTTATAGTGCTTCCAGGACCTTGGTCTCACAAACCCCGCACTCAGGGTAACACTGTGTTACCCCGTGCTCCATAACAAAGGAACAAGGGTTAATTGAGAGGGGTGGTTTTAAATTTCAATCCATTTCAAACTGTCAAATGGCAGGGTCCTGGGGTTTTAAACACTGTGCTTGTTTCAATCAAGCAAGGTCACAGGTGTTTATGCATCTGATGACAGGTATTTTCTAACATTTTACAGTATAAAATCCTATCTGAAGTATTTGACCTTGAGTGCTGTACTATGGTGGCACTATCAAATCGTTAGAACACAGACTGAAAAAACACAGGACCAGCCTGTTGTTTTGCAGTATTGTAAATACAGGGTAACACCATTTTACTGGAGGGGGCAAGGGGTGTAGCTTGGAGCCACCCTTATAGTACCATATCCACAGGAAGGATAAAATTTGAAATTTTGGGTCATTAGTCAAGAAAATTTGGAAGCGATATAATTGTGTAAAAGTATGTAGTATTATAGTAGGAAAAAGTTAATGCCTGGCCACTGTTCAGTGGACTGGAAAGTTTCTTTTTTGTGGCCTAAAAACCAATGAAACCTTTGTTTCTTCCTTGGGAGGGGAGGGGAGGGGAAAAGAGAGGAGGGAAAAGGACTTCCATGACACAGGGGCCATGACCCTTGTCCCCACAATTGGCATTTCCTCTGGACTTATAAATCAAATTGTAAAATACTCACATAAGTAAGGAAGGTTAGCTTCATCTTCCAGTGTGGGTAGTTTGTCCCTTCCGATGACATCATCAACTTCCTTTTGAACTTTGACCTGTACCTCTGGATAAGCAGCCATGTACAGAAACATCCATAGGAGAGCATTCAAAATTGTATCACTTCCTGTGAAAAAAGGAAGCAGAGGTTCTTGGATTTTATTTTACGATGTGTTTGACCATTTACTGTGAGGTGATTACAAACAATAGTGATGGGGAGGGGGTTCAAGGATTTATGGAAATGGAAATAGGATACTGAGGGGACTTGCCTACTCTATCTAATACAGTACAGAAACAATCATGTTTGTAGCCGAAATTTTCAAAGAAGTGGGAGATGGTGATACTCTATTTAGGAGTACCTGTTTCACTGTCCTTGCACTTCAGGGCCAGAAAAGCAGAAGTACGAAGGGTATAAAGGACTGCATAGCTTATTAAACAGTAATAGCTTGACAGATTTGGCTGTGCCTTGTTTTATCACTACATGACTTATGAAATAAGGTTTTGCTGTAGATCCCTTTGCTTTATAATTCAGGCAAATAAATTATCCTTCACACTGTCCAAGTTTATAGCTGCATTTGACTCATTCAGAGTTTACAAACAAATGCCATCACTGCTGGGCATCAAAAAAAGTCTGTAATGACGCACTAATACACTGTCATCACAATGAAAGATAGATTCCAGTTGGTCTGTTTTCTGTGTGCAATCGCACAAGCTGTCGATCATGAACAAGCCCAACACAAACATACTCTCTTGTGTTCTTGCGCATGCTCTATGCCAACCAATGCCAACCAGTGACGTAAGCGTGAACACCGTAATAGATGTTCCACGTTGGTTGATGATTCACTTTCTTTGAGAAAATCTCTCCTCCACCTACAGTACTGTGGAAGGAATTCTGTCGCAGTCCCATCAACTAACTTTAAATTGTGAAATATTATTACATTTAGATGGCATGTTTATGCCTGTAATTAAAAAAAGTTAATATCTTGTAGTTAATGTGGCAGTAGACATCTGTTCCTCAAGTAGGCTAGTAGGGTATATACATTACTCTGCGGTATTTGATAATATTCATAACTCAGTCATCTCTTGGAAGTGACACACTTAAAACTGTCACACTGTGTACCATAAAATAAGATCTATACAAACCTAGGATTTTACATTGAGGTTCAGGATGGCATCTTTATGAGGTTATAATGTGGTCACTGTTACATTTTGCAGTGATGTTCAAACTATAATATGCAGCTTCATCTCCCATGGCAGTCGTTCTGCCATGGTTCCTAGGTTAGACAGCTGTGAAGAATGTTGACATACTTTGTGTGGATGGTTGATTTAGTTTTAGTAAAGGTTTTAGGAAAATGTTGACAGAAGATGAGTCTGCTGTCATCCATATTTAGTAAGTCATGTACTGTAACATAGAATTCACTTAATATACATCCAGCTGAGTGAGTTTTGCATTGAGAGGGGGGCCTGGGGAGAGGGGGCTCATGGGAGACTTGCAGATGGACAAAAACTGGGAGTCTTCTGCTGCCCATCAAATTTCTGTCTTCCTGACATTTTACCGCTATGTGAAGTACTGTAACTAAAATATATCAAAAAGAACTATTATTTTCTTGGTAAACCCTGATGCAAGCACCATTCTGAAATTTTGTCATCACTGCCATAGGATTTTCTTCGGGGCCACCAATGGTAGGGCCTGATCGATCGCCAGCCTGGGGAAGGAGCATAAAGGGAGGGGGTGTTCCTTCTCCAGACCCTTCCCTTTCCTGTGAGAAATTTTTGAATATAGTGCCTCATATGCAATCTTATCTGTTGTAACATTTACTGTAGCATTGATTGAAGCCAATTTTTTTGTTCCATTATGAAATAGTTTCCCAGAATTTGTTTGGGGGTGGACACAACCCCTTCACCAATTGCCTTTGTCACTGGTTTACATTATTGTTTAATTTTGGGAATCAATAAACTGGTGACAAAATGTGACTTTCAAAAAGGATGCTCTGTTCATGTCATTTTTCCTGACTCTTCCAAGGATCTGTTTCATATGAAGAGAATTATTAAAGGGAAATACTGCATAAATACAGGAGATTTCATCCTTGTAAAACCATTATTTATTGGCAAAGAGTGACAAATAATTACAAATAAGGCAGTATGGTACTGTAGCCTTCTTTTCAAGAAATAAGTTTCACTCTGATAGAAATAAAGTTGTTTGTTGCTCAAGAATAATTTGTTCACCCAAACTTTCAACATTTCAAAAGATGCAATTTCCATAATTCTTTTTGTGCATAATATTTTGAGGACATGAAGCTACTGTATTGCTGGGGTTTATTGTTGAGACCAAATGATTTGATAATGACTAGAGCTATTTACTTTTAATACTATGTTGGAGCATTTCAAACCCTTTAAGTTGTAAAATATTGCCTATACTTTTAGATAAGACAGACCGTGGACACCTTCAAGGTAGGACTTTGATGGAAATGTTAGTCTTATGAAGATTATAAATTATGTTTACTCTGTAAATAAGATTGTGTCATATGAGGGGTTGCTGGAGTAAGTTGGTATCAGGGAGTAATCTAAGAGGAGTGGGTGCCCTCTTTCTCCTTGAAAAAATAACTTCTCTAAAGCTAGTACCCCAGATGCAAAATGGTGTAATGTTTGCACAAACTAATGGTTTTAGTATCACCTTTTTGCACCTTTTGCCCTTATTTTGTTTTTCATCAACCTTGGACAATGAGAGAAGAAGGGGGCTTCAACTTTTCAACCCCCAAAACCACCTTGGCTGTGTAGACCTACCTGTTCTACAGACATGTGCTCTGCAGTTTCTTCAAATGAAATATGATAAATAACTGTAGACATAAAACGTTGCTAGAAATTTTTCCTGCCAGTACCTATTAAAACAGACAACTTTAAGCTATAGTCTGGCCTTTGCCAATAAAAGATTCGCTTTTATATCTTCCAGATTGATAAGAGAATAAAGAATTATATCTGAATTATTAGTACCTGCCATGGTACTGTACTTTCTCTGACAACCATTTTGTCAATATGAGTAGGCTGTTAATTTACACCCTCCCATTTTTGTGATAGAGATACCTTTATAATTAATGTCTGATTAAGCAGTCAGAGACATTTATTTCTCATGTGGGTTACAAGGTAGAAAATGGTGACCTCAGTCAGCTAGGGCAGTACACAGCACTTTATTCCATAATTGAATTGAAAATATCCACATATTCTATTGTAAATATGGTTTGTCAGGGGTGGTCAACCGCTTGAGGTTCTGTTTCAACAAGGGCACCCTACAGAGGAGTGCTTAAGTGGTTTTTCCTTGAATGAAAAGGAAAATATTTTACCGGTTGGAAGCATTTAGCGATCAACTCCCCTTTGATCCGACGCAGTTGAAGTATCATCTCCCATATCCCTGTTTATTTGACTTCCTTCCCCCTGCTAAGCGTAAAGTGCAAACGCACAGAGTATATCTTCATCATTATTGCCATGATTGAGACCAAAACAACCTGTTTGGAGTAACCCTCATGAATGTATGCCATTTCAGGTGTCAATCACACCCAGTGTCAAGTGCAATCTTCCTGTGTGACGGGAGATGTGTCTATTTAAATCACCAGAGTATTTTTAGGGCAAATTCCCTGCAGATGTGGGACTTTGGTGTTGTGCCATTTTGAAGAAACGCTCTTTTTTAGATCTTTATCAAGAAAATTGAGAGATCTAATACTGTACCTTTTTACAGCTCGGCAAATGTCAAGATTAGTCGAGATTGCACTTAATTTTGTGTAGGCCTATATAAGAAAATTAGATTTCATTTGATTCAATGTTTGCCATATTTTTTTTAATGAATATTATAGTAACAGATAGGAGATGATTAAATATAGCTCTCTCTATTGTATGGGGTACTGTAAGCAATCTTTTTATGGAATCCACCATCAAGTGTCCACAAAAATCAAGATTGTTAAATTTGTCAAGTGAAGTCTGGCATATATTGGGAAGAGAATAGTGCACTAAACAACACATTTTCTTGAAAACTGACCTGCTGGAGCCAGGAAGTCGCAAAACTCTTTACCGCTTGAGAGAAAAGTCAGCCAATTTGAACCTTAGAATACCCCTCCAGATCTGAAATGAACCTCAATATTTCTTCAATTACCAATTGGTCAGTGCTTTATTTGTCAATTTCAGTTGATCACGATTATTTTTTGGCGGGCCACATCCCACGACCACATAACTGACCCAAAGCGAACAGGACACCAAGTAGAAATGCATTGCTCCTCAACAGGGGATCTGATCCTTTGACATTTGCGTGCCTTTGCGAGTTGGGAACCGCTTTTGTTTTCCCAGCATTAAAAGGCGAGGAAAGCACAATGCTGCAGACAACGAGGAAGCAAAGAGAATACATTCAGACGTCCTTCGAAATGATTTATTGTTGGCCCTGTCTTTCATTAACTTGTCAGAAACTATTAAATGTTTCATTGGTAGCAATTATTCCAATTTCGGATTCACCAGGGTCAGAGCACAGAGTTTGACAAATGCCCCTAAATTGGAACTGAGCAGAAGAGTATACATTGTATGTTACTTTGAAAGAACATTAACACAATTCACACCCTGAGCATAAACACCCTGCTGTCCCCTAAAGTGAAATATTGTGCTACTTTTTAACTGACCCCAGGGCTTCACTGAGTGTGTTGTTAGGATGGTTCACAAAAACCCATGCAAACAGCTTATGTTTTAACCTTTCACAAGTATAGTAGAGAAGCAGTATTAAACTGTAAGTCTCATGAGCATGGATAAACTGAAATGTGGGTCATACATTAAGTAATAAGTTTTGGACTTGAGCAGCTGTGGAGAGCTCTGTAGGCCTGGGTAGATTACTTAAATTTGCTGACGCTGGCCAGGAGTGGAGTAACGGCCCACTTCCTGGAGTTGCTGCTTTTGAAAATACCGTAGTGAAGGATGTCAATTTTAAACTTGCAAAAAAGTCATTTTTTGAACTATAAAATATTTCAAATTGTGCCTTTTCTCAAGCGATGGAAGGGGGTCATGAAAATTATGGCCCTGATCGTCCTACATTTGGTAATTATTTTTCTCATAATTTTATTTCAAAGATTCAACAGTGTTGGGAAATTGACATCACTTCAGTGGTATACTGGAGCAATCTTTGTTAGGCTAGTACTTCGGCCATACAGTTGCTGTTGTATAGATTGTAGTAATTTAAACTTCCTAAAGTTCATATCGACACCTCCACTATGGCAGATCTGTGCTTAATGACAAAAATATTGGGCCTCCCATTAAAGGGGAAGAGCAGTTGCCCCAGATTTATTTTGAAGCAACAGAAAAATGTCACAATTTTTTTCTTTTTTTTTTTTCTCTTGAAATAGGAGTTTACTATGGCATAGTTTGGATCCAGCAAGGATACATGCCCTATCTTACCCCTTCTACATAGCTTCATAACTCACATTGACTCATATTTAAATAAGGTCTTGGGAAGCCTTGATCACATATTTGACACAAAAAAAGAGTCCTTCCTCTGATAGAGGTGTGGGTAATTTATTCCTGCCATGATGCTCCATTGATCTCACCCAAGGTGTACATTTCTGTGCAGGTCGTCAATATTTGGCAGTGGGTTGGTTTGCTAGATGAGATGTAATGACACAGCAACAGGAATGTGTTTTATGTCAGTGGACTCGATAAAAAAGTTCAAAGCTGAAATAGATTAACTTAAATACTCAATACTCAAGTATTGTTCAAGTGCACATTTGGGTTTCCTCTTACAACAGGCAGGATATACCGTGGGCATATTATACAACCCCCAGCCCACCGGGCCAACCATGGAGGGGCTTGCTCCGTTTTGTGGTGCCAACAACCTGCCAGTCGTAAGATGAGTAAAAACACCCTTTTGTGTGCATTTTATAGGCAGTAGCGAGAGGTATAGCATCCGCCTCTTGCCCGGAAGGGCCGGGTTCGATTCTGGAACCTTCTGTAGTGGTGCGTGATGCTCCCCATAAGCAATGGATTAGGGAAAACAAGCCAGTGAGCCACAACTGGAATATAGGCTGTGACCGGCTTGACTTGAACCAATAGGCCGCAAACTGGACCATCTAACTAACCAACTAACTCTAACAAACAACTCACCACACACAACCTCCTCACCCTACCTAGATGCATGCAGTTTAACGTCATACTGTACCCAGGACCTTTTTTGGCAGTGGGATATGTTATTAAATGATTGTCTTGATTACTAGCATCAAAATGTTGACTTGCAATGTATAAAGCCTAATGTTTGGCGTGTTAGAGCAGTCCTTGAATTTTGAGGCATGCAAGTGCAATTGCACACCATCACATGATGATCAGCTCAAAACACTGCCATGGATGTATTTTGTCACACACCTAAATGAAGAATGTTTTATAGCTGACATAAATCTATTGAAGATCAATAAAACAGCACACTTACTACACTCCTTAATGTCCTGAGTAGTGTGATTTTTAGCACACCTCGAAATTGCCTGGTAGTGGGAACAGGATGGTAAGGGGGTGAGGAGGGGGAAGACGTAATATAACTCGTAATGCAAGACAGGCCTACAGGGGGGTATGTCATGAACTGTCACACTCTACATGCCAATGTGCATGCTACTGTTGTTTACTTAAAGGCCCAGTTCTCTCATCCCAAACAGTACCAATTCTCCTAACCTTCTTACTGAAACGGCCCTCCCACAATTGTCTGAAATTCATCCTCATTCAGACACAATCTCAGTTTATTGCTTCAGGGTGAGTATAGAAAAACTCAATTTATACAATCAAAGCGCACTCTCAGTACCGTTCACGCCGTGTAACATAAGCTTTGACACTCTGCATTGTTTGAATTACATGTAGATGTCAATCAAAGAGCTGAGCCAATTGAGGATTTCGGTACCCAGGTCCCAAAATTGTAGTTTGGGTGAGAGGTTTGGCCCTTTAATTTATATGAAAGGTACTTTTGCATATAAAGGGGAATCATATATTGCATTTAAAATATTCCAGCATAGCATAACAAAGGAAATACAACAGTTGTAGTCATTATTTAACCATTTAGTCTCAACTATCAAACCCAGCAACAGCTTCATCTCCTTGAAATATTGTGCACAAAAAGAGCAATGGAAGTTGCATCATTTGAAATTTCAAAAGTTAGGGCAAACAAATTATTCTTGAGAAACTCAAAACTGAATTTTTATAATGTGCAGGAAAAGTATTTCTTGAAAAGAAGATACGTTAATGTTTTGATTTTTAATGATTTATCACAATAAATATTAATGTCAATAAATATTAATTTTAGAATCACAAGTTTTTCTTGCAAAACAAATGCAGTTATTTTCTTTAATATCTCTGTCACATTTTTTCATATTGGATATCACATACCCCATGTGATGAATGTAAATATTACAGTGTGCCATGCTGATAACAACTAAACATATCACAGTTACAGTATCAAAGCACTTTGCAAGTGGTTACGGATCATCAAGGATAAACTACAACAAACAGATTAAATCACCTCCAGGCAGTTGCTGCCATCATTTGTCATATTACAAGGTTCCTCAGGGTACATCTATTTGCCCCCAGGTTGGACATAGGCAATTGGAGCAACCCATTGTGGAGAGAGGCAATTGAGAGTGCCCCAATGTGGAGTGAGGCAATTGAGAGCATCTTGTCTAATGATACATTGTAATAACTTCACTGGTCGAAATCAGCAGTCTTAGATTCACAAGTTGCCAATGGTCTAAGTTCCAAATCAAGTACATTTTATGGCCCTACTTAAATCAGTTGAAACTGAGCCATAAAACATCATCTACCTATAATAACTACCAAACCTTACATTATTGTGACTTAGCCCTTTGTTGACACTAGGCAGTAGAATTGAGAGGGGGGATCCAGCTCCTAAAAAATATTTTTTGCAAAAGTTTGCAAAAGTTCTGTCCATGCAAAGAACAAGATTCACGATTAGTTGGAACACAGATTCCTATCAACTTGCAACTTGCAGAACTTTGGAAAAATTGTAGGAATCATGTTCTTTAAACCTGCTGCTTATTGAGAATGCTAGCTTCATCATTAGGAAAAACTTTTTTGACTTTTTGACTTTGGAATAGTTCAGTCTCCCAAATAACCTCATATTTTTATATTAACGGTAGTTAGGTCTTCTAAACCAGTACTTGATTGTGCTCCCCAGCATAGCTCTCCATGTCCATCCCTGGATGTGTTAGTTATTGTCAAATGAATTAAGTTTAGCTTCTCAGTTTCTAACCAATTGGTTTTAATTGGGAGGGCCATAGGCTGCCTTTTTCCCAGTTGTGGCTTACTGGCCTGGTTTTTGTACTCTACCGCTTATGCTGAGCACCCAGCACAATGGCTAATGGTTCCAATTTTTAAAGTCTTCTGTTTGAGTCCAGTCAGGTTAACATAACTAGACCATTTGCTGTTTAAATATATTTAAAGTTCATCGATTAATGTGGTGTTGTCACACTGCTTTGCCCCTTTTGACTTCCTATTTACATTTGTAATGAGGGAGTCATGGGGGTTCTAGATACTTTAAATGTGTTGTGCATTGGAAGCAACTGTGAATACTGTATCTAACAGAATGTGAAATATATATGTAGATCTATATGTAACAGGCTCCCACCAGCCTTGCTTCTTCAAGGGAGAACAAGAGATTAGGTGCAAAAAGTACTTTTGAGTGTAGAAAAATCCGATCAACGCTTGTGTGTAGCAACTGTAGGTAGCCATTAAAGGGGTCCATCAGCCTTAAATCATCTTCCTTTGTTGTCTACTTGTCTACATGAATTTCGAACCTTCGTATTCAGTGAAAGTGGGGGAATCAAGAGGCATTCCAGTGTACAACCATCCATGGTACAGGTACTGTTAGTGAGGACATTGAAAGAATAAAAGGTGATAGAGCTCAATTATGGCAGACTAAAATCACACCATCACTTGCTGTCCGGATTCATCTATACTTATGAGTTAACTATTAACCATACCAAGAATAGTAATATATAGGGCACCATGACCATGTACATAAACATTTGTACCTAAAAATCAGCAGGGAAATTAGTTGAATTTGTTGACTCAGTCAATATTAATACAGTTGCCTGGGGAGATCGTTAAATTGGATCTTACCTGCAAAGAATATGGTCCAGATGTTAATGATGATATGATAAGGGGTGAGGATCTTCAAAGCTTCGTTGTCTCCTTTGGATTCCGCCTCGTTAGAGATCTTGATAAGACAGTCCACAAGATCCCGTATCTCTCCATCTTGGAAGGTCTTTTTGTGCTCGTTGTAGAAATTCATCAATAAGGCGTCCCTGCATTCCTTGGCCTTCATCATAGATCGTATCCATGGGTTAGGAATACTCTGTAGCCACGGCAGCAAGTTAACCGGATGAACAGGAGTTATTGAATTCCCAATCGTTTCTGTGTACTGAAAGATCTGTCTGAGTTCCTTATCATCTTTGTGGTATCTCTTCCCAAATGCAATGTTGTGCAAAATATTCAGTGATGCCAAGCTCAGATCTTCCTTAGGGTCAAAGGGCATCTGCTGGTAGGAATTAAATCTCTCTGCTAAACTGAGGGCCTCCTCGTGAAGTTTCTCACACAGGGAGGTCCCTGTGATCACCTTAAAGGTTTGGCGCATTATTTTTGTGTGTAGATTGAATTCATGTTGTTCTCTGCATGTCATAAACCCTTTCTCTAGGAAAAAGTCTAGAGAGAATATTTTAGGCCTCCATGTCACATGAGGTCCATTGTAAGTAGATTTTATCACTTTTGCATCATTTAAAATAATTACTCTCTCCTTTCCAAATTTGATGCTAAACACCTTCCCATAAGTCTCAGACATTTTTGTGAGACAAAGGTGGATTGCCGAAGAATCCAGTTGCATTATGTTGCCAAAAAAGGGGAGAGAGGGGGGTCCTTGGGGTATTTTCCAAACACGAAATTCTTTCCACTCCTTGATGTAGTAGTAAACTATATACAATGCTAATGCCAGGAACATCAATACCAGCATGTTGGTGTCACAGCAGCAGAGGCAATGTTCTTTGGAAAAACTCTTTAGATAAAGTTTTAAAAAATTAATCTTCTTGCCTTGATGTCCTTCAAAAGTTGATTTTACCTTGTGCGTCCTGTGCTTTGACTGCTAGGTGGTGTGTTTCATTACCTCAATGTGGTGCACATGCTGAACATTTTTGGTATCTGTGAAAAAGGTATGGAAAAAAAGGAAAAGACAAATCCCACTTAGTGTTATCCTGGCATTTTCTGAGAATCTGGCAGGTCAAGGTCACTGCCCTTTTCCTTTATCAAAGAAGGGAATGACATTTATTGTAGCTTCAATTGGGCTGGTGAACCCACAGAATGAAAAGTGCTGTACTTACGCCTTCGATCTTGGTGGTGCAAATGTTGTAAAAGACTACAGATTTAAAGGGGAAAAGTTGTATGAATTGCTTTATATTCCTGTTTAAACTTCCAATGTATTATATCCTTTCAAGGTGATGTGATGAACAGCACCCTTGGTCCATCCATGATTTCAGGATTGTGAAGGTAAGGCCATCAGCATGACTCCCACATGAATTGAAGGTATAACAATGGTGGACTATGTATTATAAAGAGTGTCTTTGGTTCACTGACATCACAATCATTGCCTCTTCAATGACTGCCAGGCAAAATCTGAGTAGTACACATCATATTGCTACTGTAGTTGAGAAGCAGCTGATATGGTGACTTACGTAATGATTGTTTATTTTTTGCTGCACAGTGGGCGTGGCTAACCAAATATGGCAACACAATTGTTCAGTCATGCCCACTGCCGAACAAAGGTCAACAGTGTTTCAGTGTAGCAGTCCCACATGGGTCGTCAGTTGCTTCTCAGCTACAATTGCTGCCCACTTCCATGGCGGTTAGGAAAAACTAATATGTCCTGCCGAGTATAACATCATTGTAAGTAAGGAGAGGGGTTTGTTTCATTTACTTTTGTTGGCAATTGTAGCTGCACTAGCTATCATACTATACTAGTTTTTGACGGTCAAAAGGGGGGGGGGGCTTGTGACATCATCAAAAGCTTTCTATAGAAGACAATGTACAATCTGTGGTTAAAGCAAACGATACATGAGACTGCAGTTTGAGTACATCCAGCAAGGGCACTAACCCCTGACAGTGCATTATCTTCACTGCACATTAATTTGATGTTGCATTCAGTTTGTAATTTTGATGCCACTGAAGGTAATATCAATCAATCAAGCAACATTGATTGCTATATATCTGCAAAAAAAAGTTATTCTACATTTTCCAACAGTACCAATTTTCAAGGACAAACAGGTGTTCAATTATAAGTCAAAAGGAGTCTGAGGCAATGAACCCACATTGTATAACTTTTCGTGGCTTTGTTGAAATGAGGAGGTATTTTTTTAACAAAAATAAAAAAACCTGTTAAAAAGTGAGATGTCTTGAGTAAGAAAGAGGATACTGCAACAGGATTTGAAGGACATGGTCTAGACTTTTTTCATCTCTGTTACTAGTCCCATTAAAAGTTGTGACCAGAATATGCTTTAATCTAGTGGCACCCACACGGCTTTTTTTTCTCACATGTGGGTCATTCATTGTTTTCCCTGCTTCACAATGGAGGGAACAGTCAGGTGAATTACCAAGTTGATATGAAATATTAAATTCGCTGAAATTTTGATGAATATGACCCAATCAAATTCATATTTCTGCATTTATTTTTATCATACCATGCGAAAAGCTACTCCAATGAAAAAATAATGATTACTATTGACAGTCAGTAGTCAAAGATCAATCAATCAATCAATCAATCAATCAATCAATCAGTAAATAAATAATTCAATCAATCGATCAATCAATAAAAATTAAATAATGTAAATAAAAAAGAATAAGGTTTTTTAGTAAATAAGTACTAAGTTAGATCAGATAGGCTATTTTAATTGAATTTTAATTTCTAGTATTTGTGTTGTTGTTTTATTTATGAATTATAGTCTAGAAAAAACAAAGAAAAAATGTTTTATATTAAAGCAAGTATTATGCTATAAATTAAAAACTGATTTGAAATATAGTCATTATGGTACTGCACAACTGTCATCTACCCATTTAAATTAAAAACTTAGTGTCTCTAACAAAAATAAAAAAAAAAAAAATATTTAAAGTAAAAATATCAAAGAGAATTTGCTGTTCATATTTGTGCATACATATTACTTTTGACTATATACAGAATACCAATATAATAGGACCTGAGTTGGTAATCTTAACTTCAAATCACAGGAAGCTCAACTTTGAAGAGTGGTAAAGCAGGTCCTCCAGTACAACTGGTGAACTACTTCGAAATTTACGCAACAACAGATTCAGTTCCTCCAAGTGTAGTTTGAGATTTACCTAACCTATGATGTGTATAAATGAAAACCTACTTGAATGTTTCTGTGGCTATGGTAATTTGAAGAGGGATTTGGGGTGCTTTTACACTTGATCCGGATCTGATCGCCCGATGTTTTCAGCATATTGAATTATGTGTATGGCTTGATCCTGGTGCATTTACACTTGTCTCGTACTCTGATCCTTCTCTGTGCTTAAGCGGAAGTCGCTCCAAATGAATAACGAAATACAGGCACACCCGCGTGCGCACCAAAGTGTAAACAAAAAATAGACCCTGTACATGTACCATGCACACCGTACCTTACCTCACCGTTGATCCAGCGAACATTTACACTACAGATTTGATCGCCTGCGCGGGGTCTGATCATCCCCCCTTACTAGGATCAAAATCCGGCGATCAGATCCGGATCTGATCTGCATTTACACTACAGATTTGATCTTGAGCAGTGGATCAGACCCCACATAGACGATCAGATCTGTATCAAGTGTAAAAGCACCCTTGGTCTTTGCACTTGAGCTGTCAAGGCTATTCTAACACATTTGGAAGGACTACCTGAGTTTTGAGCAGGACTATCAACTCTACTTTGATTGGTTGTCCTTTAGACTCCCTCTTAAAATCAATTGTTTTTCACTGAAAGATGCATGAAGGTAGAATTCCATAAAAAGCAAGAGAAGTCATCTCAATTGAAGTAGTGTAGTAGACTGTCCAGTTTCATGACTGGCTGTTGGGAGTCATTAACATTTTTTTCTCTTCAAATGTGAAATTTACCAGAAATAACTGCTTGGTTTACCTTAAATATGCAATAGTAAAGTCATAAAATGTAATGAAAGATACTTTGAAGAGAAATGAGACAAAAAATGTGTTATTTAGCTCTTTCTTCAAAATAAATTTTGGGGACTGCTTTTTATACCTTTAACAGTAAAATTATACCCTTGCCTTAAAGTTTGAACATATGAACATGTAGACTGCTTCACTCTGCTTTTTCACAAGATAACTTAGTTCAGGTACAGTATCTTACAATTATGCACTTATGGAAAAGAGTGAAAATTTGGTTGAAAACTAGAATCATTTACATCTCAAATCATCTACAAAGCTATTACGGCCAACAGGTATGCCCTATACAAAGTTTGAATGGACTGTAAGTCCGAGGTACAGTACCAACCAATGCAGTTGCATATAAAAATGTCCTACCTTTCAAAGTGTCCTGTCAGCCTTGAAGTAAAAATGTCAAATTTTTCCGATTATAACTGAAATTGCTGCCAATATTGGCAATAAAAAGACACAAGTGAGCAGTATCCATGGTACTATTCCCTTTGTAACGAAGCTGCCTTGTTGACGGATTGCAATCGCTGAGGCAATTGTTCCATGCAGTGTCTCACCACCCAAGTAATACTGAAATATTATATATCCATAAAAAAAGGTTGCCCCCACGTGAAAGTGGCATATGGCATGCACAAGCAGTTTTATTGGTACGTTTCTTGTCTTTTGATTGATGAATAATGTTTGTTTGAGCAAAATTAAAGAATGTTAGAAGAGGCAACAACTCAAATATAAATGTCCAAGTTTGTCTGAATTTTTTTTAAGCAGAAAAGTTACATTGTTTATATCTTCCATAGAATTTGTCAAAGTTCATAAAATGCAAATGGAAGAATTTTCACTTTGGGTTGATAAGCATCTGGAGTGATTCAGTATTAAAACTGTGTCAGAAAACCTATATTTTAGGGCAAAGAAGGTGAAATGCATCTCTTAAACAAAAATGTCCTCTTCAATTGATTGTTCTTTAAATGCCCCATTGTGATAGGAAGCATTCCCCCTCAGAAAGGACCACCGATGGTGAAGTCCTCCCTTCCAAAATGTGTGTCACAAACGTGGAGCACGTTTCGTGTATTGGGATGCTCTAAGATCCCTCTCAAAATTTGGCTGTGAAACACCTGTCATTTTCCTTCCGTTCACATTGTGGTTTTGGCTGGAAGAAAAAAACCTTTGCAATATCATATCAGTGTGATTTTGAAAAGTGAGAAAAGAACAACTGGGTCATACCATTGTAGAAGTGGGGGTCATGAAGAAGGTCTTGCCCAGGAGGTTTCTGCAATGACAACCTCCCCGTTGTCTTGTGCTGCTCTTTTGAATTAACCTTCATTCTTTGTTCCTGATGACTGTCATGTCTACTGACCCAAAAACCTACTAACCCAGCTTTCACTTCCAACTTTCGTATCTGTATGACGTAGTTCAGCAAATCGTCGTGGAGAGGATGTTTTGTGAGCAGGCATAAAAATTAAGATGGTTCCAGAAGGGATTATAGAGACAGAGATGTGAAACTGTCATATGTGTGGTCATACCTCAACTGACTCGTAGAGAATGTCTCGCGCCACCATAGGAGTTATCAGTGAAAGAGCAACGCACTATTTATGATGTCAGTGCGAGTGATGGTATGAAAAGAAACTTGCTCTCTTAATTTCAGAGACAGTTTAAAGCTGTTGTAAGATATCAGTGGGATCTTTATCAAACATGGCACACAACTGTTTTATCTCTGCAGTTTAAAGACCTTGCTCTCTGCAGTTGCTTGTTGCCGACTGTTGGACCCGTAGCCAAGGGGGGGGGGAGGGGAGCAGGGGGGACAGCCCTCTAGAAAAGTTTTTTATCACTAAGAAGTTCATAATTATGTGGGCCTAATGTGCTTTAGCAGGCTATGTCTTGCTCCCCTGAAAGATATTCCACTGCTTGAATCTTTTTCATCTACATACAGTACTTTGTCTAGCTACAGACTTGCCTTAATCCCCACACCCCACTCCAGAACTGTTTCTCATGAGTTCATCAACCATGAACTTGTTTTATATTGTAAAGACAATACTCCTTTTTAAAAAGTAACAAATTTGTATGTGGTGTGAAATATATGGAGCAGTTACGTAAATCAAGCTGAAACAATTTTCATCTTTTTTAAAAAGTAAATGGACTTGTGCCTCAGAAAGTAGTTTTGCCCCCATTGTCAAAATAATGATTGTTCATTATTGTTTCATAGTCAAGAGCAGTTGCCCCAGGCCTGGATCAAGACATTCGAAAAAGGGAAAGCTGACTTAAGGGAAAGCAGGGGTGTGAGGAAGTTGCACTGCTAAGTTCCCTCATGTTTAATTGTTAATGTTGTAAAGTTGGGGTGACTGCTCTTGCCCTTTAAAGACAAGTTGTCTTCGACTGAAAGAAAACATCACCTAAATAAACAAGTTTTGTCATATTTACTTCACATGCACCGTTCATGATTATCGCGACAGAAACATTTCATACTATAGTTAGTGATTAAATGAAAAGTTATTTTACACAAACTGAATGATTTAGCCACAAAAATATTGTCGCGTGACTTGAACAGAGTCATTCCTGAATTAGGACACTTTGGAGCACTAATCTGAGGCAGTTGGGAAGTTGGCAGTTGGAGTGTTGGCTGGGTCATACTGAAGATTATAAAGAAATGGAACCTACTGCCATGTACTTGGTGCTCAGCACAGGCGATGGTGTAGGGAAAACAAGCCAGTTAGCCGTTAACTGCAAAAAGGCTGTGACCGCCTTGACCTGAACCAATTGTTTGGAAACTGGGACGTAAAACTCCATCCATAACTTCCTAATCTGAGGCAAAATAAAGTCACACCAACTTGAGTTACAGTAGACTGTTCTCTTTCATGATTGGTTCGTGAGAGTCATGTGACATTATTTTCTCTTCTCAAATGTGAAATTTACTAGAAGTAACCGGTTTACCAAGAATTCGCAATTGAAGTCATATATTATGAAAGATAATTTGAAGAGAAATATCAAGGAAATTGTGAGATTTAACTGTTGCTTCAAAGTAAGTGTGGGGTGACAGCTCGTGACCTTTTAAATGGCATAACTTACCCATAAATGATTTAAGAGTGGGCTGATATTTTGCCATAGAAAGGAAGTATTATGACAAAAACAGGATATTATCTTGCAATCGTCAAATGTGATGAATAATAAAATTCCACAGGTATTAGCAATTTTGCAAGTGTGAAGAAGTCTTTTTGGTGGCACTTTTGGTTTTACATAGCACAATGATATTAGAAATAATGATTCACACAGTTTTTAACTGTTTGCATTGTTCATATGTTTGACATGTGCACAGCTACGATAGTGGATGGCACAAAAAATATTTATGACCTTTAACCTTGATCTTCCCCGCTTTCTTCTCATGAAAAAAATTCATCTTCACAAATTTGAGAATGCTTTCTCTCATATGCAACAATGAGTAGATAGATCAACCAAACTCCCACCCATCTCCCTCCCCAAAAATGCATAGAAAAAAAAAAAAATGTAGAAAGGGGCTAGGCAGCACAACCAAAAATTTTACCCCTCCCCCTAAAAAATGGGAAAAAGAAAAAAATTGCGGTAAGGTGGGAAAATAGTTGTTTCCTTAGCTCTTCAAACAATGGCTTGGTCCCTTGTAAATCCACTAAGAATGGTACTGTTTGTCAGTTCAAATAGGATAGACTATGGGGCTTGTTTTCATGAAATTCTTTTAGAGTTTGCTTGTATGGGTCCTGAACATCCTGGAAAGTCAAAGAAAACTGAAATATCAATTTCCAGGCCTGGATGGTCAGGAAAAATAGCAATTATTCAAAAGGTACCAGAAAAGAGAAAGATTTTTAAGAAGTTGACCTATTTTTCAGATTCAACATTTTGTATGAAAAGATGGACATAGAGCATATGGGATTTGACTGTTTTTTAAGGACCTGAGTGGAAGTCAGTGTATTAGTACACTGGCAAAGTCATGGAATTTTGCCATTTGAATGTGTACAAACTTTGTCACATTGACAAGTTCATATAAACTGAAATGTGCCATAAAAGTTACAATTATTTTATGGAAGCAGTATTTGGCAGCAGCTTAGATGATCTCCCTTCTGAAGTCTACAGTCCTAAGCAAAATTTATGGGAGATTTTGGCACAAAATGTAGAAGCACCTATAAAATAGATTTGCTGGTTTTCAAATGCTTCCCTATCAACACATTGCCCCCAGACCCCAAAATACTATTAAGTTCAAAGTATTTTAAGATTGAATTGGTAGCAGTCCCATCTACTTAATACAAACAAGAATTAGATAAAAAACAATCACTCAAAATTATTCGGCAGCAATATACATCTTTTTCATTGTTATGCAACTTTTTCTTTATTTTTCCCTGTTTACACGTAAACCCAAGAATTTATTCCACGCCTGCCTGTCTTATCAAAGACACAAATTCACCACCTGTGGTTGAATGTGCCAATGAAATTCAATCAATTTCTTATTGGTCCACTCTGCAGGGAACAGAATTTGAGTAATCGGGTTTGTCAGTTGAGACAAAGGCTCCTGTCTCATCTCTGAAAATATCAAAGCCACCTGCATAGCCTTGAATAACTTGTTTTCTGTCTTCTCGTTGCAAACAAAATATATGCATTTATAAAGTATGCATGAAAATTTCTTGTCTATTTTCTCTCTGGTATTTTGAGGATCTTCATTTTCCTTTTTCCTTTTTATTAAATGATGACTCCTCTAAAACTCGCATGACCTTTCTTTGATCCAGAGGGACCAGTTCCATCTCAATAACAAAATTACATTTTCAAATTGTTCATTGTGTTAGGAAAAAGTTCTAAAACAAATCATGTTTGTGAAACTGTCTCTTCTCTCACATTAATGAAGGATCCTTTAAAATTGTCTCTGGAACATTTGAATAAAAAAAAAATCTTTTTCCAAAAGTAATTTCTTAATAGTAGGACTCCTAAAAAGTAAGGCATAAAGAATCGGTAACCTCTGTTGGTAGGAAATGGAGGGGATTCTATTTGTCTATTTCTCTTGTCCTTACCTTCTTATTTCACTGCAAATTCCCCTACCAGAGATCCCTCATAATTTGTTATTAGCAAGTGAAAATGTCACTTCCACTGCAGAGAAGGATCATCCATGATTATGGAAAAATGGGAAGGGAGGGATATGGCTTGATCGTCTGTCATAATTTGTTAGCAGTGGTTTGAAAACTTTCCATCACTTAAATTCAGGTGTTTGTAGAAATAGAGTTGGGAGGGTAACACGGCCTGCAGTTATTGCCAACCCCTGAAACTTGGGTATCCCAATTTGAAAATTTGAATTAGCCTAGAAGTCTATCCTTTTTCATGAGTGGCTGCTGAGAATCACGTGGCACTATTTTTCTTAGTGGATTGCAAATTTTATGAGGAGTAACACTTTACCCTGAATGTACAATATGATATTGTTTGAGATACTTCCCCTTTTTAGAAGATTTCCTCTTTTCTATTCTTGCCTCTTTTTTGCACCAAAGACCCTAAATGTTTCTGTCATAAATATCTCCTAAAGCTCAGCTATTGAACTTGTACAAACAGCCCTCAGAGTCCTAGCCAATCAGAAGTCTATAAAATAATGACTTAAATGCCACCAGAGGCCCTTCAGTGGGTACCTGGGATCCAAGTCTGGATGCCTGCCTCTCAGTTTCCTCTTTTTTAGAAGTCTCATACTTATTTCTTCTTTTTTTTTAGAAGTCTCGGGCTCATCCGTGTTTAATTGAAGTCCCTAAATGTAATAAAAGGTATTTCGAAAAGAAAATTTGTGAAAACTAGGAATCCTTTTAAAATAAGTTTGGGGTGACCACACCTGTCATTTCTACATATTCCTGGCATCAGCAGGCATTGACCTTATCACAAAGTGCTCTAATGCAGGTGCAGACAAATTAGAGAATCTCGTAATTTTGACATAATTTGTTCCATGATGTTTTCACATTGTACATTCCTAGTAGCCAGTTCGTTTTCCCTTGTTAAAAATCATTCTGAGAATTGCACATGGGTTTCCCTAAATTGACCAAATTATCTTGTTAACTTGAGGCATGATCACTCACTAATAATTAGATTAGATTCAGAGATAAGTTGCTCTCAACTGTACATCATTCACAGCAGGAGACACACCGCAAAGACAGCTTTAAGAAATGAATGTGCACATTTACATTCCTGCAAAGCGTTCTCTTACGTACATGTACGTCTCAAGGAAGGGAACATTTCAGAGTGAACCAGACAGACACTTGAAAAAAAGGAACCGGGATCCCCTCTAGCTTTTTCATTAGACAGGGTTCCTGACTTCCTGAGGTCATGGAAAAACTGGAAAAACCATGGAAATTTTGAAAATTACTATAAGGCCTGGAAAATGTCAAAATTCAGAGATGCTGTTTTCAGTTATCATGGAAATTTCTCAAAATGATGCTGTTTGATTCTTGTTCATGGCATTAGAATGTAATTTTTTTGTAAATTTATCTCAAAGTTTATTATTTCATCTCAAATTTTGCTGTTATGGTGAAAACTCTTTAAGATGCCAAGTGGAATGTCATAGAAATCCATCATTAAGTGGTCTTGAGAAAGTCATAAAAATTCCTCAGAAAGTGAGTAAAGGGCTAATCCTATCATCCTATACTACTATTTTTGTAGTCCACAAAAATTTCCAATTGGCAAAGCTCTTTGATTGACAGAAAGTTAAAAAAAATGCACACTTTACATAGCACGTACTGTGCTGATACTCTTTTTGGATACACATTAAGTCTTGTATACACAATAAAACAATGTTAATCCTTTTGTTGCATTGCACCAGCACACTGTATAACACCCTGGCTTCTCAGCCCAGGCACATTGCTTTACCCGTAACTTTAATAAGAATTGTTTAGTCATAAACATAGTGAAAGATTCTTTGAAGAGAAAGAAGAAAAATTGTGATATTCAGCTGTTGCTTCAAAAGTAAAAAAAAAATAAGTGACTGCTCTTGACCTTTAAGCACTTGCAAACTTTTTGCTGACCTCGCTAGATCATCTGTGTATGCCTGTGCTCCATTTTCTAAAATGGCTTTGTTGACAAGTACAGTATGGTATTGTACTGTAAATAATGCATAAACATCTTCTAAGTTCTAACCTGAAAAGATCTCTCCAATTTTTTTTTCCTTTTTGGCAAACATTCAGTTTCAGAAGGGAAAAACAAGATATGAAACAAAATGTTAACATTCTGGTTATGCCTTTATTACTTAGTGCATGGATAATTCTCAGATAAAAAGCTTTTGGTGCGTTAACAGTATAGCACAGATGAGGTAGACCAGGGAGTTGGGTAGACGGAGTACTGATGTTATTGGAGATAAAGAGATCATATGTCCTCCCCTCCTTGGTGTTCACCCGTGCTCACTCTGGCAATAGCATGTTAAAAAATTTGAAAACTGAAGTAGATCAATCAAATGAAAATTAAGAAACAATTCAGTGTTTCAGTCAAATTAATGAAATGTTGACCTGTAAAAACAGAAACTTACTGAAATTGTATGGAACCACACCAACGTGATCAGTGATGTAGCTAGCAGGAGAACATGGTGTACAATGTCCAAAGGTCCCCAAAAGTTTCAGCAGCCACTAACCAATGCTGAGCTGAGGCATACCATCTGGTAAATACAGTTTCTTCCTCATCCTATACTGTACCCCAACTCACCATGGAGACTTAGGAAAATGAGTATGGGGGCCTTTGTTGTTGTTTGTTTCTTCAGTTGATCAAGACTACACAGATTTGAACTACACTTTTCAAGTTTATGCATTACCTGACCTGGAGTTGTCATTTTGCAAACCATAGGACTCACATTTTGCCAATCATGATCATAAATGTGACACCCCTTCAAGCCCAGAATTACAAACTCCTGCACATCAGTAGTGAAGCAATACTGTAATAGTTATGAATGGAATTTCAACATTCACATCATATCAAAACATGTGTTGAGAGTTTTGATGTCTCAAACAAATGTCTTGTTGTGCTAATTATTTTGAAAATCAGTTGTAATTTTTTGTTTATTTCTTTTGTTGGGGAAGGGGAAGGTTGTTCATTTTATGGTCAGTTGTCTTATGTATGGCACTGTGAAAGCATAGTTTCATGCTTCATTGTATGTACATTCTTTTCTGTGATATAATGCTATGCATCCTTCCAAAATAGCTTGCATGCGATGGTTTGTGTTCCTGACATCCATGGAATCAATTTTTGAAGAACTGCAGTGAAAGTAATTGGCCCCCCTAGTGGTTGTAGCATTTTCAAACTGTGCAGGGTAGCCAACATTTTAGTTTCTGGGTCATACCACAAATATGAGATGAACATAAAAGAAAATTGAAGTGAAGAGTTAAAAATTTAATTATTATGATCCCTTGTTTAGTAAAGGTGTCTAGAAAATTTGCAGCACACAAGTAACCTCCAGTGGTCATTTTGTGGTCATTTAAGTGTTATTATTACCAAAGTAGTTTTTTAAGAGAAAGCATTAATTCTGTGGTCTCCTTGAAATCCTTCATAATCAATTAATAATTAAGAAGGCCAGACCTGATCCAGGGGTTGGTGTGGGGGTTAGGGTTTTAGGGGCTGGGGTTAATCCTAACCCTAAACCATAGACTCCCAAACCAAGTAGTTTTGGGGTTTTAATTTCAAATGCCAAAATTTCCCTCCTGAATTACTCAAGCTGCCCACATGTTGGAGCTTCTCAGCTCCACAGCTCCTGAACTTTTTGTTTCACCCATGAGCTTTTGAGTAAGATTGTGATTTCTCCTTTAACACAAGAAGAACATTGGATTGTGATACATTACATTATGTAGTTTAACCTTCATAGCAGGTGTCAAATGTGCACATCTTTGTTGACGTATATATACTCTTTGTATTGCATTATATGTAAGTGCAGGAATACACGTCCGCCAATTGGGGTAATCAGTACATCCAATGGTATCATTAGACTTACACAAGCTAGTGACATTCTTTACATCACTTTCCTAATTAGTTATTTGCCAGTCACAGAAAGACTCAAGGCCAGGGGGCAATGTTTTGTAGAAACGATTGGTTCTGTGTGTAATTAAAGCGGTACACCGAGTTGTTCATGAAGTTGACCAATTTTTCCAAATGGGTAAAATTTCCTTCACAAATTATTAAAAATGACAAATGGTCAAACGTAGACAGTCCCCATATCCTACATACAAATATTTGTTTCATGAGTAAGAAAGTAAAGATCCAATCAGTTTTCAATAGTTTGTGATCAGACACTTTTTCAAATTATGCATGCAACCATTACTAACTGGGGTACAAAAAATTTATATTGTAGCTACCAGACATGGTAGTCAGTTTGTGACTTGAGTCCCAACCCTCTGACCCTAGGTGACTTGAAAATTATGGGGTAATTTTCTCCTATTGAAATAACACAGGGACTCAAGTTGATGACTTGACTCGAGTCGCTAAAATAGCAGCAGTTGACTTGACTTGCCGAGGAAAGAGGGACTTGACTACATTTCTGGTTACTACTTTAACTATAACTTTAACTCCTTAATGATTGGAAGTGACAATTTGTCTAAATATGCTAACTTTAAATGTAGTCATGGTCCGGAGTCTTCCCTTCAACACCCTGATTAAGGTATGGATATTAACTCAATGCTCCCCGTTAATCCTCATGGTGTTTAAGTATTTTTGAAAATGGGTATTTGCATCCATATTTGGTATAAATGTCGAGATCTTGTTGGTTCTAAATTGGAATACGCTGAAATGGTTTGGTCTTGCATAGTTTTCTCAACTTTGAAAAAACTTGACGGATAACTGTAACAGATATGAAGAGCCAGTAAGATTGCCTTTAGTCAAGGCAAACCAATGCAGTCATGGCTGATGAATAATTCATTTTGATCAAGGTTAAACATCCGGTGAGCTGGTTGTGTTATTCTTGTTGCGGCATTAGAGGAAACCTTCAGAGTTACTTTTAACAGTGGGGTTTCTATATTTAACAAAAAGTCAGAGTTAGGGTAGCAGAATAGAATTGACAGGTGGAACAGGGAAGATTTTGATTTTTAGGTCATGGAATGTTCCATTAATTTTTTTTTTTCATTTTTGTGATGGTTGACAAGATGTAGTTATGAAATTTCTTATCGGCCTAGGTGAGCATTGCTTGAAGTATTTAAGTTTTATTGCGTGGGGATGGTGAAGACTTCAAGTTATATGCAGTGGAGAAGATGGGTTTCACGAAATGTGTCGTCAAAATTTTTCTTGTATGTTTTTTCAAAAATTTGTTGTTTTCCTTGCTTATTCACCAACAATAATTGCACAATTTCAATTAATTCATTTCTTAATGGTCAAGAGTAGTCCCCCCAAACTTATTTTGAAGCAACAGCCAAATGTCACAATTGTCTTATTTCTCTTCAAAGTATCCTTCATTGTATTATATGATTTCAATATTGCATATATATGAACCAGGCAGTGACTTCTAGTAAATTTCACATTTGAGGAGGAAAATATACAGTCACATGACATTTAACAGCCAATCATGAAACAGGGCAGGCTACTTTACAAGGTGGGGTGACTGTGCTTTCCCTGTAAAGGTCAAGAGCAGTCCCCCAAACTCATTTTGAAGCAGTCGGTAAAAAACACAACGTTCTTCTTATTTCTTTTCAATAATAAATATTGTATGATTTCAATATGGAATAAATATTTTTGGAGAGTGCAAACCTTTTTGCACTACCCTTTTCTTTTTCTTTTCTTTTTTTTAAGAGAAACTCTCCACTCTCGTATTTTTATTGTGTAAAGTCACAATGCCAAATTGCCAAATTTTCTGCCAATTGCCAAACATTACTTCCAAGGGAAAATTTCTGTCATTGCCTCATCTTAATCCAGACACAACCACAGTTTGTTGTTGCAGGGTGGGTACTCTCTTAAATGATAAGATTTAAAATATTGCATTTTAAATCTAAAAGAGTGGAATTAGTGACCAATCAGATGCTCAATTGGTCACTAATTCCATTCTTTCATATTTATTTTAACTCTATTTGACTAATTTTAAATCTTTTGATTTTAGAGATTATACAGGCCCTTATGCAGTGACGTAGCCACAGGGAGGGTTTTGGGGGTTAGAACCCTCCCATGACCTAACCTTGCAAGACAAAAAAACACCTAAAATAGCAGTTGTTTCTCTCTATTCTTAGACTTTTCCCTCATAACGTGAACCAACCCCCCTCCCACCCATGTACACCAAAACCCTCCCCATGACACAATCCTGGCTATGCACCTGCCCTTATGTGTACTTTGAAAATCTGCAGTATGGTACGCAATGTGTAATGTGAGCTACATTATATTTTTTGGATTTGATGGCAGTCAAAGAGCTGTGCCAATTGAGAATTTCTTTGGACTATACCGAAATAAATTGTACTTCGGGTTGTTGGATGGCTTACTGCCTTCATCCATTTTCTGTTATCAATTCTTACACACCAACAGTCATGAGAATCCATTAAGTGTGCGTGCTTGCGGTGGCAAGCAGTCACCTTTTCATGACCATAGATAGTTCAACATGCAATTTGACCAACATTATCAAAAACACATTTTGAGCATGTCTTGGCTGATTAATCTCTGTGCAACTATTGAATACTGGAAGAACGTTGGAAACTTGTACAAATCTATGAAGGAATTCCTTTCCGAAAAGATGTTTTGTGGCAATTTTAAACCACATTTGCACTTTTTAGGTCATGTAGCATTTCTCTGGAATTACTCCCTGGGAGGGGGCTTAGCAGGATGCCCAGTATAGTGTCTGTGAGATCATCATCCTCAGTGTCATGAGACAACTTTTAAAAACTTCTCAAGAAGTCAATAGCTGAAGGTATTAATACAAGAGTCATCGGGCCAGGTTTAATCAGCAGGATGAAGCTATTCTTGTTGTGTGCCCTTGTGGTCAGTTCATGTGACAATGATACAACCTGTTAGTTGAGGAGGGATTGGGTGGAATGGAGTGTATAGGCTACAACATCTGAATTAGGTAACCGGAGAATGGGGTAAGGGGGTGGAGATTGGAAGAAATTAGGTTTGTAGTAGTTTTCTTCAAGAGAAAGGTTAAGAAATAATTTGTAATCCTGAATCTGCATCGCCCCTCATTACATGACTTTGCAGCCTGCACAACAAACTTTTGTTTGTTTCAGTGCATCAGTTGAATATTTGTAAGCTAATATTTGATCATAAATGAGAGCTATCATTATCTCTATCTTTTGTGTTTCACATGTAAACAGAAGGCTGGAAATTCTCCATTTGCTTCAAGAAAGACTTTAACTCAAAGAATAAGGGAAGAATAAAGAGGGGTGGGTTGGGCTAACCTTCTGAAACAGCATAGCCAGGACACTTCATCACTTCTTTGTTTACTTGTCACAGAGTGTGCAAGCCAGGATCTAAGCTTTAGCATTTTAAAGGCCTAATCCTGTCACCCCAAACAGTTCCAATTCTTTTTACCTACTTACTGTACTTAAGCCCCTCCCACAACTGTCAGAAGCTAATCCTTATCCAGACACAATCTCAGTCTATTGCTTCAGGGTGAGAATATACTGTAAGACCCAAATGTGTGATCAAAACACTCCCAGTACAGTGCTTGCTCTCAAAAATGAGCTACGTTACTCTGCATTTTTGAACTTGCTGTCAATCAAAGAGTTGTGCCAATTGAGAATTCCTTGGACTTCTTATAAATCGCAATTTATGAATCGTTAGGATGTATATTGCATGATTATCAAGACTACAGTATTTGACCACTTTCATTTTGAAGCCTAATTTGGACACAGCCTCTTTAAAACAGAAACCAATTTAAAATCGATGAATATGCTGGGATAAATTTCCGATCCAACAATAAAGCAGTGGGATAAAATTAAATGTCTTTGTTTTTTTCTTGAAATATCCTTTGTTGTTGCCGATGGTAATGATTTGAGTATGTTATTACATCCAGGGAAAATATGTCTGTACTTGCCCCTCCGACTGCTGTGCGACTACTGAAGTAATCGCCCATTAGGCTGTACTTTTATGGGAAACAATTGCTTTACTGTTCTTTCATTTAAAACAGGTCAAACACAAATTCGGTTGTGCTTCTGAATTACTCACAAGATTCTTTTAAACAAAATTGAAAGTTTGTTGTAAGTTGTTGGTTTCAAAATTGAGTGAAAAGTTTTGACCATATTTTGGAGTGTTTCTTTAGGTTATTTAAAAATTTTTTGAAGACAGCCCTCTCTCTCTTTTTGTAGTTCCCTTCATACATTAATAATTTCTGACATTTGTGATTCATCACCTCAGCCATGGATCTGTCAGTATTGGTGTACATGTATGTATGTATTAACCTTTATCATTTTGAATGAAATTAAGGGCCCTCTGCAAGTTTCCACAAAGCTATATCATTGCACCTGATTCTACAAAAAAAAGAAGAAGAAGAAATTGGAAAAAAAAATGAGAAAAAAAAATGCTATCATTGTATTGGGTTAGCAATTTACTACTGTTGTAGTGGAGTGCCACCACAATCTACTGCGGCAACTGAAAAGTCAGTGGAGAGTACTCTTTTGGCAGTTCAAATCTGAAGCGTCCTCACAATAACATATGCTGTAGTCATGATAAGGGTTGAAACTTATGTACGTCACCCTTCATTACCTCCCATATAATCTTTAACCATTTACTTACCCGTAGTCAGTCTCTGGCAAGCTTCTAATAGCACAGTGACAATGGGTGACCTCCAATAGAGGTCGCCAGATGACATCATCAAGATTTTATATATAAATAGAGTTAAGAATCGGGGCCCAGAGATCCCCAAACAAGGAATATAATGTTCACTTGTTGCAATTGACATGTACAGTAGATTTGTGACTTATAGCACCATCAGTATACCTGATTCCAAGTATATTATGGGAGTCAAAAGGATTTGTATAAACCTCAGTCATATGTCACCAAAACTTGGGTTACTGATTCCAGATATTTCTTTTCTCATTGTTGGCACAGGCCCCCCCACCTCCAAAGTCAGTCGGGGAAAAATCACTTAGGACACTTAGAACACTTAGAGGGATTTACGGGTTCGAGAGGAAGATGAAAAGTTTGAAGTTTGGAGGGATACATTGAGCATTCAAACCTCAACCACCAGAAAAATGGTTGTCAAAGCCCTCCCCAAACCCCCCCCCCCCCAAAAAAAAAGAAAGGTCTTCAAAAACTCAGATAGCACGAGTATGCTGACGTGAGTCGGTCCCCAACAACTGAAGTGTAGAAAAGCAAAAAAAAAATAAAAAACAAAGGTTATCAAAATCTGTGCCAGCCAAGGGAATCACAGGTTGTGCCCTCCCCCCCTTCGAAATTCTGCATACACCACTGCTGTGTAGTCTGTGTATTATTTTAGGACTTGCATGTAATAGTAGTTGATGGAGGCTATCCTAGAAGGGGTAAAAAAAAAAGGGTAACAGGGGTAAAATTCAATATCATGGGTGAAAAATGGGGTAAGCAGGAAGGCTTCTTCTCTTCGGCAAATTTTAATATTTGGTGGGAGATTTTGGCATCGTATCACAATCCGTTTTTCGTTTGGAAAGGTGCCTGTGGAACATCATTTCAGAGGTAGCTACAGTAGATCTATATTATTTAGGAAAGTAGTTTCGTCTTTTTAGGAACCATGAAACATGGATTTATTGTTTTTTGTGTGGTAGTTGTTCACTTTAGATAGGATTTTTATTAATTATATCAAGGGACACTTCATGGATATAGCTACAGTGGGTGGTGCTGACCCAGCACTTCAAATTCCCACCCAGCACTCCAAAAAAATACACCTCTCCCCACCCACCACAAATCTTCCTAATTAGACCTAAAAATATAGCCCCAAATTCATTCCTTAAAGCAAAATAAAGTAAAAAATGAAAATTTTTTTGAATAAAAATGAGGTAGATGCCATGGGGTTGGGTGAGGTGCTTTTTCTAGATCAGACAATTGCCTGGCATTCAAATTTAGTTAGCTACATCCCTGGGACACTGACTGTATGTGGGTGGGCTTTCCTTAATGTACCCAAAAGTAATTTGTAAGGGATTTCCTCAAGATGTATTTTCACAGTTCATTCTCATCTTTCATGAAGCATTCTAATTTTAAGAATTGATATGACAAAGATGAAAGTTTGAAAAACAGAAAAATTCATTGGGCAGAAAATATGAATTATCTTTATTTTGATCCAGTCTTACAACCTTTTCTACCCCCACAAGAAAAAAAATCTTTCAACAAACTGAAGAGTAAGCTGTAAGTAATCTTTAGAAATACAATAATATACACCTAAGAAATATGATATATCATTCATATAAATATATCTCTTGAAGTACAAACACCTCAATTCCATTATGTACAAAGCTGATAGGGTCAAAGTCAATGATTGTTCTCATATCTTTATACTGTTTATAACATTCATTATTATCGTGACCTGTCCTGTTTGTCACTATTTCCATTTTTTTTTCATATATTTTACAGTATGTACAAAAAATGTGTGAAAAGAAAAAGACTTTTATCGCATTCTAGTTGAATTTTATTTCTTGCTGTCTACAGTATACTGTATGAATCACATCTGGTGATTGCCTCACAGTTTTCAGTAGATAAAATTATAATGTTCCACACAGTGCACATTTCTAGGGTGTGTGAATGTGCAATTCCCTCACCTACAGTAGCTTCTGAAATCCTGTAAAGTTAAAATTTCTAGGAGGAATATTCACCCATGCTAGTACTTGCTAATGTGTGAAAGTATATTGTCAATGAGTTTCCCTCCTTTGAAGTTAAAAATCCCTTCTAGAACTTTTGTGAAGGAGGAAATTTCTCTAAAAATCTGAAAGCCGTGTGCTACCATTGGTTCCACATGTATGTAAAACTATTAATTTGTGAAAGTAATTCGAAGTAAGCTGATGTAATGCTCTTGTTTCCATATAATTTTGAAGGAAAAGCTTAGATCAATGTAGAAGGTCAAAGATGCTCACACATGATCACATTTCCTCGGTAATATAAATTGATATACATTAGGGGGGCCCAAAAGTGACACACCTAAGGATACGAAACCCCTTTTTTTAGATTGAAGTAAAAAAAAAAAAATGTGTTTAGATTAGTAGGTAGGACAGTTTCAAAAGTGTGTCAATTACTGGCTCTTATCAGTTTCTGTGGTTTTGCTTTATTCATGTACCAGTGGTATGTTAGTGATCTTTGTTCCAAAAAGTGGACCTAGCTAGGCATGCATTAGGTTCACTTATATTGAAAAATTTATTACATACTAAATATGCACTGCTACAAGTCCATTTGTAGCATTGAAAACCTACAAATAGATTGTTGATAAATTTGGAGTGAGAACTTTCAAAACAGGTACTTGAAATTCTTGAGGGGGTAAGTAGCAATCCAATTCATTTTTTTTTTTAAATTTGTGATGAAACTTTTTTAAATTATGCACAAAATGGTTGCGATCCATTGGATGAGACAAATTATGCTAAGTAAGCATTCCCTATGTGAAAATACCCTTCAGCATTGACCTATTTCCAAATAGCAATTACAATGAATTGTGGGATATAGTTTTGGGTGTTCGTCAATTTTCACCACAGTAAAATGCCAGTGACAAAAATGACACACACCAAAACTCTATCCCACAATAGTTTGTAATTGCTATTTGGAAATAGGTCTGTGGCAGCACTCTCACCAAATAAATCATAATCAACTCATTATATGACCCTCCAACTTTTTGTTACAATTGCAACCATTCATTCCCACAATCCACCAGACACATTTGTGCGTATTATTATATATCAGGTAACCACAGTAACTGATGATTGTCTATAGTTACCAACCATGGACCCCTTTCCAAATAGCAGAACTTGCAAAGGATTGTGGGATAGGGTTTTGGTACATGCTGGTAATGTCAATGGCACTTTGCTTAGGAAAAAAATGACACACACATCACCATCCTATCCCACAATCCTTTGCAATGGCTATTTGGAAAAAGGTCTTTACTGTATATGTTCCAGAAAGTACTGTAGGATTAACAGATTGATTAAAAAGAATATCATAACTTGCGTTATGCCCAATGTGCTGTATCAGAGCATAAGAACCTTGATCATTTCTTGGCAAAATTCAATCTCACAAATTTGTTCCAGGAACACAATTAGCCTAATTTTCCTATTTTCTCATATTTTGCTTCAAATACCAAAATTTCTGGCAAGTTGCTAATTAATCCCACATTACTGAGTTTTCCATCCATGTATATCAACAGATACTAATTTCAAAAAAGAAAGTAATGCTAAGAAATATTTACCTTACCAAATATCAACAGACACCAGAATTTTCAATATTCCAAGGAACTGAATTATGAATGGTGACATATCCTTGAATAATCAGTATATTGAAGTTGTGTTAAAACTCACTCTATAGGACAAATTAGACTACATACTTTACAACTTCAAAGCCTCAGCTTCCAAAACAATTTTCTTGGCTATTTTCAGATGCATGCATGACCGGCTTTTACAGTAGAATTTTTGCTTGTAATATAGATTTAAAATGTCTGCTTTTTTCAAAGTTCCATTTTTACATAGCAAGTATATCAACAGTTTATCTAGACTTATCGTTCATTACAAAAGACTTTGTCCATGTAGGTTATTTCTTTTTTTTATTGTAATGGTGCCAAAGTCGCATAGTACAAAGCCAAGTCAACGAACGTACGTGGTCCCATAAATTGGAAGAGTGCTTTTTAATAGCCCCTTTTGAGATGCGTTAGTCTAGTCCATAAAATGTGTAACTGGGAATGTCTGCATTTTTCGTTTGGAAAATGGTAATCCTTTGTCAAGTGCATATGTTTACCTGCTAGTCTAATGCTTCATTGTGGAGAAGATAAGTACAGGTACAATGCGTTTTTTGAAATAGGCCTAGTTCCTTTAGATTTAAATTAGAATTCATGAGGTGTAATGAAAATTTATAAAGGGGCATTAGTTGGCAGAAATGACACTTAACAATTGTTAAATTCAATATAAAGAAACCTGTTGTGTTCATTCCTGCATTTCAAATATAGTGAACATTGTTTTATTATTTAAATAATTTTGGACTTAAATAGACCAAAAATTAGTCTTAAAACTTGAATAAAATATGTTTTATTGCTTGTTAATGTTGTTCTTTTAATAAATGTCAATTAAATTGAAATTTATCATATTGTTACATTTTATTAAATTAGGTAACTTATCAAATATAAAAAAAAAAGAAAGCAAGAATGAAGTACTACAGTATCATTACACTTAGCGTACTATCACTTTTGTCTGGCAAAACAATTTTTTTTTAATTTTCATTTTTAAGAAGGTACCCAGTTATTTTATTTATAAAATGTGATTTTTTTAGCCAACATATTTCAGGCACAATTGAGGACCTTAATAGATTACAACAAGGACTTCAACTTTTACTGTAGCCTGTACTATAATTGCTATCTAGAGTGATACTGGAAATCCATGCCAAATACAGAATCCTAAAATTTCTGTTTTGTTGAACTGTCAGTCTTAATCTTGCCCTAATGCTTTGCCAAACTGTGTAATGTCTATATGTTGAAAAAAAGAACTTTTAAGGAAAATTCCAATTTTCCAAAAATTTTTTCAATCCTTTACAGTAGTTTATCAGTATAATTCTCCTGTTACTTTAATCTTGTCCCTTTTCATGTCATTACAAACATACCACAAAGTTACAAAAGTGCAGTATAATAGTTCAAAAAAGTAACTTACCCCTCTGTCGCCTAGAACACAGCCAAACAAAGAATTGATTGACACTGATCATGTTATTTTTAATCCTGCCATCTCGACAATAAAATGATCTCTAAAAATGTTTCGACCATCTGCTGAAGTGGACAGCGCAATATTATAAATCCCTTTAATTTGTACTTCTGGCAATATGTTTCAACCACACTGCTTGGCTTTGAACTGCCCCATTGAGTGAATAAGATTTAAAATATTCTTGTCAATTAAATGGCAAATCTCAGCCAATCCACGAATGGCTAATTCCCCCCACCTGTGCAATGTTGTACATTCTTGAAACAACTCTTGAATTGGTTCAAAGTGACAATACAGGTTCTTGAACCTCTTATCTGCAACTCTTTCACAAGGTCAGACCCGTTCTCTAGGTAGGCCTGCCGTTCATCACCCTCTCTGCATTTGCACTTTTTGCACCAATCATATTACATTTTGAGTCTGGTCGATCTTATTTTTTATTCATATATCTAATTCTTTTCTGAATTCTTTATACATCTGAGTTCTGTGCCTTCCACAGAAAGCAGTAGAGGGCCTCCAATAGCTTTGATTTGAAACTAACCTCAAATTAAACAGTTTGAAGTAAGAGAGAAACTTAAGAAGAGTACGGTGATATGAATTATTGTGGAAAGGCTTATCAAAATAAAACTCCTGTGTGTAGTGGTTATGATCATTTAGGAAGAGAGAACGATCATGTTGAGTTTTTAGGTGAGAACTTCCATAATTTTAGGAAAAGGTGGGTAGGCTGTTGACTACCCTTGACCTGAAGAAATAAGGTTTGTAGGTCAAATAAAATGTTAAAGGGATATGAACTGGAGAATTGCTTCCAAGAGGCCTCTAAAGGGAAAATGCTCTCATTCTAATTTGGATTACTGTAGTAGACTAGATACTATTTCATGAATGACTCCTAATGGTCATGTGACAATGTTTTTTCTTCTCAATTTTGAGATTTACCAGGAGTAACTGCATGGTTTACCCCAGTATATGCAATATTTAAATCCTGAAATATCAAGGAAGTTGCTCGGAAGATGAGTTAGAAGAGATTGTGAGATTCAGCTGCTGTTTTAAAATTAAGTTTTTGACCTGAAAAGGGTGAATTGAAGTCACCCAAACTTGAAGTAGTGTAGAAGATTTTCCTGCTTCGTGATTGACTCTTGAAAGTCATGTGACAATATTTATTCCCCTCAAATGGTAGAATTATGAGGAGTTTCTGCTTTGTTTACATTGAATATGCTATAATGAAGTCCTTAAATATTATGAAGATACTTTGAAGAGAAAATGAAAGGAAAATTGTGAGATTTAGCTGTAACTTCAAAACAGGAAAAATTGTGACTAAAAAAGAATCATTTTCTGAGATTCCATGGTTTACCCTGTTCAATTTGACTCAACTGTTTTTTTTTTTTTTTTGTTTTTGTTTTTTTTGTCAAGATGAATGATCCCAAAATATACCAATTTATCATCACATATGTCTATTGAATGTACTGAAATGTTGACCTGTAATTTACACCTTTTTCCTCAAGCTTAAGTAGCTAAATGCATATGTAGTTTACTGAAGCCTTGGTTCATTGATCCAGTGTTATCAGTATAATTATAAAAGCAATTTGTTAATCTCAGAAGTGTGTTTTAGTTAATTTTTGTCGAATATAGGAGAAAAAATTTAGAAAGTTTAAAATTCTTGAATCTCTGTGAGAAAATGTTAATTGTGATAAGCAGTTCTGGGAATGCTGAAGTTCCTTTTAGAAAGGAATCAAGAATTTTTTGTATTAGTCAAAAAACTTACATGATAACATTTAATGTGCAGTAATTGAGAAACAAAGATCTTAACTACCATATGTATGTTTGAAAATGGCTAAATGGTAGCAACAGGTAGAAATTTCATAATTTCTTGGTAGAATTTGTTGAACCACCCCGAAACATTTACTTTCTAATGCCTTTGGTGCATTGTTTACATAGGACACAGTGAAGCAATTTTTTCATGGAGAAATATTTTTTTAGCCAGACTTGGTGAATTGAGAGTGGGAATCCCGCAGTCATGCACCTTAACATAAGCACTACTTTGGAGTAAAAAGTTACTCATTCTTAATTTGGAAAGAAAAATTTCAATCATGAAAGAGTCATCCTCACTCATGTAGAGGGAATACCCAGTCTTTATTTGAGATCTGACCCAAATTTGACTCAGAATTATATATTCAGAGAGTGGGAGGCATCAAAGATGATGTTGGTCAGGGCACTTGTCTTCAGGTTTTGAAATTGTGAAGAATTCTTAGTATAAATCTAACTTATTTTTTATTCAACATTAAATGGTGGTGCTCTTCAAATATTCATAAATTCTAGATCCTAGACCTGCTTCTTAGTATTCAAACATTTAGCTTTGGTAAAATTTTCAGTTTCTCTTTGGAACAACAAATTGGATTTTAATTTGGCAGTATTCTGGCAGGTGAGCTGCAAGACATTTTATGTTGTCCTCCGTTGAACAGTTTTGTCGTACCAGAATGTTAGAGCAGAGATAAAGGTTAGCTTTGCTTCAAGCTTTAATGATATTGTGCTGCTGCTAGCAAGAATTTTGTGAGAGGAGTTTAAAACTTAATAAACATATATATGTCAGCATGTGTTCACTGCAGAAAGTAATTTGGATTTTTAGCAGATACCAGCTTACATTCCCTGAACATGATATTTACACACAGTCTCTTTTGGAATTTCAGTTATTAACAACCAAAGAGGCATTCAATATATAGGTTACTGTTTATATGATCTTCATCTTGTTATATATTCTAATGTACATAAATTTTAAACAATTTATGGAACCTCTTAACTGATATATGACAGACTCTGAGAGATAAATATTACAACGAAAGGAAAATGTTTCTTCAAATAAAAAATAATGTAAATAAACCCTCTCCCCCTTAAACACAAATAACATGAGGGTGACAATTAAGTTGCAGCCTCTGTAAAGTAATCTAAGAAAAACCTATGCCTTATTGCAAGAAGAAAAATAGACCAACCGCAAAATAATGGCAGCTGACAACTCCTTTACTGACAACCCATCGTCTGAAGTTTCACTTTTGCCTTTCTGCTAAAAGCCATACAGACGGAAACAAATAAAATTTGGTCTGGCATCTCAAGGCAAACACACCTTTCTTATCAAAGTTGGAACTTTTTTACTCACCCCGTTCGCTGAAATTTTGACTTGCTTAGAGGCAACAGAAGCATAACACAGGAGAGAAACTGCCTTCCACAACTAATAGTTTTGTGAGGGAATTTAAAGACAGAGAATGGAATAAATACAAGAGCATTTCTGTACAACCTTTAACCTCCCAGGGGGTGGAATCTTGGTCAACTCCACTCACGTCACAACAGGCATGCAAATAACCCTGCATTATGGGGGCTTCCACTTCTAAGAAAAAGGGTAGATAACTTCCAGAGCTATCAAAAGAAATAACCATCTTTACTTTTCTCTTCAAATGTTATGAAACTTTACATTAAAAATTCAGAAGAACCATCTCTAGAATGGACAAAAGTTATTTCAAATTCCTTAAGCAATGACAAAACCTATTTGTCATCCCGTGGTTTTCACCTCCATCAGTCTGTGATCTGACTGGCATCTGTGGACCTCAATTTGTCTGCTGAAGCAGTGCAGTGGTATAACACTGAGCATCTTAAATGTTTGTCTAAGGTGAAAATAAAACCTTGAAAAAGGCAAACTACTTCATTTCCAATAAATACTGCTGATATTAATGAATTTGACTTGCCTTCCCTTTTCTTTTAAATGAAAAAATTTACACAGCCCTGTGGAGATTGCAACGTAGGACGTGGGATTCAATTACTGGCTTTTACCTTCAGAGGGAAATTTCATTATGGTAGGTTGGTAGGTATACTGTTGTACATTTCACATATACAGAGAATGCTATGCAAAAGGGTGCAGCTTCCTCCCTAATGTTTATGGGTTACACTGGCATCGACCATCCAAACTGTATCGTCTGTTATGCACAGCTGACACGATAACTGGTCTTTTTGACCCTTATTTGAGGATAAGAAAAGTTGCCTCATTATCCTGAACCTCTTATTTGCGTATTACTCGCCTGCGAGCAATCACTTTGTATGGTTTAGGAATGAGTGAAAACATAGCTTCGCCTTCTAAGTCTGCCTCAACATCTTGGGGTAGCTCAAATGTGAACTTCTGAAGAAGGGTCCCAAGAATAACCAGTAGCTCTGCTTGGGCTATGGTCTGGCCCATGCACCGTCTTTGACCCGTTGAAAATGGCATGAAGAAGGGAAACTCGCTCAGTCCTCGCAGTTGGCCCTCAGGGGTTAGGAATCGTTCTGGCATAAACTCATGAGGCTGGTCCCAGTATTTGTCATTATGGTGAATAGCCCAGAAGTTAGCCATTACTTGAGTCCCTGTAGAAGAAGAAAATAATTTAGGTTAACAAAATTTTATTTTATAACTTCATTGCCTTAGCAAGTTAAATATTGAAAGAAAAACAGCTGTAAGCAGGTCCTGTTTCGTGAAGTTTTAACTGTTTAAATTTGAATCTTTGCTAAATGCTAAAGTTTGCTTGTTTATTACAGATTATTATATTTCATTAACCAAAAACTCCCACTGTTTGTTTCAAGGTTGAAATAGAGGGCTCCATTCAGAAATGAGTTAACAGACATGAGCATTCTCCATTATTATCCCAATAATATCACTTACTCTTTTCACATTTTCTTACACAAAAGAAAGGGTCTTTGGTTGCCAGAAAGTTCCTCTGGAATATCATGATATTTGGGTCTTTCAATTTTTATAATCTCTCTAAACCTGTTGCTGGTAAAGTTCTCAAGTCAAACGTCACAGTGACATTAAAAAAAAAATACTTCCGAAGAAACTTCCTGAATCTGCCGAATGTAAAGACAAACTTTTACTTCTTGCCTTGGATATTTTTACTAACACCACGTGCCAAGTTTGCCACAGTCGCACCAGTTGACCCGCACGTGGTGATGCCCTCCGCAAACTATACAACCTTACAGATCAGGCCCCCACCGAGATAATATGATGTCAAAAATTTTCCTTGAAATTTACGGCATTTATGCTTTGCTCGTGGGTCAGTCAGCACGCATATGAGAGCTTTCACGCAGTTATCCTTTGCATTTAAAATTACTCTGTTTTCATAAATTTACTCATATCTTTGGCCCTGCATCTTATCTTCTTTCCTGTGTTATGATAGAATTAATTCTGTCTGTGCTAAAACATGGAGCAACCTTTGAAAAGTCTACAATTTTGGAGATATATGTTCTTTTAAGTGAAACCTTTCGCAGCCTCTGGTGTGTGGTTCTTGTTTGGTCAAGATAAGTTCATTAAGATATGGAGTGAGTGAATTCTAGCTTCGAGATCAATCTGTGACTCAATACTGAGGGTATATCTTGTATGGACATTCTTCATATTAGGAGCGTCAACAGTTTCTGGAGGGACACTTATTTTGAATTTTTTTGTTTGGCTTATTTTTTCCCATTCTGAAGTGGGGGAATCTTTTTTCATATTTATGACTTTTTCTTCAAAAATATTTTATTTACGTTAAAGATAGGTTTGCTTTGCTTTTGGTTCAGTATTTTGCCACTGTAGTAACAGAATTTGGATATCATATGTTTAAGAGCTGCTGTTTAGTTTCTATGAAGTTATTTGAGGTATTAAGTGTCACCATTTTCATCCCGTCTGTTCTACAATTCTTATGCTCTGGTTGTCATGGGGACATCGATGAACTGAATGTATTTTGCATCTTGCATCAACTGAAGTTAATTAAGGCACAATAAATTTGTTTTAAAAAGCAAATATTTAGTTACATTTAGTGGGTGCATTATTGAGGCAATGGCAAACTTTTGATGCTTATGAATACTCTCTGGTATGCTCTGGTGAGGTTAGACCTTGATTTCTGGTGAGGACCGATTCTTTATAGATCTTGTGTGATTTCTTTGCTAACATTTGAAGTCTTGTGATTTTAGTAGTCGCAACTTATTGTATCATCCCATCATAGGCTGTAAAAAATCCTGTTTCTAGTAAATTGTTCTCACATGAAAATATGTATTTGTTAACTTTGTAAATGTTTTTTTATTTGTACCTGAAATATATTAAATACACAGTTCACAAAACAAAAAAGTTTGCCAATTTCTTGGACTATCTTTTTACATAGCTGTCTTGATTTTGTGAACCCCCATGAATCCACACTTGTGATTTACAAACCTCATGCACATCTGAGTACTTAGTAGGAGCATAGGAGCCTATGATGTTTTGAAGATGCATGCTGTCAGAAGTGTACATCTCTGTAATGTGCCTATAAGATGACCTTCAAATACCCTTTTGACCTTACCCATAATTAGTTTAGGTGCCTACAGATATTTTTTAATGAACCACCAGTTGCGTGACTCCCCCATTGGCATACTGTGCAATCATTGCACAGTACATCATAAGAGAGCACCTCTCGGAAGTGATAAGAGTGTTCCATTTCAAGTATAAAAAAAAAAAAAAAATGGAGAAAAATTAGGGGTTGTATTGCTAAAGGAAGGTTATAAGAACTGAATTTGCTTATAAAACATTGGTACAGAAGGATATGACTCGTTTTAAAAAAAAAAAAAATTAAACTAAGTTACAGGTCTACCCCTTTGATGGAAAGTGGTATGTGGTTTTGTTATTGCCATGACAACCTCCAGGCGAAATTTTCGTACTAGTTTATAGTCATGTCTGGAATGTTCATGGGTAGATATTACAAAACCTTTGTAATCCTTTGTCTTCTGTAAGAATTCCTTTCATCCTTCAAATGGGTGACAAATTCACATATCTATTGTTTCTTTTGTCCTATGTGAAAGTCAAAATAAACAACTAATCCAGAAAATATTAATCAGAATGAGAAATTTTCATTCCAGTTGCTCCTGTAACTCACATTTACTGTCATTAAGTTAAGTGTTTTTTCTTTCTATTGCCTTTTTTGATTTAAAAGTCATGTTTTCTGCCAAATTTTTTACAAGAAAATGTGGTACAACCAAATTTTGTGCCTCAATATTCTCACAAACACAATGAATAAACTTAATGGGTGTTCCTTACACGCAACTTGACTGCATAATACTCATGTTGGGAATGGCAATAAAAAGCTGTTCTGCATTTAGTATTTCACTTTTCACATTGGCTCAATGCCAAAATTTGATTGATTTTCTCTCAGAAAATCTAGCAACTGTGTTTCAGAAAAACATTGCGTTTTTTAGTTATGCGATACATACCCTTGGGAATGAAGTAACCATTCACATAGGTGTCTATGGCCGCTGCATGAGGCACTCCTAGAACCGACAGGGAGCAGTATCGAAGTATCTCCCACACCACAGCCTCTGAAATAAGAAGGAAACTAGAAATAATTAATTGAACACTAAGACGATATTTTGGTAAATTAAATATATTTCAGTCTGAGGTCAGCATATCTTTTGCAATCTTCATCACTATGTCGGGAACACACAGTTGTCTCATATACAGGAGATATATATGTAGAAGAACAATCCTGACAGGATGTTGCCAGACCTTTAGCTAGACCACATTTATTGCTGTTTGCAAATGGTATATTCAATGAGTGCTGTTACATTTGCTGATTTATTTTGTTGAGTGTAGGAAGGAGACCCTCGGTAGAAGGCTGCTGGAGGGTTTTTTTTTGTCAAATTGATGTATTATCACCCTCAGAAATTATGAAGTTAGAACCTTTGCTGGTCATAGTATAACATGGATTTGACCCTTTTCAGTTGAAAGATTGTGGTAATTACACCTTTTGCTTCTGAAATAACTACCCCCACCCCCTCCCCCACCCCCCTCTCCCTAGCAGTTGCACATTTTGACATCATTGAATGCATTGGTTGATACTGCCAGATGGCAAGTATAGTATGAATGAAGTATTCTTCCAGCACAATTCCCTTTTCCTATTTTACAGAATTGTACCTGGCAAGGCAAGTATATATTCAAGGCTGGTGGTAGTGTACATCAAGAAACTATTTCAATGTTCTCAATGTTCACATTGTATATTTTAATGTACATCTGTATGTTGTTTTAAAATATAGTGTAATAAACTCTCCAGAACTTTTTCAAACCAACATCGTTTGTTCATTAGTACCATGTAATAATCATTGCGAAAAATTCCTCAGCAGAATTTAAAACTGACAAGAATTCGAAGTTGGCAAAGCTGTTGGTCGATAACACAGAAGGTGTGTACCCTGCCATTCCATTTCTGGAATGTTCAGCCGCCATTTTTCATAAAAGAGAGAAATTTTGTAATATTGATCAGGTCTGCCTGGAGGGAACTGATTGGAGTCTGCCAAAGCATACTTCAGGAAGGCCAAGTGAGTGAGTGCAACCTGAACAAAAATGCCTAACTTAACCCTGGGCCACTAACACAGCAGTTTGCCTTTCTTCTGTGTCATGGATTCTGCCAGAGGGTACCCAGCTTGGGACTGAGGCCACCAGGAAGGAGACAATATATACCAAACCGTGAAAGTGTTCTGTGTCACAGTTGTGTGCTCTGCACCTAGAGAAGTGCAAAGCAGCACTACAGAGAGTGAAATTAAACACCCATTTTAATATGAACTTGGTACCACAAAATTCTTAGGAAATTTAGACAATAAGGTAGAAAAAATTGGTAAAGATACCGTAGGAACGTGCTTTTGTTTTAATAGGGTGGTGAATATTACCATTTCCTTATCCTGATAACATCATTTTGATTGCAGACTTTGTTTGTATTTGAATGTTTGCATTTGGATGCTTGTTTGGATGTCATTTTTAGGTTTTATGTTGGTGAAGTCCTCTAATAGTGTTACCAGTATAGTAAGAAATGTGGAGTTAAAGAAGAGGGCGCTCTTGATGAATGCAGGTTTATAAAACAAGACATTACTACTGTAATTTTGATTTGGTAGCCTTCTTCACAGTGTAAACAAATTTTTAATGATGTGTGTTGTTTATAATTGAATTGATTACCCTGGCCTTGGATTGAAATATCAACTTAATCTTTCAAATTTGACATACTTCTTTTAGACAACTTTCCTGTATGATTTTGCAAGGATTTCAGTAGAAACTCACAAAAAAAGGGGGGGGGGGAGGGGAGAGAACTGCTGCTAAGTCCAAATTGATGGTGTCCTAAGCTTGGCCAGAGTTGTAGGTTGTTCAAGGGGGGGGTGGTGGCAAATCTTGCTTCTAAGCTCCCCCATTAGGTGCAACCTGAATTTTGAAGGCTATTTATTTATGGAAGCTTGTAAGTTCAATTATTGCTGAAAAGGTGTCCTGATCTGAAGTATGAAACAAAGATACTGGCATTTTTTATTTTTATGGAAAAGAAAAGGGGCTTAGTAGTAGTTCAGGAAAAGGGAGCCAGCCTCTTGTACCTCTGAACGGCAAGGGAGAACTTTCATGCTTTTTAAGGCATATTTTCATCATCCCAAACAGTTCCAATTCTCCCAACCTACTTACTTCTCGCCCCTCCCACATTTATCTAAAACTCATCTTTATCCAGACACAATCCTAGTTTATTGCTTCATGGCTTGCCCCAGTGGCCATACAAGTCCATAATGTATGATCAAGACACTCTCAGTACCCATGCTGTTTTTAGCTATGATGCATTGTTTGAATGTGATGCCAATCAAAGAGCTGTACCAATTGAGAGTTTTGATATATATGCATACTGAAACTGTAGTTTAGGGTGACGAATGACTGCCTTTAATGTGTGAGGCACCATGTAAAAACTGCCAAGCGTTTATATACACATGCACAATAGTGGTACTAAGCTGGTCTGCTGTTGTATGTTTAAATGAGAATGAAAGTGTCATTTTGGAATTTATGACTGGCAAAGATACCCTAGTTCCTATAAGTGTGCTGGTTTTGAAAAAAAAGGGTTAATTGATCTGAGAGAAAAACATGATAGAAACCAGCCATGTCCATATGCTAACTCCTTTAAAATAGTAGCCTATGGCCAATTAAAGGGCAGGGGCAGTCATCCCAAATTGAAGGAGTGTAGTAGAATGTCCATTTTCATGATTGGCTGTTCGGAGTCATGTGACAAGGTTTTTTCTCTTCAGATGTGAAATTTACCAGAAATAACTGCTTGGTTTACCTTGAATATGCAATAGTAAAGTCATAAAATGTAATTAAAGATACTTTGAAGAGGAATAAGATAAAAATTGAATTATTTAGCTTTTTTTTCAAAATAAGTTTGGGGGGATTGCTCCTTACCTTTAAATTGAACTTAACATGGCCTTATTTTCACTAGCTGCCAGTTTTGTAGATGCTTTTGAGGATTAGGAATGAGGAAAAATGGTTCCCACCTTTCTTCCTAATGATTATTGAAGCCAAATACTTAGCGTTCAAAGATTATCTTTCATACAACAAGTTAACTGATCAATCAGTAGTGTAACTATTCTAACATAGGTTATGCTTGCTTTATGTATTTTATAGTACTGTAACGTTATCAACTAGTATTACATTAGTACGCGCAAGTTTTACAGTATACAGTACACTGTAATGTTGGAATGATTGTAACTATGGGAGACGGCCGCGGTCAGAAAACTTAAAAATGTAGAGGGCATTATAGTGGAGTGTACATTATGCATATTTTCTGAAAGTTAATTTGGATCTCTTAATTTTTATCTCTTTTCAGAGAGGATACACCTGCAAGTGTTAATAAATTTCAAAAGCTGTTGACATACAGTATAGATGAATCCGGACAGATTGTGATGGTGTGAATTTAGTCAGCCATTTCTGGGGTCCATCACCTTAAATTTTTTGATTTCTTTGCTTACCTCTATCATGAATTGTTATACAATACATTATATCTAAATTCCTTCTACTTCACTGAATATGAGGGTTTGAAACTCATGTAGACGATATATATATAGACGAATCAAGGCTGATGGACCCTAGTAATGGCTGCTCACAGTCACTAAAACAAGTGCTAGTTGGATTTGTCTATAAGACTGTTCAACCTATGTTTTTTGTAGGTACACATTCCCAAAGATACAACCAATTAATATGTAGTGCATACTTCTGACCTTGTCAAAAGGTTGCATCAACTTCAGCCAAATGCAGGTCATGTCATGAGATAGATCCGGATCTGTAGTCCTAGAAATGTCCTTTTTCAAGGGACACCACAGTTTTAATATACAGCTCATGTCTGATCTACTATTACAGTACCTGCCGTTAAATGGTTCTCTTTGACTGATAGTTCCGCATTTCGTGACTGTGCCGTCCTCCACCCGCAGCGAATAATTTTCAGAGAAGAAGCTCCCCATGTCCTGTCTCAAGTTCGTCCCACTTGTAAACCTCAATTTACATTTGATGAACCGACATGTTAAACAGTTGAACATGTGATCAAACATCACATGATTATGTTGTTAAAGTTGGTTTGAGGGAAGGGTTCAAGAAGTAGAAATTTTGTTAAATCAATGCATGGGTCACTGAGCTTTCATGTCGTTGACATTTCAATAGTACGGAACTCGTTGCTAGAGGGATTAGCTATAGCAAGAACATTTACACATGGGGCAACTTTTTGCCTTCTTGTTTATTTCTTTTGAAAAATGAGCGGGTTAATTCTCAGCAATTATCGTCAGTGTAAGGTGAGGCGAACCCTCCTACTGTGTAACGCTAGGTTGTTTACATGTAGTTTAAACATGGAATTTGGGTACCATTCAGGAAAGTACAGATTTGAAGTCAACTTATGAGACATTGAACGTGCTTCAGGGTATATGGTTAATCAGGACTGGAGATGCTGTACTTTCTCCTTTTTTTGTAGTGTTTCAGTTTCATAGAGTAGCCACCATTATCTTAACCTGTAAGTGACCTGCTTAATCCCTTAAAAAGTACTGGTTCAATGTCATGAAGCCAGTAGCCTTTCTTGGACAAATACTTATATCACTTTTGAACTTCAAACTTGTATGTCATAACCTTTATGTACTATAGAGAGTACACATGGCCATTGACCTACAGATTTAGTTTCTCTGTTGATGCAGGAGGTTGCTATGTGAAATATGCTCAGTGATGATTGCATACTGCCAACAGCTCATTATCATATTAATCCTAAACCCTGTGCCATAACATGAACTATATATTAAATAGAGGGCAGCATTTACAATTTAGTAGTTAGTTGTAAAAGACAACCAAACTATGCTGGTCCTGATTTGTGCATATTGTCAAAGACAGTGAAAGTGACAAATTGGTTTCAACTGACACCGAAGTGGTTGCATGGATATGACCCTGAATTGTCATGCAGTGTGCTTCTCGGATCACTTACGTAAGTAAGGTAGTTTTCGTTTGTTCTCAATAGACACCCGTCCATCTTGTCCAAGTGTGTTGTCTAATTCATCCTGGAGCTTGCTCTGTTTCTTTTGAAATACAGCCATGTACAGGAGACTCCATTGAAGTGTGTTAGCCATTGTGTCAGTCCCTTCAGTAAGAGAAAACAGAGAAAAATTGAAGATGATAATCATTGGAATAAGAGACTCTAGAGAATAAGGCCCCTTTAAATTATGACACACCTCAGGAATCACTCTGTCGATTGTATTTTATTTGCCATTGGTGGACACTCTTTCACTGATCCATAGGCCTTCTTTTTAATATCCTCATCTTCTATTGGTCTATTAGGATCAGGTGAAAATCTCAAAACAAACCATTGGTAATGGATAAACATTCTCATCTCAAACTACCCCATTTTACTCTAGGTTTTTCTGCTTTATCCCTTATGCTACTGGCCCATCTCTCCATACTTATGTTCAGTATAAACTTTGCATATGCATGGGTTCCCTGAATATGAAGCTTCATAATTTTTGCAAATTATCATAGGAATCATATTCTGAAAAATAATTCTCCCTCGTCAATATCTTCACCCTGTCCAGACGGACCTGTCTCTTTTCAGTGCTACACTTTCTTGGCATGTATTACTGTACTGTGTATCACCTTATTTTGTTTTTGTGTAGAGGGCTAAGCCCCCATACTTGCAGTTGTTATAATCAAAGGTGTAAACCTCTCCTGCAAACCATTCCATACCCAGCACATGATGACATGCCATAGGCCTATATAGAGCTATGCCAAGGATACAGTGTAATAGTTTTGCAATGAAACCATACTTTATGAATAAGAATGTTATTAAATTAGGGTGTCACAGTGAAACTATGCATAGAACAAGGCTTAAATATTAGTACGGTATTTACCAATATTAAAATAAAAATATTAGTATCTGTAATATTGGCTACAAAGCAGTCGTAGCAGTTTATATAAGTACTATGGACAAATCGGAGAATCTAGTAAAGGCAGCCATCAGCGAGATCCTTCCATCTTAAATAGTCTTGTCTTTGACAATTAGCCAAAGGTCATTTCCCCCTCAGTTTTAAGGGCAGGTCATGTGAACTGAGAGGGCACCAAGGCCAAAAAAATGATTTTGCACTGACCATAATGTAATCTCACAGGTAGGGCACTGAGGCCAAATGGCCTTGATGGTTATTAAATTTTATAGGGCAACAAAACTATTGTCAAAAATACAAAGGCCATGGCCCTTGAAGCCTTCGATTAATTCCAGTTCTGTAATTATCATGTTAATTTGACACCAAATTCAACTTACATTACATGCAAACAGCAATTCCTTGGACTAGGACTTTCATCACTGACTAAGTGACTGGTAGAAAGACATTGATTTGCTTGTTATGTAAAGATACTACGATCCAGTTAAATTTTATTGGGACCCGGAGGGTTTCATACGATAAGGGGGGGGGGTCGAGAAGGGGGTCTGAGCATAGCAGTATTGGAAGTTGAGAAAACTATGGATAAATATTTGAGGAAGGGGCAAGTAAAGACTGCTGTATCTAGATACCTTTCAAGAATGCTAGTGAGATAATCTGACATACTGTACCAAACTTTTCTGGACATGTATTTTCTATCACATGAAGTATTGTCATTTACTTGGAAGTATTTAATTTTGTAATGTTATTTCAGTATGGAGAAATACTGGAGTTAAACCTTTGGTTTACAAGCAAATTGAAATGGAAAATCACCAATCCTTCTAGTGTTTATGACATGACCCTTTGTGTATGTTGTATCCCCTCAATTGATTTGATTTACATTTCAAAAAAGTTTTTAATGTTTATGAAATGGTAGGTTCATATGTCCCCCCAGGTTGTTTTGTATTGTTTGTAAATTTTATTAAAATTCAAGTTTACAATGAAAAGTAATAAAATCAAATGTAGAATTTGAAAGAAAAAATCAAAAGTTTATAACCATGAATGTATCACAAGGGGAATAAACTACATGTGGTGTTTCACAGGCAATAAGCTGCATATGAATTTTTGCAAATGACACCATTTTGGTATAGCGCCACCAATATGGTACACCTCTTCCAACAAGTAAGGACAAATTTTTAAATAGTGCCCTCAGTTTATGAGGATACTTCCTTCTCTCCAAAGTTTTAATTTTGCAATTTTTTCCTGATTTTCTTCCCCCTTAAGACATTTTCCTGCAAATTAATAAAGATTAAAAAAAATTTCTGCAGCTTGTGAAATTTATTTGATATCTGTTGCAAAGCTCTACCAGAAGATTTTGCATATTTTTACTGTATTACCATAATTTAGCAAAAGATTAGAAGTCTTGTTGCAAGGGGGTGGGGGAAGGGGAGGGATGGCCACATGCAGTTCCCTTCCTTACAGAGTTATGGCAAGTCTGTTTCATATAAAGTGGATGTTATTGGAAAAACTGAAGCAAGCAATTTCTTATGTATAATAGTTTTCTTGGGTAGAAATTTCTGTGGTGCTAAAAAAAGGTCCTTAATATTAATATTATGGGGTAAAAATTGGTTTATGGAGTTATTCACTTACCTGCAAAAAAGATAAGCCACATGTTTGTGATCACATGTTCTGGCGTCAGTACGTCCAGAGCTGCTGCATTGTTTGAATCAACTGCCTCTTTTGTCGTAGCTAAGAGTGCATATAACATATCTGTTACGTTTTCCCCATTGAAGTTGGCTACATGCTCAATGTACTTTTTTGTGAGAATTCTGTCCCTTTTGGTTTTTGCCCTGAAAAGGGCATTGAACCATTTATTTGGAAAGTGCCGCAACCAGGGAAAGGCATTAACAGGATGTACTGGTGATATCACTTTGATAATTTCTTCTGAATAGTCCAGTATTTCAGTTAGTTCGGGATCTTTGTGATGGTACCTTTCTCCAAAAACGAGATTACAAATAATGTTCAGTGATGCAATGTACAAGTCAAACTGCGGGTCAAACGGACATGCATTCCGTTCGTCAATAATTGCAACAAGTTCCATGGCTTCCTTGTGAATTTTCTCCCAAAGATTGGCGCTATTCATGACTCTAATAGCCTGTTTGCATACAGCTGTGTGGAGTTGCCATTTCTGTTCATCTTTACATGTTAGGAAGCCCTTTTCTCCAACTAGATACTGCATGCTAAAAAAGTCTGGTCTATGTGAGATGTGTGTACCACGATAGGCTTCTCGTATCAGTTGTGCATTATTAAGAATAACCACTCTCTGAGAGCCCACCTTGAGGCTAAAAATATCCCCATACTTTTTTGCCAGTTCAATCATGGTGAGATGAGGGGACTTGTGGTCAATGCTTAGGACGTTGCCAATAAATGGTATTGAAGTTGGACCTGGTGGGACCTTTTGAACTCTGTAGTCGTACTGTTCCTTCAAGTAGTATACTGCCAGGGCAGTTCCACAAAGTGATGCTGTTATGAGCATCTTGGTCTGTTGGTCGATTTCTGCAATGTAACTCTGAAAGGGAAAAAGATGAAAAATATGATAGCAATGTGATCAATATATACTGAACAATCCATTGAATGAAATTAATTCTGCATTGAAAGCTTTATTACTCATTAATCGGTTCTTTCTCGGACCAGTTGGTTGCAGACTGTTGTTTCATTGCTCAGGCTATTGTTTATCAACGAGACCATCCTGTGGTCAAGTCTGTTTGCATAATACTGCTAGAGAACAGAGATAATATGTTGACAAGGATCAGATCTTGTTTTAATTTTATTGGTGCCATCCCAATGACATCTATATCTTAATATCTTTCCTTTGACAATATGAGACCTTCTTTCCTGCATTGGGGGAAGCTTTTGGGTGTCTCATTGCAATTTTTTCCCATTAATCTACTCAAGGTAAACATGTCACCTAATGTCATTGGCACACTTTCTTTTTTAGTCCTTATCATGCTGCAGACTACACGTCACCATGAGGACTCTTCAAAATATAAATATTGAAACTACTAAGTCTATACCAAAAGAGTGCCCTCCTTCTGCTTTCGTAGGTTACGGTTTAGGTTACTCAGGTCATTGACTGGAATGGTGGTCATTTGCTCTTGAGAAGAATGTAACTGAACTACAAGGCTTTGTTAGATCAAAATTGGAGAGCGCCCTCTAAAAATCAGTATGATATTGATAAGACATGGTTAAATTTTTGCAAAGGATTTAAAATCTTGTGAGGCTTCAACTTGAGAGAAGTTTACCTGTCAGGTCATCTGAGGGTATTACACAAGTAATTTCGGTACTTAGAGACTCCGATAAGTCTGCTTTGGCTGTTTGAGCCAGAAATGTTCTGTTTGTCTGCCAAAATATTTCTGGATAAATTGCTGAATTGTCCATCTCCAACCTGGTGAAGTACTATATTGTCAGACTTTTTCTTTCTAGTTGAAATCTTTTTGAACTTTTTGCTTTTGGCAAGAACTTTTTGCCTTTGGCAATTTTCTCCTGTTTGGGGTCTCCCAAAACTTGTAAATGTCCATTTAAATGTGACCAGTGTAAACTTTGTAACAATTGGAACAGTTTTACTGCTATCATCAGAAACCAGGATCAGAGGAGTGAACCACAAATATGTAATGTTTTTGATTGGTACCACTCTATGGTATTGTTCTCCAATATATGCTCTGTCCCTTGGCCATCATATATCACCCCAGGCATTGTTCACCAATATGAGTGGATCCCTTGACCATCATAAATTATTGCAAATGTGTCACATTGTTGCTAAAACAAAAACTATCTTTTATTTTTATATTACCAAATATTAGTGGTAACATTGAAGAGGTCATCCAAGGGCCATTGCAACAAATTTATTTTGTTTTGGTGCCTTCCGATAGGCAAATTGTTTCAAAGATGGAGCCTTTGTCTTTAAGGACCTTTCATAAGTTCTAGGACCTTTAGACCCATGATACCTATGAGGTGTGTAATAGACCCTTCTCCAAATACTGTATCTGTTACAAAGGATTGTGGGATAGAATATTTGTATGCATTATTCTTTGCTACAGTAAAATGCCATTGACAAAACTGATACATGTACCAAAAATCTATCCCACAATCCTTTGTAATTACTATTTTGGAAAAGGTTTGATGTAAGAAAGTGATCATGTTTAAGAATAAACCCAATACCCGATTTATATGCATGTTCTTTCATAAAGTGACTGGTAAGTGAGAGTCCTGTGTTTTCGGTTAGGTTTACAAACTCAATTGAAAAAGAATAATGCTTAATGGTGAAGGAGTTCAAGAAATGCCCTGATTTCAGGAAATTAAAAAGTCATTAGCTTTAACAAGCAGTTACTTCAAGTAAATTTCACATTTGAGGAGAAAAATATTGTCACATGACTCTTAACAGCCAACCATGAAACAGAACAGTTTAATACACTACTTCAAGTTGGGGTGACTGCTTTAGCCCCTTAACCTCTTCTTCTCCAACTCTCAAATCATCCTCACCCCACCCTCACAACCTCACTCCACCCCTCGACCTGAAAGAAAACATTCTCCTAGGGTGAAATACACTCCCATACTAGGTGCTTCATGATGTGTGAAACTTACTTGTTTGCAGGGACTTCATAACATCACAATTGTACATAGCGCCCTCATTAAAACTTTAACCAATTTTTTTCCCCCTTATCTGATCAATTATTTCCACACACACTCTGTAACAAATTTGTGGTAAAGTTGATGTTCAGTATTGTAGGAGGGAGACTTCAAGCTGAGTACTGTAGAAGTTGGGGGAGGGGGCTGTAGAGTAATTTAGGATGGGTATATTTTAAAGTGATAAGGAATGTCTACATTCCATTAGTCTGTCTTTTGAACATTTTTATGTATGTTTCATAGTTGTTAAAAAAAAAAAAATTGACTGGCTACAAGTTCCAAGCATTAGTTCAATTAAAAATAATTGAAATATTTAAAAATTTTCAAGTTTGCTTGCTTATGTATGTACACAAAAGTGTTAAATATTCAGTGAATTGTTTAATAATTCAGCCATTGTTTCATAAATTTACTTTGTTAACATTAGAGGAGATGTATGCATCAAATAACAAAGACTTTGTAACATGACATTTTACATTCAGTTGAATCTTGAATCTATCATCTATTGGCTCAAGTCAGTATGTATGTAAGCTGCTAGGAAGTTATCAATCACTGTTTGGAAATTTAGGGCAAAGGTCATTCATTGGCCACTTGGGTTTTCTGTGCAAAACTGGTTTCCTCCCTTAATTGGTCTTTTCTGGGAATTTTTGCTTCATGGAAGTTTTAGTGGTTCTTTTCTTTTTGCCTCAAAAAGCAATTTTAGTGATCAACTTCTCAACTTTAGTTCATAAATAAAATGATATTGGATTTTTTCCCCCAAACAAAACCCACTGTCCTATTAACCATGTGCTGACCTTGAAGGTCTTGTTCTCAACTGAACTTGCAAATAGATTTTCTGTAAATGATTGCTGTCTTCCAAGAATCTGGTCCATATATTTTCTTGGAAAACAAGTGAATAATTAGTAGCAGTTTAACTAGGTACAGTCATTACAGGTAATTTATAGAAAGATAATTCCTGTGGTTTATAGAGTCCTAGAGTTAATTAACTCTTTGCATGCTTGTAAACATGTTTTTCAATATTGTTGAATATAGATCATTAGCAGTAGATACATAAAATAGATTTTTATGAATGTATATTCCAATGCCAAATTTAACTCTTGTTGGATCCTGTCATGTGATCTTAGGAGAGTAAGAGCAAATGCGATCCCAGACTATAGGTATGTCCCAGCGGAGGAGGTTCTGCTGGGGAGAGGAGAAAGAGGGGGACTGGGAGTGGGGATCCTTTTAAATTTTTACAAGGGTCCCCCTATACCCCACCATTACGATTGGGAAAGTGTTTGTATCGGTTAGCTGTAGTGAAGACATGCATACGGTAAAAGGAAAAAAAAAAAAATACCTGTTTTAAGCCCCACCCTCAAACCGCAATGATGTCCAGGCTGCATCATTGTGAATAAATGCCAAACAGTTATTTGGTTCAGGGCAAAACCAGACAAAGGTGTAAATGTTTGACTGATAAATCATGGGCTGTGCAGCTAGTGTAATCTAGTGTGTATAAACATTACATTCTCAGTCAGATTACAAACTGTACATATTCCCATCGTTATTAGATTCGGTGATATAGTGTGCAACATTTTATCTGATAGTGAACATGAATATTTTCATGTGATGATAATTAAGAACTTTTCCCTTCAATCTAGACCCCTGTAGAGTAGAACTACCCTGTGGAAGCTGTTTTCAATCCACCCTCATCAAACCGAATGGGACCTGTTTGAACTGTAGTGAGAAGAGTGTAAAAAAAATCTGAAATTTAAGGACGTAAACATTCCCTCACAAATTCATCTAATTTTTTCCAAAAATATGTTTTGCCCTTGTAACATTGCAACCTAGCTCTGCTAAGTACTGCCATGGATGGTACTGCACTGCTGTGTCTGTTTACATTTTGCTGAGAATTATCAGTAACAGTAAATCTACCATCATCCCTCCTTGCCTTGGCTGCAAGACTAGTTCATTGAAGAGAAATAACACCTGAGGGTAAGAGGATTAATATTCTAGTTTTGTCCCAGATTGTTCCTACTGTCACCCAGAAAGTGCATAATTAGTAACAGGTAAAGAACAGTACTTCTGTGACAATTTTAACTGAAGGTAAAATATTTGAAGAGAAGGTGTCTGGTTTCAAGAGTGAACAATGTTCTGAGTTGTTTAAGGTTTTCTTTCCTATGAATAAGTCACTGAAAGGCAATGAAAGATATGTATTAAGACACTGGGAAACTTATTGATTTTAAAATGTTTGGTACTTCAAAACTCTCAATTGGTACAGCTCTTTGATTGGCATCACATTCAAACAATGCATCATAGCTAAATTACACAGCATGGGCACTGAGAGTGTCTTGATTACACATTATGGACTTGTATGGCCACTGGGACAAGCCATGAAGCAATAAACTAGGATTGTGTCTGGATAAAGATGAGTTTTAGATAAATGTGGGAGGGGCTAGAAGTAAGTAGGTTGGGAGAATTGGAACTGTTCGGGATGATGAAAATATGCCTTTAAAACCTGAGGGTATACATCTGCAAATTTTCAGAGTATTTCTGTCAAGATATCAAACAGGCTAAACAAAGATTTCCATTTCTTCTGTCGATAATACTGAGATAAAAATTCCAATTCTTTGAAGAAGTATTATTATTCGTATTATTTTTGTCTTAAAACTGTTTTGGGCAGACAACATTGTAGAATTGACCGAGATGCTTAAAGGTTCAATTCTCTCACCCCAAATAGTACCAATTCTCCTAACCCTCTTACTTAAGCCTCTTCCACAATTGTCTGAAATCCATCCTCATCGATCGAGACACAATCTCAGTTTATTACTTCAGGGTGAGTATAGGAAAACTCAGTGTGTAAAATCAAAACACTCTCAGCACAGTTCATGCTGTGTAATGTAAGCTGTGGTTCTTTGCATTGTTTGAATTAGCTGTCAATCAAAAAGCTGAGCCAATTGAGAATTTCTGTTATCCCCTACAAGAATTTTAGCTTAAGGTGAGAGAAGTGGCTCTTTAAGATAAGTAGAAGTGAATGAATCCATTTCCGTTCACATTAATTTATCAAATTAATTCAACGTTAAAATGTGGGTGTAATAGATAACTTTCCATCAGCGTCCTAGATAATTCCATCCTGACCTTGAAGGAACATCCCGGTCGAAATGTTGCATTGCACTCGATTAAATATTAGTACATTTGAACAGGGACACATTGAAAGCTCAAAGTCATGTAATTGGAGTAAAATGACTATTAAAATAGGTATAACCTTGGTGGAATCATGTCCTGTTTCTTTTGTCTTTTAGCTGATTGCTATTCGTATATGTAAATAAATGGGATGAATGTAATTGTAATTACCAAGCAAATTAGTTTATTTTGTAATTAACAAAGTTTTGATACAGAATAAATTGATCATTAGGGACAATTTCATCACAAATATCATATTAATTAAAGGAAGAATACAGTACCACGTAATAGAATTAGTGTGTCCTTGTGCCGCCCTTGTTAATGATTTGTTCCTTAAAATTATGTGACAATAGTTTTTTATTTGTTAAATTCATGCAGAACGGCTTCCCTGTTGGCTGTTTTCAATATCCAGTGTTTTTGTGAAAAAACATTTGCAAAAATTTTCCTGAGCCAAATGAAATTTGACTCAGGAATATTTGTAAAATTTGGCACTTTTTTTTAAAACCTTCAGGTAACTGCTTTCTTTCTACCTTTGATCAGGTTCTTACTGACATGTACAATGTACTTAACTGTTTAGATCTAAATATTTCTTCTCCCTACAAATTTTAAGGGACTTCCCTATAATGAGGCAACTTTTCATTGGAAATATAGTGCCCAGTTCATGTCAGTAGTCTATTGGCATACTTTTAAATGGCTAAAGGATCTGCCAGCGTTAATTGGTACAAAGTGCAATGACATTTCGTTAATATCTACCTACCAACCAATCTTACCTCTTAACTTGCATTGAAAGGGTCTGTATAACATACACAGCCATGTTCTAATATATTTGTGATAATGCCCTTACCTATGTGAGTCATACTGCACTGTGGTACAAGATAATGTGTTTTGTTTAAATTGCTAACATAACCCCACCAGCGTGATTCCCCGATGTGCCAAATGTACGGCAATTATCATAACAGTCACTGTAGCAAATGCCACCCTAAAATAGCCACAAATTTTGGGAAGCAACTCAGGCCAAAGATCGTCACGTGCTGTCAAGAGCACTTACGATAAAATTCATACTGTACTTTCATATAGTTTGCACTTACACAAATATCCTATGTGTTTTGTTACGCTTCCAATTGCAAAGCTATTTAACAGGATGCGGTTCAGAATTTTACCATTTTTTTCCATGTGACCAAAGAATACTTAAAATTTAGCACCCTTGTACTTTTATAACAATTGGTCAAAAAAACTTTTACAACCACAAAAGTAATTTTTCTAAGAAAAAAGATTCTGTAGAGAGCTACCACCCCATAACCACCTTGGACTAATTTTCTATTGCAATTACAGTAACCATTACATGGCCACAAGTAAAGATAGCTGTTTCAACCAGAGCAAATGTAACCAAAAGTATTTCAAATATTTGACCCAACATTTCCTCTGCACTTTTTCACCATAAAATGTTTTTAAATTTTAAATGTAAGATTTGTACAACAATACCTCTGTAAATAGAACTAATTTTACTTTGTACTTCTTTTTAATACATTTGAAAATGATCAACACTGATCTTATGCCAATTGGCAAATTGAGCAAACCAAGGGGAAAGTGAGTTGAGCTGATTGATAATAATAGGTATGATTTACTGATTGGTGTAGCTCAGTTGGGTTTGTTTTTCTTTAAATTTACCATTTTACTTCATGTTGTGCCTGTTTGTAGACCAACCATCACTACCCTCTGTTGGCCTTGTTTCCCATTCTTTTATAGTCCCATACACCCAAAATAAAGTACATTTTGAAATAACAAGATGACACTGTAACAGTATCCGTGACAAGGCAGGGAGAAATGATGTCAAATCGCTCATCCGTCAGTTACTCAGCAGTATGAAACTTGGGGATGTTCTATGTTTACATACTATTTAAGTAGCATTCAGAAGTGCACAGTTACGAAGTTCCACCTGGGCTTATTTTTTCTTCAATGTTACCCTCACCCCACCCCCACCACTTCATTGTTCTCTCCCGCATAATTGTCCGCTCTGTAGCAATAACATAGATCTAGAGAAGAACTACTCTTTCACAATGTTGCCTCCTCTGTATTCCAAGCGGTATGGAAGTACCATTGCATTCCCTCTCATTAACTGCTTGGAAGAATAGTTAGACATAATCCTGCCATTTCTGCTCTTGGGCCCCTACCCTCCCTGTTAGCTCTATCCCCTACAACTTTTGTCTGGATCTACCAAACACCCTCAGCCCTTGGTTGAATCTCTCCTATCCCTTTTGTATTAAATCCTTAGCCTTTGGTTGGGTCATTCCTATACTAATTGTATTAAATCTACCAAGAATCCTTAGCCCTTAGTTGAATCTCCCCTACCCCCTTTTGCATTAGATCTACCATGAATTGTTAGCCTGTGGCAGAGTCTCTATTACCCCTTCTGGTATTAAATCTACCAAAAAGCCCTAGCCCTCTCATAAATTTCCCATTCCCTATTTTGTATTAGATCTACCAAGAATCCCCAACCTTCAGCTGAATTCCCCGTACCCCATTTTACATTATATGTACCATGCATTCCTTGCCTTTCATTGCATCTCCCCTTTTCGTATTACATCTATCAAGAATCCTCAGCCTTCTAAACCATAGCTAACCAAGTAAAGTCGTCTGTGTTTTCAAATGGGCACAAAACTGTTACCTATTGTGATGGTACATAATCCATCAACTGTTCCATGTAAATACACTTTCAAACCTTTACATTTTTGCGGTGAGGAGTGTCAGCCTCCCAGATTGTGTACTTATGTATGATTGATCACTTAACCAATTTGTATTGTATTGGAAGTGCATAGTAAATCACAGTTAACCTGTTAAAATCTGCACTACATTGTACATTCAAACACTAATTGTTCAAGCTCCTCCCCTGGCAGTCATAGTCTCCTGTGCACTGCATGTTGTGAACATCATTCCTTCAATTTTTAAAATTGTAATTATTTACTATAAGGATAAAATTCAGTTAATTACGAGTCACATGCTAGCAGACTTGGTTTGCTAATGGAGAATTTGGAGGCAAAATTTATTGTAGACTTTAATGATTAGCAATGTATTTAATTAAAATGCTCCATAATAAATCTCCCCCCATCCCACCCCTACCCCACCCCCACCCCCACCCCCACATCCCGTGTTTGAAAAATGCAATGCCCTCAGGGTGTCTATATTAGAGAATACTCTGAATAAACTGAAGTTTCAAAAGAAAAATTTCTATTTGCTGTACGGTCACTACTTACTACATCTTTCATCTTGAATAAATTGAGGGAAGATGTTTAAAAATCACAGGAGGGAGAGTAGAGGAGTGGATGGTGGGGTATAGGAGGCTAGAACAGAGGACATATTACAAATCTGTGCAATAGAAAGTGGGGAGGGGGATGTTTCTTGATCAAGAACGGGTGAAGATTGATGATATTCAAAAACTGGTTCTTCTTTTTTTTAACATGCAGCACGGTGTACCGTAACTATGGAAGGGAATTAGGTTGAAAAGTTCACAAAGTTGTCTAATTTTCATTTGAACCCCTAGTTTACCTAACACTGACTCTAAAGCACTCATATTTCTTTCATTATTCCTAACTTTGATGAACTTGGTTTTAAATGCAAAACAGAAAGTAATTGTTTGACTCTTAGTTGTCCATAGTAAACAAAAAATAATGAAATGATACATGTTACTTAATTAGCTATGATTGAATAACAATAAATCGATAAACTAATTTCAAAAGGAGTTGACTGCTTATGCTCTTAAGAAGAAGCTTCATTCAACAGCAAAATGTACCATCCAGTAGAAGTCCAACAATTTTAAAAAAACTGTATCATTGTGTTACAATTAGTAGGTCAAGTAATAGGCGTACAATGTGTCCGTTCCATACGTTTTGTGTGCAGTGACTGACTCAAGGTATACTGACCGACTGAAGATACAGTCACTATTTCTTCAAAGTTTTAATCTACCCCTTAAACATATCCTATATTCTACCTGTTGTTTAATATTAGATTTACTAATTAGTTCTGGTTTAGGGAAGATTTATGACAAATCCAACATGTTTATTCCATAAAGAAACACATATTTTACCTTTCAAACTGCAGACCACACCCATTTTACTTTGACTGTGGGGAAATGTTCAAAATTTACTTTGTGCTTAACTAAAAGATTGCTCTATACCGGTCTGTATCATAAGATCTGTTACAACTGATATAAAATCTCACCTTGTGTCTTGAAACGTGTGTGCAGTAGGATGAAGAACCAGTTCAAATCACACATTATTTTATTGATAATGAACAGTTCCAAAAGATAAGATCTCAGCAGGAAAGATAATGTCCAGAAACACTGTCAAACTTGACTGTGATAGCCTCTCAGTATGCGAAAGCATGCAAGTCCAAACTGCCAACATGACCTCAGAATTATCAATCCTTATCAGCTAGTCACAGTCTGGGCTGATTCTGACAAGGATTTTAACTTTCGTTGGTTTTTAATTTCAAATGTTTTGAAATTACCCGTGATGGAGGTCCACATCAAAAGATAACGCCACGTAGAACGGAACAAAGCAGAGATAATTTGAAAAATAACATTGAACGTCCCACCAAGTACCACAAAGCTAACCTTGCGAGGGCAAAAATATTTTCGTCGGGACCCCGTGCGAAAAGTAGGACGGTTTCACCAAACGTTATGTCATGAAGGATGTAATGACAAACAGCAAGTCCCCGCTAGCACTGAGCGGCAGGTCAGCTAATGTTTAAAGTGGCATTTACTTCAAATGGAAGACTTGTTGTAGAGTAAAATATTCTCTAAGGCCAGGACATTTAATTACTTTGCTTCTCTGAGGATATCTATTAATGCATTACCATGGGAATCTAGTGCGTGACAGGTTGACAGCGTACAGTACAAAGAAAAACTACAAAGGAAGAGAGAGACCTCATTTTGTACTTTGCCACTTCAAAGTTTTGATTCCAGATTGTACAATTTGTCCAGAAATAGAATATATAAAACTGAGGAAATATGCCAGGAAATGTACATTTCCTAAATCCACTGCAAACTATAAAAGCAATACTAAACCTTTACGAAGAAACTTTGAAAAACAAATACTTTGAAAGAAATCAACACACTTAGTAGCAGAACAGAAACGGTAAGTTGTTACTTACAGTACTGGTAAACTTTTTCAGAAGTCCTCAGCGTGGTCACAATCCATGAGTGTTCTGGCTGTTTGCTTGTTCACAATCTCTTTATATACTTTTAACACAGTTCAGGTGACATTACCAAATTTTTTATCACCTAATTCCCTTTTGTTCCCCCTACTTTTGTAAGTGATGATCCAAAATCTAGGCCCCATTGTATAACTGTCTTAGAAATTAGCATGACCAAAAATTTGCCACACTTCTAACTACTTGCCTGCTACTAGAGCTGCCAATATCTCACTCTAAACTCCTCCCACCAATTGTTACAGAAGTAGGTCAAAGTATGCCATAAAGCCTAGATTCCAGACCCAGATCAGTCCAATGTGATGATTGGTGGGGTAGTTTTACGGATGGGTTATGAATAATCAGTAGGTTGACAGTATATCAGTGTTTGGTTCTCAGCATTGGTCAAATAGATTTTTCAATGTAGAAGCAAATTTGGCTGTTTACTTTGTGTCTTTTATGAGTATAGCAAGAGGTTATTGACTTCCAACACCATAAAACTTGCAGTAAGTTGGTGAACCAAGTCAAAAAATGACAATTTTTCAATGAGTTCTTTGCCTGCTTCATTTATTGTGTGGAGTTTATGGTAGAAGCGATATTTGTTGCGGATAGTATGTATACAGATTCAATATGACAAAATACTCGTTCATTCTTACAATTCAGTCAAATAGGAGAAAAAGCGTTTAAGTTGTATTCAACGCTGGCACAGATAGATAAAGGTAGGATATAAGTATACATCTCGAAATTTAAAAGCATGAATTTAAACATTGGCCAGAGGCTACAATGAACTAAATACTTTGTAAGCTAGCTCCAATTGTAAGTGATGGGATTAAACCATTTATCTGCTGTTATGGCTCTGTGGGATACCTTACAGTGTGGGCAAGCTTCTAGGTGTGATTGTAAGCCCCTATCTGTGTAGGACTAGACACAATGAAGGCTAAGTGCTTTTAGCCTTTTATTCTGTCCATCAATGTTTTCAAATGAAAATCTGTGGAATGTTTTATCCAATGCTAATGTGAGCTGCCTTCAATCTTATTCAATACATGTGTTTTCACTACGCAAGCAGAAAATCACTGACTTTTAAGACTGTGAGTAGCACTTTTAGAGTGACAGGGGGCATTACACCTTCATTTTAAAGCCTTATTGACAGGTTGATAAATTTTGCTAAGTGTGACAATATTGTACCATTCCTAATGTTACATATTTAATGCATGACAGGAACTTTTTGATGGAACCATGTGACCATTGTGTCTGTGTATCTGCCTGTGTGTCAGTGTGTTTACTTTTTCTTCTAGTGCCCTCAGATGCCAAAACTTGATGTGGATTTGTTAAAAATTTTTCTAGGTTTTATAGTGTGCATTAACTGGAAGACTTTATCTTAAAATTTAGGTGAGGAAAAGAGATTTTAAAAGGTGCTTAGAGAAATGTACCCCACAGGTAAACAAAAAGATGGGGGGGGGGGGTCCTGTAAGGTCAGAAGAGGTCAGTATGTTATGACCTAAAACTTTTGTCCAGTTGCACTGAATTAATTTATATTATCTGATATGGCTGGTTGAGCCCCCACAACTGGAAGCTTGTCACAAGAAAAGTTCAAGGTCAAAATCATTGCTTTCTGCAGAAAGGAAAATTCCATGAACTGTGGCAGTATTAATATTGAATGCTGCTACTGCATATTCAGCAAACTGATGAATCTGGTCTGTAGATCCTCAGTATAAAATAATTGGAATGCTGGCTTTTGTGCTTTCAATTATGGAAAGGCGAAATGCTGCCCTTTTTTTCGGGGTGCAATTCTTTGAGGGTAGGGGTGGGCGGTTGGTGTTGGGTTAGAATTAATCTGTAAGGTATTGTGTTATGATATGTATTGATTGACATCAGAGCTTCATGAATGCAGAAAATCTCAAACAGTATAGTTTCATAGAGATAGCCAGCCAGTCCTCCACATAACAATAAACTAAAGAAAATAAAACAACCCTTTGTAAAATTTTCAAAATTTGCAGCTATTAATGTAGATTGTAAAATATAATCATTTTTTATGGTACTGTTTCCTAAGCATGCCAATTATTAAAAAGCTTATACCCTTAAATCATCCAGGGGTCATATAGGTGAATCCTAGACCTTAGCCTGTAGGCAAAGGGGAGGGGACTAGAAAAAAGTTCTCCCCAAGTAGGAGATCAAATGGTACTATTGTTGTAATAGTGAATCCTGCCCCGGGGTTTCGCCCCCTCTCCTTCATGCAGTATCTTCTTTCCCTGTTGGCGTGCTTAGATCTCCCATTATTGGATGCGGTGTTGTTAACTACACCTGTACCAGACGCAAATCATTTTTAACGCCTGATCCTCTCTCTCAAACAGTTCCAATTCTCGGATCCTAACCTACGTACTTAAGCCCCTCCCACAACTGTCTTAAATTCATCTTCACCCAGACACAATATCAGTTTATATTGCTTCAGGGTGAGTATGCAGTACCCCAGTGTGTAATAAAACCTTTGTACAACAATGTGAGAATGAGTACTCTGCATTTTTTAAACTTCCTGTCATTTGAAGAGCTGGGCCAATTGAGAATTTCTGTGGGCTACTACAAAAAAGTTGTGGTATGGGGTGAGAGGATTAGTTCTTTAACACTTTTAAATTACCTTGCATCCCTCATAAAGATAGGATGGGGAAAACTGGTATGAGGCTGATTGAATGCTTCAAGCATCAAAAAGTTTTGTAACACAATGCATTTCGAGTGAAATGCAGTGCACTTCTCACTGTACACGTAATTTCCTACCGGAAGTTGGGGTAGCTTATTGCTGACTAAAGCTATTTTCGCAATCTTGCAACCTTGGTTGCTGACGCAAAACTGGTAATATACATTTAAGAGGTATGAAAATTGTATATTGACTTGTTTTTTTTTTAAATGCGTAGGCTGGGTAACCTTGCTAGGCACTATGAGAACGTGTGTCCTAGTTGGAAGGGTGTCTTTTCTAACAGTGGTTACATTTATATTTTTTTATTTTTTCCTTTTTAAATGATCAAGGACGTAGGGTCATCAAGGTAATTTAAGAGAGTACTGGCCTTCCCTCAATAATTTTTTAACCTTCCTAGATCCATTTTTTTTTTTTTTTTTTTGATATTATTATTGTGAAGGTCACGGATCCAAAATGTTAACTTAAAAGAAGGTGTGATATTTTTATTTTATTCAATATGGAACACTCGAGAATCGTTGTGTGTGTCAAAATTAGTTTGACCTGTGTGGAAGGTTCAAATACTGCAATGATATGCCTAGACATCATGCCGGCAATAATGGCATGTTTTTCAAGGAACATATTTCTAGTTTCCTTTTCAGTTTTATTTCCAAAGATTGAAATATTATATTACATAAACATTAACAGTTGACAATATTGGTAAGGGGAGGGGGACTATGGAGCAGCAGATTGCTTTGTGAGCAAGGTCCCTTTAAAGATTGGAAGCAGAAAATACATATGGGTAATCCTTTTTATAGATTTTGGTGAACAATGTTACTTTGCAAGATATTTCATTTTGAAATTATAAGCACAGGCATCATTTGGTAATGAGCAATATAAGCATATTTTCAGTTGCCCATACATAATCAGACAAATAATATTTGTTGTAAAAATTTTTATGCTGGAATGGTTTTTAAATTTACACAAATGTTTCAAGTTGGTACCTTATGTTGGGAAGCTGTGAGGTTAATTTTCTGTCTTGGGAAATTTGGACATCTGGAAGGAAATTATGTCAATTAGAGAGAAATTCCCTGGAAAGAAGTGTTGTCAATTAGAGGGAAATTTCCCTTTTCTGTACATGAAAATGTGGGAAAAATCAAAATTGTGGGAAAATTTCATTTGGGAAAAATAGATTGACTGCATGTTCTGAGTAATGGACAAATTATGCTAAAAAGAAAAATGTGAATATACTGTAGCAGACTCCTATTTCTTGAATGGGTCTGGAGAATTGTGATAAAATTTAATTTTCTCAATCAATTGTGAAATTAATGTTTAGGGATGGCTTGAATTATGCAATAACAGGTGAAACTAGGGAGATTCAGTTGTTGTTTTGAAATTAGTCTGGGTCAAGTGTCTTTGCCCTTTAAGCTCTGTTTGTAAAACTAACGGTGATGGAAGGGTTAAACGTGGGAAAAGACGGGGCATCCTCGAAGTTGTTCCCACCAGTTGATAGCTTTGCCTAGAGGTTGATTTCCTTTATTGATCAAGGGAGGGGGGAAGTGATCCAAATGAACAGTTAGAAGAAAGAGATAATGAGGAACGGGGTGGGAGAGAGACGAGAACAGTTGCAGTGGTTAACTTACAGCTCACAAGACCAAAGGAGAAACTGAAAATTTAAAAGGGTTCACAATACCGAAGGTTCTCCAGATGTAGAATCAATAGGAGTTCACAAGACGAAAAAGAATATAGGGTCTGCACGATCGAAAATCAGAAAAGGTTCGCCAGACCAACATTAAAAACCCACTGACCTGTATTCATTTTCACACTCGCAGGCTTATTCTAATTTTTGTTCTTCGTGTGGAACTTTTCTCATTTTGGTTCATTTTTGTATCACTGTCTAGGCCTCTTCACCCTTTGTCTTTCGACCTCCTTAATTTTCAGTCTTACCAACCCTTCTGGCTTACCGTCTTGCGGACCCGTCCTCATTTAAATTTTCAGTCTTGCAGACCTTTGGTCTTGTGAACCTTTGGTCTCATGGGATGCCCCCATTGTAGTGTGACTATGGTCTTTTACATAACAGGAAGTAAACTTGGTATTGACAATTTAATAAGCATTCCCATAGAGGTTGAGGTATACATAAAGATAGAATCTGTTTGACAGTATTTAAGTAGTCTTGCTACATGGATATTTATACAAGGGGTGATGGGTATTTGTATTCTTTTGAACCAGAGGAAAATGAACTTTTAGTGCTCTCAATTTCAACAATACCAAATCCCTGAAATGTGAGGGCTTGATCTGGATATTCGAAGGTTAGACACCTTCCCAATAAAGCTATTTGTAGGGAATTGGATCCCTTTTAGTACAGCTGGCGCCCATTGTATCGAGCGTCGTACCATCCGTGATTTTACCTTGTAAAGATGGTCATGTTTTCTTAGGATTGCATGTGGGAAACTTTGACCTTGTGATTGAATATGAATTGGAGTTGATTTAGAAAGAATCACAACTGCTTCACAAATAAAGATTGAAAACCAATATTATTTAAGATGTATAGAACTTTATCAGGCTCAGAGCCAACCATACCTTTTGACCTTGCAGTTATATTGATGTACCTCAGTATACAAATGGGCTTTAATGCCAATTTGTTTTCATAACTTTTTCATCGGATCGAAATATTCAACTGTTATTAGACCGTATGAAATCGTACGTGAATTATGTGTTGTATGTGGCCCTGATGAAGGTTGTGAACTCTCCAATCAGACACCTGAAGTTATAGTATTTTACCCTTGCCTTGTTTTAGGGTTGTTTGAATCATCATAGCCTAATCCCTGCAACCTCAAACAGTTCTAGTTCTCCTAACCTACTTACTAAAGCCCCTCCCACAAGTATGTAAATTCATCCTCATCCAGACACAATCTCAGTTTATTGCTTCAAGGTGAGTACACAAGCCCCCAGTGTGTAATTAAAACACTCTTAGTATAGTACTGATGTATAACATGAATTACAGTACTCAGCATTTTTTTAAATTGCTGTCAATCAAAGAGCTGTTACAATTGAAAAATTCTGTAGATTACTACAAAAACTGAGTTCATATCCAGGTTACCACTTCCCAGGTTTTGTATTCGAGCATTACTTTATATCCCTGTGCGCTAAGTTGTATGCATGGGACTGCCATATTTGTGTTCTTTCTCACCCAACAGATTGAACATATGTGAAAATTATTTCCTGTACTGTATTCAAAAAAGATTACACACTCTATGTTTACATGAAGCTGTTCCAGGAATGGTAAATTGAGGTTTAAAGGGGAGCAATAGTGGCCATTTGACTCCCCACATATGTGTAGTACATATATAAACATTAGATATTAACACTTACTGTGTTGTTTTTCCACAAAAAACTCATACCGAAAAAAATGTTTCAAATCTCCCGCTCTTCAAGACATGAGTATCGCCATACTCGAAGAAACACGACCATGGATCAGCTGATTGATGATGTAAAACCTACACCTGATCAGATTTCACAAAAGTGGTTACCAACTTACGTGCACTTACAGCTGAATTTATAATTACCCTTTACGAAGCTTAAAAAACTTCATGGTTGCTTTTGCTTTACTGATAAAAATTTTTGATAACCCAATAATTTTTTGTTGTTCTTTTTGTTTCATCCTCAAATAAAAAATTCTCGTTATTTCTGACTGCTTTTGTACAAAAGAAGATAAGTTACTTCCGGTAGACCTTGAAACTACAAGCTGTAACGACAACAAGCTGTGACCAGCGAGACCGTATTTTAGTATGCTTTTCGGTGCAACAGTTAGGTTCATTTTCACTCATTTTCGCAAAGATTCGATTTAGTCGAACCTTTTGTAATTCTCGTAAGTAATATGGGATATTTGTGGGCACTTAAACGTTAAAAGAAGGCAATAGCGAAGAGAAATCGGCTAAGACACCATACACATCGACCGGTGTTATTGTTATACGGCATAGGCTACGTATTGCTATACTAAGCCTATACAAAACGTACTGACCCTTGGTCTAACGTTAGCTTGTATAGACTGTACGGCTGGTTCGCTGCGGGTGCTGGTCACATCGCTCGCAGGTGCATGAGGTTTCCTTGGTCGAACTGGCTCAAAATCATATGCACTTGGCCCGGAAGAGGCATCCATATTCTTTTAAGGAGTTAATCTTTTGATTTCTGAACCTTTATCTCAAACTCAACCGTTAAAACGTTTGTAAAATGAATTAAACGATGGGCAGTTGCGCTAGTCTTCAGTAGTGTTACGAGCATTTGTGCAGTATAGTATATATGATATTCCGCAATAGCAAACAAAAGTATACATTGGGTGCAGGTTTTACGTCACTGTTTTGTTGCACTTTGGGTAATTTCGGAGAAATATGGTGCTTTGCACTGCTTTGCTTGACTGCCTTTCAGACTTGCCTCGGAAAAACTCATACTACATTTGACTTGGGATAAAATTGGTCTTTAATGATGCTACATTGCTTGGAATAATTATATTGAATTTCTGTGCTGTCTAGAAGGCTGTACAGTTGCTTCCCTTTAACAGCAAAACGGTATAAGTGTAATGAAGGGGACAAAGGGAGTATGCCCCTTCCCTCAGGGGGACCTCCCATATTACCAGGGTCTTGTAGTAGGTGCAGTAGATGGAAAGTCTTCATTGCCCCCTTCAACACCTCCTATTAACACCTTCAATCCTGACTTATGCACAATAAGACTGTGGTAAACTACTAACTTAGTCGCAGAGGATTTCCTCCAGATGAGGGCAGCCTTTCCTGTCCTCTGCTCATTTTCTGACCAGTTTGGTTCCTCGCAATCTCAGCCATGGGTTTTGTCCTGCCTATTGTTAATAAGTAGAAATTACGGGTGTGATTCTAGGAGGTAAGTATTCAGGGTCATAGATCTCCAATCGATTGGAAGATTTAAAAAAAAAAAAAAAATTGGCAAGATTTTTAGTAACAAAATTGTAAGCTAGGACACCTTTTTACTTAATTTATAAAATTACCAGGCCTTGAGTTTTAAATTTTTCAGATGTGCTACTTATGACACTCCTAAGAAGATGAATGAGTGTGGTAGGTATGCTTGTGTTCCCATTCATTTATATAGATGTGCTAAAAATCACACTCCTCACAGTGATTTGAGGTGAGTGATGATTTGGGATTACATTCCCATACCTCAAATTCAAGGCCTAAGTTACCATGCTAGATATTTTTTAAATCTGACGTACCACCTCAGACATCAGTTGTGTATGTTACTTGGTTTGGTGACAGTTCTTCAACTTCTTCAAGTATCAAAATAAAGTTACAGTGCCTTCTACAAATGAACACCATTTCACATGTTTCTCTAAGCCTCAGATATACATTGCAAGTTTGTAAAGCCAGTAAAACCCACCTCCAGAGAATCATAAACTAAATTGAGGAGGTACATGATATCAAATCTCATCAAACCTGATCATTTTAACGCTCTGCCATGTCAAATTTGATATCATCACGGTGTACATCACTGGTGTTATATTACTCCTTTGAGCCTGGTGCACATGAGAGCACAAATTGGAGGTTACAGTTTTGGGTTCACAACAATGCAAGACTTTGCAGGACTTCTTGTTGAAGTGTTGCCATATCCCTCTTACAGTGATTCCCACAATATAAACTAGCATCTAATGCATGCCCATACTTTGTGATCTTAACTACTTTGGCATATGAGGGGAAGGGATTAGGGAGGAGGGGGTAGGGGTTATGGACTCACCTCTTCAATCTGTTCTTATCCCGAGATCTCATGTACTATGGTATCTGATGAGGGAAATGGTATATGTGGTAGGAGGAGGGTTATATATGGACTATCTTCTAATGCGTGCCTATCTGGTGATCTTTTCTACTATGGTTTCTGATGGGGGAAAGGGAATGGGGGTAAGAAGAGAGGTTGAGGAGGGGTTAGGAATATCTTTCTAATGTGTTCCATCGCATGATTCCATGTACTTTGGCACTTGATGATGAGTCAAGAAAAGGGAGGGGAAAGGAGGGCTGAATTTTAGGAGGGAGAAGGGAGAGAGAAAAGGATCATATAAAAGAGCATTTTGAGGGTAAAAGGAGGGGGCAGCACATTACTTTTAAAGTACCCCTTTAAAGACTGGAACTGCATCAGCCTTCCATTTGGGCAGATCATACTTCAATCATTAGGTTCATCTACCTTCCCCCTTACTTCCTACATGTTAACCCCACTTACCCACAACTAGCCTCTGGGAACTTATAGCATCCCTGACCCTGTCCAGCCTGTCAAACAGCATGTCATGTTCTGTCTTCCACCCCTCCCATTGGTCATATATCAGTGGCATATTTCTTTTACGTAACACATCGGGGGGGGGGGGGGTAAACAAAACACTTTAGTTGAATTTACTTGGATGTATTCAATAAAAATTAACTTCCACAAAAGTTCCATCACTCTTTGTGATTTACTGTAACTGATTAGTACTGGTCAGTTTTTATGCTTGACTTTGTCAGTGTCATTCTTATTGTGACCAAGAACCCCCTCTTTCAGACAATTCTAAAACTGGAGCCAACAGTGTACCCCATATGGAAAAATACCATCCTTTAAAATTCTCAATTTTCCTGCCAGGGAATTGTTGGAAGAGATTTCCTAAATATTAATGATATATATATGGTGGTGTTATGTTTATGTGGGGAGGGTGGGGGGAGAGGTAATTAATAATTATGTTGTTGAGAGTTCCAGAGGGGGGTTTGGTGGGCTAAATTGTCTAGGGAAATGACATGGTGGTTGTAACAGTGGAGATGAAGAAGGGTCATATGTGGTTAACGTTTTCAATGGGTCAGCGCTTTACAACATCACAATCACAGTTATTCTAACTACATACAACACTTCAAAATGCAAAAATGCCCTTCACTTTTTCACAAAGGGGAACATATGTTTTATTGCTCTTGCGGAAAAGGTTTCTATTTTGATTGAGAACTTAATTAAATTGAAATATTTCTAAATTTATACAATATCATGAAAATTTTAAATTTCATCTATCTTGTGATTCTCTATGAGACATGGTGAACTTAACAAAATGTGACCCGGTTTTGCAAAAATATGCATTATCCACACAGCTGCCAATTTGCCTTCCCACTGTACCTAGACAGGGTTTTGGTACTTTGCAAGACATCCAGTGGTGTTCAGCATGACCCGTCCTAGTTTTTATTTAGCCCCTCTACTCATCATGGTGTCTACCAATTATTATGGTCATTCTTGTCAGCAGTAATTTTGGGTGTTTGGGAAGATTTTGTTTCCTTTGTGTGGAGCCTCATCTCTGTTGGAATGTTCCTACAAGTTTCCTTGATAAATCAAACATGTTTAAAATTTTACGTTAAATGCGGTCTTTACCAATAATTTGACAGGGTGGTAACTTTCATGACTGAGGGTTATGTTTTGGAAATCATATGAGGTTAAAGTCCCATAGCCTAGCACCTTTCTCCAGATACTATGTACTAGCTTTATTGGTGTGTGGCTCAATTGCCAGAATGTTATTGCAAAGGTAAGTGTGAAGGACCTTTATGTAGCTGCATGAGGAATTGTACTGTAGGTGATAGTTTTGCCTTGTAAACCACGATGTGTACATTCAAAACCATGAAAATTTTCCCTGAAGATATTTCTATAAACTCTCCAACTCTCCCTAGCCAAAGTATGGATTTAGTTGTATAATACTATTCACATTTACAATTTTTGTGTGGCAAGGGTAGGGTGATGCAGGGAACTTTGCGAGAGGTTAGGGGTTGTCAAAAAAGTTGGGCAGGAAAAAGCCCCCAGTGTTTCTTTTGCTTCTTTTGCTCAATGTAGGAAAATGAGATGAAATTTGTCCAGTGTGCCAGAACTGTAAAACAAATTTCTTTCCTGTTGCCTTCTCCTCTAATCTCTCTGTCTTTTTCCCCCATCACTTAATGACAAAGTAGCCTTGAACAGTAAACATATTCATTGCATGATCATAATCTGGGAAGTTTTCTTTGGGCATGATACGCCTCCTCTTCTATAAGAAAGGGTAAATATGCTCAACCGTTAAAGGGCAAGAGCAGTCATCCCAAATTGAAGTAGTGTAGTAGACTGTCCAGTTTCATGATTGGCTGTTGGGAGTCATGTGACAATGTTTTTCTCTTCAGATGTGAAATTTAGCAGATATAACTGCTTGGTTTACCTTGAACATGCAATAGTAAAGTCATAAAATGTAATGAAAGATACTTTGAAGAGAAATAAGATGAAAATTGTGTTATTTAGCCTTTTCTTCAAAATAAGTTTGGGGGACTGCTCCTTCCTTACCTTTAAAGCGAACCCTCCCTCTCAATGCCCAGAAAGTATTTTAGGAGTATTTTAACTAATTATTTCATCATACATACCAGAAGACTATATATATTAGGGCCATAGAACTAAATTTTTCCTTGTAAATGTTTCTGACTGAAGAAGGATCTAGAGTTTTTGAGTCAAGAAAAATTTCACCATGAAATGTGATTACATTCTTTCCTTTTCCTCTGCCTACATTATGAAATTTATAGTTTAATTAATACAAGTGATTAGAATTTGGGGGGGGGGGGGGGGGGAAGGCAGGGTAGAATGCTGCCTAATATATTTTTTGAGTTCGATCAACTGATATACTCTTAATAATGATTAACATATAGTGTAGTATGCTTCCACATTTGATTCAACTGACTAAAGATGAGATTCTTTAATTTTTGATATACTGAAATGTGAATCTTTGTTTATAAAACATTCATAGAAATTCTTGAATGCCTGGTTCTTGAGAATAAAGTGCCAGTTAGTATTAATTTACCATTTTGAAAAAAAAAAAAAAAACTGTTTATCATGAGGCAGAGTCTTTTACAGTGAGGAACAAAGTGCCATCTCAAATTAATTTATGTGGTTAAACTAAAATGCAACACTCCACTCCACCACCTTGCTAATATTTCCTTACGTACCAATGGCAAAATTGAATAGTGCCTGTAAACCATCATTTAGGTGGGGTAGAATGGTCAAACAATCACACTAAATATAATTTTCAAATCAACCATCACTTGGAACATATTTCAACCATCCCAGCTTTTTTTAAATCACACCTACCTCTTAAAAAAGGCTACCAAAGTCCTGTTTGATCTTAGAGTGTAAGTTTAAAAAAAATGTAAAAGATGATTTGTTTAAACAAGTTTATTTGAGTTTCGAACTCACCTTCTCCTGGGTTGAAATTGCGTTATGTTTGATAACTTGAAGTGTTTGCTTCCGTTGGATGTGGTTCAACATACATGTTTGAGACTGTCAATATAATTTGAGTAATCTGTGTCCCTTAAAATGAACTGCAGTCATAAAATGTTGACCTTCAAGGTTAGAAGAATCTGCTTTTTCTTTCATAGTAAGGAGTGGATTCTTCCATCTGAAGCATAGGGGGTAGTCAAAAGGGCAGTGTTTTATCTTTTTCTTTATTCAAATCAGTTGTTGGTTGTTAAATCTTAGCTGTAAAAATGGGTCCTCATCCACCTAGCATTTGAATGTGGCAATTTAAGACATAGATATTAAAGGAAGATCATTTTGTATTTATTTTTTAATTTATTTATATTTCTTTATGGTCATCACCCTACTTAGTGGTATTATAGTGATCTGCAAAACCCACTAAACCCCATAACATTACTTATTAGCACACTTTAAATCTTCACTTTTGTATGATTTGGATTTCTTTTATCCATCCTCTTGTTTCAAGCGAGAAACAAATCAGTCTCAAGTTTTCATCCTTTACTTGAACTCCCTGCGTGTTCCGTATTCCTTGTAACACTGCCCTAGATTCAGTTCCCAAGAGGAGCTGAATATTAAGTAGGACACGCCTGGTCTGTTCAAGATCCCCAAGCGAGGGTTGTAGGATACTGCGTCATAGTCAGTGCTATATAAAGGAAGGTCACTTTTTCCTTAGTACACCGTCCACTAGCAACCATCATGGATAGCTTAGAAGGTAAGGTTGCTTCCGCAAACATTATTATAGCGTTTTATGTTGCCATTTTGGCCTTGCTAATTTATTTCAACCTTTCTCTATGTGTGGGTCTCTCGTCAACCTAATTTGAAGCAAAATTCTAGTGCAGAGCACATTCATTTTCTACCGACACCTGCAATGTAGTATGAGAGTGGGGTTCAATACTCCGTTAAGTTTGCATCATGAGTCAGTGTTCATATTGCACCATTTATAAAAAGTTCTAACAGTGTTTAATAGTAAGACATCCATACTAATGAAGGGATGTCACTTTCAATTAAGTCCATGTAATCGTTAGTGACGTGAAATAGTTCAATGCTCGGTCATTTTCACACAAGTACTTTGTAACTTTTTATTTATTGGCTGAAGCCCTTTGAAATCAGCTACAGCTCTAAGCTTCAAAAAAAATTCAAAGGTTGGCCTTCAGAAGTGAAGTTTGTCAGGGCTACAGGGCACGTTCCTGTCCTTGACTGCTTTTTTTAATGGGTAAACTGATCATCTGTAAATTTTAAGTTGTATCCCTTTGACTTTGGTCATTTTGCCAGAAGCGTGATTAGGTTATACAAAGAAGTTATCAAAACTAGTTCACACTGTTTATGTACACCATTGTTGATCTGTTTATCTGTTATGGCAATGGTGCCAGGATTTTTCCTGTATATTTTTTTTAAAAGAGAGGGACTTAATTGTGCTTCTTTTGTTGTGTTGGCATACTTCTCCAAATTTTTTTTGATTCATTCATGTAATTCTGGATCAAAGCTTATATTTTGGGGGACGATTTTATTCACAGTAGACTTGACATGTGAAGAAAAACCAACTGCATTCTGGGCTATAGAATTTGTGATTAACGAAGTGTGTATTTTGTAGGTTTGAGGGGTAATCAGTATTTATTAACGCTCTAGTTTTTATTTGAATGGGTTTATAAAGTAGAAGTATTGGGACTCTAAGCGATGGAGGTGTGTTTGGTGTACACTACTTTTTATGCTTCCTAATTTTAAAAAATGCTTGACCCAGAAAAGAAATATTAGAAAGTAAAATTGGGAATAGTTGGTTCAAGATTACATTTTCCTTGTAATCAATTGCGTATTGACCGCAAAATCTTGTAGTTCTGTTCCTTTTTTCCCACGATACTTGTAAAATGGAAAAGGCAGGGTTGTAGCCAGCCAAATTTGAGTGCTGGGCAATTTTCTGATCCGGAGAAAGCATCCACCCCATCCCATGGCATCTGCCCCATTTTTCAGCCATTTAAATTTTTAATTTTACCTCATTTTACATTGCGGAGTGAATTTGGGGTTATAATCCCTCTTTTGCCCAAATCTAGCAACACGTATGCACAGATTCGCTGGTCTTCCAAAATCCCCTCCGTACTAAAGCAATGTCGTCCTCAAGAAAATATACCCCACATTTCAAGAATTCCAACATTAAACAGGGGAGCTGGGGACTGTCCCATGTATTTTTTGTCCAGGATTGTAGTTTTAGGTCTCATGAGGTATATTTGTGGTTGGTGGGGAGAGGTGTATTTGCCTGGAGTGTTGGGTGGGAATTTGAAGTGCTGGGTGTCACGTACCACCCAGCACTATCCACTGTAGCCACATCCTTGTACAAAAGATATATTTTAAGTGAACTGGACGTCTGTGTCACCCACACCATTACCCCAAAGCCCTTCTCTCTTCATTTTCATTTTCATAGAAAACAATTTGTTGTATTGACCTGTAGAATACTATTAAACATATCATAAAACTGTCTTTTCTTTTTATTACTTACATTACATTATAGGGTTACCCTGTTTACTCTATCTCAAAATCTAAATTTGCTAAATGTTTTTACATATCATGACTTAAAGTCTGGTTATATCTGGTTAGTGTAGTAGCAACTAATTTAATTTTCAAAGTGTTATTTCACTCACTCTGTGTTTTGAAGCAAAAGTGGCCTTAATTCATTTGATTGGTTTTGCTCTTACCGTGAAGTTAATTAGGGATTATAACCAAATACCAGGTGTATGGGGTCTTTAATGTCACATTTGCAAAATTTCTGAAATAGAGCAACCCTAGTTATCATGTGTAAATATCGCACAACTCATGCAAGTCATGGACTTTGATATTTGTGTTATTCATCAAAGCATTTGTCACACGATTGAAAAGAACCACTCACAATTTAGTCTACCCAGATATGAAATTTAATTGAAGTAGTTTTGTTTGCACTTTAAAGTGACAATCACCATTTTACACCTTCACAAGTTTTGCTGATCATAAAATGTTAATTTGGTATGATGATTGTAAAATAGTTACCCCAGACGGTGTAAAATAGACCTTTTGAAAAAAGGTTAATAATATACCTGTGAATGGTCCCATTGCGTGCAACTATCACCTGCCAAGAGCTGACTGGTTTTTTTTTTCTTCTGTATTTCGACAATGCATCTCAGTCTTCTACTGAAACCTTTATTTCAGTTTGTTTATTTGTTATTTCAAAGGCGGCAAACTTCTTTTGTTGTCAAATTTTGGGTCAGCTTAGGTGTTTTTTCAAAGCATTCATTTTCAATCAAAGTTTTTTTAAGCGCTATTGTTCCAGTTCCAGATCTAGTTTTGGGATAATTGGTTTAGTCTTTGAAATGTAAACAGATTAAATTTAATGAGAAACTTTTGAAATGCCAGTTAAAATTTGTGACGCTCCATATCTTTTACGCTTTTCATGATGACCTAGAAGCAGGAGAGAACAAGTCATAACTTTTTAAGAACTTTCAGCAAAAAGTTTTGATGGAAAACTTGGTACTGAAGTTTTGAAGGATATTTATTATTCAGGTGGTCATTGTTCTCACAAAACTGTGACAAATGTAATCTTGAAAGGGAAGTTGTTTCAAAATGAAGAAGTAAGGGACCTAATCACTTTGGATGATTTGCAGGACTAAAAAATGAATTTGTATAATTGAAAATTGTGGATGATACAGTTGTCTTAAAATTTAGTTACCCCTTGAATTTCAAGGTGTGCAAGTACTAGTGCTCACCTCAAATCACTGAGATGACTGTGATTTTTTGCACTCTCAGATGGAGAATTAATTGGGATGCATATAAATGTCTGTAAAAGTCAATTAAAACAGCACCCCTACCATGCTCCTTAATTTCTTGAGGGATGTGATTTGTAATACACATGGAAAACAAAAAATTCAGGGGCTGTTGTAGCATGTGGGGGTTGTATGGTGTGTGACAAAGGGTTTAACAATAAATATCACTGTGATTATTCAAATATTAATATTGCTTAATATTTCAAGATAACAAGCTAGTCACATGACTACAAAGTATTTTTAAAGCAAAACTCTTCAGAGTGAAGGAAACATAGACAAACTTTTTGTGAACATGTATTTATTTTAGGGATCAGAATTTTTTTTTTTTTTTTTGAAGGTTGCAGGACAATTGAGACCATGATTTACAGCAATTACTATCGTGATTTTAATATTGCTTGCTTGGAGAATATTCAGTTAACACATCTTGAAATTTTTGCTCCCCACCTCATCCAAGTTTGGCCCCAGAATTTATGTTTGCACGAAACCCTCCCTGAACCAATAGTTGCAGTTGAAGAGAGAAGGCAAGGCCAGGGGCCCATTCCACAAAGAGTTACGCACAATCTTAAGTTTGATTCCCCATACTTAAAGCCCCAGTTCTCTCACCCCAAACAGTACCAATTCTCCTAACCTTCTTACTTAAGCCCCTCCCACCATTGTCTGAAATTCATCCTCTTCCAGATACAATCTCAGTTTATTAGCTTCAAGGTGAGTATAGAAAAACCCAATTTATATAATCAAAACACTTCTCAGTACTGTTCATGCTGTGTAACATAAGCTTTGGCAATCGGCATTGTTTGAATTAGCTGTCAATCAAAGATCTGAGCCAATTGAGAATTTCGGTACCCGGGTAACAAAATTGTAGTTTGGGGTGAGAGGTTTGGCCCTTTAAGTCAACAGTAAATCAAACTTAAGATGGTGTGTAACTCTTTGTGGAACGGGCCCCAGGGCTTGTAGGAGATTCACAAGCAGTGAATTTGTAAGGGGCTATAGATACTATTTTGATTGTAAGTGCTAAGTAGGTTGATAGTGGTGCTACTCATTTTGATAGTGCTTGTAAATATATGTTTATAGATACCTCTTGCATTGATATTTTTGTCGATAAGTTGATAAGCTCTGCTATCATTTCTAGTGCAGTAAGTGGGTTTATAGTTGCTTGAATCATGCATATAGCCCAGTTACTAGGCAATCTTAGTTTAATAAAAATCAGGGAGGTCGGGAAGTTCTGAAAGTAACCTCAGTCTATAAACTTTATATTTTAAATATTAAACTTGATGAAATGTGTGTAGAATTTTTGTGGGACAGAGATAGAGTACTTGTTATTGTTCAGAATTTCTTCTTCTCTAGTGCAAATATCACCTTTTTCAGATTTTATTATGTTTGGGTGGTCCTTGTGATACCTTGGCAAGGAATTGGGTTTAAGGGGGGCAATTTGACTGTTGTAAATATTTTAACAACACAGATTTACAGTTTATGTAGCATTTGTTTACCCAAGGTTTGCATGCCATGGGAAATATATCAGGCAAACACCACCAGTATGCCATTGTTCAAGTGTGTGAGGGGATATGTCAGCCAGCACTCATGGTAGTTCTTCCACTTAACCGACTTTTGGAGACTCTCACAATTTTAATAACCAATCCAAGCACCATTGACTTTGATCTTAAAATTATGTTAATCTTTTCGTGTGAACCAAATGCTGGCTGTCTCTGTGTTGGTGTTTCTGGGAGTTGTAGGTTATGCTAATAATTGACCTTGTATAGGGTGTCATATAAGAGCTTCAGTGAGTCATTTACACTCTCATAAAAATTTCTCTGCCATAGAGAAGGCAAGAAGAAAAGGAGGGATCTTAGAGGGGGTTGTCGTTGTTCAATCATTACCTATTTTTTTTTCCCATAGTGGGTGTATGAAAAAGGTATTCTTTGTTTTGAACAGCTATTACGGCGGTAAATAGACACCAACGGACCACGACAAGTCAGAGTAGTGGGTTGTCCAATATGAACTTTGGTGGGTGTCCTACATATCTTAACAGGTCGCCAGCAGGGCATTAATTTGATCTACTCAATGAGAATCTGTCTTCTTACCCAGTCTTGGAATCTTACTCCTTACAGCTAGAGTAGACAGAGGGTCAACGTATGGGTTGGTGTCCTTTGTCTCAATGCTATACAGCTTTTGTATTAGAAATACTATGCAACTCACATTTTGAGGACTGGAGGATAAGAACTTCATTTTGGGAATGAATTTTAAATAAAATAAATGGAAAGGTGATGTGGACTGTCAGCAAAGTTAGACTCTCGTTGAGTGTAGCTTGGAACTAGCTTTATTCAGAGTATCAGCTCCCGCAATGGAGCTTGTTATAATTATATGCAACAATTTGCTTTCAATTAGCATACACATTAATTGTTCACATGCAAATGAGTTGTGTCTTAATTGCAATGGAGTAGGGAAAACAAGCCAGTGAGCCACAACTGGAAAAAGGCTACATGTGGCCTGTTTGACTAATTGAACCAATTGGTTGAAAAATGGGCTGTAAAACTCTGTCTAACTTAATTAATTGGAATTGGAACAGATTGTTTAAAATGGGATTTTGAAAAAAAATTTTCAACACCAATTTCGTTTTGCCATAGACAATATTTTTGCTTTAATTATATCAATGCTCAAAAATACGATTCCGGAAAGGCATGCCAAAATGAGGTCTGTGCTATTCCAGAAACATATTTTTTGAAGGACACCAGAGCCATCATTACAGGCAGGATAGCCATGGCCATTGTTACTGTGCATTATTCCAGCCCTGTTACATTCAACATGTTATCCATGGATCAATCTAAAGTCTAATTTGATTTTTTCCTAAGTAGTACCAAAAGTTTTCTATCCTGGCTTTGTTGTAGTAAAGGAAAGGCAGCTGTATCAGTATTTAACTGATCCTGACTTTTCTTTAATGCAATACAGTGACCTGTTCCTATTATTTAACTTACATAGATTGATATTTGTTCTAAAAACATGGTATTTTTGTTTAGCTGTCTGATTAAAGCTGTCTTCCAATGTGAAGTTCATACCACATTTGGTTTTTATTGGTTTTGATTATAAGAGGAACCAATGAATTCATGATGACCTGTGTGTGTATGTATGTATGTATGTGTTGTGTTTCTTGATCATCTTGTTTAACATTTAAAGGATCAGGAAACCTATTGGCTTATTCAAATGACAAATGTCTTGTACCAGAGTAAGGATGGATGAACACCAGCAAAATTTGACTTTAGTGTCCAGATGTTAAAGATTTCCAGAGTGTCTTCTGATCTTTCCCAGTCCTGCTTGCAAGACCAATTGCTATGAGCATATCCCCAGTATGGAGCCACTCAATTTCCCAAAGGCTGGGAGGGGCAGAGAGTACTATGTTCTGCACCACTGCTAGGCAGCTGAACTAAACAAACCACATGACATGGTTAATTATGCAACTTCTCTGAGTCTGGACCAGGATTTCCATCAAGTAAGGGTAAAGGGGGATTTGCCCCTAGTAATATAAATAGTGGTGCTGAGCAAGTGAAATGTGGCCCCCAGAAAATTTCCAAGTGATTTCACATGATGAGGGGGGAGGGACTGTAGCAGTGGAACATACAACCAAACTAGGGAATCGCAACTGGAATAAAGGCCATGGCCAGCGCGACTTAACCCGCTGCTGCCCACTGCTGCACTTTGTGCTACAGGTGAAAGGCACATGACCTGCATGTCTTCACAGTGTCACATGGAGCTCAAAAATATGAGTAGCTACCTGAAAATTTGGCCATAACAATGAGAGAAGCCAGTGTTCACTGTTATGTGGTTATGAGCCTATGGATGCTTATTCAAGGTGGATTAGCTCCATTCTTCAGCAGATTCCATATGCCCAAAGATCCCCAGACTGGATGTGGGCATAAGAGGGTTTGTCAGAAACTGAGCTGTAAATAACACCATCTAACATCTCAGCCATGATGCCACCCTCACCTTACCTGAGATTGACAATACATACTGTGTTTACAGAGGGTTGGTCCTTTTTTAGCTCTTTTTTGGCCGAATGTTAAGGAAAAAGTACCAAAATGTACCAAATATTGGGTATATACATGTCTGATCCAAATCTACTTTCGTGTGACCCACACCTTCACCATTTGATGAGGGGGTGTCCCACCTCTCAAAGACTCTTTTTTATTACTGTTTTTGTCATCACCTAATCATATTTTAGCTGATATATCTACAAAAACTTTCAAACCTTTGCAGTCTGTGGAAGTTTGTTGTGAAATTTTATTACGTAGGCCCATTCTCACAAGATCTGAGATTGCAAAACACATACTTTAAGGTAATTTTTGTATTAATGGCCTGCCATGGTTATTCTGATAATGTGTTAAAAAATGCAGTAGTTTTGGTGTGAATCAAGTGACCTTCTCAGTTTATACCTTTACCTCTATTGATGACATTCTATCTCTGTTAAATTCTTAAAATATTCCTATAAAAGTTTCATTTGGGAATTGCAGACACGGTAAGACAGAATGCTACATTGACTCAAAAGTTCACCGTGACGTCAAGTTTCACATGCATCCTGCTTAGATGGCACACACCAGCAAAATGAGGTATTTAATGAATAGAAGATAAGAAACAGCATAAAGAAAAAATAGGTCAAGTACCCAGTTAAACCCCTTTTTTTTTGTCGAAGGTCTAATTTCTGGTCCAGTGGGAAAAAAACTTTTCATTTACGGGTTTACTTTGAGGGTCTTTATTTATGTTGAATCTCGGCCTTGACTTTTGTGTATAGTACTCTAACTGTATTGAAATTTTATTGCTGGGGGACAATAGCTCAAATATGCACTAAGTAAATGTTTAGTCAAATCACCATTCTTCTTTTGTCAATGAAAATATTTGCCCCACATTTTATATTGTCACGCTTTTCGTCTGACATTGAAGAGGACTGTTGAGTACTGCTGATTTTGGCTTTTCATTTCCGTTTATTTTTTTTCTTTTTCTATTCCAAACAAATGCTTATACAGCTCTAGAACACTCAAAAGACTCAAGTAAGTATTGACTTGATCCAGTTGCAAATAATCTAGGGCAATGGGGGCGGGTTACCGCCCCTAGTACAGTTTGCCTTCAAACATTTTCGCACATGTTTCTTAGATGTAAAAACCCGCCTGGCCTACTTTTGAATATATTTGAACTGTACCACTGACTTTGAGAAAGCAGAAGAAAATCTTGAAACTGAAAAAAAATTAGGACCAAGAATGAGGGGTAGGAGGTGAAGGTTGCATTAACTACTTTTTTTTTGTAAATATTGAGTGGACTTTCTTTCATCATGATATAGTTGTAGCCTGCTGGTTTAATTTAAAAAAAAATCGCTTTTTATATTTCATTTTTGTGAGGGAGGGAGTTGGGGAACAGTGGTGGGGAGGGGATGATAGGTGGATGTTGGAGGTGATAGGGGAGATATTAGGGGTATAGATGAGGTAAAGATCTGTACAGTTGATCAGAGTTAGAGAGGGAAGTCATCTGGTTGTTAGTCCTTTAAGGGTGGTGAAATAAAATGCTGATGATGCAACCTTTTATGTGATTGCTACTTTATGTTATTATGGCTGTAATCATTGTTCTGAAATAATTGACTCAAAACACAATAAGGGGTGATGCTCTGCACAATGGGGCCTTATTCATCAATGCCTGTCAGGTAGTCAATTATGTCATTTGAAACGGTGAATGATTCCAGTTAAAAACTACAATTGGCATCAGGAGTCTTAACAACTGTTTCGATTTCTTGGTTACGAAAGGTCTGGTTCTCAGACACTGATACTCATCAAAGGCTAAAAATACTTTGGTTCATGTGTTGATTTGAATTTGGCAATACCGGCAGACAATTATACAAATAGCAGGAGCTAGGGATTATGGGATAAAATTTTTGTCTGCATGCATCTTTTCATTGCCATTTAACTGTAGCCAGAAAGGACACAAACCCAAAACATTTACCCACAATCCTTTGTGATTAGTATTTAGACAATTATCTAAAATTTTTTTTTAAACTTTCCTCTCTCTCACCTGGCCAGGTGTGGATTTTGTTTTGTTTATAGAGCTTATGTTTGTCCCTTTCTGTGGTGCTTTAAAAAACATGGTACATAAACGGGATCAGCCAAGAATAGAGGCTGGCCCTTTAGCAGAAATTACAAGGAGTGGATCAGATGGAGTTGGGGCTAGAAAAGGCATTAGATCCACATTTGATCTAATGTGAGACAGTCCAATCATTGCATGGGTGCAGGATTGCCTCACATAAAACTTGCAAAAGCCAATTGTGGTGTACAGTTGACTTGTACTATCTAAGTGTCAGGCAGATGGGAGAGCCATGTTCCCCTTCTCATACATTTAGTACCCATAGCTCCATTCATGGGCCCTGCACCATATGAAAATACATCCAAGCTGTAGATCGCCCAGCCGAGAGCAGTTAGATCCTCTGCCTTGCAACGGGGAGGTCCGGAGTTGGACATTTGTTTGAATCATACCAAAGGCTTTAAAAATGGAACTTTGGCTGTTGAGCGTGGTGCTCAACATATGCAATGGAGCAGGGAAAACAAGCCAATGAGTCACAACTGGAAAAAAAGGTTGTGCCCCCCCAAAAAAACAAAATCTTGGCTGCAGGCCCACTTTAACCAGGGAGCTGTTACTTGGGAGGAGAATGCCAGCTACTCTAAAGAGAGGTTTGGGTTGACAAGGTCAAGCAGTCATCTCTTCTTTTGTGTCTTTTTTTACATGTAAGACTTTCACTGTCCATATTGGAACATTCATGCAATGGGAGTTTGCAGTCTGCCACAGTGTAACAGTAATGTCTTGTTGTAAATGTCATGTTTTGTTGCTGGGACAGTATCATTGCCAGTCATTAGGAAATAGAATAAAAATTGCATCTAGTCAGCCTTGTAGTAACAAAGTGAAGCAGTAATAATGCATGTAAAATGTGAACATAATATTCTAAGGCATTTCAGGAAATTTCCAGAAACATTTCAAATTTTATTGACAACGAAGACACCTGTGTCTGTATAGAGCTAATTTGCATTAGGTTTGTTCTTTAGGAAGATTATGACCTCGTTGAGGTACATATTCTAGTTAAACAGTCATTTCTAGTTTTGTGGCCCCCACCCCTAAATTGGTGGTGGCGTCCGATTTCCTACCGATCAGAGTTTGAAAAAGCTACTTTATTCAGGCATGGATCCAGACATTCCAAAAAAGGAGGGGGGGGGCTGACCTAAGAGAGAGCAGGGTTGTGAGGGAGTTGCACTGCTAATTTTCTGTTTGTTATTTTGTTGATGTGGCAAAAAAGGGAGGGCTGAGGCGGTAAATGCCCCCACCCCCCTCTCCTCATGGATCACCACCTGATATTGGTAGGATTAATAGACATGAACAATATTGATATCAAATTTAAGCAAGAAATTTGTCAGCTGAATAATGGCTTAATATTATGGATAGCCTCTTCAGGATTTCGTAAGCTTTAAGAGTTTAAGCATGAAATGAAAGTGCCTGTTAATCACCCTCTTTACAAGCAACTACCATCAAGATGATTTGCAAATTAGTTAATGGCATGTTTATCATTTTTTCAAACATAGCAGAAAGTTTCTGAGGTCTGGGAAAACTTGAAAAGTAACTTCTGTATCACTGCTAATTCAAGTTGGGTTGCATTCTGTTACAAGAATAGGTATTCTCAGCTAATCATTACAAAGGTTACCGTACAGAATGCTTCCCTTTTTATTCTTTATTATTGGTTCAAAATGTTACCCTTAAAAATCATTTTATTAACAAGAAGTGACTAAAAAAAGATTTGGAGATGGGTTTTCTTGCCCTTTAGCAATAGTGCAAGCAGTAAGAGGATGATCTATTTCTTTCAACAGTGCAATAAAAGTCTGATTACAGTAGTGATGATCTTTGAGATCATTGGAAGAGCTAAAATCACGCCAGTTACATTTAATGTCTGTTGAAGCTCCATAGCTTACACATACTCCTTGTTTCACCCCATACCCAAGCTATATCCATTATCCAATAAACAGAAGAATGTGTAAGATTTAAAATTTAATAACAATCTCATGTTGTAGTATGTAGGATTAGGAGAGTTTGTTCCTCAAGAAGTGTGTTTCCTGGTACCATACTTGCGACAGCAGTCTCAAGTTCTGTCCCAATTGCATGGTCATATGGTCAGAGCAGATGAGTTGCAGTAGGGAGGTCTAGAATTGGACTCGATCCTTCCATGGTCATTCCAAAGACATTAAAAATGGATCCTACTGCCATCATGTGCTTGGTGCTCAGCATAAAAATTGGAGCAGGAAAAACAATCGAGGAGCCACAATATGTGGAAAGAAAGGCTGTGCATGAAACTGGACTGTACAACTCCATCGCTATACTTACCTAACCTAATTCTTTACCAGGGGTGGCACCAGGACATTTTGCGAGGGGGGCAAAGCATGAGTTGAGTGCTCCTTTTCTTGTTTTTCCGTTTTATTTCTTCTCTTTTCATATTCACTAGTGAATATGTAGTTGGTAGAGACACCCTGTGTCCAACACTGATGCCACTACTGTTCTTTGATTTTATTGAGCTTTAAGCTACAGAGGCACAAGGAGGGGGTTGGGCTGGGAAAAGGCTGTATTTCAGGAAGGAAGTAAATTACTCACAATTTATCTGTATTTTGATATGTAATAAAGTCTGAAATTTCTTTTCCAATCACCCAAATTTCCCTTTATTGGCCAAATTCCTAGGAATGAACCACTCAGTTTTCAGTGGGGGGGGGGGGGGGGGGGGAGAGGAGTTAAAGGGAGACAAAAGGATCACTGATTTTCCTGAGTAAAAAAAATTGTCAGTATTAGGGTTGAAAAATGCTGTTCTGTTGTAATGTCATGACTGTTTGCAAAGTGAGAAAAATCCCATGGGGAGGATCTTTTCCCCATAAACTCTCAGGATTTGCTAAGAGTGTGGGGGAAGGATTTAGGGAGGGGTGAATGAGGGAAAGGTGCAGGGTTGGAAAAAAATGTTTATTTCCCAAGAAGGGGGTAAAATTATTTCCTGTGAAGGAAGTGAAATGTCCCACATTTCTCCCCATATTTTTATGTACAGAAAAGGAAAATTTCCTTCTAGTTGCCTAAATTTCCCTGTAGGTGCCCAAATTTACATAGCTTCCGAGCTTTCCAACTTTTTCCACCCATGGAAGTGTTTGGGGAGGGCAAATGTAGGCCTAATCCCAATGTTCTTTCTGGACCCTTAAAAGCTCTGTTATGAGAAGGATAGTAATTCTTAAAAGCAGAAGAATTTTGGTTCAGAAGCCAGGAGGGTTTTCATTATTAATTTATTTGGTGATATTTTGGATATGTTTAAAAATTTAATTTGTTGAGTAAACATTTCGCCAAAACCTCGAGAATAATGGTAAAATGATGCATTTTTGGGTTAAAAAGGAAATTAATTGGTAGTCATCCCTGCTGAATAAATTATGCAAACAGAATTGTTGTGGAATTGTAATGAAGCACAGTACCTTGCATTATTGGTTTAAAATATAGGAGGGGATATGGAACTCAGCAGAGGTTTCGATTTGCAACACCTTTCAATAAATTTGCACACTTGGATATAATCTGCTTTGCATGAGAAAGGTCGTTTGCATATGAAAGATCTCCCATAAAAGTGGATACCCTGCTGTAAGCACTGCTGCATGGGGTGATTTTTTGGCTTTCTTTTTTTGTTTTGATGATGTAAATTAGTGATTTAGATCAACTAAATCAATTAAAATGAAATAAATCAGTTCAAATAACCATGGTTTTTATTTTAATCATAATTTAAATCCCATTAATTTAAATGAAGTAGCACTGCCAGAGTGAACTGGTGGGAGCCATAGACTGTTAAATGCTTGAACTTGTTTACATTGTGATTGAAAGGACACTGAATGGTTCATGTAAAGATGGCCTCTCCCATGTGGGCTTTTAAATGCCCATAAATCTTAGAAACTGAACTGACATGTTAATCATAATGCAAGACTTGTGCAGATTGGGGTTGACATAGAAAATTGACTCTAGGGGTTTGAGGAGAACTCAGTGAGAGGGTATGGGTACTCTGAAAGGAAACAAATCAATGAAGAAAAAAAGGAAATAAAACATAAGAAATACAGAAAACTTTACTTGATAATAACAACCTGCACCTAGTGTAAATAGGTAGTAATTCCAAAAAAATGATGGTCATATTGCTCAGATATGTCAAGCATTTACAAGGTGACTTCAAACCAAACTTATCAAGATTATCAATGGATTAAGTTTATCCTTTAAAGTCCAAACCATGGTGTAATTAACCAATTTACCAATTAACCCCTGGTAATTTATAGGTTCATGAATAATACCATAAGTACTATGCAACTAACAAAGCCATATACTTACAGGGATTCCGCCAGAAACACAAAAAAGGGGGATTTATTACTGCTAAGCCCTAAGTCCAAATTAATGCTGTCCTAGGCTAAAGTTATGAGTGGGTTCAGGGGGACAAAAGTTAGCTTCAAGGCCCCTGTAAGGTGCAATTTGAAGGTTTTAAAGGCCATTTATTTGTGTAAGTTCAAACATTGCTGCAAAAGTGTTGTCTTTTTAAGTAAGAAACCAAGATAATGACAATTTTCTAATTTTTATGGAGGGGGGGGGATTTTACCCACCTTCTTCTGGAAAGGGGGGACAAATCCCCCCTTTCCCCCCTCTGACGGAAACCCTGACCTAGCACCTTCGGTGGGAGGGAGGGGGAGCAGGAGTGGCTAAGTTATTTTGGTAGTGGAAGATCAATATTGGGGAGTGGACAAATTTTGAATTATAATTATATTTTCACTTAATGGTGTAGAAGGAAAATTAATTTGTCAGGGGTATGTATGCCCTTGGTCATTGTATTAAAAAACTTAAATGCTGAAATTCTTTACTTAATCACTTTATGATGTTGGACTTTTGAGCCTCATTTTCTTTGTATGAAAATTATAAAATTTGTTAAATTATTTTACTGAAGGTAATTGTTACCTTACTGTAGTTATGTGTTGTATTTATTTAACAGATACCTTACAAATAAGTTAATAAATAAATTTTGATTGAAAAAAGGGCAAAAAACTGATGAAGCAGTATAAGAAAGAAAAAAGTTAATTTAATCCAGGGTGGTACCATCCAGAAAGAAAAATTAGAACACTGCTTAATACATACCATTTTCAAAAAAAAAAAAAAAATAGGGGTAAAGTTAAACTTTCCCCCCCTTTTTTAAATCATTTTTTGTAGAAGTTTAGTGCATGTACCTTACTTTTATATAAACACAGCCAAAACCTAAAAAGAAAAAACAGTCAAAAAACTTAAATTGATTTAATGTTTTAATATTTTTTAATTGAAGTCATTTTCCATTGAAATGGAAAATTATATTTTGTCATAGCTATCATAAAAACATTATAAACAGAAACTTACTTTGAAGTATTCGATAGGTGGGTAGCTTATGCTAGGCTGCTTGTAGCCACAGTTGATGCAGGTCGACTGACTAGCACCCATCTTGAGAAATTTTGTATATTCACAAAAAAATTCTGAAGTTCCTCTCAGAAATTGTTCGAAGGTGGCACTCCTGGCAGCGTCTTTTTGTGAAGGAAGAAGGTTGATCACCTCACAAGAGCTCCTCAAACCTTCCAAATATGGAGGAACAGGATCGCAAAACTTTTCAGCCGGTGAACCTTTGCACCAATGAACTTATCTCCCTACAAATCTTCCTTGTGTTTGCGCTAATTGGTGTTAGTTTTATGTGGTGCAGCACTCCTTGGTAAATGACCCTATATATGTCACTGCAATCTGGGTCTGTTACTACAATGAAATCCACTGGAGTGTTGAGGACTTAGAAAAAAAAAGCCTATCAATGTGTAAACTAAACACTAAATAGTGGTTATTGTAACCAATAAGGAACGGTATTTACGATGAAATTTATAGAGGTTGGCCCAGGCATATGAATATGCAGCTTATGTGGAAACATTCTCCTATGAACAAGTTGATGCATAAATGCCAGGTTGTCACTGTATATCTGGGACATTAAAAGTAGATTGAAGTCACTAAGGGCAAGTCTTTTAATATTCTCACTTGGTGATGACACAGTTTTGTAAAATGTGAAAGATACTCTATGGTTCCTTCTGAGTTTAAAGGCAGTACTACTTACTATAGGCCCAGTACTTCAGCTGTTGCCCAAGCGCCTGTTATTTATGGGTTCATGGTAGGTGTAGGGATAATTTATGATCATCTTCGTCAGTAGCTTTTGGAAATCACTTTGAAGTGGAAAGGAATGAAAAGCGTGGAACAGAGCCCCCGTTTGGTGGATTGTGTGTGTGTGATTTGTTAAGTGAAATCTTCATGATCTTGTAAAGGGGCTAGGGGAATCAATCAATTTTATAGACTCAAAGAGGGAGTGAAAGAAAGAAAGTGGATGCATTTTATGAAAGAATGTAAACAGGAAAGTTTGTTCCATAATGGGGAGCATTTCCCATCTCTGCTCCTGTTAAAATAAATGGCAGTGGATTAATTTGAGGCCTTTAAAGTGAGCTAGGCATTTTATGTGTTATATTTACCAGGCCCTTGGGAATTGGAAAGTGCTGGTGAAAGCAGTATAGTATGATTCTCTTTTAGCAAGAGTTGAAATGTTTTAAATTTTTGTGTTCTAGTTTCTAGTTGAAAAAATAGAAGCTTGGCAATGACAATTGGCCCTGTTCTTTATAAGTGGTCTGGGAGGGGGGAAGGGGACCCAACATGTTCTATCTAGTTGCTGTAATTTTTTATGAATATGTATATCGGTGCCTTGCTGATCTTTAGTTCATGGGCCGTGGAGCCAAATTTGAAGTCAGGGACTAACCGCCATAGCAACCCACTATGTCCAACATTATACGGCAGAAAAAGTTGGGGGGCTAAAGTCCGCCTCCCCGCCCCCGCAGTCCCTGAAGTTAGGCCTGAAACATTCTCTAATAAGTCATTAAGGCCCGGATGTAATTGACGGCAGTGCTCAAGTTAGCTTTAGTGATTGGGGGCAGCATACAAATGGAAATTATCTTGATTTTAATGAAAATGTTTAGAGTAATGTGTTGTGCTTCTTTAAAGGACACCATTTGAGTATTTGCTTCTCTTGATATTGAGTGAGATATGAATATTTAATTAGCGTAGATAGATTAAAGAGAAAGGGTACAGTAAATTTAAAATACCTTTTCTATCTACTTGTACTAAAGTAATTGAAAAGATGCAAGTACTCTCCTTCTTATTTTAATTTTAATTCTAAATCTAATAGAGTGAGGGCACTGCAGCATATAAAATCAGTTGTTGTTTTGTTGGTCATGGAAGGTAAGACTTTGGCCAGTTGTTTTAAGGTCAAATCCAAGAGTCACATTTTCATAGAACCTGCAGACCCCCTATAAAGATTAGAATATGCCCTTGACTCAAGTTTGAAAGAAACAACTGCCACATATATCAAGCATTGAAAATTGTTAGGATTTACTATTGAATTCAGTAATTAAGTATAGACATAAGTCTGTGTTATGAGCTACTCTAAAATATAGCTATCAGTTTACAGTGTATTCTGTAACCCAAGGAGTATCTCGATGCTGTCTGATATTAATTGCTGGCATGCCATCTCCCCCAAATAACTGGGAGGTTTCTAACTTTGAGTCCAGACAGTGTGTCAAAAGGGATGAATAAATGTCGTTTCTTGATTTCCCCACCGACCTGCATTTGTTTTATCTGTCAACTTTGCCATGGAGATAAAATTGGCGTTGCCTTTTAAAGTCACCCTGTAATTGAGATGTTCACACCTCAGCTGTGGTAATATAGTGGGTGCATAGATCATCTGTTAATGGTACCCTTTGCAGTTTGATGCCACCGACCATGTGTCATAGGAGCTGACACTGGAAATCGCAATTGTGTCTGCTGCGGTCAAACCGGGCAAGATTAAACTGTAAAGAAACAGTTAAGTAAAGACAAGTTGTTCTAGTTCAGTAACCTTGCAGCTGATTGAAATATATGACATAAAACTGTTAACGAAATTCTTCTGATAGCTTGCTTTAAATTTATCGATCGTACTGTGTAAATGAGGACAGAGTTCCACTTTTCTTGTTTCTTTCTCTTGGGGCAAACATTCTCACATTTGGTGTAACTTAAATGCTAAATAAAACATTTTGGATCAGGGAACATAAACTTACATCACCTTTAGGGGGTTCCAAGATCTACATCACTTTTGAGACCATACCATAGACTTGGCTCTTTTGTAAGACAAAGGGTGATCAGGAGCCAGGAGATAATTTGGGTGGCTGGGAGGGGGAACCTTGGAGGATTTCATGTTAAGACAATGAGAAATGTATAAAGATCTTCCAGAGGTTTAAAAAAAGTGATACATGCCCATGGGGTACTATATCTTAGTTACTAGTTTCTCATCCCATTTCTGACTGTGTGTTTGGTCAAATGCTAAGGGCATCTACCTCTAATGCAGAAAGCCCAGGTTCTATTCCCAGGTTGAGTCATACACTGTACCAAAGACTTTAAAAAATAAAACCTCCTGCCATTGTGTATGATGCTCTCTGCATAAGCAATGGAGTGGGGAAAACAAGCCAGTGAACCACAAGGAAAAAGGCTGTGGCCAGCTCGACTTGAACCGTACAATAGGTTGGGAACTGGGTCATAAAACTCCATCTAACTAAATAACTCATCCCATATCTCACTTAGGGACCAATCTTTGCAAGATCTCGGGACATCCTCAACCTGGAGTAGACCAATTTACAAGGAGAGGGCTTGCTCATAACAAGAGCTCCTAGGAAGTTGCACTGGAAAGAGATTGCAAGAATTTTGTGAAAATATTTAAAACATTGCAACCTCTTGTGAATTGCATCCCCTATCCTTCAGTTGCAAGAGGTTGCAAGGACTAGCATGAGCTCACAAACCCATGGCTGGCATTACTTCATCACTACATAAATGCATGACACAGTGTCATAGCAACAGGAGCTCAATTTCCTAAGCATTTGTATCATGTGACACTGTGATAAACTTTCACCTCTGCAGAAACTGAAAAAGTTACTTTTGCACTTTTTCATGCAAATTAAGAAAACTATTTTTATACCTCAGATCACAATTCATTGTATCATTTGACACTTACTTCCATTCCTTTGTACTTTTTAATTCTTCTTTAGACCTCAGCCTTTCATTTGTTTTCCAAGCATCATTTAAAATCAAGCAGCTCACCTAGATAGCAACTTTGTAGAGCTGTGGTAGAGTGATCTAGATTTAGAAGTTACGATAAAAATTCACCACATGGATTATTGATTTCATCCGTTATGCCCCCCTGAAACTTGGTTTCTAGGACGATGACAATAATAAGTCAATTTTTCTTACAAGCTGAAATAGATTGGCATCTCACCTGAAGAATGAGTGGCATTCAGAAATTCATTCTTCATGAAGGTCAGCTGTCATAATTAACAGTTTATTGTCAGGTAAAAGTGGGTCTTTTCCAGGTAAATTTCCCAGTAATTAAACATAGTCAGGATCTGTGCGGGTGTCTTTTTTTTTTTTTTATTTCTTTCGAAGGAAGTGAAAAACTGAGTAACCCAGAAACTGAATGGTTGTGTGATACATAGGTTAGTGTTTGAAGAGTGTGAAGTGACAGAATAGGTTTGTTTTGAAGTGTGTCATTCTTGGGTATCTATTATGTTTGCTATCAATCATGTCTTATTTTATCTGAGACTTGTGGGTCTGTTTCATGCCATGCTCCTCCTTACATGTACACTATTATTTCCTCCAGTACAAACAGTTTGGTATCCAGAGCAATTAATAGGGTCTAAGTAGAGGAAAAAATTTGTTCTGTAAGTTCAAGAAGCCTCGATACAAATGATATCCAACTTTGACAGAATTAGTCTGTAATAATTACAGTAGTTGTGGTAGTTAATTAAGGTATTAGTTTTCCTTATTTGGTCCTTTGTATTGGTAGACATGGGTGGAAAAATTGGGAAGCTAAATTCCCAAGAAATGTGGGCATCTGGAGGCAAATTTTGACACTTGCAGGAAAATTTTTCTGTTCTGTACATGAAAATGAGGGAAAATTGTGGGAAGTTTCGCTTTCTTTGGAGGAAGTTAATTTAACTCCCTTCCTGGTAAATAAAACCTTTTCCAGCCATGTTGGTAGGAGAGATTTGTTTTGGGAGGAAGCATATGTCCCACTGTGCCCCTAGTGGCTATAAGACACTTTAATATACTTTGTGGTAAAACTGACAGCAAAGATGTGCCCTCTATCAGTGCTCTTTAGTTTGTGTGATCTGGTTTTAGGCCTCAGCTATCGGGTTACCATGACTTCTGCATGCTCCATTTTTCATAAACCATGTTAGAACATCTTTATTACATTGTCTGGTGAAAACTAACATTAAACAGCACTGAAGTTTTGAGCATTCTACAGGTAGTCCTAGTGTCAATATCACTTTTGTAGCAGACGTATGATGCAAATAAGATTAGATAGGGCAGAAATGGAGCCTGAGGTTAATGTAATTAGGAAATTAAGAGAGGTTTAAGGTCAAGAGCAGTAAGTCCCCCAAACTTATTTTGAAGCAACAGCAAAATGTCAGAATTTCCGTATTTCTCTTCAGAGTATCTTTCATTATACTTTATGACTTCAATACTGCATATTCAAGGTAACCCAAGCAGGAGAAATCATGTTTTCACATGACTCTCAACAGCCAATCCTGAAACAGGACAGTTCAGAGTCTAGAGCTGGTTAACCTTGTTTATTTATGCACCACAATACTTTTATTTGAAAGAGAAAAGAGAAATAGAATGAATCCAGCCATGTTGCCCCTCCTATATCTTCTATTTAAAGAGGCTCATTGAGTTGATATCGATACCTTAATGAGAGTGTTTAAGGGTCACTACCACATGACAATGCTTACAGTAAGCATAACAAGTCAATTTTCATATCTAATAGTTTCAGAAAAAGTTAAAATTTTGAGTTTTGTTGTGTCCGGACTTGTAACGGTTTTGTGCATAATTTGAAAAAGTGTCTGGTCACGAATTTTTGAAAACCAAATTGAACCGTTAGTTACTCACTCATAAAACAGTTATTTGCAACGAGGGTTTGCAGATCGTCTATTAGTTTGACCATTTGTCATTAATATGTGAAGAAAACTTGACAGGTTTGGAAAAATTTGTTGGATTTCACGAACCAACTCAATGAGCCGCTTTTAAGTAGAATTTGTTTCTAAACTGCATTAAAACAGTTCAATCCTTATTAAAATGGAGTAGCCTAAAAATGATGGTTTTTATCCATTGAGTTAACCTCTGGATAATGACTTCATATGGACTTTATGGACCAATAGAGGTGGCAGATTACAACTAAGTATGACACATTTATGTGACATTCACGCGATGTTGAAATCAGTGGCTTAGATTTGGATGGTCGGTACTTTTCCTACTTTTAAATTTTTGAAAAGGAAACAAATCATGTAATTTTGAAAATTTTAATCTTACAAGGAAATGTTTATTTTATAAAATTATGTTGCAGGTTGCCTAACATATCTGTTGGCCCCAGTAATATTTTAAGAAGATAAAAGAAGTTTCCACAGAAGTTCGTGCAGAGGAGAGTCCTTCTCTTTATTCAAATCGTGAAACAAAGCTTTCACCCTGCATTCATTATCCATGGAATAGAAACTTCACACTTGTGTCAACTAGCTTAGTGTGCTAGGTGTCGAGAAAAAATACCGGCTTGCAGCATCGGCTTGATTTATGTGGCTTCCTGACAGTGAAAGAGTTTTCAATAAAACTTCTTATGATGGCTTCTTACCCTTTTACCCCCAAAAGCTATCTTTTGTGTTCTAAGTTTGAAGGTTTTACCGACACCTTTTGTCACTAAAACTTTGTATGTTTATTCTGGACTGCTATACACAGACAGACAATCCCTCTGCATCGATGGGGATACATTTTAAAAGTCACCAGCCCGGGTTTGAAGTTCTATTTACGTGATCTATTAAACCCAGCCTGGGTCGTGACTTTCATCAACAGCTGTAGGGAAGGTGATAATAGAATCATCAAAATAATATAATTTATTAACGATAGGTTCACAGGAGCCTGACATTTTCTCTCTATATTTGTGTTCTATCCTGACATCCCTTTCATGCCTTTGTGATTTATTGTGCATCCTCTGCAGCAGCGACTCTAACAATTCCCCAATTTACACTGGGGAGGATTCTTGCCCTACAAACCGGATAGACCAATTGTGTCAGGTATTTGATGGGAGCAGGGTACCGACTTTGTTTGAGGTATGAATTATGACCTTAATCACCAAATTGTTACCATTTTGCTACTCTCCCGTGGAATTTCTCGCACATCCTTTATTGTGTGTGTAAGGGGATTTTAATAGGAGGTATAAGTGACACTTGGCAACAGCTGTAGGTTGGCAGAGTTCTAGATGTTTGGCTTTTATGGTGTGAAATGCTAAAAAATCTTAGTGGCAGTAAAGTTGAAGATCAGCCAGAAAAGCACCCCAAGAATTATCCCCTGAAAATAAAGCTAACTTTATCAATAAAAATGTAGGTTAATAGACTAGACCCTTAAAGATTTGTTTTGGGTTTATTGGTCTATACATTCTGTGTTCACATCGTAAAACTTTATTCTCAGTAGCCGTTTGTAAACGATTTGCCCAGATTGAGAACAATGCAACATATTTATGATGGAGGGAGTTTGACTAAGGTACACACACAGAAACTTGAACTGTGTACTATAGGTTAAAGGATGTGATGAAAAGGTATGGAAACACTTTTAGTAAATGTTGGGAATGGTGACTGATAGATCAATGATCAGCAGATGTACTTTTAAAGGGCCAGGGTCCCCTAACTTATGTTGAAACATAGGCATAAGAGGCAGGGTGCAGGGGGCACTTTCCTCCCCCAATTTGGGCAAAAACATTTGGTCCATTTGGGTAAAACATGATAAATGGTACTATCATTCAGAAAAAAATTGCCTTTGCCACCCTTCAAAAAATAACTCCTGTATGCCTATGTTTTATGGAACTACAACCAGAGCCCACAATGTCTTCTTATTTTGCTTTCAAGTAGGCCTATATTTTGTGATATGTTAGGACTTAAACATTGCATATTCTCAGGTGGCTGTTTCTACCCTTTTAATACAAGTTATCCAATACAGGCATTGGTATCTGTATGTGTGGTTGTGAAATAAGTTCAGAAATTGAGGGAAGGAACAGTGGCTTGGGAATTGATGACTTTTGATAATTAATTGGTTGAAGGCTGGATCAATCAATCGATTGGTTGGTGTATTGTTTGCAGGCTCGTAACCAAGGGGAATGCCTGGGGGGCAGGCCCTCCCCCTGCTCCTTGGCTTGACCCCCTTGCTCTGTGTCTTATACAGTCATACCACTGTGTAATAACAAAACTTAGTGCCCCTCTGGAAATGGTTTGGCCCCCTGGCCTTGCTCTGCAAGTCTGGTTATGGGCCTGGTTGTTTGGTGCCTTCATGGCTACTTGCATGTATATATCCCAGATGATCCTGATTGTACATTATGGGCCCACTGTTGCATATTCACTCGCATAATATGGTAGGCTAGTATCAGTGAACTACTTTTAATGTGGAATATATCATTTATTTTATTAATTTAGCAATTATGATGGCACTGTGTGACAAAGACAGATTGCAGGAGTCGAGATCCCGTTTACAATAAGAACTGTTAAGAAGACCTTTTGATACCAAAATTCAAAAATATTGGAAGTACCCTAAGCCTCTATAGCTGCTTTCTTTGCTTTGAGAATTTAAGCTTTATACAAACATTTTTTGAGGTTTAGGGTATTTTCCCCAAGGGTTTTTGGAGAGATGGCTACACATAGGGAGTTAGATCAGATAAACCCACCTGTTGTCAGAACAGAATAGATATGACTACATGATAATGTTTGGTATGTGCACCTAATGATCCATCGTTGGTCTAGCTGACTGACAGGTGAAATGGGCCCTCAATATTATGTATTCTGAAAATAAGAGTGAAATTCACTCCAAAAAGAGTGAGCTGATTATAGAACTATTCCTATGTTAGAGTGAATTTCATTCAAAGTGGAATGAAATTTCTCTTCCCCTGATTTTTAAGGAAATATTACAAGGTTGTCGTCCATCAGAGAAATTGTATCCAAATTTGTGTCGGCTAAAAAAAAAAAAAAAAAACAAACTGGTTGTCCAAATGAAAATGAAAATTGATATCTAGGAAAAATTGTCTTTGGTGTCTTTGCGATGGAAAACATACCTATATATATTTTTTTTTATTCTGCGTTTGAATTTCTATATATGTTTCCATACTTTTCTATAAAGACTGATCTAAAGAAAATTCTATAACATGTTTTTTGCTGATGTAAGGAAGGCAGATTATTAAGTCTACTAATCCATTGGACAGCCTCAGTGAGAGAGAAAGGTTGTCTGATGCAATTTTTACCCATTGCAAATGATTGGACAAGTGCTTCACTTGTCTTCAAAAAGATCAGTATTTCATTCCATGTTTGTGAAGCATCCGTCTTTTCAAGGTGAGTTTTCACTCCATTCCAGGTGAGACTCAGTCTTAATCTGAGTGGTCCCTTGGCCCACTCCTCTTGAAGTTAATTTTACCCTTTTGGTTTCAGGGTGTGCAATTTGTATAAAAATATTTTAAACTTGGTATATTTTCCTTGTTCATACCCTCCTCCTCCCCCCCCCCAAAAAAAAAAAAAAAAAAAACAGGAAGCTTTGCAGCCAGTTGAAGGCCCAATTCTCTCACCCCAAACAGTACTTATTCTCCTGACCTCCTTACTTATGCCCCTCCCACAATTGTGTGAAATTCATCCTCATCCAGACACAATCTCAGTTTATTGCATAACAATGAGTGTAGAAAAGCTAAATGTGTTTGATGGAAACACTCTTAGCACAGTTCATGGTGTGTAATGTAAGCTTTGGTACTTTGCATTGTTTGAATAAACAGTCAATCAAAGAGCTGAGCTATAATTGAGTTTCTGATGCCCTGTACAAGAAATGTAGTTTGGGGTGAGATGATTGGCCCTTTAACTGTTCATTTGTTTGTACAGGGAGTTGCAGTAAATCTACAAATGTAGATATATATAGAGCAAGCTTTATGATTGTGGAGTTTCTTGAACTCCTACACTAAACCTCCAATCTCATGGGAAGAAGCCTCACAGCTGCTCAACTCTTTCCGCCTATGGAGATGGTCTAAGAGAGTTAGAATTCTGGGGAAGAGGAGAAGGGGGGGGGGGGTGGAAGATCTGTAGAAATGCCTTAAGTCAATAGCAACTTGAACTTTTCTAAGAGGCAAATTTTTTTCCCATTTTTTTATAAGGCCTGACATTGTCATTGTTTACCAGGTATGTTTGTGTTCCAAGTTCTTTGCAACAGGGCAAAGTGTGTCTCTATCTGAAAAAGTTCTGAAGGACAGTTTTGATCCAAAGAATATGCTGTTTCCGTACATATACAGTAGCTTTGATAACAGGTTATTATGGTACCCTGACAATGAAAATGTTGATTTATGATGCTGATAAATTCTACCCCATTTGGGTGACAGGAGGGAATTCAGGCTTCATAGAAAACATTTCATTTTTTGTGATAAACTTATGTCAGATAATTCACTGCCAGCCTGCTTGCTTCTGTTTTTCAAAATATTGGGCAAAGTTTTGGACAAGTAGGCCAAAGTATCTGTCAAGTGGAGTCAGATCTGTTTAGTGGGAGAAAGTTTACATTGCTCCGAAAAGATATTTACAAACATGGCCGACTTGGGGGTAACCATGGCTGGTGTACAATTTATGGTGTACAGACTCTCCAAGGGGTTCATGGCAACTCTACTGAGGCATATCTCAAGATAACTAAAAATTGAAGTATTTAGGTCATTGCTCAGTGCCTTCCCCTCAGAAAATTGTCAACAGTATTCTAGCATATGGGTTGTAGGGCTATGATCAAGTGGCCTCCATTAGAAGGGGTTACCATGATGATATAAGTTTTTTCACCAGATTTATTGGTAAAAGGGGGGGAGGGATATCGGAGGTCTTAGATTCACAAACCAGGTAATTATGAGGATTATAGCTAGAGTATGTTTTATGCCACATGCCAGCTCGTTCAAGGGCTAATCCTCTCACCCAAACTACATAATTTTGGGGAATCCCCAGAAATTCTCATTTGGCTCAGCACTTTAATTGACAGCTAGTTCAAAAAATGCAGATTGCTGAAGCTCAAATAACACAGCATGAGCTGAAATGTGAGTGTTTTGATTATCATTTTATGATTTATTTGATTTCAGTGCTTTAAAGGGCCATTCCTCTCACCCCAAACTGCAGTTCTTGTAGGGGGGTACCAAAACTTTCAATTGGCTCAGCCCTTTGATTGACTGCTAATTCAAACAATGCAGAATACCAAAGCTTATATTACACCGCATGAACTGTACTGAGAGTGTTTTGATTATTCACATTTAGCTTTTCTATTCTTACCCTGAAGAAATAAACTAAGATTGGGTCTGGATGAGGATGAATTTCAGACAATTGTTGGAGGGACTTAATTAAGAAGGTAAGGAGAATTGGTACTGTTTGGGGTGAGAGAATCAGGCCTTTAAAACAAGCAGGTTGCCATTTTATTTTTCAATTGAGAGAAAGAAGTAACAGTTGAATTTTTCCGACCAGTATACTGGCTTGTCATATTAGTGGTGGGCGCTTGAATATATAATTTTTCTACCTGAAGTAGGTCATACGTGACAGGTGACAGGCAGACTCCCATGTTTTGTTCCAGAATTATATTCTCACTTTGTTAACCACTAGGGTGGGGCAAATCTCAAATATTTTGGCTTTTGGGTAGGCCTATTTATATACCTGTTTTCCTATTTGTCCTATTAGTTGTAACAATGGAGTTGTTGTAATTTAATGGATCATGTAACTTCACAACTATATATTTGTGCATTTTGGTAGTGTTACCTACCAAAATAAAATCACGTAATTACCTTCCAGTGTAGACCTGTCAACAGATGAACTACTGCCAACAATTGCCACAGTGTGTTGATTAGGGGGAGATCACAGCTACTGAGAAGATTTCTTTGAGAGCAAGAATTTTGATGAGAGAAAAGAAATAACAGAAAACTGTAAAAATTATAAGTGTGATTCAATGAAAACCCATACAAATAATTTTGAATTCCAAATTTTTCTTATTTATCAGTCCTTTGTCCAATTAGTTGTCCAAATCTCAGTTCCCGTCTGAATTGCAAAGGATCAAGGCAAGCAGAGTGTAACTATTTAAAAGTGTTACTATAAAAAGTATTTCTTTAGGTCCACTCTATCCCCCTCTGCCACGTCCCTTCCCCCTCTCCCTCATATGGCACTGTACAATTTATAGCAGACATTAGCAACTGCTTAGTGAGTCAAAACTTAAATAAAAAGTAATAAATTGTGGTATGTTATGGAATATCAGATATCTTCTCTTGTAATGCAGTGCCACTTCTTCAACACATAAAATTTTTGGTTAAGTATCATTAGAGTATATCTCTTACTAGGAAGTGGAACCAGAGAGCTGATAGAGTAGCAGCTCCCTGGTGAAACCTACTTGTGGTACTGATACCAGTCCCTAAGACCCTTCACTTTGGTTCTTCCCCAACATGACATAAATCTTTTGTCTGTCAAAATAGTTTATATTTTGGCTGTCATTTTCAAAATATGGGTGGGACTTATCTGCCAGAATGATTGAAAGATCTGTTTTGCAACTATCTGATACAGATCCATTCAATGGCACCAAATGAAATGTTTCCTATTCTTTCATAGCTGACCTGGTACTGTCATGCCGGTGATGATTAATGGTATCACCACAGTCAAACATAAACGTCTTCCCTGGCTATTCCCTGAGAGCAAGTCCTAGCCCATATATCATTCTTCCTTTATCCACTTTTCTCCTTTCGTATTCCTTTACTCCTGCATTGCCCTTTCTGTTCCCCTTAAGTTTGTTTACCTGCCCTTCACGTGACCCTTTTTGCCCTCCAATGATGGAATTGGGTCAAAGGCTTCTCTGACCTAGTTTTACCAATCCCAAAATACCATGTAGCCTAAATATTTGTCTTCTGTTGTCAGCCCTCATTAGAGGAAATCTCTTCGGAAACAAACATTGTCACAAATAGCCAAATCGGCCACCTGATCTGTTGTATAGTGCAGGCCTATATACACAGATGGGAGTGATCATTTTACGTTTTAAGTAGTTAAATGCTCGGCTCCACTTGCGCGTTCTTATTCAAACAACTCAACTGTCTTGTCACTGCTAGAGTTGAAGCAGGTGTTTCAAAGACTTGTAGATCCCTCTCTAACCAATGAAAAAGTCTGATGAGAAATAAAATTGTTTTTATTTTATCACTAAAAACAAATAGTTTCCAAACTTATTTCTGTCATTCTTTCAAATTTTTCTCCTCTCATTCACCATTGAGACACTCTGTTCCTTGCTCTTCTCGCATCTAATAACTGAGCTATTCGGTTTATCTTTTTGTAAAGTTTGTTTGTACTTCCAGTTCATTTCCCTCTGGCTCTTCATTTGGAAAGTTTTAAAAAAGTTGTTGAGCCTGTGTCGTTAAAAGATGGGTGTTTCCGGTCATGTCCATATGCATATACCTGAAGTAGCTGTGATGAAAGGTGTGATGAGAAATGAACCTTATATGCCAATGAACCAATATGCAATGTTGAGGAAATATTACAAATTTTTTAAAATAGGTCATGTTAAAAAAACTGAAGCAAGCACTTTTTTTCAACTGGTTCATTGCTCCAATTTTGTCTCACCTAGTTACAAAATGTTTCATCAAGCCACCCCCTCATCAAAAATATGATCTGGCAAAGTTGCAGATATGTGCTACCAAATTGGAACGTGTTTCAGTATACCAATAAAAGTATTTCAAGCCAAATCAATTGAAACATCAGATATCTGAACCAGATATTTCAGCTACATGTATTAATCTCTGTATCTAGAAGATCTCTTGCCATCTGAAAATAAGACAAATGCTCAAATTTTATTCTTTTAAAACTAAACTTAAAACTCATCTTTTGTGTATAAATTACGCACTTAAGTTGTTTCCCATCTTGTGTTGTATTAATTTTTTAATTCTCAAATAGTACCTTCGCTAGAGACTTTTTTTATAGTATCAGATAATGCCGCCTACCTATTTTCATTCATTTTTTATTTATTAGGAAAAGACAAATTTGGAACGAATTTGCAGCGCCATTATAAACTGCGTATATTAATAATAAACAAACAACATCAAATATCTTATATAGCACTAAACCAAAATTGCTGAAAAGCATAGTTTAAAGCCTCTTTACAAAACAACTTGAAAATTGCACAGTTAGTAAAAATTAAATACTGTTACACTATCGCTGGAAATATGTTTTATTTCCATTGAACCTTATTTTAAATTTGTTGTTCATTCCCATGTGTTTGACTTTTTCACTTAAAACTAGAAACTTGATAGGTTAACAGTATTTAAAGTGGACCTCAAGTCTATAAGTTCAAAAATATGTATTAAAGAGCATGAAAAGTGAATTTCAACGGTCCATCTCCCATTCATAGGACATTCCTGAGCTGAATTATAAAATGCTGAGGTTTATTCACTTGAAACAAATTGGTCCATTGGGCAATAATTTGTGACTCTCTTGTTGTACAACTTACATTATGTACTTTGTGTCCCTTTAAATTTAAAAAATGTTTTCATGACCTTGAACACTTCTTAGTTGATTGCACAGCATGTTGTACGGAGAGGGCTTAATTAATTACATCACCTCATAAGAGTAAGAGTTCTATCACCCCTTGGCACAAGGTGCAGTTACTTTCAGAAAAAAAAAACCTAAGAAATACAAAGATTGTAGTTTGAGTAGTACAACAATGACATTGCAAATTATTGCACAATGTACCATTTTTAGAGTAAATAGACTTCAACATTTTTATGTCTCAACTCATGAATGTCCTTTGACCATGGAAGTTGGACAGTTAGAATTCATTTTTCATGCTCTTTAGTGTATGTTTTTTTAATTTTTTGACTTGAGGTACACTTTAAGCTCATAAAAAAATCACAACCAGATACGTGCAGATACAGCACCTTTAGAAGGTCACTAGCCCCCACTGTCCAGCTTAAAACGTGCTTTCCCGGACATTCCCAAAATTTATAGAACCTTTGCTTCTTGTTACCTCTGTTGAGATGTGGCAGCGTACATCAATTCTAAAAATATAATCGTGGCATGATATCCCACCCCCTCTATGACTACTGCTGATAATCCTATCATACCCACCTGTGTTATGTGATCTTTAACGATTGTCCGCTTTCCAATCGTGCCTTCTGGCTGTTGACCCTCATTAAGCTAGCACATCATATTTTTAACCCAAAGTAAAGGATGGCCTCGAAATCACAGGGCCCAGCATTTTCTTTTATCAGTAGTGAAGTATGCATGACCATGTGTGGGTAACCATTGGCGCCAAAAGTCATTTTGAACATACAGCATTTAGTTGGTGATGCATGATGTCCATGCAGTTTTTTCTACTATTGTTATGTACTCATTAATTTTTTTAATTGACATACTTGCCCACAGTGTTACACCAGCTGCTAAAAAATGTTTAGTCTCTCAAATAAAAATTAATTATGAGTTGTACGTGCAACGTCTTTTCTCTGGCATACCACTGTGTCCCACACTTGGAGTGCTGAGGTGGTAATCACTTGTTTGAAGACATTGACAGTTGTTGGAGAACCTTCGTTTCTCCTTGTTGTAAAAGTATTTAAGTTGTTGAAGTTATTAAAATAAAAACAATAAATCCATAAGAAGAGGATAAGAAGAAACTGAAAGTACTTAAGGGGCAAGTTGTAAAGAAATTTTTTTTCTCATCAAGTTGTAAGCTGACTTGTTGAATCAATGAAAGTCAGGCAGGGGTGGTAAATTTGATAGTTCTCTGTAAAAACAAAAGTGTGAATTTTGTCACTCTCTCATAGAATGACAAGTGTAAATTCACTCCATTACAGTGTTAATTTGCTCAAAAAAAAGTGAAATTCATTCCAATATTTGTGAAATTCACTCCAAGAAGAGGGTAAATTCACTCTCTAACTAGAGTCAGCAGGAATCACACTTTTTACTGATTCGTTTTAAAGAGTGTTCCCTGAATAGGCACTCCATCAAGAACAAAACTTCATTGTTTTTGGAGTAAACTTTTTAACTTTCACTCTTTTAACATGAATTTCTCTCTTTTTATTTCAAAAGTGTGTAACTTTCACTAACATATAATTTGGTTTCATCCCCCTGTAGCAGGAATGCAGCCAAAGAGGGTTTTGAGAGTTAACACCCCCATGATGAAGGTTAGAAAAAAAAAATAATGGCTAGAAAAAAAAAATAATGGCTAGAAAAAAAAAAAAATAATGGCCAAAATTAAGGTGCAGAAGCAGTGTTGTAATCGAGTCACTAGATTAGTGACTCGAGTCACCAGTTTTCAAACTTTTATGTGACTTGAGTCGAGTCATGGACTCGAGTCACTGTACTATTTCAATGGGGAAATTACTCCTGAATTCTATCGAGTCACTACCACTTTGAGAAGACGTGACTCGAGTAGTGACTTGTTACAACACTGTGCAGAAGGGAGATAACTTTAGACCTTTTCACTACTTTTGAGGCACAAATATTGCTGTGTTTCAGGGTTTAGGTTTTGAATTGATTATTTCTGTCCAGGTGGCTCTGGGGGGGGGGGGGGTGGGGTGGGAGGGCATACATTCAATGGGTACTGAACACTTTCACCAGTTTTGTTTAGATTCAGCTTCCTAACAAATACGCAGTTGAGAACATTTGAATTTGAAATAAGTAGAGATGTGTGAGATGAAGCTGTTGTTTCAAAATAAGTTTTGCAGCCTGGAATCCAGACGTTCCAAAAAGGTAGGGGGGGGGGGGGCTGAACCTAAGAGAAAACGGGTGTGAGGGAGTTGCACTGCTAATTTCCCATATGTTTTATATTGCTGATATGGCGAAAAAGGGAGGGCTGAGACCGTAAAAGCCATTATTGTAACAAGTCATGACTCGAGTCACTTACTCTCAAAATGATAGTTACTCAATAGAATTCAGGATTAATTTCCCCATTGAAAAAAGTACTCGACTCAAGTCACTTAGAATTTTGAAAACTGGTGACTCGAGTCACTAATCTAGTGACTTGATTACAACACTGGTAAAAGTCCCCTTGGATCTGCGCCTGTTTTGGATGTCTGCTTTTGCCCTTTTATCTACTGCAAATGATGACGTCAGTTTGCTTCCATTAGTGTACAGGAAATGACATCACAGCCAACAGTGTCAATACAAGAACGTTGCAAGTACAATGAGTGATTGGAAACATACCCCTTCTAAATTAGCAGGTAGATAGATTCTTAGGTGTTAAGTGACATTTCCAAGACCTTTAATTTGAAACTACATTTTCACTGGACCCCAGCTGTGGTACTGTCTGTTGCTATCTTTAGGCTATAAATCATGACTTTAGGAGCTGTTAGTGCTTGAATCTTATAATTTCTATGTACCTTTTGATAAGGAATGCTGTATATCCCCATCTTCCTCCCCCTCCTTCTTACTCCATTTCTATCCCTTCCTTAATACCAACTTTCATGTATAGGTTTGTGGTGGTAATATAGCATTGTGAATCACTGTAGGAATTCCCTTGTTTGAAAAGCTTCTGTGCTGTGGTAATGGGTATTCTTGTATGTTGCTATGAGCTGTTTCAGTAACAACTTAAATATTCATTTTATGGTAACATATTAACATGCCGTTTTATTTAAAAGGCAGAAGCAGTCATCCCAAATTGAAGTAGTGTAGTAGACTGTCCAGTTTCATGATTGGCTGTTGGGAGTGACGTGACAATGTTTTTTCTCTTCAAATGTGAAATTTACCAGAAAAAATGGCTTGCTTTACCTTGAATATGCAAGTTAAATCATAAAATGTAATGAAAGATACTTTGAAGAGAAATAAGACAAAAATGGTGCTATTTAGCTTTTTCTTCAAAATAAGTTTGGGGGGACTGCTCTTTACTTTTAAGATTTAGGAAGGAAATTATTCCATTGGTTTAGTGTTCTCTATCTTTTTCTTTATCAAGTTTATCTATTCTTGTTTTCATCACAGAGACCTCAGCATATGGGTGGGGGTATGCCACCCCCATATGGGGGTGTAAGACCTGGAATGCATCACAGTCTTGCAGACCAGTCAAGAAAAAGACATGCAGCCCAAATGGAAGCACAGAAGAAATCTCAGAGGTATGAAACTAACACAGATGTCTAGCAAAATAATAATTGTATTAAGGTTTTGAAGGGCAGCTGTTTTACAATGCTAAGCAAACATGAAAGTAGGAGAAGCCTGTGGCCCATGAATTACTACTTCATGTCAGGTGGCAACCATCTCCATTATTAAGATCCGATGTGGTATCTTTTGAAAGGCAGGTTCAGATAGGCAGTGGTATAGCAAGGGAGCAAGGGGGACTAGTTTTTCCTGGCGCCACCTTTAGGGGGGTGCCAAATTGAGATCAAAAAATGTTGGACGTACCATTTGCTATGAGTATGATATTGATATACCCAATTTCATCGTTTTGAGTTACCCCTCACCCCCCACAAGATAGGGGTAGGGGTGCCAATTTTGTATCTTGCCCAGATACCACAAACCCCTAGTTATGCCACTGCAGATAGGAAAACTGTCCATTGGCCTTAGATGCAAAACTCACTTTTCTTCGACCCTGTCTTAAATGAAGCATTGCTACCATTTTCGTGTTTCATTATCATATACATGAAGAACTGAATAATTTGCCAACCTAAACAAATTTTAATCCAAAGTTCATTTTATACTGCTGAAGTACAGTAATGGAAAACAAGCCAGTGAGCTACAATTGGAAAAAGACAAAGCCCTGCCCAACTTTATACTACTGAACAGGAAAGCAATTGTCACAGCGAGAGTAGCCAGTTTGACCCAAACTTTTCAAATCTGATCCTTGCCCAAAAACATCAAAGTATGACAATTTATAAAACAAAACAACAGCAACAAAAGGACATTGTGCAACGTAAGTATTGAGATGAAATCATCACCAATTTTGCTGTTATGCCCCTTAAAATTAAAGCCAAGCAATGGCAGTTTAGTAATTGTCATGAATATCGGTGACTATGTCTTATTAAAATGATCTCAAGTATTGATTTGAATTTAGTTCTGGTATTTGAACTATCAGTACCTTCACCTTTTATTTCAAATATTCAGTGCCCGAAAGAAGCGACGTATGGCAGATAAGGTACTTCCCCTTCAGATTCGTCACCTGGTCCCAGAATCTCAGGCGTACATGGACCTCTTGGCCTTTGAACGTAAACTAGACTCCACCATCATGAGAAAGAGGCTTGATATTCAAGAGGCTCTCAAACGTCCAGTAAAAGTAAGTGTCTAAAGGTTAATGGAGAACTGAATGATGGGTCTTCTTGTGAACAAGTGATGAAAAAAATTTACGGGCATAAGCAGTCACCCCAAAGTTGACTTTAAACATCAGACAAATGTTTCAAATTTCTTCTTATTTTTCACTATAGAATTTTTCATGATGCTTCAGGACTTTAATATTGCATATCAATGTAAATCGATGAGTTACTCCTCACAAATTTTACAATTGAGTGAAGAAAATATTTTCACATGATTTTCAAGAGCCATTCATGACATTGTGTAGACTATTGCACTATTAGTTTGGGGTGAATGCACTTTACCCTTGTAAAATAGTCCAGACCCAAGGTTAAGTTTGATATATGTTAAAGATATATTCTAAGGATTCTTTGAATTTTCATTTATTTGACATGTTCAGACCTTGAGATATTAGCAATTGAATTTGACACATTGTCTACCAATGTTTCAGTTTTGTTTTAAATTTTTCTGCTGATTTTACAATAAAACTTTTACATATTCAAATGCATCCTTAGCAGTAGAGTAAAACTGTACAAGCCTTGCCAGCAAGTTAGCATCCTTAATTAATGCAAGGGTCAAAACAAAAGGATGAAAAATATAGAATTACAAAACATTGACCATCAGTGTGATGCCACCATGACACCACACCTTTCTTGTTGAAATTGACTCATGGTAGAATCATGATAACTTAGTTGCTAGTACCTTGAGAACTGAACGTGGGAATAGAACGAAAATTTTACCAGAATGGTAAGAACAAGTATCTCTATGTAACTAATTTTTCAAAATAAAGTTGAGTCAGGTCCTTTCTTTAAAGGAAATTGCATTTTCAACGCTTGGAGTTATGTAGACAAATGAATGGTAGATGCATCTGATACATTTCTTCATCTTGTTGCCCAGCGGTCGTATCCTTTAGAAGTTTTTATGTTTGGTTTTCTTGTGAGGGTGGGGCTGGAGAACAAGTGGGCAGTGTTTGTTCATGGTTTGGTACCATCAGAACTCCTTGGATAATTCCTGTCAGTGCTATAGACTTTGTGTAGCAATTCCCTGTGTAACCCCTCATAACCTCCTTGGCTCTTGGTTTGAGAACACTTTATGAGTTATTTCCTCCCCTATTTTAAACATTTCTCTGCTTAGAACCCTGAAGCCAAGGATATTTAATCTACAAACATGTAGCATTTTGCTTTCATAGTTCTGTAGGGTTCCGTCACATGTCAGCCATCCTAGTTTTGTGGAGTAGGCAAAGAAGCTGTGGGGGGAAGGGGGGGGAAGTGAAATCATTTTCATATCTAATTGTTTGAAACATACTATAACGCATTAATGCAATGGTACCTTTCCATCTTCTTGTGGATTGCAAGGTTTGTCAGAATCTACTCCAAATTATAGACGAAACACATTCTATTTACGTAAAGACAGTTTTTACTAGTAACAATACCAAAACATAATAACTACATACTTACAGTATTAGCAACTGCAAGTTGGGAAGGGGAGTGATTGCAAACCTCTTCAAAGCTTAACTGGGCGATAATTTCTCTGAAGAAAACGGTATTACCTACCCGCATTACATTTACTACACTATAGTTACTAGTCCCCTCTGCTCCCCCTAAAACCACCCCCCCCAAAAAAAACAACACAACTTGCCCCCCCCCCCCCCTCTTCCTAAAGGAAAATAAATGTATACATGGGCAGAATTTTTTTGCTCTGTTAAGGATCACTGCCATTAGCTATGTGTGACTGTTTCCATTAATTTAAATTCTATTTTATTCCTCATATTACTACAATCATGCAATCCATCTACCACTGAATGCTCACTGGCAGTAAGATTCTTGCCTAGGTTGTGCCATCACTGGGTGATTTAACTTAAGTGGAAGTTTTCTTGATGTACCCTCTGCTGTAAACTGAAAGATGTTGACAAGATTTTTTACTTCCTGGAAATTGGAGTTTGTAAGTTGGTCAATCTACTAGCCCTCAAATTCCCATGTTTTCTCTGGTCAGAAATTATCTGACCTCTGGAGACCTAATTAACTTTAAGTAGCTTTTTTTTTTGATATACTGTACAGATATGTATCTTTGTAAATATGACAATACTGATGGATACCAGATTCCAGGTTTTCTCATTTTAATTATGAACAGACAGAAACTAGGCCAATTAATTAGGTCTTTAATGATGACCCCATTGACCCCAGGTCTTGTCGCAACATTCTTTTCTCATTAGAAAGTGGTTGGGCAAATTGAATAATTCAGAGGAGCTCTGCTCCAGAAATTTGTCCACTGCACAAACCACATCCCCAGGGGAAAGGGGGTGTGTTAAAAGGACATCTGTTCCTTATTCTCAAGAGGGTGTTGTACCCTAACAGTTGAGTTATTTGACAAATTAATTAGATTGTTCATATAAATGAGACATTGGTAAAACTTGTTTACTTTAGAACGGAGTTGTAATTAACAAACAAAAGGGTGATCAAGTTGACAAGCTTTTTATCTTAAATTCAGCTGAATTCTTCTCTACATTCATAACTTTGAGTATCTTGTCTTCCTCTCAAATTGGACTTGAAAAATTTTATTTAATTCCCAGGAAGGGAGTAAAATAAATTTCCCATGATAAACTTCTCTCTGATAAGTATTTCCATGTACAAAAGAGGAAAACTTTCCTCAGATGGGCAAAATTCCCACCACATGCCAAAATTTCCAGGGAATGAGGAGACATCCAGCTTCCCAAAATTTCCCACTCATACAGTCTAACCATGGATATACAGTACTTGCATGGAGTATTTCCATGGCCTAATGTGGTCAAGTAAACCCATTGATTTGTTTAAGTTAGTTTGTAAAAGATGGCAAAGGCTATTGATTCATCATGAGGTGGACAAATACTTGAAAGTTTATAAAACGTGATTAATCTAAACTAATCCCCTGTAATCCCCTGCTTTCTCCAATCAGGGAACAGGAAGACTGTTTGTTTCAACAAGTAGAACAATTGATTTCATTTATCTCTGCTTATGCTTGGGTGACTTCAAACTGCATTTGGTAATTGATACCAATCCATGGTCCCCATCCAAATGCCTGATTCGCTGGGTATGTGGTTAACAGAGTTCTAAAGCAACCGTCTTAGATCTGTGGCAAATGAAAAACTTTTGATTTCATTTTCAATCGAATGCATACTTTAATAGAGAAACATCTCCAATCATGCTATATTGATGGTCCTTTGCCAAAGTGAACCCTACAACCTCACTAGGGAGCCACTTCTTTTGAATCCACATGTACATCCAACAATTCTGTGTGAGGAGGGCAGTCTCTTGTATCCTCTGACAAGCATTTTTGACATCTAATTATGGTAATTATAGGACCAGTATCCACACCTTTAAAACCAGTATGAACCAGTTTCTCTAATCTGAAATGGCAGGAGTTACAGATTTCCGTGAGATGATGACTATTGTTTGCCATTGTCATCGCTCTGGATAAATTTCGCCGAATGCAAAAAGACACAACGGAAGTCGTTATTCAATTAACCTAATATTTGCATTATCTAATGAGTCGGAATGTGCAGTGCGTGCTAAGTGATATGGAGCTCAGATGCCCCCAACTCAAAAAGTTTGTAAAATTTTATCTGACAGTAAACAGTAATGAAATTGGTTAATGTAAAAGTTTTATCTGACATAGGATGCACTTTTATCAGTGGGACGAAGTTGCCTGGAAAGAATAAAAACTTGATGCACTTTTTGTGACCTTGACATAGGTAGTGAGGTGGGCAGATATTGGTCTGCTTGCCAATTGGATGAATATTTACTCACTAAGTAAAGCACAATTACTTTGATTCGCTCACCTTTAAGACCCTCGGAGTCTATTTCCTGTGCTCGGCAAATCAGCATATCTTGTTATTGAGATGTATATTAAGACTGATGGAAATTGTAAGTTTCAATTAAACCCACCCATGCTCCTGAGCATGAATAAAACCATGTGTTCTTCAACATCAACAGCTCCCCCGCTAATTTTACTTCTACGTAGACTTTCATGGTTCACTTGCAAGATATGTTTTGCTTTAGACTTTAAGACTTAAATTTGTGTCACGCTGATTGACTAGCCTAGTTTTCAAATGTCGGGATAATTATAGACCACGCAACGAACAATATTTAGAAGAAAAAAATTTCTTTAGTCAATAAAACTATTTTAAGAAAAGAGATATGACTACGTTTTGTAAATCAAGGGGTAAAAGATAAATTCTGACCTCTCGAGTACTCTTGGCTGTATCTTCCTTCCACTGTTTATACGTTTCCTTACGCACAAATATATACTTTGGGTGTTTAATTGTAAGCCCTCTTTATTTCAAGAGGGAAAGTCTGGTTCAAATGGTGCAGCCTCTGTAACTCTTGTAGTGCATAAATTGAAAATAGGACATATAACTATTGCTGGAGTTTCAACATTGGTGAGACTACATTGTTTAAAAATTGTGACAGCTATTTTCATTGCATGCTATATTGGCAGATTTCAAAAGCAGTGGCTTCCCTTTAGAGCGTGGGTCAGAATTTGTTTTAAAAACCTTTTTACAACTTTTATTCATCACCACATTTGTATATTAACTTAAAACTAACAAAATGATTCATAAATGTAATGAAGTTGGCTCGGTGGTTTGAGGTTGCATACTGAAGGTCCGTGGATCAAATCCCAGTGGAACCTTTTGGAAATTTTCTGGATTCCAAAAATTAACTTGTTCAGCATAGCTGCTCACAGTGATGCTGAGGGGGTTTAGAAATTGGTGAATTACAAAATTGGGTATTTGGTTGTCCGTTTCAGGAAGTTGTCCGACTCAGGAAGTTGTTCACTTGCTCAGTTCAGCTGTTGAACAGTGGTGCAGAGCAAGTAACCTCCACCCCCACCCAGCCTTTGGGAAAGTGGCTAAAGACTGGAGATACACTCACGTCCATCGGATGGGGACATTAAATGGCGGTCCCAGGAGCAGGATTGGAAGCCATTAGCACACGCCTGCCTCGTCACCTCTGAGCACTAGTCGAAAAGAGAAGGTGAAGTTCCCGGTGTTCATCCACACTCACTCTGGCATAGGGTCCTCCATGAGCCAACTGGCTTCCTGACCCTCAAAATGTTAAATTAAAAACATGGTTTAACATTGTGACTGGTTACAGTGTAGTGGAGGCTATTAAGATTTGGAATTTTGTTACCCGACAAATATTCAGAGATTTTCATTCAGCTAGTAATTAACACAAAATTAATGTTTCTTCTAACCTGAAAGACCTTTTCAATAGACCTATTTCCAAATAGCAATTACAATGAATTGTGGGATATAGTTTTGGGTGTGGGTCAATTTTAACCACAGTGAAATGCTATTGACAAAAATGACAAACACCAAAACTCTATCCCACAATCCTTTGTAATTGCTATTTGGAAATAGGTCTGTGTTTCTATACCGTGGGACATAATTAATCTAGAAGGGAAAACCAGGTGCTGGAACAGCTGTCAAAATCTTATTACCCCTTTAAGAACAACATCTTTGGCTACATGCAAGCCAGTGGCCACACAAGGTACTGAAGGGAGTGGGGGTGTGCAAATGACTTCAGGGTTGGGGGAAGGAGTGGGGTAGTGAAATTTTTTCCAGGACCAAATTTATAAAAAGAGGGCAATCCCAGGAGTTCATATCTCATCCCAATACATCTTTTCTCCCTTCCAGTTAGACACATACATCTTAGATTCTTAGTAAATTGAAAATTTAATGCTTGGGCCCAACCACCAGTGTATGAGCACCTTTCATGTTCAAAACTTCATACTCTGGTTTAATTTACTAGCACCACTCGTGGCAATTTTTCCAATTCTAGGTCACTGATTTACCTCTACTGATTACAACCCTTTATTCTGATACCCCTATGTTTTGATGCCCTTATTCTGTAATACACCTATATTCTGCCACCTCCCATTTTCTGACCAGCACCACTTTGTTCTAACAGCATTATGTTCTGACACCCCTATGTTCCGACAACTAAATTTTAGATTTACATGGGAGTGTCATAAAATCATAATATATCCTTCTCCTAACTGCTTAATAATGCTACCCATGGAGTACCACCACACACAACAGGGATTTCTGGGTAACTCTCTAAAAACAGTAGCTGTAAAAAAGGTAGAACTGCTTGGAAAATCAAATCTGTTGCCATGGAAACATTTTAGAATAACTATGGGAAATATGTAAAACATAGGCATGTAGCCAGGATTGTGTCATAAGGTGGGGGGGGGGGTTGTGGGCACAGCATGAGGGAAAAGTTGTAAGGATAGAGAGGGAAAAAATGCTATTTTAGATGTTTTTTTTGCATTGCAAGGTTGGGTTATGGGGGGGTTCTGAGCTCCCAAGCCCCCCCCCCCATTCCGCCTGTGGCAACGCTACTGGTAAAACAGAAGCAAACTTTGGTCTTATCCTCACTCTCTGTGATGTTACAATGTTCAGGGTAATGTATCAGTACTGGTTGTTTATTTTTCTTAAAAGGTCGCAGGAACCCCCTGATCTTTGGTAGTTGAGTTTCCCCATCAGTCAGCAAAGAGCCCACAGAAAGTTTAGAACAATTGCAACTATTCTCCAATAGAAACTAGCTTTTTCCAGACTTTTGAGTAGAACTGAAACTGTCGATATTTGGAGCTTTCGATCTATGTCGCCTCCTTACCTCCTATTTGGAGCTTCCATTTTGTTTTGTTCACTTCAAAGAACAATGAGCAAATTGAATTGCAAAATGGTCAGAAGGTTGTCAAGAAAATATACCACTGTCATGGAAGTTTGCAAATCTTAGGAAAATGAACTACAATACTTTACTCATTATTCTCCAAGCTAGATTTGGGTGACTTCAGCTTTGCTTTATCAAATTTAGCAAACCATTTGATATAATCATTTATGAATCATAATTAGGGAACTTAAACAGGACTTTTATGATTTAAATTATTGATGTGGGAAGAAAGAATGAAAAGGAGGGGCTGCCCATAAATCCCTCTTTTCTGTCCCATAAAAGAAAGGTTAATGGGACTGTATGTAGTTATTCTTAAAATTAATTGATTTTTAGAGAGGGAGTTGTTAAGGTAACCAAAAATAAAAACTCACATTATGGTGGGTGGTTAAGTGTTACCAGTCAGGTTTGAAACTGATTGTGATATTTTTGTACTTTTGTGTTTTTGAGATGTCATGCACTGTTTATTTCAACTTGCGATTCCATTTAACAGAGGTAGCATGTAAAAGTGTGTTTCAATTGCATAACCATATATAATCACAGTCCTGGAAACTTATTGGAGCATTTGTGACTTGAAAATGATTTTCAAAACACATCTTCTCTGCCATTCATTTCTTTAAAGACTGTGTGTTTGGTCTACCCTTAGAGCATACGCCTCTTACACGGAAGGCATCGGTTCAATTGCCAGGTTGAGTCATACCAAAGACTCTAAAAATGGAACCTACTGCCATTGTGTGTGATGCATTGAGTAGGAAAAACAAGCCAGTGAGCCACAACTGGAAAAAAGGCAGTGGTGGGCTCGACTTGAGCCGATAGGTTGAAAACTGGGCCATAAAAATCCATCTTCTTTTAAAGACCTGTCACATTTGTTGTTACATTAAAGAATAATTAACGATTCAATTTGGATTTTTAAAAATCTGTAAGTTTTTTAATTATACAAGGCAAGGAACCAAACAATGCAAAATTTTATCTTTTTATGTAGCTTGAGTAATTGTATTTATTTATTAAAGCTTTGTTGTGTTGCTGTACCCCCTCATCAAGTTATCAATATGAATTCAGTATGCCTTATTAAAAATCATCATGCTCAATACACTAGTATGCCATGTATAAAGTAAGAACTCCTTGCTCCCTCCCTTCCCTTCGGCCACTTTTTCACCTAACCCCTATGGCTACATTTAGCCAATTCATGAACTTTTAATTCCAACTTGAATGCTCGCATTTAAAAGTTCACGTAGAGTAAAAAGTCAATGTCATCGTGCTTACATCTTTACCCGAACACTCACCAGGTGTAGCTGTGTTGGTGTCCACCTAAAGATTAACTATTTAATAAAGCTAATGTTTTGATACGCTCAACAAGTTAGCTCTAAACCCCCTGTAGTTCATCAGCCCCTCCCTCCTGGCTTCCAATATCTTCTTATCCTTGAGGTAATTAGTTTGAGCTGTGATTAATTCTCTCCCACTGGAAGCACCATCTGGTTCCATGTTGTTGAACATTTAAGATTGTCAAAACCATAATACCTACCCGGTAAAAATGTTTGTATGTGGAAACTTTTTGTGTGCACATTGCTGAAAAAATTTATTCTGGATAAGATGGACCAAGTTTAAAAACCTTGACAAACTTGATTTACATAAAAAAAAAATAAATGCTTTTCAAGTCACAGCTTCACAGGTGGTAAAATAGCTACTGCCAAATTCTGTTACTTCATATTTGTTAACCCTTATCAGGAATTGTGTCCAGAAACTCCAAAAATGGGTGATTTATTATTGCCAAACCTCAAGTCCAAATTGATGCTGCCCTTGCTCAAGTTACAAGTGGGGTCATATGAGCAAAAGCTTGATTCAAGATCCTCATAAGGTACAATCTGAAGGGTTTTAAACTGTATTTATTAACGCAAGTTCCAACATTGCTCCTAGGTATCCCCTTCTTGAATAAGAAACCAAGATACTGACATTTTTTTTTCTTTTATGAAAAAAATAAGAGAGAATTTTACCCTACATTTTTGTGAAGGGGGACAAATTCCCCCTTTCCCCCTTTTGGCAGAAACACTGTTTTTAGAGACAGCTATAATGTGTAGAGGAGATAAGTTAGTTAACATGATATAGTCCTTTATTGTTTTGTTGCTAAATCACAAACTGTGCCAGCAGACTGTGGTAAATCACTACAGTTGAGGGCACCCCCCCTCCCCCTCCACCCCTATGCTACCAGCTTCTATCAGTAATATTGTGGGTCAGTGAGGGTTTATTAATTCATACTTATTATTAATCGTCACTTTCTATTGGTCAATTATGGTCAGGTGACTGTGCATTATCCTGAGATAAACTCTTGATAATGGATAAATGCACTCTTGCTTCTCCATTACGCGTGCTTCTCAGTTACCTGCCGTTTGGTGTACCCCCGGAAAATGAAACGATATTCCGCGTGTCATGTGATCAACATAGACACCAAATGTGCCTTCGCTATCTCTGAAAACACAAAATCACGTGATTTGGTGTCTCGATTTTGTGTTTTTGGAGATAGCGAAGGCAGATTTGGTGTCTTCGTTGAGCATGTGACACCCAGAATGTCATTTTATTTTCCGGGGGTAGACCAAATGGCAAGTAACCGAGCCGCACACATCATGTCCATTTTACCCAGGGTTTTGCCGCTTTGGTTACCTTCTTCATACATCTCTTTTCATGTGAGGAAAAGCATTTGAGAGGATATCTGACAACATAGTCCACTCCCTCAGTTTATGAAATCTTGTAAATTTTTCCATACCGTTAATTTTCCTTCTCTAGTGACAAATGGTCAAACTTAGACAATCCTCATATCCTACATACAAATCATTGTTTCACAAGTAAGAAATTAAAGATTCAATTCAGTGTTCAAGAAGTTGTGACCAGACACCTTTCTAATTTATGCCCATAACTACTATAAACTGGGGTACAAAAAGGTCAATGTTTAGAGTTTTTTCACAACTCTATGATATGAACAGTGGCAGGGCCAAAATGCCAAAATTGGGGGGGGGGGAGGAGGAGACAAACTAGAGTCAAAGGAAAGTAGTTGGGGAACACATTTTTGCACAGAGTGGGAAACAGAAAGCAAACAATTGCCCTCTGTATAGGGGGGGTGGAGGGAAGAAAGCCCCTGGGAGCTCTGAGGCTTTCTCATATTTCTGAGTGAAAAAAATAGGTCTAAGGAGATATGTAATATTTATTTTTGGGGTTTCCTAATTCCCAACTAAACTAATATGAGGGGAGTTGGGGCAAGGGAAACATTCTGAAGGGAAAATGCCACTTCATGACCACCCCTTTCCTTTTAGTGCTGCCACTGGATGTGTAACTAATACTGTGCACAAGCTTTGTCCTACCATCATTAAAATATCTCTATTAATGAAATAAAAGCCTCTTTAAGTAGGAACTTGATTTTTGGTCATACAGTATTTAAATTAATTTATCATCAAATATCTGAGGACTATTCTTTCTTGAAACTTTTCTCTTGGAAAAATTTGTAAGGCTGTCAGAATTTGATGTGCTTTAGAACACCCCCCTTTCCACAGAAACACACACACACACGCCTGAAAAATATTGCTTTTAAAAGGCTTCACTGAGAGTGTCCCCTTTCTGATCTGTACCTTGTAAAATGTTTGCTTGAAAATAAAAAACTATCCATCATAGAAATTTCTTTTATTCAGTTTCCTTTTCATAATGCCAGTTAAGTTACAACTGAAAAAAAAGGTTGTGACTAGCCTGACTTAAAGAGGCTCATTAAGTTGATATCGATAACTTAATGAGTCTTAAAGGGTCACTACCACAATAGTTAGCATAACAAGCCACGTTTCAAGTTCAAAAGTCAAAGATAACATTAAAATTTTTAGTTTTCTAGTATCCTGACATGTAACGGTTTTGTACATAATTTGAAAAAGTGTCTGGTCATGAATTTTGGAAAACCGACTTCAACCGTTATGTACTCACTCACAAAACAGTTATATGTAGGGTATGAGGGTTGTCTAAGTTTGACCATTTATAACTGGTATGTGAAGAAAACTTAACAGGTTTGGAAAAATTTGTTGCATTTCATGAACCAACTCAATGAGCCACTTTAACCCAGTTGGTTAGAACCTGGGCGGTAAAACCTTATGTAATACAAACCTTATACTGCCTCATGAATGGAATGTACCAGCATGTTCCACAAGTCAACCACATGTATGAAGACGGTGTATTGAGGAAGTAGTTATCTGCTTCATGGTAGAATAAAAATATATTTTTATGTGAAGAAACCATTATAGGTCATGACACCAGCTTAAAAAGTAATAATAATTTCTCTCAATTGACATCGTGGAAAGGTCATTACCTGTATATGTCCATGCAAACGCGAAGCACCAGTAGGTAATTGATGGTTGACATGATGGCATGCATGCTTTTAGACATTAGGGCCACGTTAATAAAGATGTATGCAAGCTATGTGAACCAAATGTGGGTCAAGGCTTCTTGGTTACTGATGAAATGTAACTTTCTTTGAAGAAAGGAAGTATGGAAATACATTGACTCTATGACCCATATGAAGTTTAGAGCAATTGACTCTCATTGCAGGCAGTTAGCAGCTATACCAGGGTTTTAACTCATTTGGTTGGCTCCAAATGTAGTTCATGGCTAAATTATCAGCTGTTCTTAAAAATTTGTGTCAATGGAATGTACGCTTTAGATTAACCCTGTACCCTGACATTTGAATGACAAGTAAAATGTGCTTAATTCAGTGGCTGAAATATTTTGTATACGTAGATGTTATATTTGTAGCACCTATACTTGACCCAGTTCAATGTGACACACTTTAGATACCTGTTGTGGTACATGTGTGTTTGATGAAATCATTGCTTGTGATAGGCAGGGCAAAATAGAATCTAAACAAGGACAATTAAAAACCGATTTAAGTTTTCTGCAGGATGATATAATTTAGGTCTTGAAGGACAACTTTATTATATGCTGTTAAGTGAACAGGAACAGGGAGAAAGTCTGCAGCTAGAGTAAACCAATTTAAGAAGAGGCTGATCACTGAAGGTGTTTTTCTGGCCCAGGGATAGGATTTTTGTGGAGGGAGTTCCCCTTCCCCTTCGAAAACCTTATTCCTGTTTGGCCACAATGCATAGTGGTACAATTTTTTTCTACTGTGATAGAATTAATCATTAAAATTTAATTTTGGTAGTTTATCCAGGTAATCATTTTTGTATCCTTCATTGTATATATTTTGGGAGAAAACTTGTGGGTGGCATGTTTCCCCTCCTGTCCCCCCCCCCCCATGGGTATTGCCTATAAAAGAGAAGCCTTTTTTATGACTTGTGAAGTGCAACTTATTGTTAGGTTAGTAGCCAATTCAACAATTTAATCAAATTTGCTTTCTATGAAAGGGTGCGTGTTCAAGGGTTAAAGCACTTGACTTGCAATCGGGAGGTCAGGAGTTCAAGTCCTGGCCAGGTCATACTGAAGACTTTAAAAATTGAACCCTCTGCCATTGTGCTTGGTGTTAAGCATAAGCTATGGAATAGGGAAAACAAGCCAGAGAGCCACAACTGGAAAAAAGGTGGTGGCTGGCTGGACTTGAACCAGTTGGTTGGAAACTAGGCCGTAAAACTCCATCTAACTAACTATCTATCTATGAAAGGGTGGTTAACATTAGCATACAACACCTTTAGTATGATAATGTGATATGATAATATAATCTATGAGGGTTAGAGTTAGAAGAATACATTTATGTGCTTTGTTACAAAAGAATTATAATTCTATCAGTAATATTTTCAATTCAACCCTATATTTCTTTCCTGATTTTATAATCTGTTTATAATTCTATGGGTGGTGACTTGTTTGCCTTGCCCTACATAAATCCCTAATCTCAAAATTTAGGACACGATAATTTTGTAAGTGATTGCCCTCAACAAAGGCTTTTTCTATAGCTTATTAAGGGATGAGTTTTTGTCTCAGCACGAAATTTGTCAACAGTCGCCAACGCTGCAGACACCCACAGTATCTCCAAAGGTGTATTGTATTGAGAGGTGCCGTAATGGTGTTGCCTATTATATCCACCTTTTCAGCTGTAGCATGGAGTAATTTGTAATTTCTTTCTTTTTGTTGTTCTTCTGGGTTGAGCACAAAAGTAGATCCTTCCCAATCTATCTTTTAAATACCCCTTTAAAAACTAGGACAAATTAGTGAAAGGCTAAATAGCTGTCACATATTCAAATATGGAACGATAACTTGCTTTGCTGAAGGTCAAACCTAAGAGGCAACTTTCCCGAAGGATACCTATGTGATCATGACTCAACAAGTGGACAGGTTTGGTGTCATGGGGTAAGGGTTGGGGTAAGATAGGGGATCTGCCCCCTTCCCCTCTGATGAAATTAAGAGTGGGACAAAGCTAACCCCTTCCATTTGCTAAAGTTAAAACGAACTTTCTGATGATTATTCTGCTAAGTAATTTTACATGAAATCATATTTTGTCAACTCATTGATATTATAAAACATAAATCAAATAATTAAAAGGGACTGTGTGCTATCTTTCTGTGGCTATGATCATGACCTGTGGATCACACAGGTCTCCATCATTGTGTGTGATGTAAAGCATAAGTAGTGGAGGATGAAAAGCAACTTGCTTTATGTGAGCTAATTAAGAAGAGGACACAAATACCCACCTTGATGGAAACTGCCATTTGATTTAACTTTTTATTGATGCACAACTTTAAAGGCAGTAGGCCATCACCCCAAATTTTCGTAAAGAATTTGACACTCTGGAATATGAAATGACATATTTTATTTACATTAAGTACCAATTCTCTTAACCTTTTTACTTAAGCCCCTCCAACAATTGTCTGAAATTCATCCTCATCCATATACAATCTCAGTTTATTGCTTCAAGTGAGTATAGAAAAACTCTCAGTACCGTTCATGCTGTGTAATACAAGTTTTGGTACTCTGCTTTGTTTGAATTAGCTGTCAATCAAAGAGCTGAGCCAATTGAGAATTTCGGCACCCCCGTACCAAAATTGTAGTTTGGGGTGAGAGGTTTGGCTCTTTAAATACCTGGAGAGATGTCTTTTGACATAACTAGTTGAAGCAGAAACTCAAATAAGTAACAAAAATATTGCCACAAGATTATAAGGAGCCATTCAGAAATAAGAATGACAGGGTACACTTAAATTTTGGGACTACATTTTCCCTGACATTGTTTAATTGCATGACATGTACAAATGAAGTGAAGGTGCCTGATTCCCCTGTCCAATATCTTTCTCCTTTAGATTTTATATGACCTTAGTTTACCATTTAAAGGACCAATTCTCTCACTCCTAAACTTCACTTATTGTAGGGGAGTACAGAAACTCTCCATTGGCCTGGGTTTTTGATTGGCTGTCAATTCAAATGATGCAGATTTTCAAAGCTGATATTACACAGCATGAACTGTACTGAGAGTGTTTTGGTTGTATACATGGAGCTTTTCTATACTCACCCAGAAGCAATAAACTGAGATTGTGACTGGATAAGGATGAATTTCACATAATTGTGGGAGGGGCTTGAGTGAGAAGGTTGGGAGAATTGGTACTGTTTGGGGTGAGAGAACTGGGCCTTTAAAGGTCTAACCCTCTTAAATTAAACAGTTCCAATTCTCTCCGGCAACCAACTTACTCAAGCTCCTTCCTCATTTGCCTTAAATTCATTCTCATCAACACAAAATCTCAGTTTATTGCTTCTGGGTGAGTATACAAGACCCTTATGAAGTTATGTGTGATCAAAACCTTCTCAGTACTGCATTTTCTTAACTTGCTGTCAATCAATGAGTTAATACAACAAGCAAATTTCCCAGACTTCTTCCTGTTTCTCTTCCAAATATTGCATGTTTGGTCTAGCGGAAGAGCATCTGCCTCTCATGCGGAAGGCCCAGGTTTGATTCCTAGATCGAGTGATACCAAAGACTCTAAAATGGAACCTACTGCTGTTGTGCATTATGCTCTGCATAAGCAGTTGAGTAGGGAAAACAAGACAGTGAGCCACAACTGGAAAAAATGGCCGTAGCCGGCTTAACTTGAACCAATAGGTTGGAAACTGGGCAGTAAAACTCAATCTTACTAATGAACTAACTCTTCCAAATATCTTTCATGATATTTCATGACTGCAACATTGCATATGCAAACCAATAAGTTGCCATTCTATATGTCATAATTTAGCGAGAAAAATATCATCACATGACTGTCAAGAGCCATTCAAAAAAGAGTGTAGACTATTACAAAGATTCAAATTGGGGTGACTTTATTTTCTATTTAATCCTGAAAGTTCAGAAAGATTTTCATGTGAATGTATGCCACTGACAAGAGGTCACCCTATTGATTTAATCCTTGTAGCTATGGCCTGTATCCTATCTCTTTTTACTGGCTAGTCTTAAATGGAAAATCTTTTGATTGGTTAATCTTTACATGTCATCAATTTTGATTGGCTAATACCTTTAAGGCAAAACCCCTTTGTTTTGGAAGATAACTCTAATTAAATTATTTTCACCTTGTGTTCTACATGCTTTGTTTATTTTTAAGTAAAGAGATCGTATCCTCTTTGCATTGTTGTAAAATTTTCACATTCCTTCTGTTGAAGTCAGTTTGGTACCTTTTTTATCCAGATTTAACAGTGGGAATATTTGCAACAGATCATTAGTTTTGCAGTCCATTGTTATATACTGTCCAAAAGCCAGGAGATATGCCTCTAGGGTCTTGTTCTATTGAGAGCTGTGTTCCAGTTAATTTTATGGAGGTCTTTAACCCAAAAAGCTAAGCTATTATTTGTCAAGAAATGCTAAAGAACTATAGCAGGAATTTGTTTTATTAGCAAGAATTTGTAACAAAGAACACAAGTTAAGGGCAGAAAAAGTTGAGAATTTTGATTCAGTTGAATTGTTTATGCCCCAATTCAGCCCGTAACCCTAACCTTTATATCTGACAGGGCCTAGTTCATCCCTTTTAAATATCTATGGGTGTGTATAATACCTTGTATATATATTCTGCCATTGTATATATGTATTTTGTCCATCAACACAAGCTCATCTTAACACCTTAGTTGGCCTAGTTTAAGTGAATACTTTTGACCCTCACTGGCCTAGATACATAACAATGATTTGTCCATTCCTGGACATTTTTTCTCTCCTTCCCTTCCTATCATTTTCTTGGGAAATAGTTTCTTTTTGCTCCTTGTGTTACGGTTAAAGTTTTCAAAAAAATAGGTGGACCTTTGCCTACCATTTGCCCCTAGAGGGCAATGGTTCCACTCCTTGTAACTCAATGATGTATTTTCACTTAAGTTGTTGCAATACTCAGGAGGTGCCAACAGTTTTATTTTTCCTGCCCTAATTTTTCTTTGGTGTTCGACCCAGATGCATCTCATTAAAAAGGAAAAATGAGGACAGTTTACTCAATCGATGTTCAAATATCCCCTCGGTTTGCCTTCTTCCTAAAGTTTCCTTAATAATTTAGGGAATCATTTTAAGTGGCATATATGCTATGCCAAACTTGTGGTCATGCCTGTCATCAGCTTAAATTTTGGAAAGGACCTCGCCCTGTCAGCTATCTTCAGCATACTTCAAGTAGGAACCATGGAATTTGTTTGAGTTGACTGCTACAGACCTATATGGTGTGTGCTATCTCTTGTTACTGCTTGCAATAGGTATCCTTTGCAAAGTTGGTTGAAGTGAAAATTCACCCCCTTCATCCCAGTTTGAATCACCATAACCCATCATACTCATTTAGGAATGGCTTGCTTCAATCATGTGACAGTAATTTTTAACTGTTAAATTCAGGAAGAGGTAGTCCCTTTTTTCCTTTTGGTTGTAATTTCTAGGATTCAAAACATTACAAGGGGTACCTGTAAAAATTTTGAAAATTTGCAAAAATTTGCTGATTTTTCCAAGCAACTTTGGGGCAACTGCATATTGACTTTAGAAACAACTCAAGCTTAACATTTATTCAAAGATTAAATGTTGCAGAAAATGAAATAAATTATTTTTCATTAAAACGTTAACAGTTCTTCTCAGAAAGAGGTAGGCAAAGGTACAAAACTCAGTATTCATAAAGTAATTAAAAAAAAAATTAAAAATGATAATTTACTTTGAAATGAATTGTATTTATGACATTAAGTGTTCAGACTAAACACATTTTTAGATTATTATTATGATAATTAAGTATTATTTTCATATGACAAAACTGAAAAGGCCTTAAAAAAAAGAAAAAAAAACATGAAGTTTCCAGCAAAAAGGTAACTGTTAATCATTTTCTTGTGAAATGAGTTTCTTCACAAAATTTTTGACCATACCCATGATTATGCAACATTCTGGAGAACTTTTGAATACAGTCATAGGTCCAGTCTGTGACTGAGTCTTCATGAAAATTCACAGAAGGTAGGAGCTATAGCATAAATCCAGAGCAGGATTTATAGGCTGGAATTTTCTGACTATGAAACAGGAATAGGTCTGGAATTGTTCCAATTTGGAATTAACAGTGTTCAAGTCAGGATTGAATCAGAATTGAATCAGGATTTTGGCAGAAATCCTAGGCAGGATTTAAGCAGTAATTGAGCTGGAATTTTCCCAAAATGAAGCAGGAATAGGGTCTGGAAATGTCCAGTTTTGTACTTGATTTTCCTGTCTCTAGGAATCCTGACTTGAATATTTCCAGAAGGGTATGCATTTTTCACTTAGAGAACCCTGTCAGTCTGGCTGTCCATAACTAAAATGGCATACCGTATTTATTGAATGTCAAGTTGAAGGCTGAAGTGAAAAATTTCTTAAAATTTGTCAAAATAAATTAAGTCCAGAAAAATGTTATAATTTGGAAAAATAAATTTTGAATACTTTAAAACTGGGGTTAGTAACATCAGTAAGTGCTAGGCAGAGTTATTAATGTAAATTTCGAAATTTTAAAAATCATTAAATATTCAACATTACTGTTCTCTGAAGTGCCTAAGACTCATCTTAAGTAATGAGATATTCTAAGTGTTGTTTCATTTCTATACATTTATTTCTCGTTTTAATTTTTTTTTATGGAGTTGCCAACATTTTTGCTGTGGTAACTTTATGACCTCACTGGAGCACCTGTGACATAGACCTACTTACGCTGTGGTTTGTGTATGCAGGGACTCAATAGTTACATTGTGCACATAAAAACAGTGGGTGTGAATTAGCTGTAACAAGATCAGTGGTAGGAGTATGTAAACACAAAGTTTAACTAAACAATAGGCACTTACAAGCTTCGAATTTGTCGACAGCAAACACAGGATCAAAACAGAAATGGTCAAAAAAGTTGATTTGTATTGCCTTACAAGTGGTGATTACAGCCTTCTTTTAGGGTATCATTGCAGAGACTGAACAAACAGTAAACAAAGACATAGTGGCTACTTGCTGTTTTCAGGGTAAAAGTTTGCCAGCCTGGAATTCAATAAAGGAATTAGGTAGCTATCTAGGGCAGGGACAATGGAAAAAGAGGTCTTGTAAACACAGGTAAATAATTTTCTAGTGAACTTTATTTTTCTTCAGTTGACACCTAATATGTTTGACGTTTTCACCGAACGGAAGCCAACTGTGTCATGAATTGGCAGTGTTGCGATATGATTCTGTGATATTTGTCACATCCGTCCCTCATTGCCACGTATATCATTTGCGGTACATAGTTATGAAATCAACCCAGAAAAGTAGCCCTCGGATCACTTGACCTAATTTTGTGTCTTATTTTAACACCATCTAACTGTCCATTTAACAACACCTAGATTTTTAACAAAAGAGAATTTTTTCTCCCACAAAAGAATCAGGCCATCCTCTTAAAAGGCATCCCCCGATTAACAAGTTTGACCAAGTTTTCCTCCATAAATTGTTTCACACGAGACCTCGTTGACAAGAATTTCTTTTGGTAATTGTTTGCCCGGTGTGCCAAGGTGTTGTACCTCCCAGATACAACCTGGTTTCCATGAAGATGTAGGTCAGAGGCAAATAAGAAAAATTCACCTGGTATTACACAGGTACCTGGATTCGTTGTCCTTTTCCTCATTTTGGCTGATACAAATGAACTTTTATAAGGTGTGACCACAAAACTAGGTACTGTTCAAGAAGCCTAATCCATATGGTAGTCAGGGTTTCCCCCTGTGGGCTGGGGGTAGTAGAATTTGCACACAGTATTCCCTGCCTGTCGTAAGAGGCAACTAAACAGAAGGACTTGCACAGTATTTAAATTGCATGACACTATATAACACATTCTTGTTGGTGTGTGGTTAAATCTGATCTAACTAACTAACTCATGTGTTTTGGGGGTTGTGAGGTGATACTTTTCCTTGGGGTAAATGCAGTAGCATAGCCAGGGGGGTTAGAACCCCCATGACCCAACCTTGCAAGGCAAAAAAACACCAAAAAACAGCAGTTTTTTTTCTCTCTGTCCTTAGACTTTTCCCTCATGTCTTGCCCTCAAACCCTCCATGACATCAACCCCCCCCCATGACACAATTCTGGCTACACCCCTGGGTAAAAGATGCTGGTAGGGAGACAGATACCTATCTCTTCATCCATTGCAAGGGCCAATGAATGCAATTTTCTGTGAAGTGGTAGCCAAGCCTCTGTGAGTTGGCTGACTCACAAAATGAATGCTACAGGAAAGTGCTGTATGATGGGATCACATTTATTGCCCTTTATGGTTCGGGCAGGCCAACTGATGTTGTTTAGTTTGATACTATTGGCCAGAATGGCCACGATTTGGCTGGGGTTCCCAACTTTTTGAAAAGGTATGCTAGTCACTAGTGTTTATAGCCTGGTTTACAGTTTATAAATTTACATTTTCAGTGATGGTAAGAAACAAACATCAAGGCAAATTGTAGTGGTAGAAATTATTAGAATGTGAGACCAAGGCATGGAAACATCAGGAGTGGAGGGGGGGGGGGGGGGAGAGGGGGGAATTTTACAATGTTACATGGTGCCTTCAACACACACATTGACTGACTGTGTGGTGAAATAGTTAGAGCATCTGACTTGCAGTAGAGAGGTTGGGAGTTTGAGTCCTGACTGGGTCATACTGAAGACTAAAAACGGAATCTTCGGCCATTGTACTTCCTGCTCAGCATAAGCAATGGAGTAGGGAAAACAAGCCAGTGAGCCACCACTGGAAAAGAAGCCATGGCCACTCGACTTGAACCAATTGTTGGAAACTGGACCATAAAACTCTATCTTACTAACTCAACACATACAAAAAAGATTATCTTGTCCTTAACCAGTGATCCAATTACCTGCTTGAGTTTGCTTTAAGGAAGGACAGTGTCTTCAATCATGAAAGTAGTACCTCGGAATAACCATCAAATCCACATTAAAGAAACACAAACGGCTACATAACATTTGGGGTTAGCTAACAAGCCAGTCAAGTATGTGTAAATTGCTTTTCACACAGTATGAACACAAGGAAAGCATAGATTACCTGAGGACACAGATCATGTAACAAACTCAGATACCAGTTACACCCCACACTGCCTTTGATCTACTGGGGTGTCTGGGTTACATTCTTAAGAAACAACTTGATAGCATGAAAACTGCAGAAGAGAGGCTTAGATAGGGCCCATAAGTCAGGTCCTTTAATCGGTTTTGCTGAACTGTCATGCAGGCAAGCATGATATTTAAATGTTAATAGGAGGTTAATACTAGAACTGAAAGGCCACATACAAAGGGTTGCATGGGAGTTTTTACCAAAGGGTTACTTAGTAAGATGGAGTTTTACAGCCCAGTTTCCAACCTATTGGTTCAAGTCGAGACAGCCACTGCCTGTTTTCCAGTTGTGGCTCACTGGCTTGTTTTCTGTATTCCATTGCTTATGCGGAGCATCACGCACAACAGCAGCAGGTTCCATTTTTAGAGTCTTTGGTATGACTTGACCTGGGAAATGACCCCAGGCCTTCCACCTGAGGGCCAGATGCTGTACAGTTAGAAAAAACACGTGGTTCTTTTAGAAAGAGAAAGCAATGCCTATAGAGCACCCAAGCCTCACAGTCTATCATGTAAAAAAGTCTTTAAACTTTCCGACTCTTACCTAACTAACCTTGTCACTTAAACCCTCACCTAACCTTGAGACATGATGTCATTCATGATATTTATTGTCTCAAGGCATGAATATGACACCTAGCAAATCATAATGTGAGGATCTGGAGATTAGAGAAAAGGCCGTGGCCCGCTCAACTTGAACCAATTTGTTGGAATCTGGGCTGTAAAACTCCATCTAACCTAACCTTAGAGAATAGAGAATTTTTCTTTCCATTAAACATTTTCCATACCTTTCCTTCACAGCAAAAGCGGAAGTTACGGGTGTTCATATCTAATACTTACACCCCTGGAAAACCTGACGCAGATGAAAAAGATGAGGGCAGTATTCCATCATGGGAATTGAGAGTGGAGGGAAGACTTCTCGATGATGTACGTATTGAATATTCATTTTGCACTTTCTCTGAAAGTGCCCCATGTTAATTTTGCCATACTAAAACCTGGATAAACTATGCTGCAGCCTCAATCAAACTTGGCTTAAAACCTTGATAAATATTGAATGATTGGATGGATATGGCAGTTGCCACAAACTTACTTTGGAAAATAAGCAATCTACATCACCCATCCGTACCTCCTATTTGCAAGTGTAATTCCACTTAAATGGCTGATCCTCTCACCACAAAATAAAATTCTTGTAGGGGTTTACAAAAATTATTAATTGGTTCAGCCCTTTGATTGCCAACTAATTCAAACAATGCAGAATACCAAAGCTTACATTACTCAGCATGATCTGTACTGAGAGTGTTTTGATTGTGCACATTGAGCTTTTCTACAGGCACCCTGAAGCAATAACAGAGGTTGTGTCTGGATGGGGATGAGTTTTGGACAGTTGTGCGAGGAGCTTATTAAGTAAGTAGTTTAGGCAAACTGGAAATGTTTGGGGTGAGAGGATTAGGCCTTTAACCTCAATAAGACCCTTGCAAATTAACTGCACAGTACTCGGGGGGGGGGGGGGGGGCACACTTCAGTAAAGCACAACCTCCCAGTCCTCTTCTCTGTTGTCTTCAAGAAAGTTAACACACCTTTATATAAGAAACTGATTTGTTTCGTCACTTGGAAAGGTTATTTGGCTTACGATTGGGGTGAGTTTATCAGAGGAAATAATTGCAAATCTCCTCAGTTCCCTTGAAAATACCCCTAAAGATGTTTCCAAACATGAAAAGTACCACTGGAATGACATCTATTTGTTTGGAGCCATCCCTAAATAAATATGAGGGGATGCATGTATTCAAATAGGGAATATACAGTCATTTAAATATGGGGAGGGACTACCTATTGTCATATTTTTTGGGTTGTATTAAGATTCTTCCATCTTCTCCCTTCCACCAACCCTACCTTTTGGACCCCCCCCCCTCCTTGGACCATACACCGAATTATGAAGTGAGGAAACTTATCATCAAGGTAGCCCAATACATTTTCAAGAAAATTAAAGTCCCAAGTGCCCAGCTTACTAAAGCTGGCCCAAAGTTCCCACAACAGTGTTGTGGGAACTTTGGAAGACTCTTGGGGCTAAAACCCCAACCTCTGCAGTCCCTGTCCCACACTTTGACCTAACTTAGAATACTGATATTACATTTCAAAGTTAAAAAAAATAACCATAATTTGAGCAGCTAAGTAATGTTAATCCTAAAACCTAATATATCATATTACCTCCTGTGATTACAGAGATAGTAACGTTTCATTCGAATGGTTTTATGGTGCGTTTACCATTCATAGTGTATACCAGTTATTTCAACAGTGTATTCATCAATAGTATTTGTTTGTGTATTCATTCATTTTTCTTGTAGCTTCCATGCTATTATAAAAACTCAAAAAAAAAAAAGTTGCATTGTTTACATATGTTTCCGTCATTGAATACATCCTAATGGCACCTTTTAAAGATCATTGTTCATAGATATGTGAAAAATTTTTCATAGACCAAGGTCACATTTTTTTTTACGTGACTTCCAAAAGATGATGACCTCTGAGCTTGTTGAATAGCGACCTACTTTTAATTGTATTCTACACAGACTTTGACAGGGAAGACCAATGGGACATGGGAACGTGGCTCATCTTCCCCCTGACTCACAGTACCACAACCCCCCTTCCCCTCTTCTTCTTGAGCCTTTTCCAGTAGAAGTCAAAATTTCTTAATGCTTCTCAGACATGCTTAAGTTCAACTTTTAACAGCAGGTCTAAATCCTTCTTCAGTAATATGTATGGTGTAGAGGTGTAAATAAAGTTGCACCGTATCACAGGGGTGTCTAGTTTAAAGGGAAATGTTGCATTCAAGACAAAGAATTATATGGTAGCTTTATTTTCAAGAAATAAAATTCTCATGTAAAGAAATTCAATTATTTTTATGGTAGCCTGCAGTGGCATAGCCAAGGGGGTGGTTTCGGGGGCTTAGAACCCCCCACATGAACCTTGAAGTGCAAGAAACACTTAAAATAGCGATTTTTCTCCCACCCCTGAGAATTTTCCTTCATGTTGTGCTCCAAACCCCCCATGACACAATCCTGACTATGCTACTGGTTGCCTGAGAACAATTTTTCACCCAAAACCATGCAAGGGTGGAAAAACCATAAGAAGCTGGGAGGGTTCTCTTGATATTTTGGTGTTAGGAACTGGGAGGAAATTTGCCTCAGTGTTTTGTGCAAGAAAAATCCAGAGGTGGTTTGTAATGCCCTTGTACCATGGCTATGTTGATGGAGTTTAATTGACTGCAATTAAGAAAAGTTTTTCAGTGGAAATGACACAGAAGGTAGTGTTCAAGAGATTATTTTTCCTTTGTTATGGAGAGAAAAAATTTTGTTTTCTTCTGCGTTCTGAAGCTTAAAGGGGAAGTAGTGTCGTAGACTCCTGTTTTATGATTGGCTCTTGAGGGTCAAGACAATATTTTCTTCCCCTCAAATGTGAAATTTTCTAGGAGTAAAATGCTTGGTATACCTTGAATATGCTATACTGAAGTCCTGAAATGTTGTGAAAGATACTTTGAAAAGAAGTTAGGAAAAAATTGTAAGATTTCACTGTTACTTCAAAATATGTTTGAGGCAACTACCATTGCTCTCTAAGTCACAGGGTTTTTTTTCTTTAACAGTTTTTGACAACAGAATTAAAGAGTTTCCCAGTATACATCTTCTAACCATCTTTTTTGTTCAATTTCAGCCTCATGCACCGAAGTATGAATCAAAACAGAAGAGGAAGTTTTCTTCGTTTTTCAAAAGTTTAGTGATCGAGCTGGATAAGGACTTGTATGGTCCTGACAATCACCTGGTAGAGGTAAAGATTTAATATGCTAACTACTCAAGTTAATGTTGCTTCTTACTTTTCTGTTTCACTTGAGGGAGTAGATAGTTTGTTGGATGGAGTTTTACCATCCTGTTTCAAACCAATTGGTTCAAGTTGAGATGGCCACAGCCTATTTTCCAGTTATGGTTCACTGACTTATTTTTCCTATGCACTCCATTGCTTTTGCTGAGTACCAAGCACAATGGCAGTAGGTTCCATTTTTAAAGTCTGTTCTATGACTCAAGAGGAAGTCTGAAACTCCCGACCTCCCGACTGCATGTTGGATGACCTAAGGATGGGGGAGTAGAGCTCCTGGTCAAACCCATACGGTTCTTTTTTTGTCCTACTTCCCTCATTTCATTACTTTTATCGACATAAATTGTATGTATGTATATTTCTCTAACTCTTCCGGAGGGGGAGGGGGTCAGTATTAACTTCAAAACTATCTCCTTTACTTTGGTATGCTTTATATATTAAACGGCCAACCCTTTCACCTGAAGCTACAATTCTTGTAGGGGTTTACAAAAGCTCTCAATTGGCTCAGTTCTTTAATTGACACCTAATTCAAATAATGCAAAGTACCAAAGCTTATAATTACACAGCATGAACTGGAATGAGAGTTTTTTTTTTATTATACACATTGAGCTTTTTATACTCACCCTGAAGCAATAAACTGAGATTGTGTCTGGATGAGGATGAATTTCAGACAATTGTGGGAGGGGCTTAAGTAAGAAGGTAAGGAGAATTGGTACTGTTTGGGGTTAGAGAATTGGGCCTTTAAAGGCAGTCATTCGTCACCCTAAACTGCAGTTTCAGTATACATATATCAAAACTCTCAATTGGTACAGCTCTTTGATTGGCATCACATTCAAACAGTGCATCATAGCTAAATTACACAGCATGGGCACTGAGAGTGGCTTGATTACACATTATGGACTTATATGAGCACTGGGACAAGCCATGAAGCAATAAACAAGGATTGTGTCTGGATAAAGATGAGTTTTAGATAAATGTGGGGGGGGGGGGGGGCTAGAAGTAAGTAGGTTGGGAGAATTGGTACTGTTTGGGGTGAGAGAATTGGGCCTTTAAGTGTTGATCTCTTCCTGTATTTTATGGTATACTTTTGCACTTGTTATTTTTTTTCTTTTTGTTGTTGTTTGTTTGTTTGCTTGTTATTCTTTTAAGGCCTTTTTTTTCATGGCAAAGTAAGACCAATTACAAATACTACATTCCTCTCAATTGAGGTCTGGTTAGAGTAATTGTTGATATGAGGAAGTCTCATATTGAAGTAGTATTGCTTTCACAGAAAGTGTCATGGGCCTCTCCATAAATGCTAGATCCCAGTGTCATGCATGTACTATGAGAAGAGCAATGGGACATCCTCTTTAAGAGTAGTCAGGAACTATTAGGATCACATCTTGAGGCTACAGAACATAACATCCCTGACACAACCCATTCCTACAGGCCTTGGCCTAGTGGGGTGCTGCCACCATCAGCCACAAGTGAATATTTAGGTCGGTTCATGAAACCTTAGAAGCTAAGAGCAGGCATGACTCTAAGACCGTAGCCACTCGGGGTAGAGGAAATGGACAAAGGATGGGTGCTGCATTTCCATTGTAGGATCAAAGCCCGTAGTGCTTACGTTTTGATGCAGTGAGTAGGTGTGATCATCTTGCAAGTGGGCTGAGTGAAGTGTCTTATCCTAGTCCAATCTTTGTTTTAGTGATAAGTGATAAGCGAAATGTAAACAAGGGAGAGGGAGGTATGGTGTTAAGACCTTTTTGTAGAATACCCAGGGAAAGAAATGAACATGTTTGTAACATTGTTGGGATGGAGTTTTTTCATGACATAGAAATGAAGGTCATGTTGCTATGAATATTTAGAAATGGAACTCAGCCAGGACCATATTTTTGACAGGATTGTGATTAAAGGGTTTGGATGAGGCTGCTTTTGTGTAAGATCAGTGTGTTGATAAAGTGTTCACCTTTTTTGTCCATGTTGTCATAGGCATAGGAGGCATGAGGTGAGGGGGGTAGTATTCACCCTTCCTCATATACAAGAAGGGGGTGATTTTATGGCAAAGCAATGTCAATAACCTTACACAGTAAATTTCAAGTCACATCATCATGTTTGGGTAACAACAGAACAATGAACTGCAAGAACCTGTTGCCAACCCCCCCCCCTTCCTATAAAGAATCCTACCCTTTCGTGCGTTATTGTATGTGTAGTTATTTTTGCTCCTCCAATTACCTACTATTTACATATGACTGTGTGTTTGGTCAAATGGTAGAGCATCCGCCTCTTGCACAAAAGGCCCAGGTTGGTATGCTTCCCAGGTCGAGTCATACCAAAGACTCTGAAAATGGAACCTACTGCCATTGTGCGTGATGCTCCGTGTAAGGAATGGAGTAAGGAAAACAAGCCAGTGAGCCACAACTGGAAAAAATGCTATGACTGGCTCAGCTTGAACCAGTAGGTTGGAAACTGGGTGGTAGAACTCCGCCTAACAAACCTATGTACATGTATTTCCCTAATTGCCTAACACTATCCATCTGGCAGATGTATACATGGTTTATGATTAACTAAGGGGATGTTCCTCAATAAATTATTTAGGCAACATGTATTCCCCAAAATATTTCTCTCATGGAACCAAAACCCATGCTGTGTAGGTTACGGATTAATTTGATGTCTCAGACTTTTAAATTTTTAAATGAGTGTCATAGTATTGATAAAAGCTGTTTCATTTATGTATTCTGTGGACTAAAGTTAGTTAGTTAGATGGGGTTTTAAAACCCAGTTTCTAACTAATTGGTTTAAGTTGAGCCAGTCACAGCCTTTGTTCCAGCTGTGGCTCACTGGCTTGTTTTTCCTACTCCTGTGCTTATGGTGAGCACCAAGTACAATGGTTATAGGTTCCATTTTTAAAGCCTTCCGTATGGCAAAGTCAGGACTTGAATTCTCAAACTCTTGACCTCCCAACTGCAAATGGGATACTTTAACCACTTGACCATGCATTTGGTAGACTAAAAATACAATTCTTTCTGAAGCAAAGTTCCCAATAGGCTACAAAGTTCCCAGTAGGCTTCCACAGTTTTTTCCACTGGTCTGTAATTTAAACATTAAACCCTTCAGTAACCCCTTAAAAGAAAATAAAAGCTGTTTTTAATGTTCAGAGTAATAACCTGGCCTGGGCAAAATCCCTAGGGAGTAGTTCAAACATTCAAACAGCTATTCCCTACCCACTTCCCCCTCCCTCCCCTCCCCCTCCCCAGCAGGCCATGTTTCCAATACTATGTCTGTATAACAAATTATGTACTCAATTTCATGCTTTTTTTTTTTCACAGTGGCACCGTACCAGTACAACTAATGAGACAGATGGTTTTCAAGTGAAGCGTCCTGGCAGTGAGAATGTCAAGTGCACCCTTTTACTCCTGCTTGATCACCAGGTTTGTTCTTCTCTGTTAGGTCATCTTCCCTTTCAGTTCCTATATTGTGTTTTGGAAAGTGGAATAACCAGAGGGAGACCTCCCGACAAATCTTTTGTCCTGTTTCTGCCTTCCAACGCCTCAAATGAGATTTGAACTTCAAAATTATTGGGCAAATTGTGTGAAAGACAGAAGCTTCACAACATCCCTTTAAAGTATGGGTTTCAGTCATATAAAAGAGTCTGTAAGTGCCATGTTCTGCAATCTGAGAGGTATTTTTAGCCATTCTCGGTACGCTAAGTGCCAAGTGGTGATGGTGGGCTGCTGAGATGGGTTCATTTCTGCTTGCCCCACAACTGACCTCTTTACTCCCCTCAGTCCCCAAATGAAAGAGTCAAGTTACGCCAAGTGTTTTGGAGGCAAACCATGGATAACACTGCATGCCTGATGTACACTTTGCAGGTGTGTATAGTAAGCTCACACTTTCCTCCTGTTTCATTTTAAAGGACCAATCCTCTCACCCCAAAGTACAATTCTTGTATGGGTTTACCAAAATTCTCAGTTGGCTCAGCTCTTTGATTGACAGCTAATCCAAGCAGAGCAGAGGTACTAAAGCTTATATTACACAGTATTAACCCTTTACTGTGACCCAGACGGAGAGCGTGGCTGTCACCCATCTTTACTGTTTCACAACGAGCTTAGAACTGTGAGTAGCTACCCGAAAATTCGGCCACAACAACAAGAGAGACAATAGTTTATGGTCATGGGGTCAATAACCTACAGAAGCTGATGCGGGGCATGCTACATCCCCTTTTCCGCCAACTCCCGTGGCATGCAAATATGCCCCGATTGGAGCACAACGGTAAAGGGTTAACTGTACTGAGAGTGTTTTGATTATACACATTTAGCTTTTTCATAATCACTCTGAAGCCATAATCTGAGATTGGGTCTGGAAAACGACGAGTGTCAGACAATCGTTACTGTCTGGGGTGAGAGAATTGGGCCGTTAAATGTAATTGGTCCATTTTCTGAGCAATTAACTTCAACTTACAGTTCAAATGACCAAAAAAATTGCAAAGAAACACCTTAGAAAGAGCTTTGAATACCTTTATTATGTGATTTTCACTTTCTTGTGTACATTTTGGAAGGAAAAGAGACACTCAGCCCCTTGGACCCCACTCATTGAGGAACCAGTGTGCACCAGACAGGCATGATGAATTGGCTCGTCTGCTACTTGTTCTGTTTTGTGAAATGCCGATTTTGACGGTTACTTTTCACATGTATCTCACAGGTTTACAAATCAGCTGTATGCCTTAACTGGTATAAGTTGTAATGATGCATGCATGCTACCATAGGAAGGAGGGTGCACTCTCTGTTCTGTGACATCATAATCATTAGGTCTGTACTTCTATGGTTGAGGGTGTGCTGTATAAACATAAATATATATTGTGTCTTTTTCAAGAATACCTTTTCACATGTCTAAGAGTTTGCTGACCTCTCCCCTTGGTTAATAAGATGTCACGTAAATGACATACCAACAAGAATTTGCTAGGTAGGTAGGTAAAATTGAGCATCTGCCAAGTTCATATTGGGTGCAAGTACTCCCATTTAGTTGTTTCTTATGACAGGGGGACACTTTGAACATATTCTGCACCCCCCAGTCCACAGGGAGTCCTTCATTTAAGTCATTCCCTTAGAATCCACCAGGGTCCACCTTGGAACCCTCAGACTTCTCTCCTTTGAGGAGTTCAATGTTTTTTTACCACCATTTCCACTGTTGGTCTGTGTATGGTAAAATGGCCCTCAAAACAAAAATGTTGCCTCTTACAGGTTGCAAGGTCTTAAGTTCAATTTCAAACAGTTGGGTTATAATGATCTTAATTCTCCCTTGACTGGCCCCCTCCCCTATACAAAATATGTTGCAATGGAAGATGTTCTCAAGATTTATAAGTTAATTTCCAAAAGCCAAACCGACAACATTTACCTCCGGTGTATAGAAAGCAGGTTGCAGCAGAGTATCTTCATGTGACATAACTGATTAGCCACGCCCACTGAGGGGCAAAACATCAGCAATCGTTATGTCAGTCTGTCGGCTGTTTTTAAGCTAGTTTCACCTACCACACTACAGTTTGTGCCTGGCAGCCAAAAAGGGGTGGGGCTTGAGATGTCAGTGTAAGCGTTCTAGAGAAGGGGTTTTCAAGGTTAGAGTCCAAGTCTTACAGATACTTAATTAACCTTGACCCCATTACATATAAAGGACATATTTATATTGACATGGCATTTACTTGAATGAACTTTAAAATATCTCCCTTCTGTTATGCTTCCCTTTGAATTATAACCTTGCATTCCTCTTTCATAATTCAGTCTTTTTTCCCCTCTAATAATAACAATGCCGACTGGTTCTAATCGCTGGCATCTCTATGTTTTTGTGCTTGGCATAGATACGCCTCATAACCTTCACACATTGCTCTAGCAAGCACCAGTAGGTCTTTGCCATGACTAGCTATCTATAATAAAGTCGGCATGCAAAGTACAAAAAATAAGTAGAAGTCATTGCTACCAACACAAAACCCATTCATATTCAAAAGATTTTTTTGAAATAGTTTGGTTATGCATTTTCATATTTCGGCAAATATTATTCCTTTTGATTCATTGTTTTCTTATTCGTTATGAACAGAAGAGCCTGTCAGAAACCAATATTTGGCTGAATGAATTTGATTTGTTTTGGTACATTTGAATAAGTAGGCCATCAGTCTAAGTTACCCAACATGTTAGATTCCCTTGTCACAGATGAGTGATGTCAATATGGCATAATTCTAAAATAAATTGTGTTTGACCTAAATTCAGGCTGGGAATACAGGGCAGTGGTTACCCCAGCAAAACACCAGAAATTTCCCCACTTGTGTGATATCAATGAAAAATGTTTTATAGTATTTGAATTACAAAGAGCTGTTTCCCCTCTTGTGGTTTATTCATATAAATGTAAACCATTGTTACCAACTTTTAATGTTAGACAACATGCCAGATTTGGTGTCCAACACAGTAGCAAGAGGCCAAATGGGAGCATGGGGAAAAACTCCATGTTTGATGACTCAAATGTATGAATGTTCATAAATACATTCTGCTGGTGAGATGGAGCTTAGATTGTATATATTTTACTGTAGTTATGTGAGGATACAGTACAGAATAAACACATGTTGAAGAAAAGTATGTTATAAGTTTGACATTGTATTCTGAAGCCAGGCTAAAAAATGCCAAACTCACTATATTTGGCATTGAAAAGGTCTTATGGTAGGATACTAACCCCATCCTCTCCTTTAGAACCCAACCCCTTCCCCCTTCAGTCTCATGCCAGGATACTGAACTATTAATAATTGTTACTTCTGGCTACACCCATATCTAGACTGTCAGATTTGGTGGACACAAGAGTGTGGGGCTTTTGCTGTCGCTAGGGGAAGGGACACCTTCAAAGAGCCTAGATGCAAAATGGTGCAATATTTTTACTTTGGCAGGATTATTCCTGATGTTATGATGGTTTTTGGGGGGTAGTAGTTATTTTTTATCCTTACAGACCTAAAGACCTGCTTCTGGCATTACCCTAATGAAGTAGCAATTGCTGTTTTATATTGAAGGTTAAATTTAATATTTATATACCTTCATTTTCTGCTCAAAAATAATTTTCTGATTGTATTTTTTTTATTTTCTTTTTCAATTCTTTGGTTAGCCTCCTCAATACAAGCTGGACCCTCGACTGGCCCGTCTCCTGGGGGTACACACCCAGACTCGACCTGTCATCATCACTGCTCTTTGGCAGTACATCAAAACTCACAAACTGCAGGACCCGCATGAGAGGGAGTACATAAACAATGATAACTACTTTCAGCAGGTGAGATGCATTGTGGGAAATGTTCCCCTCTTTCCTCATAAACCTTTCTCAGCACTGTTTATATGAGATGGAAGGAGAAACCCTCAAAGTGAAATGTGATTATAAAGAATGCCCTCTGGTACTCACATTTGCCTTGTGATTAATGTACAACCAGGCACTTATTAGGGGCAGTGAAGGTCCCACATCTAATCCAAGATTTATTTGTTGGGGCTTGTAGCATCCCAAATAAAGGACTTTTAGATTTAGATTTAGAACTCTGGTGATAGATTGTGTATGAAAGTGGGCCCCTTACCCATAGTGACCTACTGCATGGTCAAGTGGTTAGAGCATCAGCCTTGCAGTCAGGAGGTCGGGAGTTCGAGTTCTGGCCAGTTCATAGTTCAAACCTAAGAATTTAAAATCCGAATCTACTGCCAATGTGCTTGTGCTCGATCAGCATAATAAATGGAATAGGGAATACAAGTCTGTGAGCCACAACAGGAAAAAAGGCTCTGGTCAGCTTGACTGAAACCTGTTGGTTACAACTGGGCCGTAAATCACCTAACTTAGTTATCCTTAGATTTTATGAAACCTTTTCAATGAGAAATGGAAGACTTTAACAGAGAATAATTCATCCAGTATCCCATGGCCTTGTGCTACACAAAAAAAGGGACAAATTGCCATACAAGTGCAACATTGTGTAGCAAATTTTGTACTTATATATATGGGGATTTTTATGATTTTGTGATAGAGCAGCTCAGAAAGAGCAACATTGCTATGCAAATTTTGAACACTAAATTATTCTCTTCACTGTAGTAAATTTTCCACAGAAATGTAAGAGAATCAAAATGGGTCCTGCTTTTAATTTGCTTAGTTTGCATCTGTGGTATTAGGAGTTGTTCTATGGAGAGGTATTTTAGGAGAATGAAAAGTGTGAATTGTGCAATATCTGGGCAAAAGATTTGTTCTCGAGTGATAAAGATCAAATGTTACTGGTTCACTGAGATCCTTGATGTGATGCTTGGGCAAGTTCACAGCTTGAGGGTGCTCGCTCTGTCAGTTTTATTTTCATCAAGGTCAATGAACCTAGGGGCATTGTACTTGATTTGGTGTCTATTTTATTTTAATAAATTTTTTAACTGCAATGGTAATTTTCATTAAAATAACTAGGGCAATAAGTGAAAGTTTTTCAAACCCCTTTGGCATTCATTAAAATCATCCAAAAATATTCATCTTTTAATTTGAATTTTTCTGGTCTCAATGACAAGAGTCTGTTCCAGTTTTAAGTACAGCTGGCAGTTCATATTCCCTAAGTCATGAACGATTGAACTTTGTCAATGTTTCTGCCTTGCAGCATTCATTCCTTATATTTACTCCTAGCTAACCCATCTTAAGATTACCTCTGACCCTTACATCTCTGCGAGCTAATTTTCATTTCTCTGCTAATGACATAAGCCCTATAAACCCAATTCTATGAATAAATGTAACAGTCAATGACAGCTGATCACCTCCATCAGGGGCGATCTTTTTCCCCCTGTCCTTGCCTTGCTTTAGGTCAGCGTGCACTTGTACATGATACCATGGTGACTCTCTCAATAACCTCCAAGGATGCCCTCTAGGTTTTTTTGAATTCTTCACCTCCCCACCACACCAGAATCTTCATCTACCAAGAAGGGATCTACCAGCTTTCAAATTGCGGTGATTAATATCTGATTAATAATGGCAGCTTGTCACTATCAGATTAATCAGACATGCTGTTTGTATGACGGAACGACTAACTTTATTTATAATCAACCGTTTAAAATACCTTTTTTTAACATATGAACACTACCAGGGGAAATAGAATACTCCTTGTATGTAGGTTCAGAGAATCCAAAATAAGCTTTGATAAATAAAACATCCCTATTATCATTTTCAATTCCTTTTACTTTGTGGTTGGGTAAGTCTTTGCACCAATGGCCTTCCAAATAACCTCAGGGCGTAAACCCACCATTGACTGTGGCTGTGTGAGTAAATTTACAAATACACTTGAGTTTTGTTGCTTAAGTGGATCCCATTTCTTTGGTTCTTGAGAATGTTATCTTATTGATGTAGGAAATTGGTGATAAGATTTTCATAAGTAAATCCCCAACATTTAGTATCTTTGTATGAATTACATTGATAAATACTGCAAGAGTTATTGGTATGTAAGGGTACAGCTATTAAAGTATTTCATTTTGTGAAGCATAAAAATCTTTTTATTTATGAGAAAAATGGCCTCCACCTGGCCCCCTGGACTTGCTGATGAGTGAAAAATGGTGCAATTTTCAGAGAGTTTGTAGGGCATTGCAAGCTCCCAGTCTGCTAAGCACTTAGGTTTTTAAGTCTCTAAAAGGTGAAACAATTGATTTTGTTTGAGGTATGAAAGCATCGAATGTGGTTTTTTTTGTGAACAATAAATTATGGAAGGTGCAAATCAAAGAACTGAGGTTCCCCCATCTTGGAAACTTTTAAAATTAATGGTGTATTCATTCATGCTTTATCCTGAACTTCAGTTGGTTCATTATGGTCAGGTGACCATGAATTATCCCTCAATAAATTCAGGGTAATGGATAAACACACTTACCTTAGGCTATTCCATTTAACAGGGGGCTATGCTATTGTAATGCGGTTACGTACAAAACAAGTTAAATTTTTCTTTCCTCTTTGAAATCAGAATATTGTTGTGTATGAATGAAAAAGATTAAAATAACTCTGAACATATGCATTAAACCCAGTACAAAATAAATATTTTCAGAATTTGATTATGCCCCCAGTCCCCTCCCTACCACTATTCTTGGCTATGCTGATGGAATGATGGAATTTAATGTAGGAGGTTTCACTTGTATTCCCTTTCACAGGTTGTTACTCATAAATTGAGTTAGCAAAATTTTTCTTTCATGACAAAAGGAAGAATCAAAAACTAGGCTATGTCCTGTAGCTAATAGAATGATTTGACTGGATATTCAACACCATAATGAACGCTGCCCTCATATTTCAGATCTTTGAATGTCAACGAATGAAATTTTCTGAAATCCCAGAGCGGCTGCATCGCCTGTTGCATGCACCTGATCCAATCGTGATTCATCACGTGATCAACGTTGACAGCAAGGACCAAAAGAAGACTGCCTGTTATGATATTGACGTGGAAGTGGTGAGTCTGTGAGGGGTGTGGGCAGCCCAAAGGCTGGGGGTGGGACAAGAAGCTGTGCTTTGAAAATTGTGTGCTTCCATAAGCACTTTAAAGGTGATATTATAAAGCTGTGTCAGGTTGGGAGGACAGTGACTTCATCAAGATGTTGACATTGAAGTGGTGAGTCTGTGAGGGGTGTGGGGGTTCAAAGGGTGGGGTTTGCACAAGAAGCTATGTTTGAAAATTGTGTGCTTTCATAGGCACACACAAGGCAATATTATAAGCTATGTCAGGTTGGGAGGACAGTGACTTCATCGACCTTTCTGAACCGAGGGACGGTTGGTCTGTGTCAGATCAGAAGTAATCTAATGGGTTTAAAGCCCCGGTCACACTACAACAAAATTAAGATCAGATTTTGATCCAATTTTTGTGGGATTTTGTTAAAATCTTCTACATGTCTTGTCATAAAGAGCCAAAAATTTGTCAACCAGTGTAAATATATTATCTGTTTCTGATTTCTGTGAAAATAAAATGCCAACTGACATTTCCGTGAGGTCACACCAACGTTCCTTTTTTTATTGGATAGCATAGTCCCATAAAATCTGTCTGTCAATGGGATGTCAAGAAATAGTTAGCATAAATTTAATTTTCATAGTCCTGCGGTGCAACTCATATATTGACAGAGGTTATCAAATTTTTGGCTCTTTCCGCCCAGAAATTGAGAAGATTTTAACAAAACCTCATGAAAATTGAATCAAAATCTGAACGGATTTCACTGGTCAGTGCAGTGCTACAGTTTTTAAGAAGAAGTGCAGAATGTCCAGAATTTTGTACATTTGTTAAGTTTATGGCAAGGAACTAACAAATTTAGGTTGTAGTGCTCATGAAATATCTCACCAACCAGTTATTTAGCACCATAGCCATCCTGATGATGGTCAGCAGAAATTGAATACATCAATTATACCCTTAGTTTTGGCATATAGAGAAATTGAGATTAAATTGATATTCAACTTTTATGAATTTTTCTTAAAATCTTCTCCAGAGAGAACCCAAAATTTGCTTTGTGTGTGAATGATTTTTATAGCATCACTATGAAAATAAAATTCAGTATATTAAATTATTTTTTGATTTCACATCGAAAAAAGCTTTTATGAGACTACCTGTGTCAAATAAAATCGGGTAACATTTCATTTTCGTAGACCTCTGATGCAAATCATATATTTACACTGGTTGGCAAATTTGTGGGTCTTTCCAACCAGAGATGGAAAAGATTTTAGTAAAAACTCACAAAAATGGAATCGGAATTGGTTGTAGTGTGACAGTGGCTATTTTCTGGAAAGAATTTATAATTCCCCATATTTCACGCCTCTTAATTCTTATTAGCAAAAAAAGGAAACGAATAAACCCAGCTGGACTTAAAAAAGCAGTATCACTCTATCTTAGTCATTTGTTATGCCAATGAATTTGCACTTGGTGTTTTAGACCATATTGAGTGTCAAATTTAGCCAAAAGTTTCGCAGAATGTCTTGTTAAAAATATTTATGTGAAATTACTGCTATGAAAGATGATTAAATGGGCTTGATTTTCAGGTAGTGCAAAAGATTCTCCTGTCACAGTCAGGTGCATAGCCAGGGGGGCTATTAGGGGGAAACTGCCCCTTCCTTGCACATATTTGGTCTTTTTTTTTCTTTTTTTGATATCATTGTTTGACCTTTTTATATTTGGTAAGTGGATCCTTGACAGTGTCACATCCAGGGATCTTGGGGGCAATTTTGGCCAGAATTTTCTGTTTGCTTTGGGCCAATTTAAGTCTTGAGTTTTATATTTTCCAGGTGTACTGCATATCATCAGCATCAATAAAAAGAAGTTAAATGCAATGTCAAATTAAGTGTGCAGCGGTGACATCACAGATTTCCCACAATGCACTTTACCTCAAGAAAAATTGCAGTTCTGAAAATGAGTATTTTCTGAATTCTATATGCTATTGAGAAGCAGTTCTAACCTCCTGAAAGAGAAAATTTTTCTGCACATTTTGAAGTTAGTGAACTCTGTCTCTGGAACATGTCTTTAAAATGACTGTCCATATGGGGATCAACAGGGACTTTTTTTTTGTTTGACAACATAAGAGAAGAAAATAGATATTTTCAGTAATGTTTCTATAAACAGAAAACAGGATGGGTGGATGATGGACTAGCTTTGGAAGGGGAGGGGTTTGTGAGGGACAAGAGCAGTGATCAATAACAGCAAGTAGCTTGGTATTCAAAGTTTTTCCCTCGTGTGATCATTTAGCGAGTAATTTCTACATGATCACATTCAAATAGTTATCTTTCAAGCATCTTTCAAGTATGCCAGTTATTTGGCTGTATATCAAAACATGGTTTAGAGGTCATATCTATTTTATCTTTTTCTGGGTTTATTGTCCTTATTGGCTTATTGAGCATTTCAATGGCTTGTCTGCGAGTTTGTAAGTAATAATTCTGGCTGTTCCCATTCCTAAATTTCTATTGTATGAAAAATAATTCACCTTTTCCAATGTGTTTTTTTTTTAAGTTTGTATAGAAGCAGAGTTGCTGTTCATTATATGGTTGGCATAAATAAATTGTTATTGTATAAATACTATAACAATTTAGACTTTCAAAATTTACAAGGGTTGTTAGTTGTGTGTTAGAATTAGTGTAGCAAGAGGCTTGGCTGTATGCCAGAGAGTTCCCCTATACTTCCTGTACTTTATTAAGTAGGTTAGAAGGTATCATGGGGTCATAGGATTGGTTTAATAAATGCCAAAGAAAACCTTCTTTGCCAATTTGAACTTGTCCTGGCCCTTTCCCTTCCAAACTTGAAGTCAAAACACATCTATCTGTCTTTTTTTCTTCTTTCTTTTTTCTTGATGTTCCTTTTATCATTTTTAGACAGAATTTCACAGTCATGAGTAATTATTGTTCTTAAGTGTTCATTTTTAATATTTTTTTTTTGGGGGGGGAGGGGGACACAGCATGCCATGGAACTATTTCAATAGCAATAAAGGTCATAGTACAATGTTTGCACTAAGGAATTAAATGAGGTGGAGGCGAAAGGGAGGAATTTACCTGTTTCTATTTCTTTGGGGGCAACTTCAGTTTCAATTCAGTGAGCAGCAGACATTTAAGCTTGGGTCTATGTTGATAATAAATCATCTTATCTATACAATGTGATGCCTTGTTTTACATTAATACTGACTGGTAAACAGGAGCTGTTACAAAATATGATGAACTTTAAACTCTGTTCATTTGGAACCAACCACTTGGATGGTCACTGTATCAATGTAGAATTTGTTTCATTCAGGTTGTTCGAGAAGATCAGATTGCTCATAGATTTGTGAAATGCCGAGCAGAGGTGAATGGGTTCTGTGTTATTTTTCTGTTTGAAAAAATTAGAAAGGGAGAAATTAACCCTTCACTTTATTTTCTTTTGGGGCGGGGTGGGTCAGTTAGTTTTATACAGTTGTACCGCCCATTTTCCAACCTATTGCTTCAAGTCGAGCCACCCACGGCTTTTTTTCCAGTTCTGGCTCACTGACTTGTTTTCCTACTCCTTTGCTTATGCGGAGCATCACGCACAAACGCAGTATTGGTTCCATTTTAGAGTCTTTGGTATGACTCGTTCTGGGAATTGAACCCGGGGCCTTCTGCATGAGAGGCAGATGCTCTACCGCTAGACTAAACACACAGTTGGGAGGGCGGGTGGGGCATGACAGGATTACAGCTGCAGGAATCTTACAATGTCCTGCATGACTGCATGGTAAAATGGTTAGAGCAGCCCACTTGCAGTCTGCATTGGTCTGGAGGTCAGGAGGTCGAGTCCTGGTCTGATCATACTCAAGGCTTTAAAAATGGAAACTTCTGGAGTTGTGTTTGGTGCTCAGCATAATCAATGGAGTAGGGAAAACAAGTCAGTGAGCCACAACTGGAAAAAAGGCTGTGGCCGGCTCAACTTAAACTAGTTGGTTAGAAACTGGGTGGTACAACTCCATCCAACTATAAACTAATTGCACCTTGAAACACAAACTGGTGTAGTCTAAGCATGTAAAACATGTGCCTTTACCATGACTGGATAAACAGTATTAGACAACAAGTGAAAGAGATCTTAGTAAAGCCAGTATAGTTATAATTAGATTCTACTGTGCTAATGAAAATGAGATTATAAAAGTATTCCAACTTAATTTTTATTTTACTGCTTTTCTCTTCATATTTATTAGGATGATACACTTAAAGAACAGATGAAGTCATTCTTACTTTCAACAACCAGCCAGCAGGAGATAGCCAACCTTGACAATAAGGTAATCACTCATCCAACTCGACTTGAACCAATTGGTTGGAAACTGGACCTATAACTAAACTCTATCTAACAAACTAACCAGCTCATTCAACTTTCCTCTCTTTCCAATTCTTCAAGTACATTGCATACAGTTCACATAGCTGTAGCTAAGTGATGCATTCTCTTTCACTCATGATCTTTCCATAAAATTCAAGAAAAGTATAATTCTAAAAGTTTGCAACACTCTTTCTTTTATATCTCTCCTTTGTAACTTAGCTCTAATAAAGAAACAAGTCCTACCCTCTTCTCCATAAACTGACCTGGAGTTAAACCTAGGTCCATAGCAATGGTGTGGAAAAAAAAAACAAGCCAGTTAGCCTCAACTGGAAAAATGTCTGTGTCCAGCCCAACAAACCATTTAGTTTGAAATTAAGCTGTAAGACCTCCACAAAGTGTTAAAGTAACCTATGTCCATAGCAAAATTGCATTACTCTCGATATCCATATCAGTTGTCATATAGCCCTAGGTATCAAGGCTAGACAAAATTGCCCTCCCCCCATTCTAATACCCTTCTGCCTCCAAACTAGCAAGCCCTTAATTGGATTGCACTGTGCCTTTTATTTTTTTGTTCGAGTATTAAAAATACCTCTTTTGTTTAGTTTTGACAATGTTGTAATTGCACTTGTCATGGTCCATTCTCCAAATGGTGCATAATTTGGTACATTTTATTAAAGCCCAAATTTTAATGACATTGAGAAAAATGACATGTACTTCAGGGTTTGTACTTGTCGTTAATGTCCTTGAAAGTCATGAAACTTTGTCATTTTTAATGAATAGAAACCCTGTACTTAAACCCAATGTCACATTTCTTCATTAACACTTTTTGAAAGGGTCTGTTGATTTTCAAATCATCTTTGTGCACTTGCTGCACTTTGAGAGTTCTTTTATAGCCCTCTTTTCAATAAAAGAAAAAAAAATAAATCCAATGCCATTTCTGGTTTGCTCCCCACAGCCCCAAATATAAATACCTTTTTTCACGTTATTCAAGACTTGACCCCTTATCTACCCTCTCTCACCCTCCCCCCCCCCCTTACCCTCATTAAAATTATTTTTCCTTTTCATCTAGTGTATGGTATACACACTTTACTATATTTTATCCAGATGCAATACATTGCTTTCAAGGTTTCCAATCTTCAATTTTGTCAGTCCTTTATTTTCCCAACTCTGTACTTCTGGTCAAAGTTTTAGTCAAAGACAGCGGGATTGTTGACCACAACAAAGTACAATACCCCATTCCGTCACCTAGAAGAGTGCACCTATCCTATTGTTTGTCAAAACTACTTTCCTTCAGGTCACTGGCTAGTAGACTTCAAAGATTTTACTCTTATTTCCCACTTGTGGTTGTTCACTGTCGCCTCTGGTCCTCAAGGGTAAACCCTGGAGCCCTCAGGGTCCATTGCAGACAATAGCTAAGCGGGCCATCCATACTTTAATCCTTAATACAAACAGAACTTATGGACTATTGTATACTTAGAGGACAATGGATTATTGTTGTGGGAAAACAATATGCCATTCACCAAAGATAATAGAAAAACAAAATTATGAACAATTACTGCTCTTCACTGATGGCTAATATTCTTGCGGTCACAAAAATGGAAAATTTTGATTAAAAGAATACTTGTGGGTAAGCTTACAGTGCCTTGGGATAGGGAAAAGTATACGGCTAAAGATGAGTGTGTCAATTGTCTGTCCTTCAGTTGGCTGTGGTCATGAGCTAAAATGATGAATAATCACGTGGGCTTTTCACATCTTGTGGTCCAAAACCCTAAAGTACAGGTTTTTTAATCTAAATTTAGTCACAAATATTTTCTCAATAGGTTTGTGGTACAAACCACAAGAGGAGAGGGTAAAGTCCACCTTCCCAATAAGTAAATAGTAGCTATTTTAGACTTTCAACGGATTGAAAAATGAGGTTAGAACTCTTAAAGCTAGGATAGTTTTTCTATAGACACAATGATTTTAGGTATAGAAGTAAGTTTGAAGCTTTCTTTCAAAGACTTATCATATTCCAATCAAATGAATTCTGTTACTATGGAGACTTTTATGATATTTGTCCATGTAGAAATGCTTATGAGATATGTAAAGATGGTTTTTCATGTGATCTGTAATCTGTAAATTTTCAGGAAATCAAACAAACCCCTCTCCTCCATTTCAGTCTTGTTATGTTTGTGACTGGTCAGTTTTTCCCAACCAACATTGAAAAGGGGGAGAGCAGCTAGAATGGCAGATGGATAAAAGACAATGTCCATTTGTTTTTTGTTTTTTTCTCCTTTTGTAGGGGGGGAGGATTGCTGTTTCATTTAGTTCGTCAGGGTGTGTAGTCAAGCTCTAAGCACAGATTTTTGTGTACTGTTATCAGTTAAATGAGCTTCTGTGACTCAGTTTCTGACCAATTGGCTTAATAAGTCTGGCTGTCCTAAGCATTTTTCTGATACTGTTATAAAATACAAGCAGTCTATACAAAATTCTGGAATGTCGGGAGCTCTATACTGAGATTATCAATTGGGGATAGGATGTAATTATTGATGAAAATGCTTTGTGGTCTCCTTTGTAGAATGAAGTCTGGATAAATATCTTTCTTGTAAGAACTAAATTTGGTCTCATGTGAAAAGTTGAAAATCTCAAAAAAATATTCCACATCAGTCAAAATGTGCAACCTGATCTTGACTTTACAAACACTTCAAGAGATTTGCTGTTGGATAAAGTTTTTTATTTCCAAAAATGCAAAAAAATAGTTTTGTTCCAGGCTGTCAAAACCACATCTTAACAAATGTAGTATAAGGAGCTTTGAAGAATATGTATAGAATTATTTTAGTTCTTATAGATGATCTCATAAATGAATCCGATCAGGGCTTGAGTTCAGTGACTGTAGGCATCCATTAGTGGGGTCCGTCAGCCTTAAATTGTCTTCATTTATTGTCTCAATATAATTTCAAACCATAATTTGACATTACTGTAGACATGTGGTTTTGGGGCACTCAGCTGTGTCGTGGAGTAGCTCATTTTCAACCTATGGTGTGTAATCGTGTTTTGAACATGGAAAACTTGAAAAGGAGATACTTTACTCATATGTTTCCACTTGGGGTATAGTGAATGCAAATATGGCCTCATCCACACAAAAACGTATTATTTCTCGGAACCGTTACATACATATTGAGTATACGTAACACAATACATAGCTGTGTAATGAAATGGTTAAAATTTACAATTCCTCATTTCCTTTGCTTTTACAGATTCATGAGACAGTGGACACTATCAACCAGCTCAAGATTCAGAGACAGTTTATGCTAGGGTTTGCCAGAGATCCTCAAGCATTCATCAGTGAATTCCTTGTGTCTCAAAGCCAGGACTTGAGGGTGAGTAGTAGAGTACTAACCCAACATGCAGTAAAATCACTAAGATAGTTTTAAAGAGGCTCATTGAGTTGATATCGATAACTTAATGAGGGTCTGAAAGGGTCACTACCACATAACAATGCTTATAGTTAACATAACAAGTCAAGTTTCAAGTCCAAAAGTCACAGAAAATTTTAAAATTTTGAATGTTTTAGTGTCCTGACATGTATTAGGGTTTTGTACATAATTTGAAAAAGTGTCTGGTCACGAATTGTTGAAAACCGACTTGAACCGTTAAGAACTCACTCATAAAACAGTTATTTGTGTGCAAGGTATGGGGAATGTCTAAGATGGAGCATTTGTCATCAGTATGTGAAGAAAACTTAACAGGTTTGGAAAAATTTGTTGAATTTCATGAACCAACTCAATGAGTCGCTTTAAAGTATTAACCAAGAATGTATCAAAATACTAGGAAAGTTTTGTATACCAACCAAGAATCTTGTTAAGTACTTTCAAGGAATAACCATGAATCTATGGTAAAGTACTCTGAGAGTTTTCAGCATTAACCAAGAATGTAGTGAAATTTTATGTACCAACCAAGAATCTTGTAAAGTAGTGAGAGAATTTAAATACAAACTAAGAATCTAGTTAAGAACTGAGAGGATTTTCAACGTACTTTTTTTAAAGTCCTCCCGAACCTCTAGCAACTAAAGGGCCATTTAGCAAAACCAAAACTTTCGCTGCTTCCCAAATCAGCTATTACGAAGAATAACACATGACCAACCTCACTGCCTTGAGACCATTCAATTTTCAAAGTAATAACCAAAAATTGAGTGAAGTACTTTGAGAGTTTTTAGTATTAGCCAAGAATGCAGTACAATTTTATGTACCAAACAAGAATCTTGTTAAGTAGTATTAAAGAGAATTTAAATACAAACTATTAATCTAGTTAAGAACTTAGACAGTTTTAAAAGTATTCACCAAGTTATTTGACAATTTAAGTAGTAACCAAGAATGTAGTAAAATACTGTGTACCAACCAAGAATCTTGTAAAATATTTCAAGAGTTTTAGTATAAACCCAGAACTAAGTACCTGGAGAGTTTTATGTACCATCCAGAAATCTGGTTAAGTACAAAGAGAGATCTAAATAATAACTTGGAGACTAGTTAAATGCTGAGGAAGTTTCAAATTTTAACCAGAAATAAGTACCCATTCCCCTGTCTGTGGGTTGGGAGTCAAAAATATGCCCATGGTATTTCTGTCTGTCATAAGAGGCAACTAAGATGGGATGGGGGGGGGGGGGGAATTGAACCATATTTGGAACCATAATTGAACTTAATGTTTTTATCCAGCTGACACTACATAAAACTTTCATGTTGGTGTTTTGTTGAATCCTACTTAACTAACCCAATCTAGTAAACTACTAGTAAGGGTGTAAAGAGTGGTGAGAGACTGACCAAGAATGTAGTTTATTTAGAAGAGAGGTTTAAATAATACTGAAGAACTAGTTTAGCTCTGAGAGAGTTTAATAAATGTTAACAAACACTCTACAATACACAGCAGTGTTACTTATTTGCAACAGTCTAAAAATATAAATATTAGAAACCAGTATGATTGTGCAATGCATGCATAGTCTTTAAATGCTTGCTGATTTTCCAGTAGCCCTTGCACCACATGAAAGGAAATTCGTTGACAATGTGGTCATACTTGCTTCACTCATTGGTCAGGCAAAGATATATCTTGTGGTCAATATCAATTTGTGGTCAGTGACCTATTAAAGATGGAAGTTGTCAGTGATGGTAACTAGTTGTAAAAATTACATACATCTGAATGTTGTCTTGTCCTATTGATTTGATTTACGGCCATATTTGAACTTTTTACCTAACTGTGTGGTGAAAAATGAGATGCCAATATGTGGTTTTTAGCAAAGGTCATGAAAAGGACATGTAGTGGGAGTATTACAGCATTTGAAGAAAAATTAAGAATATCATAACTGGGTAAAGGAAAGGGGGTGAGTCCTAGGCATTCAATTAATTTGTGTAAAAATTAGTATGAACCATTGGGTTTATAGGGAAATTTTGAGTCTAAAATGCTCGAATATAGCATTAAAAGTAAATAGCTCTAGTCATTCTCAAATCATTCGGTCTCAACAATATACCTCAGCAATAGCTTCATCTCCTCAAAATACTGTATTATGCACAAGAAGAGTTATGGAAGTTGCATCTTGTAAAATGTTAAAAGTTTGGGTGAACAATTCTTGAGCAACAAACAACTGAATTTCTTTCAAGGGAAACCTGATTCTTGAAAAGAAGGCTACAATACTGCCTTATTTGTAATTATTTATCACTCTCAGCCAATAAATATTGGTTTTAAAAGGATGAAATTTCCTTCTAAAACAAGTGCAATGTTATTTTCCTTTTAAACTGAGGGAAAAACAGTAATGAAAAGTTTTGAATTTTAAGCAAAAATGTTACAAATACTCATATCAGAATTGTGATGAAGATTGTCATGGTATAGTTGTAGTTTTGTGAATGAAAAGTTTGTGAACTATTAAGATTACTTGTAAACAGCATTTGTGTTTTATGTGAAAGTTCTGGACATTTCTTTGCAGAAATCTGTTAACACTTATTCTTCTTCCATGGAAAATAACCAGAAATGCTAATATTTACATCTCTAGACTAGATTTATGATTTCTAGTTGAAAACTAATATACCATGTAGTCTTTTTTGCAGTCAGTGGAAAATGTGAATACCTACTGTCAAATTGCATTTACGCAACTGGCCACACATCAGCAACATTGCATAGGAATATAGTCTGGTTTTTGTGAGTTATAGTCAAAATTTTCCTCACCTTTGGTCAGAAAGAGCAAAAAAAATTGCTAACCTGTGTAAATATATGCTTTGTATCAGAGATATCTGAAAATTGTACGTAATCTAATTATTTTGTGATGTCGCGTTGACAGCCAGAGTTTATCACAATTGCATAAAAAATCAGTTGTTTTGAAGAAACAAAACATCTCTCTGTGGAGCTATATAACTTTTAAATGATAGCAGAACAGTTTATTGAAAGCTCAGTTAGGATCAGTTATCAAGGAAGTGTGACCATTTGTGAAATAAAGTCTGAATAAAAATCTGTTGGTCCAAACTTTTTACCCACATTTGTGGAAATGAAAGATTTTATTTGGTTTTCAGCTTATATTTACTTTGTGTTTTAACATAAAAATGATTCTTCTAGAGCAGGGTTGTCCAACCTATGGCCCGCGGGCCACGGTCCGGCCCGCGAAAAGGTTGCGTCCGGCCCGTCAGAAATAATCTATATTGCAAAATTATTCAACACAGCAGATTAATTGATGACAACTTTAGGCTTCGCTGTCCGCTATGGCATGCTTACTTTTCAGTGAAATAATTAATTTCAAATGTCTGCTACATGTAGCTACACTGGAGTGTTGTCCACAGGGGCGGGCTGAGAATGATTCAGGAGGAATATGAAAAAAATCTTTGTCCGAATATTCTGCCAACACCATCAAGTATTGCTAAAATTTATTTTTTTTTTGTTTAATCAAAAACGAACATTGAATCAGTGTTCCCTACGCGCAATGATTGCATTTTGTTGCCTTGGGCGTCGGGAATAATTGAAAAAAAACGAGTATAGAATGCGGCCCCTCGTCCATCATAACCATTACATGTGGCCCGCCACTGCGAAAGGTTGGACAACCCTGTTCTAGAATAAATGCAAGCACCTTTTTTTTTCTTAGTGTCAAAATGCTTTTCAGCTTTCCTGTATATTCTATCATCAACCTTTAACTTAAATGATTTAATGTATGTTTCTGCACCTTTGTTGCTTACCTGCTGCATGGTCAAGTAATAAGGGGATCCAACTTGCAGCAGGGGGTCTGAGTTTTGACTCCTGGCTGGGTCTTATTGAAAGACATTAAAAATGGAACCTACCGCCATTGTGCGTGGTGCTCAGTTAAAGCAATAGATTAGGGAAAACAAGTCAGTTAGTAACTGCTGGAAAAAAGGCTACAACAGGCCTGAATTAAACCAACCAGTTTGTTAGAATACGATCAATATCAGTCCTCATTAGTGTGCAGACAAAACTGTGATACCACTACACTCATAATCCAGATTTCACACATGTGGGAAGGGGACCATGTACATATCAGACCGGTGCACAACTCAACTGTTTAACTTAGGTGGTGGAAGTTACAATATGTGCTTGCCTCCATTAGAGGGCTCACTTTTTGAACCGTGATGCCAGTGTCACATCCATAAAGCCTATGAAATGAATTTTCATTGCTGTTTACTTCTTTTGTAATTTCCTCCTCACTTTAGACAATGAAGGATATTGTGGGAAATCCTGAAGATGAACGCCATGCAGAATTCTTCCACCAACCTTGGATCCAGGAGGCAGTGCGGCGATATTTCTACGCCAAGGTACAGCAGAGACGGGCTGAATTGGAACAGGCATTGGGAAACACATAAGAGGTCCAACTACCTGAATTCACAAAACCAGCACACTAGCTAGTGGGGAGTTTTGATATTAAAGCAAGTAGCTACCAATTGATCATCTCTAAACTTGAAGGTATAAGGATCTTATTTTGAAAGCATTTTTAGGCAGTTTTGTAGGTAACATTTCGAACCATGATTATTATTATCAAGAGGTTTGATGATTTGCAAATTTAACTAATCTGCTTGTCATTAATGAATGGAAAAGCATGAAATCATTTTAGCTGTGCAGAAATTAATAGTCTGTTAAACATTAAAGATATGAATAAACAGAATTGTAGACTTGAATGGGAAAATTGTAATGTTGTGGAATACCAGTAAATTTCTTGTTGTAAGCAACAGTTTTTAAGTTGAGAAGACTTCATTATATGCATGGATCCCAAATAGCTTGCAGAAGACTGGGACATACCCCTCCCTATCTATGTATGGCCCTCTCTTTTTGGTAATATGAGACATTGAGGTTATAGGAAAAATAAAATTGTAGCATAAAGAAGTTTTAGATTTTAATGATGCTTACTTTCTGTAACGTTCAAGAGAGGGTGGTTCCCGGGATGAGTATGGGGGCTAAATTCCTCTGAAATATTTCCTAGCCTCCAAAAAAATTAAATGTGTAAAAATTTGTATGGGTTAAGACAATACCTATACTCAGAAAATAGCAAAAAAGCCTGTATTGGTTTTATTTCCACCCCCCTCCCCGCCAAAAAAGGGAACAATAGAAATGCTTCTACTTTTAAAATTGTGTCTGTTCTCAGCAGTCTCCTGTACTTTATAAAGTGTATGTTTTTCTGGTTTAACAATAATGAGTTCATAATTTAAAGGATTTTGTGTGCTTCATGCCAATTCTGAACCCCACACACTTAGTTAAATATTAGTGTCATCTTATTTTGGGTAATATGAAGGATCCACTACTAATTACGAGGAGGGGGATGGGGAACAAAAAATTGACAGAAAACGTGTCAGTTTGGTCTGTGTGAATCAAATGAAAATGTTTCATTACAAGATATGCCTCAATGATTGTTAAGATTTCTTTTTAGAACATGAAAGTACATCAAAGTAATTGAGGGTAAGGATTAAATTGCCAAAAGTGCAAATTTGAAGCCATTTTGTGATAGGTGATTTAACATGTTAGAGAGCATTTGTAAATAAGTCTTTCGTTTTGTTTGTATTTTTTGTATGTGGGAGGGTGGAGATATGTGGGTGGTTTTGAAAATAAGACTGCTACTGTAGCATTTTCTTTAGGACATAGTTCCATTTCCCCTAATTCTGTTTTTATGCGAAATGAATCAAAATTTTTTGCAGTGTTTTTCTTTCCCAAGTTAGCCTGTGTTGTATCCCAGACATACAAGATAACAGGCTCAAAGAGAAAGTACAGTGTGCAAACTATATAGCCTGTGGTGGAATAAAAGTGCATCAAATATGCAGTTATGTGCACTTCATTAAAATTTCACACAGGAGACATTCTGAAACTAGTACTTGCCTTGGTGAAATTTCCTGTTTGGCATAATATAAAATGTTCCCTTGCCATTTTTTGTTTCCTTTAGGGCATTTTTTAAAACAAAAAAAAGTCAATATTTAGAAAATGACCTATTGTTTTTAATTGTGTCATTAAATAGGTAGTTGGATTTACTGTTTGAAATTCTTCATGTTGTTTTTTGCAATTCTGTTGAATCAAGCTAGTTTGAAATTTCTTTTTCTGGTGACTAAAAAAGATGTTGTACCCCACATTTAGAATCCAATGCCAATTTTAGTAGCGTTAGTTATAGTGGAGATGGTATTATCATTAATAGAAATTATGTAAAAGTGATAGGGATGATCCCTTGTATAATGTTCTCAATAGCAAAATGTAGCATGGATGAGTGGAATTTTGCACATGCAACTTTAAAAATTAGAAAATATTCTGGAACTGAAGATGAAATGTCCCGTAAAGCGACGTATGCTAAATCTGTAATGTCCTAACTTGAATATGTTGAAATTTCAATGAGATATCTTCAAAACTTTGCTTTAAATTGGTGATATCATTTTGACTGGAACAAGCTGTTGTTGTTAGTAGTAAAACTGCCAAATTTTGCGCATTAGTAGGAGATCGCAAACAACCAAAGGGATTTCTATTGGGAAATCATTGCAGGGCTTAACTCTTGTCCCCATGCAGTCAATTGATTTATCCTCGTTTGGCCAAGTCAACTTAATTGGACAGAAACCCCCAAATCCCCCAAACTTCCTGATTTGGGAATCTACGAGCCTGATATGTACCTCCTGTTTACATACGTATACCCTGCTTACCCACAGTAAGTCCCTGGCAAGCTTCTTGTAGCACGGTGGCATTCGGTAACCTCTTGTCAAGGTCACCTGATCACATCATCTGACCATTTGCATGGCCAAGATGGGGGCAACGTGCACTGTTTAACAAGAAATTTCCTAACTTCCTAATGACAGTGCTGATCCCTAACCTAATCCCTAAACCTAACAAAGAATACAATTAATACAATACAATGACAACAGCCAATCAAGAAACACCCTGTTAAACAGTGCACATCTACCCCAAGATGTGGTGTTAGCAGCTTGCCAGGGACTTACTGCAGGTACGTAGGGATTACATATGTAAATAGGAGGCAGTGAGGGGCGATGTAGATGTATGATGGAAAAATTCTTGCATTGATTGCTAAAAATTTTGAGCTACTACCTGGTTTCATATCTACACCATATTTATGATATGTAATGTCCTCAGTTTTTAAGTTATGTTGGGTGTTTCCTCTCTGTTACTTTTTTTTTCACTTGTAGTCTTTTGTGTTCTTTTTCAAGTTATCTAAGTTTTCAGTATTCATTTTTTATGTTCCATATACATTTAGTAAAACCCAATTCTATTTTCATGTGACTACGGATATGTAAAAGCAAATAAATGGTATCATGGCAATCTGCAATGAATTTAATATATTCTTTTTTTCAGTGGATGTTTCTTCTGCTTTGGCATAATAGTCTTATAGGGTATTTCCTGTGCCCAACTGCCCATACTGGCCAGTTACATAAATGGCTCTACCCTTACATGCCAACAGTGGCGTAGCCAGGATGGAATATTTTGGGGGCCTAGGTAACAAGTGGGGGGGCCTGGTACTTCCGAGGGTCAGGCGCGGCAAGACTATCTAAGCGGAGTGCCACCATCGGTTGGCACGGAGCGTACAAGAAAATTTCGGGTCTTACAAACCATCCAGATGGCTGGAAACGGCACATGCCACACGTTTTAAGCTGGATTTGCCCAGCCTTGAAATACGAATCTCATGTCTGCCATTTCTCAAATAGTGTGTGTGAAAAATCAATTAATGAAAAATGATAATGCATACACTTTTAAGGGACCCAAAGTGTGGGCTTTTCTGGTCTGTGCCATGGCCTGGGGATGAGACTAAAGGGAACCAGTATCTCCCTTTCTCTTAGGAAAAATTGTGAACTTCAGGAGAACGTAGATTGCAAATACGGCAATATTTGGAGAGATTTCAGCTTCAACAGGGAAACCAAAATTAGTTGCGTCCCCCTCTGAGAAACTTTCCTTAGATTTGCTAGATGCAAAATGGTGCTATGTTTGGCAAAACTTTGAACTGATTATAGGCCTACGTTTTAGAATTTTCCTATTTGGGGAGCATGAAAATTTTCAAAATACTCATTTTTCGTCTTTGTAGAGATTATACAAGTGACGTACATACTACCAAAGAAACATTGTTTTCCAGTTTTCAGTGGTGTTTAGATGCAAAATAGTGCAGTATTTGTTCAGTCACCGGTACATTACATATCCAAAATTAAACAACTACTAGTAAATCGCTCAAAATATTTAAACCGCAATGGGAAGAATTATTCGAAGGAAGTACCTTACCCTTAAAGGGACAATCCTCTCACCCCAAACCACAATTTTGGTAGGGGTGTACTGAAATTCTCCATTGGCTCAGCTCCTTGATTGACAGTAATTTAAACAATGCAGAGTACCAAAGCTCTAATTGCACAGCATGAACTGTACTGAGAGTGTTTTGTTTATAGACATTGAGCTTTTCCATACTCGACTTGAAGCAATCAACTGAGATTGTCTCTGGATGAGGATGAATTTCAGACAATTGTGGGGAGAGCTTAAGTAAGAAGGTTAGGAGAATTGGTACTGTTTTTGGGTGAGAGAACAGGGCCGTTAAGGCATATTTTGTGAATGATAAATTATAGGAATGGTCGTGTAAGAATGGTCTCCAGTATATGATTGCCTTGTTTTCAGTAAATCAACCAGCCATCCGAAAGGCAGCAAGGGTCTTAACCTAACAAAGTCAAATTCGGGTTTGCCGTCGAAACGTTCGTTTCATCTTCGAAGTGTAAAGCAATAAACGACAGAGCAGATTATAAACAGTACCTAATTTAGTGAAAGTAATAATTTTGAAGTTATAACTTGATTTCATACGTGCACACAAAATGTGTTTTACACACATTCATACATGTTTTCTTAATTGTTTTACATTTTATTTATTTACTTTTTTGAAGGAAATACTTCTCAATTACTTTATCAGGAGGCAAAAAAAGGCCTCCCTGTGGCTACGCCACTGCATGCCTACAAGGTAGGTTATGGGTAAATTGAAACTGTCTGGAGTTATGAATATATGTCTTTAAAACCAGATAAAACCAGAGTGTTTTGAGATCTAACTAACAATACTCTCCAATATCAACAATGATATTAAGCACTAAACTCTTCTGTATTGCCAGATTGGTGGCATTCTGCTTGTGACAACCAAAGATGAAAGCTGAAATAACCAGACAAAACAAAACATTGTAGAATGGTATTTATATTTTACCTGTTTAGCAAATTAATCAATATGATTGTTTCATACTTATAGTGAAAGTGAGAACAAACAAAAACAATATTTTGCACCATTCCAACACCAAAATGCTAAACTGAACAAATACAAGATCAAAATATTTACAAAGACATCAAATATATATAAACACTACATGTGGTTCTGCCTTTAATAATCAGCGGTACGGTAGGTGGTAATACAAACTTTGTTTTATGGGAGATTATGGTAGTTTTAGTACATTAGTGATGCTCTATCCCTGTGTCCACACAGAATAACAATTTGCCTAATAAAAAGCAAAAGAAAAATCTTAAAATATTTCAAAAAATTCTTTAACGTTATAAAGGCAAGAGCAGCCTCTCCCCAACTTGACATACAGTAGTGTTGTACACTGTCCTGTTTTATGATTGGATTCTTCCAGGTCATGTGACAGTATTTTTTTCTCCTCAAATGTGAAATTTACTGGGAGCCACTGCTTGGTTTATATTGAGTATGCAATATTAAGTCCTTAAATGTTATGAAAAATTCTTTGCAGGGAAGTGAGAAGAAAATTGTGGAATCTAGCTGTTTTTGCAAAGTGTTTGGGGGGGAGGGGGAGGACTTCTCTTGCCCTTAAGCAGTCTCAAACCTTTTGTTCACAAGTATTTTTATCCATGTTCCCAAAATGTAGACCATGCCAAGAAGTACATCTTTTCTTCATCATAAAATGTGCAGAGGAATTACATGCCCATTAGCATGCAAAGTTTAGGGTGGCTTGATACAGGGCTCACATTTTGTATTGAAAATTAGCCAACTGAATGTCCTTTCTTTGAGAGCATATCTTGAAGATACAAAATTCACAAAGCACTTTTCATCAATTATTAAACCAACTGATCACCAGATAAACCCACCCATTACCCCATGTGAACACTGATGATGACATTAATTGTGCTTCAATAATTAAAATTGCACCCTAGCACTACTGATTACATTGCATACACCCCTTGTGTTTAAATTATCTTTTTGTAGAACTATTGCGAAATATGTCATTTGAAAATTTTAAATTATGGATCATTTGTGCTAAAAATTTGAAGAAAATGTTAAACTGTTCATAGGGCCTATTCAAAACAGGAGAGAAATTTTTTTCCTTCAAAAAATCAGCCAGATAACCTTTCAGCAAATATCAATAATGTCAGGAAAGACAGTTGTTAAAATTTCTTCTGAAAAAATTGAAAAGATTTGGTGGGCTAACTGATGTCCAAACATGGCTTAAGTATTTCTCCTGGCCAATATATCTGCTAATGTTAATTGATATTTTAAAAAATATTGAAGTTCAATTCATTGCTGGTAAGCTTTCATAAGTTCATATGTAAACAAACAACTTCTTCATACCAGCTCATTATATTCTTCCATTCTACAAGTCACAAGCTAGAAAAAGTTTTGCAACGGTAGTGATAAACCTATCAGGCTCCTACTCACCTCCCCTATAACTATTATGTTGGGAAAATCTGCCAAACAATCTTGTTAAATGACAAAATTCCTTTAAATAGACCACCTGGTCATTACTTTAGATCTGTTACATGATATCATGCATGATACTGAGTCTCAAGATAACTACCACTTACCCTTTCTTTCCTCTTGTCTCTAACCTTTACCTAATCTTGAGACACGATATCACACATGATGTACATGTCTCGAAGGAAGAATGTGAAACAAAAACATGAGGATTTGGTGCAACATTACACAACCTTATGAATATGCATAACATCAACAAACAATGAAACCTTGTTTTCAAACAGCTGTTGACATGACTTTAGTAAAACAAAAAGTACTTAAATACTGCTCTCTTCCTTAAAGCCAAGCAATTAGGCACAAAACTGTTCATAATGCGATCTTACAATATTCATAACCTGTGTTTCTATTTATGCAATGGAATGATCCACCCTTATGGGAACACAAATATTGTCAATATAATAAAAAGAGAAAACAGAAAAATGACAAAAAAGAACTTAAGAAGAACAACAAGGAATTACAGTGGAGTACTTATTAATGATCAGATTCATTGCAATAGTAATAACCACATTAAGACAACCAAAATCTTTGCCCAACAAGTATACAGTCCAAGAGAGTGACTTTAATTTATAGACATGTAAATGAGAATCTCTCTGAGAAATTTTATCATGTAAGACATCAACCTTACAAAAATCACTCTAATCTTATGTTATCACTGAAGATGAAACTTAATGTCACAGGAAATAAGGGATAGGGGAGAGGGGTGTATATAAAAATAGAGGAACAAAGAGTTAGAAATGGGACATTATTACAATTAGCAAAGAAGAGTATCTCTTGCTTAATAAACAAATTTATTGTTCTGCATTTAAAAAAACTATTTATTGAAGTTATCACAAGATGCATTCATAAGTGGATTCTAATAAGTGATGCTGAAATTGATTCACAAAATCAGGGAAAGTTTTTCTACAGAATGGAAGCCAAAGAAACATGCAAGAAATCATCCAGTGAAATACACACCATATTTCAAATGTTAAATCAATCATGACAGATTAAAATTAACAAAAAATTCATTCCTTTTTGCTTGAATTCAAATATGCTCCAATTGAAGAAAGCAATTTATAAATTCATGTAGAAAACCAAGTTAGTGGATATCTCTAATTTGAAATAAATCCAATTAATTACAAATACAGAAACAAAGTTTACGGGATCGTAAAAAGTAGGCACTTTTGAATTTGTGGTAGGTCCGTACAAATGGCAAGTAATTAAATGGAGTTTTCATAACAAACAACTACGAGCTATATGAGCTAACGGCTAATGACAAAAGACATTTTCCATTCATGTTTTACACACAACCATTCAACGCAGCTAAATGATCTTTCAAATCAACTTTACCAATTATTTTACAATATTCTGCAAATCTAAGTATTGTATTGTATAAATTTAACACAATGGGTGGGTGGCAATGCCTATTCTCAAATCAGTTTTTTACCCCCATAAAATAACCCTTGGTCAAATACAATTACCCACGCCCTGATATTTAACCCTGGTGTTATACCACCTGGGCAAAAACCACCTGTCCAGGCACGAACTGTCTGGGAAGTAATTTTCCAGGGGGATATTTTACAAGGGATATTTGCCCAGGTGGGCACTTGTCTGGTCACAGCAAAACTAATAGCCAGGCTTTGACAAATTTTTTCTTTCGTACTTGTCCGACGGGCTAGCTGTTTTCTCAATCGACTTGCCCGAATAAATATCTACTTGTCTAATTCAAATATGTTGAGGACATATAATTTTTAAAGTGTAAATATACAAATACCATTTTGCGCAACTCAAAAAATTAAGGCTGGGGGAACTTGCCCAGCAGGCTGCAACAATGAGCAAGGTAGTTGCCCGAGTCATTTTTTACTTGTCCCGGGCTGTCGGGCAGGAGATTTGTCGAAGCCTGTAATAGCACAATCTATAGATTGTTTTCAAGTCATGTGATAATTGGTTAACTATGCCCACTGCCAGGCTAAAAATCAACAACCTTCATGCTAGTCATCAGCTGCTTCTCAGCTAGCTTTACTTGGTACACTACAGTTGATGCCTGGCAGTCATGGGATGAGACTTGGGACATCAGTGAAAACACTCTAGGCTTCACCAAATAGTTATGTAACTAATTCCCTCCCTCACAGTGAAAACACTCTAGGCTTCACCAAATAGTTATGTAACTAATTCCCTCCCTCAAAAATACTTGCTTTTTCTGTTCACTCTTTTCCTAGACAGTGAAAAGCTTAATTCTGATCATGGGAGGAAAAAGTTGGGAAGCTGGGGGGCTCCTTCCCAGGAAATTTTGCCATCTAAAGAGAAATTTAGGCAATTGGAAGGAAATTTCCCTTTTCTGTAGATGAAAACATGGGGGAATTGTGGAAATTTATCTCCCTTCCAGGAAAATAATTTCACTCACTTCCTGGGAAACAAACATTTTTTTCCTAGCCCCAATTCTGACCCCTTCCCTCCCCTTCTCCTTCATCTAGGCTTGCAGTCAGGTTTCGACCTGTGACCACATTGTGCTTATCTCTAGAGACAGCAAAAAGGTTAAATGAATTAATTTACAGTGACATACCTACAGAGAGAGCTTGTCATGACTAAAAAATACTTTTATAATTAACTTGCGTAATTTTAGTAAGCACCAGTTTGGTTTGAAACAAACTCAGTCATGAAAGGAGGGTAATAACATAAACAAACCAAATTTAGAAAGGAAAAGCAAATTAATGCTCACCCACCTTCATACCATCCCCACCTTCCAGTAAATAAATAAAGTATATTTATTTGAAAATGTCAAATTACCAACAAAACTTTCTATTTCACTCAAACAAAAAGTTGGTCTGTATCTTAAAATACATATTCACTGTTACTGTTAACAATCTAATTTGATTACCAGTATGTTACTCTGAGGAAATTCTCTTTCAAGAGAATATTCAAGCTCATCCTACTTATTTAATCCTTTCAAACCATTTCTCTGTTCTATCTTAAAGTTTGCAAACTTAAAAAATTTTGGGAGTACATTTTTGGAGATAGAAAATTTTATATAAAAAATTAAGTCCAATGATTACATACCTTTTGTTGTTGTTGTCGTTTTATCTTTAAACCTTACTTTTCAGGTCGTCTTATATTGGCAGATTTAGACAAAACAAAAATGAAATAAAACTGCACATGCTTGCTGACAAAAGCTTTGTCTTCAATTACCAGTAAATACACCACAGGGTCAGCGGTTGCTCAAGATGCTGGGGCACTACCACTTTCATTAGAAGTAGGAGGTACTGCTGCTGGGACTGGTTCTGCACCATATGGGGGAGGTTGAGCTCCAATATTCGGGGGCTGTGTGCCAGGAGGGTGTGCCACTGGTGCTTGGCTATGGTAATTTGTTGGCGGATACATAGGTTGTTGAGGAGGATAATGGCCTTGTGGGGGGTAAGCATACTGTTGTGTAGGGTATGGCATCATTCCTGGAGGTCCCTGGTATGCTGGGTAGAGGTCAGGCTTTGATGTGACCTGTAAGAGAGAAAAAACAATTTATAAGGGTGACGTCCATCTCTATTACGCTTTCCCACTTCCAACAAAAAATGCCAGGTCACAGTTTACTAGTTTTAAATTGAACATGCATTCATCGCAATTTCAATGAGAGTCGAAGACTATCCTACTGTATTTCCTGAATGGCTCTTCAGAATCATGTGAAAATACTTTTTTCCTCAACTGTGGAATTTACAACCAGTAACAGCTTGATTTACCATAAGTATGCTGTATGCAATACAAAAGTTCTGGAAAATAATGAAGGACACTTCAGGGAAAAAAATGAAATAATACTGTGAGATTTAGATGTTTCAAAACAAGTTTGGGGTGACTGCTTTTGCCCTTCACAGGCCTTGAGTTTAAGATTGTATTACACTCTTAAGGAAATTTAGGAGTGTGTTAGGTAAGCTGTTTCATTAAATTTTAATCGATTTATCTAAGTTGACATTCTTTATCTAGGTATGCAAATAGTCAAGGCAAGTGGTGGTGTGTGATTGTACTTGCCTGCCTCAAAATTTGAGACCTGCCTTTGCACTCACTGTTCTTTCATGTTCAATGTTCTGATATTTTGCACAAACACAAGAAAATACTTAAACATTTCCTTAATTAATGCCGGAAAAAAGATTCCAATGATATTTAATCTGTATCCATATTTCAATCAAAATACATGTTAGCAATGAAGTCCATGGGTGGAAAAAGTTGGGAAGCTAGGATGCTCCTTTCCAGGAAATTTGGGCATCTGAAAGGAAATTTTGGCAATTGGAAGAAATTATCCATTTTCTGCACATGAAAATATAGGCACAGTTGTGGAAAATTTTGCTCCCTGGGAAATAATTTTACCACCTTCCTGGGGAACAAACATTTTTCCATCTCTGACTAAATCCTCCGCCATAGTGTGTAAGTTTTACTTTGTGGTAGTCTTTCCATGTTAATACACAGCAGACAACCTATAAGTTGTAATTCTACAATTTGCAGACAAACAGAGTTTTACCTTCAATTTGACATAAAAAAATAAAGTTCCAAATTCAACACAAACAAGCAAAACTATCTGATTTTTCAATCTGCAAATTTTTCCTGAGATACACACTTCTGCTTTCATTTTAGCCATTCTTTTTGACAGACTTTTATTGCATTCAACAGGTCTTGAATTTTGAGACATGCTAGTACCATCAAACACCACCCTTTGTCTCAAATCATGAATGCTGAGGAGTGCTAGTTTTTGTCCACCTTGATAAGGATTCCGAACTCAGATATAAAGACGTTTCATAAAACAGCATACCTATCACACTACCCCTTAAAGGGCCAATCCTCTCACCCCAAACTACAATTCTTGTAGGGGGTTACCAAAATTCTCAATTGGCTAATATCTCTTTGATTAACAGCTAATTCAAGCAATGCAGAGTACTAAAGCTTATATTACACAGCATGAACTGTGTGAGAGTGTTTTGATTATTATATGCATTGACATTTTAATGTACTCACCTTGAAGCAATAAACTGAGATTGGGTCTTACTCTTATTAATGAGGATGAATTTCAGAAAGTTGTAGGATATGGCACACCAAAAGGCTCACCAAATATGATGATGTTCTAAAAATACACGTTCATGTACTAAAATTACACGTTCATGTACCAAAAATATACGATGATGTACTAACTTCATATGATCATGATGTAAATTTACACCATCATGTACTAAAACCATAAGTTCATCATGTTAAATGTTACGTTGTACATGTAAAATCACACGTTGTACATCTTAAAACACACGTTGTACATGTAAAAACGTAAGATCATCATGTTATTATTGTATCTTCCGCACGCCATACAGAGTGAGCCTTTCGGCGTACCAGAAGTCCGCCAAAAGGGTCACCGAATTTGATGTACTAAAAGTACACGTTCATGTACTAACTGCTTACGATCATGTACAGATTTCATACGTTCATGTACTGATTTCATACGTACATGTACTGATTTCATACAATCATGTACTAAATGTCAGTACATGATCGTAAGAAATCAGTACATGATCGTATGAAATCAGTACATGAACGTAAGCAAATAGTACATGAACGTATGAAATCTGTACATGATCGTAAGCAGTTAGTACATGAACGTGTACTTTTACTACATCAAATTCGGTGACCCTTTTGGCGGACTTCTGGTACGCCGAAAGGCTCACTCTGTATGGCGTGTGGAAGAGACAATAATAACATGATGATCTTACGTTTTTACATGTACCACGTGTGTTTTAAGATGTACAACGTGTGATTTTACATGTACAACGTAACATTTAACATGATGAACTTATGGTTTTAGTACATGATGGTGTAAATTTACATCATGATCATATGAAGTTAGTACATCATCGTATATTTTTGGTACATGAACGTGTAATTTTAGTACATGAACGTGTATTTTCAGTACATGAACGTGTATTTTTAGAACATCATCATATTTGGTGAGCCTTTTGGCGTGCCATAGTAGGAGAGGCTTAAGTAAGAAGGTTAGAAGAATTGGTAGTGTTTGAGGTGAGAGAATTGGGTCTTAATTAATTTAAATAATTTGTGATGCTGTTTCTTGGTGAATTTAGCACGGGGCTTGGCCGGCTGCACAGGCCAGCTATGTAAGCCTGGGAAGTCCGATCGTCATAACCCAAACTCAATGACGAAATTCATTCAGAGGTCTGGTATTTTCACACACTAAATCCCATAGGCCATGGCGCGAGTTGTGATTGGCTGGCTCAGAATCAATGTATTTGAACCAATCACAATGCAGAGGCAATTCAAATTTTGCAATAAATCGTGTGCATGATGTCACCGAGCAAAGCATTGTCCCTTGTTTAGTGGCAAAAACGGATACGCACGCAAGTCTACTGCACGCATGGGACCACGTGCATCATTGTTTTCGTTCATAATGACGTCATATGATAACATTCCATAAGTCCCACTGTAAATAATTTAACGGTAGGAATGCTGGGAATTCCTTAATTTATGCAGGATAATAGGGCTTGGTTGTGCTGTTTAGGGCTGGTGGGCGGTTTACAGTGCAATTGTACAGATCGCTACTATGACAAACACGTGAGCGCTGTACATGTATTGAACACTGCATTGCAAGCAAGCTGCATCAAAACAGCGGTGCCGGAGTGTTTCATGAAGTAACTGGCGATATTACATAGGACCAGGCGGGAAAAGATAACAGTTGGTGGAATGTTAAAAAGTGCACATGGTCTGAAGAAAGCTTCAGTAAATGCGGGATGGGCTTTTACTGAGAAAAGATGATATTAACTCAGCGCAAAACACCAACATTTTTGCCATGTGCTTACATCGGAGAACATGACTTACGACGCCATTTTTAGACTCGTACCTTCCTGTACAAAAGTGATGGCACTCTTTGGAAATGATGACTTTTTGTTGTTGTGTGAACATTACATCATTTTCGGTTAAACGGTTAACCGCCAGTTAATAAAACCGGTTAAACAGATAGTGAATTAACCGAAAATGCAAAGCCCTAGTGTAAAATAGTACAATATAAATGCATTGCACTGTATTAATATCCCCCTCACTCCATCATCACACTTACTAACATTATAATGACAGATAATGGAACATGTATCAGATGATCCATTGTATGCAGTTAAATAGGCATTTACCTCAACTGGTTCAATAGTCAGCGGGCAAAGCTCCTCTTTAACTATCGAATGCTCTTTAGCTGTCTTTTATCTAATGTTAACTGTTGAAATTACTTTGGTGCGTTCAAAGATTGTTGTTAATTTTTCCAAGTCGTTGCTTTGCAATTTTCTGATTATTTGCAGTACTTCTATGCTTTTAATACTTTTACACTTTCAGTTAGGAAAATAAAAAATTGATGTCTTTTTTGCCAAGCTGTTGATTTGCAATTTTTTCTTCTTTATCTGTAGTTCTATACTTGAATTAATACTCAAGTCAAGAAAACTGGAACATTCTGATTTTTATGGATATTAAAGCTGAGAAAAAAGAATGATTCCTCATATGACAGAACAGTGAGCAAATATGCATCACAGTCCTCAATCCACACATCTTTCTTTACCCCCCTCCCCACATGTATACACCACCCAGTCCCCAGACTCACCTCACTGTAAGGTGGTGGACTTTGGTAAGCTTGTGGTGGAAGAGGTTGATGGTGCATCTGTCCCGATGACGGTGGTGAAGTTACGCCCACTGGGTACGATGTTGCTGTTATGTTGGTCATGCGTCCCCGTCCTGCAGGAATAATAATCTGGTTGTGCTGTTGACCGTAATATTGTCTTCGTTTTGCGTAGCTGCACATCCCACAACAGGACATCATTATAATAAACATCACAAACCTATGGCATTAATAGAAAAAAGCAATTTCAATTTAAGTTCCATGGCATGTAAATGATGTGGTTAAATGTTTTTAACTTCCGTTCTAGAGAATCCACAATCCACAATTTACAAGAAGTCAAAATTAAACTGCAAATTCAACAACCTTTTCTATAGAATGTTACAAAAATATTTGCAAAGGTTTGCATTTCAAAGAGACAAAAATGTAATAGATTCACAGTTGAAAGAATAGTCCAAGACAGATTCAGGGACATATTTTCTAAGCATTTCAGTCAAAAAAAAATGTTGAGTTCCCGTGTTCAGTTTTCCAGACACTAGCAATGGAAATTGATGCAGTTTCTACAAAAAGTGAGCTTGAAACATGGAGCAAGCATGATGTTATCAATTTACATTGACAGTAACCATTCTGTTTTCTTCATTTAACATCCTTCTGTTTTGATCTTGAATTGATTAGGAATGCCATCTTGGCCCTAAATCTTGAAAAGTGTGCAAAGTCTAATCACTCACAAAGCATATGGCATCAAGTTTTGTTGCATGAAGTCAGTAGTTAGTTGTGAAGTTTTAAGAAAAAGAAAACATTGGCCTGTCACTGTTAATCAATGACATCAAGTCTGATTGCATATAGTTTTTGTAGAAAATGTGTGAATTTCAACTGTCTCCAGAATCAAACAGCAAATGGTAATGAAATTTTTCACTAAGTGCTGAAGATATGTTCCTCTTTAACATATAACATACTGTAAATTTGGTCCTCGACTTCTCTTTTAAGTACAACATTCTTCCTATTTATAAAAAATCATCCACAAAATTCTTCTTTTCTTTTCAGTACTACGAGGAAAAGGATAAATCTAAACAGTAGGTGTAACTGACAACTTGAGAAGGAATTTAACACATTCCATCTCACTTGCCGTGTTCCCATTTGAGTGAGCAGGGTGGATCAGGGTTTTGTTGCATCAAACGGTGTCGAATAACTTGATCCAGAGCCACGTTCCCATTTGAGTGAGCGCGGTAGATCAACATGTTATATGAACACATTGTGCAAGCACAAAAAGGTCACCAATGTTTACAAGATGGCCTGCCATTTCAAATCGCTCAATAGCACTATATCACAAAAACACACATGAGTGTGTGTGTAGTATACAGACAGACCTTTTGCTAACTGCATGCACACATGTGGAATTACCCAGCAAGTTTAATGGTGTGCGGCTCAACTATTGGGTTTCAAAAACAGAGCAGAGACCAAAATCCAATCTTCACCTTTGGTTTTCAATTTCAGCTATATACACCCCTCAAATCAAAACCAAGGATCTTCAAAACATTGCCTACTAAATCACTGGCATCTCATCACAGAACATCCCGTACTCAATAAGATTTCTGTGTTCTGGAGAGTCCGGAGAGTCATTTCTTAAAATCACAAAAAGTAAACTACACTACTGCATTATATACACTTTCCCGTAGCGCGCCGTGCCTAGCGTGGCCTACGTAGAACAAGGAATATTACCCACGTTTGCCACCGGAAAGCAAATGCATGCCGGGAAGGAAAAAACCAGAGATCCGGGGTCACTTGATCCACTGATGTGTTCCCATTACAAACTTTGATCCAGCGCAGTTGATCTGATCTACCCCGAACCGTTGATCAAAATAGGTGGATCTTGATCTTGAGTGAGTGTTGTTGATCCGTGTTTCCATTAGAGTTTGATCCAGCGTGGTAGATCTTGATCCACTGCGCTCACTCAAATGGGAACATGGCTACTGTGTACAGAATTGCTGAAAGGGAAGTACATCTGTAGAAGCACTAGGTTCCCTTCCTTGTATATTGACTCTGCTACCAGACATGGTTCTCATATTATCATTTTGAACTCCCAAAGCAATAAATTTGGCATTTTTCAGGTGCTAGCAGGCAAAATTTTCAAACTTAGGCCAAACAGCCTTCTTGCCTGTTATAGCATTACAGTATTTCACTTGACTGTCAAAATGCACCTTTTCCCACAATAAACAGGAAACTGTGTATGTGGTAAAGTTCATATTGTATGCCTCACACATTGATAACACCAGTGCAGCACAAATGAACTACCATCAATCACTCCCCACCCTGGTCATGAAAAGTAGGTTAATTCAACATTATATTCATTTTTATGGAGTAAGAGGTGTTCTAATAAATTTGCATTTAGTACTTTCTTTTTTTTTGCTGGAGGGGGGGAGGGGAGAGGCAAGATTTTGAGTGCAAAATCTGGCTGATGACATCTACAGAAGTCTGGCAACCCTGCAACCAGGTTATGGTTGAACAAAGGACAATCGTCCCAGGGATAATGAACATTATTGAAAATGCTTTGCACCTCCCTTCACAACTAAGTGACTCTTGTCAAAGTCCAAAGTGCCAACAGAGAAGAGGGTGCAATGTGGTACTGTGAATCAAAAAGCTCTTCAACAAAGATTGGTTACCCTGCTGGCATTTACAATTATCTTGCCCATGTAAACATTACTGTAACTATGCTTCATGATACAGCTAAGTGTAGTATTATCTGAAGAATGTTTGACCCTGGATAAAATAAGGATAAGAATACCTTCACATCAACTAAAGGCAAAAAAAATTTCAGTCACCAAAGTTAATATTTGGTATAGCACATAAGGCTACCTGCTTTCATGCATGACTTTTGAGAATTGTGACACCTTTCTCATGGAATTGGGCAATCTTAAAAATTTAAGAAATTTTTTTGATACTATACTCCTAGAATATACAGTATCACTTCATTCCATACCATTCCTGTTCTTGCCATACATACAATACCATCCTTAACCATACCATCCCAGAATACATACTGTAGTATCATTCAAAGCCATTCCATTCCTTTCCTTACAATCTCATGCAATACCATCCCTAACCACCAGATTATCTCACAATATACAATATCATCTCAACCCATAGGCCTATCATTCCTGTCCTAACCATCTCAAACAATACCATTCCTACTGTAACCATACCATCCCAGAATAGTACCACTCCAATGTCTTCATACAATACCATCCAAACAAGTTATCTCACAATATACTCAGCATCATCCCAAGCCATATCATTCTGTACCATTTCACACAAAACATCCCAACTATATCATCACCAAGTAAATATAGGCCATTGTACTATACCATCCCAAATCATACCCACTTCAGACCATACCATCTTTTACCATTTTAAGTACCACCCCTACTTCACCATCTCTCCCCCCCCCCCCTCCGGTTCACAAAGGGTATACTCACCAAAAGTACCAGAGATTCCAGAAACTGTTATATGTTCTGAAGCAGCATGAATTATTACAGCAGTATTGGTTTGAACTACAACTGTGAAACGAAAAAAAAGGTTCAAAGTTAGATTCCAGGCTAATTTGTTATAATTTTCTTAAAAGGTGTACCATGCATTCAGTTGATTCATGAAATTCCCCTAATTTTTTCAAATTTGTAAAATTTTCTTCACAGTCTAATGAGTGATGTTCAAACTTGGATAATCCCCTTCTCCTATACAAACGGATGTTTCATGAGGGAGTTATGATTCAAATTGCTTGTTAGTTAGCTAGCCAGCCAGTTACAGTAGCTAGTTAGTTACTCTAGATGGCGTTTTACGGCCCAGTTTCCAACCTACTGGTTCAAGTCGAGCCAGCCACTGCCTTTTTTCCAGTTGTGGCTCACTGGCTTGCTTTCCCCACTCCACTCTTTTTGCTGAGCACCTAGTGCAATGACAATTGGTAGAACTGTTTTTAAAGTATTCAGTATGACCCAACCAGAACTCGAACTTCCAACCTCCCGTCTGCATGTTGGATGCTCTGACCACTTTACCATGCAGTCAGTCAAAATTGCTTTTTAAAACTTTGTGACAAGACACTTTTTTTGTTAATTATGCATGCAACTATTACAGGCCAGGATAAAAACTAATCAAATTTCAAGTTTTTGTGTGACATTTTCATATGAAACTTGACTAACTACAAATAAGTATTGCCATAATGTGGTGGTAGACTCCTTTACCAAAATAGAAAGCAGATTTATGTATCGTGCAGTACAAAACAAAAAGTCAACAAATTCATACAAAATGAGGACCTGCGGCTATACTGTATTAAAATAATCAAATGATAATGTATCTGGAGAACTTAAAATTGGAATTATTATAAATAGAACTTTCACTTTAAAAGTGATCCAATTGCATTAAGTTCTTCTTTCACTTATCAAAATAATCATTTGCTAATAGCAGAACCCTCTGTTGCATGCATTCATCCAATGTACTGTATTAAGTGAAGCCTAATCTCCATCCTATCCTCCTTGGCAGGATTAGACTCTCAAGTTAGCTGGGTAACTTGCCAAGCTCCCACCTGCAGGGACAGCAGAAACAGAGGGAAGGGGGACTGAAGGGACCTGAGCCCAGCCCCTCCGCCACTTTTTCTGACATAGGCTTTTTGGGTTGCCTTTCATTGCTATTACATTGTTGAACATACAGTATTGGGCAGGCAACTTTGGTGATTAGTCCCCCCACCCTCCACTTCAAAATTTGCCCCACTGCCCCTACCTGAGCTTGTAGTGTAATTGAAATTGAAACCAATCACCCACATGTACATTACATACAAAGTGCAAGTTGGCCCACAGCCACAGTTCAAGGGGTGACATCCCCTCTCCCCATTACATTAAGTTGCTCCCATTTTCATATTTTACCACCACAAAACAGTGACAGTACCCTTACACCTGACTAACTTGTTCCCCTTCAATACCTTTTTTGACTACAGGTAAAGAAGCTGGCACCCACGTTGGGAGTCCCAAGTATTAATTACCGGACACACGTACAAATTACACATCAGAATGTACAAACTTTCATTTTACATTCTATAACTCAATACACTTCTCTAAACAATGGTTTCATCATTAAGTAATCCATTCCTTTGTAAAATGATTTGGTTGTCATGGACACTTTGCTTTGACTGTCCCTGAACAAAAACAATCTATCACTTAGTGGACATGTACGTGTAACTTCATATTTTTGAATTGGCTCTTCACTCAGGTTGAAGGACAGTTTGGAATACTCAGAATATTTTAGTACTGTACCTATATTTCATATGTTAATAATATTATTCATTAAAGACGGAAACAAGTTAAAGGATGAGACCTGAAAGTCTCCAAGGTCACTCTAAAAAGCTGATCAACAGAAGCATCAATGATGCTATATACTGTAGCCCAACAAAAATCTTCCTGACACTGTTACTACTGACTTTGTAGTACTATATCAAACAGAACTAGTGAGCTATGGAAAGTCAACCAAACCAAAGAATCTTTAATGCTGTAATTGCCAATTGTTTACAGCAGGAGCTAATAAGAGTTGTCCAGCTTGAGATGACTTGCAGTAATGAATGTGGCCATAATATTGGAATTGGATTGACATGTATGAAGTGGTATTTATACCCCATTTTGTCAGGCCTATCAGTACATGATTCCTCTGGTGATATCATACAAAACCAAATCAATGGAAAACACTTCAGAAGCTTTTTGTTAAATTGTAGGACAAAGTCATAGACTAGTCTCACATACCCAATGCTTAAGGTAACAGCTGTTTACCCCATGCTTGAGTAATATGGGAAGGCAAGTTAAGTAAGGGCTGGTTTTTGAATTTTGATCAACTCAAGCGGCAGGTTACCACTGCTGTTTTAAACTGCACCATGATTTGTTTTAATCAAGCAAGTTCACAGGTGCTCACAACCATGATGCAAGTATTTTCTAACATGTGACAGTAATTGGTATGTGGCATACTTGACCTTGTTACTATGGTAGCAGTACCCAATCAACTAAACTGGGGGTACATGAGAACACAGACTGGAAGACATGGGTTAACCTGGGTTTTGCGCCACTGTAGACAAGGGTAACAAAGTGTGTCCGAGGGCATGTGAGACCAATACTATAGCTCCCCACTATTTTATTTTTGATGTTGGATGCAGTTAGTTAGTTTAGAGTTTTACGGCCCAGTTTCCAACCTATTGATTCAAGTCGAGCTGACCATGGGCCTTTTTCCAGTTGTGGCTCACTGGCTTGTTTTCCCTACTCCATTGCTTATGCGGAGCATCATGCACAATGGCAGTAGGTTCCATTTTTAGAGTCTTTGGTATGACTCGACCTGGGAAGCGAACCCAGGCCTTCTGCATGAGAGGCGGATGCTCTTACCGTTAAACCAAACACGTGGTCTTGATGTTGGATGCAAGACAATATCATAAAAACAGCTATAGTACACATGATTTTGACACAGCAAACTTTATAAACACAATGAACCCTACTTTAAAATTTTCAACTGATGTTTCCTTAGGCATGCTTGACTACAGCAATTCTATGCATGTTTACATACGGTTGCCTACGGTTCTGTATGCCTGTATGCAACATTTAAACTGTTTAATTTTGAAGCTTACTTCCTCTTTCGAAATTACTAATTACTAGCTTACTTTGACAACAAATCAACTCTAATTAAATCAAATTATGGCTAATTAAAACTAAAAGGTAAGAGCTCATGCATGCAATACAAAACTGACATTGTGCAGTTTTACATGGAAAAATGAGGTCTTGGTAGTCAGGTTTCCCTTTCAACCATTTCTGCACCCTGCATAACCATATCTACTATTCACATCACTGGGTTCCTGTATTCCAAGAAACAAGGTTGTAACAAGGCAAGTCTATAACCAGGATACAGTAGCTGGCCCTCTCCTGAAAGACCAGCAGTTAAACTTCATTTTTGCATGTTTCAAACTACCTGACAATCACCAGCAGGTTTTAACAAGCATCCAAGATGACCAGAGTTTTTGTCAGACTACAAGTATACAAAAAATTGTGTAGATTGTAGAAGGTTGTTTTATGGACAACCCCAAATTTTGAGTGCATCAAATGTAGTTTCCATGCATTCAAGAATGGAAATGCAAGTAAAAAACTTGAAATCCCCAATTTTCAATGAATTCTTGTTGAAATCACCACTATTTTTTCTAGATTTAGTGTCTACTGTAACTAGAGCAAGTTTCTGAAAAAGGTAGCATTTCTGAAAAATAAGCAGGACTATCACATTTCTCGCTAAGCAACAGGTTTTCTACTACACTACCATCATCCTTTTCAAAATTATCAAAAACAGGTGTGTACCTACTGTATCTACAGCAGGATTCCTTGTTTTTGGGGGCGGGAAGGGGTCCAGCATATATTTTGAGATGGATTTCTCCAGCTGTGTTTAAGAGGTGTATGATCAAGGGCAAAAATGGCCTCTGTGATCACAAAAGTGATCTTGAATGTGTCACAAAATATTTTTGCAATATTTTTTATTTTCCATGAAAATGTTATGGTGACCAACTGACCATAAAGATTTTTCCTTTGGTCTCCAGCATTTATTTTTTAAAGTTTCTGTCAATTGGCTCAAATGGCTGTCCAGTCTTTTCAACAACCCTATTCAAAATTCAAAGCCTGGGGAAATTGGGGGGGAGGAGGGGACAGTCTGCATATGTTTCCCTGTCCCCTTCTCACCTCTCAAGCCAGTGATGGTCCTTTAAATCTGTACAAGAAGCATTTTATAGAATTTCATAAAATGGACCATAGGGCCCACAGGGGACATTGGACAAAAAACCCTGAACATTAAAGCCTACTACCCAAAAAACATTGTCTAAGTTTCAAAAAAATCCCAACATTAATTGAAGGAAAGGAGTATGTATTTTGCAATTTGCCTATTTCATAACATGGACTGTATCGAAAGTGGAATGGAAAGTTTAATCAAATCTGTAGTAAAATGGTGTGGATATTCAGGGCTACCATACTATTATCTCCTAGCACTTGTAGACCATAAAGTATTCTGCTGTGTTACGCAATAGTGTAAAGACGGGCCATGCTTACTTAGGTATGTCACTTGGAATGTCGACATGGCAGAAAGGAAAAGGAACCAGAAAGCCAAAAGGCTTAGTGATTCCTTGCCGCTGAAATGTAAGGCCTTTTTTCACATTGACATTGCTTGGCAATGTTTTTCAATTAACAGGGCTCCATAATGTGCCCACAAAGTACACATGCAAGGCATCCAATCTTCCTACATTGAGATCCCCCTTGCCCGTTGTGAACCCAAATGACATTTGACCTCCACCAAAAACTTCTGGGACCATGTATTCACTATGTGCCATCTACAGGACAAGTTACAGGACCCTACAAGTGACATTTCTTGAAAGACTGTGCAGGAAAGCTTGTCAGGCTTTGAACATGCTGACTCCAAATGAACTTTGACCCTTCAGAAAATCAATAGGGATCATCTACTCAATATGACCAATCCACACACTACATATGAGCACAGTCACATGTACCGTTCTCGAGATATCGTGTTTATGAAGTTTTGACCTTTTGACCTCTCGTGACCCCAAATGACCTTTGACCTCCACCAAAAACAATAGGGATCATCTACTCAATATGACCAACCCACACACCAAATATGAGCATAGTCACATGTACCGTTCTCGAGATATCGTGTTTACGAAGTTTTGACCTTTCGACCTCTCGTGACCCCAAATGACCTTTGATCTCCACCGAAAGCAATAGGGATCATCTACTCAATATGGCCAATGCACACACCAAATATGAGATTAGTCACACTTACGCTTCTTGAGATACCGTGTTTACAAGCAATTTTTAAGGAATTTACCTATTGACCTCTCGTGACCCCAAATGACCTTTGACCTCCACGAAAATCAATAGGGATCATCTACTTGATATGACCAACCTACACACCAAATATGAGTATAGTCACATGTACCGTTCTCGAGATATCGTGTTTACGAAGTTTTGACCTTTTGACCTCTCGTGACCCCAAATGACCTTTGACCTCCACCAAAAACAATAGGGATCATCTACTCAATATGACCAACCCACACACCAAATATGAGCATAGTCACATGTACCGTTCTCGAGATATCGTGTTTACACAGTTTTGACCTTTTGACCTCTCATGACCCCAAATGACCTTTGATCTCCACCAAAAACAATAGGGATCAACTACTCAATATGGCCAATGCACACACTAAATATGAGCACAGTCACATGTACCGTTCTCGAGATATCGTGTTTACGAAGTTTTGACCTTTTGACCTCTCGTGACCCCAAATGACCTTTGACCTCCACCAAAAACAATAGGGATCATCTACTCAATATGACCAACCCACACACCAAATATGAGCATAGTCACATGTACCGTTCTCGAGATATCATGTTTACGAAGTTTTGACCTTTCGACCTCTCGTGACCCCAAATGACCTTTGATCTCCACCAAAAACAATAGGGATCATCTACTCAATATGGCCAATGCACACACCAAATATGAGATTAGTCACACTTACGCTTCTTGAGATACCGTGTTTACAAGCAATTTCTAAGGAATTTACCTATTGACCTCTCGTGACCCCAAATGACCTTTGACCTCCAAGAAAATCATTAGAGATCATCTACTCAATATGACCAACCCACACACCAAATATGAGCATAGTCACATGTACCGTTCTCGAGATATCGTGTTTATGAAGTTTTGACCTTTTGACCTCTAGTGACCCCAAATGACCTTTGATCTACACCAAAAACAATAGGGATCATCTACTCAATATGGCCAATGCACACACCAAATATGAGATTAGTCACACTTACCCTTCTTGAGATACCGTGTTTACAAGCAATTTCTAAGGAATTTACCTATTGACCTCTCGTGACCCCAAATGACCTTTGACCTCCAAGAAAATCGATAGGGATCATCTACTCAATATGACCAACCCACACACTAAATATGAGCTTAGTCACATGTACCATTCTCGAGATATCGTGTTTACAAGATTTTGACCTTTTGACCTCTCGTGACCCCAAGTGACCTTTGACGTCCACCAAAAACAATAGGGATCATCTACTCAATATGGGCAATCCACATGCCAAGTATGAGATCCCTCGGACTTACCCTTCTTGAGATATCGTGTTTACAAGCCAAAGCGTCACATACGCGCACACACACACACACACACACACACACACACACATACACACGACATCACCATCGCATAGATTCCTTGCCTGCCTACGGCAAGGAATCAAAAATATAGTATGCAAATTTAAGAGAGGCTTAAAAGCGTTTTACTGTTCGATGCAGTCTTCCCTGTGTTCACCAAAAAAGGGAAATAGACATTCCATTCGCTGATTCTGTTGCGAAAACTTCAGATAGTTTTGGGACATGTTAGGTAGCATTCCAGGCAAAGGATTTACAGTGAAAAAGTTACCTCCTTTGTCAAAGCACCTTCAAGGGCTATAACTATCGAGCAAGGGTGTCTTTGTATAGTGAAGGGTAGTTTTGAACTTATATATATATTGTGTGGCGGAGCTGATTCTTGTCTGTCGTGAGAAGTCGGACATGGCCCGAACCTGTCGCCTGCAAACAAAAGCCATTCTAACAGTTGAATGCCTTGCTACCTTGGGCCTGGGTGAGGCCTAACTTATTACGTGTCTAGAGCAGGGGACGTACCATGAAGCACAAAGGGGGTCGTCGAATGCTCGATTCACCATTACCTGTTTATTGGAGGTTTGAGACAGGACGAGCCAGGCACCATACTTAGTAACGTATATATTTATCGTAAAATTCGAATAAAACCGTTAGCATATAATCACTAAGTAGTGGATGGATTCAGCTCATGAAATAGTATTGGGATAGATGCAGGTTAAAAATAAAGAACAAATGAACTAAAAGGGATTAACGAACTACATAGACTATGAACAGATGGGATGGAAACCAAGCGGCAGTAGCTCAAAGGCAAGAACTGAGCGATCGGGAGGCATAGAAAATTCATAATGTTGGCCAGGATTTAAAATGACGGACTGAGAATATATTTAGCTTTTACCTTTATTTTTTCTTCAAAATAACTTATTTGGAGAGAATGTATAATAGTTGTCAAATTTAAAATGATGAACTGAGAGTATACAAGGCTTTATTTTTGTTTCTGTAGCAGATTTATCTTTTCTATATTATACTTTTTGCAGTTGTTTATATCAATCATTGTTTTGTGGTGCATCACATGGCTAAATTTGTATTTTGATATTAGTTCAGTGTGAATGTTAACAGCTTTTCCTTCTTTGAATTTATTTAGTTTTGGTAGTTTGTTTGAAAACACCCCAGTATACAGAAGAGTAAGTTGAAATTGGGCATGTCACGGGGTTCCCTGCAAATTCTATAGGACTCCTCTGACAGACTGCACAGTCTACCTTGTCCTTGGGCACTGGATCCAAAATTCCTGTACAGTCTGAGAGGTACTACCAGCTGAGTATCAATATGACAAGCCATCAACTGTGCACAAGAGACTGTGTAGGGAGAGATGCATTTTAGTGAGTTTCATGAAGTGGGTCATAGGAATCAGAGTGGACATCAAACGAAAAAATACAAAACCCCCCTCAACCAATTCCCCAATGAACATCATGTCCAAGTTTCAAACAAATGATAGACGAACAGATGGATGGACAGGCAGATGGATGGACAGACAGATGAATGGAATGGATGGACAGATGGATTGCTGGATGGATTAATGGGTGGACAGACAGATGGATGGAATGATGGATGGGAGAATTGATGGACAGATGGATGGACGAATGGACAGATGGACAGACTGACAGATGAGGTGAAGAACAGACATATAGATGGACGGATAAAGTGACATTGTATGAGCACAATAGCTCACACAAACATGCTGGTATGAGCTAAAAACTTACTATATTCCATTGCTGCAGTAATCTGAGCTAACCTGAAAGTAAAACAAGTGAAGAAATATGATAAAAATGCTGTCGGATTTGCTGAGATGTGACAAGCACGTATGCAATCTAGTTATTACTAAAACACAAATTATATAAATTTAAAAGTTATAGTTGGGCAGTACTAGCAGGCACATCTATGTATGACTGTCATGCCCACTTGCTTTTTCGGTCCTCACTACCTAAAAATCCGCATAATGGTTCCATTTTGCACATGATTGTATACAGAAATAAACTGAGGCTCAACTCAAAACAGTGGCTAGGAATAAATATTTAAAAGAAATGATTTCCTAATATTGCAATTACCTCGCAGTCACTGAAGCCAAAAATTGGTGAACTCAAGATTTTCACTTTCCTACAATTGGCTCAACCATGAAACCCTACTTCCTAACAACCAAAGCCTAAGTGTACACCTTTATACTGCTTCTTCTTTCTGGATCAAGACAAATGCCTGGAAGGCTATCCTTCCATAATGTCACTTCAATGTAAAATATTTGGGGCTACTAAATCCCAAGTAATGTATATTATCTGGTGCATTTCTCATTATAAATTTTTTAACTTCCCATTATTCCTGATCACACAGTGGTTCCACAGATACTACTCAAACAAGAGCAGCATGAAGCTGGCCATATCATCATGTCTTTTTAAAATTACTAGGTGTTTTTTCAGATTGTTTTCATCCACCAAATATTAATAAAAGAGCCAAAATATTTTTGTGTGTCTGTTGACTGTGTTACAGTACATGTCTGTCAATTTCCATTGCAAGATCATTACTCTCCTCAGGTTCCAATGGAAATGTAGAAATATGTACCATACCTGTACATGCCTCAAATAATGCCACAATTGAATGAAAAACTTGGTACTGTACTTTTGATTTGATACAAAAGTTCTGATTTTTAGAAAATCAATTTTTATCAATTTTTCATGACTTTATAAGGACCCTGTATTTCCATGGGGTAGATGCACACTATTTAACAAAGTGTTTCTTGATTGGCTGTTGTCATTGTATCGTATTGATTGTATTCTTTATAAGGAATAGGGAAAAGGTTAGGGATTAGGGCTATCATTAACCAACTGTAGGGAAATTTCTTGCGCAGATCTGCCTTTTCCATGATCTTTCTCTTGACATGGGTTTCCCTTGACATCATGTATGTCACAAAAACTTTCATAAAATTTTAATATGAAGAGAATAATAACTTTGATGCAATATTGCTGGTCACTGAAATTTCAATTTTGATACTATTTAGTGAAAAAGGAATATGTCACTGTGTGAGAAGTTTGATGACTTTTCAGGACTTAACACAATTTCCCTGAATTGTTTTACTGTTGAGGGCTGGAAACTGTATTTTACACAATCTGATTACTTTTCCAAGAGTTTCTGGACTGCAGGAACCTGGTTGACAAAATATTTTCCATTATGTGTTAATTTGAATGAAAGTGCAGTTTGCACTTTCTGACCAAAAAGACCACCAAATTACCAAACTGTCTCATGATCTCTCCTGGTCTACACATATTAATCAAACCGTGAATAGTGCCAACTACAGTAAGTTCTCAGCCTCTTAAAAAGGAATGGAATTGTTTACCTTCTACAAAAGATAGCTTACAAGACCCTTGTCAGACCTAAGTTGAAATATGCCAGTTCTGTCTGGGACCCCTACTTCAAAACTCATATTGACTCTGTTGAAAAGGTACAATGGGGTGTTTCCATAAGGTCAAAATTTAAAAAAAAATTTAACTGGTTGAAATATACACTCTAGGTAGAGTATAGTCATCAGTTACAAAAATACAAATATTTTTACAAACAACATTATGTGTGTGTGATGGGACTCATTCAAACAAATGATGCCAACAAATTTACCAACGTAACGGGAGACACCAAAGCAGTCCTTAATCTACTCTTAAAAGAATGAAGAAAATCCTAGATGGTTGACAGTCCATAGTTGAGTGTCATTTAGGATCCTTTCTTGAAAAAAATATGGAAGAAGTTTGAAATAATTCTTCAAAACTTAAAAAAAATTCAGTGTCATTTTTGCCAACACTTTCAGGTGTCAAAAAGTCCACACTTTTGCATATTTTGGACAATTTTGACTATTTTTAACCAGAAAAGGACACCAAGATTTTGTGTCCCCATTACTCTAAATATGAAATGTGCTAATATAATTTTTAAAGGTTAAGCTGACCTGGAAACAGTCAAATACAATATAAACAACTGTTTGCAATAATAACATACAGCAAGATGTCTCTGTTTCATTAAAGTTTTGTTTCTCATTACCAACATAACTACTGTATGATGGCTGGTGGGGACACCAAAAATTCAAATGTTCATCAAAATAAAACATTTGGTTCAAGAGTCATGGAATTTAATTTTCTGTTGACCTTCTGGGACTATCTTTTCATGCAACTTAATTGACCCCCAAATTTAATGATTTGTGTAAATGGTAGAGCAACAAAATTTACCAACATAACTCTCTGAGGGCCCGTGAGGGGTACACCAAAATATTGCCGATTATTAAAAATGACATAAAAGATGCTTCTTTTGATTTTTTCTTTAGAAGTGTGCTACTCTCTGCAAGAGTTTGAACCAATTCTTAGATCAGGAAAATTTATGCCACCTGAGAAAGATCACATTGGGTCAAGATGAAAAACATTAGAAAACCAACAAAACTACGCCGACACCAACAAGTTATGTTGCAGGGTTTTCCCTGGGTTTAGAATTGAACGTCGCGCATCTGATGCATGCATAGGTGGATCGCCAGCCTGGGGGAGGGGTATAAGGGGAGGAGGTGTGACTTATGCAAGTCCCTAGACGCAAAATGGTGACACTTTTGAGGCAAATTAGTCAACACAATTGCTGTAAGTTGACGCAAAAATATAAGCACTGAAACTAACATTCGTACAAATTTTGATCTACTGATAGAGGTCACACTGGCTTTATATCACCGTAATTTCTGCTTCAAAAGTTTTGGTTCATTGACATGACTTTTATTTAGCGCTGGCACCAGATGATTTTTACTCCGGTTGGCCGTTATTTCGCGCCTGTCGCTCACCAAAATTGACATGATTGGGCCCGGGTTGGCTTGCAACATTAACAGTTCAGGATAGAAAATATTGGGAATATTTCCGTTCGTTTCACGAACTGGATATCATTTTTGTAGGCGTTATATTTTCACTTCAAAAGTGGAGATACAAATCAACCGTTAATACAGAATTGTTTGTAGTCAATGTCACATGCCCTTTGATAATTTATTTCTTAGTCCAACTTCATGCTCTGTCTAGTTTTCATCCCCCAATCATGTCGGAACATTTGCATTTTTTTACTGCACTGGGTTGTAGTTGAGCAATCATTCATGATACTCTTAGCAGTTCTGGGCAGCAAAACAATTGCACCCCATTAACATATCTTGCAGTTCCTTTCGGATATAAATACCCCCGTACATTTTAGGCAGTTCTTGTCCAAAACTTATGTCTTGTTTAAAAAGAATCTGCAATTGAAATGCACGTAAGTCAGATCCTCGAAAAATCCATGTACGCAGAGATTTGTGATGCCGTTTCATGGTGACTTTGGCACGGGGCTCGCCCGGCTGCACTAGCTGGCTATATAAGCATGGGAAGTGTGATCGTGGTAACACAAACTCAACGAGAAATCTTGTCTCGAGACAGAGTATTTTCACACACTAAATCACATAGGCGAAGGGGTGAGTTGTGATTGGCTGGCTAGAATCAACGTAATTGAACCAATCACGATGAAGGGACCAATTTAAATTTTGAAATGGATGGCATGCATCTGATGTCATTAAGCAAAACATGATGCCTTGTTTGGCGGAATAAACGGACACGCACAAAAGTCTACGGCATGCGTGGGCCAAGAATTTTGCTGCATGAGACCACGTGCATCACTGTTTTTGTTTGCGATGACCTCGCATGACAACATTGCATAAGTCCTACTGTAAATAACATTACGAAAGGAATGCTAGACACGACCTTATTTATGCAAGATAATAACCACAGAACTTCACAAGATTCTAGGAGCTACAGTACGTGTACAAAACGTGCTCAGACATGTATGCTAAGCTTGGGGATTTGAAAACAAGGCCAAATACTGCAGCTCTATAGTCTGTACAATGGGTTTTGTGCATAACAGTTTGCATGTGCAGCAACTTACGCGGCGCTTTCCGTGAGAAAGCAAGGAAAACATATTGAATGCAATTCTAAATCTCATTCCATGTAATACTACAGGGTTGTTTCCGTTTGTGATCAATGTATCCCGTTTTGGCAGGAAGTTAAAGGATTGAGTTTACAGGACTTTTAGGAAACTAAGGGCAAGTTCCAAGTATATTTTAGCCCCCTTTTCAGTTTGCAAATAATCGGTGGTAATGATCGAGTGAATGCCAGAATTTATAAAAGCAATGGAGCACAAGGCTGCAAGCATTAATCAGAGATTGTGTGTGTACCGATCTTTTTATTAAAACATGTTGGGAAAACAAGGGTTCTATGCCATCATACACATAAGTTCCATTGCACTTATTTTAAGTTACCTCTACGTAAGAAACATTGTAACATCGTGATTGGTTCATTATTGCTTTTAATCAGCCAATCATACTCGCGACATCGTCAATGCAGTTTTACTGTGTAGGAATAAAGTGTAGAAACCAGCCGTCTTCGTACAGTATTCTAATACTCCCATCGCATTTGTGCTATGATCAAATTTCCCAAACTTTGGTTGTAGTCGGGCAAAACAGTTCAGAGATGGAGTTTTTACTGGGGGGTTAGACTGCACGTTCGCACTTCATTTTCCGATTTTCTGAATTGCAGCGTAAGTTTTAAGAACCAAGTAACAGGAAATATGTGGGATTTCATCATAAAGATACAATGACATGGTTCGTTTGTTTGATTGATAATTCCCCAAATCTGAGACATTAGCCCCGCCTCTAACCTGCAAAACGGGCGTTTGTGTTTTGGTCGTGCAAGTCGTGTTGTGCCATGTAGCTACTGCACTCCGGAGTGAGCACAACAGTTTCCTGATACAAGCCTACAAGGGCAAGTGCAGGCTAGTTAATAATACTGTGGTGTTACTTGCTCAGTAGTAGGCCTTATCGGATACACACAGAGCTCCGACTCGCATGCAGTGGTATGTGAATGGAAGTTAAAAAAAGTTAGTTTTACAAATAAGTCAATGATTTTGTCATTTAATGTAGTAACAACAAAAGCAATCTTTGACAGAAAGAAGAAAAATTATGGAGGCTAGTCGGCAGCAATTTTGAACGTTGCCGCCGTTTTTTGAACGTCGCGGCCTCCTTGATTTTGAAGCTTGAACGTCGCGTCCCATGACATTCAAAATGCCCAGGGAAAACCCAGTGTTGGTCATGGCATTTTCTATCATTTGCTAGGAAAGTTGGGTGAAGCTGTAATGATACAGTACTTGGAAAGAATGATTATTAGCAGGGAGCAATTTGTTCGGGTTTGCATTGCAATTTGCGATGCAAAAACGAGGAAAAATTGATAATTGCGATACATCATTCGATCTTGAATAGCAGACTTGCGATGCAAAATTTCAGCAGGTATTGTGACTTTGAACGTTCACAGAACAAAATAATGTTAGGAGAAAATAAAACCAGAAATTGGAAGTCATGAAAACTGATCATGCAAAGCAAAAAAATTGGCCCCGTACTTGCTCCGCAAACCACGTTGTTTCCAAATAAAATCACCTTAATTTTCCGCTTTCAAGAATTTTAACCCATGAACGCGCCCTGCAGGAGAGATGCATTCTTTACTACTACGTACATCGGCATTGAAGGCAAAATCCGCGGAAAGCAACTTGTTTTCCCCTTAATTTTTCTGGTAATGACAGGAGACTTTTGCCGTCGATCAATCTTTACATTATTCTCAGTCAAACATGCTCTACATTGTCAAATCACTGTTTAAACTCCTAAAAATGGTGAATATTTAAGGCTGTAAACATGGTTTGAAATTATAGATCACTGCGTAAATATTTCATCCTTTTGTTCATGTTGCATAACTCACGATTCCGTTCTGTACGGTTCTACTGGATGCAAAGAAGCTTTGCGCCAAGCAACACCTGCATTCCAAATCGGCAACTCCCGATTGATGCAAGTTTGCCCTCGAGACTAGGCTAGGCTCAGAAATCTTAATGTAAAACCTTGTTAGGATAGCACAGGAGCCAAAATAAGCAACTCTGAAGGAAAACATATCGTACAAGGAAATTGCTGAAGTAAAGTTTTTAAAAATATTAGGCAGGGCTTAGTTTGAGTATTCTACACATGCCGTGAAACTATTAAATGAAGTGAATGTCATCTAGATAATTTTGTATCCCTATCAGCTTTTACATTTTGGGCTGGCTAACCTTGAGAAGGGAATACATGTACAGTAGAATGTACTAGTGTACTGTCTTTAAGTCAGATTTTAAGGAAAACTGAGGAGATCATAGGTTCACCTTTTTGACAACTTATGAAAGGATGTAAGAAGCCTCGAAACTTGCTTAGATTATTATAAGTTTTAAAACCTACTAAATTAATTCAGCTGACGACCTCTTTTTTCATCTGTATTAGGTCAAATTGGGTGAAATGTTTTGGACATTTTGGGGTGAATCTCTGTTCTATAGGATTAATTTGATTCTTCACATCGGCGTTTACTCTGCTTGGTTGTACATTGTAGGAGATGGAGCTTTGATTCATAAAATATAATGGGTATGGGCAGACTAATTGGTAGTCAGTATCTGGTTAAAAGCAAGTGGCTGCCCAATTTTAGGTAAGGGAAATCAGCAAAAAAGGAAGAACCCCCTAGTGACAATGTGGACAGTGATGATGAAGAGGATTATGGATGGTTGCATCTGATGAATGTCAATAAAAGATGGCACTGTTCTCTGATTGGTTGTTTTCATATGTCTGTATGTCATACCACTGCTCCTGTTCTAAAATGACACTTAGCAGCTAGGACTATGAATGGGATAAAGAGAATCAGGCTTTCTAAGATTAGGTACAAACCAATCCAATGAGGGAACTACATTGCTATTAATGAAGTGTCATAGACAATTTATTTTCATGGCTTTATTTTGGTCTTTGAATTGACAAACAAACATTTTCAAATGAAATGAAGCAAAGCAAGAAGAAAATTTTAAGGAGATCCCATAAAATGTCGTCGAGAGCTGCTGTACAGAAATTGCCTTGGAGACATCTAATGGAATTTTTTTGGCCTGAATGTAGTTACACTGCATACGTGATACAGGTCATATGGATGCATAAAGCATGATGTTTTATTACCTGTAATATCATACCCTTCAGTCATGGATTCTGTAGTTTTTTACAAGCTGCTGTAAAAATATACAGCTAGGAAATGTCAATAAAAAAAGTTGCTAATCATTTTTGGGGGATTGCTAATCAATTTTGAATAATGAGTAGCAAAACTGCTAATCAAAATTTCAAAAACAAATTGCTCCCTGATTAGTGATATCCTTACCATGATTAATGAGCAAACAACGCTCAGTTTAGCTTTTCAGATGAATCAAAATTGTATGTTGGTATGTCACAGGTGGTACCCCAAAATCAGGGGGGACAAGAGACTATTTTCCAGAAAATGCTAACCATTGAATATTTAGGTTATATATCATAAGAAACTAATATAAGTAAGGTATAATAAAATACCTGAATCAATGGTTTGCTGTATTCCCTGTCTTTGAAATATAACATTACATTGACAAAATCAGTAAAAACCCCATTGGACCCTTAGTTTATGGAATTACCCAACGACATGCAGCTAGATTTGTCAAAAAAATGTTTCAGTCTCACTAGTAGCCTCAATAGTATGTCAAGGGACCTCAACTGGAATCTCACAGGACCAAAGCTTGTCTCATCACTATTTTAAAGGAAAGTCATAGATTTACCCCCAGTAATGTCGCCCATTATTAAATTGACAGTTCTTCTCATAGGAATCGTTCTAATCATGCTTTAAACTATGTTATCCCCTCTGCTCAAAAAGACTGTTATAAGCTCTCTCTTTATCCCCGAACCATTCCCATGTGGAACCATCTTCCACCAGACCGAAAATCTGCCCCTAGCGTAGCATCCTTTCAGCAGTTGCTGGAAAACCACATCTAACGTTAGGCCTAATTCTCGACATAGGCCTGTAAGGACCACACAGCAACAGCCCCCATGGGCGATTTGTGTGGATTCACCATCAAGATCCAGATCAATGAGGAGTGGGCAAATGGTGATCAGTTCATTGCTTGTTTTGCTAGCTTTGTCCAATAATTTTGGCCAAGCCTACAGTACAGCTCACGTATAAGTCCCATCGTGTCAACGCTCTGCTTGTTTCTACTTTCCTCTGCGTGTTTACTCTTTCCTATACTTTGTTGTCTTCGTTACTATACTCAGTGTCTGCGCACCATCAACGCAGACACCGACAGACCTTCCTTACACTTGATTTGTTCTCAATGGGGATTATTTGAGTATATAAACGTAGGATCGCGTATAATCCATGACCGTTGGAATTTTTCAGTCGTTTCAAGTAATGCTTCTTGGCCTCGCTTTTGTCAGGCCTTTTGTCGATGTGTCGATCTGCTTAATTAAGCTTGCAGTCTGGTTGATAATATGGTCATATCAACGGAAATATTTACTGTTTGAAGTTCCAAGTTATTTCTACGATAATATATTGCGATAGTAAACGTAAAAACACCACAAAAATTATAGAAAAAGAAGTGCTGTTCCGTTCCACTTTACACTCGTCCGCGACGCCGTTGTTGCGTCGCGGACGAGTTGGCAGTTTGGGGACATTTTGGACGAAATGGGTACGAGTAAGACAGAGTACAGAAGTGCTGAAAATTCGAGGCACAAATGAACAGTTCAAGTTAACTGAGATTAGTTGGAAGGGACGAGTGTTCACCAACACTAGGCCGAGTCTATAGCTCATTCATTTCCTAATCCGATTACACGGAAATGGTAGTCTCTTGCTTTGGATGAATACCTATGGCAAGAACAAACTTGTTAAGCTAACGTAGCGACAACCGATGGTTTGGAAATCGATTTGAAGACTTGGGTGTTAGTCTACACGAAATAATAACCATTTTTCAGTAACACAGAAGGGCATCCTTACTCGCATGTGTGTCCAATGCACTGGTGTTTGTATTTTTAAGAAAAGTGTAAAAAATGCTATCCCTGTTATCTCATCTCATCAGTCACGATCCTGGACAAATGGTATATATATTGAGAGAGATATGAATATCAGTAATGTAAACAAGCTGGTGATACGTATGTTTCTGAAGTTCGCTGTTTATTATGATTTCAATTTGTAGTTACAACGTACATTATCCCTTTTGTTTTATTTTTGCTAATTTCGATCTACAGTGTGTTAAGCGAAAAATTGCCCCATATTTTTTTCGTATCGACATTAGAAAAACAGGTACATAAAATGCGGTTTCTTGCCTTGATATGCATTTACTTTAAACAGTTTGCAAACCCGTTTGTGTAAGGAAGAAAGTCTTAAGAAAGATCTAAAAGTATACCAAAAATCTCTATAATCTACAAAGTTCTATCAATTATATAATTGCGTGATATACAAAAAAAAAACTCCACAAAAACACAAAAAACTCCAAGATACACCCTAGTTCCGATATTCTTTCATCTCCATAGAGTTAATCGCCAGGCAAATAAAAATTCAAGAAATCGTGGGATCAAGTCTGTTGTCACGAACTATGTGTGAATTGCGCTATATAGAATACCCCCAAATCCCAACCCTGCTACTCAAAACATGTAAAGGGCTAACAATATTGCTCAGTTGTAATTTCATTTTCCCGACAACCTCTCAAAATCTACAGAAAGGCTTACCGTACTATCTTAAAAATTGCTTATATCAATTGGTTTGAGAGTTACGGAGTAAACGGACGCCCAAAGTCTACCGAACCCCGATAAACTAAACATAGCTAATCCTCTCATCCCTAATCATGGCCGTGGGTCATGGGGGACGCGTCTCGTTCGTTTTCTGGAAGGGAGGATATCGCCAACCCCCAACCCCGGCAGACTCTTTTTCAAAAAGGATGAAAACAAAAGAATTGCATAGAAAACATTTAGAGATAACCTTTGCCAAAACCAAGGTTTGTAAAGTAAAGAAAGTAAACGGTCTATTGACTGGATATTTGCACCCAGGTCCGCACGACTCGCTAGATGGAGTTGCGCCTTTTATTCCTTCATATACCGGTACCATGAACAGTACTGCAAAAACCCGGCCTAAGTTGTTCATAAGCACCAACTTAAAAAAAAAATACACAATCGGCATAACGTTATAAAAAAGTTCAGGCGAAATTATGAATGGTAATTTCGGGCCTATCCTAAAAAAAATGCAAAGTTCACCGATTGAATGCAGCGTCAGATCATACTACACTTAGTTTACTTGGGTTGATGGAATTTTGAAGGCTACTGTATACAACAACCATACTCGGTTAAAGGGGGTGGGGTAGTCGGTTCTTAGTTACTTACGAATAGCACGGCCGGACCCAGCATATTTTCCCCACATGCCATAACAAAACAAAACTGTTTTTACTTACCTTTGGTAAAGATAATATATTCCAAACAAAAGTTTTTACATCCAAATTTGAATTGGTTACACCAATTTAAAGCGTCATAAATATGGGCAAACATAATTACCAGGACCAATTTCAGCTTAACAGTGCATTAGCAGACTGATACCAAGGAGAGGCCGTTAAACAATGTAGAACCTTTTCCGTACACGGCGCGGAGTAAAACGAAGAAAACTATTAAGAACTATTGAACCTCCATACTTCACAGCGAAGTTTCTACGCGCGTCGCGGGTTTTAGCTGTCCCGTTCTCCCAGGGTTCAAAAACATCAAACATTCCGCATACGTCAATCATACGAGAATGTTCGTGCAGCTGGGTGAATAACCGTGTTTTCTCAAATGTTTTCTCTGATGTCCACTGCTGCGTAGACTGAATGGCGCGACGACCGTCTAGAATCTTTTGTTCTGTCTAGAACCTCAGTCACGTATCCTCCTTTCGTGTGACCTGTCTGACTATGCCCTATATTTTCTCTGTTAAAGCAGCCTGAGAATGTCCGCGAAACCAAAAGCGGGACGGGTCTACAAGACCAAACATGAGGTCAGGTTCGCGGGCCAGAAACAAAATCCCCCTGCCCTTCATACGTTTTCTTTCTCGAGGAAATCGTTTTGCACTTTCAAATCATCATGATACCCGAACATATTCTAAACCAACCAAAACATTTCAATACTTATCTCGCAACTAAAGATACCCTGAAAGCTCTTTGAAGGAACTTATTTTATTAAAGTTGAACCCTCCGACACTTATGTCTGTCTGTGTAACAACCGCCAAGGCTCAATCACTAAATCAAATCATTTTAAGAAAATCTGAATCGGCGAAATTACCCAGACTCCTACAATTTGAAATAACTTCCGAAATTTATTTTGAGGCGCAAGGCCGCATTTATCACCGAAACTAAAGGAATCCACACCGCCCTTCGTTTTTAAGTTTCTCTACTCACCACATATTAAAACTAAGGCTTTAAAAAGATGTTTAACTGAATATTGGTGTTTAATTACGCCCAGCTAACACTTAAAGAGTTATTTCCGAAACCACCGCTAATAGCCTATAAACGGGTACCAAACCGGAGCGACTCTTTTCTTTTACAACAGTACAAGGGCTAACTTTGTTTAGGAAACAAACTCAAATCCATTTCGACGACACAGATCTATCCTAAGTTCAAATTTTGAGTGATTTATTTTCCGAATAACCCAATATTTATGCGTTTGTGGCTTCACCGGTGACCAGTTGGCCTTCTAAAATTAGATCATATGTTACTTGCAGTTTAAGTGTAAAGCGGGTGGGACATTTTCAGCTTCTCGCTAAAATGCAGTTTGAAAATGCAGTTAAAATTTCAAAAACAGTTATGTAAACAAAGATTTCAAATGTTATTTTCTCACTTCGCGCTATCGTAACCGGCGCGATTCACGAATGGTTGGGTCAGGTGTCTGAGTACAAATATTGACCGACGATTCTTCCTACAGCGGTCAACGCGAAGCTCCACTCCAAAATAGTCCGCCTACAAGTTCTCATAATGTTATTATAATACCTTTTGGTTGGAGACGGGAAAACATGGCACTGAGCCACAACTGGAAAGAAGCGGCGGTTTTGACCGACTTCATACCTGTTTAACTTTCAAGCTCCTCTGGGCCCGACTGAGACAAATAGCTGTCCAATTTCGTTTGACATTTTTGACATTAATGGCTGGTGCACCCCCACCCCCCTTCCTAGTCTGTACAGCCTTGATAATGATCAATCTACCTACCTAAAGCATCAACTGTGAACGTCCGTTATGGGGCAGCCAAATTGTCATGTCAAAGTCTTGACCGCGCGAAAAGCATGAGTCATATATATTCCCATGCACCAACGTAATTGTTCATCATGACTTTGCAGGTGGCCTAGTTCTCGGTGCAATTACGGTACGCTGCTATGTTAATATGTAAATGATTGCTTTACTCAATTATGCACGATATTGTAAAAGTGACATTCAAGGGAGGCCCTTAGGTCACGGCTGAACCATAGAAGGGAAATTCTCGATTCACAGATATATACGTGAGAATAATGTCATACTCATAGTCAGGTTGGATCTGGTCGTACTTTACTTAAGAGAAGGAGAGAGTGTAAGTGTCAGCCATGGTGAATATTGGTAAACTAATTTAAATGGAAGCTGCAATCGCGTGTAACTTTCGTACAGAGTGCGTGGAGGTACAAAAACAGGCGGGATATAACTTTTTCCAACAAGTTTTTTTCTCTCTTTGGTTTTAAGGGTCACATTTTTGTTCTTATTTGATTGTGAAGGAATACATTCCAATCAAATAAGGCTCCAAAAGTTAGCAAGCAAAATTTCTCAATTGGTGAACAGCATCAAATTCAATACTCTTTATCAAACTGAAAAACTTTGCAATCAAAATTTAACCTGTAAATGGGGATTCGCCGCGACGAGCAGTTTTATCGGGAGCAGAGCTGCCTCCATTTATTGGCAAGCCCATAGCCAGCGCATGCATGGTCGCACTTGCCCTAAACAATAATTATCATCTTTGCATTTGATTTAAGCTTCTAAAAGTCCGTAAGGCCTAAAACTTGAAAAGCATAAACTTTCGCATGGAAGCAAAATGTACTTCTCTGTTGAAGTTGAGTGCAACCGATACAAGAGCAGGGGTATTGATACACGTCACCGTAATGGGCGACGGGTGGGAGGAAAGGGGCATCCCAAAAAAGACCGAAAATTAAAATGAGATACGTCCGTCAGTCCGCGAGAGGGAAAATCAGGTTCACGAGATCAAAGGGGTCATGAGGTCGAAATTGTGAAAAGGATCGCAAGACCGAAAATGAGAAAAAATCTGTGAGATCGAAAAATTATGTGTAATGACCTGTAGGTTTTTATATTTATCCCTTCCTCATTTAAGTTTCGCGGATCTTAGTTCGTTTTCCGGTCTCTGGGTTGCTGCAAAAATGCAGGGCACTCTCTAGTCAGGTCACAGTGCGGCGCCTTTATGACTGGAATGCTAGACGCTCGGCCCAAAGTTCTAGACAACCATGGCGTCATACTTAAACTTGTCTGTTGGGTGTTTTCAGACAGTACACAAACCTACATACATGTCCACACTAATATGTATGCATACGTATGCCTATATGTGTATGCGTAGTGGAAAAGAATGACAATATGAAATGGTTCTTACGAGCTAAACTTAACTCAATTTTTTCGGACTAAATTTTGTTGTTGGGACATTAGTGAACAAAGATTAAATGGATAATTTCTCTATCATTTGATGTGTATTTTCTGATATTTAGTAATGACCGCTAAATTATTGTAAGTGAAATCGGCCCGGGCTTGTTAACGCTTCCCTTGGGCAAGGCTTGGAGGACAAGCTATTGAACAGGGTTCTGGATTACGGACTCTGCTTGGAGCGAATTTACTAAAAAAATATATTTTCTCATTCCGTTGCGCCCGTAGGTTACAAGGCAACAGAGGCTTGATTGCCGATATACGGGCAAGTTAGGCCACTCGACCACTTTTATTTTGAAAGAATAATGTTAGGTCCCTAGGTTGGCAGTTTAATAATTAGTAGATGGGGTGTTAATGATAACACACAAACACGGATGTTTCACGTGATGCAATAGCTAACTTTAACTCATCTAAATACACACACAAATTTGGCCTACTATTCAAAAGATTCATTAGTCTGTCTAGGTGTGCTTTTATCATCACAATCCTTAAATGGATTTTCTAGTGTGATATTTAACTTCACTTCTCCTACCTACGTACTATCAAGCTAAGTCATCCCCTTCTTTTGTGTCCCTTTTTACTGATATTTTGTCTGGTGTTGAGGAGCATTCAAAGCTACGGCGGCTTTTCCGTGTAATCGGATTAGAAGAGCTAAACTTACCTGACTATTGTTGAAAGCTGGTCTCCTGCTTTGCCTTCTGGATTAGTTTTCCACCTGTTTATTTGGTCCACCTTGCCCCCCTTTTCTAACCACATTTTTTAACTACCCACTTTATCTGGACGCGGACAAGTCATATTTGGGACGAAATACTGCTGAATTTTAGTTAACGTTTTACGGAAACGGATTTTTTTAAATTTCATAATTTAAAACCAAAGAATTTTGTTAAACCCCGCGACTTTGAAAATGAAACACAGGAAACCGCAGCAATCGCATCATAACAAACAAAAGCAGAAATTTCACGTTAAGTGACATGAAAAGAGAACAAGGAAAATTATTACGGCAGCATGTGCATGAAGGAGATATAAATAGGTTGTTTGATTCCATGTATGTGTGTAACCGGGGCTATGTCATTGTTCCCAAGGTTCGCTGATCCCGAGGCTCAATGTTTCCCAGTTTTGGGTACATCCGCACTTCTGGGAACATCGAACCCCGGGAATAACGAAACTAGGGAACAATGACAAATCATCAAGATATACAAAGGCGGGGAACATCGAACCTTGGGAATATTGAACCCCGGGAACATCGGGTTGATCCCGTGTGACCAAGTGTTATCTTTGCACCTTACGTGCCAGTACTTAACATGGAACAAGTTGGATGGGGTTTGAGGCCTAATTTTCAAACCAATTTGTTTTCTTCCAGCCGGTCACAGCCATTTTTGCTTGTTGCGGCACACTCGTTTTCAATAAAATGCTGCCCACAAAGCAAAGGTTGTATCACTATTTTTAAAATAAATTAATGACATGATAGATTGTCTAAACCTTACGTGAGGTCGTTAACATTTTAAACATTTTTTTCTCGTAGGCGTGATGATTTTTTGAGCGTCGTGACTGTGGTGTTTGAACATGGCGGTCCCCTTAATGTTTTTATTTGAACGTTGACCGCCGAAATGATTCAAAGGCACGAAATCCCCGCCGTACCATTTACCGCACAGGACATGTTTAACAATTTCGGGATTGCATAAGTTCCCGGTCTACGGTACGATTCCCCCGTTCATTTGTACCAAATCACAACATAGGCTGCTTCTACTGTAACCCTTCCAGCGCTAACACAGCAATTCTAGCAGGCTGTCTGTTCGTGAATTACTTTCATATTCTTTCAAAACGACTGGGAAAGAGTGAGCAAACCTATACAGATCGATATTCTGACTATTGTGCAAACACAATGAGGTTTATCTGCGCAGAGGAACGTTGGGGATTATACTCAGTGTCTACTCAGTGTCTGCGCGGCATTTTTGTATCTTCGTGATTCAACTTTGCTCTGCTTGTTTCTGCCTTTCTCTGCTTTGCTCTGCGCGTAGACATGTCCAATTGAACGTGAGCTGTACTGTATGTCGAGGATTGCAGCAGTATGGTGATTGTATCTTCAGACCGTCACTGCATGCAAAACTTATAAGCCTAGTTATACCACATACACAGTGCAAGCTTAACTTACGCTATAGCCTACATGTATTTTACTAAGTCACTCGGACACTGTAACATTCCCAAATAGCTGGAGTAATATAGCTTAGGAAGTTAGGCCTAAGGTAAGGCTGGCTGGTGAGTGGTGGTATTGTAATACATTTAGGCTATAGGCCTAGCCTAGGGGTTACCGGTCGTTTCGCCCCCTTGCCAGTTCGCCCCCAACCTGTTCGCCCCGGTCTTTTCGCCCTCTTGCCAGTTCGCCCCGTAGTGGAAGTCGTTTCGCCCCCAAAGAGGAGGTCGTTTCGCCCCCAAATACTTATGAGTATGACATCGAATAAACTGATCTTTACATGCAGTTTTTTTTTGTAGTTGTCATTACAGAAATTTTAAAAAAGTTACGACAGTTGGCCAGAATGTGAAAAAACCAAGTCAGGTAAGGGTGGGTGGTGCGTTATCTGTCGCACCAACCAGTCATATGTTAAGTTGACCTGGTATTCTCTTGCATGGTCAAGAATTAAGTTTCACAAGCAAGTTAAGCATTTTTTGTAAAATCATTTTCAGTTTTTGCGCCATTTGTTGGAAATTTTAAATGGAACTAAACAAAACAACCACAAAATATGATGTGCGAACGTTTACACAAAGAAGCACACGAACGATGTAGCAAAGATAACGCAGATAGAAAGCGTACATCAGTACTAGGCCTATCAATCATAATCAACACAATTAACACTCAACAATTGCGCACGAGTGTACGGTAACATTATGAGTTGGTACAAATGAACAACTTGTTTCACCTTTAAAAATGAACTCAGTCTCATCTGAAAAAGAGAATTAAATGAGAAACTTCACTTCGTGGACATCGTTTGTTCTAAAACATTCACTTATTGTAAAGGGACCTGCTTCAGAAAGATTAGGGGGCGAACCGGTAGGTCTTTGGGGGCGAAAGGGCAGGTTTTAGGGGGCGAACTGGTTTATTCTTGGGGGCGAACTGGTATTTAGGGGGCGAACTGGCAAGGGGGCGAAACGACCGGCTACCAGCCTAGGCCCTCTATTGAGTATTGTGGCATACGCATAGCCTAGCCTAAGCTAGGATTGGCAAAGGCAAAAAAGATAAGAAAATACGAACCTCGTGCAAAAGTGCTGAAAAAATAATCCCTACCAAACCAATTGTATCTATAAAAGTCATGACTGAAACTGTATTTCTCAAATAATCTCGATTTTTGAATTTTTTTCACTCAAAACTTGAAGTTATGTTTTGTAACTCGGCTGTACTAGCAACGATAGTGTTATGTATGTTGTTATGTGTTGTATGTATACGTAATGTGCATGATACGTACGCTTTTACGTACGTGCGTACTGTGCGTGTGCATAGTCGCAAAGTTAGTAATATTGCCATATGGATATGTCGCAATACGGAAGGTAGCGTTGTTTGTTTGTGTAGAGTGAGAATACAACTGCATGAGTGCTAACTGTACCTGCTGTGCAGTCCGCGGGGCAATCCGTAGGGAGTTCCTTGCTTAAGTTGATGTCAGAGTGACTTATCACATCTGGAGCAGGACGTTTACTGAACTCATGACGTCAATTCATTTCATTGTCTTGTCATCGTCAAGTGTGGATCCATTTTCCAACAGGGGCGTCGCCATGGTATTTTCTGATACTTTTATAGGGGGAGGCAAAGCATGACTTAAGTGTTCCTTTTTCATCTTTTTCCTTCTTTTCCTTCTCTTTTCACATTTTCTTGCGAGTCAAGTCAGGGAGGAGCGGTAGGCTAGCCCCTGCCACACCCCAGACACCGCCCCTGATCTCCAATGGAGGGGAAACGTGGGTTAGGGTTAGGGCTTTTCACAATCGAAGTCCTGGGGAAGGGTTCCAATCCAGTTCCATCCCAGTTTGATAAGATATTCAAAAAGCTAACTTCGGGTTTCATTTCCATTTCATAAAAATTATTTGTTTCACCTGTCACTCAAGACTTCAGACCTCAACTCATGCACTCGATGGCAAATGACTATGCGGGTATAAACCTGTGTCTGAGTGTACCGTGGCGGTGCCAGAATTTCAAAACTCGGGGGAGCAAAGAAAAGCGTTTGGGGCAAGAAATTTGGCATGAGTAGGGCGAAAAAGAACGCGAAGTGGTCCCGGCAAAGCCCAGGCCGGCGGGGAGGCTTGGGGGGGGGGGGTGCAAGGGGAAAACTCATAGGTTTTAGCACTATATCTGGGTAAAAATTAGGTCTCAGCTGGAGAGATGTAGACCTACTATTTATTTTTTATTTTATGTTATCTAATTTTTTTTTTGACCTACCATGCTAAAATAACTAACGAGTAACTTGGACTGAAAGGGGGCAACAAAGAGATAAAAACAAATTCCGTAGGGAAAATACCCACTCATTCTCTACGTATCACCATCACTAGGAGGTTAAAACGTTAATGTCTTACATTAACGTTTTTGGCCAGAGGGACAAGGGTGGCCGGGGCATGGCCATCACGGTTGGGAAGTTTGTCCACCCCACCCCCCCCCCCCCGGTTTGCTTGTGAGAAGACTACATTCTTCAAAGAAACCAATTCTCAAAAACTTTCCTTCAAAAATTTTCCAATATAAGCTCCAGAAGCATTCTAGAAAGAATGAAAAAAATCCATTTATACCCTACGACGAATAATATTATGACCATTTTTTCAATTCTCCTCAGTACTTTTCTTTTTCAAATTACCTTTGGGCTGCCCCACAATGTCTTCAATGTGCAACCTTTCAACCGTTTGTATTCAAACGGTTTGCCTCTAATAAGCTCCCTCCCTCAATGTGAGCAAGACAAAATGGTTTTCAGTCTCAATAGGAATAACTTTTAATTTCAATATGAACGTTAATAACCAAGCACTTCAAGTTGCTAGTAAGACCAAATTTCTCGGTGTTTATTTCAATCCGCTCCTTGAATGTGAGCACCATATTTCCCACATGTATTCTAAAGTTGCTGGTAAAGGGTGTCGGTATTATCTAGGTCGACTACTACATATTTCTTCCTCAGAGTGTCTTGCGTACGATTTATCTTTCTACAATGTATCCGCATCTCACATATTGCTCTGCAATCTGGTCTGGTGTACATCCTCCCAGATTATAAGTTTGGTTAGTCTTCAGAAAAGAGCTGTTCGTCATATTACTTTTTCATGACCATCCCAGAGTTAAATTTCGTTTCGGACAATAGCAAAAATACAAGCTACTCGAATGGTCTTTAATGGTTCCGAGTGGTTTATGAATGGTGCTAACTGGTCATGAACATGAAAATGGTAATCTCAACTGGTTTTCTAACTGGTTCTAAATGGTTTTAGAGGAAAAACACATTCTAAACCATTTAGAACCTGAACGGTTTCTGTCAAATGGAATTTAAACGTGGGACGTACGTGATCACACCAGAATTTTTTTCAAACCCTTAACCTCTTGAAGTTACAAATTTTACAAATTTTAATGATGTCACATTCACTTGCAAACTAACTCATAACCTGTTTCACAAAACATTTACCGACTTTTATTGACAATTTTCTTGCATATGGTCAGAACACACGTCAGTCCGGAAATTTACATATTTCCACTCCATCCTCATCTTACTACAAAAACTCTTTAAGGTATCATAACGACATGCTCTGAAATACTATTCCTAATTATCTGACGAGCAAACCAACCCTTACTTTATTCCGTAGTTATTATAATAGGCATACTAATAATGATTTTTAACCCTTTACCGTTGTTTGGGTCCAAGGACCCATGCGGAGAGCGCGGCTGTCGCCCGTCTTTGATGTTCCACGCGGAGGTCGAAACTGCGAGTAGCTACCCGAAAATTCGGCCACAGCAGCGAGAGAGACAATTGTTTAAGGTCACGGAGTCAATAGCCTACGAAAGCTGATGCGGGGCGTGTTGCGTCCGCTTTTCCGCCCACTCCCGAGGCGCGCGCGAATATGCCCCGATTGGAGCACAACGGTAAAGGGTTAATGCTGTTCTCCGCTTTGGTTTCCCCGCGGGCAGGCTGGAGTGTCTGCTTATGCTCTTGTGGGTTAGTTAGTTAGTAAGTTAGTTAGTTAGTTAGTTAGTTAGTTAGTTAGTTAGTTAGTTAGTTAGTTAGTTAGTTAGTTAGTTAGTTAGTTAGTTAGTTAGTTAGTTAGTTAGTTAGTTAGTTAGTTAGTTAGTTAGTTAGTTAGTTAGTTAGTTAGTTAGTTAGTTAGTTAGTTAGTTAGTTAGTTAGTTAGTTAGTTAGTTAGTTAGTTAGTTAGTTAGTTAGTTAGTTAGTTAGTTAGTTAGTTAGTTAGTTAGTTAGTTAGTTAGTTAGTTAGTTAGTTAGTTAGTTAGTTAGTTAGTTAGTTAGTTAGTTAGTTAGTTAGTTAGTTAGTTAGTTAGTTAGTTAGTTAGTTAGTTAGTTAGTTAGTTAGTTAGTTAGATAGAGTTTTACGGCCCAGTTTCCAACCTATACACGAATCCGGACAGCAATTAAGTGATGGTCTGATTTCAGTCGGCCATAACTGGGGTCCATTACCTTTAAATCTTTCGATTTCCTTGCTTACCTCTATCATGGATGGTTGTACATTAATTTGTATCATAAATTCTCCAATTTCACTAAATATGAGGGTTCGAAATTCATGTAAACAATAAATAAAGACAATTTTAGGCTGATGGACCTCACTAATGGCGGCCTTCAGTCACTAAAAACAAACGCTAATCGGATTCGTCTATGGGTTCAAGTCGAGCCGGCCACGGCCTTTTTCCAGTTGTGGCCCGCTCTTGTTGGAAGGGATTAGTTATATGCTCATGGGACGGATAATATATTAAATGTTACAGGTTGTTTGATTGTTTAGTGTTATGTAGGCCTATTTTAGGGAATGCACCCTCGACAAGCCTTTGGCTTTTAGTTGCACTTCCTTTCACTCTCATATAAGGTTCAGTTAATACGTTAAAGGGCAAGAGCAGTCATCCCAACTTGAAGAAGTGTGGTAGACCGACTTTTTTTCATAATTGACTGCCGAGAGTCATGTGACAACATTTTTTCTCTTCAAATGTGAATTTGACATCTTGGTTTCCCCTGAATATGCAGTACTGAAGTAAATATGATGAAAGATGATACGTCGAAGAGAAATAAGAAGACAATCGCGACAACAGCTAACATTGGGAGCGATTTTCTTCTTATTCAAAATAAGTCTGGGAGGACTGCTCTTGACCTTTACCTTGACCTTTGTTTTTTATGTCAGTGCAATACTTGCCTAGTGAAACAAATAAATGAAAATAACCTATAAGCCTACAGAGTTTTTATTTAATACATTTTAGAAGGAAGCTTCCAATATCGTCCGTTTAATCTGCATGATAATATGTAGTAACAAGGTAACCCTAACAAATTACAAGTCGCCCCATCATCCACCGCAGATTTAGGGGGACAGAGAGCCATAGCCTGTCCCCTTCCAAAAAGGATTTTTTTATTCCTGAACAATGGCAAGGCCCTATTCCAACTAAAATAGACCTACGTGATGTGTCCTATTTTTTAATGAGACATCTCCCCTTATATTTCTCGGCTTTGTCCTTTCTTCACATCTATTCTAATATGATTACCCCTGCATTTTATTAGGCAAATTTCTGATAATTTTGCACCTTTTCAACTTTTTTATTTAAACATTTTATTGCAAAAAGAAGGCTCAAAATTCTGCTTGCAAGCATTGGGAATGGCATTTTTGGCTGTCGGAAGAATTGCAATTTCAAAAATTTTCTGAACGTTCCGCGCCACTAATGATGGCGCTCCCCTTCGATAGTCTTTCAGGCAATGACATATCTGGTATGAAGAGTTGCGAATTTTCACATTTTCTGTAAGCTCCGCTGCGCGAACTGATGGTAGGTGTACAAAATAACGACTGTTTAGTTCCTGCTTACAAGCCCGGAGGGGATGTCACTTCCGGCTAGAAGGATCGCGATTTTTCAAAATTTCCTTTTCGCTCCACGCCAAATAATGATGGCTCTCCGCTTAGATAGTCTTTCGGGCAGGACTGCATTTTCAGGCAGAGAATGTTCTGTCTCAGAAACTGAAATGCTCTCATATGCCTGTATCGAGCTTCACAGAATTAAAACATAGTGACATATGGTAAGCTGGTAAGTTTGAATATAGCTTTGGTCACCTGTGACATAAATATATGTTAGAAATCAAAAACATTTTTCTTTTTAAACTGAATGACAATTGCAAGTGCTATTTTCAAAATGCGATTTTTAATTTAGTCATTTCACGTACAAGAAATTCATTCACATTTCATATTTTCTAACTCGCAAAGTGCCATTCCGGTTTTTCTTATGAGTAAAGCCCCAGATTTTCTTCCCCGCAAACCAATGGTGGCACTCCCCATAGACACTCATGTTGGCTCTCACCCCCTTATGTGTTTTCTCCGTTCAGCCACAAACTGACCTTCCCCCTCTTAGCAAATTCTGTACCTACCACTGCGACTTACTTGATTGTCTCATAAGAAAGTCAAATTCTTCAATAAAAACCAAAACAGCTCTCATGCAACTACAATTTTTCTCCAACATAAGCTTTGGTTTCTAAAATGTTTGTTAAAAATGGTAAAACATTTTCGTACAGTATTCCAATTTATGCGGATAATGAGTACAATAAAAATACCCAAGCCAAATTCAGTCACCCCGACATTCTACTTAACTTTACTCTTGAAAAGCAGATAACTTAATCAAAACCCCCATCTATTTTCAAGCCCACCTTACCAAAACAACCTCGGGATTTTAAAACTAAAATACCGTATTTGTTAAAAAGGAAGTCAACAGAATTGAATCGCCCGTGAAGATTACACATGCACACGAGAGGGTACACAGGTTAAGACAAACAATGGACTTTCGGCCGGAAAAATTGCACTTGTACACTTCATCTGGTAATTTTCTAATCGTAATACAATTATTTTGCTATTCCTTATTGAATGGAACATTTTGTTGCAAACTTACGGAAGTTCAATCAAGTAACGGCTTCCAAGAGTCGCTTACAAGTCCATTTCCGGCATTTCCGGCTTTTGCGTTTTTTTCTTAGAATTTTCTGAATGCTCCCTGCCAACTCGTCGTGACGCTTTGCTTAGATTTTCAGGGCAATGGTTGCCAATTTTGGTAGAAAATCCTCTGCCCACAACCTTACACTAACGTGAGCTGCGCTCACAGCTAATCTTCTTAAAGGGGATGTTTAAGCAAAAATTAATTTTCATATGTGAAAGAGGAACAAAATCTACACAGTGTGGTGAAAGTTCCATTCAAATCGGACTACATGTATTGATTGAGATATCAGTAAATGAAGTCAGTAGATTTGTGCTCAAAAGCGAGTTTGAGGGCAGCAGAGCTTATATCACTTTCTCACATTGACAAGGAATGCTTTCTTTCCTTTTGTTTTATCAGACTGTTGTGTTAACCTTGAAGTTAATAGGAGTTTAACCTCACTGTGGGGGATGCAAAGTTTGTAAAATTCTCATGCCTCTTATGCAACCACATTTTAATAATATATGGGATTGTTGAGGAGAAAATCCAGTATAAAGTTTATACAAAAACAAAAGACTGCCCATTAATGTGGGGATGTGATGATATGTGCTTGCTTCAAGTTCACACTTTGTTGAAAATGTTAAAAATTAACGTGCTCATATCTTGGGAACCACCTATCGGATTTCAATGCAAATTTCACCGAAATGCTCAGAATAAGTACCCCTCTAATATACCAAATCCTGACCTTAAACCCTTCTTTTAACTAATTTGTGGCAGTGAAAACGCAAAAGCATGGATATTAGCAAATTATTTTCTCGACCAGTATACACCTACACGTTTCCTTTTCCATCAAAATCAATCTTTCATTATAGCTTGAAAAGGTAGGCCTAAGCATATTCATATGTCTGTTCAAAACAGGGTCACTAGCAACTGTGAAATGAAAATATGGCTTCTCATAATTAGTATTCGCAAGTTACTTCGTTCGTTATACTACTATTGGTCTGTATTTCAAGCTGAAATCAATATTTCACCACATGCCATGATCTACCTCCAAGTTTACAATTTTCGCCAAAGGCCGAGGCTTATACAGGTCTGGAAATGCAATTTCCTGCAATTTTTTAAAAATTTCTCTACGCTGCGCGCCATCTTATGATGGTGCTCCGTTTAGATTCTTGTTGTCCTCCTCTTCCTTGACTTAGCCCACAGATCCACTTATGTTCCACCCTCTGCTTAAAATTCCGCTGTACGGCCTAACCTATCCAAGCGTAGAAAGATGGCTATCTGAGGTCGCGATTTTTCAAAATTTTCTGTCTGCTCCGCTCACTGATGGTGGTTGCTCCGCTTAGATAGTCGCTTGAGCGATATCATAGATCGTACTGCATACCATTCTACCCTTGAGAAGAATCGTGCCACTGTCCTCAAGCACTCTATACTAGCACTTTTGTACACTTATTTTTTGCTAAACTTACGCTCAATAATCCTTTAATTTAGGAGCCATCCTCTTTGTTTGTATGTTTATGTGTTAAAGGTAAAGAACAGTCTCCCCAAACTTATTTTGAAGAAAAAGCTGAATAATATAATTTTCGTCTTATTTTTTTTCAAAGTATCCTTCACTGTATTTTATGACTTAACTATTGCATATTCTAGGTAAACCAAGCAGTTATTTCTAGTAAATTTCATATTTGAAGAGAAAAACTTTGCCACATGACTTCCAACAGCCAATCATGAAACTGGACAGTCTAACCAGCTAACATACACAACTTCTACTCGGATTGACTGATCTTGCCCTTTAAGAGAATAAATAACGAAACGAAACGAAACATGCTTCTCTCAAATGTGTAAAAATGTAGCAACGTTTTACATCCTGCCCTTTTAAATTAGCAAACATTTTTTAAAAATGCGAATTGGATTCCCCACCTCGAAGACCCTTCCCCCAGGACACCAATTAGTCTTTACTCTTTTCTTTCACTAAAACTTAATTCCTGGATGCAGCTCGAAATGTTTTGTTGTGGAAAATGGTAAAGATAACTTATAAGGAAACACATAACAAAAGAGTCACATGATGTGATATTTTTGTTAGATATATTCACACTGCCGAAACTGGCCTTGTGGCTCCTCCATGCAGTTGGAAAAATATCCAGTCAGAATTTTGAACCATGACATACCATAAACATCAGTGGTTTCACCAATAAGGGCCAGGGGGAAAATGTCCCCGAAAACCTTGTGCCCCCTTGTAACCCCAACTAAGGTTTGGAATTTTCAAAAATGATATGTCTTCTGTAGTCAGAGTCTGACCTACAGATTTTGTAAGATTTAAATTTTCTTTTGCCAAGGAAAGGCAGCAATTTTTACATTCTCTTCTATTGAAAAATGGCAAAACACCTGGGAAATTTCTTTTCCGTCTGCCTCAGAGGTTGCAATTTTTCAAAATGTTCAGTACACTCTAGTCCGCGTCAAATGCACGAAGTTGGCGCACAGCTCATGTAACCTTTCGGCCAGGATTTCGTGTTTCCTTGAGAGAATCACATTTGACTGCCCATTGACTGCTTTCTCTAAAGTTCAGCTCCGCTCCCCCTTTTCCAAAATGTCAGCTGGATCCACTCTTGGTGGTAGTTTCACTAGTTTTGTTACCAATAAACTCTTACTTAAAGCCACCCAAGTAACTTTAGACCAAGTGCATACGTCCATAGGACTGGACTTAATGGCGACTTTAATACCTCACAAATACCCGTAAACCTAGGAGCTTCCAGGGTTTTGTCTTCGGCCCTGTGAGCTGTATTTAGCAGTGCCCCCGCAAAATCGTTGTTCCCCCAGTTTCCCCTAGAATAAAAAGTCTGCTGACGCCACTGCTAAACATCCGACCCTAGCGACGGTCCTGATTCCATCCAATGGTTTATCTGACAATTTAATTTTTTTTGCAAAAGAAAGTTCGAAAAAGCGACTGCCTCGACTCTACTCACAAGAGTGAAAATGCCATTTCCGGCTGTCTTGGAAGTCACGATTTTAAAACTTTCTTGTGCGCTCCACGCCAACTGATGGTGACACTCGCTTAGACAGTCTTTGGGGCAAACACCACTTTTCACGAGAGGCACAAAAATTTATTTTTGCACGACGCATCTGTATTGAAACAAAAGTTGATTTCTCTTAAATGTAACTAGACCGACTGCATGATCAATTTGTTAGAGCATCAGACTTGCAGTCGGAAGGTTGAGAGTCCAAGTCTTGGCCGGGTCTTACAGAAGACGTTAAGAAAGGAACCTGCTGTCATTGTGCTTGGTGCTTAGCATAAGCAGTAGGGTAGGGAAACCAAGCCAGTGAGCCCAACTGGAAAAAAGACGTGGGTGGCTCGTTGTGAACCAGTTGGTTGGTAACTGGGCCGTAAACTTCCATCTAACCTAACCTAAATGCAACTAAACATCACCTCGTTGAAAATCACTATTCATGCTTTCAAACTGGTTGCAAACTATTGTTGACCAGGCTAGCCCGAGAATGATAGTTTGGTCTGATTGAACGCCGAAGTGCAGTTATCAACTGTGTTTAGAACTCTCTGTCAAGACTGTCGCGACCGGGGATGTGGGGTGTCACGACCTCCACCCCAATAGAAAATGGTAGAGCGTCAATCGTGACTGAAATTCCACTTGGGTTTATTTTTGATAATCGATCTAGCCCCTTTTCTCATACGAGGGAGCCTATGTGGGCTTTGTGGATATTTTCCAACTATAGATGAAGTGCCGAAGACTTTTACGTGTTTCATATTTTTAATCAGTACCACATGTTCCCATTTTCGTGAACCCCTCACAAACTTGGCATGGTTTCTTTTTATATCCAGAGCTAGAGAAAGTTTCCAAAACTGATTTTAAGCAACTGTATTACTGATAGCATCACTGATCGCTTCTCGGCCTTTTGACTAAGATCATGTGTAATATCTGTTCTTTTCATCCAGTCTAAAATGGAACCATATATGACAGACCAATGATGTAAATGGTCGGAAGGCTGGAGGGTTGGCCAAGTGTTGTCTTTCAGTGGACGTAATAGCTTCTTCGGGAAACAGTTTAAAAGTTAGGTTTCGCCGAAAGTCCCTTTGCCAGGACCGGGAGGACTTTAGAAAAGTATTTGCAGCGCTGCGAAGCGCGCTGAGAAAAGATTCCTAATATGGAGCCTTTATTAGAGAGAATTCGGACGCTTATGAAACAGAAGTTGGGAAAACCAAACCTTTTGACAGTTATGATATGTTACCACATGGCAAGAGTCCGAATTTTTCACTCTTCACAGTTTGTCGACGTCCCCTGTCATCTGTAGCTATACGCCATTGACGTAACGCAAATAACCCAAGGAAATTGCTGCCTACTGTAAGCCGTTGATAATGTATGGAAACTAACTTTGGGCATTTCCCTAGCTTTTACTGGGCGAAAGTTCATTGCTAACAATGTCTATAGGTGTCACATCGTCGATTGAGAAAGGCATCCGAAAAATGCCTTCATTTTGCAAAAGTTATTTACGAAACCTGTCGGCTGACTCAGCAAGAGTAGCGAAGGAATACATACGACGAGAAGACCAAATTCCCGTTACATGAATCCAGCAACCCAATGTCTAGCCCGCAGTTCTTCGAGAGAATACCGAAAGGGGTTTAAAAAGTGGATTCAGTATAGTGTTTCTTTAAACTCACGCTCCAAGTTTATATGCTGTAAGCAATATATCTAAAACGGGAGTGTATGAGGCGCCGTATGTGACAAAATTATGTGCCAAATATATTGATTATACTTCTAAATATATATAGGTTATACCCAGATATATATATAATTTACTTTCAAACTTCATATAAATAGGTTTTGCATAATCTATATATAATAGTTATACACCATATATATCCTAACAAGCTATATATATTTGTCACTGTAAACATTGTATTAATAGACAATGTCCTGTATAGTTTTCCGTAATTTTGTCACTCTTTTTGTCACATCGGGGAGAGTAGATATATATAGATTACTAACATGCGAACAGCACGCGAGTAGGAGGTGCTTAGTTACATACTGTACATGAGGGAGGACCACCCAAAAGTGTTCCTTTCTACATGGACACATTGAGACCTTGAGACCTTGATAAGATTTATCACCACTAATTTTATCAGTTCCGTTGTCAGGTACATAAAAATACGGAGGTTGTATTATCTTTTACTACGAAACCAGTTCCCTTGATGTTAAGCTAGGAAGGAAAAGCGTTTGATATCTGAAACGGATAGTCTCTTTTGAAGAGGCAAATATCACCTTTTAGCTTTTTGGTACAGTTGAGGGACAGCAGATACTTTCAGTATTTAATTAGGTTGGTAAACCTTTGACTAGACATGTTTCTGCTCTTGTTTTTAATTTTGAGCCTCGTAGGTAGTTGGACTTTTTAAGTTGTCCTGGTCTTAATCAAGCATAACCGATGTATTAGAGAGCCTCGATTAGAGCATAGAGGTATTTATCATTGTAAACTTCATTAAATGTTACCAAGTCACCGTTGCTTGAATGAAAATAGGCGGTGGCATTATCTGCATAGGCGGCGGAAGCCGCCGGGGGCAGTGGAGGCTGGCCCCCAAATATTTTTTATGAGATTTTGGGGGGAATGCCCCCCCCCCCCCCCCAAACTGAATGTCGCAAAAATAAAGTTTTCAAAAACGCTATAGATCTATCTGGGAATGAACACGTTTAAAGTTAAGAATCATTTTGTGTTAGCAAGATTTCGACCACATTCTCTGATGATTAAGTGAGTCTAATATGGTCCAATTTTGCACTTGCCGCACATACAGACCATCCAAAGGAAAGTACGTATATTTTGGGTCGTGTTTCATAAAAACACATGTACATCCGTCTCGTGTAGGTACCTGTACACCTACAGCTGACAAACTCTAACGTTAAGTTTCCAGATGTCGAAACGTAGCAATAGCTCAATTTTGGATTATATCGTTAAAAAGAAAGATATAGATTTACATTTTTGCAAGTACAAGTTTCCTTTTCTTAAGTTAAAAAATCTTAACGTTAGTCTGGACCTTACGTTAATAGGTCGAACTCCAGAGACGTACTGACCGGGGGACTGTGGGGGTGTCACCCCTACCGCAATAATTTTGCTCTTCGGGAAATCAAGGTGGTCTGTCGGCAAATTGGCAAACCCGGGACACACGGGAAATGAATATGCCGACTCAAAGAAAGAGATGCATACAGTACAACAAAGTAATTAAACAAATTTATGTTGCTTTTATTACATTTCGGCTATTCTTTGGCTCAATTATTACTTTTCAGAATGCAAAAGTTGCAAAGCTTCCGAGAGCTTGCCCCCCCCCCCCCCCACTTGACCCCCACATTCACGATAACATGTAGGAGGGTTTACTTTCGACCTTCAAACTGTTAAAACAAAACTTTTGGCAAGCTATCTATCACAAATTATCTTTAGGATTATTAGTTGCTTCCATTAAGTTCCCTAAAAAGCCTTATATGCCAGAGCTTCCGGGCCCTGTTGCGGGCCCCTGGACCCCACGCATATTGCCTCGGGATTTTAAAAAGAACTCCCTGTTGATAAAATGCCCCGAAACACTTTGGATCTCTTAAAATGCCCTGTCTCAAATTATCAATCACATGTTCACATTTGAATAACTTCAAAATTTTGGCCTTGCCCCCTAAAATTATTGTTAAGTATGTTTCTCCTTAATCAAATTCCATAGTACTTCCCGATTCCATTCTCGTCCCTTAACTCACCCCACTCCTGAATAAAATTTATAGTTTAGAATTCTTAATTTTAATATGGTTTTCGACCATTTTGGAGAATTTCGCTGAGCTTCCGGGTGCTTCGCCCCCTTAAAGGGCCACACCTCTCACCCCAAACTACAGTTTTGGCACCCGGGTACCGAAATTCCCAATTGGCTCAGCTCTTTGAATGACAGCTAATTCAAACAATGCAGAGTGCCAAAGCTTATATTACACAGCACGTATGGTGCTGAGAGTGTTTTGATTATATAAATTGAGTTTTCTCTATACTCACCCTGAAGCAATAAACTGAGATTGTGTCTGGATGAGATTGAATTTCAGAAAATTGTGGGAGGGGCTTCAGTAAGAAGGTTAGGAGAATTGGTACTGTTTGGAGTGAGAGAACAGAGCCTTAAACCTCTACTGGGGCTTAGGCCCTGGACTCCACCAGGGGTCCTTAAGCGGGGCCCTGGAGTTTTGCGCTCGCCCAAAACCGGACGCCTTCCGGCGTCACCATTATGTCGGCTGCCGAAAACTTACGGCCCCCAATAGAAAACATCTTATGATCTGATACTACCTATATGCAGTCCCTTGTTTCAATTTTGAATTTTTATGCGTTCTTAACGGATATCTTGTACCGGTAATTAGACAAAGCATCTTAGTGCTGTGGAGTGGGATTAAAAACCGCAGATACTTTGAAGTACTGCTCTGTTAGGTTTTTAAAACCTTTTGTTTCTGCTTTTTAAGCAGCTCCCCTAATTTTTAAAGGGGTGAATGCCGTACTTTCCACCTCCTCTGGACCTCTTTGTTCTTGTTGGAAGACAAGAGCTTGGTTAGCAAGCGGTTGCTATCCTTCCCGTCAGGAAATTTGGCGATGTCCTCCATGGCCAGTTTTGCGGCTTTCTCTGGTTTCTTCTGTTGTTCTGAGACGCGCCTTCTTCGCATCTCAACACCTTCATGAGCCTTGTTTTCGCTCGGGAGAACACTCCAGTCCAAAGGGCTTGGAAACCCTTCCTCTAAGCGGAGCGCCCTCATCTGTTGACGCGGAGCGTAAGGAAAATTTTGAAAAATCAGACTCTCAGACAGCCGAAAATGGCATTTCTCATGGCTTAAGCCCAGGTCACTCTACAGCAATATCGGATCGGATTTTGCTCCGATTTTTGTGAGTTTTTCTTACATCTCCTCCATATTTGGTCGCAAAAAGACAAAAAATTTGCAACCCTGGGTAATATGATCTGTATCGCAGAACTACGAAAATTTAAGTTATAACAATTATGCCGTGACGTCACATCCGCAGACAACATTTATCTGATACGACGCGTAGTCCGAAAAAAGCTGTTTGTAAATGTGACGCCACTTGAAATAAAATCTTTGCCAGGAGTCTGTAAGTTTATGTATATGGGGCGCCATCATCAGTTGGTGTGGAGCGTTAGCAATTTTGGGAAAACCACGACCCCACAGTTGGCCGTGACATAGTGTTTTTGGGGGGAGGGGGGGGGAAGCCGTCCTAGGACAGAAACCCCTGGTTATTCACTCAGCTTTTTTGGTATCAAGTTAGCTGAAGTTGTCCGTGACGCAACTGAAACGGACACTGTTCATGCATGTAAGTACAGAGACACATAGGATTTTGATGAGGTTTTATGCAAACGGACACCAATCACGCACACAAGAGCAGAGAGTTGACACTCCGGAGACTATACGTGCACGTTAGTGCAGAGAATTTGGAACTGGAATTTGGAACTCAAGTATTGCGGTGCAACAGCAGGCCTGTCGTATAGATATACGTAAAAGTTCAAGGCTTTCTCTGCTTAGCAGTTTATTTATAATCTGACAAAACGACATCTCAGACGTTATTATGGTTTTACGTGGCAGGTGTTGTAAAATTCCAGTTGTTTGCTGGTTTGTTTTTCTGCTTTTGTTCCCCCTTTTTTACAAGCTATTTTTTTATGATTTTAACATGAGTGATTTTTCGAATAACACGGGTGCAAGATCGGCAATTCAATGGATACTGCGTTTCGCGCGGTAAACAGGCTTGGCGCGAGCATTCGGTCGTCCCACAGTCGTAACAGTAGTAACTGCGGCTTTGATGGCGAAAATGTACCCTATTGCGTATCATGCCTCAGAATAAATGACAAGCTCTTGGGCAACTCACTTGAACACCATCCCGTTTGTCCATGTTGGCAATTGAAGACGTCCGAGCACTTTTTTCAACCTTAGCCAGAATATTTTACCATTTTTGAAGAAGTTTTTTGCAAGATTACCAGTAGCAGGGGTGGCGCCACGCCCCCCCCCCCTCCCGTCGGGGACACTGGCCACCCCTTCGGGAAAGGTCGGCGATTTCGTCGGGGAGGCCAAAAAATTAAAAATAAAATAATAAAAAAAACCCACAATGACTGAATTTACTGGATGCGCGACCTAGAACATATTTTTTGTTTTGTAACGCTATTTTAACACATATCGGAATCGATTTTAAATCACTTCTTAACTCGGTTAAACCTCATTCTATGTACCTTGTCCTATCTCTTCCCCCGTCGAGGAAGGACGGCAATTTGGAGGGGGGGGGGGGGGGCTAAACATGAAAAAAGAAAAAGGCAGACGTAACTGGATGGATGACCATGATTTTTTTTCTTTTTGAACTATTTTTTCTTTTGTAACGTTATTTTAATGCATATCTGAATCGGTTTTAATCACTTCTTACTAGCTCTTCTATCCCTCATCCCATCTTCAATCCGTGCGCGCAAGGTCATGCCTCCGTCGGGGACGGGCTAACCACCCGCTGTTGTTGAGAAAATCCAATTTCGTCGGGGAACCTTCATCTACAGACCCACGATAAAAGATGTGGGTCTGAAGTCACTCGGACGACATCTTGATCTTGTTTTCTAGAAGACCATATTCTTCAAGGAAACTCACAATTCCGAATTCTCCTTACAAAAACGGACGAGAGGTACTTCATGTGCGTGCACTACCCAATGGTCTGCCATCTGGCCTGCCCGGACAGGAGAATTCTCACGAAGGTAATGAATATCGGCCATGCCGTTTCAGCTACACATAATGATAAGCAGTGGTGTGAGAAAATCTCCCCATAAGTCTGACTGAGAATTTATTTGAAGGCACCTTTTAACGTGACATATTTTCAAATAAGTTGGGAGTAAAAGCATTCATAGTCTGGAGTTCAGGCAGTCACGTTAAAAATTTCATCTATTTAGTTGACCCTGCAATTGAATTCAACGAAGATTGTTAATACAGTCAGAAACATTATAGTATGTTCTCAATGCCGTTGCATAGCCCCCCCCCCCCCGAAAAGAGACCAGAGCATTACTGTACATCTAATTGTAGCAGTACCTTTTATCTGGTACTTTTCTGATCATTATCGAGTTGGGGGTTCTTTCTCTATTAAAGTGAAACTTTCATTTTGAAGGAAAGCTCAAAATAACGACTACTTCATTTCTAGTTACAAGTCTGGGAAATGCCATTCCGGCTACCTTAGGGATTAGATTTTTTTAACAATTTTCTCCGCGCCATCTGATGGTGGCGCTCCGCATAGATAGTGTTTTAGTCGAACAGATAACTGAACAGAGCAATGCGTTTTTGTAAATTATTCTTCGTTTTGGGGCAGTATTATGAAGTGAAAATAATTTTATTGCGAAAGAAATCTGAAAAAAGGGACTTCTTTAGTTCTAGTTACGAGCCCAGGAAATGCCATTTTCTGCTGCCCGGGTGTTCTCAATTTTTAAAATAATTCTGTGCGCTCGAATTAGATAATCTTTCGGGCAGGATGACATTTTTCCGGACAAAAAAGAATTCTGTCCCCTCCCAAACTGACACGCTCCCGTACGCCTATGACAATAAGTAAAATATAAAACTTCAAATGTATGCGAGGCCAAATTTTTTCTTCGGGCGAATGCTCCAATATGGTCCGAGGGCCTAAATCTGCATGATGATATTCAGTAGCCTCAACAAAACTACAGATCACCCCTACTTGATTTTCCTCATGAGAACGTCAGATTCCTCCATAAAACCCCCAAACTGTCATAAAATTACAATTTTTCTCCAATATTAGCCTTAGATTGTTAAAAGTGACAAAATTTTCCAATTTCGATGGATACTCCGTACAATAAATAACCAAAGCCAACTCTGTTAATCACCCGGCATACTACCTAATTTTGCTCCTGAAAGACATATCACTTAATAAAAGAAACCAAACTTTTCATAATAACCTTGCCAGAAAACCAAATTTTCTTTTCTTTTATTAAAGTCCAAAGTTTCTCCATTATAATAAGCTCTTAATTTTCAAAGATTCGTTTAAAAAAGGGAAAACTATCCGGGCAAACTTTTAGTCTCGTCTCGAAGCCTTAGTTCGTAGGTCTTGTGCGATTCAATGCGCAACCCCAAAAGAATTTCAGCTGTGGCCCATATAACGTTTTTGATTTTTCCCTTATGAAGGACGGGTTCTTCAAAAAACACCCAAAATTTTTTATAGTACCAACAAAAGCCAAATTTCTTTCAAAAATTTTAATTTTTACTTCAAATAAACTCCAGATTTTTAAGTATTTGTTTAAAAGAAAGCCCAAAATTTCGGCGCGCTCCGCGCGCCTCAAATTCTGCCAAGTCACGTTCCACCGGGATATAACATCGCCTTTGTCAGGCCTTGAAATTCTGGCCCCCCTGTCGGGCAAATCCTGGCGCCACCCCTGACCGGTAGGCCTACTGTATGGAATGGAGCTCGGGAAAACTTTTCTCATAAGCTGCCCGAATGTGTCGCAAATCTTTGTTATCGTTTTCACTTTCCTTGAAAATTTTACGTTGAATATAGCTTTTTCTGTTGATTCGGGAAAAAATTTGAAGGTATTCAAATAATTCGCTATTCGGGTATTGTGTTGCACAAGATTTAAAACAGGTTGAAGATGATGATTGCTTCTTTTAAAAGAAATGCTTCCCAAGTGTGTCGCGACAATTTATCTCTTCAATTTTTTCGTACATATGGTACCATGACTGGAATCCTTTTCTGTTTTTCGGACAAATGTTTGGAACAATTCGGATATTCGACCATTTCGGACATTGTGTTGTGGAAGACTGTGAAGTAAAGCTCACGAATAATGGCTCTTTGCGCTGCCCGAATGTGTAGCAACGAACTTTCGTAATCTTGTTGATTTTCATGAAAATTTTACCACGACTGTATGATGCTTTTTTGTTTTTCGGACACATCCTCTTAAGATTTGGGCACAATTGGGTTAGGATAGGTTGGGTTAGATGGAATTTTACTGCCCAGTTTCTAAGGATTTGGTTCAAGTCGCCCCGGCCACGGCTTCTTTTCCAGTTGTGGCTCACGCTTGGGTTTTTTTTTTTTTATTTTTTTCTTTTTTTTAAAAAAACCATGCCAATTTTTGTATATCAATTGGCTGTCGGAATTTTTCCCAAATTTCTGCCCGCATTTTTTTTCCAAGTTCCTGCTCGAATTTTTTTCTTGCGAATATTTGGGGGAGGGCAGTCTGCCTCCATAGATCCCGCTTGTTACCCCTATGGTATTACATTAGATTAATAATAATTGGCCTTTATCTCAGTCTCTAAAATGCCGAAAAGTTTATGCACCACAAATCACAGGCGTACGGAAGACATTTCACAAGTGGGCAGAGTGTGCTTGCTCTTAAAATTTTGCAAATTGAACTGATTTTCCCTTTTTACCACGATAGCACCCAGGCCGTATGAATGAGTCCTCCCCAACAGAAACTATGGAGAAAGACATTTAAACCACAAGTTAAAACGACGAAAGAACAAGGTGAAGCAGAAGCTGGTTTGGGTCCAATTGTGTGCGACGAGCATTTCTCTAACCGTATGACTTCTATTTCATATTCAACAATATGAATTGTTCAACTAATAAGGATTTTACCATGTTGGCAAGCGCTGCTTTCCGCCGCACTGCCCATTGCACTGTCCTCTTGCCCTGTTGCCCTGAAAATACAAGTGTCAGTGTCCTGAAATTAAGCATTTTCCCTGCTCTGTGAAGGCTGCAGCCCCTACACGCCATGCCTCGTATGCCAATGCACCAACATCACATGTATATATTTCACCATTAAAAAACAAAAATGATTCACAATCTGAAAAGGGCACGGCCTCTCACACCTCTCTCTCGCAACTGCGGTCTGTCATGATGCTCCCTCGCCAAAACTTTCACTTCGCCCCATTGAAAAGTTCCTGGTTATGTGCATGGCGCCCTGGTCCATGGTTACAAAGTATCATGCCCCAACCAGTCTCCCAAATGCACACCCTTTGCCATGCCTATCATTTTGGACTTTTGGTAAGGTCAGAACCAGCGGCGTATCTAGACTTTTTTTCCGGGGAGGGGGACAAAAGGCACCCTTTCCGATTTTCAAGTGTTAACAACACTATACAAGGGACATAGTTTGCAAACTGTTACCAACAGGTGTCACAAGTGGCAATTTTCCAAATTTTTCATTTTTCGTGGCCAGGGTTACGCCACTGGTCAGTACTCTAAACTCTGACGACTCTTTGCTCTTTTCTTGGCCAACCAGGAGTTTTGGAAACTCCCATGGCCACTCGAGACGGTAGGGGTGGCCATCCTGAACGTCTTCAGTTTCTGGTATCTGTGCATGTGCATTTGGCATTGATGCAAGAAAATGATTCTTCTTCTTTCAGTTGCAGGACAAACGGTTGGAAGGGTATCCCGTGCTGTTACCAGGGAGTTGCTGTTACCGTAGTTTGGGCTATGGGAGTGGATCAGGGAGCTGTTATTCCCAAATAACAGCTCCCTGGCCGGATAATGCTAACTATGCCAGCAATTTTGAATACTTAGTAACTGAGCTGACTCTAAAAGGAATCTGAAGGGCACAGCGTACCTGCTCAGGTAGCGAATTCCAACCGGGTATAGGCTAGTACTTGGGTTTGGATTTTTGGTAACTTACTAGATGAAAGGTGGTGGTACAAGTATTTCCGACTAGTGCGACGAGTTTCGGGCGAGCCTCCAGAGGTTGGAGAGTCAATCACGAATTAAGTCGCACTATTTTGGAGTAAACTGTGGGTTTTTTTTTTATAAACTATTAGGAGACGGGCCCTCAGTCGTCGAGTTTCAAGACTATCCCATATAATTTTTTGATCATGTCAGAAATGGTGGACTGACGACTCTAGTTGTTAAAGATAAATCTGGCTGCTCTCCTCTGGACCTTTTCATGAGAATCCCCCTATCAGATTGGGTGTAAGGGTACCAGACAACATTACAGTAATCTAGAATAGGCCGGACACTGAAGAGCAAATTAGGCCGTTTCTTTGGTTGACTTGTCGCAATAAGTAAGATTTCTTCTCAGTATGCCCAAAGTCCGATTTGCTTTAGCTGCTATTGTATTCATGTGGCCTTTTGAGCACATGTTTGAAGAGAGTTCTACACCTAAATGAATCTTATATGGCCAAGAAGCGCCATCAGCGGCAAGGTTTGTACTGGGACATAATTTAAATTTTGCCACCTCTCCTTAAGGCCATACAGTATGAAGTGGAAAGTTAAACACCACTTATACACCATTGGAAGATCTAACTACATAACACTGGCTTTTTTGTAGAAGAAAAAAAAAACTTTTAAGTTCAACTTTTAAAGAACACCTTGCAGACAGACGCCCTGTGAGTTACATCCTATCAAGCCCAAGCTTTCTTATGGAGATAACAGTGTACTTTCAGTGGGTAAATTTAAAGGCCCAATTCGCTCACCCCAAACAGTACCAATTCTCCTAGCCTTCTTACTTAAGCCCCTCCCGCAATTGTTTGAAATTCATCCTCATTCAGACACAATCTCAGTTTATTGCTTCAGGGTGAGTATAAAAAAGGTCAATGTGTAAAATCAAAACACTTTCAGTACAGTCCATGCTGTGTAATATCAGCTTTGGTACACTGTATTGTTTGAATTAACTGTCAATCTAAGAGTTCAGCCAATTGCGAATTTCAGTAACCCCCTATAAAACTGTAGTTTGGGGTATGAGGATTGGCCCTTTAATACCAGCGACTTGTACATACTTCTGCTGTTGGATTTAACTATTCCCGTGGACACTGACAAATTCACATAGATCTCAAAAAAGGAGATGGCCGAGATGGTTACCATGGTAATTGCTCAAGTCTTCTCAGGAAAAGACTTTGAAATCAAGCTGCAAGCATGTTTTGACAGAGCATTGGAAAAAATGGACGAATTCTTGAAGCAAATTTAAATCCAATCGGGAAAGATACATGAATTGAAAGTTGAAACTGGCAGAGTTTCAACGGAAATGAGAACCGTTCAAGAGAGATCCACCTCACGGGAGGATAAGTGCTGTTCTGCTTCGATCCAAGTAAATCACCTTGCACAGTACTCACGCAGAAATTGCCTTTTGGAGTCAACGAACTTTTAATGTAAATACCGATGCCGCCTTTACCAGTCTCGCCTCCACGTACCTGGTATTAATCTAGACCCGTAGGAGATTGATCGGCCCCATCGAGTTGGCAAGAAGGATCAGGGCAAGCCAAAAGGCATTATTGCCAATTTTCAAAACTACAAGGCCAGAGAGCTGTACGTTAAGAACGGACGAAAGCTGAAGGGCACGAAAATCGTAATTCAAGAAGACCTTATTGAAGCAAATCATCAGCTTCTTCAGGCACAAAGGGCAACCCCCGAGTCAAATCAGCATGGTTCCATGATGGATACTTTAATCGCGTTGATCAACAAAAAAGGGAATGAATTTACAAACATATAATGGGGGGGGGGGGGTTAATTTAACGATACAAGATACAATCATGGGCAAATAGCCTGGCACTTGTCGGCAAGTCGTTTATATAGATAAGGAATAAAAAGGAAGCTGCCGAGGCAGTGGCGTAGCTAGGATTTTTCGAGGGGCTATGGGGGGGGGGCTGGGCTCGTTTGTACAGGGCTGGAGTTAAATATCTAAGCTTAGCGCCACCACCAGTTGGCGCGGAGCGTACAAAGAAAATTTTGGATTTTTGGAACCTCCCAGATGGCTGGAAATGACATTTGCCAGGTTTAATTGTCCTTAAATCTGGTAAGAAAAATTTGTGATTTTTCTAAAATTCGAACACACTTTTGAGAAACTGATTAGCTCAGATCCTAGGATTTCGAATCCGGAATTCTGCTGTATGTTGCAAGCAGCTGTTCCAGTGCACGACTGAGCAAGGTATATCCATAGGCGTAGGGGAGCATTTCAGTTTGGAGGCAGAAGAATTTTGCCCGAAATATGTAATTCTGCCCACAAGACAGCCAAAGCGGAGCGCCACCACTGGTTGGCGCGGAGCTTTGAGAAAATTTGAAAATTCATACCTCTCAGACAGTCGAAAATGACATTTCCAAGGCTTATAAAGGGGATATAAGCAGTCGCTAGTTTAAGCTCCAATTGCAGATAAACGTTCACTCACAACTAAAATTCAGTCAGAAAGTCTAAGCGGAGCGCCACCATTAGTTGGTGCGAACAGTGCAGAAAATTTTGAAATATCCGACCCCTCAGACAGTTGAAAATGGCATTTCCCGGGATAATAGGGGAATCTAAGCAGTCGCTATTTTAAGTTTCCTCTTGCAAAAAGTGTTTACTTAAAACTTCAATTCTGCTATGAAGTGGTAAGTGGTGCATCACCATAAGTTGGGGCGAAACGTACAGAAAAGGTTGAAAAATCTGACCCTTCAGACAGTCAAAAATGTCATTTCTTATGTTTATAGAGGGTCTAAGCAGTCGCTATTTCGAGGTTCCGTTTTCAAAAAACTGTTCACTTGAAACAAAAATTCTGCAGGAAAGACTATCTACACGCAGCGCCACCACTGGTTGTCGCGGAGCGAACAGAAAATTTTGAAAAATCGGACCCCTGAGACAGTCGAAACTGACATTTCCCAGGCTTATAGGGGGTTCTAAGCAGTCGCTATTTGGTAAAAAAAACTACGAGATATATTAAATGTATCACTACCAATCGATGAAATTGTCCCTCATGTTTTCGGGTGAAAACCATAAAACAGAACTGAAAACATGCTAAGGAATTTTACCCTATTGTGAATCTTGTCTAAATTCAATATATTGATAAAATTGTGTGACTGCCCGAACTTCCGACTATATATGGTTTTATTTTTTGAAAAAATGAACATTACAAGGTGTGTTTAAATGAAGCAGACTTTTTGGAAGCAGACTTATTGGAAGACATTCTCTCACTACATCATTAGAGTATCGAAAAACAAATAACCCGATTTTCATAACCATTGTCCATATTTGGCTCTAGAGCAGGATAGATGGCAAACTTTTGGGCACCTGAACACCCTCCTGTCTGTCCGTGGAATTAATTTGGCAGTTGAAAACGTTTCAGCATTTTTTTAACTTTTGCCCGAATATTTGACCATTTCGGGCAATTTTTGCAAGACTACAATAAAAATGTGGGGATGATGAAAACCTTTTTTCCCCTTTTACTCAAATGGTTTGCAGATCTTTGTTGTTTTCCATGAAAATTATACTTCTAATATAGCGTTTTCTGTTTTTCGGCAAAGATTTGAACAGTTGAAGCTATTAAAATAATCGGCCATTTCGGGTATTGTGTTAAACAAGATTTTAAATCAGGCTCAAGAATGTTTCTTTTAAGCCAATGTTTCTTTTTCCCAAATGTGTCGCGATTTTTTAATGATTTTTCGTAAGTTTTGTTACACTTACTTTCTATGATACTTTTGTATTTTCGGGCAAATGCTTGGAAGAATTTGTATATTCGACAATATCGGGCATTGTGTTGTGATTATTTGTGAAGTTAAAGTCACGAATAATACCTTTTTGCGCTGCCCGAAGGTGTAGCCTTAGAACCTTGACTTGGTTTTTCATTAAAAATTTATTGCGACTATATGACGTTGCCTTCCTTTTTTCGGGCATATCTTTTTTAAGATTTCAGCCACATACAGGAATTTTCTGAAAAGCCACCCCATTTTTCAAAATTCAAGGGTTGTCCGAATTTTTTCCAGAATCCTGCCCGAATTTTTCCCAAATTCCTGCCGAATTTAGATTTTGGGGAAATTTGGGGCAGTCTTCCCCCTGTCCCGCCTCGTACGCCACTGAGAATGTCCACTCCACCCAAGAGCTAAGTGAGGTCCTGGGAGGTAATAGTACTAGGTTGCGATCCTTGAGATTGCATTGATTCAACATGGGCTTGGTTGTTGCACTGGCCAATGACTGGCAGCCATGGCCGTGCAAAGTGCAAATTCCTTCCAACCATATTTGACTCAAATATTCTACCCACCACACCAAGTATGATTTTGGAACAAATTTGTGCATCCCCAGGAATTGAAAAAATCCCTACAGGAGATAGAAACAGGCCAGATACTAGAGGCGGACTTTAAACCACACCAAGGCAATTTCAGCCATCCATCCGTCCATCCGTCCATCCGTCCATCCATCCATCCATCCATCCATCCGACTGGTAAAAAGTCAAGAGATTCCGAAGATATGAAGCTTGTCACAGTCTACCTGAATTAATTCTGAAATTCAGAGTGCAGCACAATTGCAGAATACCCTGCAACTGCGTGGATCTATCGCAAGTGTATCTATGTCATAGTAGCTGGGTAGCCCGGATTGAATATTATCATCGGCGGGCCAGCATGAACATATTTTTTGCCTAGGTCGCCAGTGTGTGTGTGTGTGTGTGTGGGGGGGGGGGGGGCTGCTGGGGGGGCTGGGCCCTTCAGGGGGAGATCCAGCTCCCACGCCCCCCCCGTAGCTACGCCACTGTGCTGAGGTGTCTAAGGTTGCACTTTTCAGTCTGCTCTCCGATCTCTCGTGTTTGTGCTCCCCGCAGTACGCCAGTCGTAACCTGTACAATACAAGATTTATGGCATTTCTTACCCGCCTTTGAATAATACGTTCTCTTTGCTCGTCAGGTATTTTGTGCGATGCAGCCTTCAGATCCAGTGTGCAGTAATAACACAAAGACCAGTACAATTAACACAAACGGGGACCTAATAAAAGAGTAGCCAGAGGGTCATCTTACATTCCTTACTCTGTTGCCTATAGAAATTGTCCTTGGCAATTCTCTGACAAGCCAAGTTACTGACAGCAATGGATGTGCGCTGAGCTCTGTCCGTTGTGATATATGTTCAACAAGCACCCCCTACTCGCGTGCTGTTCGCATGTTAGTAATCTATATATATCTACTCTCCCCGATGTGACAAAAAGAGTGACAAAATTACGGAAAACTATACAGGACATTGTCTATTAATACAATGTTTACCGTGACAAATATATATAGCTTGTTAGGATATATATGGTGTATGACTATTATATATAGATTATGCAAAACCTATTTATATGACGTTTGAGAGTAAATTATATATATCTGGGTATAACCTATATATATTTAGAAGTATAATCAATATATTTGGCACATAATTTTGTCACATACGGCGCCTCATAGGAGTGTTTAAACGGTTCAAGCAAAATGTAACAGAGAATGCAAGCACGCAAACACACGGAAGGTTTTGTGATTTTAGCAAAAAGAAAAAAAAGTTACAGAAAACAAATACGTTTATTTCAGATCCCCTGGGGGTTTTCGCACTTCCATTGCCCTCGAAGATTAAGGTTGCGGAGGGAGGGGTGAGGGTACTTTATTACTTTTACCAAAGCAGTCAGTGTCCTGTGACTCGGTTGTAAAAAGAAGGGTAAATAAACATCGGTTCTCTCACTAAACAATGTGGAGGATGGAGTAGGTGGCGCTGTTCGCTTTTGAGAATCAGAACCATCTAGTCATACGGCGCTGTTGAAAATGTGACGATATGATACCGTAAGAAATATAAAGGCATGGTCCTTGTATTTGCTGTCATCCTGGAAGAGATCAATGTAAGGAAGTTCTAAATCACTTTTTATTTTATTTTATTTAATTTTTTTAGGGTGTCTCAGTCTCATATTGGTGTTATGTTTGGCAAAAATTTGAAGTGATTATGTTTAGGACCATGTTTAACCATGGAGAACGTTGACCAATTTTCAAAATATTCAAGTTAGTCAGCGACATGTACCATCGCTGAGTAACCATGTTATTATTAATCAGGCTTGCCAGTATCTGTGAAAAGTTACAGACAAATAGATCATATCTCTGTACAGCTACATTTCTAGTGAAAATAAAAAATACTTCCTGTGTGTATTGAAAAAAAACATAAAGTAAGAATGGCATTTCCATGTATAAACAAGCTCATGGAAAAAGTAAGTGCATATATTGGAGAATTTCGTTCTTACGAGCGAGAGGACTTTCTCACCGAAATATGTAGGCTAATTCTCAGTGCCCACAAGATAATCTAAAGATTTCACTCGTTAGAAGAGTGAAATTAATGATGAAGATTACTCCCAAACAACGAGCGGGAAATCATTCAAGAAGTGTTAAATACATTCCAAGGAGCGAAGTTTCACTCTAGATGAGTGCCTGCGGGGACCACTCTTTAAAAAGAGTGATCCCTGCACAACTCTTCTTGGGATGACCGAATTTTCACTCTTCTTGGAGTGAATTTACTATTCTTGAAGTAAATAAATACTATAATGCCTAATGGAGGGCATTGCCACCCTTCACTCCTTTAGAGTGTCATTAAATTCAGTCATTTGTTTTCAGAGTGCATTGTATGTATCGGTTGAGAAGGAGCTAAAAGAACAGTTTTTTCAATCGTGTCCCGCGAACAGCTGGACTCGTAAGTGACGTCTGAGGCATGTAGCCGAAGTGGTCATTTACAGGTTTATAGGTTTTGTTTGCAATAAAATGTTCCGCTTCCAATTAAAACGATTAACGAATCGAGAAATGACCAGAAATTTTAAAAAATCACCCTGCAGATAAAACGTGCAGGACTGCCTTTGCATGAAATGGTAACCTAAAATTAACAAATCCCCGGAAAATAAGCTGGCATGCGAAAGTACTTTATAAACAAGTTGAATCATGAAATTATGGTGAATAATCTATCAGTACAATTCAATCAATTTCAATTGCCGATTAAATTCCAAGAATATTCCAATTGAGAAGAAAAATATCGACCTAAGATTTTCAAGAGCCATTCAAATGAAACAACTTGGATCGACTACTATACGGTACCAATTCAAGTTGTGGGTGACTGCACTCACGCTCTAAATACAAAGCGTTGTACCGCCCCCACAATTTCCCAGTAACGTTGCAAATTACTTTTCTTGCATATTGATATTGTGTTAAAAGTGATGTGTACGCAGACGCCTTTGATTGTTGATTACGTCATTTCTAGGAATTAAATAAAAACGGGTGTCAACATTCACAAAGTAAGAAAACTATTCATTGTTAGCCAGTGACGTATAGAACTTGACCCCATTTACGATGACGTACTAGGTGCGTTCGATTTAGCGGCTCGAGCCGGCTCAACTGGCTCAGCCAACCAAAGATCTTTCTGAAAAGTGATCTTAACGTCATCAAAACGTCACAACTTGAGCCGGCCAAAACGACCAGCCCTCCGAGGTGGTCTAGTTGAGCCGCTGACGTAGTTTACGTCATATTTCGTCCAGTCAAGAAACTTGTTGAGCCAGTTGAGCCGTCTCGAGCCGCTTAATCGAACGCACCTACTGTTTACAGGTATCCAGAGGTCTCTTCCACTTTTTTGAAAATTTCCTGGTAGTAAACGAAGTTGGAATCTCAAAGAATCTGTGAAAATTATTTGTTTACTAATTGAAAGAAAATATATGGAGGTCAAGTTGCAATATATCAATGTTTAATCCTCAGGCTGGTCCAGACTACCTCCCAGTTGGAGGTCTGGTGGTTGTGTGTGGTTGAGGTCATAGGTAGCTGGTCATTTCGCCCCTTACCCACACTCGCCCCAGTGAAATTTTGCCCCGGTGGTTTCACTCCCAAAGTGAAAGTAACCCCCCCCCCCCCAAAAAAAAGTACTTACCACTTCGCCCTTGAAGTTATTACTTGATTTAGTAACAATAGATCCAAAATATGAAAATTTGACTCAATTTAAAACAAGATCAATGAATTGAAAAACAACAATATTTCAGATTAAGATTTTAAGAAGCTATGATGGACACTTTAGGCTGCAAAGGATGACCACATGCATGTATTAGAACTGGGTTTAGACGCAGAAACAATTACCCCCCCCCCCTCTTAACAAAGGAAAAACAGTGTTAAACTGCACAAATGCGTTTTGAAAAGAAACAGAACAATCGATGTTGGGTGAACATTGAAAAATAAACGATATGGCGGAATGTACTTGAAGGGGTAAAACACGACGTGATCATTTTATGTAATCGGTCGGTCGCCCTACTACTTCGCCTTAAAAAAAAACCCACCCAAAGTTTGCATAGCTGTTCGCCTCCATGTGCTGATAAGCGGCTCAAAATAAACATTTTAGGTCAAACCAGTTGTGATATGTCAGAAGGGTACTTATTTTAACCATTTCGGTGAAATTTCAATGAAATCCAATGTGTAGTTTTCAAGATGTACGCCAGAAGCAATCACATACGACATCATATCCTCACATTAATGGACAGTCCTTTGTTTTTCTTTTAACTTTACAACCATTTCCCCATTTTCCCCCACTCTCCTCCAAGTTAGGCCAGTTAGGAGTTGGGTGAACCAAAAAATAAATAAAATAATATACCTCTCCAGATACTTAAGTTTTCATCCAGAGATTTGCTAAAATCTCAAATCTTCCAGGGGCTTCAACACAAATTTAGTGACTTCATTTTCATGATATTTCGAGAAATACATGTCCGATTAGAATGGAACTGTGTAGTTTTTTACCTTCTTCATATTTGAAAACTTTTTTTTTTGCTTAAGCCTCCCCATTTAGCCTATCTGTCAATGAAAGTGCCCCTATAACGTTCCAAAGGGTTAGATAGAGTTAGAATTTAACGGCCCAGTTTCCAACCTATTGGTTCAAGTCGAGTCGACTTGAACACTTGATTGTTCAACACAGGTTCAAAACAGGATTGTTTTCCCTACTCCATTGCTTATGGGGCGCATCAAGCACAACGGCAGAAGGTTCCATTTTTAGCCTAGTCTTTGACTGTCTATATGACTCGACATGGGAAGCGAACCCGGGCCTTCCGCGTGAGAGGCGGATGCTAATACCGGTAGACCAAACACCGGGTCTAACGTTCCAAAGGAGTGATTGATTTAACTGCTAAATGTCAATACGGTATCATTGAATGATTTTCTTATTTGATTTTCTGTAGGAATTCGATTTTATAGATGAAAAAAATATGTTTATTCTACTAAAACAGCCGTTCGTGTGTAGTTAGTTAGTTACACGGAGTGTTACTGCCCACAGTACCCAGTTTCCAACCTACTGGTTCAATTCGAGCCGGCCAGTACCTTTTTTCCAGTTGTAGATCTCTGGCTTGTTTTTCCCCCTCCATTGCTTATGCGGAGCATCACGCACAATGGCAGCCGGTCGTGTGGCACTTTTATTAATGATGTGTTGCTCGACGGTTACAAATTTTACCTGCCTCATTGCTCATTTATTTTCCAAGTAATCCGTCCCACCCTTTTATTTTCTTTGAAAAACATTTTTACTGTGCTACCGTATTAGTTTACTGGAATTTTCTTCATCCTTATAGACCTTGTGCATATGATGTTACAGAGCGGAAAGTACGTCCATTTTCATGTTTTTTTTAGTTGCATTAGACAAAGTAATTAATTCAACTCACTGGAATTTCTGATGAAACGACTAGCTGGGTGAATTTGCTACTTCCCCTCCAAGCCGGTGGACTGACCAGTTCACCCTTAAGGACCTGTCAGTTCGCCCCACATATCGAAAAGTTTCGATCATAAACCTCACAAATGCATTGCAGTGTGTGGGAGCTTGGTGTATTGTTCGGTTTTTCGTTTAATGTAGTACTCGGGGTTGTGTTTTAAGGTCTGGCCAATTTGGATTTGTGATGTTCGTACTATTATACACCCAATGAATACTTTTTTGATTGGACACACCCTTTAATTTTGCCGTAAATCATTATTTATGGGAATCGATGTCTACAAGTAAAATGTGCTTTTCACCCCAAATTTACATAATTTAAAGGATTAATACTTCAAGCCACGCGTTTCTGGTAGCTGTCTGTCACTTATAGCAGGAGTGAAAGAGTTGGTTTTATTTGGATCTATAATTTTGCCGTAAACCGCGTTTGTGTGACATGAAATGACACATTATTTTGGGAAAACACTAACATAAAAGTCACCCACATTTTTTGACGTGAAACTTAACAGTTAGGTACTACCAAAAAGACAATACATGTAGGTTATGGAAGGTGTACTCTATCGATTTCGATCGACTATAGCTTTCTGTATCAATAATTCCACGTTTACTTTTCGAATCCCCTGAATTTTCGCTCGCTACGGCAACGAGGCTTGCAGTCTCATTGGTGTTCTTTTTCATTTGCATATCAAACATACATTAATCATCGGTCTCTATGATTATGTCGATTATTCATGTGCATGGGGCAGTAGGTGTGGTTATGAAGCAACACAATATTTAGGAATATGAAGAAGATGAATCGCCTTTATGTTTTAATGAAATCTGTGGTCTTTAGTGAATTACCAGCCTGACAGGCTGAACTTGGCAAACACATTTTAAGGAAACTGAAAATGTCTCGGTGTACAGTCTGCATGCATTTTTTTTTTGAAAAATGTATGATTTCTAACGCAAAATTTCGACACGCTCACATCATTCATTTGTGTAGCGATTCGACGTGACCATTTCGTATTTAGATCATTATCAGAGAAGTAAAATCACACTGACGTTTAATACGTTTGATAGATAAGAGTCTTCAATCAAGAATTAGAGGTGCACCTCCATCCTCTGTCTGCAGATAGTGTAATGAGGTGTCGTTCGAAAAAATATTTTAATGTTTTTTTGTATCAAACAATACACCGGTAGGTCTATGCAACTGTGTCTTAGTAGCACCGTACCAGTGGGTACCATTCCCCACCCCAAGATCTATGATTTTCCCGTGGTAGATTGAAATGCGCTTTTGATCAAGTCATGGATTTATTTTACCTTCTTCCCAATAAGAATGGTTCCTTATTATTAGAACTTTGCACAAATCTTTCGCAAACTATGACAATTTTCGTTGTGATTCTAATTACATATAGAGTACACCGAGTATTTAAATTGACTGACCGTATAGTCAGTTGAAGTAATTACCCACACTTTCAAGATCATGTTTTGAAAACCTTGGAGATTCCTAGTAACTCAAAATATTGAAACATTTAGCACCATTTTGCATCTGGGCCCCTCCTCTTAGGCACCCAGTGGCGTAGCTACAGGGGGCAGGCGGCTCTGAAAAATGAAGAAGTTGGAAATTTGCTATTTGTGAAACCAGTCTACTGTGTGGTTTTGACAACTCACTTCCGAAATCTCCGCATTAAAAGCTCCACATTCTTCATTATTTGTCTTAGCAAAGAAGCAAAATTTCCCGCGCGCTTCGCGCCACAAATTGCGATTCCTCAGCAGAAGTGCTCGCTCATACCTTGAGTAAAATTTTCCGTCCGAGCTCTGGACTATATATGTAAGTGAGAAAACGTAAATGTGGTATATGTGGCACCTGATCATGAAGTGACACCAGTAACTTCAGTGCTATTTTCATGAATTGTCTTTCATAAAATTCAGAATTTTCTCTTAAATAAGCTTTAATATGACTCAAAAAATTTCGTCAGAGGGCCTCATTTCTCAAGGGTTGGATCACATTATGTAGCAACAGCGATCTTTGGTCGCCGTTCAATCTCAGATAATTGCCAATAGGAAATGCAAATCTCTCCCCCACATTTTCAAATTTTCTCACAGGACACCCAGAATTCAAACTTTTCTCCAATACAAGCTCCATATTTTGAAATATTTGAAAAAATGGCCACAACTTCAGCGCGCTTCACGCTCCGCAAATTACGGCCCTAGTACAGAGTACAAAAAATCTTAAAAACTGGATGCTTGCCGTCCCCCCCCCCCTTTCCGAGAAAATGTCTAGCTATGTCCCTGTACACACCTTACGAGGACAGGAGAAAAAAATAGGCCGGATGCCCCCCCCCCCCCCCCAATTTGGAAACCAAATCAACCGTGATACCCCTGGTTTGGTCCACTAGAATGTTGTGTTTCGAACTGAGTTGACTTCATTGTTTAAAGGGCCAAACATATCTCACCCGGCCCAAACTGCAATTTTGGCACTGGGGTACCGAAATTCTCAATTGGCTCAGCCATTTGATTGTCAGCTAATTCAAACAATGCAGAGTACCAAAGCTTATATTACACGGCATGAATGGTACTGAGGGTGTTTTGATTGTATAAATTGAGTTTTTCCTTACTTACCTTGAAGCAATAAACTGAGATTGTATCTGGATGTGCATGAATTTCAGACAATTGTGGGAGGGGCTTAAGTAAGAAGGTTAGGACAATTGGTACTCTTTTGGGTGAGAGAACTGGGCCTTTAAGCCAGTGTTTTTATTTATTTAAATTAAACCACCAATTTTATACTGAACTCTGCGTGCATCCTGAGCAAATCAAGGTACACTGGTATGAAAAATAAAGAAAAACAAAACATTGACCAACATGTATCAATCTAGTGACATCACACTTGCTTGCTTCCCTCAACTTCACTTTTTATTGTGTCAACTTCAGTTACGAATATCTCTAGAACCGGACATGGGAAATAATTTTAAAAAAATCCAGAATACTCAAGTAGAATATGTTCCTTTTTTAACATATCAAAAATCAATTTACTTTCCTTTCAATTGTTTATAATTGTTGCTATAGCTCAGCGTAACTTTGGGCAGACTCGCAACTTGTCTCTGTGTTGGTTTTGTGGAAATATTGACAGCACAATCATTGACAACACAACTTGCGCGGTTCGGGACATAATTCATGTCAACAAAGGAGGTCATTCGATTGGTAATTGAGTAGCACAGTACAGTATACACAGTGCATTATGTGTGATCGTGGTGCAAGATCGATGATACACTGTTTGGATATATCTTAGAAGGGTGATGCGGTGTTACCGAGTTGGGTACGAAAGGCTGACTCAGGCAACTGCTTTTTTATAACTATTTGAATTTTTCTCAGTTGTGTTATCCCGCTTCTACGTTAGGTCTTCCTTTTCACTTCCAAGTAGGATAAAAAGCATTTAACGTTAGCGTGGTTTGTTGCCAACTTGTTCCCTTCATAGCTAATCATATTCATAATATTAATTATTATTACTATTAGCCTAAGTTAGTACTAAGTACTAACGTTGTTAAGCCTGTCAAACTTTCAGCCTAACGTTAAAGTACTGCTGTACACCAACAGGTCAAGTGCTAGCCTAACTGAAATAGTGACTGTACTTATGTCATGCCCCAAGTTTCTTCTTTAGTCCTAAATTACACTGTACGGGGCTTTAGTTTAGAATTAGGGGCCGGAACTTACGTCATACGTGGATACGTACGTATTAGTAACAGGGTTAGGGTTAGGCCTAACGTTAGGAATATCAATTTGGCAATTCATACTTTCCTAGAACCATATCCAATTGGAACAAGCTCCCCCTGGACATTAGACATAGCCCAACTTGAAAATGAGACCACCTTCAAGAGGGCAATGAACAACTAGTTTCAACATCAATAAACCCGCCCTGTACACCATCCTCCATCGAATGCCTTGTCCGGGCGCATTGGAGTACCAGAAAGAAGAAGAAGAAGAATGATACACCTACTTATATATGTGTGCTTACATGCATATGCATACGAATGCATAGGTACGCATAGGTAGAAGGTTAGGGTGGGCTATATGTAGGTATATGCACACGTGGGAATACATACATCGTTGTACGTTAGCATACGTACGCGTACAGCTATATGTGTAATAACTTGGCTCTAGGGATAAATATATAGGCCTATATATATATATACATACGTATATATAAACATGACGGAGAAACTGTAAAACAACGGTGCTACAGAATTGAAAGGCTGGATCTCCGAGGAGATACAAATAGCGGAAGGCTAGAATTTGGATAAATTAAACAGCCAAAAGGTTTGAAGTAGAGCTTTCGAGGAATACTACCTCTTTATCAATACTTGGTCAGAGAATGACAAGGAGTGAGAAATTTTGGAAGCTTTTAAAGGTGTTGACAATGGTCTCACCTCTATTGTGACAGGATAATCCTTCTTAAGGCAATTGAGCAGGTTGATTGACCGGGAGGGTCTGATCGGATTACTCGGGTGTAACCCATCAACAATAGGAAAATCCTCTTCAAAGTAATTAGAGAAATTGTTAGGCTGGAATGGCCTGATCGGATTATTTTGGTTAGCATCATCAGCAAGCTGGTAAATTGCTCCTGATGTTCAAGCCGAATGGCGATGTGGTTTTGAGATAGAGTTCCCAGAAATTTTCTTTAGCTTTTCTAGCTTTGTTGGTCCATGTATCGTTTTGGTCGATAGCAATGACCCATAAGTTTTTGATAGAATGATAAGGCAAATTGAAATGGTTTGCAACAGGTTGTTCAACCTTTTTGGTTTTAATTGCTGACCTGTGCTGTGTCATTCTCATTCGAAGAGTATTTTTAGATTCTCCGACATACTGCACACCACATAAATTGCAGTATATGAGATAAATGACATTTTTGGAAAGACAATTAATTTCTTGTCTAATTTGGAAGGTGCGTGCATTTTGATTGCTCTGGAAGCCTTTTGTGGAATCAACCAGGGCGCACACCTTGCAGTTGGAAGGGCAAGGTGAACAACCAAAATTTTTGTTGTTTTCCTCGACTGAGGCTTTGTCCTGGAATTTTGCCCGAACCAAAATGTCCCGTAAATTTGAGGGCCGCTTGAAGGCAACAACGGGGGGTTGGGGAAAGATAGACCTTAGGCAATCGGTGCTCTGAAGTGTGGGCATAAGCTTTTTGATGAATTTGGCTAGTGGTGGTAGACCGGGATGGTACTCAGTTACCAACGGCACTCTGTCGGAATTGGGCTGACAAGTTTTGTATGTCAGAGTTTGCGAGCAGGGGGTTTCTTTTGCCTTTTTGATGGCATTTTCAATTGAACCCCGAAAATACTGCCGGTTACGGAGGTAACGGGATAGTTCCTTTGCTCGAGTGTCAAAATCTGTTTCAGAGGAACAGATGCGTTTTATGCGGAGTGCTTGACTGTACGGAATGTTTTTGGTGCAGTGCAGAGGATGGCAACTGCTGGGTAGAAGGTAGTTGTGCTTGTCCGTTGGTTTGTTGAACAAGTCTGTTTTGAGTGATCCATTTTCTATGGTTACAGTGGTGTCCAGGAAGTGGACACTGGACCTGGAATGGTCGGCCGTAAATTTGATGGTGGGATGGAACGAATTGATGTTTTCAATAAAAAATTTTAGACAGTCTTCACCGTGGGGCCAGATCAAGAAGATGTCGTCTATGAAGCGTAACCAAATTTGTGGTTTCAAATTTTGTCGAGACAGAAATTTTTGCTCGAAGTTGCCCATAAACAAGTTAGCAAATGAGGGAGCTATTTTGGTTCCCATGGCTGTACCATGAATTTGGAGGTAGTGGTGGTCACCAAAAATGAGATTGTTGTTGGTCAAAATCAGATGCATGAGTTCGCCTAAGTCTTTCTTGGTGGGAGTTTTGCCCCGAATTGGATTGAAGGCGTTGGTGCAAGCGGAAATGCCTTCCTCATATGGTATGTTTGTGTACAACAAGGACACGTCAAGAGTGGCCAGAATTGTGTCCAACGGGAGGTTTTTGATCTTCCCAATTTTGCGGATGAAGTCCGTAGTGTCCTGAACGTAGGAGGGATGGGTTGGAACCAGGGGTTGGATAAGCAGGTCAACAAATTTTGAAATTTTTTCCGTGGCAGTCCCGTTGCCGGAAATAATGGGTCTGCCCGGACTACCTGTTTTGTGAATTTTGGGCAGAAAATAGAAATGGCCTGGTTTAGGATCTACCTGGAGGAGATTCGGCTGGTTTCAGAGTCAATGGAGCCGTTGCGAACATCTTTTTGATGGCCGCCTCCACTTTTTTGCAATTTCCGAAGTGGGATCTGAGTCTAAACGTCTGTAGTGGTCGGGATTGCCAAGTAATCTGAGGGCTTCCTCCCTGTAAAATTGAGTCCCCATTGCAACAATCGCAGAGCCTTTGTCCGCCGGCTTGATAACAATATCATCGCGATGCCGTAGACTTCGAATGGCCTGACGTTCACTTTTTGTGAGATTGTCGCGGAAATCTGGGGAAGGGGTGTGGTTTTTCACATCCTCTTCAATGGCCGAAATAAATGATTTCAGTTGCGGACATCGCCCCTTTGATGGGTTCCAGGTGCTTTTTGGTTTAAATTGATACGATATATCGTTGTCCGGTGGAGAATTTAGGCCGTCTTCGTCAGCAAAATACTCCTGAAGGCGCAAGCGTCAGAAAAACGCTTTCATGTCTAGCGATAATTTCTGCGTGTCAGTCTGCCTTGGTTTGGGGCAGAAATTGAGTCCCTTCGAGAGAATTTTAGTTTCTCCTTCAGAATGCTGACACGATATGCTTACAACCGCGGTGGTGGCGGTGGAAGGCTCAGTAACCGGTTTACGAATAAATCTGCGAGACCTGCTTTTCTGAAAATTTGAAATCACTTGATTTGAAGTGACAGTCACTTGGTTTGAAGTGACATGATCTCTTTGAAACTTCCGTTGTTGCCTAGAATTTAGAGTACGAGAGAGTCGGAGACAGTCCTGAGAGATAAACCGAAGCTTGTTTTGAAGCTCGGATTTGGGAAGCTCTCTTTTTAGCTTCCTGGTTTTGGAATCAATTTGGTGATTGAGTTCATTGATGGTTTTCCGACAATTTCCAATTTGTACTTCCATACGTATATGTATATATATATATATATATATATATATATATATATATATATATATATAGTATTGTACTGTTAGACAGTGCTTATATTATTTGAAAACCCTTCACTGGTAACGTAGCCGGTAGTGCAGTCGGCAACCTCGCTGGTCTCTATGCTATACTGTGTATACCAGTATGTCAGGGGTTCGAATCCATGTTTAACCATTACTTTTCCTTCTTCCACAGCATTAACCATTCACTTCTTTCCACAGCAATTAAATCATACTGCTCTTCTCAAGTGGAGAAAAAAAAAAGGAACTCATTTTACTATGGGGAAAAAAAAATAAAAAAAAAACTTTTCATTTCTCTGGAAAAAAAATAAAGTTTAAGTGCCCTCTTTTAAGTTGAGAGTTGTTTAAAATGATGTCATTTCCGGGCACTGATTCTAAATTCATACCCGGTACGGAAACCCAATTAACTTATACCTGGCTCAGTCCATAAACTAGGGGTCCAGTGGGCTTTTCTTTCACTGACATTGCCAATATAGGCTAATGCCATAGCCCTGTAAGTTATCATGAGTCGATCACTATCATAATCACGTAGTAGATCACTGCCTTCTAAATGCCAATGCAGCATGTAAGTGCAATGTGATTGCAATGTTAAGATAACCTGAGATGCATATTCTTCAAATGACATCAAAACCAATTATTTGTCATCATATTTTTGATGTTTAAAGCAGAAATTCAAATGTTAATCATGGCCAGATTTTCATGTTTCTGCAAAAGTATGAACTAGAAATTTGGGAAAAAACCTAAAAAACATGATGAGAATGTCTTTTATGAAGTTCTAAATAACAATTCTGATAGAAGAGAGATTATTCTGTATCATTATTGGAAAAAAGAAGTTTGCCTGAAATGTGGTAATTAATGGGATTTTACTTGTTTAATATATGAAGTGATTGGTCAAATTTTCCAAATAGGACCACTGTATTGAAAACAACCTGGCAGACATAGCTTTTTGGTGTCCCCCCTAGTTATGTTGGTTTTTTAATGTATATCATTTGAACAAATATGATCATTCTCAGGTGGCCACAGTTTTCTTGATGTAAGAATTAGGTCAAATTCTTTTAGATGGTAGCTCAGGATGTTACCAGAAAAGTCAATCCCATGGTTTGAAAATCATGTATACTATCCTAATGGACATATGATTCTTTTGGTGTCCCCCATCCTGTCAGAGTTATGTTGGTCATGAACAAACAAAAATATGATGAAAATGAATCTTTTATGGTATCTTACAGTGTAACTGCAAACAGTGGTTTGTGTTGTATTTGAAAGTTTTCAACTTAATGCAATATTAAACTGGCACTTTTGAATGTTAGTTGTTATGGGGACACCAATTCTTGGTGTCCCTGTTACTGTACATGCAGCACACGACATAGTGAAATCCGGGTTCGCGTTTTAGTGCGTCTGCGCCTCATGGACTCAAGGTTCAAAGTTCTCTGGATGCGCAGTTTATAAATAAGGCTTCTTTCTGCACGTCCCGAGAAGTACAGTAAGCTTGGACGCAAAAAAATTTGGCCTCAGCCAGCATGGATATTCCCTGTTACGAAATATTCTATGGGCTGATGCACGAGGCTTCCTTTTCGAAAGTTCTGGCTTCAGTTCAATCTTTTACTACAGACAGTTTGGTTCCCTGATATCCCTAGAAAAACACATAAAAACACTGGGCAGTGTGCAGATGTATAGACATGGCCTTATGCCCCATATCAGCATGGAGTTCACTGACTGATTGGGTATTACCTATTGTAGTATAATGGGTCGATACTAAAAAAAAATCCAGGAAAGCAAACAGAAGCATTGATGTCACATATTTTTTCTCTGAGATTATTGTATTCACTCTTACTTAGCACTATGGACTAAACTTTCAGTACCTAAACATTGTAGTATTTAACTCAAGTACCTACAGGGGAAAATAGGGTTGAACTTGAGGAAAAGTATAGATGGCAGGAGAATTGGACTCTTTAAAATTCCTGGTGGACCCCTTAAATTTAATGTTTCATACTTTTAGGGGTTCAAAAACCAAGGCTGGGACCCACAAAATTCGGAGCTCAGCGCTAACCCTGAGTGAAATACTATGCTGATATTACGTATGTCCGTAAAGGAATGATAAGTAAGGTTTCAAATGTTAAGTCTAACAATCACAGGGTGTCAAAGAGAAAAATTTGAATACTTAAACAACATCATCAATTGGTTAAAATCATTCAATATTTTACAATAATATGTGAATGTGTAGACATTTTGACAGCTGAAAATTTTGAGAAAAATTAAGCTGACTTTTTTCTAATTTTCACCAAGTTCTTTTCACAATGGGTACTAAAACACATTCAAATAGGAATGTTCAACCATTTCAGACTTTCATCATTCTTTTGGGAGAAGATAAAAGACTACTTTGGTGTCCCTTTTCTGTCAGTCAATTTATTGACCCAGTGTACTGTATGTTCATTGTTGAAATGAGTCTCCTCATGCATGTACAATGCTTCATGTGAAAATATTTGTTTTTCTTGTAACTGCTGTTGATACTCTATCATGAGTGTAAATTTCAATCAGACAACCTAATTTCTTATTTTTATGCCATGCCAAATTGGTGTAGTATAAAGTAAATACAATGCATATGCAAAAAGGCAAGAAAACCATGCCATCAAATTGAAATGTAAGTCTTAACCACACACCAAAGATATTCAGTGCAGACCATCACAGAGATTTCACTTAAGAAGGGTAAGCAGTCTCAGTCAGCACACTCCTGACGGCCACTAAGTTAGGACTGTGATTCCTTTCCAGAATGGTGGTGTGGTGGGTTTAAACAGTATGGATAAGATCAATATTCCTCTTTATGTGTGCAGAATGATTTGCTCCAGCATTGCCAGAGACGGTCACATGTATTATATTAAAATGCACAAGGAGCTAGCAGTACAGTGCAGTGAACTTTGTTGGTATCTAGAATTATCAATATCTGGAACTACAAGCAGGAAATTTTTACAATCAAAGCCCAAATGCTTCACTTTTCAGCAATTTCTAACTATCTGATCATATTTTTTTTCCTGTTTTCAGCACATGGAATAAAGATTTTCAAAGTTAACAGATAACAAGTTACCACAGGGAGACCTCCGCTTCGTGTTGTTTGTTGACATCCATCACTAGTCATAAATTGAGAGGGAAGGGAGGGCACATCTGATGATAAAGTGACATTTTCTTCCAGCTTTCATCATGAGCAGGTTAAAAATTGATGTACATGCTCATATCTTACCAGAAAGATGGCCAGATTTAAAAGAAGTAAGTTTTGTTTTGGCAAATGTCCCATACATCCATAACAGTACGACCTGGTTCTTATGTACTGTACATAGACCTTATCTGCCGCTCACTGTTCAAAGTGTGTCACGCAAATATTACACCAGGTCTGCAGTAACTCGTCCTATAGACAGAACTTCTTCTGTTATTAGAGAGCAGGGATTCGGCCAAACACTCAAGAAAGAGGGGCTGCCAAACCCCAAATTTATGGTGCTCTTGGCCAAAGTTACAGGTGGGATCAGGGGGCAAAGCTTGCTTCAAGACCCCTATTACACGCAATCGCAAGGGTTTGGAGACTATTTATTTTCGTAAGTTCAAACATTGCTGCAAAGGTGCCCTCTACTTAAATAAGAAACCAAGGTACTTAACATGTTTTCTTACTTTTATGAATATTGAAAAATGGGGGGGGGGGGGGGTGTATTTTACCCTCCTTCTTCTGGAAAGCCTCCCATGATGGAAGCAATGGAGAGGTTGCAGGTAAATCATCCCTAAATGATGCAACTTATCTCCAGGGTTCAAAAGTAGAATTGGCTTATCACTTGTCCGTTGGGCTTTCATTCCTTGTAAGTCACTTGCGCAGACTCGTTTGGCTAGCCCGCAATATGTGAGTCAAAGTTACTGTATCAGGCTCGTACTTAGCCTGATGCAATGAACATGTGGGTGCTTGTATAACAATAGATCTATGTGCACAACTGGCTGACATGCATAGCCAGAATGAACCTTCTTTTCATAAGTTCATAGTTCTTTTCAAATGAATAATGCTAATTTTGCTTGGTAGAAAAACAGTTCATTTGCAGTATCTTAGAGACAAAATGATGATAATAAAAGTCTGCATTTCTTTCACATGTCTTTAGGTGAACGTGAAAGCTAATGCCAACATTACGATGTGCAGCGTGCGCTACTCAAATTCTCGCGACTACTCCATAAACAGCTGTGAACGAAGCATTGGCCAACATGCTTTTCATGCACAATCTGCAATACAGTGTGTACACAGAGGCTTATGTATGTTTATGTACTATATGATAGTACTGTTCTGCAGTATACAACAGTTTTGAAGCCATGATATAAATTGCTTTGATGGGAAGTTTATTTTGGCAAAAATATATATATGGGTACAGTCAGGAAATTGGTATGTAATATATCAATAAAACTAAATATAATAACACTCGTTTTGGCCATCATTTTTTGGTTTCGATGAAAAGAGAAACCTATGCATTCATGATGGCGTGCGTGTGTATGTTAGTGTGTATGTGCGTGTGCATGTGTGTAAAAATACGACTGTGTGTGCATGTATGTGTGTGTGTGTGTGACACTTTGCTTGTTTACACGATATCTTGAGAAGGGTAGATCTGACAGTTCTCAAACTTGGTACACAGATACCCCATACTGAGAGAAAGAACCCTATATATTGTGGTTGAGGTCAAAGGTCTTCTGGGGTCACAGGGGGTCAAAAACCAAAATCCTTGTTTACACAATATCTCAAGGTAGGAAACTTGGATTAATTTCAAACTTGATATGTAGATGCGTTATGATGTAAGGAAGAACCCTATTGATTTTGGTGGAGGTCAAAGGTCATTTGGGGTCACGTGGGGTCAAACCTCGAAATCCTTGTTTACATGATATCTCATGGTAGGAAACTTGGATTAATTCCAAACTTGATATGTTGATGTGTTATGATGTAAGAAAGAACCCTTTTGATTTTGGTGGAGGTCAAAGGTCATTTGGGGTCACATGGGGTCAAACCCTGAAATCCTTGTTTCCAGATATCTCATGGTACGAAAGGTGGATTAATTTCAAACTTGATATGTTGATGTGTTATGATGTAAGAAAAAAAAACAGATTTATTTTCGTGGAGGTCAAAGGTCATTTGGGGTCACATGGGGTCAAACCCCGAAATCCTTGTTTACACTATATCTCAAGGTAGGAAACTGTGATTCATTTCAAACGTAGTATGTAGATGCATTATGATGTAAGGAAAAACCCAATAAATTTTGGTGGAGGTCAAAGGGCATTTGGAGTCACATGGGGTCCAAATGCTGAAATCCTTGTTTACATGATTCATCATGGTAGGAAAGTTGGATTCATTTCAGACTTGATATGTGGATGTATTATGATGTAAAGAAGAATCCTATTTATTTTGGTGGAGGTCAAAGGTCGTTTGGGGGTCAGAAGGGGAAAAATCCTGAAAAACTTTTTAACATAATATCTCAAGGTAGGAAGCTTGGATTGGTTTCAAACTTGATATGTTGATGCGTTATGATGTAAGGAAGAACCCTTTTGATTTAGGTAGAGGTCAAAGGTCATTTGGGGTCATAGGGGGTCAAACTTAGAAAACCTTGTTTACACTATATCTCAAGGTAGGAAACTTGGATTCATTTCAAACTTGGTATAATGATGGGTTATGATGTAAGCAGCTTGTTTGCAGAATATCTTAAGGCACAGTATGAAATTTGGCTTTTTGAATGTAGAAATGTTTTGGTTAAAAGAAAAACCAGTTACTAACAGGTAGAGTCAAAGGTCACTTTTGGTCACCAGTTGTTACAGGAAATGTAGCATTTCATTGAAAAGAGCATGTATGTATCATTGAAACCTCAATGCATTTTTGCATTCTGGTTTAAAGAATAAGCCTGATTTGGACTCGGCGGGCTTAGCTGACTAGAATTGTACTTGCCTGCATGAATGTTTAACTAGCCCTGGGCTAGCCGGCTTATGCGTATTTTGAGCCCTGTTTATCTAACAGGTACCCACTTAAAATTCCTTCAAATCCTCCATGGAGGGAAGCATTAGTGATGTGTAGCTCTCTTGCTTATGGGAACAATGTATGAACCTGGTATGTCTTGAACCAGCAACCCTTGGTTCACAAGCCTGATGCAGTAGCTGTTATTTCAATGAAGCTGTTATAGAATTTCTGGGTGTACTGCAGATCACACTCCTCAGGAAATTAAGGAGTGTGGTAGGTATGCTGTCATTAGATATATGGGCTAACATTCGTCTGTTAGGTGTGTAGAAAAATCACACCCCCAGCAGTGTTTTGAGGTGAGAGATAGTGTGTGATCATACTCTCATGCCTCAAGATTCAAGACCTGTCAGATTAACTAAACGTTTTTATCCATTTTGATAGCATTTGAAAAATTAAGCCTCTTTTAAAACCCTGAAAATACGTGGAATTGTATTTAGGATCTAAAAAAAGTGCAGTATGTTAATTTCATTTTTAAAATTCTTTGTCTGAGAACATTTCTTTCTGTATCACCCATCATGAATGTGTGAATTTGTCAAGTTTATTTTTGAATAATGTGATAAATTTTGAGTATAATTTGAAAATGATGTGGGACTATTACTAAAAAAATCTGCCCAGGATTCAAGACATTTCTCTAAAAATGTTTTAACTGTGTTCAGTTTTCTCTCTTTTCTTTGGGGAACACTGAAGAGTGTCTTAAATCTACATCTGTGCATTTGTTCATTAGTAATCAGAGTCAGAGTAAATAAACAATTTTTCAAAAGGTCCTAAGGAACCTAAGAAATATCTTAGTTCTTTTTTTCCAACTTTTGCATTGTTCAGAGACATTATTCTGTGGAAAAAAATGGAAAAGCAATCTGACTGCTTTTAAGGGGGCATGGGAATATCAGTCTAGGTTCTTGAAAGTCATAGAAAAGTCATGGATTACTGTAGTTAGTTAAATGGAGTTTTACAGCCCAGTGGCCAACCAGTTGGTTCAAGTAGGGCATGTCATGTCTTTTTTTTCCAGTTGTGGCTCACTGGCTTTTTCTGGGCCCTCCATTGCATTTGCTGAGCACCAAGCCCAATGGCAGTAGGTTTCACCTAAATTCTTTGATATGACCTGACAAGGTGTCAAACTACCAACCTCCCCACTGCTGGTAGGGTGCTCTAACCAATTGACCATGCAGCCAGTCATGCATGACCAGAAATGTCATGGAATTTTGTCATTTTGAATGTGTATGACATAATCCTTTTGGTTTTAGGCTGTGTCAGTTTCAATCAATTTTGATTTAAAATTAAACTCTCTCAGCATCTTTCTCTCCAAATGTTTAAGTCTACATGTCTTTGCTCCTGAAAGTTTGTGCAATAAAAGTTTACATTATTCTTTTTTCTGATTGGTTGAAATTATTTAGAGATATGGTTATGGTGGCTGGATCCAGTTACATGACAAATGTAATGGGAAGGCAAGCATGATGAGGGATGGCAAACTTTTTCGAGTTGTTGATGAAAACTGCTGGGATCCAGAGACTAGGATACAAGAAATGGATGCTACAGGTAAAGTCAAGGATTACATATATTTATTCTTCAAATGGAATTTGAATATAAACAAAAATGACAGGTATTTATTTGAAATGGTTCTTAATTGTTTTGGACCCATTCCCCTCTTTCCAATCAGTCACACTATGTATCCCCCTCATAAAATACAGTTTATCAAAACTTTAAAGTGGTTTAACTATAGTTCACATATACAGCAAAGAGTAATCTTGTGTTCTTCTAGATGATTCTGACCACTCACCATAAGCAGTTCTGGTATTGATAATACTGGTATCTATTTTGCCAGTACTCTACTTACCTGTTTCACAAATGGACTGCCATTTGTTGCAGACGCTGTGACACTATTCCCAAATTGAGCATGGCCTGCCACAAACACACCCTTTTTTAATGACAGCAGAATGTTATATGTGAGCGCACACAATTAGCAGTTGCTGTTTATCAATATTACCAGTATTACTGTAGTCAGCATTTTTACTTTACAGTAGTATGTTGATATGCATTTTCAAAAGTATAAATTAAAGTGTATCTGTAGAACTTACACCGTACGGATATTCTACCACTGACTAGGAGAACTATCAACCAAAATTATTCACAATCAACACAAATATTGATATACTTTGAGGAAATCAGGACCAATACAAGAGTTCAATTATAAGTGCTGATACCAAAGCATGGTTGATAGGATCAAGTTTTCTATTGAGTATTTACAGTACATAGGTTCTTGGTTTAATTTGGTTTAATTTGAATGAATTTAAATGAATACCAAGATGTTCACTGCATATTGCAGGCTATGAACTTAGTATGTACACTCTGTTAGTTCAGTGCACTGGGTAAAGTACAGTGTTTAGGTGTGGTCAGTTTGCTCACTGCCTGCTGTCCACATGGGACGCAATGGCAGAATATGATTAACTTACAGTAAGTACATGAGCCTAGCAACCTACAATATTTTTGACTGCAGGGGTATGTATTCCAAAACTTTACAAGTAAACTTCTTTCACAAAATAAGCAGCCTAATTCTTTGGTAAAACTCACAAGTTCACCTTTTAAGGCCTTTTCACTGTGCCAAAAATGGCAAACATTTTTGCAGATACTTTTGTAGAAGTCTGATGTGGCCATGTGGGCACATCTCAGTTGTGCCTCTCCACCATACCTTGGGTGCAAGAGAGATCTACCTGTATACCTTGCTAGATTCTTTGGATTGTTGAAATATATTCAGTAAAGTTGTGTCAAAATTTGTGTCATTGACATTGCAGTCCATGTAAGCATGTGTGTTATTGACATTACCAGAGGGTAGGTTCTTATCTCTTCTGTGAGTTCCTCAAACTGCTCAGTATACGAGATAGTAGAGATGTGATTAGATCAGTTGGTGGGTTAAATAGTTCTTACAGTAGCCTGCTATCTTTAATGTTGATCAAAGTTAATCAATATTGATAAGGCATATTTCAGTATCACTTGCCCCTTTGAAATCAGGATACCTAGGGCTCAAAGTAAACAACAGGCAAGCAAAGCATTTTAAAGGGCTGATCCTCTAACCCCGAATAGTTCCAATTCTCCTAACCTGCTTACTTAACCCCCTTCCTCAACTGTCCAAAATTCATCCTCATCCAGACACAGTCTTGGTTTATTGCTTCAGGGTGAGTATGCAAGACCCCAGTGTGTAATCAAAACACTCTCAGTATAGTACATACTGTGTAATATGAACTTTGGTGCTCTGCATGTTTTACCTGCTGTAAATCAAAGAGCTGTGCCAATTGAGAATATCTGTGGACTAAAGTTACAAAAATTGTAGTTTGGTGTGATAGGATTGCCTTCAACATCCATTCATTCATAAGGAGGTCAGTGTTGAAGTGGAGTCTCCACTACTCAAGTCCGAGTTTGTAAAATGAGGTTTAAGGGCATTTCTAACCAATTAAGTCATGTCAGCTACTGTCGTTTTCCAGAACTTTGTGGCTCACTGGTTTGTTCCTCCTACTCTGCCTCAGTTGTTGCATATATTGTTTTGACTTGAATTTTTAGAGTACAGGGTCAAAATAAGACCCCAAACTTTGGGGCCTCTCTGGCCCTGAGCTCATGAAGTATAGAGACTAAAACATAAATGAGAAATGAAAGGGCCCCCCAAAAAAGAAGAGGGATTGATAAACTAGAACAAAATGTGACTTAGATTACTTTCAGTATGGAAGTTCACATTCAGCAGTGTTTGTGGCAAAGGGGGGGGGGGGGATTTGCCCCCACCTGTTCAAAAGTTTCCAAAAGAAGGTGGGAAAAATCCCCCCACCCCTTTTCATTTCCATAAAAATTGAAGAATTGTCAATATCATGGTTTCTTTTTTAAAAAGACACTTTTTCAGCTATGTTTGAACCTACGCAAATAAATGGACTTTAAAATCCTTCAAATTGCACCTAACAAGGGCCTTGTAGCAAGCTTTTGTTGCCCTGAACCAGGGTTTTCCCTGGGTTTAGAATAGAATGTTGTGCGTCTGAATAGACTGTTGTGTGTCTGTAGGTGAATCGCCTGCCTGGGGGAGGGGGGTTTAAGGTGGGAGTCTCTCCCTCTCCCCTCCTTACTACTTGTGACTTAGTAAACATGAAATACCAGAAAGTATCTGACATTTCAAATAACTACTGTACCTGTGACTTACTTTAAATCAAATGATTAATATGTCATAATATCAAGTATTTCATAGGTAGTCCAACTAAGTTTTAATAGTTCGTTAAAGTATCAATTCCTGGAGACAATGAGACATTTCATTATTTTTACCAGTTGTGACTTAGTTCATATCAAGTCATGAATACTTTCTTAAAATACCACTCCTTTCTCAGTTTGTCAAGTTACCTATACTATTTTGCATTGCTTGCAACATAGCAGGGTAAAAATTAGTTTTAAGCTCGTAGTTCTTTTCTGACAAATCAGACAGTCTGTATCAGATTCAAAATTAAATGCCATGCCTGTACTAAATATACAGGTTATCTTGCCCTAGTGACTTTATTTTGCAGGCTGTTTTTGTGTTTTGGGGGCTAATTGTTCTGAAATCTCACTTAATTCCTCCCCTGTGACAAAGCAATGTCATACTTTATGTGGCACACACAAAATAGCAGTACATATGCCAGAGCCTAACTATTGCTTGCACATTACAGTGAAGTTTTATATTTATGCCATATTCAGATATACTTGAAATTTTCAAAGCTTCAGTCACATGTTTGTTCAACAAGGCCGTGTATTTTTTATCAATGTCTCTGAAAAAGAAAGGGTAGTAAATTGTCATGTTGATAAAGAACTCGTAAGTCTGTATTAACATGAATCTAGAAAAAATACCGCACTTTTCGCTTGTTTTGCAGGTACGCTTTAAAGGGGCTCATTGAGTTGATATCCATTAATGAGATTGTATTAAACAGGGTTGCTACCACATGACAATGTGTATAGTTAGCAAAATAATTCAAATTTCACGTCCAATAGTTATGAAAAAGTTAAAATTTTGAATTTTGTATTGTGGTGTCCTGACTTGTAAAGGTATTATGCATACTGTAAGTTGAAAAAGTGTCTGGTCACAAATTTTTGAAAACTGAATTGAACCGTTACATACTCACTCATAAGACAGTTCCTTTAATGAAAGATGTGGGCATTGTTTAAGTTTGACCATTTGTCATTGGTATGTGAAGAAAACTAAAAGGTTTGGAAAAATTTGTTGAATTTCATTAGCCACAGTTAGCAATCTTAATGAAGAAAGTGCAAAGTACCTAGGTACTGTTCTAGATGTACAATGTTTCTTGGATGGGAGTGTGACAAAACACTGAAATAAACATGTTATTGTGTCAGCTGCAATCCTGGACAAAAAGATATGGGATGTACCCCTCCCTTCAGTGTTGTTATCTTTGAAATTTGGAGTACATTTTGTCGAGTCAACATTGATTTAGGAATGCGGTACTGTAGGGGATTATGGTAGACCAGTGAATCTGTTCATACATGTTGCTACATGTAGGCAAAAGTGTCCCGTCATTTTTGTCTAAGATTGTCTGAACTGCAGTATTGTACTCACATGGGAGCATATGTATACTGTACGTACTGTATCTGGTGTAGAGTTGAGAAGCATTCGGGGTATTTTTGCAGTAATGTGTACATCTCTAAATTAAATTGATAAATGAAAAGGGATGATGGCGTGATTAATGATTAATTTCAACATTTCTAAGGTGATGATGTACAGTATGATCGTAGGCTGACAGAGAATAAACTCATCTACCATAGCCAGTCTTGTGCGTGATTAACTTTTAGTTCTATACTCTACAAATGTAGCACTATACTACATGAACATGATGACGTATTCAAATATAGAGTTAGAATCCTTGCCAGGTCATACCGAAGACTCTAAAAATGGAACCTACTGCCATTGTGCTTGGTGCTCAGCGTAAGCAATGGAGTAGGGAAAATAAACCAGTGAGCCACAACTGGAAAAAAGGCTGTGGCCGGCTCAACTTGAACCAATAGGTTGGAAACTGGACCGTAAAACTACATCTAACTAACTTACTAACTAACCAGAGCCAGTCATTTACACAGGTTGAGTGCATGGTTTGAACAAACTTTAAATGTGTAAAACAAATTAGACTAGGATTACAATGATTTCTAGAAAAGGAAAACTATACATGTATGTTTAAGTGTCATTTTAATCAGTACTCTGTTTTGTGAAAAAAGACGCTTTGTGAAAGTATCACAGTTCAGGCAAAATTTAGGTTAGTTACTTAGTTAGATGGAGTTTTACGGCCAGTTTCCAACCTATTGGTTCAAGTCCAGCCGGCCGTGGCCTTTTTTCCAGTTGTGGCTCACTGGCTTGTTTTCCCTACTCCATTGCTCATGTGGAGCTTCACACACAATGGCAGTAGGTTCCATTTTGCACCTTTGGTGTGATCGACCTGGGAATAGAACAAGTGAGAGGGGGATGCTCTTACCGTTAGACCAGACGTGTGGTGTGCAAAATGTAGGAGACAGAACAATGGACCGCAATGATGTCTGTAATGTTGAAGGGCCACAACTTCATAAACAAATTACGTAAATGACGGCAGTCTCCATTCCATCATAGTAATTCATTAATGTTGTTTTAACAGGAGTGACTACAGTACATTATGTTGGTAATATTGATCATGCTTTTTGTACATATTCATAGTCTGAACATGACAGTTCATTTAAAGCAATTTCCCTTTCTTTTCTCTCAAGGTGTCACTGTCCAAGCCCTCTCCACTGTACCTGTTATGTTCAGCTACTGGGCCAAACCAGAAGATACCCTTGACCTCTGCCGTATACTGAATGATGATTTAGCTGAGACTGTCAAGAAGTACCCAAAGCGTTTTGTCGCATTAGGAACTCTGCCAATGCAGGCCCCAGAGCTTGCAGTCAAAGAACTAATACGGATACGAGAAGTAAGTGTTATAAGGATCCTTCACAAGGAACAAAGTTGGCTGCCAATCCCCACAGTCCCTAAAGTGAACAGTTAGTTTTTAATAGGGAAGCAACTTTTATTTTACTTCAGTTTTTTGGTAAACGGAGAATCTCTGTTTCAATTGCCAGAGTTGTGTCTCTTTTTTTGGACAAGGGGGATAACCCCTCCATAGCTTGTGTTTACCATAACCTCTGACATACCCCTTGCAAACTGTCACTTCACCCCTGACAAACTGTCACTTACTCGTTACAAATTGAAACTGTCACTTACGCCTAACAAAACCTTCGCTTACCCCTTAAAAACTGTCATTTGCCCCTTTCATACTGTCACTTACTCGTTACAAATTGAAACTGTCACCTACCCCTAACAAAACCTTCGCTTACCCCTTAAAAACTGTCATTTGCCTCTTTCATACTGTCAATTTACCCCTTAAAACTGTCACTTACAGTATTCCTTACACACTGTCACTTACCACTTGCACACCTTCAATTACCCTTTATGAACTGTCACTTACCCCTTACACACTTTCAGGACCCTACAGTATGCTCTTGAGGCACACTTTAAAGTCATGTTCAGCATTTCATTTATTTAATTTATTCCTTTTTATTGATTTTCTTATTTATTATTACTAGGATCTTGGTTTTCCTGGTATTCAGATTGGATCTCACATCAACGAATGGAATTTAGATGCTCCAGAACTCCTTCCAATTTTTGCCGTAAGTATCGAAGTACAGCAGCTGCTTCAGCTACATGTCAAAAGCATGGAATCTGGTTTGTGTTTTGCCTTTAGGAATGTTAAGTTGAGGACAGGACACAAAATCCATTTTGTTTATCAGTGAAACTCATTCAGAATGTTCTGGAAGGAAAGTAAATGGTCATTTGATAAAGTTTGGGCTAGGTGGGGCCGCCTGATTGTATTTTGTTAGAAATGTTCTAGGAGGGGGAGGGTTTTAACTTTTTTAAAATTCGACATTTTTCTCTTAATATTTTTAAGGGGGGGGGTGGCTTGTGAAAGTGTATCACTTAGCCACCTTTCATATTGGTTGAAGCTAATAACATCTGCAATATCAAAAGTTCCAAGCTTCCCATTCTGCCCCCATTCTGTCCACAACGTCATTTTGCTTTTTCCCATTCATGTGTATGTTGTGCATATGTTATGGTATGTACTTCTGGTGCTAAAGTAGACTTAATTTTTTTTGTGCAGAAATGGTGAATTCTCTATGTTGGTAACCATTGACCCGAGTATGTCTTTACACAAATATAATATAGAATATTGTTGTTTCATAACACTTCATAGACTAGCGTTGGGCAGATAACCGATAAGTGTTATCGGTATCAGCGGATAATGGCGTTATCAGTAAGATATCTGTATCGGCACAAATGAAGGCCGTCTCCAATAATTGCAACAGATAACAAGCATTTCATCATTTTAATAGTAAAGAGGTAAAAGTACTTACTATGCACTTAAATAAAATACAGTGCACTGTGTTGAACATAAAACATTCAAGAAATTCATTGCAGTGAACGTACACAAAGAAGCACTGCAATGCCGCAAGCCCACAGTTCGTAGTCTATACAATATTTGCCGCAATCCCGATGTTTTTCTGTTTGGAAGTTCCAAGCAAACAAGTGTAATGAGTGCTCGCTTGTTGTGTCCTTTCAACAGTTAACGTACACATCTATAGCAGAGTGTATGCCCCGTAATGTAATGTGTTATCTATAGGCAATTCAGTATACAAGTCCGTGTTCGTTTACGCAATAAAATTCCTTTGAATCCTGCAACAAATCTCAAGAGAGTTTTACTGTATGAATTTCGCTACATGCAGTAACAGTAACTCAATGTGGATTTCAAACAGTCTGTGGACAAAATACAGAGCAGCATGCTCAATGTTTACTATGGCGAACGTTCGATTGAAAGAGCTAACTTACTGTAAGAGACCAATGCCTGAGACAAAATGTATGATCTCATGAAGTATTGTAACCAGTGAATGATCGGCGCTGTGTAAGGGAGTAAGTGTCTTATCATTATTTATACCGCAGCCTTCGCATTTTCAGCAGAATCCATATACATACACATACTCTATACCGTATAGTGTGTGTATATTCTAAGAATGCCTGTAGTTTGCTGTACGTAAAGGCCGTACGTATGCTGCACGCAAGTTTTTTCCGTAGAATAGCTAGGGATATTCCACTGTACAGTACATACAACATACCTGTACGTGTTGCACACTGTACTTGCAGCATGGCATACGTTTTGGTATGCTGAGTTTTCAAATCCATGCATGTTTTCCATTTCTTGTTCACATTCCGCGCCCACAAAAGAAAAGGTTTACAGTCTGCAGGTGGTAGGTAATGAAATGTGCTTGTTACGAATGGGGTTCTTAGCTGGCGCATGTTTTACATCAAATACATAGCCATTGATTGCTTTAAACACTTTGTCAGAAACACAGAAAATTTTTCACGGAGAAAAAGTAAGGGAAACATGTAGACTTAGTTCAAAATAAGTTTAATGTGCAGTAGTTTTAAAACGATAATTTTTCAGTGGGGTATTACAAAACATGTTGTGATTAGGGAAGATATTTTTTTCATTATTTTTGTTATCGGTATCGGGCCGATAGTAACTTTGAGTTATCTGCTATTGGGAGGTTCCTATACCTCGGTTGTCAGCTCAACGCTATCATAGACATGCATACTTTTTACATCGGTCAATATACTTGGAGAAACTTACAGGTGTTATGCATGTTACTTCACAGAACAGAAAGTGTACCCACCAGTGAAGGCAAGCAGATCTCAATAAATAAAATAATGTAAATATAATATTATTATAAATACAATGAAATAAAGATATAAAAAATTATTGCAATAATTATATACACCTGCAAAATGCAGACAGCTGAAATGTGTATGCAGTGGGTGTGTAGGGACATGTATGTTCAGATCTGCCTGTAGCTGTTTATGGGGGAGATACGCAATACAGGAACTCACGCAAAAAAGACTCAAAGGCATCGACTGGAATGGAGCGGTGGTATATTTTACTATTTGTACTGTATATCAGTCGCACGCAACGAGCCGAAGCTCAATCCATCTCCGGATTCCGTGAAAACTATACAAAAATAGAAAATACAAAATACTCACAAGTACAAAAATACAAAATACACGGAAATACAGATATCACAATAAAATACAACTAAGAACGAATGTATAACGCAGTTAAATATACTATACGCACAATATGTATATCCCAGTTCATTATATACATACAAATACATTGCAATTCAATATCGCAAATTAATCATATACAAGGTATACAGGTATACATTACCATTTCGCACGCACGCAAAGTCGCAAAGTACATTCCCAAGTACTTTTCTATATGTACAAACGGAACTAACCTACAACATTTCACCCCCAAACCATCTCACATACCCCAACTAAAAAACACTGCTAAACCCTTAAACAAGAGAAATAATTACACCAAAACGTACCTCTTTGGGCTTCTTAAAATAACAGTTCCTAAGATCAAGGCAAACGAGTAGGCGTTGTCTCCATACTATGTGAAAGAGATGCTATAATAAGACATCTGTGAAGGTAATTACCGTTCAGCTGGCATCAGGCAGAAAAGGGTGTGGGAAAGGCACGAAAAATTCCTTTTAGAGTGATCCACAATTAACCCGGACAAACCCATTCCCTAAAGGGTACAAACTGCATGGAACGCCCAATTACATCAGGAGGTAAAATAGAGCGTTATACAAATTTATAAAGAGGGCTCACTTCTTTACATGGCCCCTCAAAATGAGAAAGTCATTTTCCACCTTTATACAACTTCAAAGAAAATATAAATCATCTGTAACTACAGTACCAAATAGAATATAGTATGCATGGCAAATCAATACAAACATCAAAACTCACCACCATTTAACATAAAGTTCCAAACGCCACCAAAATTTAACATAAGGTTAAAAAGGTACACATAGTTACAATACTGTGTAATATTTACTTTGCACCACTTTATTTATTGCACCTGTTTAGTAATAAGTTGTGGCCCCTCATGACGAGTTTGCATTTTCTAACAAAACAATGACCTTATGAATAGGTCGTTCAAGAATTGTAACAATTCCCTTACGCTTGCCTTTATCATCAATATTCGACCCTAATCGTACCTTAACCTTACGCACTAAGTTGTCACTACTTTTAATGGCTTCAACTACTCTGGCCATTCGCCACTCATTTCTTGGCATATCCTCATCCGTTAACAATACAATGTCCCCTACTTGCACATTTCGAGAGGGTAAGTGCCATTTTTGTCGCCTTTGTAAATTTTGCAGGTATTCCTTTCTCCATCTAGACCAGAATACATTTGTTAAATACTGAACTCTACGCCATCTTTTCCGGGAGTACGTGTCAGCAGACTGAAAACAACCAGGAGGGGGAAGAAGTATCTTTGATTTTAAAGTTATCAAGTGGTTGGGCGTTAATGGCTCCAATGACAAAGGGTCATATAAATTATCAGTTGTCAATGGACGGCTATTAACGATCGAAGTAACTTCACACATAAAAGTTCGTAGAGATTCATCGTCTAGCTGGGTGCCTAGCTTATACAACATCAAATTTAATATATTCCGCACTGTTCTAATACTACGTTCCCAGACGCCTCCCATATGACTAGCGTGAGGGGGGTTGAATTTAAACTCAATTAGGTCGCAACCTTGTTCCACTAGGAACTGATGAACCTTGCTTTGATCTACTTCAGTCAAAGCCTTCTCAGATTCATTCTTTGCTCCGACAAAGTTTGACCCCTTATCACACCGTATTTGTCTAACTGGGCCACGGAGAGCTAGAAATCATCTTAAAGCATTAATAAATGAATCTGTACTCAACATATTAGCAATCTCAATATGAACGGCTCTAGAGGCCATGCATGTAAACAATACCCCATACCTTTTCAGTGTCTTTTGACCTTCTTTAATATACCAAGGCCCAAAACAATCTAAACCACAATAAGTAAATGGGGCTGTAGCTTCAATTCGGTCATTCGGCAAATCCGACATTTTTTGTTGGTTACATGCTCCACGATACTTTTTACATTTAACACAATTCTGAATAACACCTTTAACCAAAGAAGTGCAACCAATGATCCAGAAACCATTTGCCCTTATCTCGTTTGACGTCATCCCCCGACCTTGGTGGGAGACTGACTCATGGAAGTAACGAACAATAAGTTTGGTGACGTTACCCTTCTTTGGGAGAACAACCGGATGTTTTACATTGAAGTTCAGACTTGACTCTTGCAGTCGCCCACCTACCCTGATAACACCACTATCATCTAAAAAGGGATCAAGACCATACAGAGGACTATTCCTCTTTAAGCATTCCCTCGTTCCTTTGCCATTTTAGATTTCAAAACCTGAATTTCCTGTTCAAAGCTCTTGCCTAAACGAGTCTAATAACTTGCAATTCTGCTTCATTCAGATTGTCTACACGAATATTGTCGGTGACTTTTCCAATATTTGACCTTGAACCGTTTCTAAGTTTGCGTTTCAAGTATAAACATAAAGCAACAGCTCTTTTCAGTTTAGACCAAGAAGAGAATGAATTGAACCGCTCTATCTCCAAGTAAGAGGGAAATTTGCTGTTTTGTTTGAGCAGTGAGCTAACCCCTTTTACCTCTTTAACCTCTGGATCGTCTACTGACAAACTAATATCTGGTTCTGTGCTATGAAATTCTGTTTGCCAAAGAAAGTGAGGACCAACCAACCAACTTGAGTAGGACAGCTCTTCAGCAGACAAGCCATTTGAGGCGCAATCACTGGGATTCTCATCGCTCTTTACAAACCTCCATTGGGAGGGGATTGTTACTTCATGAATTTGCTGTACGCGGTTCTCAACAAAACAATGAAAACGATGTGTTTCATTTCTGATGTAGCCAAGGACAACTTGACTATCCGTCCAGAAATACTCTGTGATTTCATCATATTCTAGCTCCTGCTTTAACAGAACGCTCATTTTGACGGACAATACGGCAGCAAGTTCTCCAGCAATAACCTGCAAATGCGGCCATTGTTTTGCTACATTGCGTGTAGTAATATGGGATCTATTAGCTGGTATTTCACACCTAGTAAATGCTGCAGGCAATGATATTCTCTGAGAACTGCTGTACCCTCTGACAGTCAACCCATCAACTCAACTGCTATCTATTAGCTGGTTCTTAGCTGAAAGAGTTGACAGTCTCAAAGAAGTCTTTACCCCTTCAACACCCAACAATGCACAAGTGCGATCAGTCACAAACGTTGTATCTGACTGGGTATCTAAGAGCGCATAAATCAGAATTTCCTTTTCTGGGCAACTTACATGAGAAACATATACTGGGATACCCAATGAACTCATACCTATGCTTGACCCACTGATAGTTCTCAACCCTGTATGAGATTCTGGTGCTTGAATAGCTATTGACTTCATTTGAGGTTCGCCATTTGCATTCTGGGTACCAAGAGGCTGCTTTGTCTCCATGAAGGGACGTTGGGTGAGGCTTTGAACACCTTTTACAAATAATACGTCTAGGACAATATTTCGAAGAATGCCCAAAACGGAGACATCCATAACACAAATTCTTAACCTTTGCATAACTCTTACGATCTTCCAAGGATTTCTTCAAAAACTCGTCACAGTTATCAAGAATATGTTGTCCTTGACAGAGAATACATTTAATATTACCTTTACGTTTTGAGCTGGCAACCTGATTTACTTCAGTAGCAAAGTTACTAGTACCTTTAATAACCTTTGCTTGACTACTCTTTGATTGACCACTCTTTGAATCAGCAGGTTTTGTATCTCTTAATGACTGCAGAGAGGTAACAGGGTTACAGGCAATCTTGGCTTCTTTGGCTATAAACTTACGAAACTCCTTGAAAGGAGGGAAACTACGTTTTTCATCCCAGTCAAATAAGAATCTGCCCCAACGTTTGACCAACCAGCTAGGCAATTTCTGCATAATTTTACGATTTTCCCAATTGTCACCCAGGCAATTAAGACCCCCGGGTACTAAAGTCATAGCTGCTTCACACTGCCCAAGAAAATCAGAAAATTTGCAAAGAGCCTTTCCATCATTTGGCTGAATTTTGGGCCATGCTTCTAATTTGTTTCTAAATGCATCTGTAATAACAATAGGGTTGCCATACCTCTCCTGTAATAGCTTCCTTGCCTCTGCATAGGTGTCAGCTGAAGGCATGAGGAAATATCCTTCTACAGCTTCCCTAGGTGGCCCAACCAAATATTTCATTAAATAGTACATCTTTTCTGAAGTGGGGACACCATTATTTTCTAACAAAGAATCCAAGGCACACTTCCAACCCGGATACTTTAAAGGATCCCCGTTAAAAATTTTAGGTTTGGGAAGTGGAAGTCTGTTAAGTGTTACTTGCTCAGTTATTACCTTGGCCAAATTCTGAATAGGGGCTTCAGCAATAACATCAGTAGCCGCCTTTAATGTTTTTGGCCGAACAGAAACCTCTGTGACACCATCTTTTTCACTTGTCAATTTAGCTTGTGATTTCACAACATTCTCAGGTGCAGAAGCACCAGAAACTAACTTATGCAGATCAATGTCTGCGTCTGGTTTTGGAGAATTTTTAGAGGCTGTAGGAAAGTTTAAATTTGAAGTGCCAAGAGCATGAGCTTGTACATATTCTTCTGTATACTTTTTGCTCTCATCAGAGAACCTGTCACCTACACTAGGCCTATGTGCATAACCTTCAGCCTCTTTCAAACTTTCAGCCTCAGCTTCCAGCAGTTTAAGCTTCATTCTTTCTAACTCAGTTTTATATTTTGCCTTTGCCTCAATATACTTAAGCTTTGCCCGAAGGGATACCGCCTCAGCCTCCGCTTTAGACCTACGGCTCGAACCACTCGACCTTGAAGAATGTGAATTGCCCTTAGATCTTGTTTCAGACCCTTCCACATCTCTAATAAAGTCGGTAACCCTTTTAATTAAGGCTAAATGGTCACTCTCAATTTTCTCTAGGTCTTCATATTTTGAACCCATTGAGCCTACCTGGGATAGCAATTCATCCAATTCAAGATAAACATTCGATATGTCGGACATCACATTCATGGCCAAATCACGTTCCCTTTTAATTGAAGAAACCTCAGTACCTTGTTCGGAAAGTAAACATTCAACCTTTCCAGCATATTTTCTCCATTGAGAAATGAGGGATCTAAATTTTGGTTGTTTTAGATCAATTTGGTACTGTAAACCCTTTTCAGTATACGTTCTCTGACGAGACACCCTTTCAGTTTCAGGCTCTTTAGTTTCACCTGGGGTCCCATTCTCAACTCTTTCACCAGTCTCACTCATTATATTCAAATTTACTTTAGCCCCAATTAGGGGATTAAACAATATGATTAAGCAAAGGCATACATGTAGCCTAACCAATGGAGGTAGGCTATTTAAAGCTTCAATCGAAAGATTAAAAGGCAGTGGACCCCAGTTATGGCCAACTGAAATCAAACCATCACTTGCTGTCCGGATTCGTCAATAGTTTAAACCATAGCTACAGTATGGTACTCATGTTTACTGGCCGATAGGGCCTAGGCTAGCCCATTTTACATTAACATGAGAATATAACACTTCTTAGGCCATAGGCCTAACGTTAGGCTGAACAAATCAGTATTACTGTTCTAATACATACTGTTGATACCTTGGACCCGCAATATATACTGTACGAGGGCTTAATAACACATATCTATGAACAACTGAGGCACATTGCAGTATGCCCTTACGATAACTGTTTCAAGCACATCTCAGTCCCTTTCTTCGTTCTGGTACCTCACGAAAAAACCATCTACATCTTCACTGGTATGAATAACGACAGTGGGCTCTTCTAACGCTCTACATCATGTATCACAGGGTAAACTACTGTAGGGAGAAACCAGCGTCTTTCACACGCGTACGATAAACATGCTATTAAGAGTACATACCAAGCTAGACCAGTTGGACTTCAGAATTTCGGCTACGAAGTACATTAAGGAGACGCACATACATACAATACGGCCAGGTAGCAGACAACCGAACTTGCAAAGATAGAGGGGGCTTCGCCAGAACTCGTATGACATTATCTCCAATAACCAAAGGTAGCTAGAACCATCGTCGCAATCGAAAGGCAAGAGTTTTCACTGTAGCTGTTTATGGGGGAGATACGCAATACAGGAACTCACGCAAAAAAGACTCAAAGGCATCGACTGGAATGGAGCGGTGGTATATTTTACTATTTGTACTGTATATCAGTCGCACGCAACGAGCCGAAGCTCAATCCACCTCCGGATTCCGTGAAAACTATACAAAAATAGAAAATACAAAATACTCACAAGTACAAAAATACAAAATACACGGAAATACAGACATCACAATAAAATACAACTAAGAACGAATGTATAACGCAGTTAAATATACTATACGCACAATATGTATATCGCAGTTCATTATATACATACAAATACATTGCAATTCAATATCGCAAATTAATCATATACAAGGTATACAGGTATACATTACCATTTCGCACGCACGCAAAGTCGCAAAGTACATTCCCAAGTACTTTTCTATATGTACAAACGGAACTAACCTACAACATTTCACCCCCAAACCATCTCACATACCGCAACTAAAAAACACTGCTAAACCCTTAAACAAGAGAAATAATTACACCAAAACGTACCTCTTTGGGCTTCTTAAAATAACAGTTCCTAAGATCAAGGCAAACGAGTAGGCGTTGTCTCCGTACTATGTGAAAGAGATGCTATAATAAGCCATCTGTGAAGGTAAATACCGTTCAGCTGGCATCAGGCAGAAAAGGGTGTGGGAAAGCCGCGAAAAATTCCTTTTATAGTGATCCACAATTGACCCGGACAAACCCATTCCCTAAAGGGTACAAACTGCATGGAACGCCCAATTACATCAGGAGGTAAAATAGAGCGTAATACAAATTTATAAAGAGGGCTCACTTCTTTACACTGCCAACTGTTTCAATTCATGAGGAACAGTTCCACTTTTCATGGTAAAATTTGCTATGTACCATATTCCTATGTCTTGTTCCCATTTTCAGTAAAATTGGTGTCATGGGCATACACAGACAATGCTTTCTTTTTTGTTCTTTTGAGTGGATTTTTTTTCTTTTCTTGAACTGCCGAAAAAAAAGTTGGTTGTGTTAATGTTTGGTTGTGTATTAAAGTGTACAACCAGTTGAGGTTTTCATTGTGGAGGTGGATTTTGAAACATGATGGTTGGTAGGCATTGTAGATTTTGGCATGGCATTAACCAATAAGTGTGTTAATTTTTACTTGCTACTGAGGGCTCAAAAAGTCTTTCAGACATACCTGAAACTCATCAATGTCCAGTGCCTCACCCCTGGGCCCAACCAGGGACCTTATGGCAGACCCCTTGATCCCATCTTTTGGAGTATCATGCTAGCACACAAGTGTATGGTGGTCCTCTTTTTCATTCTGACATGTTTGCAACCCTGCAGGGGTAGAGTTACATGTTTGATAACCATTTCTACCCTTTTGTGCTTTATCATACTCCTCCATAGTCATGTGACGTCACCATATAAGGTGGATTGACACAAGTGAAGGAGAATGGAACCATAAGATATTTAGAATGGGTAATGCCCAGCATTGGTATCACCTCATATCAAATTGTTTTAGTATTTGACATTACATTATTTTGAATATAATACATTTTACAGGCAGCTGAGGAACATGACTGTGCAATATTTGTACACCCCTGGGACATGCAGCTGGACGGAAGGATGAAGAAATATTGGTTACCCTGGTTGGTAGGGATGCCTGGTGAAACAGCCCAAGCAATATGTTGCCTTATTTTTGGTGGTATCCTGGAAAGGTTTCCTAAACTGAAAGTTATGTTTGCTCATGGAGGTACTGTTATTTCAGTTTCAAATTTTGTATTGCACTTTTTAAAAAAATGGTCTGTATTATTGATTCCTCTCCATAGGCAGGCAAGGAATCTATGCGATGGTGATGTCTTGTTTGTGTGTGTGTGTATGTATGTGTGTATGTGTGTGTGCGTGTATGTCTGTGTGTGTGTTTGTGACACTTGCTTGTAAACACGATATCTTCAGATATGAGTGACAGACACTTTTCATATTTGGTATATAGATTTGTCATGTAGAGAGAAAGAAGCCTCTTGTTTTAATGGTAGAGGTCAAAGGTCATTTGAGGTCACCAGCCGTAAAATTTTGAAAATTCTGTGCCTAAAATGTAAAGAAAAATCTATCAAGCACTGTCAATTTGAAAGCAGGAAAGGTTTTTGATGGCAAGGAATCACTAAGCCTTTTGGCTTTTTGGTCCAGCTTCAGTTTGAAAAATAAAGAAAACTTTCATGTGTACTGCAAGTAAAAAAAAAAATCAAAAAATTATATTCACCAACAAGTAAAATCAATTCTATCAGTTCAACTCCCATCGACAATCTTGAGTTGAGATATTAAATATTGAAGTTTATTCACTCAAATTAAAAACGCTGCACTGGGCAATAATTTGTGATGTCATTGTTGTACTACTCAAAGGTCAATCTTTGTATTTCTTTTTTTTTCTGAAAGTTACTGCACCTTGCACCAAGGTGTGATAGCCCCTCTTATGGGGTGATGCAATTAATTATGCCCTTTCTGTGCAACATGCTTTGCAAAAAACAGGAAGTGTTCAAGGTCATAGAAACATTTTTAATTTTGAGGGGAAACAAAGCAGGTAATGTGAGTTGTATAACAAGAGAATCACAAATTTTTGTGCAATGCACTAATTTGTTTTAAGTGAATAAACTTCAACTTTTGATGTCTGCACTCTTCAATGTCTTATGAAGATGGGGGGGTTGGACTGTTAGAATTTATTCTTCATGCTGTGTAATATAATTTTTTTTTAATCTTTTGACTTGAGGTACTCTTCAATAAATATAAGTAAAATCATTATGAATGTATTCCTTTTCTGAAAATTAAAAATTTGAGCCTTCCCCCCAATGTGTTCAGGTACCTTCGTTACGTACTGTATGTAAACTGCTTTATGTCTCATCTTTTGAACTGGTTATTGTAGGCCAAGCAACAACTTACAGAGGTAAACAAAAATGATAAATAAGAAATGTGATAAATCTATATGTACTGATATTTATTTTCCGTTATTGGACTGATTTTTAGCTTTCCCCTCCCCCCCCCATGGCCATATAGAACTTTGACTAAAGGAGGGTTGTTATTTTTGCCTGAGTCCATATGGAGTTAAACTGTGTTCTTCCTGTTCAGGCATGTTTCTGAAATTTGATGGGGGGAGGGATGGCAGTGGTAGCTGAAAATTCTCTGGCCCATACTGCCAAGTTCCCCTCCCTTTGTTGTAGATGCTTGGTATGGGGAAGTAAGGAGAGGGGCATAAAAAATCACATTAGGAACTCCTGTACATAAAAATTAAGATCCTACTTTAGAACCAATTTGAAATGTTTATCTCATACCTAAATTCATAAATTTGAACTTGGTCTTGGACTTTCTGAGATACCACAAATAAAAGATCATTAACTGTGTGCTGGGAGGTATCTGTCGTGTTACTAACAGGACAAAAGTTCCTCATTGACCAGTGGTTAAGTGTGGGTTTAGAAGTGACAGAGGTTTCTTAAAAAAACGAATGTTGCTGATAAGTAGGAATTAATTTCACCCGACCTCCCCTTTGTTAGGGTTGGTCAGAATGTTCTGTTTTTTAAGCAGGAGAGTTCTTAATGCAGGAGAAGCAGGGGTAAATTGGTCAAGATGTGGATTAGAACTACCTCCTTCTGCCCTTAAAAAATTTACCAAATTTTCCATATCACCCCACACTGATTATCTCATGGATTCTGTTTGTTGTAGATATGGAAAATTGCCACATATTCTGAGACACTTTATCATTTGTTCTCACAGGTGGTGCTTTCCCATTCACGGTCGGTAGGATAGAGCATGGCTTCAATGTAAGACCAGATCTCTGTGCGGTAGAGAACGATGTCAACCCTAGGAGATATTTGGGACAGTTTTACACAGATTCTTTGGTCCACGATGCCAAGGCCTTAAAGTATCTTGTCGACACTATTGGAGAGGTATAACACTCACCATCTTTTTCATAATTGCAAACTCTTCAGTTTTAAGTAGAACTATCCAGTTTTCTTTGCTTCAAAATCCATAAACTATGAGTGCCAAGACTTTTGGACCTTTAATACGTAAAATATAGTAATAGTTAAGAAGATCAAAAAATTGCAAATGAACAGCCTTGTAAAAATTAAATCAATGTTCACATACACCTAAGTGATTTTCATATGTATTGTCAACCAAAGAAAAAAGAAAGAAAAAAAGCTGTTTTGCATTTGGACTATTGTGTGCTCACCATGCTCAGTATCATCTCTGACATGTTCGGTAGGACAGTGTCTGCCAGAATGCTTTTCTTTTACTGATTTTGTGAATAGTTTGTGTTTCGACTCCACTTCTACTTAGACTCTGGCCAACTTATGATGTCAACTCTCACGTGAACTAGATCTCAAATATTGTGATTTATTTTAGAACAGACAAGTTGAAGTTCATTATTTACTTCAATGACCTTTCTGGGCACTTTGTAGGGTTTGTCTAAGACATAAAAAAGGGAATTTAAGGGGTTTTACTTTCACTTCAGACATAAAAAGAGCTATCAATGGTAAAAGTGTCCATGAAACAATGCCAAGTTTGAAGCTCTGTGGCAGTTTAGGGATCCACCATTGTTTACTGCTGATACAAGATCGCTGCTCTTATGCATGTGGTCTAATGGTAAGAGCATCTGTGTCTCACACAGAAGGCCCAGGTTCTATTCCCAGGTCAAGTCATACCAAAGACTCTTAAAATGGAACCTACTGCTGTGGTGCGTGATGCTCCGCATAAGCAATGGGGTAAAGAAAACAAGCCAGAGTACCATAACTGGGTAAAAGGCTGTGGCTGGCTCTACTTGTACCAGTTTTTGACCAATAGTTTGAATCTTGAAGCCAAAAAATGTGCCCAAAGCTTTTTTATTTTACACATTTTTGTTCAACAGAATCGAGTTTGTCTAGGCAGTGACTATCCATTTCCCCTTGGGGAACACCATCCAGGAAAGTTGGTAGAATCTGTAGATAGTCTGAGTGAGGAAGTGAAGGTATGTACAGTTTTAAAGCTTGTTTATCATATAATTGAATGTTGGACTTGCCCTTTAAAATTACTTCCCCAAAAGGAACACTGCCTGTTGTTTTTCTGCAATATACTATTGACACATTAATGGCTACCTTAGTACCCCAAACCTCTAAGAGATATATTGTGGACCGATAGGGTTCATAGTACTTAATATGTTTAATGTAAGTTTTGGACCAGCTTACCTTTGTAGCTAGTTCCCAATGTGTGAACATGTCCGGCAGGTATATATTTTATTTCATGAAAGCAATGACTGAGATCATTCTGTTCCCATGTACTCATATTCCCACTTGGGTAATTAACTAATCATAATCATTTAGAAGATTTGAAGTATCATAAGCATGTATGATTGCTTTCATTTTAAAGGTAAAGAGTGTCCCCCCAACTTCAGGTAGTGTAGTAGACTGTCCTGTTTCATGATTGGCTTTCGAGAGTCATGTGGCAATATTTTTTGTCCTCAAATGTGGAATTTACAAAGAGTTACTGCTTGGTTTACCTTGAATGTGCAATTTCGAAGTCCTGAAATATTATAAAAGATACTCTGAAGAGGAATAGGGAAGAAATTGTGATATTTAGCTGAGGAATAAGAAGGAAATTGTGATATTTAGCTGTTGCTTCAAAGTAAATTTGGCTCTTGCCCTTTAAGAAGCAATTATAATCATAGAAAAAACCATAAAATTTGAAGAAACAGTAATCAATTGCATTCAGATGCAGTTGCCTAAGCCTGTTAGGCTGTTATATGCACAATTCTTATTTTTTATTATCTTTTGTCTAACCATTGGAAGTTTCTGTGTATATACAATTATGATTCAAGAGGGAATTTAAATTGCAATATTGCTCTAAAACCTGATTTTACACAATGATTTCAGGAAACTATCTTGGTAATATGAGTTGGAAGCCAAGGAAATTTCACTTGTCATTAGTAGGGCTCAGAAGGTGAAACTTGGTTAAATAAGTGAAGAATATGGTAACTTAAAATCAGATTGAAAGATGTGAAAGCTCCCTATGAATTAGGATTTTTTCTTGGGGGGGGGGGGGGGGGGGGGTAGGTGAAAAGTACATCTAGGGTCACCAGAGGCAAAAATTGATGCATCCTAGTTGTCTGTATTGAAGCCATTTAAACCCATCCTTTTTTTTTTTTCAATTTGCCAGAAGTGGCAAAAGTAACTTTAAATGGCAAAAGCTGTAGTCCAAACTCGTTTTGAGGCAGCTGGGGATACTTTTTTTTTCTTCTTATTCCTGTTCCAAGCATCTTTCACAATATTTCAGGAATTAAACATTGCATATTTTTAGAAAAGCAAGCTGCAAATTTCACAGTTTGTTTGGCCCAGGTTCTATTCCTAGGTCGAGTCATACCAAAGACTTTAAAAATAGAACCTACTGCTGTTGTGTGTGATGCTCTGCATATGCAATAGAGTGGGGAAAACAAGGCAGGGAGCCACAACTGGAAAAAAGGTTGTGGCTGGCTCGACTTGAACCAGTAGGTTGGAAACTGGGCCATAGAACTTCATCTAACTAACTAACCCAATTGTGGAGGACAAATATTGTCACATGATTTGAAGAGCCATTTATGAAACTGTATAGTCTACTAGTCTAATTCAAATTGAAATGACAGTATTTTCCCTTTAAAGACCCTCTCCTTCCTTTGTTCACAGGATGCCATACTCGCCCGTAATGCCTTAGAATTTCTTGGCCTTGATCGCAGTTTGTTTGAGCCAGCTGGGACATCAAAAAGTTTAACAAAGACAGCAGATGCCATTGGCTCAAACACCTCAGAGGGACCATCAGTGAAAAGACAAAAAGTCTCTTGTTAGGTCCTCCCCTTGAAAACGCATTTCACTTTACATCCTTCTGCAACATAGCCATTTTGGAGACGAACGAGGGAAGCTTTCTTTATGAGCTACACTTTTTTTTGTGAGTCATGACTATATCAATGTGATTTAATAATCAAGGGTAAATGCCCATCCAGGTTTAACCAGACATGAGAAATTTTTTGCATTGCCCATGAAAAGTTAAAGTGGATCTATAAATACTTTGTTTCAACCATCAAAAATATTAATGCATTATCCTGTGAAGTGCCAATCCTGTATTCTACAAAACTTTTGGAGGTCACCATAAATTGAAGAAGATGAAAGAAAGAATTCATCTGGGACTTCATCGGAGGCTGTAAGATTATTTGCAATGTATGACATTCCTGAAAATAAGTTCTACTTGCTTCTTTTTTTTTTTTTTGATCAGTGTAGGTCACTTCCTTTTAATAGTTTATATTTTGATCTTTTGAATCATAAAAGCATTTTTTTGTTCCTTTCATTTTCCATCCTGCTTATCCAGTTTTCCAAAAAAAAATGCAGCTACTTTTGTGTATTTCATGAAACATTCATCTAAGACTTATGATCTGAGACATTCATTTGCGTAGTATAGTACACCTTGGCAGATCAGGCATTATGTTGAACTGCATTTAAGCTTGTTACAATCGAAGTTAGTACCTTCCTCTAAGTTAGACCATTTTAATTCAACATCAAAATTTGCTGTATGCTTATATCCTTTTAAGAGGAAAAGACAATATTGAGACACTCTTTCTGTAAGTAGGAAAGCTCAATATGTCCTGGAGCTGACATCATAGCTGACCCTTCATTGCCACTTAAAAGGTTCTTCTCTGTGGTTAAAAAAAATGGAAAAGAATTGTACAGTGGGTAAAAGTATAGACTGAACCCTTTGGAGGAGTTTGAAAGGTAAGGTAGTTCCATGCCTGGAGTATTCTACAAATCATTATTTCCATCATTCAAGTTGAATCTAATCCTGTAAAGTTTTAATATTTCATGCAAAAATAAATCTAAGAACCCTGAAATTTTTATCAGAAAACTGTCCATCTTGAAATAGTGTAGAGTAGATATTGAGGACATCTTCCGAAATAATCTTCTGTCCCAGTTTTTGCCAACAAAGTTTTAGTGAGGAGAAGACTGGAACAATTTCGAAGATACCTTTTACGGGTTTCACGATTTTTCGAAAGGTCGCAATGAATGTAGCTTTTGTTTACTCATCTGGCCCAACGTCTGAGGGCACTATAAATATTTGTCACAAAGAGGACACTCTTTTGTTTTCCCTGTTTCTGGCTGATATCTCTTGCTTTGGCAAAATTATTCATCACTGGTGTATGCAGGAGTTTTGTTTTTACGTGGCCAACTGCAAGGCGCGATTGCAAGCCTGGGAGATGTGGAGGGAATGTCTTCCTCTACGTTGAGAAATTTTTGAATTAAAGTACACTTAACTGCACTCTTGTGCAATGTTTAGTAGCATCATTTGAAGTCAAAATGATTTCATTTTAGAATTTGAAGGGGAGGGGGGAGGGAAGCAGTGTCAATGGATATCATGAGAAAATCTATAAAGATCCCATGGCTGACATGATTTGTGTTGTTGGTTTTATTTTAACAACACTCTGTGCCAAGATGTAGTAAGAGTATGGTACATTAAGGCTGTATGATAATTTTTGTGTGTATATATATATATACAGCCTTGCTGTTAGAGTTGAGGGCTGCTGTTGCCCAGTTGTGACATAAACTGAGAACTATCTATAATCCATTCTGCAATCTAAATTCTGGGATGATACCAACTAAGATTTATTTTTGTTTAAAGTGGACATGACACGGCCACAAAAACTTTTGTGCATTGCAAGATTTGATACAGTATTTTACAATCATCTCATACCTGATTAAAAACCTGTACAATTTGTCATAAATGATATTTGAAGGAAAACTTCAAAATCCAATTTTGAAAAATGCTGCAACAAGTCACCTGACTTTGATGTCGCAATTGGCAGCACAAACCCTGCCCTATTTAAGAACGTGCATCTAGATGTGGAACTAATGTAAGGCTTGGTAAAGTTATCTTATCTTAGGAACTTCATGAAAACAATTGCATTCCAATACTCGTCCAACATACAGAGTGAATGGCGCGGACTATGTTGGGGATTCAGAGCAATCATTGGCCAATTATATGTTTGCATGCAAAAGCACGCCTGTAAAAACAGTTCTGTTTTGTGTAAGAAAGATACGTTTCGGGGGATAGCCTATACAGAACAGCTTTGAACATGTATGGACAGCCCACAACAAGTGCATCCCCACTACGAGCGCGTCTTCCTGTACACGCTGTTTGGTGAAGATGCTATTACGAATACTAAGCAGTCACCCAGCAATGCACAATTCACAATGTACTCAGTGGCCACCCTCACTGCTATCATAGCACCGGTGTTTGTAATGATGTACTGGCTAACACGTACATGTTTTCATGCACGTGATTAGATGATTGTGAGCTCCCTGGTACGTTGGGCAGAGTGTTGCTAACCGTGCCTCCATTGACGTCACCATCTTGAGACGCGCTCCCATATGTTTTTTAGCTTTCGGATTTCAAATGGGCTGAGTCTTATGGGCGGCCATCAGGGCAAAAAAGACAACACCGCGAAACAGAAAAGTTAAAACCCAAAAGGAAAAAAACAACGCCGGAGGGAACATTCAAACGTCTAAAGAAAAAGACAAACGTCAAAAGGGGAAGACAAACCCCGAAAGGAAAAGACAGAGGCAAAAGGAAAAGTTAAAACCCAAAAGGAAAAGACTAACGTAAAAGTGGAAAACAACAAACGCCAAAAGGAGAAGACAACGCCGGAGGGAACATTCAAACGTCTAAAGAAAAAGACAAACGTCAAAAGGGGAAGACAACCCCCGAAAGGAAAAGACAGAGGCAAAAGGAAAAGTTAAAACCCAAAAGGAAAAGACTAACGTAAAAGTGGAAAACAACAAACGCCAAAAGGAGAAGACAACGCCGAAAGGAAAGGACAACGCCGAAAGGAAAGGACAGCGCCGGAAGGAAAGGTCAAACGCCAGAAGGAAAAGATAAACAGGCAAAAACTAGAACACAGTAAAACGGGAAAGTGAATGCTAAAAGGAAAAGACAATGTCAAAAAGAAAAGACAAAGTCAAAAGGAAAGGACAATCACAGAAAAAAAAAAACACAAACGCCGAAAGGAAAATACACGAGACAAAAGAAAATGACAACCGTGTAGAAAATAAAACCAAAGTCAAAGGAAAAGGCAAAAGTGAAGTGGAAACGATCGAATAACACAATGTGACAAAGACAACGAGCAAAGGAAAAGACAAAGTAACGTCAAAAGGACAAGAGAACATCAAATGGAGAAGAGGGAGTGAGTACTAACCACTGACTTCCTATATACATAGGCAGAGCATGTAACGCCTATGTCCTATCTGTAGAATGTCGCCACCGACTGGGATAAAAAAAGGGCACCAAGATAGCCCCCGTGAATCTATAATTGGTATGATTTGAAGACAACTCTGTAATATTTTAAACAGAAGTTTAACTTGAATGAGAAACAATATCATTTTCCTGCAGTACATGTAGTGATATTGACCTACCTTGCGTTATTCCGAAAAATATTTCAAATTTCTTGCAAAATCTGTTGATTCTAACTACTTTAGCAAGGCTGAACTTTCACACACAAAACCATAGCAGACAGCCATCTCGCTACTCCTATACTCACACGTACCCGGCGAGACTTTCTAACTAGCAGTATACTCTGTCCACGGACTTATATACATGGACAGAGCATGTAACGTGTCCTATCCGTAGATGGTCGCCACCGACTGGACAAATAGGCGCACCAAGATGGCCGCCATGAGGCTATAATTTGTGTGATTTGACGACGACGCTGTGATATTTAAAACAAAATTTAAACTTGAATGAGGAAAAATATCATATTCCTGCAAAAGGTGAAGTGATTTTTACCTAACCTTGCCATATTTCAAAAATATTTCAACTTTCTTGCAAAATATGTTGATATACTTGAGCAAGTCCAAACTGTCACACGAAACCATAGCAGACAGGCATCTTGGTGCGCTTTTTCTCACGCTACGATAGCGACAATCTGCCGTAGGTATGCTCTGTCCGTGTATAGGAAGTAGGTGACACCGTCCATGTATAGGAAGTCCGTGGTATTAGCCCGCACTGGGTGTCATGAAACAGTGCTTCCACCTACCCGAAAAGCTCTCCACAAAAATGAGACATTTTGGCAATTTTAAATAGTTCAGGAAATATCTGAGATGCTTCAAGTTATAATGAAAAACGTATCTTTACACATCCGACAGTTACTAGATCTGAAAACCGGTGAACTGTGGGAAATGATCACCGGATTTGATGAAGTTTATTCTCACTTTGTGAAATTAATCCTGAAATGTGGAATTACTGTATGCACAAGCATTCTATTCGAGCGAACTGACGTTAGGCTTAAAGTTATACTAGGTCACAGTGTGCACAGTGTTAAAGTTAGGCTGCGTATGTAACTTGTAAGTGGACCATTAACACAATAACCTTTAATATTTGTTAGGAACTGACAATAAACACACCGAACAGTGTATGTGACTGGCTAAGTCTTTCTTGAGGTTTTCTTTTCCAGCGCAGGGAATTTCCTGCGCTCGACCTTCTCTTTTAATATTTGTAGACTTTTTCATTGGCGTTTGCCTTTTTCTGTCGACGGTCGTCTTTTCCTTTTGACTTCAGTGACGTACACAGGATTTCTATGAAGGGGGAGGGGGGGGGCATGCAGTATGAGTGATCGCTGGCCAAGAGGACGGGAAAATTTTGGGCCTTTTCAAGGAGCTTAGATGCAAAATAGTGCAAGATTTTCGACTTTGACAGGAACAGTGTTAAAAGTTAAATTGTGGTGGTTCATGTGGATAAAACTGAAACCGTCTTTACATACAATCTTATGCCCTTTACGCTACCTTTCAAAGTAAAACTTGTTATTAAGTTTGCATACTTCTAGGAGTAAAAAAAGAGCATCAATCGGTATAGGCGAACGGAAGCATTTTAGTTTGAGTTTTTTCTTGGCCACAAAACTTTATTCTGCCATAAATATAAAATATTATCTAAGAGGGACGCCACCACTGGTTGGCGCGGAGCTAAGAGAAATTTCGAAAAGTCAGACCACTCAGATGGCCGGAAATAGCATTTACCAGACTTATATGAAGAATCTAACAAGTCTCTATCTTCTTTTGTCGTTTGCAATAAAAACGATCACTTCAAAATATGTCCGCAAACTGCAAAGTGATCAGAGAGTTGTTAAGAGCTACTTTGACCACAAAAATATAATTTTGCCCGAATGACTATCTTAGTGGAGCGCAACCAGTAGGAAATAACCGCGACCCCTCAGATGGCCGAAAATTGAGTTTCTATTCATGCGAGAGAATCTAAACATGCAGTCTTTATATTTAGCTTTTGTTTGCAATAAGAATAAAATCAGGAGCATGCTAAGTGATCAAAAAATTACCAGGTAAAATGTACTACCGCTATTACATTAAATTATTATTAACATAAATATTTATTTTGACTTTCATCTTGCCTTTTAGCGTTTGTCTTTCCTGTTTTGCTGTGTTGTCTTTTTTGCCTGTTTGTCTTTTCCTTTCGGCGTTTGACCTTTCCTTCCGGCGTTGTTCTTTCCTTTCGGCGTTGTCTTCTCCTTTTGGCATTTGTTGTTTTCCACTTTTATGTTAGTCTTTTCCTTTTGGGTTTTAACTTTTCCTTTTGCATTTGTCCTTTCCTTCCGGCGTTGTTCTTTCCTTTCGGCGTTGTCTTCTCCTTTTGGCATTTGTTGTTTTCCACTTTTACGTCAGTCTTTTCCTTTGGGGTTTTAACTTTTCCTTTTGCATTTGTCCTTTCCTTCCGGCGTTGTCCTTTCCTTTCGGCGTTGTCTTCTCCTTTTGACGTTTGTTGTTTTCCACTTTTACGTTAGTCTTTTCCTTTTGGATTTTAACTTTTCCTTTTGCCTCTGTCTTTTCCTTTCGGGGTTTGTTTTCTCCTTTTGTTGTTTGTCTTTTTCTTTAGACGTTTGATTGTTCCTTTCGGCGTTGTTTATTTTTCCGTTTCACATTTGTCTTTTCTGTTTCGCGGTGTTGTCTTTTTTGCCCTGATGGCCGCCCATAGAGTCTTGCCTGTAATTGAGAATTCACAATGACATATTTCGGTATTTATGGACATAATTTAATAGGGAAAATATTCACTTTATGTCAAGGTGTACTTAGGGAACAGTTACCGAGAAACTCACTTTGGTGTGTCATGTCCACTTTAAGATTTACTTGTTCTGTCTTATTAAGTGTGTGCCTTTGTAGTGGAATCAATACACCTACTAATGACGTGTATGGAAGGATTCCATCAGTGTACTTAATCAGAAAAAACCATCATGGGTTTCATGGATTGAACTGGCAGTTTTTTAATAAGTGTAGTATGAAATTTTTTAAAATCATCCAACATTTTGAATTTCCTGGTGTTTTAGATATGAAATGGCATTGGGGGGGGGGGGGGGAGGGGCATTGTGAGTGGTGATGAAAGGTAGCATTGAAATGGCTAGCCTTTGAAGGTTTGAAGAAAACAAGACAAATGAACCAGAAATTCATTTGCCTTTTCTTTTGTTTTCTTTTCTTTTGACTGATTGCTGTGATTTCTATAGTTTCTTTTATTATGTATCATTTGCAAATGTATACAAGTTACAATAGTTACAGTGCCCGGGTACCTCTTGTTCTTGGGAAGCAACCCATCAGCCCATCAGCCATTTGCAGCTAAAGTGAACTCCCAAAAAGTGCAAGGAAGAATTAAGGTGTCCAGCCAAAACTTTTTATTTCAGTGCCAATTGCTTCAGCAGCTGCAAAGACGAGGTGAACTTCTGCTCCCAGGGTCATGCACTGCGCGGGCCGCCTGAAGCTGGTCAACCGCTAACAGTAATACATAATACTGCTTACTAGTACGCTGGCCAGAGAGTGAGGGAGAAGACTGGGAAGTTGGGCTGTACTTTGGTCTCGGATTTTAGACCCGCATGGCACATATCTCGCGGCACGTGATGGGCTTTGCTGGGACTGGTAACTTCCGAAAATTACTGATTACGTTATTGATAGAAACAATCACATGACGGACTTGTGACATAGACATAGTGTACAAGAAAATACACAGGAAGTATGCACAACTGGCTGCTAGCGTTATGGCTAAACAGGGTCATCACGAGACCGAAGGTAGGCGAGACCGAAAATCACAAACGGTTCACGAGACCGAAAATCCAAGAGCCTGGTTCGCGAGACCGAAAATCACAAAGGGTTCAAATTTTAAGTATCTGGCCTGGCAAATTACTCTTGAAGTATACTGTAGGTTAGAGAGCAATGGTGTGCGCAAGTTTTCTTGGGTCCACACTAGGGGGTTCATACTATATTATTCCTCAAGACTATCAGTGTCACATGTAACGAAAGGAGGACGAAGTTTATGGTCATTTCCACCCACCGACCCATTCGAAATAAACTCATTAGACAGCGGTGGATCCAGGACTTGGACTAGGGTGGGGAGCTGAGAATTGTGGGAAGACTATCTCAGTGGAGCGCCACCATCAGTTGACGCGAAGCGTACTGGAAAATTTTGGCCGAAAAAACCTCCAAATCACTGGAAATGGCATTTCCGAGCCCATTTGATTAGATTGTTCTCTTTATTTACACCTCACCCCCAACACCTACATATAAATCACGTTTGTCAAGTAATTTTTTTTTTTTCGGTTAAGATATGAATGGGAGTGCACCCGCCCCCATGTCCCCATTTGACGGCGTCTGTGAATCCAAATTTATGCAAATCTTCAAAACGAAGACCGAAAAACGAAGACCCGGAAGTAAACAGAGAAACATATACGACAAGGCGTTATACAATGTGTTTAATAAGGCAGGGGTTGTCTTACCATGCATACAATTAGTTTTCCTGTAGGGCGGTGCAATCGAAAAGTCTTCCTTTTGTGGTCTTCGTTTTGGAGATTGCCCTATAATGCAAACCTCCAAAACGAAGACCGAAAAAAGGAAGACCCGCAAGTAAACAGAGAACTTTTTGACAGGGTGTTATGCAATGTGTTTAATAAGGCAGGGGCTGATTTCCCGTGCCTCCATTAGGAGGGACTTTGGTCGTCGGTCTCTGTTTTGGAGGTCTTCGTTTTAGAGTTTTTTCCTGTCTTCTATCTTCGGTCTTTGTTTTGGAGGTCTTCGTTTTGGACCCACCCGATCCTTGTATATCGAGTTGGAGATTGTAGTTTAAAGGCCCAAATGTCTCACCCCAAACAGTACCAATTCTCCTTCTTGCCCAAGCCCCTCCCACAATCGTCTGAAATTCATCCTCATCCAGACACAATCTCAGTTCATTGCTTCAGCCTAGGTGAGTACAGGCCTAGAAATACTCAATGTCTTAATCAAAACACTTTCATGCTGTGTAATATAAGCTTTGGTACTTTGCATTGTTTGAATTAGCAGTCAATCAAAGACCTGGGCCAAGTGAGAGTTTCTGTTACCCTATACAAGAAGTGTAGTTTGGGGTGAGAAGATTGTCCCTTTAAGTGATTCAGCCCAACGACTTGAAAGCTGTCATAATTGTCTGGCCGCAATTTTCTTCTTCTGAAATTCAAAACTTTGTTATACCAATCAAAGAGGCATGACATGAAAACTTGTTAGAAACATTTATTGTTCGGAGTCTCTCCCATGACAGATCAAGACATGGGGTCAAACAGGAGCCGGCCCCTTTTTGGCCTTCATGCATAAAAATTAATGTTGTGTAAGCACTTTGTTCTAGATCTAGCCAGGGAGGTGTCAACAGCTCCGTGATCTATCATATTGACATTAGCTAGTACGTTGTGCATTTTTCTTTATTTTTCTCATACACAAATCAAACAATATAGCGTATATAGTACATTAACATGCTTCAACACGTGTCAGATATGTAACACCGTTTTACATCTCGTCACTACTCCAAAAGCAAATATTTTCGCAAGGTGAGGTTTCTGACTGTTGGGGCGCCCCGCCCCCATGCAGCCACCCCATCCTCGACCGGTACGGCCATGTATGTAAAGGCCTTCATTTATATACTACCTTCGACCAACCCGCACACAAAGCGGTCCAAGGAAACAACACCCAGTGCCCCATATCTGGATAAAGCTCACGAGGGCCACTTATTGGCAAACCAGATGTTTGAGAGTTGTGGTCTAACGCCCTCAGCATCATGCCAAGTCAGTCCATCAGAAGTCACTGTTCACTTTCCGTCCTCTTTTCGGGACCTAGTAACACTTGAAAAACACTTCCAAAACATCCACTGGCAACAAATCCAAAAACATGCTTGTTTTCGGTTTGTTGCAGAATGTAGACAAGGTATACAGCATGTTTTGAAAATGTTTTGGAAATGTTGCAAAAGAAATGTCCTGTCAATTCTTTTGAAAACACTCTCAAAACATTTTCAAAATGTTTTCAAATTGTTTTTACTCTGTCTACACTGTGCAACAAACCGAAAACAAGCATGGGTGGGGTTTGCTGCAGGTTTAGTGTTTTGAGAATGTTTTAAAAATGTTGCTCGTGTATAAACAGGCCTTAATGAGACCCATTCCAAGATCTGGTTTTACACTTTTCTGTTAAAACCGCAAATAAGTCATAAGCAGGGGCGTCGATTTGATTTACTAAGTAGGGGGACATCTGGCCTAATTTTTTTCTCCTGTCCTGTTAAGGTGTTCACAGCGACGTTGCTACACATTTTTTTTTTTTTGGGGGGGGGGGGGGAGGGGTGGGGGGTTGAGGGGGTGGGTAGGCATCCAAATTTTTCAACTTTTAAGTGTGAACACTACTGTACTAGGGACATAATTTGCCGCGAGTGAAGCGCGCTGAAACTTTTGTCTTTTTTCGAATACTTGAAAATATGGAGCTTGTATTGCAGAAAAATTTGGGTTCTGAGTTTCCTTTAAGGAAATTTGAAAAGTTTGGGGATTACTGAAGAATTTGTATATCCTGTTGGCAAATCCGAGATTGAGCCGCGACCACAGATCGTTGTTGCTACATAATGTTATTCAACGCCTACGAAATGAGGCTCTTCGACGAAATTTTTTGAGTGAGGAGCTTAGTTATATTGGAGAAAATTTGGAATTTTACTACAGAAAATTTACAATAAAAAGCTCAGTAGGTTCCGTTGACACTTAATGATCTGGTGACTTATGAAGCGATTTCTGATTTTTTCACCTCCAGAGCACGGAAAGTTTACCATATTGAAGGTATGGGCGAGCACCTCTGCTTAGGAATTGCAATTTGCTGTGCGAAGCGCGGAAAATTTCGCTTTCTTTGAAACAAGTAATGACGAATATGGAGCTCTTACTGGAGAGAATTTGGAATATCGGAATTTCATGAGTTGTCAAAACCATATTGTAGACTGGTTTCACGAATGGCAAATTTCCGAATTCTTCATTTCTTCAGAGCCGCCTGCCCCTGTAGCTACGCTACTGGGTGTCTGAGAAACGGGGCACAGATGCAAAATGGTGCTAAATATTTTTTTTTTGAGTTACAAGGAAACTCCAAAGTTTTCAAAACATGTTCTTGAAAGTGTGGGCTATTACTTCAATGGACTATTCGGTCAATGTGAATTTAAATACCGGTTATAAGAAAATAGAAGCACAAAGAAAATTGTGATAGTTTGCGAAGGATTTGTACAAAAGTTTTAATAGTAAAGGACAATTTTTGATGAAGGAGGGTAAAATTCATAAAACTGATTAAAGCACACTTCAATTTACTGAAGGGAAATCTAAGATCGAGAGTACCCACTGGTGTTACTGCGACACCGTTACATAAACCTACCGGTGTTGATTGTTGATACAAAAAACATTAAAATATGTCCTTTCGAAGTTAAGAACGACCCTTCATCATTCCCTCCCTGCAGACAGAGGATCAGTGGCGTAGCTACTGGGGGGGGTAGGGGGGCAAGTTGCCCCCCTGGAAAAATGTTGGGGGAAATTTGATAAAAATGGGGAAATTTGATGAATCTTCTTATTATTACCAAAATTTCACAAAAATTTCTCAAAATTTTTGTTAGAATAAGAAATTGTGAGACATTTCTCATACATAATTCGTATTTTCATGCAACAAATTAAACTCAGATTTCGTCAGTGTCGCATGAACCGGCCCAATTCGAGTTCCACAGAAATGTCCTCGTCGCGTAGCAGATTGAATGTTCTCTTGTGCTTGTATACGCACGGGGGTTATGATCAGTGCATTGCAGTGCACAGGAAGCTGTAATTCAGGTGATACTTTGGGAATTCACCACTAAAAGGATGTGAAAACTGAAAAGTCACTACCGTAGACCCCCGAGGTTATTATGTTCTTCTACAAGCTAAGCAGTAGCTGTACGATTTTACTGTGTGTACATAACGATGGATCGGGCTGAAACAATCCATGGCCAACGATAAACTTAATCTAGAAATTAGAGTTAACGGGATCCGTTGGCACACTTAGATTATGTTACTTAGCCTAATCCTTGGAGACTTACAAGCTAGTTCAGGGAAAAGCTTTCTGCTCACTTTGAATGTAACAATAAATGGACAATGAGTACCTTTTAGCCTTCTACACATAACAGACTGCTTTTCTCACAGGATATCCTGTGTGATCGAGCCACTATTAGGCCTCCTTAGTGGTGTGCGAAGGGGAGACCATTGGGCCATGCCCCCTCACAGATGCCATTTTTTCTTTTTTCTTAATACGTAGTCTAACTTTATTAACACAGATTTTACTTCAAAAGATAGCATATGTGGCACCAGATTGCTTATAAGGACACCCAATTTTTCAAAATTTTTCAAAGGGGAAGGGTTGTCCCTGCAAGGTCTTTCAGTGATGCCAATTTTTTTTATTCCTACAAATAGACCTAGGCAAATTCTGTCAAATTCCGATTTTTACTTAAAAAGGTATACTCAGTTTCCCACTGGTGGCATCGATAAAAAGACTACATGTTTAGATTATCTTTACAAGCATAAATACGCTATTTTGACCATCTGAGGGGTCTGATTTTTCGAAATTTTCTTTTCGCTCCGCGCCAACTAATGGTGGCGCTTCGCTCGGTCTTTTGGGCAAAATAACATATTTGGAGTAAAATTAGCTCTTAACTCTCTGATCACTTTGCAGTTTGCGAACATATTTTGAAGTGAGCATTTTATTGCAAACGACAAAAGAAGAAAGCGACTGGCTAGATTCTTCGTATTAGCCTGGAAAATGCTATTTCCGGCCATCTAAGGGGTCTGATTTTTCCAAATTTTCTCTACGCTTCGCGCCAACCAATGGTGACGCTCCGCTTAGATATTCATTATGACAAAATAACATTTTGTGGCCAAGGAAAACCACAAATAACCATCAATGCTCTTTTATTTGGACTTCTAAAAGTGTACAAATTTAATGACAAGCTTTTACTTCGTAAGTTTGTATAAATGGCATAAGAGTGCATGTAAAGACACAAAAGTTTCAGTTTTATCCTCATGAACCGATTCAACTTTTAACACTGTTCCCGTCAAAGTCGAAAATCTTGCACCATTTTGCATGTAGGCTTCTTGAAAACGTCAAAAAATTTCCAGACACCCCTCTACTTAGACCATACTGCATGCCCCTCCCCCTTCAGAGAAATCCTGCGTACGCCACTGCTTTAGTACATACAAATAAACCAGATACTGTTTACCAAAATAATATACTTTGTTAGTTCCGATTGCTCTATGTTATACTTTAAGATTAAAATGCAGGTAATATTACAAAATGACATGTTAATGTTGTTATACTTGTAAGTTTGCATATTTTATATGAAATACATACATATTGACCGGGAAAAGTTTTGGGGAAATTTCATACCTTTGCCCCCCCCCCTGGAAAAAATCCTAGCTACGCCACTGCAGAGGATGGAGGTGTACCTCTAATTCCAGACTGAAATCCGTAATCTAACAAAATTCTGTGTGATTTTACTTCAAATGGTCTAAATACGACATGATCGAATCGCTATATACGAATATGGGATGTGCTCGTGTGGAAATTTTGTATTTGAAATCACTTATTTTTGGTTTCGATGATAAGAGAAACCTATGCATTTATGATGGCGTGTGTATGTATGTGTGTATGTGTGTGTGTATGTGTGGATGTGTGTGTGTGCGTGTGTGTGTGTGTTTGTGACACTTTGCTCGTTAACACGATATCTCAAGTTTGGAATATCTGACAGTTTCCAAACTTGGTACATAGATGAGCCATATTGAGAGGAAGAACCCTATTGTTTTGGTGGAGGTCAAAGGTCATTTGGGGTCACCAGGGCTCAAAGTCTGAAAACCTTGTTAACGCGATATCTCAAGGTAGGAAACTTGGATAGATTTCATATTTGATATGTGGATGTATTATAGTCAGAAGATGGTCCCTATTGTTTTTGGCGGAGGTCAAAGGTCATGTGGGGTCACTTGGGGCCAAAGTCTGAAAATCTCATGAACACAATATCTCTAGGAAGGAAACTTGCATAGATTCCATATTTGGTATGTGGATGAGTTATAGTCAGTAGATGGTCCCTATTGTTTTTGGCGGAGGTCAAAGGTCATCTGGGGTCACTGGGGGCCAAAATCTGAAAATCTTTTTAACACAATATCTCAAGGTAGGAAACTTGGATAGCTAACATAGTTGATATTTTAATGTGTTATAGTAAGTAGATCGTCCCTATTGTTTTTGGCGGAGGTCAAAGGTCATCTGGGGTTACCGATGGTCAAAGTCTGAAAACCTTGTTAACACAATATTTCAAGTTTGGAAGCTTAGATAGATTTCATATTTGGTATGTGGATGCGTTACAGTCAGAAGATGGTCCCTATTGTTTTTGGTGGAGGTCAAAGGTCATCTGGGGTCGTCAGTAGTCAAAGTCTGAAAATCTTGTTATCACAATATCTCAAGTTTGGAAGCTTGGATAGATTTCCCTTTTGGTATGTGGATGCATTATGGTCAGGAGATGGTCCCTTTTGTTTTTGTCGGGGGTCAAAGGTCATCTGGAGTCACTGGGGTCAAAGTCTGAAAATCTCGTTAACACAATATCTCAAGGTAGGAAGCTTGGAAAGATTTTATATTTAGTATGTGTATGCATTTTGATCAGAAGATGGTCCCTATTGTTCTTGTGGGAGGTTGAAGGTCATCTGGGGTCACCGGGAGTCAAAGTCTGAAAACCTCGTTAACACAATATCTCAAGGAAGGAAGCTTGAATAGGGGGTATGTGGATGCATTATGGTCAGTGGATGGTCCCCATTGTTTTTGGCAGATATGAAAGATCATCTGGGGTCTCCAGGGGTCAAAGTCTGGAAACCTTTTTGAATATGATCTTTCAAGGTAGCTGTTTGTCCATTTGTCTGTGTGTTGTTTTTATGTCTAGCTATGTATGGCTTTTATGAAGGTCAAAAAATTATATTTTGAACATGCTAGTATAACATTTGAATGAGAAGATAATGGTGCATGATGGCACTCTTTGAAACGGAACATCTATGTATCATCGAAACCTCAATGCATTTTTGCATTCTGGTTCTGAAAAAGTTGCATGCAGACTGTGCACCGAGACATTGTCCTTAAAATGTGTTAAGCCTGCCAGGTTGGTCATTCACTAAAGATTACAAACTTCATTAAAACATAGAAGAGACGGTTCCTCTCCTTCAAATTCCTACATGCTGTGCTCCTTCATAACCACACCTACTGCCCTATGCACTCGAACAATTGGCATAATCATAGAGACAGATCAATAATGTATGTTTGATATGCAAGTGCAAAAAAAAAACATTTATAAGACTACAAGCGCGCGGAGCGCGCGAAAATTTGGGGGATTTGCAGAGTATGAATGTTATTATTGATAGAGAAATCAATCGTAATCGGTAGAGCACATCTTTTATAATCTACATGTATAGCAATTTTGGTAGTACCTAACTTTTAAGTTTCAGGTCACAAAAAGTGGGGAGGGGGACTTTAACGTTAGTGTCCCCCCTCCCCCAAAAAAGTGGGGGGACGTGTCTCCCCATAATAGACGCCCATGGTCATAAGAGGGAAAAAAAGTTTTCTGAAATGAAATATTTTTGCGTAAGAAGCGGACAATTTACAAAATTAACAGAAAAAAATTAGCTTTTAAACAAGATATCATTGCGTTTTAGGTTCCACAAACCACAGAAACAGGTAGTGACTTCGCAAGTGACTGTGCGTGGCGAGGTCTCTGTGTTAATTTATACCATGTGAGCGCTCACTGATGGACGGTTAGACAGTGGCGTGTGCAGAAATTGTGAGGCGGGGGGGGGGGGACGACCGTTAATTGCCCCGACTGACATGGAGAATGTCGAGTTGGCTAGAAGCAGAATAGTGCCTATACATGACAAGGTCGCAGCCATGAAGTTGTCGAAGGGAGGGGGTGGAAGTCTATAGACAGACGTTACAAGAGCCAGTCGAGGTCTGCTGGCTGTATAAATCGGGTGATTGGCTTTTGACCAATCAGCATCACGCTCGTAGACGGGACGGCTCCCCCCCCCCCTCCTCCCTCGGCTTCTCTCCTACCTAATGATCTAAATGTAGTCATCTTTACATATAAGTGATTTACAGTTTTCAGCTGTTCAGGAACTACCATTGGTTTAGTACGTAAATAACCTTTGGAAGGAAAATACCTTCTTACAGGGGCGGAACGTTTGGTTGTTCCATATCCTGGGGTAGAGGCGTGGGAGAGGGGTTGTTTCCCTCCCCTTTGGAAAATTTTCACTCTTATATAAGAGCTGAGAGGCAAAATTGGGTGATAATTGAAATATTTTGAAGCATATAAAAAGCACATGACGGCCAATTGATGGGAAGGAGAGCGCGCCTGTTGCTCGACCAGACTCGGTCAGACTGCCTCCGATTTCTCTCGACTCTCTTATTTTCCCCTGACTATTAACAGGGGTGCCAGGGGTCACCCCCATTGCGCACGCTACTCCGGTTAGGTCTACAATCCTCGACAAAAATACATGAGACAAACCCCGCTCCCCATATCAATGTTGAAGTTTCCGGACGTCTTAGGCTGCCGCAACATTGAATGCGGGAGTGGGGCTGGTAATCCGTTCATTGCTTGTTTTGTACCATCATTTTTGTCGAGGATTGTCGGAAGCCTGTACAAATTTATGTGGAGAAGTTCTCGGTTTGGGGCAACGCATGACTTTTGGTGAATAAAAGTGTTTTTAAAGGGATTGATGCGATGACAAATGTCACGCTGTAAGCATTATGAAGAACAATTTCTGCATTACAACACAATAAAAGCCGCTTTTAAATATTTCACGGGAAAGATATGTAACTTATTAAGCATATCTGCCCACATTCGGTGTTTCTAATTAGGACAAGAAAGTGATCAAAATAAGATACCTGTGGGTGGTTGACGCCGTGTTAATTTTCTCATTAATCCATTTAGAAGGCCCGTTGCCCGCAGGGTACCGAAGGGGGGGGGGGTGACTTTCAAGCGAGAAGTAGTTCTTGGAGAGGGGGCAGACCAAAAGAACCTCCAGGGGAAGGGGGAACAGATAAACTAGATAAATTGCAGGCCAAAAAGCGGCTTTATAAATTTCTGCAACTAAACTGCTATAGGAAGCCCCGAAATTTATTCCTTTAACACCAGTGTAGAACTCATCACTGCTCCCTATTTCTCAGAATATTTAATTAGCGCCACGGTTTACCGTTGACCTCACCACGATTAACCTCCACACTATTTCAATGCATGTCCAGGGTTAATCGTGCAAATAGAAGATCTCTCTATAGAAGATCTTTCATTGTGCAAAAATGGTTAACAGTCTCAATTTCGTGAAATCTTTACGTAAATTCAGAGGCCGCGGAGCCAATTTTGAAGTGCGGGGACTAATCATCGAAGCGGCCCAATATGTCCAATAATATAAATGCAATTTAAGGCGGCCCAAAGTGCAGTTTAAGGCGGCCCAAAATGCCCACAGCAAAAAAGTGCGGGGGCTAAAGCCCCCTAGCCCCCCCTCCCGTCTCCGCGGTCCCTGAAATTGTCATGTTCACACATATGTTCTACATATAATTACAATACATCTACATAAAATTTCGTCTTTAACCAAATTGTAGTTTGAATCATCATTCAATATTTATGCGAAAAGAGAGAATTTTGTGGTTAACCGTTGGACACATCGTGAAATATTTTCCCCCCACCCCCTTACACGAAAAATGAGATGGATAAATTATTTGTTTTTCCCCATAAAAGCACATTACAGTTTTAAAGTAAATTAAATCTCTCACAGCCAGAGTACTGCCCCCCCCCCCCCTCCCCCGCATGAGCTACTTGTAGAGGATTGTAGATCAGCGAGTTCTTATGGTAACAATCTATTTGACCTACAACCTAACATTCAGCGTCCACCCGCTAAAATTCTAGTTAGTCCCCTTTGAACGTATATTGATCCCAAATGTATTTGGGATAGAGAGCGAGTTTTCAATTTCGGTATCGCAAACTTTGCATCTCGCGAGTCTCTTCTCATTTTCGGTCTAGTGGACCTTCGGTCTCGTGAACCCTTTTTGATTTTCGTTCACGCGAACCTTCGGTCTCGTGGGATGTAACCGACTAAACGGTACGTGCCTGTATATTGGCAAGTTGCCTTCAGTAGGGGCAAACAGTTACACTGTAGGCCTGACAGCACTGGCAACAATTAGGCCTAACGTTAGGCCAAAGCCAAATCGGCACAAAATCACAAGCCTTACTAAAGCTTAAGTTTAGGAAACACCAATATGGCAGTTTCGTAGCTAGTCCTAACGTAAGCAATAGGCCTAAGTACTTTCTCATTAGGCCTAGCCGGTAACTGGTACAGTAGTTTTGTCCACAGGCGCCCCTTACGATGTTGTATAGCTTACACCATACACTATATAACACGGAATGTAGTCACACAACTACCAGCTCGAAAAATTAAATTGTAATTTCTGGCATAGGCCTAATTACCGCACTTTTCTGACCAAATTTAACTGTGTTAAGACTTTCCGTCATTAGGTAAGTCAAAGCAATCCTCTTTTCAGAATTTTGTCACAAAATTACTGAAAAATTATCGTTTTTTATTTTATAAACAGTTCAGTGTTGGTACAGTAGCTGATGAATACTGCTATTTAGACCTACAACTCAGCACTGCCACACTTTTCAGTAAATGGCCTTGGGATGTTGTCCAAAGTTCTCCAAAATATCAAAATTATTGTTAAATTTCTTGTTTTCGTTCAATATTGCCAAATTTTGGTCAATAGACATGGACCTAGGCTATTACTCATAATAACTAATATGGAATATTAATGATCAATAAAATTTTAAAACTTCCAAACAAGTGGAAGTGTTATCATTTTCACCAAGAAGTTATGACCGTTGACCAAACTGAAAGTGTAGTAGAAATTTAAGTCTCACGCCGCATTGGCTTGGTGAAAATGGAAATGGGGAAATGACGGCCATCCCAGGGGTGGATTTTTCAAAATTTTCTGCATGATCCTCTACAGTTGCGTAGCCACAGGGGTTGTTCTGGGGGTTGAAACCCCCCATGCCCCATCCTTTCAATGCGAAAACACCATAGCGTTTTTTCTCTCCCTTAGTAGACTTTTCCCTCATGTCGTGCCCCCAAACCGCCCCCTGTGACACAATCCTGCCTATGCTACTGTACTGATAAATGCCAACAAGATGGTCCCTATTTTTTGCGGAGGTCAAAGGTCATCTGGGGTCACGGGGGTCAAAGTCTGAAAATCTTTTTAGCACGATATCTCAAGATAGGAAACTTGGATAGATTTCATATTTGGTATGTGGATGCGTTATTTTCAGAAGATGGTCCCTATTGTTTTTGGCGGAGGTCAAAGGTCACCTGGGGTCACCAGGGGTCAAAATCTGGAAATCTGGTGAACATGATATCTCAAGATAGGAAACTTGGATAGATTTCATATGTGGCATGTGGATGTATTACAGTCATGAGATGGTTCCTATTGTTTTTGACAGAGGTCAACGATTATCTAGGGTCACCGGGGGTCAAAGTCTGAAAATACAGTTAACGTAATATCTCAAGGTAGGGAACTTGGATAGAATTTATATTTGGTATGTGGATGGATTCAGGTCAGGAGATGGTCCCTATAGAGATGCTAAGTATCCTGCTTTAGGTGGGGTAATTTCCATTTCTACACTCGAGTCCCTCATTACGAAAAACCTCCAAAAATTCCTCATTTCACACGTTAAGGGTCTTTGTTGAACACTCAACATCGTGAAAAGGTAAAAAGATTTCAGCAGATGCATGCTGAAACATAGCCCGCTTGGCAGACATGTTTTGCACAAGCACTTGCATCTGCTCCTATATTTTGCATTACCTAATAACAAAGGATAGGACACACTCGACACCTGCTAAGAAGACTAAGTGGATTTCAATAGAAAATCTCTTTTAAAAACCTTGTGATTGGTTCCATGCACCAATGAATACATACTTTCAGCCAATCACACATCGGGACACATTCAATGCATCTTCAGTGTGGAACATCGTAAAAAAGTTCGCCATATAAGTTATATATGGGTAGAAAGTAAATAAATTGACGATATTCTGCCGTGACAATTCTTGACATTGGGGAGAATTGAAAACTCAAAGTTTCTAGCTCCCTTAACTGAGAAGTTTAGGCCAAAAATGTATGGTTTGATTGAGCAAGTAGGCTAGTACTTTCTGCCTAGGTCTAACGTTAGGCCTAGCCTAGGCTACGTCGTTCACAAAACTTGATCGAGTACTGAAGAGGATCAACAAAAATCTACTTGGCCATATGAATATCAAAAATATTTACAAGACATTGGTAAAAAAACGCTTATACAACAATCTGCAGTACTTTTGTGAGCTTTAGGTGTAAAGTTTTTCTCTACGGTGTAATTTTCTTCAGCATGTCTAATGTCTTGGCAGTTTTGCTATTGCTAAACTTTTGAAATGTTATCGGAGAGTATCAGCTCGTACGCCTTAGATAACATTATATAGCAACAACGATAGTCGTCGTGCAATCATCCTCAAATTTGCCACCAATATTTGAAGGAAGTGCAGATTCTTCAGTAATCCCCCAACTTTTTAAATTTCGTTACTGCAAACCCAGAGTCTAAAGCTTTCTGCAGTAAAAGCTCCATATCTGCATGTTTTTGTTTAAAAGGGGCAGAAGCTTCGGCGCGCTTCGTGCGCCGCAATACGTCCATGACACAGTGCTGTTCACACTTCAAGGAAAAAATTGGAAAACTTAGCTACTACTTACAAGCCCGAAACATGCAATTGCCGACCGTCTGGTCGCGACTTTTCCAAATGTTCTGTACGCTCCGCCCTAACATGAAGATAATCTTTCGAGCAAGACTTCATACTTCAGGCAGGGAACCATTGGCCTACCGTACTCAAATGCCCTCCAAATCACCTATTATCAGATACCTTTCAATCCCGTCAGTTGAGTACCTTAGTCTTTGTGGATGGATTCTTTAGTTACTGAAGTGACAAAATGTTACCAACATTCAATGCCACAGAGCAGTCACGCAGCTACAGGAGGCAGGCTGCGACTGTCCTCTGGCTCGAAAAAGTGAAAAATTCGGAAATTTGGCATTTGAGACACCAGTCAAGTACAGTCCGGTTTTCCAAACTCTTCCCTCATAAAATTCCCTATCCTTCTTAATAAAAGCTCCATATTTCTAATTATTAGTTTTTAAAGGGAAAATTTTCCGCGCGTTTCGCACGCCCTTAATTGCTACCCTTAATGAAGTAAGTGGTCGCTCAAAAAGCAGTCAGTGGTAAACTTTTCCGAGCCGATACAGTGCCGTTTCCCTACTAAATTTTCCTCAAAATAGATTCGTAAGTTTTAAATATTTTGTCTAAAAAGAGCAGAGCTTCGGGAGCTTTTTGAATGTCGCCAAGAAATCTTCAAATTTCTTTACAGGAAACCTTGAATCAAAACTATTTTCTGCAATACATATGACGTCTCTAATAGTGGCGTCATACTTAAGAAAAAAAATGGGATTTTATTTTTTATTAAAAAAATGTTCTTGCTCGTAGAAAAGGCGAAAAAATTTAGCATAAACAATTCACCTTTTGGCCAATGTGGTAGGGTGAGGTGTATGGTCCAAAATCGTTCCGCCCCGACTTTCATTTTGCTTCCTACGCCACTGCATTACACATTGGGTTCTGCCAGTCTTTGCATCCCGTCATATCCCGGCCTGAGCCTCTCACAACGAAGAGTTTCATTTCTCCTAACCTACTTACTTCAGTCGCTGCTACAACTGTTATAACTCATCCTCATCCCGACACAATCTCAGTTAAATTGTTGCATCAGGATGAGTATACAAGACCTCGATATGTAATCAAAACTCTCTCAGCACAGTACATGCTGTGTTATATGAGCTTCGGAACTCAATTTTGTGAACTAGCTGCCACTATCAAACAGCTGTGCAAATTGAGGATTTCTGTGGACTAATACAAAAATTGTACTTTGGGGTGATATAAGATTACCCCTTTAAGTGAACAGTCATAAGGTAAAAAAGACAGGTTCTATTTATAACCAACACACCAGTACGGAGTGACAAAAAAAAAAAAAGGCCGCAAACAGTCCGTGGTAATAATCGTATGGTGCAGTTTTTACTGTGACTTGAACCAGGAACCTGTCATAACAGTTCCTTAATCTGCGACGGCATATTCCTTGTTCAGTCATATCCCTAGAAGCTGAAGGGTTCAGAAAGCACTGTTCGTTCCGGGGAGTAAACAGCTCCCTGCTTGAACCATGGATACAACCACATTCCATTCATAACAATTTGTGCCACTAGACCTACATTTAAAGTTATGCAGTCGGGCAAACTATTGGTGACATAACGCTTCCTAACTCCGTACTATACTGCCTCTACGGCAGCCGGACGGAATAAACACTTACACATCCGTACTATCATTACCGAATCTCCTGTTGTAATGTTTACAGGAATTTCTATTTAATATATAAATATATATATATATATATATATATATATATATATATATATATATATATATATATATTTATATATATATATATATATATATATATATATATATATATATATATATATATATATATATATATATATATTTATAAATGTAAACGTAACAGGCATTACACCAGGACACAAAATATGAATAAAACAAGCAAGAAGTCCAGTGAAGTAGAACACGTATATTTCAAATTTTCGGACGCAAAGCGTCCTTCCTCAGGCGACGTACTGAGCTACAATGAGTTAAAAAACCCACACAAGCAATTAAAACGGAGAAAACCAATACAAAAAGTTAAAGGCCGAAAAACTTAAAGCTAAAAAGCTAAAAGCTAAACCTAAAAGACCCCAGAAAGCAGACAAAACAAACTAAAAACTAAAAAAAGGAGCCAGAGAGAACTTAAAATCCTAGGTAACAAAGGAATAAAATATCAAACAGCAAGCAACAAGGAAACAAAAATGGGGAAGACTACAATGAAAACAGGGGGGGGGGGAGGCACAAAATAAAATAGGACAATGAAAACAAAAGTTATAAAAAGCCAATAAAAAGAGGGAAGCACAAAAAATAAATAAAAATAAAAATTAAAAACAAATTTAAAACAGAAAAACAGGAAAGATAAAAACATGAAGAAAACAAATAAAAAACACACAATAAAACCCAAACACCCCACCTTTAAAACCAAAATGAAACCACCAAAATTTAAAGGAGTTTCCTAAAATGCTTATTTTGACAATAAAAGCCATCATCCATGTTAAGTCCTTTTGGGGTGACTGTGTTCAGTTCCCAAATCCATTGCCTCTCCTAGGTAATGAGTAATTTATCTGAGGCCTCTCTAGTCAAATCAGGTTTAAAAATGTGCACAGATATCCCAAAGATGTTAAGGCATCAGTGTTAAGTTTTAGTCCTTGGCATGACGTTAAACTGCATCCAGGGTGTGGCTTCTGTTCTATTCAGCCAGTTTAGAGCAGGACCACACATGTTTGCCCTTTAGAGCAGTGGCGTAGCTACTGGGGGGGGGGCAGGGGGCAAGTTGCCCCCCTAGAAAATAATTTGGGGAAATTTGATGAATTTTCTTATTCTAACAAAAATTTCTCAAAATTTTTGTGAGAATAAGAAATTGTGAGACGTTTTTCATACAGCAAATTAACCAAAATTTCGTCAGTGTCGCATGAACCGGCCCTTCTTCGCGTTCCACAGGAACGTCCTCGCCGCGTAGCAGATTGTGTTCTCGTGTATACGCGCGGGTGTTATGATGAGTGGATTTCAGCGCACAGAAAGCTGTTATTCAGGAATTTAACAACAGCTGATACAGTACAACTAATAGTGAAAGGCTGTAAACCCGAACACAGTCAATCCCCTTGCACACAGTCTCTGCGTTGTACACTTTGGGAATTCAGTAGAAGGATGTGAAAACTGACAAGTCACTAACGTAGACCCCCGAGGTTATATTGTCCTACAAGCTAGTAGCGGGAGGGGTTTAAACCAGGGAGTTGCAACTCCCTGTTTAAACTATACCGATTTTATTCTGTGTACATAACGATGGATGGGGCTGAAACAATCCATGGCCAACAATTAACTTAACGTTAGCCTAGAAATTAGAATGAACGTTGTCCATAGGCATACTTATATTTTGTTACTTAGCCTAATCCTTGGAGGCTTACAGGCTAGTTCGGGGAAATAGCTTTCTGCTCACTTGGGGTGTAACAATAAACGGGTCCATGAGTACCTTGCATCCTTCTACACTTAACAGACTGCTGTTCTAACAGATATCCTGTATGATCGAGCCACTATTAGGCCGAGTCCTTTCAATGGCTTACGAAGGGGGGCCCATTGGGTCATGCTCCACCCTCACCGATGCTATTTTTTGTTCTTAAAAATACGGAGTCAAACTTTAGTAACACAGATTGTACTTGAAACGATAGCATATGTGGCACCAGATTGCATATAAGGACACCCAATTTTTCACTGCAAAAATTTTCAAAGGGGAAGGATTGCCTCTGCCAGGCCCCTCTGTGATGCCAATTTTTTAATTCCTACAAATAGGCAAGTTCTGTCAAATTCAAATTTTTACTTAAAAAGATTGACTTTGTATCCCACTGGTGGAATCGATTAAAATAAAGACTACATGTTAAGATTCTCTTTACAAGTAGGCTATGAATACGCTACTTTTGGCCATCTGAGGGGTCTGATGTTTCGAAATTTTCTTTACGCTCCACGCCAACCAATGGCGGTGCTTCGCTCAGTCTTTTGGGCAAAATTACATTTTTGTGGTCAAATTTAGCTCTTTACTCTTTGATCACTTTGCAGTTTGGGAACATACATTGAAGTGAGCATTTTATTGCAAACGACAAAAGAAGATGCGACTCGTTAGATTCTTCGTGTAAGTCTGGAAAAATGCTATTTTCGGCCATCTCAGGATTCTGATTTTTCGAAATTTTCTCTACGCTCCGCGCCAACCAATGGTGGCGCTCCGCTTTATGATGAGATAATCTTTTTTGGCCAAGAAAAACCACAATCCTGTAGCGATCAATGCCCTTTTATTTTGACTCATAAAAAGGTGCAAATTTAAAGACAAGTTTACTTCGTAAGGTAGCATAATGGCACAAGAATGCATGTAAAGACGTAAAGGTTTCAGTTTTATCCTCTAAACCACAACGATTCAACTTTTAACACTGTTCCCGTCAAAGTCGAAAATCTTGCGCCATGTTGCATCTAGGCTCCTTGAAAACGTCAAAAAATTTCCGGACACCCCTCCCCTTAGACGAAAGTACATGCCCCCCCCCCCCCCCCTTCAGAGAAATCCTGCGTACGTCACTGCGTTACTACATACGAATAAACCAGATATTGTTTACCCAAATAATATACTTTGTTATTTCCGATTGCTCTATGTTGAACTTTAAGATTAAAATGCAGGTAATATTTCAAAATGACATGGTAATGTTGTTATACTTGTAAGTTTGCATTTTTCATATGAAATACATACACTTTGACCGGGAAAAATTTTGGGGAAATTTCATACCTTTGCCCCCTGGAAAAAATCCAGCTACGCCACTGCTTTAGAGGGCGTACTTGTCCATTTGGGACATTTAGCTTCTTAAGGGAGCAGAACTCCTCTGGGAGTAAATGTTTGGTTTTCGCCCCTTGGTTCTTCGCCAGAGAGTCGAGGGACTTTTAGAAAAAGATCAGTTTTAAAAATGTGGTCAACAATTTGAACGTTAAAAAATCATAATTATGTAAAATAAGATGATCATAAAAGTCAGGGGTGTAGCCACGGGAGGGGGGGGCCTGGGGGCCTAGGCCCCCCCTCCAAAATTTTCTTCAGCCCCCCAGATTTTTTTTGCCTCCTGATAAAGTAATTGAGAAAAAATAAAATGTTTTAATGGAAAAACAATTTGAAGTATTTCCTTCAAAAATTGTAAATAAATAAAATGTGTAACAATTAAGAAAACATGCATGAATGTGTGTAAACACATTTTGTGTGCACGTATGAAATCAAGTAATAACTTCAAAACGATGACTTTCACTAAATTAGACACATTTTATTATCTGCACTCTCGTTTACTGAATTACACTGCGAAGATGAAACGAACGTTTCGACGGCAAACTCGAATTTGACTTTGTTAGATTAAGACCGTTCCTGTCTTTCGGATGGCTGGTTGATTAAAGGCCTGCATACACGAGCAACATTTGTAAAACATTCTCAAAACACTTCACCTGCAACAAACCCAAAACATGCTTGTTTTCGGTTTGTTGCACAGTGTAGACAGAGTAAAAACAATTTGAAAACATTTTGAAAATGTTTTGAGGATGTATTGACAGGTGAAATATACAGTTATGTATTTTATTGTTTTTCATTTCGCCTAAACGTATCAAGATATACAAATTTTCCAATAATGTTCAATCTAGTGGTATATATAAATGTATAAATATTTATATTTATTATTAATACCACTAGATTGAACATTAGGGGGAAATTGGTATATCTTGATACGTTTAGGCGAAATAAAAAAACAATAAAATACGTAACTGTAAATTTCGCCCTTAAGTAAAAACATATACATGTACGTAAATGCAGTAGTCCATTAGTTGTTCATGTTAACAGATAGGCGTCCGTTATTTGGTCAACATTGAAGTGATTAGGTATATTACGTACCCCGATATGTATTTAATTATACATTTACGTATTCCCATTAAAACAGTGTGTGAAAACGTAAAGGGGAACGTTAATTTTCCCCCTAACGGAAATTTCCCCCGAACGTTGATATTTTGCCCCAAAATTTCCCCTTATTCCACAATTAGGTATATATATATATATGTGCCCAAAAAGTTTGTAAAGGACAATCTCACTGTGTGTGAAAGAAAGGTTCTAGCAAACCTCAAGCAAAGGTCTGATTTAGTTATCAAGCCGGAAGACAAAGGTCTGGCCTTCGTAGTCCAAGACTGGTCGGACTACATCTAAAGGGCTTTAAAGGAATTAAACAGTGAAGAGGTTTATTTGGAGTCAGGAAGGGATCTTTCACGTGAAACAGAGGACCATGTGAGGGTTGTCGTACTTGATATGTTGGAGGCAGGTGAAACTGATGAGAAAGTGCCCGAATATCTGATACCAGTCGATACTAAAACGTCCAGGGTTTACACATTACCTAAAACGAACAAAGAGCCGGATGGCAAAGGGAGATTGAAAATTAGACCAGTGATATCTGGCAGCGGTTCCCCAACTGAAAGGCTCTCAATTCGTGGATTTTTTCATTAACTCAGCCATGCAGAATCTTGAATCTTATATCGGGGACTCTAAAGAGGTCAAAAAGGCTTTGGAAGGGAGGGAAATTAAAATCCGTCGACAGAAAACGTTCTCCGTTGTCTTGACATATGTCTTACTGAGAATAATTTTGAATTTTATGGGAAATATTACATCCAAATTCATGGTACCTCAATCGGTCCCAGAATATCCCGAAATATGCCTGTTTGAGGATGGGGCTTTTTTAGGAAGAACTCAAATTGAAGTCAGATCCCAATAGACAGCCATTAAGATGGCACAGATACATAGATGATAGATGGGGTTTATTAACTCATGGGAGGAAAGCTTTTGTTGAGTTTGTGAAAGTCAAATAGCCTCTATCCAGGCGTTCTAGAGTTTACTTATGACTTAAGTTTTTCTGAAGTATGCTTTCTTGATCTTCGCATTAAATCAGAAAATGGTATGTTGTCTACAGATCTCTTCATTAAACCTTCCAACCTGAATCTTTACCTACATTACGACTCGTACCACAGTGACTGTACCAAGAGAGGTATAGTGTTCAGTCAAGGCTTAAGGGTCAAAATGATCTGTGCTGACCCCCAAAAGACCCAAGAACATTTTGGTAAGCTTAATTTTACTTTCCATGACAGGGGTTACCCTTCCACTATCACGGACTCAGAAATGGAAAGGGTGCAAACTCTTCCCAGAAAAAACCTCTTGGCGATCAAGAAAAGAAAACCCCAAAACCGTTTTAAGGTTCCCCTTGTAGTAACACGTAATCCAAGTCTTGAGATCTATAATTAATAAGCATTTCCATATGTTACAGTTTTCACCTAACCTTATGAGTGTCCTTCCTAACCCCCCCCAAAGTGTTATACCGACAGCCGAGAACTCTTAAATCACATTTAGTGATGGCTTAACTAGAAGAAAATGTTACAAGAGAACACAGGGGCTGCTATAAAACCCGTAGTAAGAACCGTGTCACATATCAAGTATTACAAGAAATCAATAAAGTTGTCGGTAATGTGACCGGAGAAAGGTTCACCGTTTGTAGTTCTATAACTTGCACTTCAATTGGGGTAGTATCTGGTTACTTGTACAGATTGTGGGAAACAGTACGTGGGTGAAACAGGAGGTGAATTACGTGTTAGACACCGTGGCAAAAGACAAGAAATAAGAAAAGGGAATACTCCGCTGGGTCAACACTTCCAAATCTGCAAAAACTTTGAATTAATCGGTCTGCAATCTGTTACTAACTCATCCAAGCAAGAACGGGAAGCTATAGAACTCAAATGGATTTATAGAATTGGTAGCCTTTCTCCGGTTGGCATCAATGTAAAAGACGTACGTACAATAAGATAATCCCCTTTTCATGCTGCTTTCTCTAGTTACAGACCGGTTTTCAGTATAACATTTTTTACCTATGTTTGCTTTTTCGTATCTTTTGTCGTGTGGTGACCAAGGATAGCAGATGTATCCGAAACGCCTACTTTTTTAGCGATGTTGTAAGGATATAAGAGTAGAACAATTAGAACTTCCTGTTCTTTAGTTTTCTTTTTCATTTTGAAGTTTCACAGCGGTCCTTGTACCTTGTTCAATCTATCTATCTATCTATCTGTCTGTCTGTCTGTCTGTCTGTCTGTCTGTCTATCTATCTATCTATATATCTATATCTATATTATATATATATATATATATATATATATATATATATTATATATATATAAAAATAGATATATATACATATATATATAAATATATATATGTATATATAAATATAAATATAAATATATATATACATTGACGATATCTGGGGTCTCTGGCCCCATGGACCAGATCTTTTCAAAGAGTTTATGAAAACTCTTAATAATCTTTACCCTGGTGAGCTTGAGTTTACTTCGTGTTTTAGTTTTGATTCCCTTCCTTTCCTTGATCTGCATATTTTTCGCAATTCTGAGGGTTATCTCAATACTGACCTTTTTGTTAAACCTACGTTCAAAAATCTTTATCTCAAATATAATTCTTATCATAGCAAACATGTTCTTGATCATATTGCTTACGGTCAGGCTCTCCGTATCCGTATTATCTGTTCTACAGAAGAATCTGCTCAAAAAACCTTAATACCCTTAAATGTAATCTGATTGAAAGAGGGTATCCCACGAGTATTGTTACGGAGAAGGTGAATAAAGCCTGTACTGTTCCGAGAAGGACGCTTCTCAACCGTAACCGTTCCATTTGTGCTAGGAGGAGTTTTAATGCCCCCTGGTTGTTACCCGTAACCCAAGGTTACCTCCCCTAAACAATATTATTAAGGATCATTTTCATATTCTTAAATCGTCCCCCACCTTTAATAAAAGTTTTTCTAACCCGCCCCCAGTAGTTTACAGACAACCTCCTAATTTAAAATCTTTACTGGTAAGAGCTAAAATACGTCATAATGCAGAGAATAGAGGTTGTTTCAAGACACACGATAAAAGGTGTGTCACCTGTAGTGTCTTACGTGAAACTTCTGTCGTTCAAAGTTTTAATACAGGTCAGAATTTCCAGGTGAGGGGGATTTAACCTGTACTACCAAAGGCGTAATCTACTTGATTAATTGTTTGGATTGCCATAAGCAGTATGTGGGTGAAACGGGATTAGAGCTTAGAAGTAGACATAGGGGTCACCGACAGGAGTTTAGAAAAGGTCAAACTCCCATTGGTAACACAACATAACTTTTTTCAATACGCCTTTATACGTATAGTTTTTACTGCAGCCTGGGAAGTTTTGTCACTGCACTTTTTACTGTACATTTCTGCTTTCTTCAATCTTAGCAGTTCCTTTAAAAATGTTTTTTATTCTTTTAATGCTGTACTGGTTGGGGTCCATTTTGAATTCTTTTAGGGTTTTAAATCTTTCAATGCTGCTACTGCCCTTTTGACAGTCACTTTGTAAACTTTGTCAGTCTATAAGTTGCCGAGGACGATCCTAGGTGGATCGAAAATTTCAACAATAAATGTTTTAACCAGTATTCCTATTTCGTCAATTATGAGTTGTTTTTTACATGTTTTCATCCTACATATATATATATATATATATATATATATATATATATATATATATATATATATATATATATATATATATATATATATATATATATATATATATATATATATATATATATATATATATATATATATATATATATATATATATATATATATATATAAACATATATACATAAACATATATACATATATATAGTACACACTCTAGGAATTTTTCTTTACGACCCGCTTAGATAGTGGATAGGTCGCGTCAAAAGTCCAGCACTCCCTCCGAAAAAGTGTGCAGTCCTCGCTTGCCCTTTTCCTTGACCGACTGCATTGTCAAGTGGTTAGAGCATTAGACTTGCAGTCGGGAGGTCGGGTCTTCGAATCTTTCGAGACTTGGAAAAACAAGCCAGTGAGCCACAATTGGAAAAAGGGCGTGGCCGGCTCAACTCGAACCAATTGGTTAGAAACTGGCCCGTAAAACTTGATTTAATCCAGCCTAACCTAAGCTAACCTAACCTAAGCTCACCTTACCTAACCCATCAAGGAAATGAGTACGCTACTGCACCTATAATATTGTCTGAAACGAAATCCTACCAATGGCGAAGAACTAGAGCAATCATGCGATTGAAACCGTGTAAGTTTTTCTCAAAATCTTTTCCATTTCTGGTCGAAAAGAAACCCCGAGCTAACTGATCGGTGTAATGTGTGTTTTTTATCTCAAAACTACGAAAATTGAATTCAATATACTAAATTTTCCGTGACGTCACATCAACAGACGGCTTATATCGGACTACACGTCTCCGGTACAAAGCTGTCTGTTGTATGACGTCACGAAAAGATCCCTGCAGTTTAAATTTCGATTGATTTCCAAAGACCTCTTAATTGAAAATGATACACTGGTTAGCAATCTTTTGGCTCTTTCCTAGTACCAGAGATTAAGAAGGAATTCGTTGTAGTGTGATCGCGGCTTAATCAATTGAAGGAAAAAGGGAAATGCCTCTTCGTTTTTAGCTTGGAGACAATTGAATACATGTTTGTTGAAAATTTGCAAAACGTTAAATTTTGACATTTCATTTGAAATATTAAAGAAGCACCTGTTTTAAAAGCGTTCTTTTTGAACATCCATGTAATCCTCTGCTTTCTCCCATCAGCGACTGCATGGTCAGGTGGTTAGACCATCAGACGTACATTCCGGAGGTCGGGAGTTCGAGCCTGGCGGGGTCATACCGAAGACTTTAAAAACGGAACGTAGTGGCAAAGTGCATAGAGCATTGCAAAAGTAATAGAGTAGGGAAAACAAGCCAGTGAGCCGCAACTGGAAAAAAGGCCGTGACCGGCTTGACTTAAAAAAAAACAACTGGTTAGAAATTGGTTCTTCAAACTCTATCCAACCTAACCATCAGGGATTAGGAAGATTTTTTGGTTCAGCTAGCAGAAAAGTTGATTTACTTATCTTGGCTTATGCTTGGCTTCTGCATTTGGTTATTGATGCCAGATTAAATCCAGGATCCCCGTCCAAATGCCTGATTCGCCGGGTATGTGGTTAACAGAGTTCTAAAGCAATTGTCTTTCTAATGAAGTAGTTTATCATTTCTAAAATTTCCAGTAACAGTTGCAATCTGTTTTCTTCAGACTACCAAAAAGCTCAAAGGCTCAGATTTTCTCGGCGAAAGGGAAATTTGCAAACTTTGTCTTTTGAGCTCTGGTGATCCTACATGACGATGTTGGTAACTTTGCTTTTATTTTGACGGCACCCACATGGCTTTTGACCTCCCCAAAAGAGAACGGTTCTATTTATCACCATGATGCATTCACGTGATAAATTATACAATTTACCTAAGGTTCCTTTCCAAAATTAACATTTTAATATAAGTTTTTTTTTTTACCTATGATGACCTCAGACGATTCTTACTGCTTATAACCTCAAAAGACTTTTGACCTCCATCACAAACAAAGGTTTCTTATTCTCAGCATAACAAATCTATATACCAAATCTGAAAAGTGTAAGCTTACCTTGCGATATCGTGTTTACGAAATTGACTCCTGATGACCTCAAAGGACCTTTGACCGCCAAAAACTATAGGGATCTTTCTGTGAACATGAAAATCTGCAAACCATGTATAAAAAGTGTCGGTCATTGTTCTCTGTCGCAAACAAACACACACCCATACACACCGACACACAGTCGAGAATCTCATTGTGTTTCCATTGTGTTTCCATTGTGTTTTATATCTTAACCCTAACCTTTTCAATATACTCCCGATTGTTCCAACTTTAAAAGACTCAAAAAATATATTGAATTCCCTTCAGAGGACCTGAAATCAATTGTTTAAGTCCTTAGCCTGAATTTGAAACAAATATTCACACACAAACTCACACGCACGCACGACGCCACCATCGCATAGATTCCTTGCGTCCCTTCTGCAAGAAATCAAAAAGTTAACATTTTGTGACGCCAACTTCCACTGTGGCATTGAATGTAAATTTAATATAAAAAATATCAAATGATATTTTATGGTCATGGTGGTGAGCCATATCTTTACGGACATTAAAAACAACCATTTTCAAGGATAGTAGTTAGTTAACTAAATGGCCTAAAGAGTCTTTGCAAAGGAACAGTGAGAAGCCCCAAACCAATTGCATCACAAACCCAAGGATAGTAATAAGTAAAATAAGTGGCCTAAAGAGTCTTTGCAAAGAAACCGTGAGAAGCCCCAAACCAATTGTATCACAAACCCAAGGCATCAACCGTTTTGGGCTATCCACAATGTAAACATTTACAAAGTATAAAACTGATGCTAACGTATGTGATACTTTTTGATCATTATAATGTACATACTACAATAAAAGAGCCACACAATTCTTTGCACAGAATCCGATCACTTATTTAGTCGGGGAGCAAAGCCTCTAAATTTTACAGATTGTTTTACCGGCTTCTGTAAAAGCACTTACATTTTTTCCATTTGCGATACATTTCGTTCCCCTTCAGATGAAAAGAACGGTTTTCGCAATATCTAGGTCCCATTTGAGGGGTTGATTACGGCCCGTGTCCATTTTGCCTTGTGACCTGTTCACCCAGCCCATCCGGCTACGCTCCTGCACAGGTTTCACACCGATGTGCACTGTTTAACAAGAAATTTCCTACCTTGCCAACGATAGCGCTAATCCCTTACCCTAACCCTTACAAAGAATACATTCAAATACATGTCAACAGCCAATCAAGAAATTCCTTCTTAAATAGTGCGCATCAGCTTAAAGTTTCAGATTATTTCTGGCATTGAATGTTTCAACGTAATTGTTCATACACTTGGAGAGATATAACTTCTGTATATTTTGATGCTACAGGTCGTCCATAGGCTACAGTATCTAGAGAAAGAATTTTTACTGTATTAATAACGTCAATACTTTGTTCAAATATAGGTCTTGAGTTATAGCGCAAAACAAAAATGGAAAGTCGCTTAATGCAGTACCTAGATTGTAAGGCATGGCGCAAAAATGTTTTCTGTCAGATTCTTTTTTCAACCAGGGAGCTGTTACGGCTGCTCGTAAGAGCTCCCTGGTTCAACGAAACACGCTCTCCGATTCAAATCTGCAATAAGATTGAAGTAAGAAATCTCTTGTATAAGTTTTGCCTAAGTCATCCCACTTCCACTACAATAATCATATTGACTGATATAATTGATGTCGTTTCTTCATAATTTTTCTGAAATTCGTATAATTTTTCAGCCATTCTTGCTCACCGCATTCATTGCATCCACCAAACCAATATGGTCCGTAAGGATCAAAGGTGGGATTAGCCAACGGCACATCACTAGCTGATTTCTCATATTCAATAAGCCTGCACACACCTTCGTTACTGAATGCCATTTGGGATACAAATGGGCTTTTGTTAGCTGTCCCTAATAACTTCCATTGGAAATAAGAATCGTACAACGCTTTTTCTTTTGCTACTTTTAAAATGTAATTTGCTAATTCCCTCATTGAACCAAAGTTGTCAGCATGAATGTAAGAATTATTTGGAGCAAGGCTTGCGTAATCACTTTTAGGAGCTCCGACGATAACAGGTATAGCTTCGAGGTAAGTCAAAGCGTCCCAAAACTTTTCAGTAATATATCCTCCACAACAGCTGTTTTCCATTGCCAGGTAAAACTTGTAAAGGCTGAAACGGTTTTTGCACTTCAAATTACGATGTTTTGGGCAATCAAGAGTACCACATTCTCCATAAATGTCCAGTGGAAGATATTTGGCTAGGTCATGTGCAAAATCTGATCTTCTCCACATTGGAGTTGAACAGTGACTTGATACCCAAACAATCAATTTGGTCTTCTGTTTAAAGTTAGACACGAAGGTATGCCCCTTATCTTGTCGAAAAGGAATGAACTGACCATATGGTACAGAAATATCTGCCTTAGGGTGATAGGTGTACGACAGATTAAAACTGATATTCATACCCTTGGGCGGATAACTTGACATAGAGGTAAATGCGCTCTCCTCCGTTGTGTGAACCCACAGTTGCCCGCTCTGACGCAATTGTCGTAACTTAGTCCAATTAAGTGGAGAATTGAAAGCGTGGTTAGAAAATATTAATATATCAGCTCTTTTAATGCTGGCTGCATCTTCCGTTGCTTTTCGCACCAGAATGGACGTATTAGTACGACTACAATATACATAACGTGGTAAAGTGGAATGTGAATACCACCACGGTGACATAGAAACAATGGCAACATCGTAAGTATAGGTTTTGTGCGTTTCCTTCTGCCAAGGTCTACGAAAGTTTTGCCCATACGGTAGATTTGATAGTACTATTCTCTGATAACCAAACATCTGTTGTAAACAAAATAAGAAAACACAAAGAACAAAAACAAAGGATGCACGAAGAACGATAAAGTTTCTCATCGTTTGTGTCGAATTTGAAGAAATGAACAGAATCAATCAACGCGCAAAAGATTAGTTTGTTATAAACATACGATAAGGATTTTAATTTGACACCCTATACGAGTATTTTATTTTTTACTAAATAGAACCAACAATTTTGTCTCCAATATTTGATCTAAGGATGGTCAGGCTGTACCGATAGCTTGATTCTAATTTGCTCCACGAGAATCTGTTCTGCTATCATAACAAAACTCTCTTCAGCCAGCAGAGCGGTATTTGTCCAAAAATCAACGCGAATTTTTAAAATGTGTTCTTTAAATCCTATTTTATTTCAAGAAATAATAGATTTACATCCACTATTGTAGACCTCTAAAATAAATCATGTCAACACAGGTTGGAGTTTTCACTCTTTCCGACATGAAATGGAGAAGAATGTATTGTAAAACTTGCAAAGATCGTACCATAATCTTGTCCGATTTCTATATAGAATGATCCGTGCTCACAATAGTTCTCGTAGTCATGGTAACACAGCTATGCATATCCGATATTGAAGAAAATCAAAAGGAATCGTTGAATACGAATATCATTAAATTTTTACACGTACAGGAAACAAAAGAAAACTCGAGAATTGAAGAAAAGCCTGTTGAGTTCCTTTCGACAACGCAATTCATGTAGCATATCACTCGTTTAAAAATTGTGAAAGCAAAATAGACTGCTAAATGACTAAGGTGCAACACATTATCATCAACATAATATAGTTCCATACAACAGTTCCGGAATTGTGTGCAAACCGATCTGCTTCATAAATTACTGTATGTTAGCTGAATGTGACCTCACCTGGGATTTGGAATTTCAGTTCACTCAGGATATAAACTGACGGTTGCCTACGTTTACAATGAACACTTGGCCTATTTGTATTTCCTGTGCAACACCACTTTTTTTTGTAGCCGACTATTTAAGAATACAGTCTTTTGTTATAGAGTGGCTTTAACATATGATCATGCTACCTCTTCATTCTTTTTTGCAAATCTTGCACTAAATCTATCCCTATTTCCAGCTCTTGAGAGCCAGGCGAATTTTGTTCGGAGGATTCTGACTTCTCCACTGTCTCTGAAGAATTTTTTTCCCTTTTTGAAAAACGTCAGTACCCTGCCAAAATCCTCTCTAATGCCCTACGCAGAATTCAAGGAACCAGCAGAGAGGATGCCTTGGAGAAAAAGAGCAAATCTGGTACCAATCTACGTATTCCTTTAGTTATTTCTTATCACCCTTCGGTCCGTCCTATTTTACACGTTATCCACAAGAATGTAGAGTTGCTCCGACAAGACCCCTCAACCCGTGATGTTTTCCCGGAACCCCCCATCACTGCTTTTAGCGTTGAGAAAAATTTAGCCAGCTTTTAGTTCGGGCTTCCCACCCACAAACTTCTTTCGACGACACGGCTGGTACCTTTCCATGTAACCGTCCGAGGTGTAATACATGTCCAGTTGTTGGCAAACACGACCTCGTCAACACTTTAGGCCCCAACGGCAATAGCTTTATTGTCAAACAAAGATTCTCCAGCATTTCCTCTAATGTAGTTTATATTTTAGCATGTAGGAGATGTAACTCGTTGTATGTGGGAGAGACCAAGCGCCGCCTCGCGGATCGAGTCACCGAGCACCTTAGGTCCATCAAACAGAATCTCCATGGATACCCGGTGGCTGCACATTTAAATCCCCCTTCACCTTGTTCTATAGAGCATTTAACTGTTACGGCAGCTGTAATGTGCCGAGGCTCCGATGACCGCCTTAGTGCTGAAAACCGACTGATCATGAGGCTAGGAACTCTGGCTCCACACGGCCTTAATGTAAGAATTGACCTTTTGTAATAGTCACCCCTTTTTGGGCCAGTTTTTACTCTTTATACACTTACCCGTTCGTGCTAATTTTTTACTGTGTAGCCCTAATTATTATTTTTTCCGGACCTAGTTTTTGTTTACTTTTTTCCCCTTTTTTCCTACCATGTTCGATTTGTATGTGCACTTTTTCATCCAGGACGCTTTTTTTCTTTTTTTGATTTGTGTTTCATCCTTCGTACTCATGTTTTCTGACATTCACTTTCGTTCGGTTCTGTTTTTACAGCGATCGCTACGGATTTGATGTTTCTCGTGTCCAATTGTTACTGTTGGTTGTTCAGTTTGGTTTTTGCCACCTGATGAAGGGTTTATACCCGAAACGTCGTGGAGTTTTCCGCAAACTTTTAAGCACTTTCTACTACCTCTTTTCTACCTACACATTTCAACAGTGCTCCGCAGCATTACGACCTTATATATATATATATATATATATATACATATATACATACATATATACATATATATATATATATATCACTAGACTGAACATTAGGGGGAAATTTGTATATCTTGATACGTTTAGGCGAAAAGAAAAACAATAAAATACATAACTGTATATTTCACCTTTAAGGAAAAACATAAACATGTACGTAAATTCAATAGTCCATAAGTTGTACGTGTTAACAGATAGGCGTCCGTTATTTGGTCAACATTGAAGTAATTAGGTATATTACGTACCCCCATATGGATTTTACCATACACTAACGTATTCCCAATAAAACAGTGTGTGAAAACGTAAAGGGGAACGTAGATTTTCCCCCTAACGGTTATTTCCCCCTAACGTTGATATTTTGCCCAAAAATTTCCCCTTATTCCACAATTAGGTATATATATATATATATATATATATATATATATATATATACATATATAAATAGGTAGATATATATAGATATATATATATATATATATACAGATTGATAGATATATATATTCATATCTATCTATTTATATATATATATGTATATATAAACATATATATGTATTTATATATATCTATATATGTATTAACATAAATATATGTATATATGTATTTGTATATAAATATATATTCATATATATATATATATGTAAAGAGTTCATCTTCAAGAATAATTATTTTGAATTTCTTGATAAATTTTATTACCAAACCAATGGAAGCGCCATGGGTACTAAGATGGCCCCAAGTTACGCTAACCTTTTCATGGCTTCTTTAGAGCCACCCCTCCTTCACGCTTTTCCTAAGAAGCCTTATTTTTATGTTCGTAATATAGATGACATTTTTCTGAGTTGGCCTCATGGCCTACAGGAGTTACTTAAGTTCAATGATTTTGCAAATTCTTTTCATAGTTCCATTAAGTTCACTATGGAATATTCTCAAACTCAATTACCGCTTCTTGACACGATTGTGCATCTTACAGGCTGTTGCCTTAAGGCTTCTTTATTTACTAACCCACACACAGTAATTTCTATTTACATTTTGGCAGTTTCCATCCTTCTCATATCAAATATTCAATTATTTTAAGTCAATTTCTAATAATCAAAAGTATCTGCCGTACTGAAGCCGACCAACTACGACACATGGTCGACTTTGCTGGACACCTTTTACATAGGGGTTATTCTTTTAAACGTATTGACTCTTACTTTAGAAAGGTTCAGAAGCTAGACAGAAACAATCTGCTCTGTTACCGTGCCAAAAATGATACTGAACGAATCCTCATTGTAGTTACCTATAACCCCAAACTTGCCTCCCTACTCAAAAGAATCAAGACTCCCTGGCAAAATCTCAGCCTAGACCCCACTATCAGGGATATTTTCAATGAACCCCCAGTTACTGCTTATAGACAACCACCCTTCCCTGGCTACCCCTCCCGGAGGTAATTTCCCTTGTGGTGGTAGTCGTTGTCAAGTATGCAACCATATGATCACAGAGCGTACAGTGCATATCCACCCCAAGGAAATTCAATTATCACCGGGCCCTCACTCTTGTAATTCCTCCTATGTTATTTACCTTCTTTTGTGTGATAAGTGCCCGACGATCTCTTACTTTGAATCGAATAGGTCTGTAAACACAGATGCAACTATGGATCAACGCCCAGAACCTACAGCGTCGACCACAGATTATACTTCTGAAGGGGAAAGGCAACTTTCAAATAGTTCTACTTACACACACCTAGCTCAAGACGTTACTTTTGATCATTTACAGAAGGTACGTCAAACAGTAGACTCCTTAGACTTAGACCCGGAAACCAAAGACGCCCTCATTCCAAAACACACAGCCAAATAACCCAGGACGCCCTATTGTTTCAGGTTGTGCCTGTCCAACAACACAAATATCGAGATTTGTTGATTATCATTTACGCCCACTCGTTCAAGCCTTACCTTCTAATATCCAAGACACGACACACTTCATAAGCCACGTAAACCAAATTAAAGAAAATCATGCACCATTTGTAAAGAAATTCATTTTGGTCACAGCCGATTTGACTTCTCTTTACACAAACATACCTCAAAACGAAGGACTCAGAGCCTGTGCCTCAGCTCTAGACACCCGTTCAAACCTTGATCCACCTACACATCAACTAATACGGCTACTTGAATTAATCTTTACCCTATATAATTTCCAGTTTAATGGAAAACACTATCTACAGGTCTAAGGGACAGCGATGAGCACGCCTGTCGCGCCGTCATACGCAAACATATTTATGGGTTCAATTGAACAGGACATTATTAAATCGAGCAGCAATACCCTCACGAACACTTGGAAACGTTTTATCTATGACATACAATTCTTGTGGACATCAACATCTCGTAACCTCTCACTCTTCCAAACACTTATTAACTCAAGACACCCCACAATTAAGTACACATTTAATAGCTCTCAAGACAGTGTCCAGTTTCTAGATAAAGAGATCACACAAACCGACACACAACTCGAAACCGAAATCTGTTCAAAACCAACTGACTTCCACGCATATTTATTGCCCTCATTCTGCCATCCGAGGCACACCTTTTCTAGTATCCCATTTAGCCAGGAACTAAGAGTCATCCGAAATTGTTCTAACGCGGATAGTACCATGCACCACTTAAACGCACCCACTTTACGAGTAGAGGTTATGACCCATCAACTGTAAGCGAACAAATTAATCGAGCCAAACAAATTTCCAGAAACGATTTGCTTACATACAAACCAAAACAGAAAAATAAACGCACACACTTAGTTGTCACCTATGCCCCGACTTTCGCGAGCCTACCCAGAAAGTTACACAAATGTTCTGCACACTTACAAAATTCCCCTGAACTTAAATCAATTTTCAAAGAGCCTCCCATGGTGGCATTTAAACGTCCCCGATCACTCCGTGAGCTCCTCGTGAGAGCAAGAGAACCCACACCCTTAAGGCACAACACAAACAATTCCGAACCCCCCGGATTCTTCCCATGTAGATCAAGAAAATGCATGCTACACAAATACATTCATTCCTCGAATAAATTCAAAAGCACACAAACAAACCAAGAATTCCTCATAACATCACACATTAACTGTAAAAGCACCTGGGTAATCTACCTTATAACATGCATTCATTGCGGCAAACATTATGTAGGCAAAATTGAAACAACCCTCTACACTCGATTCAGTAACACTTGTCAGAAATTAAAAACTTCTTTGAAAACACTCAGGCAAAACGTCTCCCTTACACCTTACATTTCAACTCGGCTAACCACTCAATAGGAAACGCCAGTATCACTGGTATAGGATCTTTCACAAAAAATCGCGTACGGTCATACTCCACAGGGAAGCATTTTGGATTAACAAATTCCACACACTTCATCCTCACGGAATCATGGTTAATAGATAAGCATAATAATCCATGCGAATCCGACAAAGCGAACTTCACATACATACACACACACAATTCACTCACACTCGACGCAAACTACAACGCAACATCTACATGTTAGTCCTGTATAATTTTTCTTTTCCAAAATTTTCGATACATTTTTAATTCCTTGATACTTATATTAAAATAGGCCTTGCACCAAAACATTCATTTTTTCATGGTTTCAGAACCTGAAGAAGGCCAAATGGCCAAAAGCTTGTAAATAAAAGTAACAGACTGAAAACGACGTCCTCTCTCCCATCTTTGAACTTTATTTCTTACGCATATATAGTATGAAGGAGAACGGATTACGTTTTGTACATATGGGAACATTTCTTTCATAAATATATATATATATATATATATATATATATATATATATATATATATATATATATATATATATATATATATATATATATATATATATATATATATATATATATATTACTGACACAGACTGACACGCACAAATTATCTCTAGACATGAAAGCGTTTTTCCGACGCTTGCGCCTTCGGGAGTATTTTGCTGACGAAGACGTTCTAAATTCTCCACCGGACAACGATATATCGTATCAATTTAAACCAAAAAGCACCTGGAACCCACCAATGGGGGCGTTGTCCGCAACTGGGATCATTTATTTCGGCCATTGAAGAGGATGTGAAAAACCACAACCCTTCCCCAGATTTCCGCAACAATCTCACAAAAAGTGAACGTCAGGCCATTCGAAGTCTACGGCATCGTGATGATATTGTCATCAAGCCGGCGGACAAAGGCTCTGCGATTGTTGCAATGGGGACTCAATTTTACAGGGAGGAAGCCCTCAGATTACTTGGCAATCCCGACCACTACAGACGTCTAGACTCAGATCCCACTTCGGAAATTGCGAAAAAAAAGTTGGTTCGCAACGGCTCTACTGACTCTGAAACCGGCCCGAATCTCCTCCAGGTAGATCCTAAACCAGGCCGTTTCTATTTTCTTCCCAAAATTCACAAAACGGGTAGTCCGGGCAGACCCATTATTTCCGGCAACGGGACTGCCACGGAAAAAATTTCAAAATTTGTTGACCTGTTTATCCAACCCCTGGTTCCAACCCTTCCCTCCTACATTCAGGACAATACGGACTTCATCTCCCGTCGGACACAATTCTGGCCACTCTTGACGTGTCCTCGTTGTACACAAACATACCAAATGAGGAAGGCATCTCCACTTGCACCAAAGCCTCCAATCCGATTCGGGGCAAAACGCCCACCAAGAAAGATTTAGGCGAACTCATGCATCTGATTTTGACCAACAACAATCTCAATTTTGGTGATCACCACTACCTCCAAATTCATGGTACAGCCATGGGAACCAAAATGGCTCCCTCATTTGCTAACTTGTTTATGGGCAACTTCGAGCAAAAATTTCTGTCTCGACAAAATTTGAAACCACAAATTTGTTTACGCTTCATAGACGACATCTTTATGATCTGGCCCCACGGTGAAGACTGTCTGAAATTTTTTATTGAAAACATCAATTCGTTCCATCCCACCATCAAATTTACGGCCGACCATTCCAGGTCCAGTGTCCACTTCCTGGACATCACTGTAACCATAGAAAATGGTTCACTCAAAACAGACTTGTTCAACAAACCAACGGACAAGCACAACTTCCTTCTACCCAGCAGTTGCCATCCTCCGCACTGCACCAAAAATATTCCCCAAAGTCAAGCACTCCGCATAAAACGCATCTGTTCCTCTGAAACAGATTTTGACACTCGGGCAAAGGAACTATCTGGTTACCTCCGTAACCGTCAGAATTTTCGGGGTTCAATTGAAAATGCCATCAAAAAGGCAAAAGAAACCCCTCGCTCGCAAACTCTGACGTACAAAACTCGTCAGCGCAATTCCAACAGAGTGTCGTTGGTAACTGAGTACCATCCCGGTCTACCCTCACTAGCCAAATTCATCAAAAAGCATACGCCCACACTTCAAAGCACCAATCGCCTAAGGTCTATCTTTCCCCAACCCCCCGTTGTTGCCTATAAGCGGTCCTCAAATTTACGGGACATTTTGGTTCGGGCAAAATTCCAGGACAAAGCCACAGTCAAGGAAAACAACGAAAATTTTGGTTGTTCACCTTGCCCTTCCAACTGCAAGACGTGCGCCCTGATTGATTCCACAAAAAGCTTCCAGAGCAATCAAAATGCACGCACCTTCCAAATTAGACAAGAAATTAATTTTCTTTTCGAAAATGTCATTTATCTCATATACTGCAATTTTTGTGGTGTGCAGTATGTCGGAGAATCTAAAAACACTCTTCGAATGAGAATGACACAGCACAGGTCAGCAACTAAAACCAGAAGGGTTGAACAACCTGTTGCAAACCATTTCAAGCTACCTCATCATTCTATCAAAAACTTACGGGTCATTGCTATCGACGAAAACGATGCATGGACCGACAAAGCTAGAAAAGCTAAAGAAAATTTCTGGGAACTCAATCTCAAAACCACATCGCCTTTCGGCTTGAACATCAGGAGCGATTTACCAGCTTGCTGATGACACTAACCAATATAAACCGATCAGGCCATTCCGGCCAAACAATTTCTCCACTTACTCTGAAGAGGATTTTTCCTAGTGTTGATGGGTTACACCCGAGTAACCCGATCAGACCCTCCCGGGCAATCAACCTGCTCAATTGCCTTAAGAAGGATTATCCTGTCACAATAGAGGTGAGATCATTGTAAACACCTTTAAAAGCTTCCAAAATTTCTCACTCCTTGTCATTCTCTGACCAAGTATTGATAAAGAGGTAGTATTCCTCGAAATCTCTACTTCAAACTTTTTGGCTGTTAATTTATCTAAATTCTAGCCATATATATCTATATATATATATATATATATATATATATATATATATATATATATATATATATATATATATATATATATATATATATATATATATATATGTATATATTATTCTCCCCATTACACGGTAGTGCTTCGGTATGATCGTGCTCTGTTGAGCACTTTTAAATTTCCAGAGGGTATATTGCTGGTGTAGCCTTGGCATTTTAGCCAGGGCGTGAAACTATTCGCTTTGCTCATAGCACGCTCTTTGACCTTGTGCACCTTGGTATTCGCAAGCACTGTACCGTGAATGGCTGGACTGACGCAGGTTATGCCTGTGTCAGTCTTGTCATTCCGTCTTGAAATCTACTCTGAGCTGCACCGAGGAGACCTAACAAGGTCGAAACAGTACTGTCTGCAGATTGAGTATATATATATATATATTTAAAATTGAAAATGAAAGTTAAAACTAGAATTGCAACTGCACATACAATGATGAGAAGACACCGTGATTCGAGAAGCTTTCGGCTATTTTATTCAGCCTTCCTCGGCTCGAATGAAGCGAAATAAAATGCGTTCAAATAAAGATACTACCAGATCAGCAAACGGACAAAGGCTAAAAGCAACCAACACAACCTTAGCCCTATAAAGAATAAAGCTTAAAATCACTGGAGAATAAACAACAAAAAGTAAAAAGAGAAAAAAATGATAAGAAGCTTAAAATCAGCTGTAAAATTGCTGCACAGGAGCAGTGAGAATCCTCCAGAAAGGTAAAAACTGATGGAAGATAAAAGGGGCCTGGAAGGAGTGTTAGGCAAGAACATTAAACATGGAAACCACCGGGAAAAATTGAATCTGGGCTTTACCGTAGGTAGCTGATTCTTTTAGATGAGTTAAATTCCTTAACCCTCTCTTTTGGTGAGGACGGTATCAATATTAGACTTACTGTAAGTCTGTTCAATAATTATAAACTTGATGTCCGACAGCTGATGGGGAGAAGCATTATAATGGACTGCTAATTCACATCTGGCACTGTAAAAACCCACAAGGAAGGGAACCCCATTAGGCTTATTACTTCGGGTTGTAACACGGCTATTGAAAATCTCTCTGCTTTTACAGAGATTTTTCTCAAGCCGATTGCCCAAAAGAGCCCCTCTTACATTAGGGATACTACTGACTTTCTTAATAAACTTCAGAAGTTTAGTCGTACCCCTTTACCTCCTTCCACTTTACTGGTTTCTTGGGACGTTACTGCTATGTTTCCCAACATAGACGATATGTCAGGGTTAAAAGCCGTAAAGGAAGCATTGGCCAATAGAGCATCTGACTTACCCTGCAACGACTGTATTGTTGAAGCAGTTGAAATTTGTTTAAAAAACAATTACTCTAGTTTCAAAAGTAATAATTTTTTACAAATCCATGGCACCGCTACGGGACCCAAGAATGCATGCAGTTATGCCGACATAGCCATGAGTTACATAGACAAAGTAGCTACTACAGAGGGCCCATTTAAGCCACAAAACTGGTGGCGTTTTAGGGACGACATTTTTGAGCTGTGGCCCCACGGTCTTGACGCTTTGCAGGAATTTACCACATTTATTAACTCTATATACCCCACTATCAATTTTGTAGTTAGGATCTCAGAATCTAAGCTCGAATTTCTGGATGTTTTGGTTATGTTAAATAATGGTATTATTTCCACGGACGTGTTCTCTAAACCTACGGACGGTCATCTTTATTTATTACCATCTAGCTCTCAATCTAAACATCAGGTGAAGAGCATACCGTACAGCATTGCTTTCAGGCTGAAACGTATTTGTTCCACCCCTGTATTATTACGCAATCGTTTTATTGAATATAAGAATTATTTAATAGCTAGAGGCTATGACCCCAGCTCGTAGAGGACCAATTCCACAAGGCGAGCATATTACCAAGATCTGCCTTACTTAATCCTGTCAAAAAGAATAACTCTAGTCGAAAATACCCTCTAGTCCTCGATTTCAATCCAGCATTACCGAATGCTCATTCTATTATACGGAAACATATCCACATTCTTCATAGTTCGCCCCTTATGACCAACATTTTCCCACACAATTCAATCTTTACTGCATATAGAAGAGGTAAATCCCTTAAGGATTTACTGAAGAAATCGCAACCGCCTTATCGTACTAATGGAGGGGGCACTATTTCCAAACTGGGGTGTTTTAAATGTGAACGGAAGAAATGTGACCTTTGCACCAACTTTCTCACGCAAAGTTCTACCTTTCATAGTTGTGTCACTAAAAAAACTTACGCTATTAAGAGTGTTGTTTCCTGTACAAGTGCTTGCGTAATTTATGCAGCAACTTGTTTTAAATGTAATTTGCAATATGTTGGGTCTACCTCTACGGAATTTAAAGTAAGGTTAAGAAATCACAAATCCGATCTTCTCAATAATCGGGGTAGATGTGAATTAGCAGTCCATTATAATGCTTCTCCCCATCAGCTGTCGGACATCAAGTTTATAATTATTGAACAGACTTACAGTAAGTCTAATATTGATACCGTCCTCACCAAAAGGGAGGGTTATTGGCTTGCCCAATTGAATACCTTATTTCCATTGGGTCTCAATAAAAGAAAGGAATTTAACTCATCTAAAAGAATCAGCTACCTACGGTAAAGCCCAGATTCAATTTTTCCCGGTGGTTTCCAGGTTTAATGTTCTTGCCTAACACTCCTTCCAGGCCCCTTTTATCTTCCATCAGCTTTTACCTTTCTGGAGGATTCTCACTGCTCCTGTGCAGCAATTTTACAGCTGATTTTAAGCTTCCTATCGTTTTTTTCTCTTTTTACTTTTTGTTGTTTATTCTCCAGTGATTTTAAGCTTTATTCTTAACAGGGCTAAGGTTGTGTTGGTTGCTTTTAGCCTTTGTTCGTTTGCTGATCTGGTAGTATCTTTATTTGAACGCATTTTGTTTCGCTTCATTCGAGCCGAGGAAGGCTGAATAAAATAGCCGAAAGCTTCTCGAATCACGGTGTCTTTTCATCATTGTATGTGCAGTTGCAATTCTAGTTTTAACTTTCATTTTCAATTCAAAATAATTTTTAACTAGAATTCTGAGAATCCTCTGGATCCTGGGCATACACCGGAATATCGTTGTTATCCAAGCCTCTCACTCATCTATATATATATATATATATATATATATATATATATATATATATATATATATATATATATATATATATATATATATATATATATATATATATATATATATATATATATATATATATATATATATATATATATATATATATATATATATATATATATATATATATATATATATATATATATATATATATAGCTAAATATATATATATATATATATTTATATTTATTTATATATATATATGTTTGTGTGTGTGTTTGTGTGTGTGTGTATTTTCTTACTTTTTCTGTATAGAGAACTCCAAAAAGGGTATAGGGGCCATCACAGAGATGCGCGCATGTGTATGTGTACATTTATATACAACCATATGTATGCATTCTCCCTATACTTTGTGTCTGTTTTGCATCTGTTAAATGAAACTGAGTAATTCGCCTTACAGGTTTACAAAAGCCTTTTATGTCACGTCCATTCGTAGCACTTTATAACAACACAATATATGAAGCTCACTTTTAGGTATTGTACGTGTAACTATTGCTTCATGCTGAAAGAAAAAACAATAAAATGAAATTTTATTTTTATTTGATTGCTCGAAAACTGTAAAAAAAATCCCGCGCCCCGCCCCTCCATTTTATCAATGTAGTAAACATCAGTAACATTTCAAACATATCTAAATTATGGAACAGACCGATTTTCTGGTCAATTGTTCATTCACATAAAACTGAGGGGTGTCATTGTCCTTTTTTTGAAGCAACTCAGCAATCATGATGATCTTTACTTCATCACCATATTAATTAATAGGTCTTATGATGATTTTTGGGAGAATAAAGTTGCACGAAAGAGTTGTGGCTATGGCACCTACTGGTATTTAAAAAGCTCATGTTCATCCTCTGCCTACGTGGAATATAGTGGGGTTTCTTTTGAACAACTTAACATTTTTTTATTTTTTCTTTATCGAAGCTGATCGACTGCATGGTGAAATGGTAAGAGCATCAGCCGTTTTGCACGCGCGTTTGCTTTACAGGGATACATGCAATGCAACCGGTTTCGGGTTAACATCTAGTTGGTTTAGCTTCCATGGGCGTTTCGGGTCTGGCTGAAAATTTGCAATTGATTACACAATCAAGCTAACCTCAATCGACCCTTGGAGATACATCACAACACCTGTCCACATCGACGTATCAAATCGGTGCAGTCTTTTAGATAAAGTGACATGAAAGATTGGTTCAGTGGCGAATGTTTTAAGTTCAGTTACATGTCATTTCGGTACTGCGTAAGACTGACGTGTATTCTTAGTACAGTACAACAGTTCGTCTTCGTTATAGAGACATTTTTGTATATAGTACATCATACGTGCTGGCCGTTTCCGTCCGCAATGCACAGTAACTATCGATTTCTCGTAAAGGTTTCTGTGAAGTCGAATCCATTCAAACAGGTCGAGTGATTTGTCAAAAAGTTAGGCTTCCTGTTGTAAATAATTTTTATCTTGATCAGACCTTAGACTCTCTACCTCGATCCGAAGTAGTATTTCCATGCAGACGGTGTAAACGTCTGCATATTTCCGTGATTAAACCCTGAGGTTAATCAGGTGAGGTGATTCACCCTGAATGACTGCGTAAAGCACGAGGTTATTGTTGTATAAAAGATGGCAAAAATATGTTCTTTCATCTCTCTTTGTGGAACTGTTGTTGTCATTTCTACGTACGTTATATTTTATTCGCCACAGAAATTTGGGCACCAGATACTGAAATCTAGCTTAAGGCACCAGCAAGATTTTCTGCACAAAACGGACGGATTCTTAACATTAAAGGAGATAGATTTTCGAAAACGGATATTTGCACTCAAGCACATTACTAATGGAACTCACATTTTAAAGAAAATGACGAACAGAACCCATTCTTACGATGTTGCCATTGTTTCTATGTCTCCATGGTGGTATTCACATTCAACTTTACCCCGTGAAATACATTGTAATGATGCCAATACATATATAAAAATACGTAAAGCAACGGAAGACAGCATCGATCAAGCTGATATATTAATCTTCGCTAACCACCCTCTCAGTGTCCCTCTTAACTGGACCAAGTTACAACTAATGCGTCATGAGAGGCAACTGTGGGTTCATACAACTGGAGAAAGTCCTTTTCACTCCTTGTCAAATTGTCCTCCGATGGGGCTGGATATTGTTTTTAATATATCTTCCACGTACCACCCCAAGGCCGATATTTCTGTACCATACGGACGATTCATTCCTTTTCGGAAAAAAAGTAAAAGGAACATTGTATCCAGCTTTTACAAGAAAACAAAATTGATTGCATGGGTATCAAGTCACTGTTATACTGCAATGTGGAGAAGATCAGATTTTGCACATGACCTAGCCAAATATCTTCCACTGGACATATATGGAGAATGTGGTAGCCTTAATTGTCCGAAAAATCGTTATTTGAAGTGCAGAAATCTTTTTAGTCTTTACAAGTTTTACCTGGCAATGGAAAACAGCTGTTGTGGAGGATATATTACTGAAAAGTTTTGGAACGCCTTGGTTCGTCTGGGAGCTATACCAGTTGTCGTGGGAGCTCCAAAAAGTGATTACGCAAGCCTTGCTCCACATAATTCTTACATTCATGCTGACAACTTTGGTTCAATGAGGGAATTAGCAAATTACATTTTAAAAGTAGCAAACGAAAAAGCCTTATATGATTCTTATTTCCAATGGAAGAGTTTTGGGACAGCTAAGAAAAGCCCAGTTGAATCTAAAATGGCGTTCAGCAACCAAGGTGTTTGTAGGTTAATTGAATATGAGAGATCAGCTGGTGATGTGTCATTGCCTAAGTCCTCCTTTGATCCTTACGGACCAAATTGGTTTGGTGGATGTAATGAATGCGGTGAACAAGAATGGCTGAAAAATTATACGAATTTAAGAAAAATATCGGACATGAAGAAACTACATCAATCTGAGCGATAAAAGGTCAAATAATAACAGCCAATAGAGTTATTGTAGTGGATGTGGGGTGACTGAGGCAAAGCTTGTATCAGAGATTTCTTAGTTCAATCCTATTACAGATTTTAATCGAAAGAGCGTATTCATTGAACTTAGAACCTAACAGTACTAATTGTGGACATGAGCACATGTCATAATGGAACACATATGTGTGACTGGATTTTTTTTAACGATAGAAATCATTTATTTTTCTGGAAAAAATGCATGCACACTGCATGTGTACTGAGAGATTTTCAGTTCCGTTAAAGTGGGTTTGCCAGTTTCAAGGTGAGTCTGCTGCCTGCATGATCATTCACTAAAAGTTACAGTTAGCATTAAATATAGAAGGGGAAATTCCTCTTCCTAACATTCATGGATGTCGTGCTCCTCCATAGCCATACCTACTGGCCCGTGCACGCGAACAAGCGAGAGAGCGAAGAAAAATGCAGGTATGTTCGAGATGCAGCTGATGATAATAAAAACATAAAAAGACTGCAAGAGCGTAGAGAGCCTATAAATTTTAGTGCTTTGCAAGGTAAATATGCTTAGTATACGGCTAGTTGGTAACTTGGTATGCCAAGCACAAAAGTATCAGTGGATTCCATTATTAAATACTGATAAGACACCGTAATAGTATTTGGTAGTACCTCACTTTCAAATTCCAGGTTACAAATAGTAGGGTTGAATTTTGTGTTACTATCCACTTTCCTCAAAAAATGGAGGGGACATGTCCCCCTCCCCAAATCGAGGCAAATGCACGGGCGACGGAACCGGCAAAGAGGACTTAAAATGAGAATACGATACGCTTTGTACGAAAAATCAAAACGCTTAACCACAAAATCTGTGGTGCTAAGACACTGACATTTAAAGGGGAAGTTTCAGCAAAAACTAAATTTTCATATGTGACAGAGGAACCAAATCTACACAGTGTGGTGATACTTTCATCTAATCGGATCTGTGTTCCTCAAGATTTCAGTAAATGCAGTCCCTACGTTTGTTTTCCAAAGTGAGCTTGAGGGGAGCGGAGATTATACCACTTCCTCCTATTGACAAGGAATGCTTTGTTGCCCTTTTTCTTTTTCAGATTATGGTGTTGACTTTGAAGTTAATTAAAATAGAACCTCTCTGTTTTGAATGCAAAGTTTGTAAAGTTCTAATTGGCCTACAAGTTATACAATCACATTCAATAAGTTGTGAAATCAAAAGATAAGCAAAGGCAATCCATTAATTTAAGGATATTGAGTGATAGGTGCTTACCTCAAGTTCACTTTTTACTGAAAATGTGACAGCTTTACCTGCCCATATCTTGAGAACTGCACATCGGATTTATATGCAAATTTCACAGAAATGCCAAGAATAAGTACCCAACACATCAGAGCTTGATTTGACCAAAGACCCTTCTTTTAAAGGGCCAAACCTCGCACCCCAAACTACAGTTTTGGCACCCCGGTACCGAAATTCTCAATTGGCTCAGCTCTTTGACTGACAGCAACTTCAAACAATGCAGAGTGCCACAGCTTATATTACACAGCATGTACGGTACTAAGAGTGTTTTGATTATATAAATAGACTTTTTCTATACTCACCCTGAACCAAAAAACTGAGATTGTGTCTGGATGAGGATGAATTTCAGACAATTGCGGGAGTGGCTTCAGTAAGAAGGTTAAGAGAATTGGTACTGTTTGGGGTGAGAGAACAGGGCCTTTAAGCTCAAAATTAAGACAAAAATGATTTCGAATTGTTGTTCGTCTGGGTGCTAGGTTTAAACTCCATTCGGACCATTTGTTAAAACACATTGTACTCGAATGGTCTTGAATGGTTTTAAATGGTTTATGAATGGTGCCAACGTGTCTTAAAAATGCAAATGGTAATCTATAACTGGTTTGGTAATACATGGTTTTGAATGGAAATTGTCCAAAGACACAGTGAAAGCCATTTGGAACCTGAATTGCTTTGTCCACTGGTATCAGATGGAATTTCACAATGGGTGTCATCGGGCACTCGAAAAACGATTTCAATCGTTTTAAAATTGTTGCATTTAAGTGTATTGTAACTTAACAATCTAATGGGGAAGAATGGGTTCATTTTTTAATGTAAAACTATAGACATTTGATGAGAACCACCAGTTTAGAAGCAGACCTCATATTTGTGACCGTTATTGCGCAATCTTTACACCCACAGCACTTGTAGTGAAATGCATTCTGGGAGACCGTACTTGAGCTAGCCTACGCAGAGCGAAAACGGACACCCGTTAAAAATGTCAATAAATCTTATTCAAGGTCTAATTGAGTATTTTATGACAATTGAAGAAAAATAGAAAGCTAAATACCGGTATTCGAAAGAAACTTTTTTTAGTAGATAGCGGTTGTCAGGGATGAACTTTGGCTAGAGTCTTCATCATAAGCTTTCTGAGAACACCGAAGGAGCGAGAGCTCACTTGCGAAATTTAAAACTGGACATTTTTCGTCTTTAGGGTGAGAATATGTTGAAATATCATATCAACGAAAATGAACAAGTAATATTTCCAAAATATAGTGCTACCTTTCTTGTTATCCTTTTATCTTCACTAAAAAGCTATATAAAGAACTCTGGTCTTTGTTTTGCTTTATCTATTCATTATATGTACATACTTTCGCATCACGTACGTATTTGAACGCCATGACATTGTGTTGGATCTTGTATCGCAGTGCTGCAATATGCTAGGTACCATCATGCATTGCGTTTCAAGATGGCGGAATTACAAATATGTGTACTGGAAGGAGATTCGTAGCATAAACAAGGCGGGATTGACCGTGTTCAGGAAAATTAGAAAAAATTATCAACGAAACTACGTGGGAAAGTATATTTCGTGATCAAATTTGAACATTTTGGTAATTGTTGGGCAGTTTCGGGATGATTTCGGGACAAATTTGTGACCATTCACCAACTGCCTCTAAAGGGTGACCTAAAATGTCCGGGTGATTCTTGCCCCTTTCAGCCGATAATTTCGCCTGGAATTTATGATATGATAACTTGTGAAGTTATTCTGGTAAGTGTCATAGTTTTCTTGTGCGTCATTGAAAGTATACAGAATAAAACAGCCATTCTTTTTTCCAAGTGTACATTTTCATAAGCGGCTAAATTTCAAAACTGTTTGACGTTATCAGAGCTTAATATATTTTCGTGACCCCGCAATTGTTTAAATTCCTCAAGCGATTGTAAACGACACTACTTTAAATTTGTATTTCAATAAAGATTTTGTTGACAACAATGGTTCCAAATAAATTTCCGTCTCCCATCCCAATGGAATTTACACCAAGTTCCAAACACAAGATATCTCTATTAAAGTATTGGTTTAAAAAAGTGCCTGCAAATTTCACCAACATTAAACCGTTTAGCAAACTAAGGTACGTGGCGACGTAATCTCATATGCTTTGTGGTTTTCCTTTGTCATCGAATATCTTGTTTTTCTCGAAATTTTCAACCATGGAAGTACTAGCTCGGATTGGAATAGAGGTTGTACATTGACGCCACACCTGACGTCGTCCTTTGGACAAAACAATGAAACAAGTGGCCACACGCAGAAGAATTCGCCTAGCTGCACTTGTAGCAGACCATGCGCGTATTTAGAATACCGACTGGTTGACTATCAGCTGTCTGTATATGTCGATCTTGGCTGGTTTTCCCGCCAAAAGGAGTGCGTACTTTCCGCTCTGTGGCATCATATGCACAAGGTCAATATTTGAGTTAGTTAAATAGAGTTTTACGGCCCAGTCTCCAACCTATTGGCTCAAGTCGAGCCAGCCATGGTCTTTTTCCAGTTGTGGCTCACCTGCCCACTGGTTTGTTTTCCCTGACTCCATTGCTTACGCTGAGCACCAAGCATAACGGCAGTAGGTTCCGTTTTTAAAGTCTTCAGTATGACCCGGCCAGGACTCTAACTCCATATTTGAATACGTTATCATGTTCATGTAGTGTAGTGCTACTTTTGTAGAGTATAGCACTCAAAGTCCATTTCTGATATTTCCTATATCAGTGTCATTATCATAACGAAGTCACGATGCCACCACCGATATCCAACGCTGCCCTTCACCTATAAATTTCTTTAAGTTAAAGAGTAGGAGCAGTCATCCCAAATTGAAGAAGTGTAGTAGACTTTCCAGTTTCATGATTGGCTGTTGGGAGTCATGTGACAATGTTTTTCTCTTCAAATGTGAAATTTACCAGAAATAACTGCGTGGTTTACCTTGAATATGCAATAGTAAAATCATAAAATGTAATGAAAGATACTTTGAAGAGAAATAAGGTGAAAATTGTGTTATTTAGCTTTTTCGTCAAAATAAGTTTGGGGGACTGCTCTTTACCTTTAAATGTATCTTGTAAGCACTTCATGATGTTACTGAAGAGTTGGTGAAGAACTGCTAAATTATAAGTCACAAACTGACTGTGATCTGTCCCTTCTGCGTAGGGTTTATTTCTCCCGAATCCATCATGCTGTCTGCTGTTATACTATGACATGTACGTCAAAAGAGGGTTGAAGCTATTACAGTGTAGGCTTATCCATTATCAAGTTATCAAATTTGAAGGGTGCACGTGTACGACAACCGTTCCGGGAGAGCTTCAATTCGGTTCTTGGTTCCGGATTTTGCTAAAACTATGATGAAATCACAACTGAAGGTACGACCCTTGTAGAGCATTAAAGGACATGAAAGACTGGCCCTGTATTCAAGGTGGAGTATTTGTTTGTTGAGGAATTTACTACTTAAAGTTAATAAAAGCGTCAATCAGGAATTTGTTTTGTGAACTTTTCACAAATTTGTGCACCACATTTATACATTGTTTTAGAATTAATCAAATATGACCTGTTTTTACGGTCTAACGTCGTGATTGGTTAGAGTGTTGTACAAGCTGTCTTGCTTTTTATATGTGTGAAATTTTTTACCCGACAATTATTCCGACATTTTTATTCAACACTAGTTAAAAGGATAGTCCAGAACCAAATTTATTTCTGATATGTTAAAGAAAGTGGAACATATTTTAAGCATTCTAGTGAAATTTAAGTCGGTTCTCGAGATACTAGCCTTTCGAATTTGACAAATTTTCTACAAAGAATGGACTTGAAACATGCAGGTGTGATGTCATGGATTCACATTCTTGGCCAATGTTTTTTTTTAATTTGCCATCAATTTTATGCTCTGATATATTGAGACCATGGTGCATCCTGAGCAATGGAATTTTAAAAAAAAAAAAAAAAAAAACTTTGGCCAAGAATGTGAACCCATGATATCACGTGCTTGCTTGGAGTTCCCTTTTTATAGAAAATGTGAAAAGTTCAGTTGTTAATACCTTGAAACAACGAACACTGGAAATGAACGGAACTTTCACCACAACATTAGAACATGTTCCTACTTGACATATTAAAGAAAAATTCTGCCCTGGACTATTACTTAGAAACAAAAGTAACGTTTCTTCTTACCGAGCTGAACTGCTGAAAGACCTTTTCCTTTGTTCTGGAGAATCAATTCAGGAGGACAAATAAGATGCGGGAACAAGAAGCTGATATTCTCTATCAAAATTTCAATTGTCTCATGCTATACCCTTCCCCCTTTTGCTTTAATATCGAGACACCCGCGATATTGTTTTCTTTTCTTTCAAGTTCCTCATGGCCAGGGAGCGAAGCACACCTTGGTTTTAAAGGCATATTCTGGAGACAAAAATTGTTAACTTGAAATAAGCAGAACAATTTTCTCTTTCAGGAGGTGAAATCGGCACCTCGATAGCTGTTAGCGTTCGGAAGATACAAATTTTTAAAGTAATGCAAATATTTCTTGGGATTCGATAAATCATAGGAAATCTGAGATGTCATCGTGGCACATTAATTTAACATTGCATTCAATTTACTTTTTAATTATGATGCCACTGTAGGCAATATTAGGCAATGTTGTTGGTTGTACTCTACGTATGGTGAAGGGTAATGCTAGATCTACAGGAAAAGATATTCAAACATTCCAACCAGTGGCATAGCTACGGGGGGGGGGGGCAGGGGGGCAAGTTGTCCCCCCCCCCCCCCGAAAATAATTTGTGGAAATTTGATGAATTTTTTTACTCTAACAAAAATTTCTCAAAATTTCACTTAACAGACTGCTGTTCTAACAGGATATCCTGTGTGATCGAGCCACTATTAGGCCTCCTTTTAGTGGCTCGATCACGGGGGGGGGGGGGGGGGGGATTGGGGCATGCCCCCCTAACAGATGCCATTTTTTTCTTTGTTCTTAAAAATAAGAAATTAAACTTTAGTAACGCAGATTTTACTTCAAAAGATAGCATATGTGGCACCAGGTTGCATATAAGGGCACCCAATTTTTCAAAATTTTCAAAAGAGAAGGATTGTCTCTGCAAGTACGTTCCCCCAGTGCTGCCAATATTTTAATTCCTATACAAATTGGCAAATTCTGTCAAATTCCAATTTTAACTTTAAAAGGTACACCCTGTTTCCCACTGTTGGCATCGATAAAAATAAAGACTACATGTTTAGATTCTTTTTACAAGCATGAATAAGCTATTTTTGACCATCTGAGGGGTCTGATTTTTCGAAATTATTTTTACGCTCCGCGTCAACCAATGGTGGCGTTTCGCTCAGTCTTTTGGGCAAAATTACATTTTTGTGTCAGATAACCCCTTAACTCTCTGATCATTTTGCAGTTTGCGAACATATTTTGAAGGATTTTTTTTTGTTTGCAAACGACAAAAGAAGGTAGTGACTGGGTAGATTCTTCGTATAAGTCTGGAAAATGCTATTTCCGGCCATCTGAGGGGTCTGATTTTTCGAAATTTTCTCTACGCTCCGCGCCAACCAATAGTGGCGCTCCGCTTAGATAATCTTTATGACAAAATAACGTTTTGTGGCCAAGAAATACCACAAATCCTATACCGACCAATGCTCTTTTATTTCGACTCCTGAAAGTGTGCAAATTTAATGACAAGTTTTACTTCGTAAGGTGGCATATAGAGCATAAGAATGCATGTAAAGACACAAAAGTTTCAGTTTTATCCTCTTGAACCACCACGATTCAACTTTTTCACACTGTTCCTGTCAAAGCCGAAAATCTTGCACTATTGTGCATCTAGGCTCCTTGAAAACGTCAAAAAATTTTCGGACACCCCTCCCCTTGACCATACTGCAAACAAATAAACCAGATATTGTTGACCAAAATAATATACTACGAGCTGTTATTTCCAATTGCTCTATGTTATAAGATTAAAAATGCGGGTAAAATTACATAATGACATGGTAATGTTGTTATACTAGTAAATTTGCATATTTTATATGAAATACATAGACATTGACCGGGAAAAATTTTGGGGAAATTTCATACCTTTGCCCCCCCCCCCCCCCCGGAAAAAATCCTAGCTACGCCACTGATTCCAACAGTATCAAATTTAAAGGACAAACAGGACCTTCAATTATAAAGAAAACAAAAGGAATTTGAAGCAATGTGTCCACATTACATAACTTTTTGTGGATTTGTTGAAAAGCAGTTGTATTTTTTAACTAAAATAACCAATCTTTAAAGTAAAGTATCTTGAGTTAGGAAAATGGTATTGTGACAGGGTTTGAAGGACATGATGTGGAATATTTTTGTTTTCCTTACAAGACAGAGGTGAAAACCTACCAGAACATGTCTTTAACACCCTCGAAGAATTCTCTAAGCTAACCATCATAATAAAATGGTTGACTCAATAAATTTCGCGTCCTGTGATATTTTGGTTTCTCCGTCGTCAGTAGCTTACGTGATTATGGGCTATATGGTGAGCGACCCACAGTTTCGCGCTTCCTAGAAACAGTGATTATACATAAAAAACATTGCTATTTTACATGATATTTGTCTTTTTTCACATACCGGAATGGAAGAGATGGGGTTAACTCATCCTAACTGCTTAAAGGTATATTTTCATCATCCCAAACAGTTCCAATTCTCCTAACCTACTTACTTCTAGCCCCTCCCACATTTATCTAAAACTCATCTTTATCCAGACACAATCCTTGTTTATTGCTTCATGGCTTGTCCCAGTGGCCATACAAGTCCATAATGTGTAATCAAGACACTCTCAGTGCCTATGCTGTGTAATTTAGCTATGATGCATTGTTTGAATGTGATGCCAATCAAAGAGCTGTACCAATTGAAAGTTTTGATATATGCATACTGAAACTGTAGTTTAGGGTGACGAATGACTGCCTTTAATTATCTAGTTCGGTAATTCGTTGGCACATGGAATTGTGGGCACAACGTGGGATACACATACCGAGCTAAGCACATAGTGCACGGCGCTCCCTTGTTTTCGTTCAGTACGTGCAATACTTAGCGTAAATCTGAATAGCTAAGCCGAATGAAGATAGGAACGCAGCCTGAATATACAGCAGGTTAACCTGCATATTTTCACACCAAAAAGTCAACCAACTTAGACAAATTCCTGAGCAGAGAACCTAGTTACGTTTTGATTGGATAAAAAACCCAGTTCTCTCACCCCAAACAGTACCAGTTCTCATACCTTCTTACTTAAACCCCTCCCACAATTGTTTGAAATTCATCCTCATCTAGATACAATCTCAGTTTTTTGCTTCAAGGTGAGTTTAGATTAGAAAAACTGCAATTTATATAATCAAAACACTCTCGGTACCATTCATGCTGTGTAATTTAAGCTTTGGTACCCTGCATTGTTTGAATTAGCTGTCAATCAAAGAGCTGAGCCAATTGAGAATTTTGGTACCCCGTACCAAAATTGTAGTTTGGGGTGAGAGGTTTGGCCCTTTAAGAAAGAATATTGTCCCCAAATTTTCAAGTAAACTCAAATTTTAAGCAACCTCGAGCTGGTTGAAGGAGCTGGATTGGTTTGTGTATTCCGACAATTTGTAGCATGTGCTGATGGGAATAACCATAAAATTGAAGTAGAAATTTCCGGGTGACTTGAACCAATAATATGCAATAGTTAAGTCATAAAATGTAATGAAAGATACTTTGAAGAGAAATAAGATGAAAAATGCGTAATTTGACTTTTTTTTAAAGATAAGTTTGGGGGACTGCTCTTTATCTTTAAATACCTCAAAAAAAAAAAAAAAAAAAACTAAAACTCAAGAGCTTCTGTGGACTTCGCCCTCACTGGGGCTTTGCTCAAGGAAACCACCTGGGGCCCCAAACGGTCCACTGGATCTCACCCGTTAGGGCCAAGCGCTATGCGCTCGGTGGCGCCGCCGCCGATATGACGGTGCTGTCTAGCAGCTTCCCCCTGGAAATTTCTTGACCCCCAGTGCTCCCAGAGAATGAAAACTCTGGCGAAGCCACTGATGTCAATGTACAATAAAAGGTAACCATTTCACATTTGGGTGGGGAGGGGCAGTTGAGGTTAAGGTATTTCCCACTACACACGATACCATAACCCAAACTGTCCGAGTCGAACCAACAACCTGAGATCACAAGTCCAACGTAACAAGTCAGTATGCTACCGCCTCACTGACTGATGGCCTGCATGCCTGACGTCGTTAGGCCGTTATCTAGTTAATCAATGCAGGGAGCTGTTACGCTCCCTGGGCTGTAATACTGTATAATCGCGGCGTTGGCCTATATAAATCTACTGTGTGAACGATTAGTAGGCCTATGTAATTATGTTGGTAGTGAAAGAGTATTTGTTGCAGCTCAGTGGTTTAAGGCATTGAAACAGCGATTCGTAGGGGGTTGAGAAAACTTCAACTCCAACTAAGTACACTTAGGCTAACTATTGTCATGTGGTAGTGACTCTTTAAAAATCTCTCTAAGCTATCGATATCAACTGAACGAGCCGTTTCAAGAGTGGAAAAACCACTGAAAGAATGATTTCAAGCATCATGAATACTGGAAAATTAGAAAAAAAAATTAAATGAACATTTTTTAAATTCATTCCTGTCTATGCTATTATGTTTTACTGATTGGTCCTTAACTGCCTACAAGCTCAAGTGGTACAGAGCATCCGATTTGCAGTTGGGAGGTAGGGAGTTCGAGTCCTGGCCGGGCCATACACAGACTTTGAAAAGGGAACCTACTGCCTTTGTGCTTGGTGCTCAGCGAAAGCAATGCAGTAGGGAAACTAAGCCAGAAGGCCACAACTGAAAAACGCCGTCATTAGCTAGCCCGCGGAGCGAACGAAGTCTTTTCGTACAGCTCATCGCTACGAAAACCAACGTCGGTCGGCTCGACTCGAACCAATTGGTTGGAGGTTGGGCCGTAAAACTCCATCTAACCTAATCTAGGCTAATCCTTGCTTATAAAATCCCATACAGCAGTAGGCTCACAATCAACTGCAGCGAGTTAAATAATGCGGGGAGACATTACATTACTTTTTGTCTGCTTAACCATGTCATGTACTGTAGTATTTATCTGTTATCGCGTACCTGTTATCTCATAACAGCTTACTTAATGACTCAACAAAGCTAACAGTATAGTCATGACCTCAGCTGCATGAACACTACATGCGTGACAATTGGAATAATCCACAATGTTCGACATCTAACAGTCTAGTCGAGATGCCGAGATGCTTAGAGTTTAGAATATTTTAATAAATGCAAATATTGACACAGTTGTGAAGTCGACATATTGAAATGCGCTCAGTGGCGTAGCTACTGGGGGAGGGACAGGGGACAAGTGCCCCCCCCCCCGAAAAAAATTTGGGGAAATTTTAAGAAATTTGGGAAATTTGAAAAAACATGGTATGCCCTTTTCCCATTTCTCAAATTTTTTGTTAGAATAAGAAATTGTGAAACATTTCTCATACATATTTCTGTTTTTTCATGCAACAAATAAACCCAAATAAACCCAGATCCAGTGTCGCATGAACCGACCTGACTCGCGTTCCACAGGAATGTCCTCTCCGCACCGCACAGCAGATTGAATGTTGTCTTGTTTACGCGCGGGTGTTATGATCAGTGCATTCCAGTGCATAGGAAGCCGTTTTACCCTACAAAACCATGGATGGGACTGAAACAATCCATGGCTTACGATAAAGAAAACGTTAGTCTAGAAATTAGAATAAACGGGATCCATGGGCATACTTAGATTTTGTTACTTAACCTTATCCTTGGATGCTTGCAGGCTAGTTCGGGAAAATAGCTTTCTGCTCACTTGGGGTGCAACAATAAAAGGGTCCATGAATTCCATGTTCTAGGCTAGAACTTACTCGGTGAATGTAGACTTCTACACTTAACAGGCTGCCTGTTCTAACAGGATATCCTGTGTGATCGAGCCACTATTTGGCCTTCATTCAGTGGCGTGCGAAGGGGGGCATTGGGCTATGTCCCTCCCCTCGCGGATGCCATTTTTTTTTTGTTCTTAAAAATACGTAGCCCTACTTTAGTAACACAGATTTTACTTCAAAAGATAGCATTCATGGCACCAGACTGCATGTAAGGACACCAAATCCTTCAAAAATTTTCAAGGGAGGGGGGGGGGGGTATCTTTGCAAGGCCTCTCAGTAAATCCAATTTTTTTTGCACAAATAGGTAAATGCTGTCAAATTCCAATTTTTACTTAAACAGGTAGCCTTGTATTCCACTGGTGGCACCGATTGCCTATGATTTAAGAATTTTTAAAAGGGAGGGCCAACCGCATAGACTCCTTCCCCGACCGGCATAGAGGTACAAGAAGGGGACAGGGTAGCGGAGGGTGTTCAGGTACGGTGAGAAATAGTTTGCCATTTATCACGCAAGAGATGTTAGGGGTAAAATCATTAACAGATGGGAGTTCGATCAGTCGTAGATAATTTCATCAATTCAGCGGCTCTTTAATTTTACCAAGTTAGTTGGATAGAGGTTTATGGCCCAGGTTCCAACCTAGCTGGCCACGGCTTTTTTTTCAGTTTCCAATTTAGCCAAGAGTCACAATAGAGAAGCATTAGCATATTTTCAATTCGTTGTATAGTTTCCCCGAAAAGAATCAAGACCATTTCATATAGGCCTAATAGTGATAGTACATTTTATGTGGTAATTTTCTGATCACTTAGCATGTTTCTGATTTTTTTTCGTTCCGCGCCAACTAATGGTGGCGCTTCGCTCAGTCTTTTGGGCAAAATTACATTTTGGGGGTCAAAGTAGCTCTTGACTCTCTGATCACTTTGCAGTTTGCGAACATATTTTGAATTGAACATTTTATTGCAAACGACAAAAGAAGATAGCGACTCGTTAGATTCTTCGTGTGAGTCTGGAAAATGTTATTTCCGGCCGTCTGAGCGGTCTGATTTTTCGAAAGTTGCTCTACCGTCCGCGCCATCAAATGGTGGCGCACCGCTTAGATAATCTTAATGGCAGAATAATGTTTTGTGGCCAAGAAAAATCGCAAATTAATATGCTCCCTTTCGCCTATACCGCTCGATGCTCTTTTATTTTGACCACTAAAAGTAAGCAAATTTAATGACAAGTTTTACTTCGTAAGGTAGCGTAAATGGCAAAAGAAAGCATGTAAAGACACGAAAGTTTCAGTTTTATCCTTATGAACCACCACCATTCAACTTTTAACACTGTTCTTGTCAAAGTCGAAAATCTCGCACCATTTTGCATCTAGGCTCCTTGAAAACGCCAAGAAATTACCCCTTAGACCTCTCCCCCAGGCTGGTGATCACTCAACATACTGCATGTTCCCTGACCTTCAGTGAGATCCTACGTACGCCACTGCGTTAGTACATACAATTACAAATAAACCAGATATTGTTGAACAAAATAAATATGCTGGTTGTTTTTTCTACTCGTTCTATGTTATACTTTAAGATTAAAATACAGGTAATATTACAAAATTACATGGTAATGTTGTTATACTTGTAAATTTGCCTATTTAACATTGAAATACATACACATCGACCAGGAAAAGTTTTGGGGAAATTTCATACCTTTGCCCCCTATGAAAACCCTAGCTACGCCACTGAATGCGCTACTGAATTTAAGGCTTAAATCAAAGCAAATTATGATATGTGGAGCAGAATTTGATAACAGCAGTTCAAAAAATGTGGATTTATCTTTTTCGTTTCCACTCCGTAAAGAGAAAATATCATCCAGAGTTCGTGCAAACTGTAAGCTGGACATGAATTATTTTTTTCACAATAAGCTCGAATTATACAGCCAGGATGACTATAAATGTCGATCTTTGTTACACTTCACTTTGGTAGGCAGGGGGAGGTCCGGAGTTCGTAAGATGCCATACCGTGCATGGCTGGCCAGGCCACCATCACCACGGATTGTTACTACTGTGAGACTTGAAAGCTCGCAAATAGTAGCCTGTGAACTATAGAGGCATAAATATTTGAAACTTACTGCAACTTTATACTACGTGAAGATATATTTCACTGATTACAATCTGGAAAGAACTTGAGCTAACTGTGGTAACTTTACGTAAAGAATGGCATACATATGTGATACCTTCTGAGGATATACCTTCAGCAAACGAAACGACAGACAGCTATCGGGACCATATGGCCATTGACCCACCCCCCCCCCCCCCATTTTTAACTTTAACCTTTGAATGATATTATCGTTTAGAACGATCTTATTAACTCAAAAATTGAGTGACAAAGGCCAGAAATTATCTACTACTTGTTATTATCCATTGATTTTTAAACTGACATTGTTTAAATTAATCTTATTGTAGATATTTTCCAAATGTATTTACTTTTCTACTTTCTGACTTTTTTCTGTGTACATAATTGCACTCTAAAAAATATTTAAACGATTTTGTTTAAAAATCAGGATACTCACGAAAATGAGTATTTCTACTCGAAATAAGTGAGCACTTCAACTCAATTTGTGTAAAATTTTGCACAAATTCAGCAATTTGTGTAAACTTTTGCACAAATTCAGTTAAAGTACTCACTTATTTCGAGTAGAAATACTCATCTTCGTGAGTATCCTAATTTTTAAACAAAATCGTTTAAATATTTTTTAGAGTGTGGTCAAAGTGTAAATAAATCAGGCCCGTAGCCGGAGGGGGGGGGGGGGTCGGAACTTTCGAACGACCCACCCCAACTTGAGAGAGGTCCATTTTTCCAGCCCTATGTTTGAAGGGTCAGCTATGAAATATATTTTATCTTGACATATTGAGGACGAATTTCCGTTCACTTCTTTAAAAGTGGTATACTGTGTGGAATTCCAGGGGAAAGGGATTTCTGTTGTGTTCAAAAGTCTAAAATGCTCCAGATTGCAGGAGATCTGCAGATTTCAAACTTTTCCGGGGAAGCATTCCCTGGATCCCTAGCAATTGCATGCTTACGGCAAGCGGCAGCCGCCTCCGTATTTTGGAAAAAAGTCCATATTTTGGAAAAAAGACCCACCCCTCCACATGGGCTGGCTACGGGCCTGAAAGTGGTTCCTTCGAAGAGAAAAAACTTATGAAGTCAGCCTTATTTGAAACATACGTTTATCAGAGTCATAATCAGTTTTGTGGGCCCACTTAACGGACATTCATTTCTCCCTCACCCCTATTGACTGCACTCGTAACGCCGTGAACGACATATTCAGTTACATCAAAACAGAACATATTCGACGCCTGCTATGAAGGTACTATTCGATGTACAAAACAGGTCTCAAGTGTTCCGGGATTCGGGTCGTAAACCATTGCAGCATGCTATTGCATAGCTTGTAGAGTTGCTTCAAGTTTCCCAACTGACGGAGGAAAAATACAGAGTCTTTCCCTTAACTCTATTCCCGAGGGCCACTCCTATAACCAACAGATATGAAAAGGTCATCCCGATGTTAATTTTTTCCTTTTTTTACCGGGAAGAACGATTTTTTTAAATAAAAAATTGTATGCTTTAGGCCTAAATCATTTTTTTCAAATGGAACTGGGCACTAAAAAGGTAGATTTCTTCGTTTTCCAGCCATGCTACAGTCAGAGAGTAGACAACAGTTCCAGTGTATCTACGCCCTCTGCATACTGAGGAACATTGATAACATTTTAATTCTTCAAGTTACTAAAGAATTCATGTACTCACAGATTATTTAACTGACAGTAAGGGTTGAAAGGTAACCGATGAAAGCCTTATATGAAAGCACTAACGGTAAGCAAATGATTCCCTGCCTGAAGTCTTGACTATTTAAGCGAAGAGCCACCGTCAGTTGGCGTGGAACGTAGAAGAAATTTTGGAAAATCGGACCCCTCGGACACTCGAAAATGTCATTTCTCAGGCTTGTAAGTAGTAGCTTAGCAAGAGGGAGGAAAAAAAGACTTCGAGGAAAGGGGCAAGCACCCAAATTTTCCGACTTTTCTTTGAAGTGTAAGCAACGCCGTATGTGAGACGTTATTTGCGGGGCGCAAAGCGCGCCGAAACTTTTGCCTTTTGGAAACAAATGTTTGTGGCTATGAAGTTTGTATTGCAGACATTTTTAGATTCTGGGTTTCTTGTATAGGTAAAATTTGAAAAGTTGGGGGACTGATTACTGATCGAAAAATCTGAACTTCCTATCATTTGGCAAATCTGAGAATGATTGGACGGTGATTGACTGCTTCACAACGTTATATTGAAGGTTTACGAACTAAAGCTCTCTAATAAAATTCTAAAAGTTTCCAAAATTTCGTTATTTTAGACAGACTACTTTAAATTCAAGAGCTTATATTGGAGAAAATTTTGAATGTCATGGAAGAATATTTTATAAAAATAGCACTGAAGTTGCCGGTGTCGCTGGATGATCTGGTGTCAGATGATGGTAAATTTAGATTTTTTTTCATTTCCAGATCTTGAAAAGGTTCATCGAACTAATTCATGTGACAACAGTTACACATATGCATTAAGAATTGCACGTTGAAGCGCGCTTAAAATTTTGCTTTTGTAAAGCAAAGAATTACAAATTGGCGCTTGTATTAAAGAGAAATCGGAATTTCATGAGAAAGAAGAGTTGAGAATGTCACATAAATGAAATGGGGTTTTCTGACCCGGGAAGTGGGGGAGCGGGAGCACCCCTAATTTTTCACTGGAGGATTTTCGCCCCCGCAGCACCCCGCTCCCGCTTCCTACGCCTATGGCATTCATTCCAAGAACATTGAAGAGAGAAAATTCACTCTTTCAAGAGAACCTGCAGATCACTCTTTTTTAAAAAAGAAAGATCACTGTAGGTAATCCATCAAAAGTGAAAGTTCACCCTCTTAGTGTGAATTTTACTCTACTTTGAGTGAATTAACACTCTAATGGAAGGAATTTACACGTTTCGCTTTATTAGAGAGCGACTAAGTTTATTCTGTTGATAATAAAGTTTTTAGAAGCAACTGCGTCTTCTACATTTTATTTCTTTGTATTTATTATTTTTTTTAAATGTGGGGACTTTGTGATTTAATTAGTGATCTATTTATGGTGCTTATGAAACTTTGGATTCAAGGTGCAACCTGGGCCCTATAATGGTGTAATTTTCATTTTCATTTTGTAATTTTGAAAAGCCAATGTTTTTGTTGTTAATGTTGTGTGGTTTTTTTTAGCAAAAAGTAAGGCAAAAATATTTTTTATCTCAAAAAGGGTTTGTAAAATTGAAAATTGAAAAATCATAAACTAATTATCGTTCAATATTGAAAGCGTTTTCTTTTGAATGTAGACTTAAATTTATTTTTAGTAGAGACTGATGACTGATGGAGATGAAAGAATTGTCAAAGAATTTTAAGAAATCTACAAAATAATTTTGGAGAGAAAGTATCACAAAAGGGTACCCCACAGTGCGCTATAGGCTGAGCAATGATTCGCCTTACATCTAAAACATTATGTTACATTTTTATTACTATAATTTCAATGCTTATTTCAAACTCAAATTTCATGTAACGTTTAAGACAAATTTATGTCACCCAAGTCCCTGCTACATATTTTGATGGGGAAATCACCTATAAAAGGGACTTTGGAGGGGGAAACGACTTGTAGTAATAATGGCCTGGTCAGCCAAGATTTCTAACGTCGAGGAGGGCTCATTTTCCCTTCGAACAAAACTTTCATATTCGAGGTAAATTAATTGCAGGCCTTTAATTCCATTTGGTCGCAATGCCACTTCTCGCTTGCAGGCTGGACATTGTAACGACTTTTCCAAGAGTAGAGACGATGTCTGTAGGCTACCAAACATTCAAAACAAAACCTATGAGCACATGGTAACAGTTAAGGGACCTTAAACCTATTTCTGCACCAGCAACATCTTAGAAAAATGTCATCCGACATGCCACTATTATCAGTAGTCATGTTGTTGTAGATATCAGCAAACGCACTTTTAAATTCGATGGCGCTGTGGCTTTTAGGTGCCTTCACAAGGTCAATCTTATGGCAGTTGTAGGCAACTACGAAGAACACCATTTGGCTCTTTCTTTCTTTGGGATGCCTTGACTGAAAATAGAAGTGAGGAAGAAAGCTATAATTATATACCTAGTTGAAGAACACAATCATATGTTTGCTTTTACTAACAGCGTTATGATCTGAAAAGGTAGAATACCAGGACCAGTTGTCTAATTGCTTTCATAAAGTGGCTGGAAACGACATATGCTTGCTTAGTTCAACGGTATGCACAAAAACAAAGTGGAAAGGATGCAGGGAACCTAAGATTCGGGGATTTTCTTAGGATTTCTTAGGATCTCTTAGATTTCTTAGGAAGAATGCTCCCGTCCCCTCATTTTTAACTGGGAGGATATTTCCCCCAGCCTCCCGCTCCCTACGCCTATTGAATATCTAATTCTTCCCGAAAAACCAAGTGGGACGCCACCATCTGTTGGAGCGGAGCGTACAGAAAATTTTGAAAAATCACGATCACTCAGACAGCCACCGAAAACTGCATTTCCCACCGACTTGTAAGTAGAACTAAAGCAATCATTATTTTGAGCTTTCGGAATTGCAATACAATTTAAACTTCAATAAAAAATGAGTAACTTATAAAATGATCAGTAAACTACCAGATAAAATGAAACACTGCCATTAGATGAAATGATAATTTAAAGAAATTAATCTTTGGAAAATGAGATGGTAAGAGCATTCTACAAACAATTTGACTACCTTGCGCATAAGATTATGATGAGTATAAATTCGAGCAACGTCATTGACCTGTGAAAATCCCTTCTGAACTTCAAGGGAGGATGGCAATGCATCATATTCCGGCTACCTAGCCTTTACAAGTTTCATCGAACTTTACAAGGACCCCATGGGTTTGAGCAGCCTGATTAGCTGAAGCAGAATCCAAATCAACGTGTAGCCCATTTTTCCGTTGTCAGCATCAAACACTTTACAAGGGGGGCAAATCTTACGTGTCTCATTATAATTAAATGAAAATTGTAAGATGCGTATGGTGTTTCTCCGATATGATTGTTTTGATGCCTGTCCCTCTATACCAGGGGTGTGCATGTGGGTCTTGGCACTGGTCAATCTAACGGGGGAAGGGTGTAGGCAAGGGGTGACGGTATAAGACGTCACCTACTATACATCTATATCTGCTCCACTGGGGCCACCCAGATGGCCACAACAACATGATTTGGTCCAAAAGTTTGCATGGCCCTGCTCTATACCATAATGGACCGCCGTTGGAAACTAAGACAAGACTAACGTGCCGACTGTTCACAGCCACTACGGTATATTGCACACATGGGCTGACGTGCGACTGTGTGAACCTATAGTTCAGCCGGTAACACTCATAACCACTGGCGGCAGAAGCGGGGGGGGGGGGGGCGGGGGGACACGCCCCCTAAATTTCTTAGCGAGGGGACTTTTCCCCCAAAAATCAGAGAAGAAGTAAAAGAAACTTGGGAGCCTTGAACCAATTCAGAGTTGAGAATTCCGTAAACCCACCACCGAACAGAGCAGCCGAAATTGACTTAGCCTATGTTCTGCCATTGTTTGGCTGATTCTTGTCACGGTCCCCTGCGACCATTCTCTATGCCTGTGACCTAGTATTTGGCTACAAATCATTACAAGAATCTGGCAACCTCAAAACAACAATGATCTAGATTCTGGACTACGCTATTGCAGTGAAAGGTCACAAACAGTCGAAACCTACAGAAACCGGCGACCTAACTTTGAAATGTGATTGCCAAGCAAACCTCACACAACCACAAACCTAGTTATTTTAACAGATTGGAATCCGAAATCCGCCAAAAATGAGCGAAACGTATCATCTATGGGAAAATCGCCGAATGGTAGCTCCGTTCGCATGACGTGTGCGTACGTACATGACCGTCCGGTTGGAACTTTGAAAGAGTAAGCTACCTCGGTAGTATACGGAGGTAGCCTACACATTGTTCAGAAGTTCGGATTCATCCTGATCAGATAGGTCTGCATAGGCAGATTCAGACTGATTCCAAGGTAAATATTAATGAAGTTACACCAGATTGAATGTTGAAATGAATCCCGGTGAAAGTAGAAGAATTTCAAGAAATAGACCTTCAATTAAAATACAAAATCAAAACAAACTTACAGGTGCAGTACCAAACCAATGGCGAGTACGGGGGGGGGGGGGGGGGGGGTAACTGATTTTGGAATAGTTAGGTAACTGCGCCTCTTTTCCTTTGGATTTGAAAAATGATTTTAACAAAACCAAAATTACAAACATAACAACGCAACTGTTGATGTCCAAGAAATAGCCTATCGGCTATCCAAAAACGGCTTAGATTGCACGAGAGAGCTTGTAGAATCTCAGAGCTTCCAGGGCCCTAAGGCGGGCCCTAGACCCACGCCAGTAGGAATTCGCGCTTCGCGCTCGTGATGTGCGCTACGCGCACATAGGGTTCGTTTCACGAGTCCAACCATTCCATCTTGTTCACTGACTGTCCCCCCTAAATTTTTATGCTTCCGCCGCCTCTGCTCATAACGTGATGATATAGGCTTATTAGAGCGACAGCTATTCACATTACTCAAATCTTTTTTTGTGGCTAGGGAGTTGCATCTCCCTGTTGCGGCGAAGGCAAGGCGGCAGAAAAGTAAGTAGATGACCTACTTATCCAGGCTTAATATCAAAAGAGGATCGTGTATTTGTATTTATGTTGTGAGAGAAAGGATGAGCCTGAAATAGCCACTTGAATATTTATTATTGATGTGACGAAAAGGGGGGGGGGGGGGTGGGGGCGTAAAAGCCCCGCCTCCTTGGATTCGCGCCTGTGAATCTAAACTATTTTATGCAATGCAAGCTCTATATTTACAAATGTGTGAAAAGATCCAAATTTTCGGCGACAGCACGCCGCAAATTACGGCACGCTCTTAACACAGTGAGTAGTGTTCACACTTAAGAAAACATCAGATTTCTTTTTATTAAAAAAAATTGTTCTTGCTCGTAGAAAAAGCAAAAATTTTAGCATAAAAAATCTACCTTTTGGTCAATGGGGTAGGGTGAGGTGCACGGTCCAAAATTGTTCCCCCCCCCCCCACTCTAATATTGCTCCTTTCGCCACTGATGATTTTCTACCATTTTGGAGCCTCTCAAGTCACTACAATCGATGAACTTCGCCCCCTGGACCCTTACCGGGGCTTTGCCCATGGACCCTACGCCGATGGGGTGTTGCGGCATTACGGCGTCACCATTATTTCCGCTGCCGAAGACTTGTGGCCCCCAATAAAAATATCTTCCGCTGCCTATGAGAAAGGTTTTCAAAAATGAAAACATCCATCCGTTAATTAAAATCGATTACAAACAGAACATATCATAGGCAGTTGTCTGCTGTGTGGACCCTTATTGACAGAATCAAAGTCCACTTCGTATTCAAGATAACGCCGTTTATTTTATGCGTCAACAAAATGTAGCCTCACTAATGAGTGATTCACAAACAAAATTGAAGTAGTCAAGTATAAGGTGAGTAGTACGACTGTAGTTCACAACTTGTTTACCTTACCAGTGGCCAATAGGAGCAAATAAACACTCTAAACATTGATGGGGGTACATAATGAACAAACCTACCAAGACAAATAAAGATTAAACTGTTTAAAAGGGTTCATTTTAGTTTCCGAGAAGGAGAACTGACCTGGCGGCCCCAGAATTGCTTACATGAAGCTCCGAGAGGTAAAAAACTCAAGGCATGCCTGGTGCCCAACAATTTAACGACCGTAGCTATAGGACATAGTGTAGATCCACGACTCCATCAAAGAGAAGTAACAAGAAAAGTTGAAGAACGCAACGAACAGAGAATATAGCTGTTGGTCGGACAGCGGTGGCGGGACCTGGGGGCTAAGGGCATCAGTCCCCTGAGTGAAAGGGGGGATAAAGGTACGGCGTTCGTTCCCCTACCCTCAAATATTTGAAAGGTGCTATTTTTAATATTCCTTTCGATTTAAATATTCCCCCAGAATGCATTAGCAATCAAGTAGTGGTTACATACAACGTACGTCTTTGGCATAGACGTATGAGGAGGGGGCAGGGTTCAGACTTTCCCCCAAATTTCCGCAATTTCTAAAACTTGCCCAGGAATTTAGAAAAATATCGGGCAGGAATTTGGGGGAAATGATCAGCCCCTTGATTTTTAACGAATTGGCTGGAATCTTGAAAGGATCGATATGTTCAAAAAAGAAAAAGGAAGAAGAAGAAGAAAAAAACAGTCGCGATAAAAATTTCAAAAAATCCACAAGTCTCAGAACAAAAATTTGCTCCACATTTGGGAAATGCAAATAGCTATTATTAGTGAGCTTAACAGTTTTTCACATCACAGTGCTCGAAATGTTCGAATATCCAAATTCTTTTAAACGTTTGCCTAAAACCAGAAATGTATTATTGTCAGGGTAGCCTAAAATATTAACAAAATATAGAATGTATAAAAAATAGCGACATGTGGGAAGGCTGTCGCTTACAGAAAACAATTGTTCTACACCCTATCTTATATCTTGCACAACACAGTGCCGGACATCGCCGAATAATTTGAAAACTTTTTCCGAAAACAGAAAACGAAATATGCAAAGTAAAAGTTTCATTCGAAAATAAAAATGATTACAAAGATTTGTGACACTTCGGGTAGCTTGAGAAAAAAGTTTCCATCAGACCCACCCCATACTGTAGTCTTGCAAAAACTTTGTCATGGTAACATATTCTGGGGAAGGCTGAAAAAAGTGTTAGACCGTTTTCAATTGCCAAATTAATTACACGCACAGACTGACAGACGGCAGAGTATTTAGGTGCAGTGCCCAATAGTTAGCCCTCTATTCTGCCCCCACTCCAACCGGATTCGGGCAACAGGAATAAAAATCGGGGTAATTTAGCCCTGTTTTCAATACTACAATGATAAAGTGGGAACTGGTCTTCCCGTAACTTCTGCCTGAAAGTTCATTTAAACCCACCCCGAAAGGAGCATTTTTTCCACAGGTGTTAGAAGTAAAATCGTAATAGTTAAACCTTTTATGGCAATCACATAGACAATTTAGAAAGTTCAGCACATTTTGAATTTAGCCGACAGTCGCAGAGTAGCAAAATATTAGCGTGATTTCGTGGTATAGTTTTTACCCCAAAACGAAACAAGATATACTTCATCCAATTGTAGTGGAACAATTTTTTTCTGATCACTTAGCTAGTATATAGCTGTTATTTTTTTTCTGTTACTGCAAACGAAAAACCAAAGTTAAACTAGCGACAGCTACAGACTGTACTTATAAGCCTATAGGAAATTCCATTCCCGACTGGACCAATTTATCAAATTTCTCTGTACGCCCGGATATAGGTAGCATAGTCTTCCGGGCAGAATCAGTGGCGGAGCTGGGGATTTCCGTCGGAGGGGGCAAAAATGGTCTGCAGGGGCGCTTCGGAGGAGTAAATACGCTGAGCCCCAGCACGGTCGGAGCCACGGCTTTTAAGTCTTTCCGTTTGATTTTCCGCACCTTGTAGAATACTACTTTGACATTTCTCCTCAGCAAGTTTTTCTATTAAAACATGTTTAAATTTTCTATCCATAGGCCTCCCTCTGCTGAAGAAAATTGGAGGGGGGGGGGGCTGAATTCTTTTAGGGGGAAAGCTCCGCGCCACCATGAGTTAGCGCGGAGCGCAAGAAACTTTTGGCCCAAATGCCTCTCAGATCGCAGGAAATGACATTTCTAAAGCATATTTACCGCATATAAATAGGGAAAACACCGAGTGAACTGTTAAGAAATAGTGATGTTAATTTTATTTCGTTTTTTCAGGTTTTTATATTTTCCAGGGGAGGGCAAGTTCACCCTTGCCGCTTCCTGCGGACGCCCATGTTTCTAACCCCTTTTTCACATTTTAGTATGAAGGCAGTCATTTTATTTTTTGTGTTATTGTCAGGTCTCGATTTAAGATTTTAATGTAATAATGGGCTACTTTGTGAAGATAAAGATTAAACCTGCTAGAGCTAAATAGCAAGCAATCTTACAGAGGGAAAAAGTTATGGAAACTAATCACCGTTAGGTGTACATATTTTGCATCTGGAAATTAAGATAAGTACAAGAAGAAACATTAATTGACGTAATTTACATCATGTGACCACTCTGAAATAGCCATTAATTAAGTACATTGAAAGAAATAGCCAAGACACGAGGTCTGCTTGGCTCTCTAGGTACCGAATTCATAATAAATAAAAGTAGCCTAAACTTAAGATTATTTGATGCAATTTTCTGGCTTTTATGGACCAAGAAAGTACAGAAATAAGCATTTTGATTGGGATTTTCGTGCAGTGTCAGAAATAGCCATTTATCATGAGAATGGTCACTTGAAGAAAAGCAAAATGGAAACTGCTCATTAAAACTCTTAAACAATTACCACTTGGATAACAGGTTTATTTTATTTTAACCTGAATGTTCTCTTCATATGATTTTGAAAAATGTTGTAGAGCTATTTTGGTATCTTTATAAACTCTTTTTATTGTCTATGTTGACAATTATCCCCGACAACAAGAGGGCTATTTGCGCTACAATTATTGTTGCGCCCTTTGCAATACATTTTATTGGCCGGGAGGTTAATTTAATGTCAGCCTGTGTATTTTGTAAGCTTATAATCACGCTTGGTGTGGAAGCAATGAACTAAGCACAGCGACAACATTCATTAGTGCGTATAAAGCATGAAGATACGTTTCGGCTAAACCTATCTCTATATTACAGAAGATGACCCTTTGCATCAGAATAAAGTGCAGATAGTACATGTACTGGTGGCTGTGTGAGCATTTTGTTATCTGGGCCTTAAAACAACGCTATTAAATTATGTCTTTTGCCAAAAATGGTGCAAGAGTTAAATATGTTAAAAACCTATAAAAGGGCGCCGACAGACGTTTGCCGTCCGTCGGGGGGGGGGGGCACTGCCCCCTGACCATATGGCAGCTCCGCCACTGGACAGAATTAAAATTCAGTTAAATGTCCTCATTGTTTCCAATAAAAGCCTCTGCTTTTAAAATATTTGTTTACAAAGGCACAACAAAGTTTTTGAACTTTTAAAAAGAAGAAAAAAAAAAAAACCATCGGAGATTCTTGGCAATCGGCAGTGCTCAGAAAACATTTCAAACAGCAACGATCTAAAGTATCCGTGCAATCTCGAATTTTGCAAAAAGTAAGGGAAGGCTCCATACATTTCAAATTCAGTTACAAGAAACCCTAGCTTCTTCAAAAGAACCAAAATTTTCCGCAACACAAGCTCAATATTTTTAAATATTTGTTCAAAAATAGCTTATAAATTTACCAGTCGTTCGCGTGCCACGAACGGGGTTTCTTAACACCAGAATACGGCAATATTCACTTTTCTAAAAAAAAGAGGAATATTTTGCCTCCCTCCCTTCTTAGGAAAAAAGAAAAGAAATGAAGTCACAGGCTAGATTTGTGTTTCAAAGTGAGTTGAGGGCAGCTGAGGTGAAAGCATAGACAAGGAATGTTTTATTTACCGTTCCCCTTTTCTCATGATCACGAATACGCCTGCACACATATCTTCATTCTTCCCCCCTTCTTATTGTTCTTAGAGATCTCTTAACCCACCACTGCAGCATCAGTGCTTTTGTTGAGATGAAAATAAGGGCGAATGAATTCTTAAGATTTGTACTTAGCATTTTATATGGATTAACGAGACGCCAGATGATGTACGCTAATCCTAATATATCTGCAGCTGCTTCCATGCAACTACAATCCATGTATTGTAATGCAAAGTAAAGGAGATGTGTTGCTCTTGGTATCCCGATATCTGTACATGATAATCGTCAGTCTCACATGGAAAAACATGCAATACAGATACTGCCCTTTGCCTCTACCCAACCTTGGAAATAAACTGGAAGAGGAGACTGACCCACTCGACTCTTGTTGTTATTAAATGCAGTCAACTCTCACGCAAACTACAATTTTTGTAGCAATCCACAGAAATTCTCGACTGGAACAGCCCTTTGATAAACGACCTGCAAGTTCAAAAAATACAGAGGCTATAGCTCATATTGCACAGCATTTACCGTACCGAGAGTGTTTGTATTACACTAGGTTCTTGTATATTCACCTGTAACAATAAACTGAGATGGTGTCTGGATGAGGATGAGTTTTAGAGTTGTGGGAGGTTGGGAGAATTGGAACTGCACTCTAAAAAATATTTAAACGATTTTGTTTAAAAATTAGCATACTCACGAAAATGAGTATTTCTACTCGAAATAAGTGAGTACTTCAACTGAATTTGTGCAAAATTTTACACAAATTGCTGAATTTGTGCAAAATTTTACACAAATTGACTTGAAGTACTCACATATTTCCAGTAGAAATACTCCTTTTCGTGAGTATCCTAATTTTTAAACAAAATCGTTTAAATATTTTTTAGAGTGTGTTTGGGGTGAGAGGATTAGCCCTTTTAAGTTACAATTCATATTCATAAATGGGATAAGTGTTTCAGAAGAAATATTTTTCGGAAGTGAGACCCAGTGATCCAGTGGCTATACTGCTTTAGGACAGAAACCATGGCAAGTATAGCTGTCGTTCTGAAGTTTGAACGGACGGATTCTATCTCTGCTCAACACATTACAGATATATGTTACTACAAATTGTTGCCGTTATTAAATCATCGGAAACGACCTGATAGAAGGGAGGCTGGTTTAAGTACGTCAGGGCCCGACCGGTTGGGAGGGAGGGAGGGAGGGAGGGAGGAATGCACTAGTTAATTGTTACGTCCTTTATAATGAGGAACCGCAGTGCACTTTGCGCTAAGTTCGGCTAATGTTACCCATGGTGTACCCCAAAATGCATGCGGCAACGAATTACCGAACTCGCCTTTTTACCACAGAAATGCCACTGATGACTTTCGCAGAAGAATGGGCGAAGTACTCCAGAACCCTATCTGGAGAACTAAAACATGATTATTTTTTGGATATTGAGCCTAATGTGTTTTATCACCCTCCTTTACCCTAGATAAGATACCTTCTCCCATACTGGACCCCTTTCCGCCTTGCACTTGTGCGAAAGTCTGACAGTAGCGAATCCATTCTGAACTCTAGGCGCTCAAGGGTCAAATGGCGTTTAGTTTCTCTGTTCGACTTTATTACTTTCCAGGTACAAATTCTATAAGAAAACAAGAGTAACAATTCTACAATGAAGCCAATTGTCCTCCAAATCCGCTTTGGGAGTGATCTGGATTCGCCACTGTCGAACGCCTCACCTGCGCAGGTTTGTGTATGCACGCATTATGTGTTTTCAGCCATTCATAATTCTTCACGCTAGGCATGGTGTGTAAACTTCTGCCTAGTTTAACCCAATTCTCCCGGGATTGCAGCCAACTTCGTCCACAGGCCTAGACGGCGAAGCACGTTGCTGGCAGGGCCCACATTGGCACTATTCCCCCGGTTTATCTCTCCCAATCCCCATAGCCTCCAATAGGGGCTAGGGGGAATTTCCCATCGGATTTTGGCCTTTCCCCCCGCTTGCCCCCGACCTAGGTCAGTTAGGAGTTGAATTGCCATAAATACATCTCCAGAAAATAAGTTTTTCATCCAGAGGTATGCTGAAAACCCCAAGCTTCCGGGGCATCTCCGCCTGGACCCTCACTTTCAGGAATGGACGCTTTGGACTCGGCCTAGTTTGCCAACCCCAAGTTTTGACATTCTGGTGCCGCTACTGGCCAATTACCAAAATTTGTGCGCGTTTAGCGTGGACTAGCAGTCATATTATGTCTTTGTGATCGAAAAAGTTTCAATCGTATTCACATTATTCATTCATTGTCGGCTACATTTCTCGATTCTTTTTTATTTGACCAAGCAGAAATCGACTGCATTTGCTTTGTTTAGTGTTCCTTTTTTAATTCGGCACGTGGAATTACTTTTTCAAACAAAAAACGACCAAATTGCCAGAAATTAGGCTTTTCAATTTAGTAAAGGATTTTAATAATTTTATTGCATGCCTAAAAATAAGGTAATGTTTCCACCAATTGCTCACCGACGCATCTATGATTTTGGACCAATAAGGCCCGATAATTGTGGGAGAGTATCCAAGCCAGGGATAGGCACCATTTTGATTGAAAGGGTCTGATAATAGGGATGAAAATCTGACCCGACATACTCTTAATTATAAATCTTTTATTCACACTTTGTGGATAAGTAATTAGTCAGGCACTACCCAGGATTTTGTTTCGGGGCTGTAAACTTCTTGATTGCCGAATAGGGGGAGGGGTTCGAGGTATGTCCCCCTCTCCTTTAAGTTACTTGCAAAGTCATTTTCGTCCATTTTTCAAAATTCGATTGTAGCATGGGCCACTCTGGCTTCACCAATACAAACCAGGCCTATGTAGGGGTTGATTTCGAAAAGGGGTGGACATAAAGTGCGAGGAAGCGGGTGTGTGGGTGGGTTATAGACGCACTTTTCTGCTCAAAATATGTAATTACCTGACCGCAAGTATCTAAGTTAGCTGCAAATGAAAGTTGAACGCTTAAGGATTTTCTTCGTAATGGAGGGAGGAGACCATATCGTAACATGGAGCTCCATGATCGTACATATATACACTTTAAAAGAACGTCTTGTCAATTGGGGCAAAAACCCACAAATATTTGACTAGATTTGATTCAAAATTGTTTAGATATGATTAAATTTGTTTCATTTATGAGCCGAATGCGGTTTAAAGTTTTCACAAGATTCCGGTTCGTGCCCACATTGATTAGGTTGTATCCAAATTTGACTTGAACGTTTTAGAGTGATATATATCAAACGGTTGTATCTTATTTATCTATAACGCTAGGCTATATTTGGTATCACTTTTACATTCAAAAGAGATGTATTGATTAAATTTTTATTTTAGAGTGTAAGACTCATTAAATCGATATAACTACATAAAAATATCAATTTTCAAAGGTGATGAAAGGGGTAAATATTGATGATAATATCCACATACACCATGAAAACTGTGCAGTTTGTCTTATAGTATATGTCTCTCTATACCCTTTCCAGTTCAATACTGCATGGTATCTGCGTTTATTTCAAAAATAAGAGCAGCAGCGTTGCCGTAGGTCAGCTTGATTTTTAAGCGACGAAATATGCTGCTTGATCACTTGGGTAAGATGATTACACTGTTCTTTACAGCTATTCTAAAAAGAAGACATGCATGACAAATCTATGACCAGATGCGAAAAACTTTCTGAAAGCCGGAGGTGGGTTCCGTCACTCTGCAGGCGGACAAGGCTGATTCTGCCCGAAAATAAAAACATTTGCCCCAATTTCCGTTAAGCTATGGCACATCTGCATGTTTGAGCAGAGCAAGGAAAGTGGACAAACTTCTTTGCCTTTGCGGCAAAGGATTCTGGATCTTTTTGATTTTATTTTTTGTTGTTCTCGTAAAATGGAAAAATTGGAAGTAGAGAGATTCTACCATAAGTTCAATTTTGCTTTAAAAGTCGAAAGTTACAGAAAGAATCCCAAAATTTAAAAAGATGCGTTAGAGATAACACATATCCATTGATAATTTCCCATCTCTGTGTGTAATGATTATTGTAAACGTTTTATATCACATGAATTAACAACCCACCAAATGATGTAAATATTGTGAGTACCGGTAATTAATTATGAAATGACCAATGCGTGATGAAAAAGGGGAAAAAAATCGATTTTCATTGAAAGTTGATAACTGCAAAAAGAAATGCAAAACGATCCACGCTGTATAGTAAAGATATTGAACAGAATTGGTTTGTACAGTGGCAAAACAGTCTTGTAAATATAATTCGCAACCCTGCCCAAAGCCTATCTTAGCAGAGTTAATCCCTCAGTCTGTCAGTTGGCGCGGAATGTCCAGTGACTTCTGAAAAATCGCATCCTCTCAGACTGTCAGAAAGTCGGAAATGGCATTTCGCAATCTTGTAAGTAGAACACTTGAGGCATGAAGAAAAATTTGAGTAGACGATTCAAGTTTTTGTAGTAAATAGCAGGCTCTAAGCAATATGGCTGGTGATACAAAGTTTTTTTCATTTCTTAAGCATTTTGTTCGATCGCACGTTCTCTCCACAGTTGTATTTAGCTTAAACTGTTTAACTTGATTTTCAGAAACGTTGACTGAATAAAAATATGGTTTTCACAAACAGCCTATTATAGTATTCATGCGGGCTTCATTCTACTGAGATAAGAATCGATAAAAGTTCCCTCTTGCTGGTATTTTAAAGATTCTTTATTCACACACAACATATTAGTGTGTAGAAAATATTTAATGTCTCATGATGGTAAGTTGAAGGTAGTGAGGGGGGATAATTCTCCAAATCCGGTGCCTTGGTTAATCCCCCAAGCTTTAGGGGAAAGAAAATTTTTATTTGATCCTTGGTTATCATCAAAGTCAAAAGGTGCGTGGTAACTGGCATAATTTTACATGCACTGAGAGTTCACTGCATGACTAGTTTTATGGACTTGAATGCCCCTCAGGACAATTTTGTGAACAATTTAGTTAGTATCGCATAAGAAAGAGCTAAAAATAGTTTTAAGGAGGACTAAGAATAAGTTCGCTGTGAAAATTGGAATTGACTGGTATGCAAACTTGGAATGTTCTTCCATTTCCTTATTATGAGCCAAATATTTCCAGTTTTTCTTGAACAAAACCGAAAACAGTGGTAATCACATAGGCTAGAGATAGTACTGACTACAAACATACGGCAACCCTTCACCGGCTGGTGCCCCGGTGCCACTTCCTCATATCAGAGTTCTTGATTATCCGCTTGTCGTTCGTGAGAATGCCCTCTCGCACACGTCTGAAACAGATCGTCTTCCTTGGGTATCGCCATTGGCTGCAAGCCTCAGAGTCGGGGGACCTTCGATAAAGTCTACAAACTGTGCAGTCAACATTGCGGTCCTTAAATTCCGTCTATTCCAGTCTTGATTTGCTATATAGAGAAATAATTTCATTTATCAAACGCATTTAAGGTAACAAAATGATAGACTGAATGATTCATAATAAGGCATGGTAGCATTCTTTTCAAGAAATAGGTTGCTCACAGATAAAACATCTAGCTGTTCGTTTCTCGAGAATAATACGTTCAGCCAACTTTTCAATTTAAATGATGCAACTTCCTTAACTCTTCATATGTAATCTGTGAGTTAGAGACAATAAAACAGAGACTTACGAAGTTTACACCCTATAGAGATTATGTACGTGACGTCAGCGCCTTTCACTGGATGGAAATGATCAAAGGGACTCGTTGTGTTACCGAAACGGGCCCACAACAGCACCTTAGTAAATTGTTGTAAAATGGACGCCTGGATGAAAAAAAAAAAGAGATAGGCGCAATGCAGTGCCGGGTGCATGAGCCCTATGAAAGGCCTTTAGGGGTTAAACGTTTTTCATAATGGCACTTTTAGTCGCCACTTTATAAATACATTTAGATGTGAAACACACGTATTTAAGTGCTAAACATTACGTTTTAAACACGTTTAATTGAGAAATATCTAGTGTTTAATCGCTAAACATATTTAATATTTAAACGTGTTTACAAAATGGGAACGAAGTAAGTGTTTAATTGCAAAACATTTTTTAAATGTGTTGATCAGACAGACAGAATGCTTACGTATTGGGGCGATGCGCACTGTTTAACAAAAAATTTCCTTACTGGCTAACGGTAGCTCTAATCATAACAGCCAATCAAGAAACATCTTGTTAAAAAAGTGTGCATCAACCCTACGTAATGAAAAATTGTTTCCATGTGCATGTAACGTTGGTAGATGTACACAACAATATACACTGCTAGAGATGTGCATAGCAGGGTGGAACTTTTGGCGAAGTTTACTCTTTAAAAGTTTTAACAAATTTTCCACAAAAATCGATAGCAAACGTACAGAATTTCTATGAAACGTATTTAACAAACAAAATAGAGCCATAAGCATTAAAACTATTACATATTCTGCTTAAGTTAAGATCTTGACAAAATATTTAAGAATCTCTATAACATCTAATATATTCCTTTGAAATATTGTATAGGGTGAATTTCTTAGAGAAACAGGTCATAATCAGAATGCTAGACATCATTAACTTGTTCCTGTACATCATTAAATTAATTTCTGTGAACACGTTTTTACAGCTTTTAAAAACATTCTTTGAAACTTTTATAAATGTTTCGGGGGGTACTATGCAAAAAAATTATCTAAAATTCTTTAGCTCTTTTGTACAAAAATAACGTGAAGAGCTTTTAGATACTTATGCAAAATATTGCAATAACTCTCGATGAGTGCATTTTATAAAAATTAGGAACTAAAAATATAAAACGATTTTTTGAGAGCATGCTTTGAAAGGTAGATAAAACTTATTCAAAACAACGATTTGTAATGATATAAAATGTTAGTATTTTAACGAGTAAACTGTCTTAACAATTTCTAGACGAACTATTAAGTTTTTTGAAGGTGGTAGAATTTAAAATATAATAATCCGAGGTTTCAAGTCATAGTACCCTCTTCACAGAAGTCTGCGTGCGGATTAAAAATGATCATTGATTGTTGCTAAGCAACTATGCAAGTTTCAAACAATATTGAATTTCTAACGTTGTTTGCTTAACGAGGCATGATTTAATTTCGTGTTTCACCCCTCTGACCAATCACATTACTTTCAAAGTGGGTGATGTAATCAATAACGGTTTTAAGGCCAGAAATAGATCCCTCTTATCGTAGCTTATTAGGGTCGTTAGACTCTAAAATACTTCACAGTATTAACACAACTATGTCTTCAAGTGGATTAGCATTTGTGGAAGACATATGTCCAAGTATGGAATTTACCTCGAACATACGAATCGCTTGGATTTCTTTGGTTTTCTTCGCGAGTACTGCAGGTATGTGTCTCACTCCGTTAACAATTTCTCTTTCCTCTTTCAATTTTTAAGACCTCATCATATTCATTTGTTTTAACAAATTATTTTGGAGTTAGCCTTGTTACATTATCGAAAGCACCAAACAGAAATGTCTTTGGGAGATTTGCGAAATTGTATAGAAATTTAAACCCAAAATGAGATATGATGTAACTTTAGCCTATTTTAGTTATTTATTTTGTTTACATATTATTAACCAATATTTTTTGCTTCGTTTATTTCGTGAATCAATGTTGACATATTACATATAATCGTCCTTCTTCAAACGTTTTTATTCCTTATATAATATCTGCATAGTTGAAATTATATATTCACTTTTACATGAATGTTTTTTACAGGCGCATTGTCTTTACTTCGACGTTATTATTTTCATCCATCCCTCATTTCAAAGTCAATCTTCGTTACATACCTTTAAAACTTTTCCATCATTTCATCTCAATGTTCTAGATCAGTAAGGGATTACAACCAAAAAATGAAAACGTGACATAACTAAAGAACACGTAACTGTAGCATTACCTTACATAGGTTGGAAACTGGGCCCTAAAACTCCATCAGACTAAGTAACTGACTTACATAAAGTCATTTGTATGTAGCATAACTCCTATAAGAGAGATCACCAGTAATTGATCAAAAATAGAATAACGAATAAATACAGAAACGTTTAAAGGATGTACCAAAAGTCGAAAAAGGATTTCTTATTTTCTTCTGTTATTGCAAAGTATTAATTTCTTTTAATATGTTGAATGCCTAATCTCTCTGCAGTTACAGATCGAGTCCCCAAAATTACTTTTTACCCGTTACTTTTTGTAAAGTGCCGTCCACTAGCAAGTCCTATTGTCTGTATTTAACTACACCTTTCCATAGTATTGTAATCATGTATCCAGTAGAACTTTTCATGAAATACATTTCAATGATATCTTTTATAACGGAACAATCATTTTACTAAAACCATATTGGAGCAATATGTTCACCTGTTGCATTCTGTTCATTTTTGGTTGGTAAACCGCTTCCTGTCAGTATAGGCACGTAAACCTTAATATTACAACGGAAGTGCACCTGCGTGATACTTCAAATTGACTTAAAATCTCAATGAAAAAAATAGTTCCAAGGATGACGAGATTGTTGAAGTAGTCGACTGTTTTGAAGGGTTTTAACATTACTACACACAGAAAAATCTGGTAAGTAGGATACCCGCCTTTCCAGATTTCGACTCCAAGCTCACTGAATGCAAACCATATGCTTGTCTGTGTTTAATATCCACATTTGACTCAACGGTGCTATATGTCAGTAATAAGTTATTTTTACTCGATCGAATAGTACTATGAAGAAGTAGTTATCCCACCAAAATCTACCAAAGTCCCAAACCAAAGTCCCTCCAAGTTTAGGAAATGGTGGTGCCGATAATTAAGAAATAATCGCATTTTGCTGTCCATTAGCAGGGAGTCAACTCCCTGCTATTAGGGTGAATAAACCGTCGAGACTCCAAACGGGCAAAATAACGGACGAGGCCAAGCCGACTCCGTTATATAACTGATTTGGACACGAGACGGTTTATGAGACAGTGATGGTCAGACAAATGTGGTTTATTCCTATTCTACCACCGTAAATGTGTGAAAACCTTCAATTTATAACTGCTTTACACTTATTGACCATGTGTAGTGAAGTAACAGGTCAGTATTCAACCATTCAGAATGCAAGATTCAGTCTCAACAACGGATGGTAGAGGTGGTAGAATTGAAAATTAACTTTTTTTCATCTGTGCATACGTATCAAACTGAGTAATGGGCCAATCAATATTTTAAATCTCAACTAACTTCTTCTGTTCTTCCTCCATTTTTGCTCGGCGTTTTCAATTTTTACCTTTCCATTACTTTTTTAATGGAATAAATGGCACTATTTACTAGGTCTTGAAGAGGTAAGGTTGAAAGTAAAAAACAAAGTACCTGTACATAGGTAAAATCGCATTGTGTACAAATTATTGCACTTTTCTATAGAGCCTGATACCTCAAGTTGTTTAATAGACGCTGTTCATTGCAGATTCTTAAATTTCTTCCCAAGACAGAGTTCAATTCCCTTAAATTTCTTCATTATTTGTTATTTCAGGTTCGCTATTTACCTCCTTAATCTTGAATACTTCATTATATTCCACAAACTTTAAAGGGTTTTTGTCCTATGAAGCCTTTGCTACCACACCAGCTGGTTCCCTTTACCGAGCCCTTGGATTCCACGATAGCACCCTACCTTTAAAAGAAAAACTTTCTGGTGCCATTGTCATTTTAAGATTTAAAGCTTTCTCTTTGATCCGCATCCATTGGTTCACGTTTTGCTCTGTACATTTGTGGAATCATAATTTTGGCATTACTGGTACCGAGGGCTTCTGGCACAGGAATCTTCAGTTACAGCTTGCAATCTTGTTCCCAATTAAGTCAGTTTGGTAAAGCGAACTCTGGAAATGACAAAATCACCAGATCATTAAGTGATATCGGCAACTACAGTGATATTTTCATGAATTTTGTTTCATTAAAATTTAAAATTTTCCCTAATATATGCTCTTGACTCTTAAAATGTCGTCGTACAGCCCAATTTGTAGGTCTTAGATATAACACCGGGTTGCAACAACGATCTTTGGTAGCTGCGCAATCTCAGACTTGCCAATAAGAAATACAGATTCTTTACTTAACCCGAAAGTTTCACGTTTCCTTACAGAGGGTACCCAGAATCCAAAATTTTCTCCAATACAAGCCACACATTTTCAAAACTTTGCTGAACAAGATCAGAAATTTCGGCGGGGTTCGCGCGCGGAAAATTCGGGTGCTCCCCCGGATAAAAGTCTAGCTACGCAACTGCTTAATGTTTTTCTTTTCACTCGATTCAGAAACTTTATAAAGCTTCTAAGCCAATCAGACAATTTTAACCTTTCCACCTTTTAATGAAAGAAATAAATACGGTTCTAACAGTTACTATGGTATCACGTTAGATAACCCGGAAAAGGCTATTTCCGATGATCTCGGTTGTATTTCTCGCCGAAATTTTCTTTGTATGCTTCGCTCTAACGCTTAGATAGTGACACCGACTATATCCCCCTCCCTTTCAAAGACGGATTTGCCGCCCATTATGGCTACGTGGCTGTCTACTGATGACAGTCGTCTGTGTTCCATTAGTCTGTTGCCTCATTAAATGGCATTCTTTTCCTTAGAGCATACCAATTCAAATTTCATTTTACAAAGTGTATACCATATTTTCCGTTTTGCTTATTTAAAATAAAAAAGGTGAGACAGACCGACCATGCAAAGAAAAATAATACAATGGAATCAACTTAATTAAACCTCACAAGACGTGCTAATGAGCGTTAAGGAAAATTGTGGCTATCAAAAAACTCATCCCAAATTCTCACTCTGCATTGGACCCATTAAAACAAATGAAATTGGCTCTTAAAAGTACGATTTCGTATTTGTTATTAGTTTGTTGTACTAATTATTCGATCTTGTTTTGTAGTGAAAATGAAATCAGACAAACAAAAGAGATGTAAAATGATGAACATACATAGATCATTAGATGCTAAAGAAAAAATGGAAGGCAATGGACTCTCATCCCAAACTTCATTTTTTGTAGTAGTTTACAGAAATTAGCTGTTTGATGGACAGCAAGTCAGAAAAAATGTAGAGTACTATATCTCATATGACACATCATGTACTGTGCCCCCCCCCCCAAGTAAGGTCAGTTAGGTCTTAGATCAACGGAAAAATAAATAAAGAACCTCTCATTAGACTTAGAGCCTCAGGGGACTTTTCCCCGCAGAAGCTCCAGCTTTCGAGATTGCAGTAGAGGAGCCAGAATTTCAAAATGGGGGGCACAGACAAAGGAAAAAGGATAACGATGGGAGGCAAAAAATTTCGAGCGCAGAGCGAAACCGAGTCCAAAACGCCAGTCTGAGGGTGGGGTCCAGTTGGTGAGTCCACACGGAAGCTTGAAGGTATTAGCTTATCTTTGAATGAAAAATTAAGTCTCTGAAGTGGTATATTATTTATTTTTCTCGGTTAACCCAACTCGTAACTGACCTAAGTTGGGGGAAAATTAGAAGGCAACTCAAAAATCTGGGGAATGCCCCCTCTTGCCCCCGTCGCGGCGCCACTGCGAGTTTGGTTTCGCTCTGCCCGCAAATAATTTGGTCGTAACATTTTCTTTTGCCCCAGTTTGCCGCCCCTCCAATTTTGACATTCCGACGCCGCTACCGCTTCAAAAAGTGCGCGATTTAATTCCAATCCAAGTCAAATTTTGGAATCGAGCAATTAACTTCTGGATCGCCACCTAAAACGAATTCTGAATTCAGAGATAGTACATAGCAATGAATTATTGCTTTAAACCATATTGATGTCAGTTATTTACTTAGTAAGGTGGCATGTATTCTTCGTGTGTTAACAATGGATTTTTCATGTCACAATGTCAATTTTTCATGTGAAGTGGGCTTATACATTTTCAATTTCTTCTTGCGTCAAACTGCCTTTAATTCCTTTCCATGACTTAAGACTTGAAAGGTTTACAAATAGTTCGAAGTAGCTATGTTTGCCCATAAATATTTATCTTGTCGCTTTGACGGGTTTAAAGAGAGATGTCCATAATTGAACGTACATTCTCCAAACTTCACAAACGGTGGCTATAAAAGTTCTTTTAATTGACATGAAATTTTAATTATGAATCGAAGTGACTCACATTACACATCATGCATGAGAAAAAGTCATGGTTGAGGCCTTCGCATCGGGCATTGGTTTGAACAATTAGCAGTGATGGGAGGGGAGTTTAAGACCTGGGGGAGGCTGGAAGTAACCTGGTTTGGAGAAATACAATTATTTCAGATAAAAAAATTCCATTTAAAGGGAAATATTGCGACTTTGTTTTACAAGGAAATTTAATCTTTTTAAAACCAATATTAATTGGCATTGAGTGATCATTACAAATAGGGCAGTATGGTAGCCGTCTTTTCAAGAATAAGTTTCCCTCCGATAGAAATTCAGTTGTTTGTTGCTCAAGAAAAATTTGTTCATCCAAACTTTCAACATTTCAAAAATGCAACTTCCATAACTCTGCTTGTTCATTATATTTTGAGGAGATGAAGCCATTGCTGTCGTTTTTTGTTGAGACCGAATGGTTTGAAAATGACTAGAGCTATTTACTTCCAATGCTATGTTGAAGCATTTTAAACGCAATATTTTTCTTTAAAGTTAGTTGGCAAATGCAGCATAATTTTGCTGTGTTGAATATTGCTTTTATGAAGTTATAATTTCTTCTCTGCTAACAGACAAAACCTCGGGAACTTCCGGCCTTACCAGTGAAGAGGAATCGTACTCTTCCTTCTGTTTTCAATCAAAGTCTCCAGTATTTCACCATTTATATCGTAAGTATCTCTTCAACACCTTCCGCCATGGGAATTCCATGGCTAATCATTTCATAATATTCGTCCATTGCCGGTCCCGTAGGCATGCATAATCCTGGGATTAACTCACGGTAAAAAATCAAAATTAACGCACTTCATCTTGGAGTACTTAATTTTACTCGTGGTTGGGCCGCCTAAATGCACGGTTTTATGCAAATGAAATTTTGTGTTTTCAACCTTCCCATTAATAATAAATATTGTGCGTGAATGGACAAGGTTAAGCAACTCTGGACTTGTGCATATGAGGCTACAATAATGCCCTGCTGAGTTAGTTAGTTAGTTAGTTACTAGTTAGTTAGATAGAGTTTTACGGCCCAGTTTACAACCTATTGGTTCAAGTCGAGCCGGCCACGGCCTTTGTCTTGTTGTGGCTCACTGGTTACTCCATTGCTTATGTGGAGCATCACGCACAACGGCAGGAGGTTCGATTTTTAGAGTTTTTGTATGCACTGCTGAAGGTTAGAGTGTACCTCAAGTCTAAAATTTCAAAACTACATATTACAGAGCATGAAAATGAATTCAAACAGTCCAACTCCCATGGCATCTTCACAGGACATTTCTTAGTTGAGATAAAAAATGAAGTTTATTCACTCAATCCCAAATGGTGCTTATGGTACTATATTTTGGATATTATAATAAATGCCTCTTCTCCCTTCCAAGTCTGTGTTATGAAAGGTAACTTTAAGAGCAGTCCTCCAAACTTATTTTTGAAGAAAAAACTAAATTACACAATTTTCATCTTATTTCTCTTCAAAGTATCTTTCATTACATTTTATGACTTAACTATTGCATATTCAAGGTATAAACCAAGCAGTTACTTTTTGGGTAAATTTCACATTTGAAGAGAGAAAAACATTGTCACATGACTCCCAACAGCCAATCATGAAACTGGGCAGTCTACTACACTTCTTCAATTTGGGATGACTGCTCCTGTCCTTTAAGATAAAATAATGCCTAGCCGATTCAATTTTTGTTATGATCAGTGAGTAAACTAGTCAATATATTGCGATTGATGTGGCACGTACAGTCTTGATTTCTAGAGTTTTTTCTTCAATTGCCAAAATTTTCTCTCGCTAAGAGAGCTTGTCTCCATAACTACATGTGGTTCAAACCTTCGAACGTGAGTTTCAAATATGTTGATTGAATAAAGTAGAGTTTTCACAGTGAACCTCCTAGAAGTCGGTGTGGACGTTATTCTACCGAAATTTTGGTATTACCCATCCAGGAGTCGAACTCCAGATTTCCCGACTGCAACTTGGATGCACTAACCAGCGAAAAAAGAACGTTTGGTTCCTCGTGATCGCCGTCCATGATCACTGTACTTCACTGAAGAAAATGCCCGTATTGTCCATGTCTGAAATCAATACCTTGCCTTATTGATACTGGTTTTCATTACTCGAAACTCCTGCTGTTGTAAGATAAACCACTTTTTACATTAATAACTGTACCTTTTGTACTTCCAAAAAAAAAAAAAAAAAAAATTTATTAAAGAAGTGAAAAATCAGACAGACTTTTCTCTTATGGAATCTTTTACTTTAATCTATTCCTTACCGTTGATTTCAATTTTGAGGAACATAACACTTTTGACGTGAAAAACATTTTTACCTTTTTTGAAATCCATCTAAACTTTATCAAGAATTTAGCTTTGTAACAAGTATCTATTGAGATTCAAAAGAGTTTTTTGACCATGCTCAAGCTGTGAAGGAGTTTGCAGGCGAAGAAGCCCAACGTCGTAATAGCAGTTTGAGGACTGGAGAGCAGCTACTTAACCTGTTAACCAACCTGCGTTGGCCTTCGAGAAACATTCCATAATTTAAACTTCTATTTTTCTCCAACGCACAGCTTCTGAAGAAGACAAGACGATAGAAAATGTTTGTGCAACTATTCTTTCAATCAGAAGAAATGAATTAAGACAAGGAAAACAAGAATTAACAACTATGGCAAACACGGAAGAAAATACGGTAACTGACGGTACAGCAAACGTTATGCTTATTTAATATAGGCAAACCTGACTTAAAGGGCCAAACGTCTCACCCCAAACTACAATTTTGGTGCGGGGGCACCGAAATTCTCAATTGGCTCAGCTCTTTGAATGACAGCTAATTCAAACAATGCAGAGTACCAGAGTTAATATTACACAACATGAATGGTACTGAGAGTGTTTTGATAAAATAAATTGAGTTTTTTTTTATAATTACCCCTTGAAGCAATATACTGAGATTGCATCTGGATGAGGATGAATTGCAGACAATTGTGGGAGGGGCTTCAGTAAGAAGGTTAGGAGAATTGGTACGGTACTGTTTGGGGTGAGAGAACTGGGCCTTTAAGGATTATTTAAGCCCCTTTTGTTTCGGGAGATATGGGGGATGAGGACGAAGAGGACAGGCACGTGAGGGCCTGGTTCGAGGCTCTCTCTCAAAGAGTGGAAGGCCCAGTCTCCACCGTATTGCCCAAGGAGTAAGGGGATATTGCCTTTTCATTTTACGTTCACGGTGAACATGAACCAAACACGTTTTGGTCCTCACATGAGTTTGGCTAGTGGGGATGTAAAGATTATGTTCCCTTCCTAGTTGAAAGCTTTGAAATTCTCAAGTTTTGTCGCTATAGAGTTTCAGTGAGTTTCTTGGTTTATGATTTCAGAAAGTACCTATTGGCCTATTTTAAAGGCGGATCCTGGTGGTTTTTTCACTTGGTATCGTTAGAAAGACATACATATTCCATATCATGCCCCAAACCCTGTTTCAATACCATTTTCCTACCTGAAGGCCAATGGACAAGGGAGAGAGTAATGACTGTAATGGTCCAAAAATGCATTTTTCCAATACTCGTTAAATCTCAACGGCGAGTTACGGACTAAAATGGGACCTTACACTCGGCAGGGAGTTGCTAGTATCGAGCAACTATACCTACACTTACCAGTAGATGAGTAATTGGTTCCTCCTGATTTACCCGGTTCCTGGATATTGCCCACCTAGTAGTACATGGACAGAACATGTAACGTTTATGCCTATCCGTAGACTACTGTCACCGACTGGGACAAAAAAGTGCACCACGATGGCCGCCATGAAGCTGTGTTTTTATGATTTGACGACTGTTCTCTTTTATTTTAAACAAAAATTAAAGGGGAAAAATATCATATTCCTGCAATACGTGTAAGGATTTTCACCTTACCGTGCATTATTTTGAAAATGTTTCACGGTTTTTGCAAAATCTGTTATTTGAAAGACTTGAGCAAGTCCAAACTTTCACACTAAAAAACAGAGCAGAGCACGATCTTCCTACGCCTATACTCACACCATGTTGGAAGCTCTATGATCACACATACGGTAGCGACAATCGACGGATAGTATGCTCTGTCCATGTGAAGGAATTCCGTGGTCTAAGCGCTATGTTTATATCCATCCTTAACGACAGCGGTCAAATGCAAATACCAATCCATCTACCACCTTGAACTTAAAGATATTTACGGTAGTAATCATCGACCCAGAAATTTTCAAAAGGAGACCAATAGATTCAATCATGTTTACAAACAAATGACGTCACGGCTGCTTGGCAATAAAGTTGATAAAGTACGCGTACCGTACGTTTCGTCACAATTTAGATTCTAATAAGCTAGTTCAGAATTGTGAATACACATGTCAGATCATAGGACGAAGGGGTACAGCAAAGTAAACATGTTGTTTGCGACAATGATCAGATGATTCGGCATTGAGCACTTATGGTAAACTGAGAAGCAAATTTCCTTTACTTCAGCAAAAATAATTGTCGAGGCGATAAAAATATGGGTCACAGTGCTTACTGGGATTGAAAATTAAAGTTACCCTTTCAATTTTTTTTTATAGAAAATCTTGATTTAAACTTTCGTTACGATCGCCATGTAAGTACGAAAATCGGCGCGTGCTAGCTGGAACCGAATAGCGAGGCATAGTGGCTAGCCGTACGCCAGGGAAGTTGGTTGCGAAAATTGACTATGCAATGCAAGCCTTTCAATCCCCTCCCTCAGATAACTTATAAACATAACATCTTAAAATCCCCTTATCAACCAGCTATTTGTTTCTGTTCTTCGTGACAACATGTTTTAAAAATGGAAAATGGCCGATCACGGCCTTTTTCCAGTTGTCTCTCACTGGCTTGTTTTCCCTACCTCCATTGCTTATGCAGAGCATCACGCACAACAGCAGTAGGTTCCATTTTTTAGAGTCTTTGTTATTACTCGACCTGGGAATGGAACCCGGGCCTTCCACGTGAGACCATAACCCTAACCCTAAACCCGCGGTCCACAGTGCATAACAGTTGCAACATATGCGTTCATAGTATAGTCAATGACCTTAAATATCGCGCACCCCTTGAAATAGGATACCACACAAATTTCACTATATCGCAGTAGCAACACAAAAGCCTAGCCATTTGATGGCTAAATATTAAAAACGTGACATTTTTCATCAAAATAAATCCATTTTGAGTTCAATTTCGCTTTAAGGTCGTTCAGGATTTGGAAAAATGTTACCTCATTTTCTACTACAATATTTTTTTGAAAAGCTGTAGAAGCAGTGTCACAAATATGTTGTTTTCTTGGTCACACGATCTTATCGCGACCGGAAACTTTGATGGTCTGTTTATTAACATGTTGCGCATGTTTATATGTATCAGTTTTGCGAATCAGAGTGATGTAAAGTCTTTTTTTAGTTATTAGGGCAAAGGGTCAAAAAATTTGTCTAAAAATTTGAGATAGTGTTATCGGGTGCAATCGACATGCTGTACATTCCTATCATTTTTCCCGTCCTTAGGACATCTATAATAATACTGATGTTGCTAAATTATTTATTGGGCATTAACGATGTTTAATACTGTTTTCACTGTTAGATGGTGCTATTTTTGGGGTACAAACGAAGAAAAATTTCACCAGGCCTGTAGTCTAAAATGAATGGAAAACAGTTATCAACTTCGTCGACAAAAACCCATTTTTAATCAGTTTTAACTCATTTAAAGACTGAGAAATTGCCAAAACACAATTTTTGGCAAAGTCTGACAGATGTAGTATCTGATTTTACTCCCACAAAGGACGCCATCAGTAAAATTTAGGGTGCGCGAAACTTAGGGACATAAAACAGCATGAAGTTGTGACAAAAGAGGCCAACTTCAATCAACCGTTACTTTCTTAATTTCTTTCTAACTAAAGCATGTTTCATATCAAAATAAAGCGAACGAATGATAGTTTGGCCTGGTTATAAGTTTTTTGACTCAAAGGGTGAGTTGACTATGATGTTTACAAAATAGTGCCGGAATGCGCGAAACTTTCATATAACCATGCTACCCTTAAAACCATTGATTTGAAAATCTGAAAAATCTGAACTGCGTGCAATCGCGAAATCACTGCACGCGCAAAACCGAACGTGCACGCATTTGTTCCTGCAACCAGCGACGTAAACTGGAATGAGTCAATTACAAAAGACATTTTCAATGTAATTTTTATGAACTGGTTATTGACAATTAGCCTATCATTGCCAGTGAAGATGATCATCCAAATTTCCCAAGTTTCCTCCTCTAATTTGATTAATGGATACTTGCCTTGCAATTGGTTTTATTTGTGGACAAGTGAACATATTTAGCAATCTACTCCTGTTTTAGAACCTACATCTCTTTTAACTACAGCTGCAGGAATGGATACAACTACAGTTGAAGCAACCACTACAGTTCAGGAGACTACTACAGTTGAGGGAACGACTACAGTCGAGGAAACGACTACAGCCGAGGGAACAACGACAGTTGAGGAAACCACTACAGTTGAAGCAACTTCTACAGTTGAGGGAACGACTATAGTTGCGGAATCGACTACAGTCGAGGAAACGACCACTAAACTCACCACTCCGGATTATTCAGCGATGGAAGGTAATGTAAGTTGTATTGGCACAATATACCTTACACTGCGATACTTATGACCTTCACTACCTTACTTTGTACTGCTTAATTTATATAAACTATGTATTTTCTGCTTTTTGATATAAGTAAATCAAATACATCTGATTGGGAACAAAAAACATCATCTGTAAGTTGACAGCTATCAGGGTAGAAACATGCTCATCCAATTCTATGGCCAAAGGTTTTTCAAATTCCATTGGAAATACGCGACAACCTCTTTAAAAACTATCAAAATATCTTTCATAATATTTTAGGACTTCAATATTACATAACGTATCCAAGGTTAACCAAGCAGTTGCTGTGAGTAAATTTAACGTTGAAGAAACAATATTGTCACATGACTCTAAAGATCCAATCATGAAACAGGGTAGTCCACTACACTATATTCAAGTTGGGGTGAGTGCATTTCGGCTTTAACTGTTTCAATCTGCAATTCTCGACGAATCTATATGGGACAATCAAACTAACAAAAAATAGGTATGCAACCATCGTCCACTTCCCTGTTAAATATATCAGTATCACAAAGGGCCAATGTGTAACTTTAGCATGAAAATGATGGTCTGGGGTTGTCTCATGTATTTTATTAAAGACTTAGCAAATAACTGCTTCATTAATAACAGCGTAACTAGAGGGGCAGGGGATTCCCACGGTCGAATGCCTTGTCCCCCGCCTTACCCCATATGAAATTTGAAGGAAAAAATTATTTGGGGAAAACGTGCTAAATACAAAAACTTCACAAACACCCCTTGAAGTATGGATTTAAGTCATATAAAAGAAATCTTAACTGTCAATTCCGGCAATCTGAGAGGCATTTTTCGCCAAAATATTTCCTTTGCGTTACGCGCCAACAGATGGTGGCGCTATACTTAGATGGTGTAATTTCTGCTTGTCTCACCATTCAACACTTTGTGGGCTGTTTTACTTTCGTTATGTGCTTCTTCCTGTATACTTCAAATGCATTTTTGAAAGTCTTGATCCTGATTCAAAGCCATTAATTTTAACCAACGGCAAAAATAAAAACCTTCTTAGCCACAGAAGTCACTAAAGGGAGAGAGATGGTTACCATGCATGGTTTTCCAGCGTCGGGGTCGCCAAACCAATTGGTGTTGCGGAGAGCTTTTCGTGGGGTTGTAAAGAGTTTGTCTTGGAATTGCAAACTAGTTCCCAAATATTTGATTTGAAAAATTTGTTACCCCTCATCAAAAGGTAAATATCTCTGTTCCGCATTTCTAAACTACTAATCACAACAAACTATAACCAAACCAGGCATGAATCAAACACATTTCTTACTCCACTTCCAAAGTGTCGAAAAAAGTTTGTGATTTTTTGTTGGAGGAGGGGGTATTACTTGTTCAAGTCGCGACCTGATGCTGTTATCTGATAATGGGGTTGCCTAGAGAAAATGTTGCTACCTCTTGGCTAACAAGGTAAGGATTTTTCTCAATCCAAGCAAAGACAATGAAAACTATAGACGAATCGGATCAACGCTGGTGTTTAGTAACTGTTGGTAGCAATTAGTGGAGTCCATCAGCCTTAAATCGTCTTTATTAATTGTCTGAATGAACTTTAAACCCTCATATTCAGTGAAATTGACGTAATCAAATACATCATACACAATAGATTTAGTGCACAGCCATCCATGATACAGGTAAGCAAGGAAATTGAAAGACTAAAAGGTGATAGACCTCAGCTGTGGCCGACTGAAATCAGACCATCACTTGCTGTCCGGATTCGTCTATGACTTTTAAAGGGGCTATATATTTAGGAGTGAAAATACCGTATTTCAGTCTTATCTATAGTCGTTATCTTACAAAAGTGGCTGAAGGGAAAGAAGGGACACAAGTTGCGTTTTTTTCCAAGAGGGAAGATGTGTCAAAAGAGGGTCAAATTTATGGCTACTAAAACTATTCAAGTGAATGAGCTACCGCTAAATGTTTTAGGCTTGCTATCTACTCCTTAAATCTTTGTTTGCTTACAGTTTGTCAGACCTGGACTACATGGGGATCAAGCTGCTACTTGTATGTTTCTTCAGAGGCCCCTTCATGGGATGCTGCTGCAGCAGAGTGCTTGGCGTATCATCATGACGCCCACCTTGTATTCATCGGAAGCTCCTCAGAAAATAGTTTTGTGGTGGACCTTGTCGGATCGGGTGAATACCCTTGGATTGGCATGAGGGATGTTGGGGGTGAGTCGCATGAAAAAGAAACTATTCTCTCAATTTTTATGGTAGTAGCTACATTTTCCTTTTAGAAAATTTATTTGAAACAAAAAGAGTATAGGCCTACACACTTTAACATATCTCTCTCTCTTTCCGTTTTCAGGACAATGGGGATGGTCCAGACAGGGGATTACTATAGATGAAGGAGTGACGTATACTAAATGGGAATCTGATTATAACAGCAGAGAGACTGGAGAGGACTGTGGCTACTTAACAACCAGTAATAAGAAGTGGCAATCATTCGATTGCGATACACCAGATGTTTTCATTTGTGAACTAGAGATTCCTTAGATATAGACGAATCCGGACAGCAAGTGATTATCTGATTTAGTCGGCCATAGCTGGGGTCTATCACCACTTAATCTTTCAATTTCCTTGCTTAACTGTCTCGTGGATGGTTGTGCACTAAATTGTATCTTGATTTTTTCACTTTCACTGAAAAGGAGGGTTTGAAATTCATTTTGACAATAAATAAAAACGATTTAAGGCTGATGGACCCCACTAATTGCTGCATGCAGTCATTAAACACAAGCGCTGATCGAATTCGTCTATAAAGGCAGCTCATCCTTTAGAGTAAACATTCCTGCGGTGATTTTCGAGAAATATTGCCAGTGATAGTGCTTAAAAAGACGTATTTCCATGACCTTCATAATGAGGATAACTTCAATCTCTCACATGTTAGCCACTATGTTGAATCCATTAATCTAAAACGTTTAGTTTACAGGAATTGGGCAACTTGAGGATTTGTTATACAGTTGTATCAGCTGAAGTAAGAGTTTACTCGAAACGGGGACCGCCCAGGGCTGAAAGAGATGCCATACAGGATTTCAGCAAAGGGATTTTCTGGAGACAAAATTGACTTCAACATATGCAGAAAGTTTTCTCTTTCATGAGGTGAAAACAGCACCTCAATAGCATTAGAGTTCGGAAAATACTAATTTTCAAAGTGTGGCATTTTTTTCGTGAGATTTAGAGCATTATGGAAAATCTACGATTTCATCGCTGCTCATTAATTTTGCATTGCATTTAATTTATTCATAGTTTTGAAGTCACTGCATTACATATTTGGCAATATTCTTTGTCAGGTATCCTACATATAGTTAAGCGTAAAGCTAGGTTTCAGAAAAAGTTGTTCAAACATTATAAACACTTTTAGCCAAAATAAACAGTCTTTAAAACGATATATCTTGAGTTAAGAAAATGGCATTGCAACGGGGTTGTGAGGGGACATGGTCTAAACAAACCACAGAATATACCTTTAAATTAAGTGTACATCTACGTCTAAAGTTAATAATTTATCGCTATTATTCTCTACAAGTTATTTTCAGAAGCCAAAAGAGATAAAATATACAGACGTATTTTAGGGCTCATTATTTAGTGTTGCTGTAAATAAGTTGCCCTAAACGCTAATCGATGTGGAATAGTGACGATGTTCTCATGCAGTTCATGAAAGTATTGTTCTCTAACTTAACGTAAAAATTCACTTGAAGTTCATCGTAATCACTTCGGCAAAGTCTGAGATCGATAAGGTAGAAGATTGATAATGGACAGAGGGAATAAAAAGGAAGATACGAAACCATTCTTTATTAATGGCACAATGCCTCCGACGTGATCAAATGGTTTCCCAATATCAACCAAAAACAAAACAGCCTGCTACCTTTATGCCCTTCGATGTGGCTGAACTCTATCCCCCTATCTGTACAGACCCTCTGGAATATCCCATAAATGTTGTGAACTTCGCCTAGTACAAAAAAGGATGGCGGTCATTCTCAATATGGGGTAGAGGTTCGCAGTGGACATAACCTCATTTTTTTTTAAAAGTAATATGTTAAAGATTAAAATTCAATGGGCGATTTCTCAAATATTGAGGAACATGTCCCTCTCTCACCCGGTATCGCCGCCCATGAGTACAAAAATAGAATGCACTACAGAAAATCATTTTCTTCCATAACAATTAACTATGGGTCAAAAGGAACAAGTCAACAACGTTTGAAGTAGCGATAGGTACTTTCGTCGAGACCTAAAATTGCGAAAATGTCGGCGTCCTCATTTTTACAAACCGTAAGAGAAATATCTCAACTTTAAATATCACAACTTTAAATATTGGACTATAACCTAATGACGTCCTGGAGGTTCTCAAGTAAATAACCGACAGGGCGGCATGCAATCTTAGATAGAAACCTTGGGGTTCGATGTCGCTGAGGAGTCCAACCTTATGATGATCAACTTTCTACTTATTACTTTTGACCTGAAAAATGGCGTATATTACCCTTATTGGAATTTGGAAGCCCAACGATGACCTTGTGTACCTAGACAAATCGTCCAACCGCCCCTCCACCAAATTTTGCACAATAAGGAATCATCTGGTAAGCGTTCCGCATCTATAAAAACGCCTTGAGGCTGACCAGTGACTGAGCTTCCATGTGTTCAAGAGATAACCGCCCTCTAATGGACCAAAATTGCCTGCCAGCGCCATTCTTAGGTTTTAACGTGCCCCTGCAGGCTTTTCTTGCCACCCTCCGACCCAAATCCCAACTCGACTCCACATTTGAAAAAAATAACGGACTCGGCTCCGCCTCGGCCGTTTTTTTTTTCCAAATTTGGAGTCTCGACGGTTTATTCACCACCGATATTCCCACAAATGCAGTTTATTCATTGAGTTGATATACTGAAACTGAGTAAATGAAAGAGGATGCATAATAACATCATGACTTTTATTTCATCTCAATACATTTGACGGCTTAATAAAATAAACCGCTGGAGAGCAAGATTGTGCGAAATTTTCATAAACGTCAAGGGTAGTAAAAAAGTTACATACTTATAAATATATATGTATATAATTTGGTCAGTATTGGTCAATATTGAGATAATTGCATATTTTTAAATAAAAAGCGTGGGTAAATGATATTTTTCGTTCTGCTAAGAGCAGATTATTCTATGTATATGTGTCAGTTATGAATATAACACCGTTAAATGAGGGGAGGAGTGAAGCAGGAAACTGTGGTAATCCCCAGCTTAACCCCCTACCCTGCTCAGGCCTAGGAATAGAACACGACTCGGTCTCTCTAGGAATCTCGAAAAGGCATGAATTTAAAAGATTGCAGCTATAAGGGCTCAAAATTTTGCCTTTTAAAATAGTTAGGTGAAAGATTCGAATCTATTTAAAAAGAAATCAATTATTGAAGGACAAATAAAATGAGATCATTTTGTAACATCATCAATCTACAGTTATTGTATTTTATCTACCCACCCCTCTCACTTTAGACGAATCCTAGTGTCAGCTAGTGAAAGCAGTGGTTAGTACGATCCTTCAGCCTTAACTGGTCTTAAGTTTATTGCGTATATACAATTCTAGGCCCTCATATTTGAATGCAACCATTAATGATACAGTGAAGCCAAGAAGTCGAAAGATTAAAGCTGATGGACCCCAGTTATGTCGGACAAATCAGTCCATCAATTGACTATCCGAATCCGTCTATACGATACATTTCAGAAATTTCCTAGAACGCAGTTTCATTTGTTACATTTCAAAGAAGACGCAAAATCAGAAGTAATTCCGGTTTATCAAGACAAAACTTTTATGCAAATTATATATGTATATAACCAGTGGTGACGCCAAAACGTCAAAATTAGTGGTGGGGCGGGGGGGGGGAGGCGGGGGGCAAACTAAGGGCAGGGGAAAGTACTGGGGAAAAACTTTTGGGCGCAGCGCGAAACCGAGTCCAACGCGCCCGTTCTTGGGAGTGGGGTCCAAGGGGGAAGAACCCCGGAAGCTTGAAGGTATTGACATATATCTCTGGACGAAAAATGCAGTATCTGGAGTGGCATGTTATTGTCTCTTTTTTTGGCCAACCCAGCTCTTAACTGACCCCTTAACTTTTGGGTGGGGGTAAGTGGGAGAAAATGCCCCTCTTGCCCCATCGTAGCACTGCCCTTGTATCTAACAAATGTAATAGAATGCTAGGATGTTTAAGGTATCTTGCTACCCCTTCTCCCATCACCTCTAACCCATTCTTCATCGTTTCCGTAACTAGTCTTCCCACAAGAACTTGGGGATGAGTTGTCCCTTGTTGGCAGCTCAGTCCAACATTGCGGTATACTTCAGAGATTTAACTGGGACTACGAATCTGTATCAGTATACTTAATACCCCACAGACGGAAGGATGAACACTCAAAACATCGTCTTTCCGTTTTCTTTGTTTTCTATTACGTCATTATGTGCTCAGAGGAGATCATCTGGGGTAAAGAGGTTTTATTTTTTTAAATCATTATCTCGGTCCTCACACAACCACCTCGACAGAAGACTACTGGACCTTGTTCGGGTTGCGGGCCTTGTCTGGGAGTATGTTATCTGTATGAAGTCCTGACGTCATCCCTGTTTCTGATATGGACTTTTTCCTTCAACTAGTTGAGTTTCTTGTCTTGTAGGTGTCAGCCAAATAGACACGCCTTTTAAAATGGTGGTAATAATAGAAAAATAATAAAAAAAAGCAAAACTGATGCAACCTGTGTTGTGGATGGGTGTCAAGGAAACACGTCCTTTAAATCCAATAATTTCTTCAAAATAACTCAGCAATTTCTTTCAGGGAAGGCTTTACAAATATCATATTGAATTCGGAGATGCGTTATGGGGGCATCCCACAAGACCGAAGGTTCACGATACCAAAGGTTCACGAGACCGAAAATTAAAATAAGAAAGGGTCAGGGAGCCGGAAAATAAATACCGGCCAGCTAGTTTTTAATGTCATTTCCGTCTCACGTACTCTACTTTCTCTTGGGTCTCGAGAGCCCCTTTTGATTTTCGGTCCGACGAACCTTTGGTCTTGTAATCCCTAATACGTTTTGGGGCTCCCGGATCTTCGGTCTCATTGACCTTTGGTATCGTGGGCTGTAACCGCCTTTATAGCCAGGGGTTCTCAAGTTCACAGACGAACCTATCGCCAGAATCGCAATCATACGATTGCCACTTCATTTTGCTGGTGTCTAAGTAACAACAGTCCTCTCCAACCTCTCTGCTGTTATAATCAGATTCCCATTTCGTGAACGTCACTTCTTCATCTACAGAGGTGCCCTGTCTGGACCATCCCCATTGTCCTGGCAACGGAAAGAAAGAGACGCTAAAGAGTGAATTTATCGTTGTCTTGCTTAACATTTTAAAAGGCAAAATGCAGTGACTTAAATTTTAATAATTTACCCTGGTATCGTCATTCATAAATGGTTTCTTGCAGAAAATTCATCTTAATGTACTAATAAATTGGCAAAACACCTTTAGACATATTTGATTTAATAATTACCAGTTCTCTGTCCCACATAAGAATGAATAGACAAAGGACAGAGGAAGTTTTATTCAAAGGACGAATCTGTTTCAGTTTCAGGTCTAATTCTCATAACCTACTTACTCTAACCCTTCACGACCCCCTAAAACTCATCCTCATCCAGACAAAATCTCGGTTTATTGCTTCAGAGTGACGGTATAAAAGATTCAGTGTTTAAGAAGAGTGTCAGAACACGTTTAGTACACCACATCTTGTGTAAAATAAACTACAGTGTTCAGCAATATTTTTCTTGAATTTACTGGCAAACAGCTGTGCAAATGGGAATTTCTGTGGACTACAAAAAATTGTAGTTTGGGGTGGGAATTTAATGCCCTTCTACGATAAGTTCTTTAACACATAAATTTACATTCATAAACACTATATACATTGTCCTGTTTTTAGGACTTCAAGAAAAATTTCATCGAAAGGCTGCATTATATCAGTTACTTTAGACTTGAGTCATGGACCCACGAGTGTTTCACTACAACAGGTGCTGGCCATAGATATCAGGTCTTGTAAGGTCTTCTAACCCTCATGCGCTCTGTGGGGGAGCGAACTCCCGGGTGAGTGGGTAACACCGTAACAGAAGCGTCTTCCACCCTAGTATATTATAATACTTTGTTTGAAGTGGTCCGGGCCAACCTAAACCATTCTTGCCCCCTGTTACCCTGAAACAATGTTACGCTCCTGAGGTCGAGGAACCGGGTTCGGCTCAATATGGGGAACGAACTCTGAGCCGATTCCAACAAGTCACGATTATCAACTTTGTAGGTTTCTTAGGTCTGTAATGTTATCAACTTTGTGCAGTTTAAAATGTTCCGTTTTATCATTAAATTACAAAACTTTTCAATTAAGTACATTTAACCTGTTAAAGGGGCTATGGGTTGATATCGATAACTTAATGAGAGTGTTAAAGGGTCACTCCCACATGACAATTCTTATATAGTTAGGATAATAAGTTAAGTTTCATATCCAATAGTTGCGAAAAAAGTTTTGTAATGTCCTGACTTGAAACGATTTTGTGCATAATTTGAAAAAGTGTCTGATCACGATTTTTTTAAAGCCGTGAGCCTTCAGTCATAAAACAGTTTTGTAGGATATGGGGATTGTCTAAGTTGGACCAATTGTCGTTGGTATGTGTCTATTTTTAAGCGAAAAAAAGAGGAAATTTGTGACTCTAACTCCTCCTAGTGGACTGGACCGATTTTTTTCAAACTTGGTGGGAAGGTACTCCAGGGTTGGAACTTGTGTCTCCCAGATTTCCGGAAGTGAAGGTTAAAGGTCAGAGGTCATATTTCGATAGTAATCATTTTGGTGGGGGGGGGGGGATTTTTTGGCTGTCTTTCTGGTCTTTTACGGTATTTCTGTAAAGGAACATAGCATTGACGTGAAACTTTGCACGTGTCATGAGGATATCTAGAACTACCAAAATGCATGGTTACCATGACAACAGACATTTAAGGTCACGTGATGGAAGTGAAGTGTCTATTTTCAAGTGAAAAAAAACTTTTAACTCAAACTCCTCCTAGTGGGCTAGACCGATCCTTTTCAAACTTAGTGGGAAGATACCCCATGCAGGGTTGGAACTTGTATCTCCCAGATTCCTGGAAGTGAAGGACAAAGGTCAGAGATCAAAGGTCAAATTTAGGTAAAATCATACTTTTGTCTGTATTTCGGTAATGAAACATCTTGTTTACTGACTCAGCCTCATTTCGAAAACAACGTAACGCTAATTTGAAACTGGCTAGGCCTAGGCCTAACGTTGTTAGCCTAACGTTAGTTGTTTAGTCCGTTCGCAACAACGTATAGCAAGACGTTAGTGTGTCAACTCAAAGTCAAACGTCACAGTGAGCAATATAAACCAAACCACAGATCCTCACGCTAGTACATAATTTTAGTGGAACTATTCACGACTATAGCCCCAAATCCAAGAGATAAATCGTTCCAAATATGACCTCGTTCAAGACTTCCAAAATATAACTTATTAGTCAAATAGACGGCACAAAGTAGGCCTGACTGTATTATTGTATGACTATGAGTCATGATATTAACTGTACATACGGCCGCGGTACGTAGGCACAAGCGACGAAGGTAGCGTGTAGCCAGCTAGCTACTGAGCATTGCAGTAGTACAGCTTTTCGCTACGCTGTTCAATGTCAATGTCATGGTAACCTACACCCCTGTACGAGGACTTCATGAAACTCAAGTCAGTTAAGGAGAGTAATTGATGATCAATGGAAAATTTATAAAAAAAAGAAAGCTTTTTCCCTTCTAGACTTCTCGAAATTAAAGTATTTATGAATGGGAATAAAGTCATGGTGCCCATGTCTCTACATCATATTCGAACAGGCTGTGACGTCACGCACATAGGCAGAGACCCTCGGCTCCCCCTCGGGTGTCTCAGCCCATATGCGTGACGTCATAGCCTGTTCGAATCTGATGTAGAGACATGGGCACCACTAGACTTGGCCAAGTCTCTCGTGAGTGTTCGCCGGGGAGCTGACAACACCAACTCTACACAAATCCAGTGCTTCAGCACAGTACAGCATACCGTATTTGCCTTTTTTCTAATACGCCCTCTATCGGTCTATAAAGGTATCGCTTCTCAACGAGAAACGATAGAATTAATAGACCGATAGAGGGCGTATTAGAGGAAAGGAAAAATACGATATTCTGTACTATGCTGCAGTAGGGGATTTTTAAGAGAAAGTTGTCAACTCCCCGCGGAACACTCACGAGAGACTTGGCCAAGTCTAGGGCACCACTTGACTTTATTTCCTAATTTGAATTTTCAGAATAGTTTTATGTCTGCAACTCACCCCCAACGTCTCTCATTCCAATCCAAGGATATTTTCCAGATCCAACAAGGTCCACCACAAAGTTATTTTCCTCTTCGCTCCCGATGAATACAAGGTGGGCGTCATGATGATACGCCAAACACTCTGCTGCAGCAGCATCCCATGTAAGGGCTTCTGAAGAAACGAACAAGTAGCAGCTTGATCCCCAGGTAGTCCAGATCTGACAAACTGTAAGCAAACAAAGATTTAAGGATTAGATAGCAGACTTTTAGTGGACCTTTGCTTTACTTTTCGGAATCAATCTTACATATTTTTTTATAAAGACTTAGATGGCCTCAGTTACTTGAAAGGGTGAAAACTTCTTCTAGAAATGGGATAAAATCTTCTTTTACAGGCCCCGAGACTTACAAGTAAATTTAGTTACACACAAGTATGTATTGAACAGGTGAAGTAAGTCGTAGAATCAGGTAGTTGCTATCAACTCCCTGGTAGAACTAAGTATCCCAATGTGACGAATATTATTCAACAACAATTAATACTACCTTCAATCACAGAATAATCTGGAGTTGTCTCTTTAACTGTAGTGGTTTCCTCAAGTGTAGTGGTTTCCTCAACCGTAGTGGTTTGCTCAACTGTAGTCGTTTCTTCAACTGAAGTGGTTTCCTCAATTGTAGTGGTTTCCTCAACTGTAGTCGTTTGCTCAACTGTAGTCGTTTCCTCAGCTGCAGTCGTTTGCTCAACTGTAGTGGTTTCCTCAACTGTAGTCGTATCTATCCCTGCAATTGTAGATAAAACTGGAGTAGAATTCTTTATTGTTGTAACTGCGTTTGCTGTAGTTTCTGTCACTGGCAATAAAATATATCTGAGCTGTAGGATTTATTCTTCCACGGCTAGACACTTTCCTCTTGTAACATGTGATATATTGGAAAGGAAGATTTTGCCAACTAAAACGTACAGCAATGGGTCCATCAATTGATCCAAGCGAAAAAAGGAACGGGAGAAATTTGGATAATCTTCTTTAATTGGCTGTAATTACAAATTTTGATAGAAAGAGTCAATTAAGATGTACTGGTCTCCTTATGAAATTTCTTTCTTGGGATATTTCTACTGTCATCTTCAACACATTTGCGAGAAGCTAATGTGCTGGATGAGGGATATAAACAACGGTGTCGTAAGAGGGTCGGGGAATGGGTGGGCGAATCAGCAGTCCCCATACCCCAGCAGTTGATTACAATGGTTTAAAAGGGAATGGCTTGATAACAAACTTGAGATTGGGCTAATTGTACGTTAATCCCTTCGAAAAGTTGATTTTATCCTTCTTCACGTTCACGAATTTTAGTGGACAGGGCTCCCATCTGGAATGGGGGGGGGGGGGGTTGAGAACTTGTTATCATACATGTAATGTACGCTTACTCTTAAATATTGAATATGCTGCCAGACTCTATTTATTCTGTCAGTATCTTATCACTCTTGTGACGGTCATCAATTGTTTTGGGTCATTACTTAAAGGCATATTTTCATCATCCAAAACAGTTCCGATTCTCCCAACCTACTTAATTCTAGCCCCTCTCACATTTATCCAAAAATCATCTTCATCCAGACAATCCTAGTTTATTGCTTCATGGCTTGTCCCAGTGGCCATACAAGTCCATAATGTGTAATCGAGACTCTCGGTGCCCATGCTGTGTGATTTAGCTATGATGCATTGTTTGAATGTGATGCCAATCAAAGAGCTCTACCAATTGAGAGTTTTGATGTATGTATACTGAAACTGTAGTTTAGGGTGACGAATGACTGCCTTTAAAGAAACCCTCAAGCTCATTCAGTTTCGATTTCCTATCACGTGGGGGACAGGAGTTTAGCGGGATGAGTTATAGAGCTGAAGCTCTTTTGTCCATAGCCCGTAAAGTTCGTATAGGCTAGTGGTCAGGTGGTGGTGAAGGTATATATGTGTTCAGCAAAGAGTCCCTATATCAGGTTTCAGCACTCACCCCAGGATAGTCGCGACCTGGAGTTTCTCACACCTCCCCCGTCAGAGTAAGATTAAAGTTAAGATCTAAAATTCCAGTAGTAATTTTCGCATACTCGGTCTAGATCGCATTTTCGACTGCTCCTATATCGACTTTTGCAACTGCTGTAGACTCTTCGGCCTTTCATTAGTTGCAGTAAGCACCATAGAGCCCCATTTTCACAAATTGTTAAAACTCTCGGGGAAATTTGTTGATTTTAACAATAATCTGTCCTTCCTAAGATGGAAATCATGCTTATTCCTGAGGAAACATATTTTATTTGGTTACCAAAGAAAGTGATTTTTCCCCGAAGAGGGATGCATGTCCCACTGGTCCACTTACCACACTCCTGTGAAGAACATAAACATTTTTGTTTCTGTGCACCGGGAACGTAAAATGATAAGATTATTTATCTAGGAACCTTTGTGCAACACTGAAGTCCCTGAAACCTCTTTTATTTTGGGAGTGCCTTAAACCACTCTCCTACAATTCTGACTGGTTCGTCAGCCTCCCCCCCCCCCCCGGCTTCCAAAACAAACAAGGCTGAATTGTGAATCATTACAACAATGCTTAGACAGGATTCGTAAGTAAGTTACCGGTAGTTAGTTAGAGTTTTACGGCCCAGTTTCCAACATATTGGTTCAAGTCAAGCCGGCCACAGCCTTTTTCCAGGATTCGATATAAATATTCATAAAACATAATATATGCCATACCATCAGTTACAGTAGTTTCTTCTGTGGTTTTTATAGTTGATAATTCCTCATCTTCTCGTCCATTTCTTTTGATTGAAAGAACAGTTTCACAAGCATTGTCTTTCTTCTTGTCTCCTGTAGAGGCTGCATATGGAAGCGTAGAAGGGACATTCAGAAGAAAGATAGATAAAGTCGAATATAGAAGTTATTCCAGAGAAAATTTTAACGATTTCGGAAGATTTTGGGAGATTTTAAATGACGTTTTTGGCCTTCCAATTTCGTCCTACGCATTTTGAACGATTTGGTAGGGGAGGTGTTGTTTTTTTAATTACTTTGTAATAATGTTAAGTAGAACAAAACAATTACTTTCCTACCAAAATTTCTCAAAAGGATTTAACTTTTGTAAGAGAAAAATAATAATTTATATGTACAGAACTGCTGCTTATTGGAACGGATAACTGAAGTCAGGGCCGGCGTCACGAAGGTGGCAGGGCGGAACCGCCCCGGGTGGAAGGGGGGGGGGACCGCCGCATATATTCTCAAGAAAATGTGGTAAGAGAACAGGAAAAGGGAAAAGGAAGAAAAGAAGCACTCAAACTCATTGCTTTGCCCCCTTAAAACAATATACCCTGACTGAGCCATCCCTGACTGTAATAATGAACCAGTGATCGGGTACTTTAAGTTGAAAAGGTCGTTTCCCCACAAAACTCCTGCAGTTATGACTTGTTTCAGCAAAGGCTATTTTCTCGTAATGAACATATCAACATTCATTAATTTACAAATTTCAGTGGTAAGGCCTAACTTTAATAACAGTAGCGGAACTACTATTTTTTCGGGGCGGCTTTACCGTACCAAAATTGCCTGGCGGCTCCCTTTTTATCTAACATTCTGCTTTAATGCGCTACTACAAGCCATTCTCATTCCCAGGTACCCTAATCCATAGCCACGCCACTGGCTGTGTTCCCCTAAAGAAACACTCATAAACATGATAAAATTCTCTCTTATCTTGTATTATGGAAGACTCTTATTTCTTCTGAAGATGGAAAGTGTAGACTTTCAAACATTTTCTTAAGAATCCAATCGATTCGATGAGACAAATGGACGAAAATATTGACTAAAGGAGTCATTCTCAGGCAAAAATAGTCCTGCAAAAATTTCTGTCGGTTTTAGGCGGCAAAATCACTCACTGAGTCCTGGATAACACTTGCAAATTGCGGGACATCTGCAGCAGGACTTGAACATGAAAAATGCAGGAAAATTAAGGACAAGTCCTTATCCTTAATGTACTTGAAAATGTTCAGTTGCTGCAAGATTTTGGCAAATCCTGTAGGACTTAAAGGAAAAATGCAGTCAATCCAACTTGAAGTAGCGTACACTCTAAAATCAAAACAGTGCACTTAGTCACTCTTTGATAGAGTGAAAAGTGTGAATTCACTCTATTAGAGTGATAATTCACGCCAAAAAGTTTGAAATTCACTCCCAAAAGAGTGAAATTCCCGTAAAACGTGCGAAATTTCACTCTTGATGGAGTGCACACTGTGATCACTCTTAAAAAAAGAGTGACCATTGCAGGCACTCGTGGAATAGTGAATTTTCCCTCTTCCTCTAGTGAATTTTACACATTTTGGGATGAACTTCACTCCTCTTGGAGTGAATTATCATTCTAATGGAGTGAATGTACACTTTTCACTCTATCAAAGAGTGACTAAGTTCACTCTTTTGATTTTAGAGTGTAGTAGACTGTCCTGGGTTATAATTGGCTCTTGAGAGTCATGTGAAAATATTTTTCTGCTCAAATGTGGAAAGAACTGGGAAAAACTGCTTGGTATCGACGAATCCGAACAGGTTGTGATGGTCTGGTTTTAGTCGGCCATTACTGAGGTCCATCACCTTTAATCTTTAAATTTCCTTCCTTACCTGTTCCACGGATGGTTGTACACTAAAGGATATCTTGATTTTCTCAACGTCACTGAATATGAGGATTTAATTCACGTAGACAATTAATGAAGACGATTAAAGGTTGATGACAGTGTTGTGTAAATTCTACACATGTTGTGTAATTTTTTTACACAATCATGTGTACTTTCTACACATTTGTTGATTGGTGGACTAGTCACACAGTGTTGTGTAGATTCTACACAACATTTTTTAGAGTGTAATCGGGTTCGTCTATACCTTGAAAATACAATAATGAAGTGGTACACAATTGTCAAAGATACTTTAAAGAAAAGATAAAATTGTGAGATGTAGCTGTTGCTCAAAATTAAGTTTTAGAAAGACCGCTCTTGCCTTTAATCAGGATTTCTTCAATTTTTCTGCAGGTTTCTAAAGGACTGTTTTGTCTGGGAATTTTAACTTTGTGAAAACAGTATGATTTTACGTATTGTCGTAGAGAAGGTCATAGTAAACTTGAAAAGATTTTCACTTAATTCAGTTATGAAAGTGTGCAAGCCAATAAACACCACGAGAAAGGTACTGCAGGTCTACTTACGATATAGATGATGAAACACTGGGAACTTTGATTGAGAACAAGTAGAAGAGTAATATTCTTCTTCACTGGTCATGCTGGTGGTTACCAATGTTCTGCCTGTTATTTGAAAAAAAAAATGATGTCTCATCGAAGCAACTAACAACATATTCAAAAACAGTGCTACATTTTTCAGCTAGATTTAAAGGGTGACCTTTTCATTCCAGATAATTATTCTAACTCTCTCAACTAGGTATCCGTGATCTTGTCTCTCAAAAACTCAAACTTCTCCTTGCGAACATACAAACGTTAGCTCTCTATACACTTCTCAAGTCTGAGGTCATGTAAATGCCATAAGATGCTTTTCCAAACACACTTTCCATAAAAATTTGACAATTTTATACGAGAAATTAATTTTTAAAGACACGTCAAAAATACATACATCTGTCTATGCAAATATCTGATGTCAATAATCATGTCTCACGCAATAGCTCTTTCTAAAACATACACGACCGGTTATACTACAATCATCTTCGGTTCGAAATTAGATCCGTTTTCTTTTTACATCTGAACAATTGCTTTGATCTGACTTTGATGTATGAATAATCGCGCTACAGAGACAGGTTATCCTAATTCGTCTCTCGATATAAACTGTGTTACCATCGTAACATAACTAATAGCTCCCAACAAAATATAATCGAAGTTTTGTTCAAGTGTCTTAAAAGTGTTGTTTTCTGTTGTGACATCACATAATAGATGGCATTTCGTCTTCATTATCTTCTGATACAAATCCATTTCAATGTTTCTCTGTTTTCGACCAGAGTTAAAAACATTTAAAAAAAAAATCAAAAGAATCGGACTGTGATCCTGTCCGAAATCCCTACAAAGTTACCCGTGTTTTATGTCATTATTGTTTAATTTAAAATTCGTTTGAAGTAAAGTTGCAGTAACTGATAGACCTATTTCTCCGTTTAACCTGTATTCTGGTATTGGAACTGATTAACATGCAGATGTTTTTACATAAAGCACCATTCTGTGGCATATGAGATCAAAGAGTGGGAGGCAAATACTGAAACATCACTCAAAATGCCATATTTTTCAGAAAATTCCCCCTTTTCCTTACCAAATCAAGTTTGACGCTTGTATTTTAGTCGAAGTTAAAGCAATAAAAATATACTTCTGTCTTTTGAAAAGTTGTACATTCTTATAAGTCGAGGAAAGAATATCAACCTTCCCACGCCCTGTGCCTATTGGTATTATTCTTACGCCAGGGACCAGACCGGTCGATTCTCGGCTTCTGTAGGCCTATAGGGATTTCTACTGGGCTCGGGATTAGTGGCAGAATTTAAGGTCCCAGTATCAGGAATTACCAGGAAAGGACAGTCAGAATGGTTGTTTTAAGCCTAGTCAATGGCGTTATCTCCTCAAAGAAGCATGTGTAAGAAACAGCTATAATGTTTACATCATTTGAAAGTTTGGGTGAAGATATTTTTCTTGATTGATCGAGTACCCACAGTTGAATACCTATAACTTTGGGATTTTATGACATGTGGGCTACCCACGGACTTTCCCCATTTGCAAATCACTCCTTGTGCTCAGGGGAGATGAGGCTAAGCAATGTTCGGTATTAGTTACTCTAAAGTGGAAATGATTCTACAATTGGCCCAAAATGTTTGTTCACAGGAAAACATTTGACAGAGCAATGTGTTCTCAGAAATTAGAGGTAGGCCTGCGTACTTAATTTGAAATGCCATGCATGGTGAGCTTTATGAGGTTGAAACAGAGATCTGTTATTTGGAAGAAGGCAGAACGCTTTGAAATGAGGTCTACGCAGTCAAGGCCACTCAGTAATCCGTCTTTTGTATCGTTCTTGGCATTTCTATTATGCTTGTACGAGATTATTAAGAAGAGACAAAGAGGCATTTGTTTTCTGCTACGTTTAGAGTAGGACCAGCAGGTTTTTTGCACTTCCACAGCATTGCCAGTAGTCAGATAAATAAAGGTAAAATTCTGTCTTTCTTATCTCGGATACACGTATGAATAAATATCAACTTGGTCATATGTCGAAATCTGAACAAGAGATTACATCTGGACTCGTCTGAACTCGTCTGGACTCGTCTGATATTGTTGTCAAAAAATTAGACTTTTCCCCATACAACTTATATGCATATTATGCCATCTAGAGGGAAGGGTCAACGGGAATTCATTTGTTTTCAGTTGACCAGTCGTTTCGATTGAGATTATATCTGTTTTAAAACTGTTGGCGGTACCAGCCTACCTATCAAAGCATTGTTCTGCATGAGTCACTTGTGTAAGGATTAGTTGCCTTGAATGAGATGATGTCCCAGAAATGATATTGAAGCTGCGCCGCGAGTAAAGGAGGGAAATACCTTTGCGGCAATTTAACAGCTTATCTTCATTCCTTTAAGTGAGCCATTAAGTATTAGCATAAATTACAATTTCCGTGACATCTCTTTCCAAATAACAACTCCGTGGTTGAAATAAGGAGTTAAGCGTCTAGATAACAAGTGGCCTTACATTTGGGCACATCTAAGCTTTTAAAATTTGGTGTTAATTCGTATTTTGTGCTATATTATGTAACTTTTACGTAACAATTTCGGACCCGAGTTGCCATCGAAATCAAATATCCGATCAACTGATGTTTAATTGGTATCGTCGAGAATGCCAACTATTCAAAATCCAATGAAAAATTATCTTTTTCGGTGTTCCACAGAGTCCTTGAGTCCAAAAAGTGATGTTCCCGACGTTATGCAAAAACACAACTTCGTAGGTTCGATCCTTGTGTGAAGAACATGCGTTTTTCTACTAGTGCTTCAGCTTTTCGTTGAACTGATAATAAATGGATTCTTGTGAAAATTTGAGAAATTTTAACGTCCTCCATACCTTATGAATTTTCCGGCAATCCTTATTAATGCACAATGGGCGCGCTCACCGGATTAAGGGAGAGATTTACGTAGGAGAGTGTCTCTTCTCTTTGAAAAGTTTAGATATTAAAGTACCCTGGAATGCATTTTGATGGAATAATTAGATTTTGTTCCATTAAAAATATTTTTTCAGATTGAAAGGGGTTCATCCCTCTCACTAATGTTAAGTCGTGATTCTTCACTAAACCTTTAATATCCATGCGTCTTTGTGTTGTTAGTATTCAAGGCTGTTTAACAAGATTAATTTTAACTTTTCCTAAAGAAAGGGCCAATTTGAATGTAAAGTGCGGTGAATCTGTTTAAAAATTATATATTAATAATGCGTAATTAGTATAATTATAACTTCTCTTATTCTTCCAAATATTAATTTGCATTCTTTTTGACGACACATGTGACAAAGGTGTTTAATACTATTAGCGAATAAATTATCATTTGTGTAAATGAGTTAAAACGATTTGCAAAGGACACAAGCAATTTCACTTCCTCATAGCATAGATTCCTATATTAAGGTAATTTTTTCAAAGCCTTTTGTGCGAACTTTCGAATATTTGAGAGCGACATCACTTGATAATTGCCTAAATACATACATATCAGTTGAAGTTCAGTTTAAAAATTGAAAAAGAGAAGGCATTTTTAAAAGGAGAAAGGTAAATACCTGTACTAATAGCGAAGAAAATAAAAGATATCCAAGCGATTCGTACCCTCGAGAAAAATCCCATATTTGGATGTAGGTCTTCTACTACAGTTAACCGCTACCATCATAGTGTTCTAAAACTGTGAAATACTAAAGGGTTAACGATCTGAATCGCCATGAAGGCAAAAACATGATTAGTTTATATTGATTTCATCACGCGTTTGATGGCTGTATAATAATTACTTTTCGTAAGTATGGCTTTTACTGGTCAAAGGGTTGAAGTACCGTGACGAAAGTACATCATGTCTCGTTAAGCTAACAGCGCCGAAAATTCACTATTGTTCAAAACCTGGTTTACTCACGGTTGGTTAGCAACAATCAATGAAATTGTATTTGTGCAATTCAGCCTTTGTAGAAAGGATATTACTATGACCCATATAATTATTAAAAAATTGTTGCATTTCTGGCAAACTGAGAATATGTCAGGATGAGGATGACTTTTAGACAGTTGTGGGAGGGATTTAACTTAGTACAGGTTAGGGAAGCCAGACATAGTCACTCTTTTTAGCTGCTCGATTAGAGTCACGTCAAGAGCGGTCTCCTCAAAGTTATTTTGGAACAATAGCTTAATATCACAATTTTCAGGCTTCTTTCTTCTTTTCGAAGAACCTTTCGTAATTTATTACTTCAATACTTGCGTTTGCGAAGTGAACCGAGCAGTTATTTCTATTAAATTTTACATTTGAGAAGAAAAGATGTTGTCACATGGATCTCAACAGCCAATCATAAAACAGGGCAGTCTCCTCCACTTAATTCAAGTTGGGGTTACTGCTCTTGCCCTCATCTTATTAGCGTTTAGTGCTTAAGAAAAAAGCATGCAAAAGCTTTTCCCAATGAAAGTGGGAATCATGACTTGACCAATTTTTTCACGATAGAAAACCGAAAATAACCAACTGACTTTAAGATTTCTATCAGGTGTTCAAAGCCCAAACAATGACTAGGACTGTATAATACTGCTGACAATATTGGGAAATAATGCTCTTCTGTGATTATTAACACGATTTTCGTTAGTATTGGAACAAGGAGTACCTATTTGATATGTTTTTGTTCCAAATATCGATAATTTGACAGATTGGTCTGGAAATATTCGAGTCTTGACCAGTTCATACTGAAGGTAGCATACCCCCATTAATTCCTCCGTTGACTTACAAACTAAATCCAAAAAGTAAACGCCTGTAAAAGCTTGTCGAAGTTTTCGCCAGGGTCAAGCTACCCCTCATAGCTGACAACTTGGCCATTCATGGCACTTTCAGTTTACCATAATTATCATAACCGTGAAGATTTTTTGCTCTTTCACCTCGAAGTTCAAACCACCTTTTCCGAGCCTTGTTTTCACTAAAATCTCGGTATGCGTCCGCCAGATCCTAACGACCATAATTTCTACAAAATAGCTTCAATTAAGCCCTTTTTTCACCAATGGTACTTCATTTGATATACTTTTCAAAAATAACTTACAAAAACCCCAGCTCATTCCATAACATATCAAAAAAGTGCTCCTTTTAGGGACTCTATCTGAGGGCGAACAAACTCACGCCTCTATACACCTGCTAATTGGGATATGCTCCCTGAAAACTTTAAAAATGGAACTTAACGCCATTGTGCTTTGTGCTCAGCAAAAGCAATGGGTGGATGCGCCAGGGTAGATGCGCAATCTTTAACCAGGTGTTTCGTGATTGGTTGTTGCCATTATATTGTATCGATTGTATTGTTTGTTAGGGTTGGGGATTAGTTTAGGGATCATGGCTATTGTTAGCCAGTAGGAAATTTCTTGTTTAGCAGTGCGCCAAAGCCATGGTGTAGGGAAACAAGTCAGTGAGTGAAAAGGGCCGTGGTCGGTTCGAATTGAACCAATTTCGCTCGAGGTTGGAAACTGGACCGTAAAACCCAATCTAAGTGACTAACTCAAGGTTACAGGTTAAGGTTCAACAGATAAGTTTAGGTTAAAGTTGAAAGGTGTCGAGGAGTTATTACGACATGCCGCGAGGACTACATGAACAAGACCTCGATTTTTTGTACTGAAATTACAACTAGATTGACTTTATCTAATGTCAGTTTAGAGACCCCCAAACCACAACCACCATCAAATTCGAGGTACAAAACTGGAAAGGACATCGTAACTGATCAACTCATGTGAATTTTCCTCTCACTCTATTTGGAATAAGTAATGATTACAAAAAAGTGGACCGTGCATTGAACACGAATAGTTCAATATCGAGGTTACCGGTAATAAAAGAGATGCACGAGGAGGCAGCCCGAGTGAACCCAGCAATATCTTTATTCATTATTCTTTGATTAATGCACAAGTTCAGATTTGATGTTTAACTGCATCCATTCCTACTTAACGATATTATGATCTCAAAGACGTAAAAGAAATAAATTGCGGTTGTAAATAACCATAACTCCGAATGAAATGAAGTAGGGTAAGATGAAGACCTTTATACATTCCATAAGTTCATGTTAGGATAATGCATGATCACCTGACCAGACGGACCAATAGGAATTGAAGATTATGACTTAGTATGGAACAAAAGCAGATACTACGCGCGACAGCATGAAAAAGGTCGACAGAGGGCAAGCAACCCAGTTTTTTTGAAATGTATATTCATAACTTCATCGATATTTAGTCATCTGTTTGAGCCGCCTTTCAAAATTGACATATTTATGTCGATATCGATTTAAATCTTATCGCAAATTACAAAAAGGAATGATTAAGCTTTTGTCAGGTTCCGCTGTCTACATTCAAAACGGACTGCAAATATATATATGTGGTCACTATGTAGATTAATTAATAAAGTAAATTCAATCGATTTCTAAATGCAGAGGGTTTCCTCTCCATTGTTTGGGAATAAATCCTTGAAAAATTACTTGACACACACCCCAAAATTGAGCCCGAATAATTAATCATATGTTTATATAGTTGATGTGCTTATCCGAGAGTTGATGTCAAAAGGTAAAGATAACGAGGACAATATCTACTTAGTAAGGGAAGGTCTGATGAGGGCCTGCAAGTTCGGTACTTTGCAGGGAACTTCCGCATATTCTAATGTTTAACCGACAAGTTCAGGGACTTCATTTTCCATCCAGAGATATGCTTCAACCTGGACAATTCAAGGCGGTTCCGCCCCTGGGCCCCACCATCAGGAACGGGCGGTTTGGTCTCGGTTTCGCTCTGCGCCCGAAAATTTTGCCCCCAGCATTATCTTTGTCCGTAGTTTGCCCCCTAGTTTTGGCAATCCGATGACGTCACTGTTGAATACCTTGAGAAAGCCTTGATATGATTTCGAGACCCTTTTCAGTTGTTCAGAAAATGCTGGTGGGCCCTGCAAGACCACTCATGTAATTGAGTCTATTGAGTCTAATTTCTCTCTACTAACAACATGTATAGTACAAATATGTGGGGAGGGGGCTATAGCCTTGAAAGAAGAGTAGGGGATACATTTTGCATTCTTGACTCCGCATAAATGACGTAAGAGAATGTATTTCCTTCAATAGCAATGACAACTTTTGACCCCGTTAAAGATTCTAAACTGACGAGCCAGAGGATAGGATTACATAGAATTAATTTTATGTCGGTTTGGAGATGTTATGCATGAATTTATGTACATCATATAAGTCCACTGTGTAACTACTCATAGATTCTCGCTATAGACCTTATGCATTGACGTCACACTGACGTTATCCTTGGGGTCAAAGCAGTGGAACACGTGTCCGCACCCATAAAAATTTTTCCTGTGAGCGAAGCAGACTATGCGCGTATTCTACTGGTTGACAAATCGGCTGTCTGCAGTTGTCAATGTTGATTGTTTTGACCCATACCCCATAGGGAGGGACTACGTTTTGCTCTGTGACATCTGATGTCACGGGACATGGGTACGCAGAAAGCACACTCCCCAAGAAGAACAAGCACGCAGCGCTAAGTCTACGTCGTGATTCTAGCGTACTTCATTGTTTGCCTCCAAAGTGACGTCACTTGATTTCAGTAAATAGGGTCTACCGTTCCAGCTCACAGACAAACACATCTTTATCATTGCACCAGTATGCCCGCCACTCGCTACTGTAACCGCGGATATAGCTGCAATCTCGCTTTTTGCTGTTGAAGTCATCTGATGCCCAGTTGGTGTAAGTAGGCGAAAAGTTCGGACTGTCGCCTTGGTAGTAAGTCCACACCCATTGACCTGTGAAAAAAGAAACAATTGACCATCAGAAACTTGTTAAATGCATCATCACACTCTGGATGGCTAATGTATAGGCCTAGCTAGGATTTCCATTACGAAATACCGTAGATAACACTTGCTACTAATTATACTTAAACAAGAACTGTATTCATTCTCACGTGTTACTTCCGTCCCTATATTGGGGGAGGGGGGTAGTAGCGTGGTAGGGGAATGGGAGAGGGTGGTAGAACAAACGTCAAAAAGTGAGGGTGTTGGATGGGCCATATTTGGGGGCACACTCCAAAGCCCTAGAAATATAGTTATAGGTATACATGTATGTGTAATTGTTTGTTTAAAAAAGGGTACAGTTTACAATTTTCAGACAAATGGGGCACTTGGCCCTTCACCACTCTACATACATCCCTGCCCCCCCCCCCACTATTGAAATAAAAATAGTGACTATTACCTTCGTTTTCTTTATCTGTCAGACCTATCCATGGAGTGGATTCACCGACGAGTGAAGCGACAAAGTTATTTTCAGAGTCACTTTCGATGAAAACAAGATGTGCTCTGGGATGGTGTGATACACACACCGCGGCTGCATCATTCCATGTGGTGTCTTCCTCGACAAACAGATAGCAACTAGAACCATGGGTAGTCCAGGTATTACAGACTTAAAAAAGAAGAGAACAAGACGGATACATAACATCCACAAATCATTCAGTTAGGTTGATTATGCTATTAAAAATTATTGTTATGCTCCTAAATTCGCATAGAATGTAGTCTTGGTGAGGACCCATTTTTCTAATATCTTCCCGGCTCTCGGCATGAAAAAGAGTCGTTAGTGAAACTAAATGTTTACGAAGGAGTTCTGCTTCCCCAAAAAGATACGATCCTGATTAAAAATTATCTGGGAAAAAGCCGCCCGCCCCTTCTCAATGTTTGCTTCGAGGTGAATAAAATTTGGGCGCTTCAGCAAAAAGCGGACTATCCTTTTTCTCACTTACATTGAGTAAGGGGTTGGGGGATTCTGAAAGTATGTGGTATGAGTCCAGTAGTGTCCCAATGTTTTCCAGGACTGCACGTCCTCAGAGGACTTAACATTCAGCCATGAACTGCTACTCGAATTATTAGCTTCAGCTGTACTGTTGACCAAAACTAGATAAGGGGGCCTTTGACTTGTAACAAGTCTCCCTGAAGTTTGAGCCCAGTGGACCGCATTCCGAGCCAATTTCAAGCCGGTAACTTTTGAATTTGAACCTGCTCTAATTACAATGTCCAAATTCTGATTTAAATCCGAGACCGACATTAAAAAGGGAGCAAATACGCATCTTTGACAAATGCAGAGTATTTCTATTTTTAGTTTTAGGAATCAACGTAGATGTTTGGTTCATCCTATCGTTGAAATAACTAAACAGTGTTTTTCACATAGCGCGTCTCTTGGAGATATGCTGGCGGTCACTGATCATGCGCAGCCGATGTGTTATCGATACGCAAAACACAGAGTCGCGCAACGCAGTGACACCGGTAAAAACCTCTACTATGACCATTGCGGTGCACCGAAACGAATGCCGGATTTTATCATATTACCAACGAATCAGATGAAATTGACTCCAAACAGGGGCTTAGCTGATGTTTATCCCAGACCAATTTCTACCTTGAAATCTACCATTTCTGTTCAAATCCGAGTAAGCAAAGATCCGACTCACTCAGATGTTGAGTCCTAGTCCAAAAAAGGAAATGTCATCAGTTACAAGTCATGAGCCACAACTGGAAAAGAACCCTGGTCGGCTCGACTTAAACCAGTGGATTAGAAACTGGGCCGTAAAACTCCATCTAGCTAACTGACAAATTACGAATTCACCGTTGTAGGACAAGGTATAAAGTTTTAACTTAATACGTCAGGTCGATTGCTTTTAAGAACCCTTTTACTAAAGCTGTTCTTTCTACTGGGAGCAAAATCACCTACCAACATCTCCCTGAACGCACCGAAAACTCATCTATGAAAAAATAAAAATCACTAGACGTTTTTTAAGGAAAGGGAAAAAGAACCAACATTGATTTCATTAAAAATTCAAAAAATTGGAAAGTGACTCAAGGGGTAACCGAGAATGATTACGGAATAGGATGGGGGTAATGGCCGGGTAAGGTCAAAAGGTATAGGGCCTGGGAAAGTACACCCAGAGGGTGACACAGTGTATACCCAAATTAAACCAATACCTTCCCAATGTTCATGGGGGCAGAGTTAACTGAACACAATTGCCCACTTTTTATTTACAATTTGTTGATGCCGTCCACATTACATTACTGGACGATAAAATGTAGGCTTCGCTTTTTTTGAAAGTAGGTAAATTTGAAAATCTGAAAAATGACCCATGAAATTATCTTTGTTGCACTTTGTTTATTAGTCAGAATTCCGTGTTAGGACAATTTCTAAACACGGCGAAAGATCCCCTCTGTCATGTTCGTCTCCCCCATTTCATCATTATTTCATTGAAAAGTTCGTCAAATGTTCTTCACTAAAATGCAAGGAAGTTTCCGCTCCATGTCGGTGTACAAGGGGAGACAATGCGCCAAGTTCTTTCATTGTTTTCGCAGTACATTGAGGGCGTGAGGTAAACTCTTCACCTAATTATTGTTTAACCTTTGGCCCATAAAGAGAATCGCCTCCTGGAAATATTTTCGCCCCTTCAGTATCTTGCTCGAAAACTGGCCTGACTACATATACAGGTAAAAGTGGTAACATATCGTACGGCCAACATAGTATAGAAAAGATGAAAATGAAAAGAAGAATTACCTTCGGCCACAGAGTTATCTTCGGTGGTGTGGGAAATGGTTGTTTCCTCAACTGTAGTTGATTTTTTCACTGAAGTAGTTTCTTCAAGTGTAGTCGTTTCTTCAACTGTAGTAGTTTTCTCAACTGAAGTGGTTTCCTCATTAGTAGTTGTTTCCTCAGCTGTTGTCGTTTCCTCAAGTGTAGTTGTTTCCTCAAGAGTGGTCGTTTCTTCAACTGTACTCGTTTCCGCAACTGTAGTGGTTTCTTCAACTGTAGTCGTTTCCACAATTGTAGTCGTTTTTTCAACTGTGGTCGCTTCCTCAACTGTAGTCGTTTCCACAATCGTAGTCATTTCCTCAACTGCAGTGGTTTTCTCAGTTGTATTCCTTTCCTCAACTGTGGTCGTTTCCTCAGAAGAATTCGTTTCCTCACCATTAGTTGCTTTCTCAACCGTAGTCGCTTCCTCCACCGCCGTCGTTTTGTCAACTGCGGTCGTTTCTTCAACTGTAGTCGTTCCCTCAACCTCAGTCGTTTCTTCACCAGTAGTCGTTTCCCCAACTGAGGTTATTCTCTCAAATGTAGTCGTTTCCCCATGTATGGATGTTTCTTCTACCGTAGTCGTTTCCTCAACTGAAGTCGTGTCCTCATTTTCAGAAGTATAAGGCAATCTTGCAGTTGATGAAATGTTACTGGATTCGTTCTTTTCGTTGGCGGGGCTAGTTGAAATTGTCTTCTTTTCTGTCAAATAAGCAAAGGAATCTAAGGCTTGAGATGTTTCATTCATTTTCATATTCATGATTGATTCATGAATAAGTCAGCAAAGATCATAACGAATTTAAGTATGTGTGTGTGTGTGGGGGGGGGGGTAGGAAGACAGCTCGAACCCTTTGCAAGATCCCCAGGGAAGCTCAACGGTACATTGTTCAAGTCGTCTATGGGAAATTGAAAATTACGACTGTCTCACTGCGTTGAAAGGCATTAATCTTTACAACTGACCACCTCCATATTCATGACATTGACTGGCCACAAGTCTAGACTCAATATAATTATAGTGTAAAATGCAACTATCCAATCCTTAAACATCGTACTTTTTTATTAGATAAAACCCGAAACCTAAAAAAAAAGATGTGTAAATTGCATGTGTAGATGACCTTCATGTATTGAATGCAAGGATATCAACATCGTTGATCGTATGTTAGAGCTTGAGTTTAGTTTCGAAGTAAAATGTGGGTTGGGCGAGGGCATTAGGGATAACCTCTCATTGATCTATGTTGTCATTAGTTAAAAATTGTCCTTGCATCCGGACCCCCTCCCCCTTTTCGTTGTGGCTTCTGTTCTATTCAGCCAATCTAGAGCAGGACCACTCAGTGTTTGCCCTTTGGAGGGCGTACTTGTCCATTTGGGACGTTAAGCTCCTTAAGGGAGCAGAACTCCTCCGGGAGCAATTGTTTGGTTTTCGCCCCTTGGCTCTTCGCCAGAGAGTCGTGGGGACTTTTAGAAGAAAGCCTCCCCCTTTTCGTTGCTTTGTCCATGTTTGGAATCATTTAGTTAAGGTCATACTACTTCATTAGGGTAGTGTTCCAGAGCGTCAAGTGCACACCTTCAAAGAAGTAGTTCTTTTTACTCTGGTTTGGATCAAATTTTGTCTGGATAACCTGCCAGCTGGATGATTAAAGTCCATGAATATGAAAGAGAACTTGCCAGAGTGTGGATGTTGAAAATTTGGGTAAGACTGGTGGTGATTTAGACTGTTTTAGAAAAATTGCTGTCAAATGGCGGAGATTTTTCCGTTTTTGTGAAGAGGCTAGGGTTGGGTGTACCCATAAAAACTTTAAGTACTTCTAGCTTAAAATCTAAACGGTCATGGTATAGAAAGTTTGTAGTGCCATGGTGGGCATACTTGTCAGCTATCAAGTGATGGGTGTCTTTAAATAGCTGTGAACTTTGACAAGGCGGCAGGGGCATCGAAATTGAGCCAATTTAGTGTGTAACTCAATGGGGAAATTATTGGGGGTGTGAGACCTTTAAATCAGTCAGATGAAACTTAAAGCCATAGATGTTTTACATAGTGCCAACTGGAATAGAACGTGAACTTCAAGTACCGTTTTAAAATACAGTTCAAGTTTCAAGTTCCGGTTTAAAACTCGCTTAAAAAGTTCAAGACCTCCCAACCCTATAGACACGTGCCGAATTAGTTGGATGGAGTTTTTCGGCCCAGTTTTCAACCAATTGGTTTAAGTCGAGCCGGCCATGGCCCTTTTCCAGTTGTGCCTCACTAACTTGTTTCCTTTACTCCTTTCCTTATGCTAAGCATAGAGCACAATGTCAGCAGGTTCCATGTTTGGAGACTTCGGTATGTCGACCCCGCCGGACTCGAACTCCCGACAGGTTTCGAATACCGTTGGAACATTGAATAGCCCCTAGTCAGCTAGTCCAGGGGTTGCTTCGAATCAGACATTCGTTTTGACTAAAGAAAGTGTCTCATCAAATAGTGGCTGAAGTTTTTTATTAAAATTTGGCTGATAATGACTACAAAATGAATGAATAGAATCAATAGCTTTCGTTCAAATCCTGAATTATAGAAGACACATGCATGACAGCCCGGGGAGCGGACGAAGTCTTTTCGTTCATCGCTACGAAAAATTAGCATAAGGGGACTGCAACCACATAGGCGCTACGCAGGCTACATTCATGATGGTCAATTACTATCGCAAGAGATGCTAAATTTCATATGACAAATCTCAATTCGGGATCCCCAGTCATCCTCCCTTTCAACACCACTGGCGCGCGATTATAACTCTGGGCTGCTTGTTAATGATGAAACAGTTTGTTTGACGGTTTCTCAGACAAGCTCGATCCACATAGTTTTATATTATTTTTTTTCTATAAATTTTGTCACAAGCTGGAAGAGGCAGATCGGTCCGAAATGTGCACCAATAAGGGGTCTCATGCCACAACTAAGGGAAAACTTACAATTATTTAATTATTAATATTTTATTAACTATTTATTCTGATTTATATTAATTATTTAATAATTAATTATTTCAGGACAAGTAATAGGTTCAAATGTTGCCAAATATAGCAAACGTTGGTGTCTGAGGGTTCTGAGAAATACAATATTTCTTGAAGGTAATGACTTTCACCTTGCACAAAGGTTTAATAAAATCAATTCGATTTTGCAACGTATCTTTCAGTTAAAAAGTCACTACACATAACATAGATGTAGTCAAATCGCATTTACAACTCTACACCTGACTTTAAAAAGTGTTGAGGATGTCCTATATTAAACTAACATGGAGACTCGAGTGGCTCCTAAGGGTGCGTCTCGTCTATTATATAGTGTTTTCACGTGACGTCATATTATATTCACGCCCACTGAAGGGCAAACGTCAACAGTCGTCACTTTGGTAGTCAGCTGCTTCTTAGACAGCGTACGTAATACACTGAAGAATGGGGCGTGATTTGTGACTTTACTCAAAACACTCTGTAGAGTGCTTTCACCTCTGTTACCAGTCCCGCCCCTTTTGAAAGGCAAAATCTAGTCTAGTACTAATTTAGTGTAGTGGGCTGAGAAGCAACTGACGACCTACGTGTGACTGTTGAATTGAAACACTATTGGTTTTTACCCTGAAGTGGGGTGGCTTATCACTTTTGACGTAATGTGATGTATCACATTGCACAAGTATGAAAGTAATGGATACTTACCGGATTCACAGTCAAGAAACGACTGTTGCTGAGTACAGACGAAAGGACGGAGTTGACCTTCGACATTTGTAGCAATGGGGATGCAAGCCCTTCCTTCGTGTTTGTCTGCACATTAAAGGAATAGGTTATAAATGTCGAAAAATGCAGAACACTTCTAAGCTTACTTCATTTTATTTCATTTCATTTATTGTTACTTTTCACAACAATAATTCGTACATGTGAAAAAAGATCATTTGCATCATACAAGCCAAAAAAGTCGTGAAAAGGGAAGTTTGTTGAAAGAAAACCCTTAAAGGGTTATCTAGAACACTCTCCCCGAAAGGCAATGCACCCAAAAATGCTTTAAGTATAATAAAAAAAATTACAGTAAAGATCACTTATTTCTAACTTAAATGCAGCACCAGTCCCCCTCCCCCTTCTTTCTTCCCCAATAAGGCCTACCTCAACCCCCCCTCCATCTAAGGAAGTTACTTAGCACAGGGTAAGCATGGGTTTCAGTACTTAATCAAGAATGGGTGACATGGTCACTTTCGCCAAACTTTACTGTGTAAATATTTCAAATAAGTGGGCGTATTTCCCAAAAGAGGGACATGTCCCCTGTCATCCCAAATCGATGCAAATAAATTGGTAATTCGTCCATTGCGGCAATTTGCGGAACATTAGCAAGATTCGTTACCAGCTTTACTTTGTCTTAGTACAAAAGCTTTCTATGACTTTCCACTGTCCCGTGATGTGATGTTTTTCTATTTGCTCCTTGCAAATGAGCACGCCATTTTTACTAAAGCTGATAAATAACACTCGTTCAAACCTTAAAACTCGGGAGCTCTGCTATTGTTACATTATTGGTCTCCCAGCTATTATGTACTGAACTCCTTCAGTCTGCGTTGAACTATTTTTGTCGTTTTTGTTACATAAGTACGGATGTCGAAAAAGTTAGAACATCACATCGATACTATGTTTTAAATAAGCCTATTCCGATTAGAATCGTCGAGAATCACCGTATTTAATCACTAAATTCTTTAACAAAACATGAAGCAAAAAATATAAAGTTTTATACGAAGATGTTTTAACAGAGAATATTAATAAACCAGGAGTATTTTTTTTATTTCATCAATTTTTGCCCCACTATGAAGTTCTATCACAATTTGTCCCTTTTTTACACATATATGAAAACATAAGTCATTGCCTCCTGTACAGGTCGGGTAACACCGACGACTTTAAAAACGGAACCTACTGCAATTGCGCTGGGTGCTCAGCATAAGCAATGGAGTAGAAAATCAAGCCAGTGAACCATAACTGAAAAAGGGCCGGAGCCGGCCCGACTTGAACCAATTGGTTGGAAACTGGGCCGTAAAACTCCATCTAACCTAACCTAACCTAACCTTCTATTACACATTTTGTACACGAAAAGAGTTCTTGCCTCCTATACATGCCTCCAGCGGGGAGGTCTGACGTTCGACTCCTGGTCGGGTCATAGTAAAGACTTTAAAATTGGAATCGACTGTCATTCTCCCTCGAACTCAGCATGGAGTAGGGAAAATACGTCAGTAAGCCACAACTGGAAAAGGGTCGTGACCGGTCCGACTTAAAACAGAACTGAGCCGTTAGACATCATCTAACGAACTTAATTATATATACTGTAAATTTTCGAAATAGCAACCAAAATATTAAGATTAAATACCTGCGTTTAACAGAAAGAAAATGAAGAATATCCAAACGATATTCGAGCCACGGATAAAACACATGTTCAGTTTGTTAATATTAGGCGAATGGCGTGATTCGAAACCTGTCCTCTCTTTGGACAACGGTCAAACTTAAAAAGAAAAACCGATAAATAAGGAAGACTTTTAGTAATTCTAGCCGGTCTGGTGACTTGAAAGCATTAAGCCTTTATGAAAATTATACATAAGACCTATTAAACACTTTTAACTTGCATAAAAGTGTGTTGAAATGATCAGTCATTCGTGGGTGAAATCGATGAACATTGATGACGATTTTGATATTTGTTGTTAAGGAACGATCAATATCCTCTTCACGACTTCCATTTAAAATAAAAGAAAGAGTTATGGAAGGATTATCTTTAAAACGCGATTTGTTTTCAGATTTCGAGCAAATAAAAACCCGTTGTTAAAGGGAAAGAACAGTCGCCCAAACTTATTTTGAAAAGCATTATTTTTAATTTCACAATTTTCTTCTTATTTCTTATAATAGGATCTTTTATAATTTTTAGGACCTCAGCATTGCACACGCAAGGTAAATCAAGCAGTAACTGCAAATAAATTTTGCAATTGTGTACAAAAAAACCCTCATTTGACTTTTTAAAGAAAACAGAAACAGGGCAGTCTACCAAAATAATTCAATTTGAAGAAAGAGTATTTTCCCTTTAATCATGCCATTTAAAGTTGACCGTTTGGTGTCGAGGTTGATAATGGATATTTTGCACAATAATTATAATTGATCGCCATGTTGACACATTTAATAAACAACTGGAAATGGTCTCTCTAAAATCTCAGAGACAATGAAATACTGGAGGAGGGTTACGTACAAAACAGTTGAGGAAATGTAATGAAGTGAATTGATTTTTTTATCTCAATGCTTAATTTTCTTTGTCGTGGGAAGACTCCGTGGGGTAAGGTATTATAATGAAAGGAAATACTGTGGTTGTGGACATGCAGTTTGATTGCACGTTGGTTGATATTTAATCGAACTGGGGGATTAGCAATATCCTTAAGATATTTAATTTAATATCGTCACCCAAACTTAATTACAATTTTAGCCGAAGTCTACAAAAAAATTTCAATTGGCAAAGTTCTTTGATTGACATCAAAAGCGGGATAGTGTACGCTGTGTGAACCCTTTTTGCCAGTTACCATTAAAATTAATCTGCAATCATCGCGAAGGAACTCCTAGCTTTCATATGAGATTCAGCTTGTAGGCTACATGATAAACTTACTTTACTGACTCACAGATGCTTCGAAATTGGTCAAATTTAGCGTGGAATCATTGGGAGAAGTAATATGTGATGAGTGAATTGACTCGCTCCATTTAGAAAGTCCTTCCAGCAATCAACCCCTTATTAGGTTTTCCTGTGCCAAAAGTACTTTTAATGATTATTTTCCTATCGTCATGATATGTCAACATAATTAATGCATCGGTGGCCATTTTGCTTTTCCGCCATTTTGGTTGATCTGAATTCCAAAAGAAGTATTTTAAAAAGTAAATTAGGATTATTTGTCATAAATTCTGGCCAGAAATTAAGGGCAACTGTGTCAAAAGTATTTTTAATGATTTTTTTTCTAATTATTTTTTATACGTTATGACCGTTTCATTGGCGGCCATATTGTTGTTTCCGCCATCTTGATTGGTATGGGGACCTGCATAAAATACCAGAAACCTTTTTTTGAGAATTATGTATAATTTTCTATAAAGATATTAGAAATGTTTAGTCGAGATTTATTTTTAGTGATTATTTTCTGACATTTATTTGCATTTTTTTAATTATTTTCTTATTTTTGTGGGGAATTTTTACTGTATTGTTTTAACTTCTTCAGTACATTTCCGACATATTGAATGACAAATACTCTTGTATCTCGGATTTTCAAGTTCCACCTTTATTTGAAAACATTATTTTACATCATTGTGATTGAATAATGTGGAAATTTGCATTTTTTCACACTTTTTTGGAAATATTTCACTTAGTTTGGCGGCCATTTTGTTGTTTTTCCGCCATCTTGGTTAACCTGAATCTCACCAAAACAGTCCCAAAAATTAATTATGGAATACTTGTCATAAAATATGACTACAAGGTAAAAGTCGATCCCTCAAAAATATTTTTAAGAATATTTTCTTTATTATTTTTAAATACAAAATATTCAAAATGTTTGCCACAATTTTGTTTTTGGCAGCCATTTTGAACGGGCGAAACCCAAAATATTTACTAATACCACTTGATTTCGTGTTCAACGGACTGTAACGTTTCCAAAAAATATTGCGACGGAGAGTTGTAGGGTTGCCTGCGAGATGCCTGTGGGCCATTGCCTATAATGACCACTCCAGATGGCACTTACCTCAATCTCCTGCCCAATTTGAAGCTATTAGTGCTGATATTTCTTTGTATTGTTTTGCACCTTTTTAGGTATTAAGAAGGGACAGGGGTATCGATATGGACATGTAGATATGCAATTAATATATTTGCTATAACAAGAAATGCTTAAATAGATATAAAAATGATTTCGAGATGGTGTACAACTTGTGCGCTCATTAACCATGAATAAATTGTCATTTCCGGGTTGGAAAACTGTGTTTTTCTAACAGATTTTTTACTAGTTAACATTTCGTTCGACGCTGGTGCTCACTAAGTACAAACCCTGGAACATTAGTAGCCTAAAATTGTCTGAAGACATGTAATATAATCATTTCAGGCCAAACTAGGACAAATGAATCGATTTACTGTACACAATTACATTTTAAAATAGCACAGTCAAGATTTAGGTCAAAGGTCAAATTTCGTACCTTTTTGGCTTCTAATGACCTCAAAAGTCACGTGATTCTCAAAATCTGTATATCAACTAAAAGACAATTTCTTTGCAAGTATTTTGAGGGGTAGTTTGCAATTCTCGAGTTTCTAGATGAAAAATAATAGCCATTTTACTTTCCCCTACCCCTTGAAATTTTTGATTTTTCATCACCCTGACTCTTGGCAGATACCCCGCTATATTTCCCCAACCCACCCGAAGATACCCATATACCTGAATTTTTCTGTTTATAGACATGACAGGGAATCGAAAAAACATGGTGGCATTAATGACCATTCCAGGTGGCACTTGCCTCAATCTGAAGCCGGGCTATTAACCCTTTACCGTTGTGCTCCAATCAGGGCATATTTGCACGCCTCGGGAGTGGGCGGAAAAGCGGACGTAGCACTCCCCGCATCAGCTTTCGTAGGCTATTGACCCCGTGACCTTAAACTATTGTCTCTCTCGTTGTTGTGGCCGAATTTTCGGGTCGCTACTCGCAGTTTCGAGCTTCGCGTGAAACAGTAAAGATGGGTGACAGCCGCGCTCTCCGCATGGGTCCAAAAGGACCCAAACAACGGTAAAGGGTTAAATTAAGCCGCTGCCTCCGCGTGTGTGCACAGCAGCCCCGTGGTGCAGATACTTTAGATTAAAGAGCAATGGTCACATAGAAAGAAAAAGTTTCCATTGCTACGTAATCAATGGGAGAAGAAATACAAAGTTCACGAATGATTTTGTTACTTTAAACCACACACTTCACTGTTTACTTACGAAGTGCATCGTAGCTGGTGCCCCAACCACTCTTGGAGGATAAACGGTGTATGTGTTAGGGTACTTCGTTAAATCTCCGTCTTATCCAAATCATATAGTTATATATCAGATTATATTGAAATCCAAACAAGCACCCAACGGTAAAGCTGCTGGACACACGTGTTGGTACAAATTTTAACCATTTGTTGGGCAAAATTAGTTGGGTGAAATGGTTCGGTAATTTCTTTTGCTCAACTAATGAGTAAAACACTTCACCAACTGAGTTGAGCATGTTTTACCCAATTCCGGCCAGGAGGCATACAGAACCAACGGATGGGCAATTTTTTGCCCACTTTTTAGAGTGTACAAACTAAGACCGACTTGCCCCCCCCCCCCCTGGCGAATCCTGGATCCAAACTGCTGAAGCAGTCTGCATTGTAATAGAATTGATTCTTCGGCCATTTTGATCTGAATTTGACCGAAAGATTAAAAAGATCAACTGATGCATATTCATAATGAGATGTTAATAACCGCCAAGATCAGTTTTCATAAACACTTCTTTTGTCTAAGCCATTCACGACATGATTGCTATTTTTGAATGACAAGCGATGACATATCTCGATTTTTCTTTCATCTTTAAAACTTTTAAACCCCCTCCCCCCGAATTCAATCAATATTTGTACACACATACAACGGTCAGACAAAAATAAATGTAGAAAGGTGTAAACAGAAATTTCCTCTTAAAAGTTGCTAAACCTGTTTCCAGAGAATAATATTAAGTTTGGCACCATTTTGAGCACCTGACACTGTATATGTGACTTTCCTTGAATTAAAGAAATCGATAACCAATAGAGACGTTGTCAATTTGTCATTGAAAGGTAAGGAAATTTAATATAACTCGCAAAGTAGAAAGTAATGACAAAAAAAAAAATGAAAATGAAAGTTTGTTTAGATATTTGTAATCATTACAGTTGCGGAAATGAAGTTTGCTTCAGTGAAATAAGTGGCAAGGTTGAACATTTTTTGTTATATAATTCCATGTTGGTTGTCGCCGGTAGGCTACGCCACTTTTTTGTTTGGTGTGATGCATAGCACTCTCAATGTTGCAGTCGTTGAAGTGATAGTAAGAATTTCCATAAATCAAAGATATTTGCGTTTCTGATAGACCGTGGATATAACTTCATCAAAGAATAAAATATGGTTCCTTTGGCCCTACTAACTTTGATACAAGTGTGTTTATATTGGATTGCATCAGGTATGTAACGTTAACGTAATGTATAAATCATAGTCTATAGAAGGCGGATATATTTTGTCTTTTGTCGCTTCTGCACGCTTCGTCAACGCGACATTAAACTGTGTATTTCTAAAGCGCACGACGCGTGCACTGGGACAGGTTTGACAAATGCCCCTCCCAGTGGCTAGGGCAGGAACAAGATAATCGGTGGGGTTACACTACTCAATAGTCAATATCCCGATGGGCGAATAACCTACGCAAATCTCATCCGTTTAAGGATTCGTGGGCCATTCGGCAGATTAAAAACTGACATAGAGAGCACTCTAAAAGGGCTTTTAGGAATCAAGCATTGTTCTGAACACTAGTTGCGTCTACTTTGGAAACACATCAAGATGCTAAATACATGTTATGTTTAGCTATTTAACATTAAATGTTTAGCAATTAAACGTATTTAAGCTATTATATTTAGCTTGTGTACACAGTGGAGCAAAATAAGTTTTTAATGGTTAGACACGTTTTTAGAGTGGCGGAAGCTGAGATGGGGTCTGAAGGCTACAGACCTCCAACTGAAAGACCATTGGTCCAACATTGCCCCGGAAAATGTCCAACCCATATTCACGTTAAAAGTATGGAGGTAGATCTCACGACTGCAATATTTCACTCAAAATACGAGTACAGAGTGCTTTCACCTACGTCACAAGCCCTGTCCCCTTTGACGGACATACGGGGTTAAGTGTAGCTAGCTGAGAAGGAGCTGACTACCCACGCGTGAGTGTTGCATTGTAACAACCGTTGCCCTGCAGTGGGCGTGGCCTACAAATTGTGGCGTAACGTAAAAGCACTTTATAAGCAGCTTCTCTCTCTGATTGACAGTAGTTTAAGTGTGTATTGTTGGTTGTCCGCTTAGACTGTTATAGATCAACGCTTGCGGTCCGTGCTGTGATTTCGTGCGCTCTCTTGAGATTGAAACATTGTTAAACATGTTTAAAATATTGCAAATGCTTGCCGTCATCAGCTGAGAGCTATAAAACCTCTTGCAAGCTCACTGAGCTCTTGTGACTAGCCGACAGCAAACGCTCTTCCACCAGGCGATTTTCTCAAGGTCGCAAACGTCGCGGGGAACCACAAGGGTTCGCAAGCGTCTGGCGCAAAATTGGCAACTTGCTCCAGAAGGATTGTGTCCTATGAGTTAAATTAATTATTTGTACTCCCACATTTGAAACTAAACCAAAATATTTAAGTATTAGTTTATGTTTATCTTATTTGCATATAGGTGAAATGGTTTGTTACTATCGAAAAAGAATTGATGACAGAAGTTTCGTGTTTCGTAAGGGATCGTGCGATTATGGTGGCGATCCAAATACACTGGCATCAATGCAGAATGAAGAGGTGATGGAAGTTATACGTGAGTAAATCTTTGGGAACTGAAGTAAGTCATACATGTCGGTAAAGGGCTGGGCAAGTGGTAGAAAAATGCCCTTTAAAAGAAAGATTCTTTCGAATTCTATATACCATAGAGCAGTGACGTTTCTTGGCCGTTTTAGTACAATAATACAGGCCTAGGACAAATTTTTAAAACCGCAATGTCAACAGAGAGGGGCTAGACATTTTAAGCGAAAGTTACTGACCGATGAAAACCAGCCTACAAGTAGGTATTTTCCTCTGCAACCCCTCACAAAACGTCCCTTAACCCTAGTGCTCCGGGCTGCAATCAATTCTACCTCTAAAATGTGCAATGATGTGCTTTTTTTCTTTTGTTTTAAAAAGTAAGTCACTTAGAATAATGTAATCGTTCTCCTGCTAACGAAACTGTTCAAACCTATTTGAAATTGCTTTCCATTTACGTGGTTTGGCATTTCCATTGTTCAATCCGCAACCCCATGATAGAACTGTTTTATTTCACTTTATTTTGTCAAGGCCCCTTATTCTTTTGACAAACGTCTTCAAAGGAGTTGGAATCTTTCCCTACCGACCTCATAGGCGGCTGTTTAAACACCGCCTAGAGCGCCACTATCCGTAGGATGCAGGGGGAAAATTCTCTACCAACCTCCCTACGGTGATAACGTCATGGCGTACTTCTTTTCAACCCTACTAACAGACAGAGCTAGTTCAAATACAACGGTAATAACAGCATTACTGCCATCGTTAAATGAGACACCATCAGCGAATGTTTCGTTCACAAACAACACCCCGACAAATGGTAGGTGTACCTTGAACAGATCAACAGTCTTAACATCGACGTTAGCAACAAATGTGAGAGGAACCACAGCAGGGATATCTTCCCCAGAAGGTATGTAGTTTACAACAGGAGCATTTTCATTTAAAATCATGCAATTTTACAATGAAATCCTTTTTTGAAAAGTAAAATCTTTAAGCGAATCACCCTATACCTCATGTTCGGCCGACTTGCATAACCGTACATTGAAATAAAATGCTCATTATTGCAAATATCTTTTTTAATCTTTTTATCTTTTTTTAAGTAGTCTACATTGCACATAATGCTTAGGCCATGGGATAAGAGTTACGGTAGATTACCTGATGGAACCCACAAATTTTCACAAAAATTTCATAACTAACAATTCCTTCAAGTTAATGACAATATATTATTCTATTTGTCCTCTACTTCCTAATATTTAACTCGTCGGGGTTTCTGGTTGCGGCCCTTCCTGTGGATGAAGAGGTTCGGCACCTTGTTGTTTACTTGATTGAAAATCGTTGTCCCGACAGTCTTCATGGTTTGCAGGCTGATGATTTGTTCCCAAAGATTTTTCATTTTCACTTGCATGATAATGGTCTTTTGCTAAAACCAAAATAGAATCTCAGCCCTAAAATCTCCACCTTTAATTACCTAAATATTAAAAACATAATTTTCTTTTCTTTAAAGAAGGCTTTTATTACACCAAGAATGTGCACCAAGCACTGCATTACTGTTATGAAAAATTTCGTTGCATAAAACTATGTTTAATGTAATTTTAATTTTAGTTGATCAATACTCTCAAAAGAGGAAAATCGATAATTATTTGGAAAATAGAATAAAAGAACGACAAACTATTTTCGAATGTAAGAGATATCAATAACATCTTTAATTTTTGTGTCTACTATATATTGTGCTTTTTAAACTTGAAACTGTAATTAAACATGAACTTTATAACCCGGAAGGAAACTCATATCGATCGCTTCTTGACAAAATGTAATGAAATCATTTGTGTTTTATAACCCGAATTGCATGACAGGAATAGTAAGTAAGGATTGCTAAACTGTGCACCTTACGCACATCAAAATTGGTGTATAAATAGACTATTCTGTAAGCATTCTACACAAAAAATAAAACCTGCTTAATCATGTTTGATGTTGGGGTTACAGCCCCGTGTTCTAATTATGTTTGATGTTGGGGTTACAGCCTTGTGTTCTGATTATGTTTGATGGTGGGGTTACAGCCCTGTGTTCTGATTATGTTTGATGGTGGGGTTACAGCCCTGTGTTCTGATTATGTTTGATGGTGGGGTAACAGCCCTGTGTTCTGATTATGTTTGATGGTGGGGTTACAACCCTGTGTTCTGATTATGTTTGATTGTGGGGTTACAGCCCTGTGTTCTGATTATGTTTAATGGTGGGGTTACAGCCCTGTGTTCTGATTATGTTTGATGGTGGGGTTACAGCCTGGTGTTCTGATTATGTTTGATGGTGGGGTTACAGCCCTGTGTTCTGATTATGTTTGATGGTGGGGTTACAGCCCTGTGTTCTGATTATGATTGATGGTGGGGTTACAGCCCTGTGTTCTGATTATGATTGATGATGGGGTTACAGCCCTGTGTTCTGATTATGTTTGATGGTGGGGTTACAGCCCTGTGTTTTGATTATGCTTGATGGTGGGGTTACAGCCCTGTGTTCTGATAATGATTGATGGTGGGGTTACAGCCCTGTGTTCTGATTATGTTTGATGGTGGGGTTACAGCCCTGTGTTCTGATTATGTTTGATGGTGGGGTTACAGCCCTGTGTTCTGATTATGTTTGATGGTGGGGTTACAGCCTTGTGTTCTGATTATGTTTGATGGTGGGGTTACAGCCCTGTGATCTGATTATGTTTGATGGTGGGGTTACAGCCCTGTGTTCTGATTATGATTGATGATGGGGTTACAGCCTTGTGTTCTGATTATGTTTGATGGTGGGGTTACAGCCCTGTGTTTTTATTATGCTTGATGGTGGGGTTACAGCCCTGTGTTCTGATAATGATTGATGTTGGGGTTACAGCCCTGTGTTCTGATTATGATTGATGGTGGGGTTACAGCCCTGTGGTCTGATTATGTTTGATGGTGGGGTTACAGCCCTGTGTTCTGATTATGTTTGATGTTGGGGTTACAGCCTTGTGTTCTGATAATGTTTAATGGTGGGGTTACAGCCCTGTGTTCTGATTATGTTTAATGGTCGGGTTACAGCCCCGTGTTCTGATTATGTTTGATGGTGGGGTTACAGCCTTGTGTTCTGATTATGTTTGATGGTTGGGTTACAGCCTTGTGTTCTGATTATGTTTGATGGTGGGGTTACAGCCCTGTGTTCTGATTATGTTTGATGGTGGGGTTACAGCCCTGTGTTCTGATTATGTTTGATGGTGGGGTTACAGCCTTGTGTTCTGATTATGTTTGATGGTCGGGTTACAGCCCTGTGTTCTGATTATGTTTGATGGTGGGGTTACAGCCCTGTGTTCTGATTATGATTGATGATGGGGTTACAGCCTTGTGTTCTGATTATGTTTGATGGTGGGGTTACAGCCCTGTGTTTTAATTATGCTTGATGGTGGGGTTACAGCCCTGTGTTCTGATAATGATTGATGTTGGGGTTACAGCCCTGTGTTCTGATTATGATTGATGGTGGGGTTACAGCCCTGTGGTCTGATTATGTTTGATGGTGGGGTTACAGCCCTGTGTTCTGATTATGTTTGATGTTGGGGTTACAGCCTTGTGTTCTGATAATGTTTAATGGTGGGGTTACAGCCCTGTGTTCTGATTATGTTTAATGGTCGGGTTACAGCCCCGTGTTCTGATTATGTTTGATGGTGGGGTTACAGCCCTGTGTTCTGATTATGTTTGATGGTTGGGTTACAGCCTTGTGTTCTGATTATGTTTGATGGTGGGGTTACAGCCCTGTGTTCTGATTATGATTGATGGTGGGGTTACAGCCCTGTGTTCTGATTATGTTTGATGTTGGGGTTACAGCCCTGTGTTCTGATAATGTTTGATGGTGGGGTTACAGCCCTGTGTTTTGATTATGTTTGATGGTTGGGTTAAAGCCCTGTGTTCTGATAATGATTGATGGTGGGGTTACAGCCCTGTGTTCTGATTATGTTTGATGGTGGGGTTACAGCCCTGTGTTCTGATTATGTTTGATGGTGGGGTTACAGCCCTGTGTTCTGATTATGTTTGATGGTGGGGTTACAGCCTTGTGTTCTGATTATGTTTGATGGTGGGGTTACAGCCCTGTGATCTGATTATGTTTGATGGTGGGGTTACAGCCCTGTGTTCTGATTATGATTGATGATGGGGTTACAGCCTTGTGTTCTGATTATGTTTGATGGTGGGGTTACAGCCCTGTGTTTTTATTATGCTTGATGGTGGGGTTACAGCCCTGTGTTCTGATAATGATTGATGTTGGGGTTACAGCCCTGTGTTCTGATTATGATTGATGGTGGGGTTACAGCCCTGTGGTCTGATTATGTTTGATGGTGGGGTTACAGCCCTGTGTTCTGATTATGTTTGATGTTGGGGTTACAGCCTTGTGTTCTGATAATGTTTAATGGTGGGGTTACAGCCCTGTGTTCTGACTATGTTTAATGGTCGGGTTACAGCCCCGTGTTCTGATTATGTTTGATGGTGGGGTTACAGCCTTGTGTTCTGATTATGTTTGATGGTTGGGTTACAGCCTTGTGTTCTGATTATGTTTGATGGTGGGGTTACAGCCCTGTGTTCTGATTATGTTTGATGGTGGGGTTACAGCCCTGTGTTCTGATTATGTTTGATGGTGGGGTTACAGCCTTGTGTTCTGATTATGTTTGATGGTCGGGTTACAGCCCTGTGTTCTGATTATGTTTGATGGTGGGGTTACAGCCCTGTGTTCTGATTATGATTGATGATGGGGTTACAGCCTTGTGTTCTGATTATGTTTGATGGTGGGGTTACAGCCCTGTGTTTTAATTATGCTTGATGGTGGGGTTACAGCCCTGTGTTCTGATTATGTTTAATGGTCGGGTTACAGCCCCGTGTTCTGATTATGTTTGATGGTGGGGTTACAGCCCCGTGTTCTGATTATGTTTGATGGTTGGGTTACAGCCTTGTGTTCTGATTATGTTTGATGGTGGGGTTACAGCCCTGTGTTCTGATTATGATTGATGGTGGGGTTACAACCCTGTGTTCTGATTATGTTTGATGTTGGGGTTACAGCCCTGTGTTGTGATAATGTTTGATGGTGGGGTTACAGCCCTGTGTTTTGATTATGTTTGATGGTTGGGTTAAAGCCCTGTGTTCTGATTATGATTGATGGTCGGGTTACAGCCCCGTGTTCTGATTATGTTTGATGTTGGGGTTACAGCCCTGTGTTCTGATAATGTTTGATGGTGGGGTTACAGCCCTGTGTTTTGATTATGTTTGATGGTTGGGTTAAAGCCCTGTGTTCTGATTATGATTGATGGTGGGGTTACAGCCCTGTGTTCTGATTATGTTTGATGGTGGGGTTACAGCCCTGTGTTCTGATTATGTTTGATGGTGGGGTTACAGCCCTGTGTTTTGATTATGTTTGATGGTTGGGTTTAAGCCCTGTGTTCTGATTATGTTTGATGGTGGGGTTACAGCCCTGTGTTCTGATTATGATTGATGATGGGGTTACAGCCTTGTGTTCTGATTATGTTTGATGGTGGGGTTACAGCCCTGTGTTTTAATTATGCTTGATGGTGGGGTTACAGCCCTGTGTTCTGATTATGTTTAATGGTCGGGTTACAGCCCCGTGTTCTGATTATGTTTGATGGTGGGGTTACAGCCCTGTGTTCTGATTATGTTTGATGGTTGGGTTACAGCCTTGTGTTCTGATTATGTTTGATGGTGGGGTTACAGCCCTGTGTTCTGATTATGATTGATGGTGGGGTTACAACCCTGTGTTCTGATTATGTTTGATGTTGGGGTTACAGCCCTGTGTTGTGATAATGTTTGATGGTGGGGTTACAGCCCTGTGTTTTGATTATGTTTGATGGTTGGGTTAAAGCCCTGTGTTCTGATTATGATTGATGGTCGGGTTACAGCCCCGTGTTCTGATTATGTTTGATGTTGGGGTTACAGCCCTGTGTTCTGATAATGTTTGATGGTGGGGTTACAGCCCTGTGTTTTGATTATGTTTGATGGTTGGGTTAAAGCCCTGTGTTCTGATTATGATTGATGGTGGGGTTACAGCCCTGTGTTCTGATTATGTTTGATGGTGGGGTTACAGCCCTGTGTTCTGATTATGTTTGATGGTGGGGTTACAGCCCTGTGTTTTGATTATGTTTGATGGTTGGGTTTAAGCCCTGTGTTCTGATTATGATTGATGGTGGGGTTACAGCCCCGTGTTCTGATTATGTTTGATGGTGGGGTTACAGCCCTGTGTTCTGATTATGTTTGATGGTGGGGTTACAGCCCTGTGTTCTGATTATACTTGATGTTGGGGTTACAGCCCTGTGTTCTGATTATGTTTGATGGTGGGGTTACAGCCCTGTGTTCTGATTATGTTTAATGGTGGGGTTTACCGCACTGTGTTCTGACATCCTTACACAGTGCGACATCACTTTGTTCACAAAACTCAGATGGGGCGTTTGAGGCGTCGGAATGTACTTTGGGTTTTTTTTTTTCTAAAGTCCTCCCGACCCTCTTGCAAAGGGCCGGTCGGCGAAATCAAAACTGTCACTGCTTCCCGAAGAAGCTTTTACGCCCACTTAAGGACAATACGTGACCAATCTCACGGCCCTCAGACCATTTACATTACTGGTCTGTGATGTATGGCTCAATTTTAGACTTGATGAAAAGAACAGATACTACACATGATCTTAGCCAAAAGGCCGAGAAGCCTGAATGTACTTAGTTGGAGGTTTCACTTGACTGTGGAAGTGAAACCAGGTCGGGTCAAGAAGAAGTTATCCATTATCCATCCACCCACGTGGTTACAGAGCCCAAATTTCACCAGTCAAGAGAGACTACGGATCTCCTATGATGCAATCAGAGAGGGGCAAAAAGATGTCGTGAAAGACTTAAAATAGTCCAGAGTCAAATTTATGATTGACATGCAAAAAGGAACGTATTCTAAGCATTCTCTCGAAAGTTGCATCCATTTCCTAAGTTCGTTTCTCGAGATATTAGCAATTGAAGTTGACACATTTTCTGCAAAAAGTGAACTTGTTAATTCAGTTAATTAGGGAAGCTATCTTAAGCGCCTCAACGCCATAGGTTCACTGATCAGGATGCACCTATAGCATCAATATATCAGAGTTAAGATGGTCAAAATTGACGGAAAACTATGAATAACAACAAAACATTGGCCACCAATTTGAATCCATGACATCACGTCTACTTCAAGTTCATTCTAGGCAGAAAATGTACCACATTCAATTGCCAATATCTCAGTCGAGAACGAACATGGGAAATGAGCAAAATTTCACCAGGCACCAGAATGTATTGAATATAAGTTTCTCTTTAACATATCAAAAAAAAGAGTTGGCTGAACTTTGCTCTGAACTATTGTTTTAAGAGAAGGGATAGGATTCTAGCATACCCAATTTGGTGAAACCTTCATTCAAAACCGAACTTGTATAAATAGTATTCATCAAATGAAATGTCATCAAAAGTCTTTTCTGACCTATCAAAAATTGATTTGATTGATTGGTTTGACCCTTCTTTCAATATAACTTCACATAAATTAAACAAAACGTTTCGAATTTGGATTCTTAAATATGTGTTTCTCCTCTGAGATCACAAATTTGAATAAGACATGTTTGCTCATATTAAGTCAAATTTAAAAAAAAGAGAAACAGATATTTCAGTCTTTGAAAATCTTCAATATTTGATGTAGTTAGATATTTATTATGGCTAGATATTTGTTTCATGTTTCACACCAAATATCACAGCAGGTAATTTTCGTGTTGTCAGTTCTGTGATGTTATCTTTCGAGACATTTCTTACTTTTCTCAAAAATATTGTAAAGATCAGAAGTAGGCGCATGGAGTTGTCCGAGTTTGATCAAAACACATGCAAAGTCCCTCAGATTCAAGAAAGTGTGAGAGACCAAGTTTTAGGTTTCCGTTGAAATCCTTTCAAATCTTCCTTCTGCACAACACCCATAACTGTTCCATCATATAATTCAATGATGAATGGGCATTATACATTCATAATTGGCACTTTGGGCAATTTTTCCGTTTCTTTTCTTGTATTTAGAGACAAAGGACAGCACCGCTATCGATCAAGAGGAAACAACCGTGAATCCACAAACAAGCCATCAAATAACAGGTGAATGTTAAGATTTAAATGTTAATTCAAGTATTTATATTTCTTGATGTAAACAAAAACCATTTAAGTGAAGGAGGCAAAACATTTAAATGTTTATGACTAACTCGAGACCACTTTCATGATTAATCTAAGTCGCCGGGTCCAATATCCTCCAGCGACTTGGCAAAACTCGTTGGAACTTCTCTTCCCGCCCCTCCCGTACAATGTTGGATAAAGTAGGGAGCTCTACATTCCACCGTGGCGCGGACCTCATCTACAACGAACTGACGTTATTTGCGTCAATACCGATTCGATCAGTGGTTTCGATAGCAACGCGAAATAATGCTACACCAAGTTGTGAGATGTCATGGACAACGCAGGAGGTGACGTCATCACTACGTCGTGCAATCCCAAAGTCGGGACGCATCGTTCCCTTTGCAACACAATATCGTACGTTTGGGGGTGCGGGATCGGAGTTACTGTACTTGGAGACGGAGGAAGGAACTAGGACAATTTCATAATGCGCATAATTCGTCATATTCAAAATTATGATAGGGTGGGGGAAGGAGTGGTTCAACAGTTTGTTCAAGATTGTAGCTATCAGATTTAGCCACTTATCTGTCGATACTGTATTCTTTTGTATTGCATAGAACACACCACAATACCTACGACCGACCAAGAACAATCAGGTATTGTTCCAGCTACGACGGCCAATCACAATATTAAAACAGGAGAGGGTGACATGGAAACATTTACAAGAACCGCTGAAGAAGTTGCTGCTAACAATGGTAATATATTTTACAATATAACAATAACCTTGATCGGTAATTCGTTGCCGCGTGGAATTGTGGATCACAGATTGCGATATACAAACCGAACTCAGCACAGAGCTTACCGCGGTCTATTTTTCGTGCTGACCGTACATGGAATACTTATCATATACTTCGTCGAACGAAAATAGGCCGCAAGGGACAACGGACCGCATCCCACCGTTGGCAAAAACCTTGCTGAATCGGACAGACCTCGGTGCCTCAGTCGGGCAGAAATTATGTCTCGGTCGGGATCTGGGGTTGGGCAAAAGGTCACTGTCCCCTGATAGGAAGAGGAGTTGGGAGTGGAAACATATTTGAGCTAAATCAATCCCCAGGTCCCCGCAGGGTGTAATATCCTTGGACCTGGTCCTGACGTACCGTAAAGTAAAACTTGTGATACCAGATGGTTTGCGGTGCTGTCAGAGGTATTTGCCCCGATTTTAATCCATTACATGGCTATTATCCTTACTGTCACGGCCCTACGTTATTGATTAAAATGCACCTTCCTACACCAAAAACGCAATTTGATTAGTTAAATCCATGTCAGCACGACTAAAGTGCAACTTAGTTGGAGGTTATTTTCCAGTATCACTATTGATGTTTTATTTAAACTTGTCGCAAGCATTTGACACTGTGCTCCAAAAAGGTGAAAGTTGTTTTTTCTACTGAATTTTTATTTTTTGAGATTTTGCTAATTATGTATACATATATTCAAATTATGTCCAAATTTAGATACTATTAATAGGTTTTGGCACTTGCATGAGAAGATTTTAACTTAAATCATTCTTTATCCGGTGTTTATCCCATCATTATCCTTTCATGTGATACCTAAATTGTGAAATTTGGATAAAGCATCACCGAGTTGTATTTTTTTACCATTGCGTTGTCCCACCCACCTTTCATCCCGGGTTGGTAAACTCCAAATTCTAGTTTTCTTTATTTTTGGGGACCTTTATTTGAAAGTGTCACAAGATCTTGACACGTTGAACTATATACCAACTGAAAAGGTGAAAAATATATTTTATACTGGCTATTTTGTTTGTGTGGTTTTGGCTTGTTATGTATACAAATACGCAAATAAGTTCCAAATTTGCGTATTATTTAAAGGTTTATGGCACTGCATGCTTGAAAGAATTCGGATATTCGACTATTTTGGGCATTGTTTTGTGAAAGACTGTGAAGTAAAGCTCACAAATAATAGCTTGATGCGCCTGCATGTGTGGCGAATTTTTGTAATCTTGTTGATATTTCATGAAAATTTTACCTTGACTATGATGTTTTTTCCTTTTTCTGTCAATATCCTTTTCAGATTTTGGGCACGATTTGAAGTTTTCTGAAAAAACATGTCAGTTTTTGAATTTCAAGAGGCTGTCCAACTTTTGCCGCAATTCCCGCCCGATATTTTTCCAAATTCCTGCCTGCATTTAATATCTTACGGAAAGTGGGCGGCAGCTTGCCCCCTGTCTCTGCCTCGTCCACACAGGCAACGTTACAGACCGACTTCCACGGCTTGTGTACCGCGCACTATGCAACTAGCTTATCCGAGTATGCCCACCGTGTTAAGATTCACCCTCATAAATTTATTCGGTGTTCGAAATATCAAATGGTTTTGAAAGTTGGGAAGATGAAATGTAACGTAATTAAATCACAAAGGTTAATATAGCCCGGCTTCAGATTGAGGCAAGTGCCACCTGGAATGGTCATTAATGCCACCATGTTTTTTCGTTTCCTTGACATGTCTATAAACAGAAAAATTCAGGTACATGGGTATCTTCGGGTGGGTTGGGGAAACATAGCGGGGTATCTGCCAAGAGTCAGGGTGCTGAAAAATAAAAAATTTAAGGGGTAGGGGAAAGTAAAATGGCTATTATTTTTCATCTAGAAACCCGAGAGTTGCAAACTACCCGTCAAAATACTTGCAAAGGAATGGTCTTTAAGTTGATATACAGATTTTGAGAATCACGTGACTTTTGAGGACATTAAAAGTAAAAAAAGTACGAAATTTGACCTTTGACCTAAATCTTGACTGTGCTATTTTAAAATGTAATTGTGTACAGTAAACCGATTCATTTGTCCTAGTTTGGCCTAAAATTTTCTATAAAGATACTAGAAATTTCTAGTCGAAATATATTTTCAGTGATTATTTTCTGACATTTATTTGCTTTTTTTAATTATTTTCTTATTTTTGTGGGGAATTTTTACGGTATTGTGTTTACTTCTTCAGTGCATTTCCGACATACTGAATGACAAATACTCTTGTATCTAGGATTTTCAAGTTCAGCCTTTATTTGAAAACATTATTTTACTTATTATTTCATTGTGATTGAGGAATTTGGAAATTTGCATTTTACAGGAATACCATGCGGGGCGGTATTAGGGTCGGCTGGGGTGGTCGGGGCCCCCTCCTCCTTCCAAAAACGTTTACACCCTGTTACTTCATAACATAATGATAAAGCCCCAGTACCAACTTAAATAGGCCATTGAGATGTGGCATATTTTTAATGACACCGCTCCGCTTTTATTCCTTTGTCTCTTCCTCACACCAAATATGACAAACCCTGAACTTTGTTAGGATAATTGCTGATCATTTGGCACTACTATTTTTCATTTTTCATATTTCGTATTGATTTAAACATTTAATTGCAAAAAGAAATTGTAATTAAATTTAAAAAAAAAAAAGAATCTTAAATTTTACCGACCAGAAATGCCATTTCCAGCTGATACAGATGTCGAAATTTTCAAAAATTTGTATGAGATCCGGACCAACTTATGGTAGTGCTCCGCCTAGATAACTTTTGGGCAATGAGATTTCTGGCCGTGTGAGGGGTTGCAAGTTTTCCAAATTTTTTATGCCCTCTTCGAAAACTGGCTCTGCTTAAACATCTGCATTGGGATGTCATTTCTGGCTGCCTGGTGGTTACGATTTCTCAAACTTAATTTTGCTCTCCTCACCAAATGGAGGTTCTTACCACAGGTCGTCCTAGCGTTATATAGTATATATATAGTTTATATATAAACGATAACAAGAAACATGCACAAAACACACGGCATACTGTTAAAACGATCTGAAATTTTAATAAAATACTGAAGAACAAAGATCGTGTCAAATCTTCTGAGGCAACAAGATATTAAAAACGGTTAAGAGTTCAAAACTTAAAATATATATATAGTTTATATATATATAAAAAGGAAAAGGTAAGATGCATTTGATGTGAGGTTTTTTGTTTAAGACAACTTAAAGTTTGTTGTGTTTCTTTAGAAGAAGATGATGGGAAGGTTCTCGAGAGATCTGAAGGGGTAAATGTAGTATGAGGTGAGAAATCATGAACAGTTTTGTGCGAAGCACTGTGTTGGTGTTAGGCGGTTAGGCGGTGTGTCTTACCTTTTCTTTTATATATATATATATATATTATATATACTATATAACGCTAGGACTACCTGTGGTTCTAACACAGTCTTTCGTCATGATTACAAAATAGTGATTGCTTAGATTCTTCTTACAAGTATGGTGAATTCCATTTCCGGCTGTCTGACTGTCTGAGTTGTAGTGGTTTTGCAAAATTTCCTCTGCGCTCCGCCCCAGCTTATGGTAGCGCTCCACTTAGATACTGTCTTTCGGGCAGGATTGCATTTTTCGGGTAGATAATCTTCTGTATCTCAAACTAAAATGGCTCAGTACGTTTATGCTTGTGTAAACCCTCTGATGGCGACATACACAAATGTAAAAGTAGTGACAAAATTCTGAATACACTTTGAACAACTGAGACAGAAACATGTATTTTACATTACTGGTATTTTTCTTTTTAAGATAATTGGCAATTGTAAGAGCCCTTTTGTGCCACCCGTCCCTAAGAGGATAGGTTAGGTAAGGTTAGTGCTACGGTCTCATAAAAAAAAATCGATAACTCGAACGTTTTCGATACGATATCGCTGCTGTGATATTATCGATAGTGTATTGAATCGGTTTGCAATCGCAGCTAGGACAAGGGTATTCTGCGACGTCATCCAAAATCCGGCATAGTTTTTATTTGCATTTTCATGAGACGACATGTGATCTTTCTGATAAGTGACTCACTCAGAATCCTGATGTGGGGATCAGGATATCTTCTGCCTTGAGAAGTGTTCGTCTTTCTTCATGTTCGACCCCTTCTTCAAGCAGAAGTGTTCAAAACCCACCACTTACATGATATATATAATATCAGCTCATTGTAAACATAAATTATGCAAAAAGTGTCTGGATCGACTATCACGTTAGTCAAAAATAGTGACTAATAGCTGATTAATTGGCTTAGTTTCTGACAATGTTTTTAGCCGCATTGCCTAGGAATGTTGACTTTTAATTTTGATTTGGGGTCATTTTTTGTGAAATTAGTCAGATATCATCAGAATTTAGTCACACATGAGTGGCTAACTTGGTTAGTCAATTCAGACACCATTTTGACCAATTTTTGTTCACACCGAGGTCATATGCAACGTTTTATCTTTGTTTTAAAGTTTGTGATACTTGGACTGTCTTTGAATCCAGTTGCTACTTTTTGGACACGCGTTCCCGAACTTGGGCTGAAGCTGCGGAACTCTGTAGGCTCCACCATCCCAAGGCACATCTAGTTATTATCGATAGCGACTCCGAAAACACTTTTGTGGCTTCGTTGGTCGGTGACTCAACACCTTGGATAGCCTTAACAGATGAAGATATTGAGGGTAAGTACCAGAAAGAGGAGGTATGAGTGGAAAAATGGGACTTGAGATGGAGAGAGGGACGGAGAAAAGGATGGTAAGTTTAAGTCGAAAGGTTGGGTTTCCAGACACAGCTCGAAAACATTTTTCAAACTTTGTACTTTTTGCAATCCTAAGCCTGTCTAGTTAAAGGATTTTGTTGTTCTTCAAATGACATTGGTGCCATCCATGAGATGTTATCCGTAGTTATCAGATGGAGATCCACCTAAAACCATTTAATCTCTATCAATCCAGCTAGATTGACCTTAGGTTGGCAAGTGAATCCTGTGACTGGGAATTATTAAACTTAAGGGTATTGAATTTCTTTTTATTTGTCTTGAGAGTCCGAGTCCAAAAAAGTGGACTTAAGTCCGGACTTGAGGTGGAGTCCGGAGTCGAGTCCTCCAGCACTGGTAAATAGTGTCGAAACGATCAAAACGCGTCGAAGTAATCGAAAAAATATTGAATTTAAACAGTTAAATGCAAAACACAACAAATATCCCTACCTTTTCTTTGAGATCATGACGAAGGGACCGGTAGCCTACTTATTTTCTAAGATCTGTTAAGTGTACTGAATCGTAAGGAATAACACGCAAAATAGATCCCTGTCTGCAACTATATAAAGCTCGAAGAAAAGTTTTTAATGTGTCTCCATCTACTAGCGCTTACCATTGTACAGGACTAACCAGTTATGCGCCGAAATGGCGGCCATCTTGAGATTCAGTGCCGATTTAGATATCAGGTTTAACTTGAAGAGTCCAGACCCACATTTATTTTTGATGTAGGCCTAATACAGTAAGACTAATTACAAGCATTCTGGTGAAATTTTCATGCAATTTTAGTTCTCAAATATGAATTTATGGCAATTTTTACAAACAGTCAACTTGAAGAAAACAGGTGTGATGTCATGGTTTCAAACTGGCGACCAATGTTTTGTAGTTTATTTTTCATACTATTGTTTTGACCTCGGACTAAGTACAGTTAATGGAATATGTATACCCTAAATTTTATTTTATGTCGTACCAATAATCGATAGGGGTGGAAGGGAATGCTTGGGGCACTTCCACCACCAAATAATACCACAGGATAACTGTCATAATCTTTTACTTCCGACTCCCTCAATTCGAGTCTTCACTGGCAAAAAACTGTTCTCATCGAATCAAGCCCCAAGAACCTAGGCCTGTTCTGTGACTCGAGTCTTAAAACTAAGTTGACCCCTTATTCAGCACAACCCTTGACACCACGGTTACTTCCGGCGAGACCGAAGGTTCACGAGACGGCGAAGGTCCGGGTGACCAAAAATATAATGGGATTGACAAGGCTGAAAAGAAGTAGGGTCCGCGAGACCGAAAATGAGGAAAGGTTTAAGATACCGACATTAAAAAACCCGCTGATCTATATCCATTTTCTGTCCAGCGGACCTATTCTCATTTCTTGCTCACGAACCGGACCATTTCTTACTTTCGGTCTCGCAGACCTCATCATCATTTAAATTTTCAGTCTCGCGGACCTTCGGTCTCTTGTACCTTCGATCTCGTGGGATGCTCTCGTCTTGTACATGTAGTTTTGTTTAAGACGTAATTAGATTGCATTTATTTTCGGTTCAGAAACATGTCTGAATGTGTAACTAAATTTTCTTGTTGTAGACGGCGTTATTAATAAATCCATATGTTCGCAACTCTGAACTAAAGTTCAGTCTGCGTAGCGCCTTTGTGGCTGCCGCCCCCTTAGGATGCCGCACCTCTGTTGGTTTTTCGTTGCGATAAGCTGAACGAAAAGACTTCGTCTGCTCCGCGGACTAGCGCATGAACAGAGTGAGGAAGTTAAACGGAAGTCTTGAATGAGGTTATTTCTAAATTGGCGGCAGTTGAATGAACGAAGGATCGTGCCGTGCATTATTTTAGTATAATGCACCATCGGGGTTAATGCAGGTGATGCACGAGGGTGCAGCTATTATATCTACACACTAACCACAGAGGGTGCACTGGTCTACACTAATGCACAAGTCCAGAGTTGTTAAATCTTGTTTGTTCACACACAACAATAATTTGGATTAAAAAGACTGAATTGGGAGTATTTATCCTGGGGTAAATAGCCTACTAAATAACAGCAACCTCTATTAAAAAGGAGTAACGTTAAGAGGAGTGCTTTTATCATTTTCCGTAAATTCATTATCTCCGATATCTCACTGTCATCTGATCATTATGAACTAATGGAAGTCAGTCGAGGATTATTACAAAGTATACGAATGAAGTTGCAATCATTAGCGAAAATATAATCATTGAAATTAAATTAAAGTCAACCAACTAGGCCGACCAGATGAAGCAACGAAAGTGTCTAAAACTCACACTGCATAGGATTACTAGCCCGCCGAGCAAAAGAAGTCTTTTCGTTCAGCTCGTAGCTACGAAAAATCCCCAAACTCTGAGGGGCGGTAGCCTAAGGGGGTTGCAGTCACAGAGGCGCTACGCAGGCTACAGGATCACAGACTCAAGGAACTTTGCTCAAGAAAGTACCTTTATGGAAGCTCTGGAGTTGCAAGCGGGTGGGCAATGCATTTGACTGGAGGAAGATTCCGCCCCTGCCACCTCTAGTTACGACACTGGTCACATTGAACTTTCTCTTTCTTTTTTTATCTTTTTAGGTCAATGGAGGTGGTTCAACCAAGGAGTTAGCACATCAGTTACCTTTACTAATTGGGACAGTGACTTCAGAAACAACGGGAACCGAAATTGCGCCTATATTCGAGGCTACAATTCAAGGTGGCAAACGTATTGGTGTAGCGATGGAGAAAGATTTGTTTGTGAAGTAGAATTATAACATGGGAAAGTGTTCTGGTGGCTCCAGAATTTCAAAATTAGAGGGGGTAAACTAGGGACAAAGGAAAATGTTGAAGAGGAAGGGGGGGGGGGGCAAAACGCGGAAACAAGTTCAAAGTGATCGCCCCTGCGAGTGAGGCACTAGGGAGCGAAACGCTTGGAAGGTCTGAGTTTTAAGCATATCTTCGGAAGTAAAAGGGCGTCTCAGGAGATGTATATAATTCATTTTTGGTTAACCTAACTTCTAACTAACCTAACTGGAGGCAAATGGGGGGGGGGAGGGGTAAGGACAAAATCTAAGGAGCATTTTCACCCTTATCGTTCCCCGCAGCGCCACCACTGATTCCATGTTAATCCACAGCTACAGGTTCGTTATCATTTTTTTTTTGTTCTGGTGAAATGAATTTCAGTGAAACCAGGACGGTGATAGGGAAATAAAAGAAATAGATATTGAACCACCATTTACACTACTTTTTTAATTGCTATTTTTATTTAATTGCTGCCAATAGGAACACAGACTTAAAGGGCAGGAGCAGTCATCCCAAATTGAAGAAGTGAAGTAGACCGTCCAGTTTCATGATTGACTGTTGGGAGTCACCTGAAAATATTTTTTCTCTTCAAATGTGAAATTTACTAGAAATAAGTGCTTGGTTTACCTTGAATATGTAATAGTAAAATTATAAAATGTAATGAAAGATACTTTGAAGAGAAATAAGACAAAATTTGTGCTGTTTAGCTTTTTCGTCAAAATAAGTTTGGGTGGACTGCTTTTTACCTTTAACGAAGTGATCATTTCGTTGTACGTTTTCTGAAGTCCTCCCGACCCTCTGGCAAAGGGCCGTTCGGCGAAACCAAACTTAAAACTGCTTCCCGAAGAAGCTATTACGTCCGCTGAAGGACAACACTTGACCAACCTAACGGCCCTCAGACCATTTATATCATTGATCTGTCATGTATACCTCCATTCTAGACTGGATAAAAAGACTAAATACTACACACGGGCTTAGCCAAAAGGCCAAGAAGCGATCGCGAGAAGCGTTGTAGGTTTTGGAAAAGGTTCGCTAAGGACTGACAGAACCTCCTCGATTACTCATTGAGTAAACAGTTCCACAAATACTTCTTATTAAAAATTTACAAAATTAGCTTTTATCCATCATCTACTTTAAAAGAGCCAAACCTCTCACTCCAAACTACAATTTTGGTACCCGGGTACCGAAATTCTCAATTGGCTCAGCTCTTTGATTGACAGCTAATTCAAACAGTGCAGAGTGCCAAAGCTTATATTACACAGCATGAACAGTACTGAGAGTGTTTTGATTATATAAATTGAGTTTTTCTATACTCACCCTGAAGCAATAAACTGAGATTGTGTCTGAATGAGAATGAATTTCAGACAATTGTGGGAGGGGGTTCAGTAAGAAGGTTAGGAGAATTGGTACTGTTTGGGGTGAGAGAACTGGACCTTTATAGTACACTCTTTCATTTTAAAGGCAGTCAGCCCAAAGTGCAATTTTGTAGTAGTCTACGCAATTTCTCAATCGGCACAGCTCTTTGATTGGCATTAAGTTAAAAGATGCAGCGTACTGTAGCTCATATGACACAAAATGTATTGTACTTAGAGTGTTTTTATTACATATTGAGGTCTTGTAGTTACCCTGAAGCAAAAACTGAACTTGTGTCTGGAAGAGGATGAGTTTTTAGACACTTGTGGGAGGGGCTTTAGTTATTAGAGTAGGAGAATAAGCGGGTTCTGTAATTCGTTGCCGCATGGAATTGTGGGATACAGCGTGTGAGATACAAACCGAACTAAGCACGTAGTGCACAGCGTTCCCTTGTTTTCGTCAGAACGTGTATACAATACTATCTAAGTGTCTGTCCAACTCGAACGGAAACAGGGGTCTCGGTCCTACTTTACGGCAGATTAAAATGTAAATTTTTACACCGAAAGGCAAACCACTGTACAAAATTATGCGTGAGATCCCTCCTTATGTTATGGATGGATTAAAAAAGAATGATTTTACCAAATTTTCAGCTTAACTCAAATTTTGGAATACGTGTTGTAGGTGCGGGATTGGTTTGTTAATCCCGAGGATTTGGAGGATGTGCGCATGTGCATAGCCACCAAAACGAATCACCGAACTGGCTTTTTGTAAAGGGAAACAAAGCAGGTCATGTGAGTTGTACAACAAGAAAGTCACAAATTATTGCGCAATGAATCAATTTGTTTAAAATGAAAAGACTTCAACATTTTATATCTCAGATCAAGAATGTACTATGAAGATGGGAGTTGGATCATTAGAATCTATTTTTTATACTCTTTAATATATAGTTTTGAAAAATTCCACTTGAGGTACACTTTAAAGGTCAAGAGCTGTCGTCCCAAACTTATTTTGAAGCAACAGCTAAATCTCACAGTGTTCTTTTTACTTCTCTTCAAAGTATCTTTCCTGATATTTTAGGACGACAATATTGCATATTCAAGGTAAACTAAGCGGTTAATCCTCAGTTGAGTAGAAAAATTATTGTCACATGTCTCTAAAGAGCCAATCGTAAAACAGGAAAATCTACTACACTACTTCAAGTTGGGAAGACAGCATTTCTCTCAAGATTCTGTAGGTATGATTAGTGAGAGTAATTTGGCAAGCATGAAAATGCCTAGGAGTTGTAATTGAAACATTGCCAGACAAGATGGAAAAGTTTCCTGAAATAAGGGAGAAATATTTATGTAGATGTGTGCAGTCCAAAACAATCTTCAGTAGCCTAATTGCAAGTTCATCTTTGGGTCTAATTTCAGGCTGTGAAAATAGCGAGTGAGACTCACACTCTAAAATCAAAAGAGTGAACTTAGTCACTCTTTGATCGAGTGAAAAGTATAAATTCACTCCTTAAGAGTGATAATTCACTCCAAGAGGAGTGAAGTTCCCTCCAAAAAGAGTGAAGTTCACTCCAAAAAGAGTGAAATTCCCTTAAAACGAGCGACGTTTCACTCTTGATGGAGTGCCCACAGTGATCGCTCTTAAAAAAAAAGTGATCATTGCAGGCACTCGTGGAAGAGTGAATTTTCCCTCTTCCTCTAGTGAATTTCACTCTTTTTGAAGCGATCTTCACTCTTTTTGGAGGGAACTTCACTCCTCTTGGAGTGAATTATCACTCTAATGGAGTGAATTATCACTCTAATGGAGTGAATTTACACTTTTCACTCGATCAAAGAGTGACTAAGTTCACTCTTTTGAATTTAGAGTACAGTAATATACTACGATACGGTTGAAGTGACGCGACGACATGATTCAACGAAAGTGCACGCGTGTGTTGTCACTACGAAGAAGGATAGAAAGGTCGACCGGATAAGTGACCTTTTAGGAGGTCCAGGTGTCTTCTGCTTAAATCATAGGGAGTAAAGAGTGTATCATGGCTAAAAAGTTCCTAACAATTTGTACCAAAAGGTATTTTTGAAGTTTTCAAATGGGACACAAATCTTTAAAAATGATTTAAAACAATAATTTGTGGAAGTATTGATGTATAAATCAAAGTATATGTTAGCCTCCATGGAAGAAACACGGTAACAGTCACATCGCAACTGCTCGAAAAGAGCTTCCTTCTCTTACATTTTATGCATGACGTTTCGTGACGTCATAAGGATTTGAATACTAATTAGCTAAAAGTCATGACTTTTAAAGTCAATTTTCTCAGAAACTAGGAAGCAAAAAATCTTTAAAACCGTGAAAATCAATGAATAAGATGTAAAAAATACTTTCGGTGCCTGGTTCTGAGTGAACTTGCGGGTAAAAGGGAGGATTTCAGTCCATTTTATGAAACGTCTAAAATGGGTTTCAAATGCTCTGCAAAATCGTTCAGCATTTATTCGGTGTTGTTTTAAACTACTCCGTTTTTACTTCAGTAGAGAGAAAATTTTGTTTTCTATCTACTGGTATCATTTTTGCACTATAAAATGTTCTCAATGAGTCAGGTACTCGGTAAATTCCACCACGAATCGATTGTGGCGCCCAGAGTATATTCACAGTATAGTGGGCCTACTTTCGCGAAATGAACGTTAATGCAGGTCGCCCTACGTAAAACGTTACAACAGCAGCCTAATTCATCCTCACCAATATTTCGGAGAAAATGGTGCGATACTTGCTCCTTCGACATTTTTGCAACATATTGTTTCTTGTAATGCCATTTACAAATTAAACTAATCAGTAGTGTTGCACTAGAAAACTATTTATACTTGTTTGAATGTGATATGCCTGTATACACATACAATGTCATAGTCATGATGGCAATAGCTCTGTTGAGACAGGGCAAAACTGCATCTTGTTTGCACCAAAACAGTGAAAATAACCTCACTTTATAAAAAGTTGGGCTAACTAAAAAGCTGGTTTAAAAATCTTTATACTAGGACACTCTATCAACTTCAATCCAATGTTCATTCTTTGAAAAAAAAAATAAGTAAATTCTATGCATCATGTAGTACACTCAGTCAGCATAATACATTGAGCAAGAAAATGAATGAGAGACCTTCTAAATGGGCCTGCTTAGACAGGAAGGGCCTTGCAGGAAAGATCATCAGTACAATGTTTAACAAGTGCTATTGATTTTCCTCATTTACTCTGGGTAAAAATGAAAAGTACTGAAGGCAAAGGCAAATACTAATAAGGTTGCAAGGGAAGGAGTATATCAGCTGAGGTTTGGCAAATGGGATATCTTACTTTGAATTCCTTGTGAATTTCTTTTCACATGAAATACTGGTCCTAAAAATAACATGATGATAGCTGGACTGCTAGGATAATAATTCATCACTATCATGTCCTCTTGTGAGGTGACGGAATGTTCCAGGCTCATTTCTACTGGCAGTAGGCCAGTTTGATATCTCAAACAGTCAATGTAACAGTACAGGAAACTACCTAAATGTTGCCCAATATGGTTCTCCTTTATGTGACCTCCTTAAAGATCAGAAATATATAATTAATGTAAAAAAATCTAGGAATGAATTAACAGTTTTCATTTAATTGAGTGCCACACTGATGAGAATTCATTTAAAGACAAAGTTGGGTATAGCTATAGAGTGTGACAAAACTGACCACTGCCAGTGAACATATATCATGGCTGTCATAACCACTGTCTGTTAATCAGTAGTAGGCTTCATGAGTTTGAGGGATGGTAATTCTTGTTACTGAATAAAAATTATATAAGCTAGGTATATGCCATACAGCCAGTACTCACAGCACTAATTTCTGTTTCCACTGAAACCGCACTCCTTAACCAGTAGTTTTAAAATGCAAGTCACAGTTTAGATGGTGGTACGTAATTGCCCATGGGGTAAGGTTTTTTAATGATACTGTATAAGCTTAAAAAGGGCTAGAAATTGTATAAATTGCAAAGCTGCAGCTTTGCAATTTGTAGGCTACCTATGGGACTTTATAGAAATAGACAACTTGAACTTAATTACAGTACAGTATACCACTATACAATAGGTCGATCTATTATGGAAAATGATGGAAAGGACTGAGTTTTTCTGTTTGTGGCACAGTAACTATCAGGTAAGAAAGAATAATAACCCGTGAATATGTCCAGACTGAAGTTGAACCATCTAAATTTGGAGTTTGTTTACTTAATCCAGGCTGACTTGATCATGATTCATACCAGTCCCAGGTTTACCGACTTTACAACAAAGTTACATGTAACTTATTGTAATTAGGCTAGCCCCCACTTGTCAACATTGCAATGTTACTGAATATGCCATGAAAACTGAAGCTTCAAATTCCATAGACTACAAGTCTACAAACAAAACTGGAAGTTTTTAAGAATGTAAATGCAATGGGTACCTGTCCTGCAAATCCCACAGTATAATATAGTCGTTCATTATTTTGTTATGACCGACGTTATCCGAGCCACACTGGAATAGTACTAACAGTAACGTTGTAGGATATACAACGTTAACTGTTTACATTTGCCAATACCATTATGTACTATAGTACATACTACATACATACTGTACACTAAATGCCCCTTCGGGTTTAGCAGTTGTTTACAAAACAATTTATAAATTAAACTAAGTAATTTTGGTATCAACAGAAAGCCTATACTATAATCTTCAAACGTCGATACAAAAGAATCGTTTTACATCCCTCAATGAGTCAGGTACTCGCAAAGTTTGAGGTCCTAATTTTAGACACAAGAATCGACCGCCTCTTTTTGGGAGTGTATTTTTGCATTATACGTTTGAAAAAAACCTAAAAAATCTTTGATTTATAAGAGAAGGAAAGATCAAAATGTCAACTTACTGTCGTTGTAGCCATTTATACGCCTACTTATACATTATTCAACATATAGGGGGAGACCCCTTGTCAGTCACAGTTTCGCGAAATCTCATTTGCGCAGATCTAAAAAAGGCGGGGATGCTAGAGAAGTGGTCACTTGGCTTCATTAACTGTACAGCTGCGTGTTGACTGGTAATATTTTACTTTGCTCTCTGTTGATATAAGGTCACAACCACTAACTGACCCGAATGCATGTATCGTGCATGCTATTTCGTAACTGCGGTCGAAAGGCCAGCCGGACGTGTGACCTTTCAGACGGTACAATGCCTTCCACTCAAATAATAGGGAGTAAAGCTGTATCTTGAACTAAAAAACCTCTTACTTCTTAGCGAGAGCATCGAAGTACCTATTACCATGGATAACGAGTAGTAAAATAATAATTCTAAGCAAAAATGTTGACAAAGTATTGATGTATAAATGTCAGTCACTTTGTGAAAATATGACAATATTTGACTATGCCCTGCTATCAAGTAATGTACAACCATTTAGTAAAACACAGCTTTTTCAAGATTGCTACATTTTACAGAAGGTACACATATTTCTGACGGCCTCATGTGGACATATTTTCTAGACAAAATTTGATGTTTTATCAATCAGTGCAATTATGCAATCAGAAATTATAAATAAATTCGATGAAAGTCACAGTATTTTTTCGAAAAGGAACAAACAGGCAAACATTGCAATATATATTTGGTGAATGAAGTGTCCAGCAAATACCATTCACACAGATGTCCCTCTTAAAACTAATATACCCTAGCAACAACAACCTCAATCATCCAAAATGAAGACAGGCTTTGGCTTGGTCACTATTCTACTAAAAACCAAACAAAGAAATAATTCTCAATCGTTGAGCTTGCAAACCATAGCTTAAGCCAACACAAAAATGCACGATCCTACACATGTTTTGCAAAAAAGTAGTCTGCATGAGTCCAGTCCTTTCGGGAAACCAAAAATGAGATTTGTAAAATTGTAAGCGTCAAGGGTTGTGATATGTTGATAACTGCACAAGTTCAAAAATTGATCTCGAGATAGGTAACTACCAAAGTTGCGAAGAAAGTTTCACGAATGTCAAATGTGATGAAGAATGCGGTCACTAGATCAGGTCGTGTGGTTAAGTCTGTAGGCCTAAAAGGAATGGACTCAGTGGCATCTTGGTATTTTGGTCAGAGCGAGCGAACCAGAATGACCTGCATCGGCTCGTTAATGTACTGGCTGTTTAAAACCTAAAAAGGGCTCCGCCAGGCAATTTCGGTCCGTCGGGGAAGAGGTTTCACGTCCCCCTACTGACCATCAGACGTTAGCGTCCAATTAATGACTTTGTAATTGTAAGTTAATTTTAGTGACCCATGAAGTTGGTTTTTTTTTGTGAAGAATTTTTATTTAAATTTGTACTTTGTCAATAAATGCATTTTTTATAAGTTGTAAATATTTGAAGGGCTTGAAAAGCATGTGTAATGAGTTACTGATAAACAACAATAGCAACCATTCTTTTCTGCTTCTCGCGAAATCTGTTTTGATTGGAGTTTCTCCAGTAAAGGGGGGGGGGGGAAGAATTTCATCATCCCCCCCCCCGAGCCTAAACGGATGCGCTGCGACATTGCTGCCTATTGCGATGTCAATTTAGGTTATATGAAATTCTCTGTGTTTATGTAATCCATGTAGAGTAATTGAGTTGCTTTGTATTGCATACAAATATGTATGTAATGCATATGCATATCAGTGAATACAGGTCAGTCGTCTTTTGTCAAGTGACGCTTGCCGAAAGGAAAAGAGTGGCACTTTTTGGTTTTCGCTAAGTTCGATAAAAGCCTAATCATCTCACTCAAAACAATTCCAATTCTCTTAACCTGGTCCCTCCCAAAACTGTCTTAAACTTACTCTCATACAGACAAAATTTCAGTTTAGTAATTCAGGGTGAGTATACAAGACTCCAATGTGTAATAAAAAACGACATTCTCAGTACATTACAACCGGTGTAATATGAGCCTCGGTACTCAGCATTTTTTGAACTAGCTGTCAATCAACAAACTGTGCTAATTAAAAGTTCCTGTGGACTACTCACACAAATTTCACATTTGGGTGGCAGGATTAGCCCTTTTATGTTCAAGAACTTCACGTTGCAGGTATATTCGAGAACTTAATAGAGTTTCTTGAATGTAAAAGACTAAATTTCAACATTAAATACCTCGAGTTTCCAATGACGATGTGAGATGGACCAATGGGCCTATAAGTTTTTTTTTCAACCTCTAAAATACATCTGTTTGTAATTTTAGACTTTCACTTTAAATTTAATAAAAACAGGTGTAAAATTTTGAAATTATTCAAAGAAGAACTGTATAAAATGTCAATTGAAACCCCTCCTGCTGTTATTGTATTCATAAACCTCAACAACAAAGTTATACACGAAAAATATTGATCTTCAAGTCTCCGATCTCGAAAGTTGAAACAAAAATCTATGAAGGGCGATCAATTGTAATATGCCTGCTTTTTAAATATAACAAACTTCATTATTTTTTAACAACATTCTCACGTTGTTTTTGAAAGATGCTCGCCGTTTTGAGTCGATCAAAATGATCGATCGGCGAGAAGGCTGGGTTAGGTTTGAGAAACAGTATGATGAATTGAAGACGCTTATGCTTGTGACTGTTTATACGTAAAGGTATTAAGAAGCGATTGCATGTTGAAATGATCAAAGGTAAATATACTTAGAGCCATAGAGCTAATACTTTGACATGAAAGTAGCTCCATAGTGTAACTGAGGAAATGCACGTACAAACGTATGTCCTTTTTCAGATGTAATAAGAAGAACGAAGTAGTCGTTCGAAATACATTGGCTCTAATAACATTGTTGGTTGGTTTAACATTAGACACCACTGTAAATTTTGTTTGATTCGTTGTTTAGCCTACCTGTTTACCAACACGTGGACCATTCTAATAGGCCTATGCCTGCATCTGCTAGGCTGTGTTAAGACGAGAAATTGTCTGAAAAAGTGCGTCACAGGGCGAATTTACCCATAGGGCGAGAAACCGTTCCCCTCTATATTTTAACACACTTTTGTAAGGAATACGTACTCATATTGAAAACTCTTATTTACCATTCGTAGTAAATACAATTACTTCAGTGTATACCAACTAACGAACATGTATCCGTTAGCACAAATGTATGAGGTAACATTGAAATAAAATGTATACCTCAAAACGTAAAGGGGAAATGTATATTCTTACGTATTTTATTGTTATATTTTCGCCTTTGAAGATTGTGATGGTATAGCCTGCCGATATCCCCCTATGGATTGATCCAGCGTTAGGTTAATGTATACAGTTTTGACTTTCTTTGGAAACGTCAGTATCCGAAGTCCCACCTTACTCATCCTACGCAGAACCCAATGTGGTATCATTTGTGACAAAGGTGTGAAAAGTGAGGGGCGGGGATATCCCGGAAATAAAATTAAGGCAAATGTACCGACACTTGTCGAAATGGTATCACTTTGCAAGTCATCCCCGCATCCGCGGGCCCATGCCCTACATCCTCCCCAACAGACTAGCCAGAAATTCTGACATGGGCATGGACATGGTACCGGCACCGCGCAGTGTTTATAGTAAGTCTGTCAGAAGTGACACTTCGTGGGAACCACATTCTCCATCTTACCAAATATGGCTTCACTGGCGAATGCATTAGATTTAAACATGCGCCCAAATTTAAGCGCGACAAAATATGCTTTCCTGGTTAGAATCTACACTCACATTCTCCGAATGTCCGAGGAAGGGAAAGACTAATATGAAAATTTTATCAGGACTATGGTTTACAACAATAATTACAGTATTTTTAATTTGACAAAATTCATGGCGAAGGAAAGCTTAATTTAATTTCTTAATACGTCTATACACGGTACGAGTGAGGTTACCTTCAAATTCATGTAAGCCTATAGCCATGTAATTTATTCTTTATTTTTATTATTTACTAACCCTGAAAACGGTCTTGGCCCCCAACCCACCCTTCCGTGTCCTTTTACAGACCCTATGTACATTGCTCGTCCTGAGCTGACATTGTATACAAGGCATAGTTTGTTATATAAGCCCTCTCTCTGTGCATGTTGTATATAAGATGACGGGTACGTTTTATCTGTTGGCTTTAATGTCAATTTGCCGACTAAGGTGCATATTCGTGTTGATAATCCCTTCCACTACCAAGGACTCAGTATTAAGTTGCATTTGAGTTATGAATCTCCAAAACTTCTCATCGATTCCAAATCATATTTTCAGAATTACACCTAAACGAAAGAAAATATCCTAATTGTAGAAAGTTCCATTTACACAATCACATATCTTAAACCTGTTTTAACCTTTAATGATAGTATATCTAAAGGTGAATGCGCGCCAAGGAGTCAGCAGACGGCAAGCATTAGTTATTACAAACCACCCATCTGTACCGCCTAACATAAGTGCCATTCGTAAAAATGTAAGAGATACCCTTCAATTCGTCACGGTGACGTTTTACCTAGAGCTGCCATTGCGACCTTCAGAAATAGGAGAAATTTGTCCAACTATTCCGTTTAGACTTCCCACCAACAAGCTCTTCGTCACGACACTCCATGCACCTTTCATGTAACCGTCCACTATGTATTAACTGCCCAGTTGTTGGCAAAAACGAAATGGTCAACCTTTTACAGGCCCAATTCTCTCACCCCGAACTGTACCAATTCTCCTAACCTTCTTACTTAAGCCCCTTCTACAATTGTCTGAAATTCATCTTTATCCAGGCATAATCTCAGTTTGTTGCTTCAGGGTGAGTATAGAAAAGCTCAATGTGTATAATCAAAACACTCTCAGTACAGTTCATGCTGTGTAATATAAGCTTTGGTACTCTGCATTGTTTTAATTATCTATTTAATCAAAGAGGTGAACCAACTGAGAATTTCGGTAAACCCCTACCAAAATTGTAGTTTGGGGTGAGAGGATCAGCCCTTTAAGGTTCCCACGGCAATAGCATCGTAAACCAACATTTTGCCTCCATTTTCTCTACTGTACCATAATTAACATTTTAGATTGTGGGAGTAATTGTTTAAGTAACAATATGTATGAAGGCGGGCCCCGCGACCGCGCATTACACACTGTTTTCCGTGTGTTAACGTCCCGTCATCAGCTGTAAACACACTTAAAAGTGTTACCCTTTTGACCTTTGACCTATTGCGCAATACTGCTCCTTGAGGAAACTTCGAGCTGGTCTATGGACCCAGATTTTTCTTTCCACGGAACTCTCGAACGGTTTTGTCTTTTTACTCAAATTCGGCGTTGCTCGTTTTATCATATTGTTCTTTTCTCCAAACAAATTTTTCTGTTGCTTTGTTTTGTGTGAATTAATTTTTCTTCACCAATTGCACCCATTTTTGCCGCGCTTATTCTTTCCTGGTTCTGTTTTGCGCGGATCAGGTCGAGCTCATTTTTGTCCGTTTGTCGTATCAATTTCCTTCAGTTGTTCAGTTTATTTTTGTTTATTGTTTATTTTTTCAACTGTACTACATGCAAACGTACATTCATTATCATTATTTTTATGATACAATACGTAATAATATTTACAAGAAACGTGAGTATGAAGACAGTAGAAAACGAACCAGATGAAGCTTGCAAGCTTTTCTAGTCTGGCCCTAATAACTGAGATGTTCTTAATTGCTTACACAACTAGAATATATAAATACGAATATGACTCCTATAACATTTACATGATTGTATACAAAGAATTGCTGCTAGTGTGACGCTTACTTTTAGCCAGATTTTTAACTATTTATTTATTTGATTTTTTTTTTTTTTTTTTTTTTTTTTTTTTGCCAGGTAAAATTAATTATCCACATACAATATCAAGAAGGATTTCTTTAAGTACTTCTTGAATAGATTAAGGTTAGGGGCATTTCTTATGCTAATGTCAAGAGAGTTCCAGAGAGATACCCCGCTACTTCTCACGTGAGAGTGCGCAAACATTGTCCTAGTATATGGCTGGAGAAGATTATCTCTTCTTTCTTGTTGGATAGTTGTGATGACAACTATTAAGGTTGAAAAAGGAATGGAAATCAGGAGGGAGTTGACCGCTGTTGTGCCTATACAAAAGAACGCCTAACTGGTAATTGTAGTGGTCCTTTAGAGTTAGAATATTATAATGGTGAAAAAGTGGAAGAGAATGAGTGTATGGTGAAGCTTTTGATATAGTTCGTACAGCCCTCTTTTGAAGAATAAAAAGCTTGTCTGTATATGTTGGCAAGGCATTACCCCATAATAAAATACTATAAGTAAGGTGTGGTATAATTAATGCATTATAGATAGTTAACAAGGAACAACTAGGAATATAATGTTTTAGTCTATTCATAACACCGACGATTTTAGAAACGGATTTAGTAACGTTATGAATGTGATCCTGCCATGTAAGTTTATTATCAATTGTAACCCCTAAGAACTTAGTAGAATTTTCACTACTTATGATGGTGTTCTTAAAATTTATAGTAAAACGTGCAGTGTCACCTTTCATATTATTAAAAACCAATAATTTAGTTTTACTTATATTTAAAGATAACTTGTTTGACGCTAACCATTCAGAAACATTTTTTAACTCTGAAGAAACAACTTGGAGGGCTCGACTGACATCAGGATTATGATAATAAACAGTTGTGTCATCGGCAAATAATATAAACTTCAGTAATTTCGACGGCTTATACATATCATTGATATATAATATAAAAAGAAGAGGTCTTAGTATTGAACCTTGCGGAACGCCGATATTAATATTATTAAGATTAGAGTCCTTCCCTTTAAAACGGACAAATTGTTTTACGATTAGAAAGATAACTTTTTAAACCAATCAAATGCCACACCCCGTATTCCATATCTGTACAGTTTGTTCAATAAAATTTCATGATTTATAGTATCAAAAGCTTTAGATAAATCGATAAATAAGGCCACGGTGCTGACTCTATTATCTAGGTTACACACTATATCATCAACAAACTTTAAAGCAGCCATATATGTGGAGTGATCCTTCCGAAATCCATACTGCCCGGAATATAATAGGTTATTCTTATTTATAAAAAGCTGATAATCTATTGTATGTAAGTCTTTCAAAAATTTTAGAAATAGCAGGCAGAACTGAAACAGGGCGGTAATTAGATACAGTTTCAGCTCCACCAGATTTATAAATTGGAATGACCTTTGCAATTTTAAGTTCATTCGGGAAAACACCTTCAGAAAAAGATAAATTCAGAATATGAGTAAGAGGATCAATAATATGGCCATGTATCTGTTTTAAAATATCATTGGTAAGGCCATCATACCCTGGGGATTTCCCACTTTGAAGTTTCAATATAGTACTAACCACTTCCTCATGACTCACTGGGTGTAAAATAAAGGTATCTAAAACACTAATATCATTGAGATAACAATTGTAGTTATAGTACGTTACATCTATTTTAGAAGCTAGATTTTCGCCTACAGATGTGAAGAAATTATTAAAATCATTAGCAAAATTTTGCATGTTATTCGAATCATCATTTGTATGTAAATTCTCAATTCCAGTCGCATTAGTGTTGCCACCCCCTCTGTTCAGTATCCCATTAATACCAGACCAAATCTTCTTACTGTTATTTTTATTTTTACTAAAGTACTCATAGTAATACGATTTCTTGGCATTTCGAATTACCGCAGTTAATCTGTTCTTAAAATTGCGATAATGCAGTAAATTCTGTTCTGTGGGGCTTCGCTTATACGCACAATACAATACATTTTTCTTGCGAATGGACTTTAAAATACCAGAGGTAATCCAAGGTGATTTCTGTAAATTTTTCTTACACTTAATTTGACGCATAGGACAGTTTCTTTGGAAAATATCACAAAGTTTATTATTAAATTTTGTAAAAGCAGACTGAGCGTTATTGTCACACAAAATATCATGCCAATCAGTAGAATCTAATTCCAGTTTCATATTCAATATTTTAGAAGTACTAGTATCACGCTTAAAAATTGCAGGCCTAGTGAAATTCCTTCTACACGGACTTACATGTTCACAAATAATAGCAATGGGATAATGGTCAGATAAATCAGTTCTAATGATGGTAGATCTAGTTGCGAAATTAATATTTGTAAATATGTTATCAATAAGTGTTTCCGATACTTCTGTCACCCTAGTGGGTTTATCAATTACAGGATAGAATGAGAATGATAATAATGTATTTTTAAGTAAGTCCGCGTTTTGTCCAGACAGTAGATTAACATTGAAATCCCTTGCAATAAAACAAACACTGCGATCATTATTTAAGGTATTTAAAATACTATTAAATTCAAGAATAAATTCATCAACGTCTTCCCTTGGAGGTCGGTAAATAACTCCAGTAATAATTGTTTTACAAACCGCCGTTTTAATTTTCACAAATAATGATTCAATGTTTTAAGTGACGTGATGAAAGGTTTAACCCGAAACATCGTAACGTTTTTTGCCAATACACGCACCGTACCCAATGCTTGTGAACTATATACTATGCATACACCGAATTTTTGTACTATCAGACTATGGAAGTTGTGCATGTGACGAAAGCGCGCTTCAATTTAACATATTGGATGGTGCCACTGATCACGTGCAGAACCTTAGAAACAATAATTGTTGTACAATGGACCTTTGGATGGCAAAATAGAAAGACGCACAACGCAGTGAGGTCGATGCATGATCGCTATACACACGAATCCAGTTTTCAAGTGATCCTTAGATTTGTCGGCCATTCGTGGGGTCCACCTTCTCATTTCTTTCGATTACATGTACCATGAATAGATGTATGTATTTTAAAATCTGAACTCAGTCTGTTTATAATGGGGTATAGATCTGTTTGCAGCCATCTGGAAAGTTTGTAGTCAAAACTAATTCTAAAGTTAGGGCTGATGGACCCAAGCAATTTGAACCGATTTTCTCATCATTTCTTGAATGTCGGATTCGTCTATATCGGAAGTGGTTTCTGGAATCAGATCTAACGAAATTGAAATGATGTGCATATAAATGATATAAACGGTAAAACATCTCGTGACTAAAACATGTTGTAACGTCATTTAGCAAACCTTTACACATCATTCAAAACTATGTAAACGAGTCCTTAATACAAAAGTAAAAAATAAGTGCTAAAACTTTGTGATTATTAAAGCTAAGAGCACGTTACTTTATACCAGTTTCTTAGGTTAAATCTTCGGAATGAGGTAGTTAACGTTTCCTGCCGAATTCATGAAAGAATTTTTTCTCTTTGAAAAAATAATGGTGCTAAAGCTATTTGAAAAAATTATGGTGCTTAAGCTAAGAAAAGTTACTTTAAAACTTTTTTAGAATTATTACTTACAGAATTTAATTGATTCATTGATACTTAGTAATTATCCTCAAATTGTATTGGTCCATTACGATCACTGACGGTGTGTTATCCCGATAAACTAACGGTAGCCTATAATTGATAAAATCAATTACCCTCAGTCACTCCATTATACTGGGTGTTATGCTGTTTTGATGTGATTTTTTCGAAGGGGAATGTTCCTTCTGTTATGACAAGAACATTCACCCCAAACTTATTTTAAAATATTAGCTAAATTTCACTATTTTCTTCAACTTTTTTCCTTAGTATCTTTCATGCTACATCAAGATATAAATATTACGTAATCTTGATTAATCAAGCTGTTGCTCATTGTAAACGTAGCAACTGAGAGAGTATTTCCATCACATGATTCTCAAAAGCTATTCAGGAAATAGGATACCGTCTCAAATATATACTCTTCAGGAGCTCCCTTATGATATGAATGAACAAGGTTAAATAACTGCTGACATGTGTATTAGAAAAGGAGACTGCACCCCTAGGGGTTAATGCTATCAGTGTACCTAAGCTGCACCGTATTTCATAGCTTGCATTAACCGACCGTAAGTTATCCTGTGCCAAAGCACAATCCGTCGTTGCGCAATCTTTAAAGGCATATTTTCATCATCCCAAACAGTTCCAATTCTCCCAACCTACTTACTTCTAGCCCCTCCCACATTTATCTAAAACTCATCTTTATCCAGACACAATCCTTGTTTATTGCTTCGTGGCTTGTCCCAGTGGCCATACAAGTCCATAATATGTAATCAAGACACTCTCAGTGCCCATGCTGTGTAATTTAGCTATGATGCATTGTTTGAATGTGATGCCAATCAATGAGCTGTACCAATTGAGAGTTTTGATATATGTATACTGAAACTGTAGTTTAGGGTGGCGAATGACTGCTTTTAATTCATTCTTTTCTTGGAATGCACTGTACAATTTGCAATGGACCAGCGTATGCTATCACTGCACTATGCATCTGAGCGGCACCGTCTTCCATACCGAAGCTTGCATTAACCGATCGTACATAATTCTGTGCCAAAGCACAGTCATAAGCTGACATTCTCTGTTATTTAATGTCTTGGCTTACTATGATCAAGTGGAACATAGTTAAGGGTAGTTCTCAGTGATGTAACAACTACACTGTTAAAAATTTCTCTGTAAATTAACATAATTTTTATGGCAAATTTTTTTCGGACCAAATAATGTTTTTTTTACAGCCAGACTGTAATCATGAAAAAACATTAAGTGTTTGTTTTTTCTTTACAGTTTTTGCATGTAAATTAGTTTACAAATGTCTACTGTAAAATCGAATTACAGAATTGTTCTGGTTTTTTTTTACCTTAATTTTATGTGAATTTACAGCCTACTGTTTTCATTCTCGGCGTTTAAATATTTATTATAATATCGCTTTTTTTCCTTTCATATGTTATTACGTAACATACACTTCACCATTACGTAGATCAGGTATTTGCTTATCAACGTAATGTGTCGTTACGAAGTTGTTTTCAATCTTTTTTCAAAAAGTCCCCACGACTCTCTGGCGAAGAGCCAAGGGGCGAAAACCAAACGATTACTCCCGGAGGAGTTCTGCTCCCTTAAGGAGCTTAACGTCCCAAATGGACAAGTACGCCCTCAAAAGGGCAAACACTGAGTGGTCCTGCTCTAGACTGGCTGAATGGAACAGGAGCCACAACCTGGATGCAGTTGAACATCATGCCCAGTTGTTTGCAATCAAAACACAATGAGGATGCTTTGTTGTCATATTGTTGTCAAGTAGATTGCTATCTCTACGAACTTTGTAATTGGAAAGTCACATTTTTTGTACAATATAATAATTGTTTTTAAAATAAATATGACAAAGAACGCAAATACATTGGTTGCAAACATTTCCAGACAAGGTAAACAATAAGTTTATCACTTCCTGATTAAAAAACGCCAAAAAAGATATTATTCAAAGCAACAGCAATCCTTTTGTTAGGAAAATGCCTACAAAATAAGCTCCACCCATTTATGCAAAATGAGATGTACGTCATAAAGTGGTAAATTTACAGACTCTTTCAAGTAAATTTGTGAAACGTTTTTAATTCGATCAAGTGCATGAGCGCCTGTGGCGATGAGTTGACAGCAGTATACCAATTGTCAGTATAATAAATGTAAGTTAATTTTCAAATAGGGCCATAAATTTGCCAAAAATGTTTTCTTTTTTAACTGAAACTTCGCAGAACGATGCATGTTATATATTGAAAATTTTCTGGCTATTTCTTATTTGTTTGTTTGTTTAGGCTTATTTTTGTTTCTTTTTCAGCTTAAAAACAAAATGAATGTTTGTTAAATGACAGTATATTTATGTGAAATCAGAAAAATACAAAATACTGTTAAAATTTCTGTAAATTAACAGAAAAAGTTTTACAAAGCAGTAAAATTTGGTTAAAAAAGCAGACAGAAATGGTTTTTCAAATAAACAGAAAATACATGTTAAACAACCTTTTTTATTGTAGCAATACAAAGTGTCTGTAAAGATAGAGAAAATCTCTATTAAAAGTAAAATACAAAAAGTTTAAGTTAAAAAAAGTCTGTAAATTTACAGAAATTTTTAACAGTGTAGACATTAGCAACCGCCATGTTTGAGGGCAAACCTGTGAGCACGGGGCTCACGGCTGCCGTCAAACATGACTCACTGGCAAATACAACACGTGAAAAGCTTTTAAGACGTCACGTGAGAACTATCTGTATGTATAAAACAAATGATGGCTGTCTACTTGTTAAAGTCTCTCAGCCATTTGTGCTTGCCGCATTTGTCGCAAGAACCGCACCACCAATTAACGTTAGGATCAAAAATCGAATTTAGCTGATCATTATTTTTTAAAGATTCACGACTCTTTCTGGTGGATAAATATTTTTCAGATACTCTGCAAATTACTGAACAAGAATAGAAAAAACCGTCGGGTGGCGTTTTTGTCTTTACAAATTCTTGGTGTATCTTGGGGTAATTTAAGTTAACGTCTCCCGTCTCTTTCCAAAGAAAGTAGTCGTTGTAAAGATTGTCATTTGCATCAAGAAGACGGAGATAGTCCGCTAAATCTGCCATAGAATTAAAGTCATCGACATGTATGAAAGAATGAGGAGGGGCCAGCTTTACGTATTCCTCTCTGGAAGCGCCTAGTACCACAGGGACAATATCCCAGGACAACGTTCTCCAGAATTTTTCAGTAACATACTCCTCACAACAGCTGTTTTCCAAAGCGAGGTAAAACTTGTAGCCTCTGATTTTCTCTTCACAAATTTCACTATTCCGGGGACATGAACGATAGTTACGACCATAAAAATGAACAGAAATATACTTCTTGAGATTTTCGACGAAAGCCTTCCTCTTCCAGCTTGATTCAGTCCAAGTTGACATCCAAGCTATCAAACCGTTCCTTCCTTCTGCCCAGTTTTTGGAAGATTTACGAATGGTGGGTGGTTCTAAGGGCTGGAAAGGTTGGAAATAACCATAAGGTTGTGTAAAATCGGATTTTGAATGATGAGTTAGTGACCAATGAAATGCTTTTTTTCTGTAAGGCGCAGGTATACTTTTAGCGAGATATTTCAGTTTCCATGCCCCTTCGAAGGTGGCGTAAACTCTTCTTTGGTACGATGGTGAAACAGAAAGGATGGTGTCCCATACACCAACTTTCATTTTCAAACGACCTACATCCTGAGGTATAAAAAGTAACTCATATTTACCGGTTCTTGCTGCCATCTTTTCTGAAGTAACGACGGCAGTGAATGATAGTTCATTTCCCTTACAATCACAAGTTCTTGTGGAATTAGGTGGTTGAAATATATGGTCATAAATCCATCCTGAGCGACTGCCTTCAAAAAAGCCAACTTGGACAAATATTTGTTTAGAACCTTCATCGTCATAATCACCACGATCCGCCGATTTATTACATGTTATTCCGAATCCGGGTTCATATTGGTTAACATCAGACTGATTTCGTAATAAACCTTCCACGCAATTTACCTTCCTACCATTGTTTTGAAGGTGCCCCAGTTTGCTTAAATCCGAGATATTCATAAGCTCATCCTGACTAGTTGAATTATTTGAGAATCCATTTGGAGTGCCTCTCGTTTTGTCTATAATGGCTCTAAGGTATATTCTTCCTCCATACCAATCGTTGGATTTGGAGTATAAATTTACACCGACGAATGTATACAACCCATAGATCGCCAAAGTAACAAAAACACATTTCAAAATACCAACTGAAATCTTCATTTCAATTTTTGAACAAATCTTCCCTTACACAGACTCGTCTGTTGTAATAGTCCATTTCAAATGAATGAAGACTTTTGCAATTTAGGCTATGCTAAAAATTTTGCGTGGCTGTTGAGTCAAAGCCACACAACACACGCTAGTTACAAAGATTCTTTGGAAACATAATCTGTGTATGCTTTTGAAGACCTTGCCATGGTAACTCTTACATGAGAGAGAGTGTTTTTGTATTTGGCTTTTATCGCTTTTCCATCAAAATTACACTGACCCTTTCGATTGGACGACCACGCTGAGCGTCTAATCGATATGATTGGACGTAATTCCCGTTGTCCACCATTAAAATTCTACTTAAAATTATGGAACCACTAAGGGAAACTATTTTTACAAGTTGAATAAGTTGAATATCGCATCTCGAATGGAGTAACAACGCTGTGATGGAAGGGTTTCAACACAAATGATTTTTTTTATTATTATTTAACAACTTATCATAGTTGTCAAAAGTTACTGAGAATGTGGATTTAAAAGAGGGCGTCTTCCATTTTATTACCCTTTCATTCGATTACGTAAGCTAACGGGCATACAGTCTTCCGAGTTGAACAACCCACGACCAAAAATTCTTAACGTAGGCAGGGTGAATTGACGCAAAGACGAATAAGCAAATTTGTAGATGCTCCAAAATCCCCAGAATTGGGGAGAAATTACACTAATATTTGAGCAAAAAAGTGGAAATAATTTGGAACGGCAAAGTGAAATTAAGATTAAAAAGTCTACCTAAACTCTAATATTTCTAATGCACAAGTTATGAAGGTAGAAAAGTCGATATTATTGGTTCAACTCAATTCATTATAGGAATTCGTTGCTAAGGAATATAAGAGGTTACTCACCTAATTCGAACTAAGTTTGGCAATCATTTATAAATTCAGAAAACGTCAGTCTTTGCGTGTTTGTTTGCATTAAACCACTTCAACTTGTTTACATCTATGAACACTTTTATATTTATATAAACCTACTAGCTTAAATATAGAAATTTCATGCTCCCACTAACTAAGCTAAAAGACAGTAAATCTTCAGCGATCAGATTAAACATCTTGATCTCAATAAGAACAAAAGGAGGTAATAGGGAGTTTTCTGCTTCGTTCAATTTAGCGGATCGAGTAAGCTAAACTGGCTCAGTTAGTGTTCTGTCTGTCGGAAGAGTGATCTTAACGTCATCAAAACGTCATAACTCTCAGCCGGCCAAGACGGAGACCAGGCCTCCGAGGTGGTCTAGTTGAGACGTGTCACATGTAGTCCAGTTTAGAAACTGTCTGAGCCAATTGAGCTGGCTTGAGCCACCAAATCGAACGCACCATTAGATTTCACGACACCTACGTCATCTACGACGAAAGGACGTCATCACGGTCATCTGTGTCTATTTCGTTTCGAGCATAACGTGAAATAACATTACTATACACCAAGTTGTGAAATGTCAGAGACATCGCAGGAGGTGACGTCATTACGTTGCAGATGAGGTCCGCGTCGTGCAATCTAAAGCCCGGTTCACACCGCCACGACGACCCAAGACACGACGGCGACCACCCAACGCGTCGGCTGGGCTATGGGCGGTGTGAACACTCCCACGACTACGATTCCGTCGGGTCGTATGCCGTCGGCAAGATTAAACATGTTCAATCGTAGTCGGGTCTAGGCGGTACTCGTTGTGTTGGTGTGAACTCGTCTTCGACGCGACAAACAGGCCTCGTGCGGTTTGTCCAATCAGAGCGCAACATTCACCCATGGTCTGTTCAGCGCGAAGCCAACTGCATGTTTGCAATGTATGCCTGCTAAGCGGACTGTGATTTTGCGTTGATGAATTGCCTACAATAGTTGTGCTGTACAGCAGGATAATGAACGAAATGACTCGAGAATAAGGAGCTATTCGTGTAGGGACCATCTTTATTCTTCATTTTAACAAGTGTACAAAACGTAAGCGTGTTGGAGGCGAAAGACATACGAACACTTCTTTTGAATAGTGGGGCGATGAATTTTGCGCTAAATCAGTCAGAGTAGACTAACGCCATGTGATAGACCTACGAACTGGAGGTTCGAAGACGGGGTAAACCTCAAAGATGTTATAAGCATATATTCCACACGTTTACTTACACTGTTGCTGAAATTGATTCCTCATAGAGACGTAAATATCGGGGTGGAAGTGTAGATGAGACCTAGCGTTGACCAGTCTAACCGGCGATTCGTGTAAAAACTAAAGCCGCATTAGCAAAAAAAAAAATCCATCGTTCAAAGAGGTCAGTGTGCGTACGCTTTTACAACGCATTACATACGCGAAGAAGACATTTCTCAGTGTATTATCAGGATTTTAGTTGATGCAAACTTCTGCGTGCTCGGAAAACGAACGCACTTATAAAAGTGCGTCACTTGAAGATACTTTGCACAGAAAAAGACGGAACAAGTCCGTTAACTTCAAACCAGTCATTGTGCGTTCATGTTCAAGCATTTACGTAGGCCTAGAATACCGAGCCAATTAGAAATTACTTCCTTTTTAAGGGGAATATTTTTCTTTCTATATTTATTTTCAAAATAACAAGTTTTAATACCTTTGTAAGACATTCGTTCGCCTACGAAGGCTGGCAGATAAATCTGCAATAGCCGACTTGTATTCATCCTCTTGCATGTAGGCACAAGCGTGCTGGGTGGAGACGGCGGTCAGAGCAGGGAGGTGTTAGAGGTCCTAACACCTCCCTGGTCAGGGAGTAGCACCGTAGTCTTCTTGAGCTTCTTTTTTCGCCTTATATTTTTTGAAGAATTCTTTTGCCTCATTTTGAGCGGAACTCCAGCTGGTGCGGGGAGGTGCGTCCGCACGCACCCCTCCTCCAGCCTACGTCCCAGGGAAATCACAGCCCTTAAGAGAAGCAAGCCAATGAGCCACAACTGGAAAAAAGGCCGTGGCCAGCCCGACTTTGACAATTCGGTTAGAAACTGAGCCGTTAAAGCCCATCTAACTTACTAATTCATATACCGAGTTCAATCTTTTAAAGGACACGATACGCAAACTTTGTAAAAGGCCTACTTTAGAGCCTGTACACGCCAAAAATTTCTTAATTGCGACCCAGAGGCCAAAAAATGAACCATTTCAAATTTATTGTAGGGCCTAAATCTCAAACCTGGAATAGCCTGATTGATGGCGCGCCACGTGCAGCGTCGCTCCATCGATTAGTGTCGGAGCGGTGTGACATGGTATTTTCGTGGGTTTAGGAAGGCGCCAGAATGTCTACGATTTATGCAGATTGTCTACGACAGGTGAAGTCTTGTCGCGTCGTAGGTGGTCGTGGCGGTGTGTACCGGGCTTAAAGCTCCGTCGCCAATTTAAAGTTGAACAACACTGGACTATTTATTGACACAGAATAGTGCAACGGCTGACTGGCAAACGCTTTAAACCCGAGAATGCACTCACCCTGTTCTAATCCACAGTCCCACAGCTGTTTAATCTGGTTCATTCAAATATAGCAATACTGCTAATTACAAGATAAAAAATGTAACAAGAAAAAAGGGAGGAAAACCCCACTAAAACAGCACAAGCCGAATAAAATGCAGTAGCAAGGTGAGGGCGTTTATCTATTAACCCTTTACCGTTGTTTGGGTCCTTTTGGACCCATGCGGAGAGCTCGGCTGTCACCCAACTTTGCTGTTTCAGGCGGAGCTAGAAACTGCGAGTAGCTACCCGAAAATTCAGCCACAGCAACGAGAGAGACAATAGTTTAAGGTCACGGGGTCAATGACCTACGGAAGCCGATGCGGGGCGTGCTACGTCCGCTTTTCCGCCCACTCCCGAGGCGCGCAAATATGCCCCGATCGGAGCGCAACGGTAAAGGGTTAAAGTGAGTGTATCACTGGATGATGCATAGCCGCTTGACGTTAATGGACCAAGAGAAGTTGATGATTTATACTAAATATGCATGTCAGGTTACAATGGGCTGAATACCGGAGGTCAGAGGTCGCGTTAAAGGGAAAGAAATAAAGTAGGGCGATATGTGATTTAAACACATGTTAGTAAGGTTATGTCTGAACTGACTAACCACGTTAGCCACTCAAATTTGACTAATTTGTGATAACATCTGTCTAATTTCGTAGTTATGGACTAAAGAATATCAGTCAAACTTTAGTCAAGGAGGCTTAGTATTTGTTAGAAACTATTTCAAGTGGGTTAAATGTTAATCAGATATTGTTGACTAACGTGATCGGTCGGTTAACACACTGTTTGACTGATTTGTGTTTTCAGTGTAAGGCAATACTAACATTTTAGTTTATGACTATCAACCCATTCCCTTTCGCTTGACGTCTTGTTTCCATCATTCCACTTGTTGCTAAGGATGGAAAGACCTTTTAGAAAAGAAAAACACACTGGAGTGGAAGATGTTAAGCTCCCTTGAAAACAGAGGGCTAAAATTCCCTCTTCCCTTACTCCCCATCAGGGGGCCGACAGGATATTTTGGTAAAGGAGGGGGCAAAGAATGGGTCTAGTGCTCCGTTTTCATCTTTTTTCCTCCTTTTCGTTCCTTCTCCTTTCACATTTTCTTGCGAATTTATGGTGCGATCATCCCTTGTCACTTCTGAGGCCGCCCTTGCTCCCTATGCATCCCCCTATGGGCTAGGGGCTGTCGAATATGTCCATTATATTTCTCTTCCATCATAAGGACGACTAAAGGGAAATACTTCCACCGTAAAGGAACTCTATTTGAAACTAACTTTGAACTCGAACCTTGCCTCAAATTTGTCTTTTTATCTATTGACAGTAAAACACTTCGCAGGCAGCTTTTAGCGGACTACGCGTGCCCGATGAAAGCTGTCTGCCTGATGCAAAATATATATTTACACTGGTTGACAACTTTTGACTCTTTCCGACCAGAGATGGAGAAGATTTTAATAAAAACTCACAAAAATTCACAAATATCACACCAGTCGGATAGAAATCTGATCTTAAAGAGGCTCATTGAGTTGATATCGATAACTTAATGAGAGTCTGAACGGGTCACTAGCACTTAAAAATGCTTTAAGTTAACAAAACAAGTTTCAAGTCCAAAAGTCACAGAAAACGTCAAAATTTTGAATTTTCTAGTGTCCTGACTTGTATCGGTTTTGTACATAATTTGAAAAAGTGTCTGGTCACGAATTTTTGAAAACCGACTTCAACCGTTAAGTACTCACTCATAAAACAGTTATTTGTATGTAGGGATTGGGGATTGTCTAAGATTGACCATTTGCCATTGGTATGTGAAGAAAACTTAACAGGTTTGGAAAAATTTGTTGAATATCATTAACCAACTCAATGAGCCGCTTTAATTCATTGTAGTGTGATAGAGGCTTTACTCCTAAGAAGTATAGCTCTACGCGTCAATGAAGCTACGTCATCAACAGAACTACAAATATTTTTTTTCGAGTAGAACAAAATAGTCTATAGTGCGACCATTTACAACTCAAGACCGTGAAGACATACCATTTTTGTTAGTTATAAATCAAAGTTCGACTGTTGAGGAGAGTTATGAATATCTCTTTAAATTACGGTATGTACCTATATGTTTAGGTCGGGGCGTAAATCTGATTTGTACATTCGGAAGCAAAAACTTTCCAGCATTCTGAAACCCTATATTGTGTCCCCGGACTCATGTATAAGCAATCATCCCATACAGACCTCACATGTATACACACAAACACACAAATACTGGGACACACTCACAATATCGGGAATATACCAGTACCGTGTTTAAAGGAGACTGGGGCACAGGTCCCCACCTCCGAAGTCAGTCGGGAAAAATCACTCAGTCGGGGGGCTTACGGGATCGAGGAAGAGGGAAAAAAGCAAAAAAGGAAAGGTCCTCGAAAATTCGGATAGCACAATTATGCCAACGTGAATAGGTGGCCAAGAACTTAAGTGCAGAAAAGCAAAAAAAAAAAAAGTCATCAAAGTCCATGTTAGTTGGGGGAATCACAGAGTGTTCCCCACCTTCGAAATCCTGCAAACGCCGCATATACACAAAATGTAAGTAGATGTCACACTTGGCACTATTCTTATTATTAAAACTTAGATTTAACAGAGTCAAATTGACGTATTGTGGAAGCCCCAAAGACACCTGTATACCACAATGTCATATTTTGTATTCTTCCTGTTTTTTTTTTTTACCTGAATTATTGGGGGCAAAATTTCTGAATTTAATAACTTTAAATGTGTTACCGTATATCTTCCGAACACCAATCTCTTCATATGAAATTATACATATCACGGCGGTATTTTACATGACGTCATTTTACTCCCTAGCAGCCATGTTGGAGTAAAATAAAGGGTAAGAGCAACGCATTAAACTTGTTTTGAAGCAGCAGCCAAATCTCACAATTTTCCACTTATTTGTCTTGAAAGTATCTTTTACAATATGTTTGGCCTTCAATTTTGCATATTCTGATATTTAAGTAAACCAAGCAGTAACTGCTAGTAAATTTCACATTTGAGAAGACAAAAATATTTTCACCAATCATGAAACGGGACAGTCTACTGTACTACTTTAAGTTGGGGAGTCTGCTCTTACCCTTTAGTATTCGTAGTAGACCATCGTACAATGTACACGCTTGCTCGATCAATGTGCACATACCGCGAAAATGAAAGACACAGCGCACACTCTGCAGTGCGTTCAGCACACACTGTGCTTGACATGAGTGTCCTGGAGAACGGAGGATCTGTGACGTAATTGTAAGTTTTCCTTAGGGAAACATAACCTGAAAAGTAGACATTTATGGTGCAGCTACAAAAAATCAAGTCTGACCATGTTATCCTCTTTATGTTCGTTTGCAATCTTAAAGACCAGGGCCGTAGCCTGCGGGGGGGGGGGGGAGGGGGTCCAGGGGGGACAACTGCTCCTCTGAGATTTCCAGATCGTAACTACAAGGCACACAAATAAAACGCTATCTTTCCGTTGCATTTTTTTAATTTGCTCGAAATATTTCTTCTGATTTCCAAGATCACCGCGTTGACTGTAAAGTGTAATGAAAGTGCTGGTTTGTTTTGTAGAAATAGCGCCCAGACCACACGTTTAAGTACTGTGCGTACGTAACTGATCAGATTCGTCTAGCAAGCGCACAATACAGTTGTCGCAGCCATTTAAGGGCAGTAAACCCAAGCAATGCACGCGTGCGGTATGTATACAGTACACACTTGAATTTAAGTCATTAGCAGATTATTCCTGTCCTGTACCGTACCGGTAACAAATGGCGAATAACAGTGGCACTTCAGCCGAAGAACCGCCCACCAAAAAACAATGTGTCCAACAATCGTTAATGAAGTTCTTCAAGACACCTGGAAAACTCGAACAAGAGTCAAGGTATAATGACCATTGCAACGTCACAGCATACCCCTGTCATGTCTTCGATTGCGAAACGATTCGATTACTAAATCGATTATATTAAAGTGTATTGAATCCTTTCGCATTATCGACGGGGTATCGGGTAGATTCGCAGTCAAAGGACAGACAAAAAATTGCTTGCTGTGACGTTATCCAAACTCCAGCATAAGTTATAATGCATTTTTATGAGAATCCGTATCAATTTTTAAATTTTGGCAGTCGAAAGATATGATAACGTCAATGCATGACGCAATTGACATTTAAAATATATATATATATATATATATATATATATATATATATATATATATATATATATATATATATATATATAGTCCAAAAAGACGCATCATATCGGGCACTTCAGATAAAGTAAAACAAAAACCCAACACACGAGGATTCAGTTTAATTTTCGGGCAGCACAGTACCCTTGAACACAACTCGTACAACACTAAAACAAAAAGCGAACACTACAAGCCTTAAAACGGAAGAACACACAAGTCTACGTACATACAGACAAGATTACACGCCTTAGTGAATAAGAAGACCTGAAAAGACGGGAACTCTACACTGGAAGAAAACTCGACAACAAACAATAAAAGTTTAACCAAGCGGAGAGGAGAGATCGAAAAAGAAAGCTCAGTTACGTTTTTGTCTGCTGGAACGGTTTTGAGAGTAAAAAGTGTCGTCAATGTTACAGCCATGTGGAACCAAAGTGTTCAATTTCCAAATCCATCGTCTTTCTTTTTCATCTAATAATCTATCTAATCTATCTATCGAGTCCTCCAATAATTTCATTCTCCCAAGCTAGTAGTCTGGGTCGGCTCTTATGTCGGGCTAAGCTTCGTGACGCGGCTGAAGACTCGGATGTGACCCTTACCAGCCAATGTAATGGAAAGCGTTGTCAGCTTTGTCACTCCTTTATAGCCTCGGACAAAGTAACTAGTTTCAGTAATGGTAGAACATTTTCATGTCGTAATCAAGGTACCAACTGTAACACTAAGTGGGCCGTGTATATGATCCAATGTGAGGTTTGTGGGAAACAGTATGTGGGCCAAACCAACAACGTAAGGTTGAGAATGAATGGTCATAAATCTGACTTTCGCAAATTTGTTAACGGGGAAACCTCTAAATCGGGAACATCTGCACTTTATGTGCATCTTAAATCTCATGGCGGGGAATACTTTAAATTTCAGATTTTAGAAGTGTTGAAAACAGAAGGGTTTGACAAATTGGATATCCGTAAATTAGATAGATTATTAGATGAAAAAGAAAGACGATGGATTTGGAAATTGAACACTTTGGTTCCACATGGCTGTAACATTGACGACACTTTTTACTCTCAAAACCGTTCCAGCAGACAAAAACGTAACTGAGCTTTCTTTTTCGATCTCTCCTCTCCGCTTGGTTAAACTTTTATTGTTTGTTGTCGAGTTTTCTTCCAGTGTAGAGTTCCCGTCTTTTCAGGTCTTCTTATTCACTAAGGCGTGTAATCTTGTCTGTATGTACGTAGACTTGTGTGTTCTTCCGTTTTAAGGCTTGTAGTGTTCGCTTTTTGTTTTAGTGTTGTACGAGTTGTGTTCAAGGGTACTGTGCTGCCCGAAAATTAAACTGAATCCTCGTGTGTTGGGTTTTGTTTTACTTTATATATATGTATATATATATATATATATATATATATATATATATATATATATATATATATATATATATATATATATATATATATATATATATATATATATATATATATATATATATATATATATATATATATATATATATATATATATATATATATATATATATATATATATATATATATATATATATGGCTTCCCATGTGCATCGAACACTGTGTATTGTACCATCCAAATATCTTTAAAATGCTTCCATTTTTCGTGATTACAGTACCTGTTTAAAAGTTTAAACAGTAAAGTAAGTTCTGCTTTCTCCTAAGTAATTTAACAGAACAGTTTTCTTACTCCCCTATCCCTGTTTTGAAAGCAGCAAATGTATGGGATTGGAAATAGTTATTCCCCCATCTGTTGGAAATATTTGGTAAAAAATTACCTCGGAAAATACACCACGTGCTAAGGGAGGTGGCGCTTTACTTATTTTTTGAACTGCACCCCTAGAGGTTTTGCCCAGGCTACGGCCCTGAAGACAAATTAATGCAACTTAAAAATAAACTCCTAGTAACAAACCGCAACAAATATCAATTTAAACTTAAAGGTAAATACTGCGATTTAAATGTTCCCACATAGTCTTCTAAGAAAATAGCTCAAGACATCATTAAACCATTCATTCAACCATACACCCCAGCAGTAGCTTCATCTCCTCAAAATATTATGAACGAGAAGAGCTCTGAAAGTTGCATCATTTGAAATGTTGAAGTTTGGGTGAATAAATTAATCTTGAGCAACAAATAATTGAATTTCAATCTGAAGGAAACTTATTTCTTGAAAAGAAGACCACCATACTGCATTTATTTTTAATCATTTATCACTCTGTATCAATAAATGTCGGTTTAAAAGGGATGAAATTTTCTTGTAAAACAAAAGCAATATTTCACTTTAATCAATAACCTAGACAGTATCGGTTGAGTATTCGTGCATGTGTGTAAGGGTTTGTTGGGTCAAGGAGCTGGTTGGGTTGAGCTAAATCTCTTTACTGCCACTGTTAAAGATAGCGATAATATTCTTACATATAAATGAATTAAATGCGCGATGATTCAGTGTTTTCCAGGGAGTTCTAAATTATGGTACTGCAAACTGCATGCGAAGAATAAGCATATTGTGAAACATAGCCTCATATCTATTTCACCCGTCAGCCCGTTTGCAATAGACAAAGCATTGGCTTATTTCTATTACACGTATCGTTACACCTCTTTAAAGCTAGAAGGTAATCGTGGATTTGCGCTTATGCCAAGCTTCTCTGCAGTTGGTAACTTGCTACGCATCAAAACCTTGTCGCTCACCATCTTTTTGTCGGTCTAAGGGGGTACCCTTGATTGACAAAAGTTGTTGAGGACATGAATTTCCAGACAAAGCCATCAAGGATTTCTTTTTCAAAAAACTGTCTCCTCTTAGGTAATTGGATGAAACAGGATGTTAAAACAAATAACATTTTCAGTTGGATGACCGCCTCTTCAATGGACCAGGGAGTTGCTACAGCAACTCCCTGAATGTACACCTCTAATCAGCTGCAAACATAGAACCGTCTGTCCTTCTGATTTATGTAATACAGTATAGATGGCAGGCATGAACGGCTTAGCCCACGCATTGACTTCTTAAAGGACAAAATCACACCATCAAACTTGAAAGTTTGAAACAAAACCTAAATCTAACAAGTTTCTTTTTCTTCTCTCCACTGTTCCAAGTATCCTTCATAATATGTTAGGACTTAACATTGCATGTCTAATGTAAAAAAATCTGTTACTATTAGCTTGTTGAGGAGGAAAAGCATTGTCACACGATTCTGAAGAACCATTCATTAAATTGGATAGTCTTTCCTGGTACACTCATTCAGGGTGACTGCATTTGCCCTATAATTATGCTTATCTCCAGCTCAACGGAGTGATTAGTCCGCGTAGCGGACGAAGTCTTTTTTACTCAGCTCATCGCTACAAAAAAACCAACCTAAGGGCGCTGCAGCCACAGTGGCGCTACGCAGGCTACCGAGTGATATGTTTTTGGTGGATGAACGATCTACTAGTGTGATCATTTACATAGGCCATCTATAAATACCATATTTATCAAAATGGATTACTAAGAGGCATTTCACAAAACGATCATCTCGGTTGCCCATACTATACCACATTGCGGCAGAATGGGGCATATTTTACACCAGCTGCGCAGGTGACCCCGCTCAAACCTGTTCAGCCATTCAAGCGTGACTCTTATTGATATCTAACTATTCATAATGTAGTGATTTATTTATCACACGTATTGTGTTACTTTTCACGGTTCGATGCATTCAAAGCAGTGTATATTAGTATGAAATTTTCTTCTTGCAGATAGTGTACAGAAGACATATTTGCCCAAGTGTGATTTGAAAAGCAAAGTGCCATTTTGTAAGAAGTGTTTGTGCATTAGGGGTATGGCATGTGGATTCCTTTACGCTTGTATTAATGGCTTGGAAATATGAGAGACACTGCAGTATATATCACACTTTCTTTACTTTAATGGTATTTGTCACGGCTTACGTAGCATTCTTGGCCACGTCACCAGTGCTACTTCATTACCACACCAGCAGACAGGAGGTGATGAGACTTTTAAAAGCAGCATCAGAAAGTGGAGCGAGTCGAGTAACCAATCAGAGACGAGCAGGTAGTTTAGCTAAGCAACCGGTAAACTTTCCAAAACAGAAAGTACACACTCCGCCGAGAAAACAAAAATTTACTCCCAATCCGGGTTGTGCTAGTAATCCAGAAATATTAGGAAGAAATGGCACTAATTTGACAGTAGCCTTTTACGAGGGGAACCGAAATGTTTGGTCGTATCCTAGAACTTTTAGTCAGCCTCCATCACCACGATATTGTCTCTGTTCTTCGAAAACAAGATATTTCATCAATGTTACGTCACAGAAGGACCCGGCTCTTTTAAAGAATTTCGACTTGGTATTCATGCCACAAGACGTGGGAACATTGAAGATAAACGATGAAGGATGGGAAGCTATTTTGAATTCACCACCTGTCTGGCAAAGACGACTTTATGCGACTTGGGAGGGACCGAGTAAAATATCGAAGCTCCTTCCAAGCCCCACATACCGAATGAGGGCTTACCATTGGTCTTTAAGTTTTCATTCAAACTCGAATTTTTCAGTTCCATATGGATATTATCGTCCCTATTTAAAGGAGTCACAACCGTTGCAGGAGGAAATGGTAAGTGGCAAGAACTGGGCTGAAGGAAAATTTCGTCTAGCGGCCTGGATGTCGACGTGGAAGGGTACTAGCTGGCGACGGAGGGAATTTGTTGAGCACCTAACCAAGTTTATTAATATAGACCTGTACGGTAGGAGATTCCAAAACTGTACGAGGAATAGCGAGGTGTGTGAGAAAAGAATGAAAGAATACAAGTTCTATTTTGCGATCGAAAACAGCTGTTGTAGTGAGTACATAACCGAAAAGTTCTGGAGAAGTCTTGCTTGGAACGTAGTTCCTATTGTCATCGGGGCCCCAAAGAAGGACTACGAACGTTTGGCTCCCCCAAACTCGTTCATTTATGCCGACGATTTCAAATCGCCTCAGGATCTTGCCAAATATTTAAAACAGTTAGACGAAAACGATGACTTGTACAACAAGTTTTTTAAGTGGAAGGAAGTCGGTAGAGTTTACACGAATCATCCGGAGATCCAACAGGAATTCGCTACTTCTTGTATACCACCGAAACATTCGTACTATTCATGCAATATCATATGCAAAGTGACAGATAGATATTTGAATGACAAAGAAGACGGCGCATTACTTGCCAAGGAACAACAACATTTTGACCCTGGTGATTCATGGTGGGCAGGTTCATGTACCCGATGTGGAACTCGCAGGTGGATCCTTAAGTATAACAACTAAACTTATAGACTTTAAGTGAGTGTCTATACTCTCATACAAAGGACGTCGATCCAGTGGGACAAGGGCAGGCGAGTAGCCAGGATTGTGTCATTGGGCTGGTGGGTGGTGTCATTGGGGGTGTCATGGGGGGGTTGAGGCACGACATGAGGGAAAAGTCTAAGGATAGATACAAGACCGCTATTTTAGGTATTGTTTTTGCATTGCAAGGTTGGGTCATGGAGAACCCCCCCCCCCCCCGGAGGTTCTCCATGACCGGACGCCACTGGACAAGGGGCAATTGCCCCCACCCAATGGAAATAGTGGGGAAAACATATTGTTTTGTCTTCAATAATTCAGGCAGATTAAAAAACAATATACAGAACAAAGATTATATGACGTTGTGGTATACAGATGACTTACGGGCTTCATTAAAACGTCAATTTAAGTATATTTGCGTGTGTCATGTGAGTGAACATGCATATTTTTTGAATGTGCATTCGGCATGAGGAAAAAGTCTAAGGATAGAGAGGAAAACCGCTATTTTAGGTGTTTTTTGCATTACAAGGTTGGGTCATGGGGGTCCTAACCCCCATCCTCCCATGGATACGCCACTGTCCACAAAACAAATCAATGCCCTTTCACATACCTCACTAATTTGTGTTTTGAAACCGTTAGTCCTTTATAAGTTCTTCAGAGAAGTAGAGAAATTCTAAATTTTCCCCGGGCCAGTAAAGATTCGTGACCCCCTCCCCCGATACCTCGTAATCCTAGCTACTCAACGTCCTTTAAATATCGGTCAATTTTGTGCTTCCTTTGACCTCTTTTCTGAGAATTTTGAATTCGATCATGCATTGCATTGTATCATATATTTATTTTAATATCCATGTATATTATGAATAAATTATTGTTGTGAGGCAAAATGATCTGCCACACACAAGAGCCATAGACTGATAGTTTAACAAGCGTAAAAGTTCATGCTATATGCACTACACAGCAACACGTCTTGACTTTAAGTATAACAAATTCATTTTCAATAGGATTAGGACAGAATGGACTCAAAAGCCCCGGTCCAGCTGCAGGTATTCCAGACCCGGTCCGATTTCATAATATTCCATTCTGGGCCAACCTCTTCTCAGGATGTCTATAAAAACGGTTCACGGCATCTCGACGGAGTTGGCTTGGTGGTTTTTAGCGCATACTGTTCTACGTACTTTTCCTAAAGTCCTCACCACTCTCTGGCGAAGAGCCGGTCGTCGAAACCAAACTTATACCATGCTTAAACTGACCAACCTCACGGCCCGCAGACCTATTACATAATTAATCTGTCATCTTTATGGCTCCGTTCTAGACTGTATGTAAAGAACAAATTCTACACATGACTCTACTGCCCACACAATAGACGTGGGAATAATAAGGTTACCCTGGCCCACAAATGTCCCGCGGGCACCATTGGGCACGATGCACATGTATTTGAGAAGTGCTTTTGGCGTGTCATTGCCTCAGGGGCGTGTTCGAATCTGGTGTTGCCATTGGTCGGGGGTTGCATTGTAGGTGGGGTGAAGGGTAGGACTTTGTTTTCGGGTGTTTGGTGATTGTTGGACTCGGGTGTTATTTTGGGATTTGGTTTTGTTAGTTTGGTGTTGGATGCAGTGGAGGTTTCTTAATCTCAGTGGAGGTTTCTTAATCTCAGTGGAGGTTTCTTAATCTCCGTTGTTAAAAAGACTTTTTTTCGCCGTTGCATGGTGTGTTTAGTTTGTTTGCTATTTTATTTATAGTCCGACAGGTTGTTGCTTTGTCAAGTTTATTAGTGCATGCGCCGTCTAACTCAAAGCTGTCTTACTAGAAGTAATACCTCCTAACACTACCTGGTAATACAGATCATATTCCCTTAACACCACTTAAACGCTTTCTGAGGGACTTCAAGTGTTTATACTGAGATACCGAGAGGCCATAAATTGATGAATTAAAGTCGGGTTTTTAAATCGTCCACTTTGAGTTGTCCAGATTTCGAGCAGAGGTGCAGAGAAAGAAACCACCAACTCTCCCATTCAAACTGGCTAAACACTACGAATGCACTCCCGCCATTTGGATGATGATGTTAAATGGCGGCCTTGAGAGGGGACAGGGAGTGACTAGCAAGTCACTGTCGCGTTGCTGTCAGGGGTTAGGGTAAAACAAACACTACGGGATGAATGACTGAATAACACTTCGTAACTTCAACCTTACATAGGCCTACGTTTATTGCAACAAAATTAAAAACCCTTGAATAAATCAGGGAACTATTGGGACAACAACTCCCTGAATAAATATAAAATCATAAAACTGTATGTTCAATGGTTTAACAGAAAATACTGTTCTGCTGTTGGTTAAAAGTAACCTTAACCTAAATATCATAAACACAAAACGATTAAATTAACAGGAATTTTCTTTGACTTGTCTTTGAGGCGAGCATCATTCATTCTTAGCCCGTATTTATCAAAGAATTTACACTTACATTATAACTTCTTTCCCAATGAGCTTTTCCGGGGTATCTTTTCAAATCAATACTTTGACTTTGAAGGGCATGTTCAAAGTGTAATCCTTAATGAAAATCCATATCCAATTGAAGATTATCTAAATCTGGGACGAGACAGCGGGGTTGGAAACTTGATCCCCCACTGCCTTACACCCTAGCCTCTGTCGAGTCTTTCCGGCGAAAGTTTGTACCCTCCCTCCTCCCTCTGTAAACACACTGACTGTTACCTCCTCTGTTTTACACCCCCTGGAATCGCTGAGGCCGGGAAAGTCTGAGGGCGGACAGACAAGTGAGACCACGCAGATCCCATGTGAGGGTTAAAAGTACGGAGCCTGGTGTTGTATTAGGGTGTAACGTTACGGTGTAAATAAAATAAAAAAGATAACTGTTGGCCGAAAAACCTTCACAAAGGCTTCTCTCACCCCAGTCGCCCTGCATAAGATTTCAGTGAAAATTGTTTGGCATTAGATGCTTTTCATAAAATATTAGGGCCCCTTCTCCTAACCTAGTGAACCCTTTTACATCTTTACGGATCAGAATAGGACACAGAAGATACTGGAACAGAAACTTGACCTAACAAAGCAAAATTGCAGACGAGGGGATCACATCTTAGCAGTTGCTACAACAGAATGTCAAAATTGGGGGGGGGGGACTGGGGGACTGGGGGAAAAGAAAATGTTGTGTACAAGTTTTTCCCCAGGTGGCGAAGCTCTGGAGTTAGAGCATAATTTGCATGACTAATTAAGCCTTAGGAGATTTATGTTATTGATTTTTCAGTTGAATATACTCCTAGCGGACCTAACTTGGGAGAGCTGGGGGAGGATAAAATCTGAAGGGGATTACCCCCACCTCCCACCCACCCCGTATCGCCCGCACTGGATCTTGGGGGGTAGAGGTAACTTTGATGAAAAGTCGTCAGTTGTGTAAAGTTTGAATGAATTCGAGATTATCATGAAATACCCTTTTAAGTCATTGAAGTGACAATAGAGTTTAACAGCGAATATGATAACGTCTTGGCAAATCACTTCGTTTTTCCTTTGTAACTGATTATTCAACCAAAAAGTAGCCAGCCAAACTTGAAGCAGTGTAGCATGCAGACTGTTCTGTTTTATGATTGGTTGTTGAGAGTAGTGTGACATTGTATCTCCTCCTATGTGAAATTTAATAGGAGTAACTGCTTGGTTTATTCCTTGATTATACAGTATTGAAGTCCTAAAATATCGGGTAGATGCGCATTGTTGAACAATGCGTCTCTTGATTGGCTGTTGGCAGTGTATTGTATCGATTATATCCTTTTTTAGGGCTAGGGATTAGGTTAGGGATTAGGGCTATCGTTAGCTAGTTAGGAAATTTCTTGTTAAACGGTGCGCATCGCCCCCAAAATACCGGAGCACTCTAGAATCGAAAGAGTGCAATCCATTTCCGAAAGAGCATCCAGAATGATCACTCCCACCCGAAATGGAGTGACAAATGAAAGGGGAGAAAACTTCTCCAAATAAAGCTATATTTTCAGTTATACGTGTGTAATACCGCTCTATTTCGAGTGATTTTTATTCCTCTTTAGGTGAAATTCACTCGTACTTAGGAAGGATCATTCTTGACTGTCTTTTTGGAGTGAATTTCATTCTTTTGATATCACACAGCATGAGCTGTACTGAGTTTTGATTATACACATTGAGATTTTTTATACCCACAGTGAAGCGATTAACTGAGATTGTGTCTGGATGAGGATGAATTTCAGACAATTGTGGGAGGGAATAAAGTGAGAATTGGTATTGTTTGAGGCAAAAAATGGGTCTTTAAAGTTTTTGTAGAGTACAGTCACCCCTAGCAATAATTAGAGAGCGATAGAGTTCCCTCTTTTGATTTGGGAGTGTATGCCTATAAACTTCTGGTCTTTCGGAACCCACGTCCTTTTCGAGTTCTAAAGCACTAGATTGTTATTCCATTGCCTACGAGGAGCATCACACACAATATTCGGTCTTCGGGAATCGAGCTAGATTCGGGACGTCTGGGACCTTTCGAGTGAGAGTCGGGTGCTCTGCCGCGTACTAGGCCACACGGCACTGCATGCTTAACAGGGACCGTGACGGAGCCAGAGGGGAGGCAGGGGTGACTACTCCCCGTGTTCACATGAAATTTGAAGGGGGAGAGAACGGAACAAAGAAAAGGAGCACTCAAATAATGCTTTGCCCCCTCTATCAAAATATCTTGGCGCCGCCCTGATGCTCAATGTGGTATATCCACCTGGAAATCATAGCTTTATATGGGTTTCCTCTTTGAGGTATGACAAGTGACAACTAAAAGAGAAATTTGCATTTTGACCGACCAGAACCATCAATTGAAGAGTAAACTTCACAAAAATAGCAACTGATATCTGATCAATACAGGTCACCTGCATTTCAAAAAACGAGGTCCACCATTTTAAGCTATTCGGTTCAAATCCACCTGTGAAGTTTGCATTTTTTGAACTTTGGTGACCTAATAACGGGTATTTTACTATTACCAACTCCCTGCTATCACCAAAATCGTTTGGCTATTTCCATTCCATATGGAGCTGGCTAAGTATGAGATTACTTTTAAGGCTAGTTAGTTAGTTAGATCGACTTTTACGGCCCAGTTTCCAACCAATTTGTTCAACCAAGTGTTTGGTCTAACAGTAGAGCATTAGCCTCTCACGCGGAACATCCGGGTTCGATTCTCAGGTCGAGTCAAGACTCAAAAAATGGAACCTATACTGCCGAAGTTTGAAATGTGCAGCAGTGCAGATTTCCTACATCTCCTGCAATCTGGAGCATTTTAGAGAACTTTTGAACACAACAGAAGTCCCTTTTCCCCAGGAATTCCACACACTAAACCACTTTTTGAGAAAAAAATCATACATTTAATCTAGAAGGTTTTATCTTTCTGCTGAAAAGGAACCGAAATTCGTCCTCAATTTGTCAAGATAAAAAAAAATTTCATTGCTGACCCTTTAAACACAGGGCTGGAAAAATGGACCTCCCTCAAGTTGGGGTAGGTCGTTCGAACGCTCCGACCCCCCCCCCCCCGGCTACGGGCCTGTAAAATACACAATGCACAGTGGATATAATTTCAAGTAGAAACTTATTTCTAATTGCTTGCAAAACACAAAATTTAGCTTAGGATGCTACAACAATTTAAATAACGATTTCAGAATACTCCAAAGAAATAAAAAAAAGTTAACTGATTATGCGAGCTTCAATATCAATGCTTTTCCTTCGACGTTTCCTTTGAAATTAAATCAGTAGCACTTTTATTTCTCTACCACAGTGGAGACGCCAAAATGTCAAAATCAGGGAAAGGGACAAGGGCAAAGGGAAACTTGGGAGCAAAAATTTTCGGGCGCAGCGCGAAACCGAGTCCAACGCGCCCGCTTCTGCGGATGGGGGTCCAGGGGGCGAAGCCCCCCCCCCCCCGGAAACTCATAGGCTTTAGCATATATCTTGATGAAAAATTAATCTCAGGGGAGTTATATTGTTCATTCTTTTCGGTTAACCTAACTTGACTGGCTGTTGAGAGTCGTGTGACATTATTTGAAGCATAAAGCACGTTGAGCGTCACTGTATGTAGAAGGGTACTAGAGAGGCGCTTGGGTTGGTTCTCTGTTGTAGTTGACAGGACACATAGCAGGCCAAAGACCTTGAACGCTTGGCTTCAGTCTTTTTTTTTTTTTTTTTATTTTGTTCTTTTCAGTAAGGCTAAAATACAAGAAGGTAGCGGACCACTAACTCCAATACTCGTGCCTGTGAAAATGTTTACTGACAGACAAAGTGCGTTAGAAATTTGATGGGATGTTGATTCTGAATGTGTTACTTACAAAATATGATCATTTTCGCATTTGGATTTTGTAGAGAATGAGTTGAAATGTAGACTGTGCAAAATTCGACGCATTTTGACTAACTTTTGTGCCATTTTTCTTATTGTATTACTCCGCTCTGTGAAATGCCGTTTTTGAGTAGCTATTATGGCGGGAAACACGTACTTATCATTCAAGGATCTCTAGCTCAAAATTTCAATGGGTCATGTATGGAAATTTGAAAGTGCCATGAAAGTCAAGATTGCCTTTAGTAAATAAATACTAGTCTAAATAAACATCACCACCAGGTGATCGGGCTCAAATTTGTACTTCGAAAATTCCACCCTAACGTATGATAGATGCAGATATGTTCAAGCTGTATAAGACATCCTCCACTATAACCTGCGCGGCACGTTGACGCCGAACCGGACGGTAGTGTTCACACATGGTCCTACCCTGATTGCACTGGGAGGCGAGTAGTGTTCCTCCCCAATTCACCGGTCCTTGAAGGGAGTCCCGAAAGATTGCAGTCGTATACAAAGCACGCTGAGCATCACTGTATGCAGAAGGGTACTAGAGAGGCGCTTGGGTTGCTTCGCTGTTGTAGTTGACAGGACACATAGCCGGCCAGAGACCTTGAACGCTTGGCTTCAATCTTTTGTTTTGTTTTTGTTTTTTGTTGTTTTTTTTTTTTATTTTGTTCTTTTCAGTAAGGCTAAAATACAAGAAGGTAGCGGACCACTAACTCCAATACTCGTGCCTGTGAAAATGTTTACTGACAGACAAAGTGCGTTAGAAATTTGATGGGATGTTGATTCTGAATGTGTTACTTACAAAATATGATCATTTTCGCATTTGGATTTTGTAGAGAATGAGTTGAAATATAGACTGTGCAAAATTCGACGCAATTTGACTAACTTTAGTGCCATTTTTCGTATTGTACTACTTCGCTCTGTGAAATGCCGTTTTTGAGTAGCTATTATGGCGGGAAACACATACCTATCATTCAAGGATCTCTAGCTCAAAATTTCAATGGTCATGTATGGAAATTTGAAAGTGCCATGAAAGCCCAGATTGTGAGCTCTGATCACAGGGGTGGCATGTCCTGGTTGAAAACTTCTACTGGGAGCTAGGGGCACGGAAAGAGCCTAATTTAGTGTGTAAGTCAATGGGACTTATTATTATTGGCCCGCTACCAGACGCACGATAAGAGAAAAAGGAAAGAACGCCCGGACCCAGTTTGAATTGAAAACTTTTAAGTACAGTCTTAACTGATGCTGCTTTGACTTCTAATTCCAAACAAATACGACCTAAATGGGTTAATGTGTAATGGATGCGCAGAGTAGTGTGGGTAAAGGTAAGGTATGTGGGACAAGGGTGAGCATGAATCAATGATAATTACGGAGGGATCAAGGGACCGTTAAATCGAGCAGGTGTTTAAGGTCAAAGGTGAACAGTTTTTCGTGTTTGTAAGTAATTTCACCGTCGTCGGGTACTGTCTCAGCTTAATTTATGTAGGTCTGTCTCTTTTTCCTCGGCAGCACCTTCCTCGACAGACAAGCTCTCTGGATGTTTTAGAGTGCTTACCCTCACAACATCTTCGTATTATATAATGTTCCATTACTATTTGTGTAAACTACATGAATTACTTTCAAAATAAAACACAATAAATGAAAAGAAATGCAATCATGGGCCGGGTTATAGTGACCTTCAGCTTTCGAACTTCAAGTCGGTGTGTGTAGCCTGTGAATTATAAGTTATTATCTCTGAAAATCCGAAACTTATATGTGCTGCTACGACACACAAGGCCAGATGTATCATTTTGAGCCCTGGCAGAAGAACATTTGGGGCCCAGACTACCATTCTTCTCCAGAAGACGTTTCAGAGTGGCACAAGTTAGAAGGACAAAGTTTCTTGTCACTTTTGAATTATCGTGGAGAAGGAAGCGTATTTTCTGAGGTGGGAAATTGGAAACCCGTGCTCCCCCTTCAAGACGGGTTTCCAAAGAGATGATCAATTCAAACCAGCGGGTGGAAAAGTGGACAAATAAATAAAAAAAAATTAGAAAAGGTAAAACGGAGAGACAGGAAAATGAAGACGTAGCTTAACATCAGAGAAACAGTTTGACTAGTTACCCGTATTCGAGGAACTCATGAAAGTATCATGTTAAATACATTCCATTCCAATTAATTAATGTTCGTCTGATTAACACAGTAAATAGTTCTTCACAGTTTTTTAGCAATTCCCACATTTTCATCTGTAACATAATGTACCCACGGCACCGCCCGTACAACACTAATGCCGTACTCCAGAAAATCAGTTATCGAACACTTTTCCAAATGAAAAAAAAAAACTGTTTATCTAAGCTGCAGATATCTTTCGAATCTGAAATTTTGTCGGGATCTGGACCATTCGGACAAACAATGTTAGTTTTACGTAAAACAAATGACATGTCTTTTGATTACACAGAAGAACTCATCCAATCCAATAACACATTTTGCAGGAAAATTATACAGAGTCATAGTCGGCATGGCAAATTTTCCAGGAAGAAAGAAGATTACAAAAATTTGCTCATTTTAGGGAAAGCTATAGAAAAATAATGTCAGTCCCACTCCATAGTTTTGCGTGCCGCACTTTGCCCGAAATGGTAGAATATTCAAGTGAAAGTACACAATAGGATAAAAAATTGGTGAAGCTTTCAAGTGCAGGATGACGGATGGACAGGGAGAGGGGTACATGTCATGTATATTTCTAAATGCTTTAAAACATTTGTCCGAAAAGTTGTAGTAACGTAGCCTACATTTGATCTATTAAAGTGAAACTCAAATCAAATAATTCAAAAATATAATTTAAACAGCATGAAAAATGAATTTTAACAGTCTAATTCCTATATTTGTAGGACTTTCTTGAGCCGAGATATAAAATGTTGTGACGTTTTTGTTGTGCAACTCACATTACCTGGAGGTCAAAACTTGACCAATCTCACGGCCTTCAGACCATTTACATCATTAATATGTCATGTGAGACTCCATTCTAGATTTGATGAAAAGAACCGATATTACACGTGATCTCAACCAAAAGCCGAGAGGCTTTTTTCCAAAAGTCCCCTTGACTCTCTGGCGAAGAGCCAATAGGCGAAAGCCAAACGATTACTCCCGGAGGAGTTCTGCTCCCTTAAGGAGCTTAACGTCCCAAATGGACAAGTACGCCCTCCAAAGGGCAAACACTCAGTGGTCCTGCTCTAGACTGGCTGAATAGAACAGAAGCCACAACCTGGATGCAGTTTAACGTCATGCCCAGGACTTTCGACGAAACCGTAAAACTTTTGAGATAGCTGTTGTCATCCTTCGATTAACCAAGCTACGTGCGCCACAAAATGGACCTTGTCCCAAACTTTGCGGCCCTGCACGAAATGGCTTGATCTATTGCACTAATAGGGATGATTATTTTACATCTAGTTATTTTAATTGTAAATGTTGTGTTGTTCTCAAAATATCCCATTTAAAAATTACATTCCAACATTTTTGAAACAAGTTGGTAACAATTTTTGAGAACGGCTGTTTTTCTAATTACAAAAATGAGTAAACAGTAAGATATTCCCTAAAAATAATGGGATAACCTCTTTAATGCAAATCAGGAAGACATGAGACAAGATCCCAGAAAATTTTTCAGTTATAAAACGAAATAAACATCGACAGATGTATAAAAGGAACATTGCGTCAAGTTACAGTTACCTCAGTGTGTTTAACTGTCCTCAGTGAAAATTATCCTACAGCACTTACCATTAAATAAACTTCCAGATTCCCTACGAACGAGAAAGAGTGTGATGTTTTTGTGACATAAGCCTCCATTTCGAGCGAAAATGAGAAATATTAAGAATAACATCGGTCGTAGTGTAAAATCTTGTTAAAAAACATGCAAAAATAATTGAAAATTTCATCTACAAATGTTTGATAAACATAATTCCTTTCTGCTAACACTACATCTGGGCCGTGATAACGACCGAGTTTCCGAATCTGTTTTATTTGGCTGCAAAACTTTACATTTCAGGTATGGAGATGAGCATTCAAATTCCGATATCCAGAGGTAAAAGCTTAGCAAGTTAAACCTCTTTTGCTTTTTATATAGTTGCTTGTATAAGGGAGCTTGTATCTGGAAGCTGAGAGAGGGGAGCTCCTTAAGAGTCCCCCTCTCTCAGCTTCCAGCTTGTATTCAAGTAAACAAACATTGACTAAGTTCATAACCATGAACGACTTATCGGCAGCCCTGTTAGTAAACACAGGGAGTTCATTTATAGACGAATCGGAACAGATCGTGATGGTCTAATTTTAGCCGGCCATTACTTACTGGGGTCCATCCCCTTTAATCTTTAAATGTCATTCCTTACGTGTTCCATGGATGGTTGTACACTGAAATTCACGTAGACAATAAATGAAGACGATTAAAGGCCGATGGACCCCACTAATGGCTGCCCACAGTCACTAAAAACAAGTGCTTATCGGATTCGTCTATAGGTCCTTAGCCAAGGGGCGAAATGTGACACATTCACACTAGAAAAATTGTCGCTTTACAGAGTTTGGAGTTAGTCAATGACGTAATACAATTTTACATATTTGGCCCCTGGTTAAAAAAACCTAGGACTACGAAAACTTCTCGGAAGGAAAAGAATGAGGTCTACTTTTGTAGAAGACTCCTATATGGGTCTGTCTTTGACCTTAAACGTTATCTGATTGAAAGTAATATAATTGTAACTATTATTAAATCCTGTTGCCATGGAGATTCACAAATGTTACTTATCTATTACATACCAAAATGTAACCTAGATCCAGGTACATACTTGCAACTTAACCCCATCCATTTTTCGGAACTCAAATTGCTTCTTCTGTCTTCTTTTAATAACTACATAGTCTCCATGTTCTAGCCTACATAATTCTTCCACATAAACAGGAAACTTATTGAGGGAGTTGAACGGAAGTTCCCAATCATATAACTATGTTAATGATTGTCAAATGTTCAATGAGCATTTACTTCCCCTTTCTGTACGCATAAAAGAGATTGGTTGTGAATCTTTAATAGCCTACAACCTTTATCCAACCGAAGGGCTTTGTAGACTGAGTGCATGGCTTGGCATTGTAATATGATTTGAGAAGTGAAAACTGGGAAAGCGAAAATAAAATGCCCCAGTCGTGGACTGACAGTGACGGCGCTACGGCGGGGCAAGACTGAGGGGAATTTACCCTCCCCCAGATTTTGTCCTTGACCCCAAGTTAGGTCAGTTAGGAATTGGGTTAACCGAATCTCCTGAAACTAATTCTTCATCCAGATATATGCTTAAACCTCAGAGCTTCAAAGGGTTTCGCCCCCTTGACCAACCCTCAGGAACGGGCCCTTTAAGTTCGGTCTCGGGCGGCGCCCGAAAATCTTTGCCCCCAACATTATCCTTTGCCTTAAGTTTGCCCTCCCCCTCCCAATTTTGACAATCTGACGCCGCCACTGTGGACTGAATATTAATTAAAAAACGCTGAAGTTGTGGGTCTGAAAAAAATCCTCTCAGGAATTGAAAAGGGAGATCAGGGTTGAATTTGAGTGAACACAGCCGGCTGTCCCGCCCCCCCCCCCAAAGCGGGACCCTCCCCCCCCCCGCCCCAGAAAAAAGTGGTAGTGGTAGTAGTACATTTTATCTAGTAATTTCTGATAATTTTGCAATTTTTTTCTTTGTTTATGGAATTGCACATAGTTTCCAAAAAAAGGATCAAAATAATGACAGCTTAAGATTCTACTTACAAGTCCGGGGAATGCCAGTTCCTGACTGTCTGAGGATTAGCGATTTTTCCATTTTCTGCACACTCATCGTCATCTGATGACGGCGCTCCGCTTAGATACGGCAGTTGACTGATTTGTGCTTAGTCAGGTATGTACCTACATATCAATACGTATTGATAGCAAGCAAAACCGATCTCCAGATACATGCCGATCAGGGAGCTGTGCCGATCATCGGGCATCGGTGCCTCAACAAGGAAACCTAGATCCACCCTGCAAATAGAGTTTTAAAGGGAATTTTCGTAAAGGTAGCTGACGGTGCAAAATGTGAAATTAGTGATTGTGCCAAAGCTATTACGACCACTATCTTTTTAACAAACATATTGGCTTCTCAATACTGATTTTTTTTTTCTTTTTTGATGCTTGACAGATCATCAAAATTTCACACGAAAAATTTGTTTTCAAAGTCCACACACACTTTAGTTTGCTAAACCAACCTAAGCCCCCCCCCCTTCCTAACAACCATTTGTTTACCGTACTAGAGGTATGCCTCAGACGCTACACTGATAAAAAAATGTATGGTCATAATGAAGAATGGCTATTTAATTGACTCATAAGTGTATAGTGGCAATATCTGATTCTTCAGTGACGTCACACCTAGTAATAAGCATTCGTCATGTCTGAGCTCAAGCCTGTACGAACATATGGGGTGTGACCTCTAACATAGTTGAAATACTCCAAGTGAAAGGCTCCTATCATGAATTCAGGTGAGAACTATTTTTGAGGTTTAAACATTTTGCCAAATTAAACAACACAATAAACCAATAAAGGACTGAACCAGCAATCCCCCAACGACAAGTGGGGCAGTCCAACCGATAGTCCACCACGTCCTCAAATAGTGAAATTTATTAGCATAGCCAGAGGTGACCATTACCGCCAATCAAATTCTGAAAGAGACGAATTGACTTCAAATGATGCAAAAGGTGGCATCATCAGAAGGTTACTGCCCTTAGACCAATCCCCTCAAATCGGCAATCAGACCCCCCGGTTGGTCACGCTCAATCAAAAATCCTGGCTACGCCAGAAATTAAAGCGGTGTGTTTCTCAAGAAAATTACCGGTGATGAAAGTATCAAAAATTAACTTGCTTGACTTCCACCATGCATCCCATGGTAAAGAGCAGGTAAAGAGCAGTCCCCCAAAATTTACTTTGAAGAAAAAACTAAATAACACAATTTTCATCATATTTCTCTTCAAAGTATCTTTAATTACATTTTATGTCTTTACTATTGCATATTCAAGGTAAACCAATCAGTTATTTCTGGTAAATTTCACATTTGAAGAAAAAAAAACATTGTCACATGACTCCTAACAGCCAATCATGAAGCGGAACAGTCTACTACACTTCTTCAATTCGGGATGACTGCTCTTGCCCTTTAAGGTGCGTTCACACCAAACTGGTCTGCGTTTGAGGCAAGACTTGGAACTTTTTTATCTTTCGGTGAATGGGGACGATTTTAGGCAATTTTGCGTTGCTGTCCTAATTTTTGTGATAAAAATTGGGCAAAACCCGTCCAAAATTGTTGAATTTCTGGATTAACGTTTTGGTTAGGTAACACTTTCTTGGCCGGTAACCCACCACTTGGCTGGCCAATTACTGGAAAAAATTTACCCAATTTCAGGATTGTTACACGTGACCAGCGGTTGGTGAACATGTTAACCGCCTAGTTTATTGAGAGTGATCCGGTTACACTTTGCACCTTACTCACCTTGAAGCAATAACTGGGATTTTTGTTGGATAAGGATAAGTTTGGACAGTTGTGGGAGGGGCTTAAGCTAGTAGGCTCGCTAAGTTGGAACTGTCTCAGGTGAGAAGATTTGGCTGTATTTGTTAAAAATAATAATTCAATTAGGCCCAATAATCTTTTACCAGTAAAACAATAATGTAAGTCACAAAATATTGAAAATATTACTTTAGTCAATGGGATTTTCTTTATTTAAAGGGCCAAACCTCTCACCCAAGCTACAATTTTGGTACCCGGGTACCGAAATTCTCAATTGGCTCAGCTCTTTGATTGACAGCTAATTCAAACAATGCAGAGTGCCAAAGCTTATATTACACAGCATGAACGGTACTGAGAGTGTTTTCATTATATAAATTGAGTTTTTCTATACTCACCCTGAAGCAATAAACTGAGATTGTGTCTGGATGAGGATGAATTTCAGACAATTGTGGGAGGGGCTTCAGTAAGAAGGTTAGGAGAATTGGTACTGTTTGGGATGAGAGAACGGGGCCTTTGAGTGATGTATCTGTAAGGGATCGCATGTGCATATTAGTGTATGACAGTTCTTGAGAATTAATGTCACAAAATATTGGGAATCTACAAAATTTTTTGAGAACCTTGATAATTGGATCAGATATCTAGAGAATGTGAAAGGACATCCCCCTTTCCATCCCTTCCACACGAAGAACGATCAATTAACCCTGCCCCTCCCCCCTGTATAGGGGCTATGCAACTAGGTCACTGCGTTGCGCATCCCTCTTCTTTCGATCCATGCATTCATTTTAACAATTGTTACTAAGGTGCTGTTTCGGTAACACAACGACTGTCTTTGATCATTTCCATCCAATGAAACGCGCTGACGTCACGTGCATAATCTCTAAATCGCACAACTTGTTGAAAGTTGAATCGCAAGTTGAATCGCGTAAATGGGACCCGGGCTTTATGCATTGACGACACCCTGACGTCATCCTTGGGGCAAAACAATGGAAAACGCGATAGCACGCATAAGAATTTGCCCTGAACGTGTAGCAAACTGTGCGCGTTTTCGACTGATTCAAAATCAGCCGTCTGCATTTGTCGGTGTCTGTTTGTTTTGCCCCCCAGAAGAGGGCGTACTTTCTACTATGTGACATCAAATGCATAAGGAAACTTAATGGACATGAGTCAAGAGACGGGAGTACCGAATTGCCCATATCAGGGAGGAAATGTTGGCAATCTATCTTTTTTCGAAATGATGTGTGCCTGCACGGATGTAATGAGCACTCCAATTTTTAGGAAGCTTCCATTCTGCAAGTCTGAAGTGTCATGGATGATCAGTGACCAGGTGACTGACGGATATAGAAGGGACATCGAAAAGGAGACGTGGATAATTGCTCCACTCGGTCAAGAAAAGCTACGTATGCGTATAGGCTAATTTCTCGTTAGGTCTCTTTGTACGTGCACATTGAACGCAGACTTTTAGTTTGATCACGTGCCAACCGAGTAAAACTTTGATCATTATCAGACATGCATGAAAAAAATCATACCGTATATTCGAAATAATATTTCGTATATTCGAAATAGTTATTTCGTATGTTCGAAATAATTATTCCGTATATTCGAAATAGTTATTTCGTAAATTTGAAATAATTTTTTTCGAATACACGAAATATTATTTATTATATATTATTAATATACGGAATATTTATTTCGAATATTGGGAACATTTTTTATTGCGTGTCCCTAAACGGGCTCCGTAGGTTGCACACTTCATGAGTTGTTATTTTGTTTTACGTAGACTTACTTCTGACTCATAGGCCTTTATCAACAATGACTATGGCCCGGAATGTTAGGAATTAGTTAACTAAATGAGATTTTCTACTCAGTTTCGAACCAATGGGTCACGACCCTTTTTCCAGTTGTGACTCACTCGCTTATTTTCCTTACTCCATTGCTTATGTTGATCACCAAACAATGACTCTTCAATATGACCCGCCGAGGAGTCGAACCCAAGACCTCCCCACAGAATGTTAGGAACACTCCCCGGTACCCTCATGGGGTTCCAGGATAGTTAACAGAACCTTGAGAATAACACTAACTGCAGTTCGTAACTTAGTAAGCTAGTTTTACGGCCCAGTTGCCAACCAACTGGTTCAAATCGAGCTGTAACGCCCCACCGAGCCCCACATATTTAATATTCCTACCGTTCTATGTCACGATCGAAGTATTCCAATTATTTCTCAGTGCAGCCTTTATAGCAAACTAGTTTTCTTTTCTGATCAAAATATAATAGTGCTGCATCCCGATTTGTCAGTCATTGCACAAGGAAGTCAGGTATGGATTTTCAACTGAATAATCAATTCTTGAAGGTAAAAATGTTTTTATTATTTGTTGCGGAAATCGATTAAATCACTGAATCAATGAAAATTTTCAAGGTTGTTGCCAGCCTAAGCAACTATCTATAGAATGGTAAAATACGAAATTTGAATCATGCCGTAATGTTCGGTGAGGAAAAACAAAGTCGAAAGAAAAAGATGTTTTAGAAACAAATACTGAATGGAGGTTACAGATGGCAAACGTTATGTGACTACAACCTTACTAGGCCACAAAAGCCAGAATATTGATTTGACGATATTGTTTCAAAGAAGCTTTAAGTCACATGATAAAAAAGCGCACTGCGCAATGAAAGGCTATGAAAATAAGGCGCGCAAACGCACACACACACACACACACTGTATAGTAGATTGTAACTTCCCCTAATAGAGCCACTACCCACAAACACTTTGGCTTCTAAAATGGTAGCCACCGGCAGGCCCCTAATTGCATAGAGCGACACCAGCTCCCTGGTTGTAAAAATCCAGTAAGTACTGCGCGCTCACACCAGGTCACCACATTTGCCGCTTTTCAAAATTGTAGTTCGTTGAATGTTTGGTCGGTCGGTCGGTCGGTCGGTCGGTCGGTCGGTCGGTTCGTTGATTGGTTGGTTAGTTACAGTAGCTTATGAGGAAGATGCCGCGTTTGTCTTCCCTACTCCATTGTTTAAACTGAGCAACAAGTACAATGGAAGTAGGTTCCATATTTTTAAGTCTCTGGTATGACCCGTGTAGGTGTCGAACTGAGGTAAACCTCCTCTTAGCTACAAGACCTGCAGCCGGGTCTAAGTTGACGAACTTTCAAAAATTTGGTTCTTTCCAACCAGAGACGGAGAAGATATTAACAAAATACTCACAAAAGTCGGATCGCAACCCGATTCGAATTTGTTGTAGTGTGACCGCGATTTTAGAGGCTTTTACATATAGTCATGCAGTGTTGTCAACGTTCGCAGGCATGGGAGCGGTATGCTACCGGTACCTGGTCTGCTATACAAAAGTAGCCTTACGAACTCGATTGTTGTGATTTTGGGGTGCCGAGATTTGGCGACATACTGATTTATATAGGAAAATGATAAAGATGACCTATCCCTAAAAGTCCACGAACAACTTTTGCGGTGAAATGTGAATGGTGAATGAGCGTTGTGTCTACTGCAGCTTGAAGGAGGGCAATACCTAGAAAGCTATACATTACCAGACGAGGCGAAGGGAAAACATATGGGGGATACTGAGTGGTAACAAGACTATCCAGACGGAGAGCTATCAATGGTTGGCGCGAATTTACAAACTCTCCAGGCGGCCGGAAACGGCACTTCCCTAGTGTTCTAAGCTGCATGTAGTCATGAACACACTTTTTGAAGTCCAGTCACAATTTGCAAAAATGGGGGGGGGGGGGGGGGGCTGAACATGAACTTACCTTTAGCCCCTACTTCTTTCAACTGGGGCTGAACCCCCACTTCCCGTTCCGCCGCCACTGTTCATAACAAACGGTTTTGAAAAAGGGGATTTGTGGGCGTACAAGAATGATGTACGGACCAACCGTGCCTCTGCAACTTATCGTTTGTCTACGGAACCCCCAGTTACCAGAACCTTATCCTCTTGTGTCTTTTCTGCAACGTTTTTACTTCTTAACTTCGACGTCACGGTTGCCTAATCTAAAACAAGCCACCTTTTTAGCCTCGCACAAAGCAGTTTCCGTTTTAAAAATGTTTTTCTTTATTTTTGCCTTATCTATTTCAAGTCATACACAGGTCTATTTTGTTTTGTAAAAATAATTCTGCAAGTGCCGATGGATGTGTAGTTTCCACTCTAGCTTAAAATACTGCAAATGCGGCATGCATACAGTATGTCTATGCTTGCAGTAACTATGTTTGTGATTGCAGACAGAGCTGAAGTGCAAATCGCGGGATGAAAGATGACGTATGCTTTATGAATTGTCTTCGAAACAAACATATAGTCATTTGAATATCTGTACAGGAGGATTGAACCAATTCCTTGCCGACAGAAAATACTTTGCTGCAAATTTATCCTTCTTTATTGGCCTAATTTGTATCTACTTTAATCGTCCTTTATTATCCTATTACCACTGCCTGAAGCAGTCTTCGCGATTTTGGCCATCTTTACTTCGTTTTGGCTGTCGCAAACCCGCCAAGACATGTTGCTAGCTAAGGACCTGACCCGGAAATACCTAAGGAAATGCACAAGCTTATTACACTCAGGTTGCTAACTACTTTTATCGTTAAATGCTTAAACTCAGTGGCAGAGGAATCAAGGAGGCTACCCCCCCCCCCCCCCCAGTGAATTTGTTAGTTTGTCTTACGGCCTCGTTTCCAACCCATTTGTTCAAGTCGAACCGACCCCGGCCTTCTTTCCGGTAGTGCAGGCTCACTGGAAGTTGTTTTCCCTACTCCATTGCTTATGCGGAGCATCACGCACAACAGCAGTAGGTTCCTTTTTTTAGGTTCCATTTTTAGAGTCTTTGGTATGACTCGACCTGCCAAACAAAATCGAGTCTTCCGCGTTAAAGGCGGATGCTCTATAGCTAGACCAAACCAATGAAAAGAGAGAGAGGCTCAAGTTATGTTCAGTTCCAAATTTGCAACGTGACATTTTATCAAGTGGGTAAATGCAGCTTATTAGTACCCACCGGAAGTGAATTTGCCGACCACCTGGGGTTTGTAAAGGAAAAAAATATACCGCTTCTCACCAACCGATTGTGGCGTTCCGCTTAGATAGGGTCTCCCTGGAACTCCCCCCCCCCCGCCAATATTTTTGGCGACCCGCCGATCTTGCAATTAAACGCGGACATTTATTATTGACTCACATGATGAGTCAATAGTTACTACTTTACGTTCTATTCTGTAAAGGACTGTCTTATTGCCAATGATCTGAAACATCAGCAATATCAAAGGGGATTTTTTAGTCACCTTCTACAACTTCCTCGCAATGTGTGATGTATCTTTACATTATCTAAGAAACCACACTAACCCATTATCATCGGGAAAATATATTTAACTTGACTTTTCGATTAACTTCATGAAACTTTTACTGAAATTATATTAAGTGTATTAAACTCGGAAAGTGGTTCCTTCAAAGACTACTTTTGGCAGGAGCTTAAATGTCCGGGCACGGACTTGGACTTCAGCTCGGTTTTACCTGGATTGGAGGTCTTCAAATAGAAATTGTCCTTGAATAGAATACGATTGGATTTGACCTGGAAGCCTAACCTGACCTAATCCACTTAAAATAAAAATTAGATGTCTCAATTGCAATTTAGGGCGAGTGGTAATTTCTGTTGTATGTATGCTCTTAGGCAGAGCTGAACGCTTGGTCAAGTGTTAGATCATCCTTCTGCAACCGGGAGGCCTGAAGTTCGACTCTGCACATTTATTTAATTATGGGACACCGTAATCGGACTCGGGAAACGCTTGACTCGAAACTTGCCACTTAATGAGACCGGACACTGGGATCGAAATTGGCTTAATCTGCACTCAAAAGTGTGGCGACATGGCCACATCCGAGTCTTCCGTCAAATATATATTGTGTAAAAATCTAAAGCCAATGGGTGTTTTTTTTTTGTTAAAAATTAGGGAACACGTTTCCCGCGCCCAAATCGACGCCCATATATGTGATAATCCGTTTACCTCAAAGTCAGGTGACTAGCCTCTGGTGCCTGAAGAACGTCCTTCTCGACCAGCACTCATGACCAAATGGCAAATGTACAATGTCCAGCCCGGCGCACATTTTCCGAGGACTAAACTGAAACGCCGAAAAGCGCTACTTTGATAGAATTCCGAGGGTAATTTTAATTTTGCAGCATGAAAAGGGGGCGGCTGAATAAATAAAAAAAATTAACATCAACTAAGAGACCGACTCACTCTAAAAAATATTTAAACGATTTTGTTTAAAAATTAGGATACTCACGAAGATGAGTATTTCTACTCGAAATAAGTGAGTACTTCAACTCAATTTGTGTAAAATTTTGCACAAATTCAGTTGAAGTACTCACTCATTTCGAGTAGAAGTACTCATTTTCGTGAGTATCCTAATTTTTAAACAAAATCGTTTAAATATTTTTTAGAGTGCTGAAATATCACATGCATTTAGGTCGGTAAATTTGCAAAAAACAACACCATTTTAAATCTAAGTCCTCTTAAAGATACCCAAATTTTCTCAAACCCCCTCCTCTCCAGCAGGACAGCATTTCGTAAACCAACTGCCACTCGGCACTAGTTATTCACTAGCTATAACCCTGATCCTAGTTATGTCCATCAAATTAGGTTGAGATGACGGTATTTTTATCAGAGAACTGTAGGCTTACGGCTCCCTGGCTTTACCAGCCGTTATTGACCATTAAATAAAATGAAATAAAATAATTAAAATAATTGGAAAATACAGATAAGTCGTTTTTATGGAGTAATGCATGGATTGTTGTCGTGTGTCTCTCCTTTTACTGGTAAGTGGAATCAGCAGAAATACGGAAGTGGCCCTATCTAATATAATTGTACGATTCAGCTGTTGAAAATGGTAAGCTTCAATATTAAAGCTGCACCGTTAAAAATGACACAGACATGTTGTAGATTTACAGAACACGAAAAGAGAAATACAAAGTGAATATGGGAAAAACGCACTAGATATTTTTCCGTTTTCCGTTTTCTTTTTGGATTTCTTTATTTTTTTGTTCTGTAAATCTATACAGAAATTTTAACAGTGTGGAAATAAAGTCTTACAATATAATTGCTCTGTCCCCTACCAAAATGAATCTTCGCTTCATACAATTTTATTTCAGAAGAGTGCGGTGTCCCAAGGCCAAATTAATCGCTCTTGTAAGTTTTTATTTCACAATGCTATCTATGCATGTGACGTCACAGAACAGAAACTACCGTCTCGATGAGATATGCGTGTTAAAACGTACATCACCGTAAATGTCTGTTGAATTGCGTAAATGTGGGATATGCGAGGGAGTCTACTACCTCTTGGGAACAGCGTGTGTCATTCTTTGTCTTTGAAAGTGACGTCACGAGAGACACTCAAACAAAGTTAAGGCCTTCAATGTAAGCAGGAAACCGTTGTCATCAATTCATGTTAAGTTTGATCAAGGGAAACTGATGTCATAGTCATAACAAAGGGTGGGTCCTGTGGGACAGGGGAACATATCCCTCACTTTTCATCCAGGAGACATGATAAAAATCTCCACCCAAACTCTGTGTCCCCACTTTTACTTTTCATAAATCATAATGGGGGCTGCTGACAGAATTGTAAAACTCAAAAGAAAATTAAAACTGACAGAGCAATTTATCGAATGTATAAACTCAAAGCATTCTGCAGAATGTGTATTAAATATCAACAAGTTTATCGACACGTGTATCGACAGCATCATCAAAAATTTCAAAATTTCCAATTTTTGTTTTTAAATGACCTCTTTTAATAGAAGCAACCATTAGCTGTTTACAATCACTTTACACATGCACTCGTTTACTAATCACAAATCACTAAAGAACTTGTAGTCGGTTCCTTTTTTTGTCACCTCCACACATATAAACACATTTAACACTCGATCTGCGCCCCTGAGCTAAACTGAACAGTTTCAACAACTCAAACTTTCAATTACTTCACTTACAAGAAATCAGGGGAGTAGTCTGCCTGGACAAAACCTCACAGGGACAGTTGATGACACCTCCCATGCAAGCCCGTAGCCCGCACAAGGTACTGAAGGAAGGGAATAATTTTCAAGGGGGCATTCTCAAATGTATGGAAACATACTACCTCAGGGGTAGTACTGCCATGATTGAAGCAAAGGTAGTTTGAGTCTCCAAAAGGCAAAAAAAAAAAAAAAAAAATCCCACAAGCATTCTTCACTTTGCTACCCGTGTCGCAGCTACAAAGTCGGGGAGTTAAGGTCAGAGGACGCCAATGAAATAGGCCTAGTGTCATGTAGTATGCTGCACTCTCCATGACCTTTAGCAGACGCCATCTTGTTGTTTACGAGCAACTTGCCCTTCCTTTGTTCTAGATTCCCAGGGCCCTTCCTGTTTCCCGTCACGTCTTACCGGTGGACGTGACATATTACATCGCCCTAGTTCCACGTGCACACTGTAACCTATATTTTCAAGGTGTGGCCAATTGCCCCCTTTGCAGCCTCCTCATTGGTCATACATATTATTACATTCATTTACATTGGTGCGTCATAACTTTTGACCAATCAGGAGACTGCGTGTGTTCGGATCTCGCACGAGGTTCCTAAGACCGAGCATGCAAGCTGCAAACTCGTGCAACAGATCTCGAAGCAGAGGCATGTAGTCCAGTAGTCACCGTGTACATAAATGATTTAAACAATCTTTTTTGGCTGGCCTTTGATTGAAGTTGAACTGAATAAACATCACTAATCATGCTTAAATAGAACTGAAATTTTTGATCTTCCTGTCTGTGCGTCTATCTCATCTCGTATCGCCATACCCAGCAATTAAGGTACCAAGCCTTCGTTATACGATTGGCCCATTATCTAACACTAGGTCTATACACTGGGTTCTCTCAGCACGATTCAAGTCGTGTTTTTCCAAACTTTGTATTTAGTTTCCACAGCTGGTAGGAAGTTATCCCTCCACCCGGCCTCCCCCGAGTTGTTCGACTAAAGCATATTTTCTATCCATTCCTTTCACCAGCTAGTATTTGTGTCAATCAAAGCTTGGTAAAACTCTAGAGCTGTGCCAGTTGAAAAATTGTTGTTAATTACCAAAAAAATTATAGTTTGAGACTGGGGTGAGTAAACTATCTCTAACTAATCGCATGTGTGCGCACAATTCATGCACGAATTGAATGTCAATATATGGATAACTGTGACGAGCTTGTTTCAGATACTGCAACTTACGGTCTAGCGCCATCATCAACAACAACCACAACGAAGAATCAACCGTGTGTGTTGCCAAATCGTTCGCCCAGTTCAATCTGACAACTGAAACTTCCTTTCTCGCAACCCGTGAAACAGTTCAAATCAATTTAGAAGATATTCATGTAAATTGAAAGTTGGAGTATTGTCTTCATTATGTCGAACATGTATTGCTCGGGAAGGATTGTTCACCAGCTGGTTTTATTTCTCCTTCTTGTTAGTGTGGTAGCATTGTACTCTTTCATGTTAAGTATGGTTTCGAACTTTGGAATAACGCCTGCTCCTGCTATCTTACCTGTCGCTATTACAGACCGTACTTCAGTGGCCCCAAAGCAAAACATTTCTTTGGTCAGACGTGTAACTCAAAGGGACCAAAAGAGAAGTGCCACTGAGGAAAATAAAACCCATACTTCTGGAAGGATAAATACTGTTTGGGGAAGAACTCTTCCTAAGGACGTTCAGGTGTTTCCCCTGATGACCATCGTAAACGTTGGATTCTTTGAAGGGTACCGCCTCCATTGGAACTACCCTAAGTTGTTTCAGCCTCCACCTTCACCGCGTACATGTGAATGTTTCCATGACAACGCCGTGCAGTATTATGCCAATGTTACTCTAGAGAAAAACGCCTCTCGAACAGGAATGTATGAAATTCTCTTCTTTCCACATGATGTATCGATGAAGCATCTCGACCCAAGCGTCATGGATCCTATACTTATGAGGTCTCCCTCTCATCAGAGGCGGATTTATGCCACATTTGAGGGGGCTGCTAAGCTGAAATTTCTCGCTTTAGATCCGCCTTACAACAAGAAAATTTTCCACTGGTCACTAACACACCATTCAAACTCGGAATTTACAATGCCTTACGGGTATTACAGTCCATTTTTAAAGCAACTTTCAACTCCAAGTCCACAGAAAAATTGGGCCAAAGGTAAGACAGGCCTTGTGGCGTGGATGTCGACCTGGACAGTAACTACATGGAAAAGGGAAAGTTTCGTCTATAATTTAAAGAAATATGTACCCGTAGATTTATTCGGAAATCAGAAAGGACGGCAACCATGTCCTCGAAACAGTAGAGAATGTGAACGAAAAATCCGGAAGTACAAGTTTTATCTGGCGTTGGAGAATAGTTGTTGTAGTGAATATATTTCTGAGAAGTTTTGGCGAACCTTACTCTGGGATATTGTCCCTATTGTAGTGGGGGCGCCTCAAGAATCGTACCTAAGACTAGCCCCTCCACATTCTTTTATATACGCTGATGACTTCGAATCTATTGGAGACTTGGCCCAATATATCCTCAAGCTTCACGACAACGACCATTTGTATAATCAATATTTTGCATGGAAGCAAAAAGGAAAGGTAGTCATTAACTATCCTGAGCTCCATAGTGAAAATGTAAAGACCAGAGAACCGCCAAGAACTTTTTATTACTCGTGCGACTCAGTATGTAAAGTATCCAGAGAATATTTAAACGAAAAAGAAGAAATCGGAGCCAGTAATAATAGACTTTTAAACAATTCGTCATTTTTTGATCCTAAAGTGTTTTGGTGGTGCGGTTCGTGCAAGAAATGTGGCTCACATGACTGGATAAGAAAGTTAAATACAAGATGAAATTCATATTCGGTTTTCACTTTATAGGGCCTTATCACCGACACAGCCTTCGGCATTCTCGGAACTTTGTTTCTTCTGGTCTCTCCTACAGCTGTTGTGAAACTCATTTCACATCCAGACACAATCCCATCATATTGTTTTAGGGCATACCCACGTTAGCAAATGGGACTCAGAAATGTATATTCAGAACACTCTCAGTGCATGCTTGTAACAGGAACTACTCTGCATTTTTTTAATTTGGTATCAATCGAGGAGTTGTGCCAACTGAGAATTTTAGAAGACTGCTAGTAAAATTGTAGTTTGGGTTGGCAATTGACTACCGTTAACATTTTATTTTCCTCCCGTTGGAGAAAAGACCTTTGTTATGAATTTCAGGGAGTAACTTGTTCGTGGCGTTTATTAATCGAAATCCAAGATTTTAAATAAGAAATCCAGGTTACAATATACTTTGGAAATAGAGATTTCAAATAATATCTTCAACTCCAAACTACAACCCAAACGTTACGTTTACTATTATGAACTTCTGAGTAAATTAGAAGCAGTGGCGTAGCCACGGGACTGATTTGGGGGTTGAACCCCCCCCCCGCTGATGACCCAACCTTGCAATGCAAAAAATACCTAAAATAGTGTTTTTTTTTTCTCGCTCTCCCCTAAGACTTATCCCTCACAATCCTGGCTACGCTACTGATTTGAAGGTTCTAACATTAAATAACATGTAAATCTAAATCAAGTATGGAAATCCATACATCTATTATTATTAGCATGACTCCCCATTAGGGGTAACATGAGACATAAGGTTTTATATTTCCACTTTCCTAAGCCTTAACCCAAAGACGGGGATGAAAACTTCCTCAGAACAGACTTATTCACGGTTACGTCATCACTGGTTGGCATAAAGAACATGTCCAGGCACATGTGTGGCTATCCCAGCTAACAACAAAACGTTTCCTGAACGTTCTTCAAACGTAACCACTTTCGTTTCGCAAACGTCTAGAACTACGTTTTAAAGACGTGTTTTTGTGGACTTTTCATACGTTTTCAAAACGTTTTTTAGAGACGTTCTCAAAACGTTATTTAGACGTAGAAAACGTTAATAAGACCTTTGCTGGTCCGTACGGAAAACGTCTGGGACGTACAAACATCTTCCAGGGCATCCAGAGAACGTACTAGAGACGTACATAAAGCGTCTCTGACGTCTCGAAAACGTTTTATAGGGCTATAGGGAAAGCGTCTTCTATCTTCAGAAAAAATTTAGGGAAGTACGAAAATTATACAGGAAGTCAAAAGAACGTTTCAGAGGCGAATAAAATGTATCGTATCTAGGAAAAAATGTCAGGGAAACTTCGATGACGTCAAAATATCTCAGGTGCTTACGGATACAAATTTATGTACCTAAACCAATATAAATGAAAGGTGAATATTGCTTATGTATCCCTCAACCTCTCCATGAGATAGACCATTGTGAAGTTGGGCTGTTTTATGGTCATCTGATTAGGACCATAAGTACTAACAAATGAAATTTGCTGGGAGAGGAAGGGAAATTTCACTTAAGTTTTAAGACAAACATAAGGCTAATGAAAGAAAAAAAAGATATAAATGGTTTTTCATTTTCTTGACCTACTGTATGTAACTGTAATCATACTTTCTTTAATAAAGTGAACACAAAAAGACTATTCTTAACTTCTTAGTGCTGGCAAGGAAGTATGTCAAAGGATCATACAGCTCTAAATCTGCACTTGTACACACTGAAAGCATCATTGCTGTGATTAATGTTTGCACAAGGTACCACTTAATGATATATGGTACAGTTGAATTTTACATCCAGTATACACATACTGTACATCACTCTGCATGGCAAAGAAATAGGGCCTGGGCGACGACAAAGAAAACCAAGCTAATAACAGTTAATGCTTATAGAGCAATAAAATTCCTATCGAAGCTGAAATTTGAGAAATCTAAATTGCATAATACTTAATTTGTAGAAATGGTCGTTTCGTGCTGCAGTTAGACCTACTTTTGTACGTATAAATTATTACTGTAAACAGAATGGTTTAGAGGAATTTCAAAAATGAAAGCAATATAGATAATATATAATGCCTTGAAGACAAAAAATACTATAAATTTTAAGCCTGAGGCTGTTAACTGTTGAGCACAGATCAGCAGCGATTTTCAATACAAAAGTATAACAGCTTAGTTTTGCAACCGCATGCAACAGGAAAGCCAATGAAAAGGCAGTAATGTAAGCATTAGAAACTTTGGGATGAAAAACATTTAAGTAAACTTCAAAGCAGGCTTGGGGCGATTACATCTCAATGTAATCGATTACGATTGTGATTACTTCATATTTTACGATTGCGATTATGATTACGATTACAGCTAAAATTGAAAGTAATTGATTACAATTGCGATTACATTGCAATGTAATCATGATTGCAATCGTGATTACATTTTCTTTCCACATAAACAATGTAGTAGGCAAAACAATCCAGTGCCCACAACTGGAAAAAAGGCCATGGACATTGCTCTAGATAAGCTCGGACAGAACCAAGTCCTCCCAAAGTAGAGATTATTGAACCCATGCACTTCTCACTTATAGAAAGAGGGACAATTAAATTTTGTCATTCCAACAGAAGAACCAAGCACTGAAAAAAATGTTTAGTAACTTTACTCCTTTGTTCAATTCAACTTCAGTGTAATCAGAAATGAAACCACGATTGCGATTCCTTTTCATTGTAATCGATTACGATTACAACTACTTCAAAATGTGTAATCGATTGCAATCGATTACGATTACCCCAAGCCTGTTTCAAAGATGTGCATGGTTTGTAGTAAACATCGCTTGGAAAATCTTGAGAAAAAATCTGAGAAAAACTTGAACCATACTCATGTATAGTGAAAAAAGGTGGTATACAACAGGAACCAAAATATCATTTGATATTGTACTTCAATATCAAAATGAAGGCGGGTGGTACTACAGTATACTCATAATGGCAGCTTTATTTTAGTGGCAAGTTGAAATGTTGACAGTTTTTTCTTAGATCTATCATTTACACCACCAACTGAGTTTCAGTTAGAGCCAAATGGCTTTACTGGGAAGAACAGCTCAAATTAACATGCTTTGGAACTGATATCAAATCACAACAACAAAGTGAACGCTTAAAAACTGCTCCTCTTGAACAAACACCTGCATGGTCAAATGCTATATACTGTAATTGGCAGGGAATTCATTGGGACATAAAAATCCTTGTTTAACAAAGGTGAAAGTGAATTTTGTCAAGTTTGTTACTTTCTTTTTTACATAATATGCACAGATCACAGTTTATCGAACACATAAACTCATAAAGATTTATTTAACCCTTTACCGTCGTGCTCCGATCAAGGCATATTTGCGTGCCTCGGGACGGGGCGGAAAAGCGGACGTAGCCCGCCCCGCATCGGCTCCCGTAGGCAATTGACCCCGTGACCTCAAACTATTGTCTCTCTCATTGTGGTCGAATTTTCGGGTAGCTACTCGCAGTTTTGAGCTCTGTGCGAAACAGTAAAGATGGGTGACAGCCGAGCTCTCTGCATGGGTCCGAAAGGACCCAAACAACGGTAAAGGGTTAAAACTCCGAAGCAAAACTGGTGTAAACAAAGAATCAAAGTTAACAACTTCTTACAGTATTGAATAGATTGGTAAAGTTTCATTTACAACACTTTCAAGTAAGACTGGTGCAAACAAAAAATCAAGATTTACAACTTACAACATTGAATAGATTGTTACACATTCATTAATAACACTCTCAAGCAAGACTGGTGTACAAAAAGAATCATGATTTGCAACAACTTAAAAGTATTGAAGAGATGGCCAACTCACACACTTATATACTGTACAAATCACACCGAATAGAGACCAAACAATGTACTATTTTCCAAATAAGGGTCAATTGAATTGACCCATAAGGAGCTTGCTAGGAAATCCCATCTACTCTTGAGATTTTGATGTATAAATACACCTGGCAAGTACCAACAATAATCTTAGCAATCATGATGTTATAATTTTAACAGAATGTTGGAGGTTTGAGAGACAGACAGTTGCCATAGGCAATATCGAGGATGAAAAACCTTCATAAAAAATTGAAGGTCCTGACACAATCTCTCAAAAAAGCATAATTCCCCAGCCCGGAAAAATTCCTCAGAACTTCAAGACTAAAGAAAAGTCCAGAGACATTTTTATAGTGTACCATCAATTCTATGTAACTTAATTCTGGTATATTGTGCATAGAAATCCAATGCAAACATCATTTCTCTAAGTGAATTGGTTTTAGCAAGGTTATTAAATGTTTATTCATATGAGATACATTGCTATCATTCTACAACAGTACAGTACACAGTCACAGGAGTCAATGTAATTTGGCACTGGTATTGTATCCTCCATGGTACCATCATGTAAACATACACACACAGTACAGCCACTTAATACGAACAACTAATTGTAGCACACAGCCATGAGGAAAGACAGTTCTATATTTTTTAACCAAAGACTTTTGGTTAAAATGAGAGTAGTATGCTGCCCATGATCAAGACTTCCATCTGCAATAGAATCGCCTTGGCAGACATAATAAGCCTACCGTTTTGTTTCTGGTTTGAACAACTTTGTGGTCAACTTTGCAATGCAAAGATTAAGAGTCATTTAGCAATACCTACTTCAGGAATAGAACAATTGTGGTGAGTGCTCTTGAATATTAAGGCAATCAAAGTTTGGGCTCATTAAAAGGATTTTTTACTATCAGCGGCAGGGTCTGAGGGGCAGCAGCCCCAGAGCGGCTACGCAGGCTAGACCTATGGTGACAATATTACCATTCCATCATAAATCAATTATCAGTAGCAAGTGAAAAGTCTGTTGGTCTGATGATGCGTCTCATATAAGACATGATACCATAGTCACTCGAAAATAATTTAGTTCAGAGTCCTGGTTCATAAATATCTGCAAAAACAACAATATAATTAAGTACAATGTGCACTGACATTTAGCTTGGTTCTTAAGGTGCATCTCTGGAAATACAAAAGCAAATGTGGAGTCTAGAAATAAATTGTGAGCGACAAAATTAGTAAGTTTCTTTACGGTGGTATAATGGGGTCTAATAATACTTCTTATTATTCAGCAGTGCTTTTTAAATATTGTCTGAGAAGCATCCCATGTACAACCTGTGGTGTTTATTGATACCCCCTAGGGTTACTAGTCTAGGGGGTACTAGTATCCCTGGTTGGGCACCTAAAAAGAAAAAATTCTAACAGTTCAACTCCTATCTTCATACAACAGGACATTCTTGAACCGAGATGTAAAATTACTGTAGTCAGTCCATTGTGCAATAATGTGCAACTTTCTTGTTGTACCACTCACATTACCTTCTTCTTTGTTTCCCTTAAATATTAAAAATGTTTTATGACCTTGAACATTTCCTGTTCGCTTGCACAGCATGTTGCACAGAGAGGGCTTAATTAATAATACAGTACATTAACCCATAGGATTAAGAGTACCAGCAAACCTTGGCATAAGGTGCAGTAACTTTCAGAAAAAACAAAAATACAAAAGACTGTTATTCGAGTAGTATAACAATTACTGTACTGTACTTCACAAATTATTGCACAATGTGCCATTTTAATTTGAGGGAGAAAAACTTCAACATTTCATATCTCAGATAAGGAATATCTTAGAAAGATTGGAGTTGGACCGTTAACCTTCATATTTCATGCGATTTAATATAAATTTTCAATTTTTTTTGACTTGAGATACACTTTAAAGAGAAACTTTCCTTCAGTTCCTACATACAGTATAAAATTTTCTCAAGACACCAGACATAATAAGGTAGATACATTTTAGTGTTAATTCATATTGATCATCAGGATGTTTACCATTTCTTTACAATTTAGAATAATTTCTGTTCCTAACACTTAACTAATTTATAATGTATTATGACACCATGGGACACCATGTGACCTCTGAGTACATTGTAAACACTTGCCAACAGATTCAAATCAGAGTTTGTAAAACAGGGAAATAAACAAACCATGGTGTAGACTGGGCAAAGGACAGGAAATTGGTTAGTAGGAACTTCACCTTTTGGCTTGATTTTACTAAATAAGCTGCTCTCAAATCCTCACTTTAATCTCAAAATGGAGTTTAAGAAATGAAGGAACTTACTCAAAATGATCTTGAAAATGGTGCTTGCCATCAGACCCCTCTTCTCTCTTCTACAGTTCAGTAGCACACAAATTCAAATGATCAATCGATCATACTGTAGGAAGTTGGTTCTAAGGTGATGTACCACCCTCCGCATGTTGTCATTCAGGGGGCTCCTGGGAAAAGACATAATATTAAAAAAATATTTTGCAAAAGTGGATAAAAAACATACCTACTGCACATTCATACATATGTTCTACACACATGCATAAACATACAGAATGACCGATAGCACTAATAGCCATGGCTATCACGACCTTCCTTATGTCAGGCCCCTAACTGTAAACAAGATATCAAACCAAAAGAACACTAAATTGTGTTGTAAACTCTTATGCCTGGAAATTACAATGATGTTTGGTTTAATTTTTTCTAACAGAAAACATTGCTTTAAGGTTGATGCCTTCTGTAATACTATGAAACCTGCAGAATGCTATACAATACTCGGTATCATGACATCATCCATTTGGAAATCACAATTTATCTACCTGTATCACACTAACTGTAAGCTTCACTGCTATTGACAGCAACTAAAATTGTTTACACCAAAAGTGAAGATGGACTTGAAAAACATAACATGCTTACAAGAGTCCTGCTGAGCTACTTGAAATTGTGTCTTGATTCAATGGCAACAGGGTCAAGCACAATGTCCTTTTCTAAGTGCTTTATTGGTGGCTTATCCAAGGCATCATTATCAACTTATGGGATGCTTTCTTGTGAAGCAGCATGCAACATCCCAAGGATCACTTTTTGACATTCTTTGAGTTCCTTCAGTTTCATTATTATCTTTACCTCAAAGTTTCCTGTGGGATGAAAAAAATGAACAATACTGTAATTCAGCATCCAAGGTATTTCTCTATTCAAATCTTTAACTAATTTTTAGTAATTTACAGGGCACCAGAAAATAAATTGTCTTGACATAAAAAGTTCACAAATGCACCACCAACCAAGGGTAAAATTTACAGGCCTTAGCCTAATACTGTACTTTTATGAAAGAGCGAAACTCATGAAGACATTAAGAGACCATTAAACTTTTCCTTTGTTTCTTGAAAAGAAATGCCAGAGGTCCCAGGACACTTGCTTTTGAGTGTCTATTGTATTTACAATAAGCTTTCACGGTAAACCGGTTATATTACCGATACCGGTAATAACCGGTTACGGTTCGGTTCGATTATTGCCTTGAAGAATAATCGAAAAATCGAAAAAATCGGTAATATCGTAGGAATAGAAAATAATCGTGAATAATTGTGAAATAATCGTAAAAATGTAAGTTACAGCACTATCTCGTCCTAGTTGACAGTACAACTCATCGGCGGCGGGATCCTTTGTGTTTCCATGAGAGTAGATCATTTACGATGTGTTTTGCAGGGTTACCGGGGTGATCGCGCGCCATCATATTACCTGTCCCAAATCTACTACCCAAATCTTTGAAAATATCGCATGCAAAAAGAATCACTTCATTTACATGATTCCCCTGATAATGGACTAATATTTTTGGCCAATTTGTTAAGCGTTCTCCTAGTCTGAGAATGAAGTCCTTAGAAATTATGTTTAAGTTGGAGAGTTTGCACTTCGTTTTCTGAAGTTGAAATTTTCATCGGCGTGCGGCCCGAATTTGCTATCGCCACGTAGTCTGCTACAATACTGCTCACATGTGTGTTCGCAGCAATATGTACATCACTTCTTGCACGCAAGCTGTCTGACAGTGATTAATAGTAACGTTTTACGCAGAAACTTGCAGATATCACCCCGCCCAGCTTGCAAAGACAGTGCCCGTAACGTTCGGCACGTAAACTGAGCCTAGCATGTGTGCGGTCTTTCATTTCATACGGTATGCAACCTCGAGTAAAATGACAAAAAAAAAACACAACTCGAAAATTACACAATGATTAAGCGTGTCACTTGTACCCAAATCAACACTTTGCCGCTATGTGTAAAGTACTAAGATATCACTGTAATGACACCGAAAATATTCACGATTTTTTGGACAGGCCATTACATACACGTTTGGTAGACCCAGAGTGGCATTCGTGCATACTACGAATTTTACGAATGAAAGCTATGTCAGCATGCCCGGATGTCAACACGAGACTAGCTGCGTAAGAACGTTAATAGCCGTTTAGTGATATAGGCATTGGAGAGTAGAATTTTTCTTACTTGGCTCTAGTGACTCTTTTCTGTTAAGATTGTCATTTTTAATTTGAAACAAAAGAGACGATACAACCTTGTGACATGTGAAGTATTATTGAACTTGTGAATGTGATCTCGGAAAATATCATGGATGTACTATGGAACATGCCTAACAAAATGTTGTCATGTTTTAGTCACCATAACACCAGGTATGGCGATTAGGTACCTAGTTCCTATTTTTGTATCCGTGCAAATACTAATACAATTTATACAATATGAGCTGCAATGCGCAGCTTCCAAGTTTTCGGTCAAGCGATCTGTACTGTGCAGATAGGGTCCTCCAAAATCTACTGCCTGCATTTATTGGCTATTTTATCGTACAGTATTTTTCGGGGCTCAAAGTCATCTTGGTTCGCTGGTACAGCCGAAGTTTCTGTCAACAAGCCGTCTCGAAATTATCCATACGTAATGCTTTTTCTAATTCGTTGTAACTCAAATACCATCGGGCATATCACAGTAATTTGATTGATTTTAACATATATATTCTACCTTAAAGTCCCCGCCATTTATTTATTAAATATTAAGGAAGCGCATCGGGCTGTATCATTAACAAAATTCTAATATTTATAAAAAGGACAAAGATTTGGGAATCCCTACATCGATCGCCTAGAAGAACGCTGAGTGTAAAGACGTCACATCAACTGACACGAAATTAACCAATCAGAACACAAGTGCAATTGTATTCTCTGTTCGGTAGCAATCCTCATTTATAAACGTTAGTATGTACACAACATCTCTCATAATCGCTCGCGATAGCTTCGCGAAAAGATCGAGGGTGAATGTGTGGCTTACGGTAGTACATTATACAGGAAGTTGCCACGTGGCCAAAAGCCACGTGGAAGCAAGCTGTACATAAATGTATGTACTTATTTGCATTACATTCGTGGCTAACTGGAGTGCACCACTTGCGTTATTTTAGTATGGCTTATACTACCGTCCCTACGGACATGCATAGTTTCGTCGATCCCTGATGTTGAAATCGGGCGACCCGTGTAAATCCCGATGGTCCATGTAACTCTCATTGAAAAGTTTTAAAATGATCGTTGAATGAAAGCAAGCATAATTTTAGGACTACAAACGAATAATGAAGGGATATAACACTTTGGTGTACAGCAGGTTCTACCGTAAAAGTTCAATGCTTTTGTTTTATTAGCCAAGCAAAAAATTTTAGGGCTCAGTTTGTAGTAGAGCAGACCCGCGCACGTAGGGGGAAAAACACGGACAATAAGCGCAGTCGGATTGTTAGCGGGTTAAGCACTGATGGAGAGCTAGCCAGCGGGAGGGCCAGGGCGGGGATTATAAACAAAAAATTCAGTTTCCGTTCCTGATTTCCATACATTGCGGGCACATATGTCATGAACATTGTGTGAAGTTTAAATAGCTGAGCCCGAGAGCATAAATAAAAAGGGTTCTTTGATTTTGATAAATTGTAGTATAATTAGCAGTCAAGTACCGCAACTGAGGCATCCAGTTCTGCTGGCTTACGGATACAAAGATGTACGTAACTTGCTTGCTACAGCACATATGTCAACTTAGGAACTTAATGTAATATGTGCGGGAAAAAAACCGTTTATAATCGAAGTACGATTATTAGACTAGGGCTCAACCGATAATCGGATCGGACATCGGATCGGGCCGATATTCGCCACCATCGGTAAAATATCGGATCGGCATTATTCAGCTAAATTCACTTGCCGATGTTTACCGATATTCCGTATCCTGAAAACTTTGTAAAAATTTCAAAGGAAGTTTTTACTGCGTGGTCTTGCGCCACCATATACAAGCCACTTCCCTACGCCTTAGCTGCAAGACGTTTCTGTTTTTCTGAAAGTCCTTCCCCTCTCTGGCGCAGAGGCAAGGGACGTAACCTTCTTTCTAAAAGTCCCCTCGACTCTCTGGCGAAGAGCCAAGGGGCGAAAACCTTTTTCTAAAGTCCTCCCGACCCTCTGGCAAAGGGCCGTTCGGCGAAACCAAACTTGATACTGCTTCCCGAAGAAGCTATTACGTCCACTGAAGGACAACACTTAACGATCAACCTCGCGGCCTTCAGACTATTTTCATCATTGGTCTGTCATGTATGGCTCCATCCTTGACTGGGTGAAAAGAACAGATACTACACATGATCTTAGCCAAAAGGCCGAGAAACGAAAACCACAACCTCTTTTCCTTTTTTCTAAAAGTCCCCACGACTCTCTGGCGAAGAGCCAAGGGGCGAAAACCAAACGATTACTCCCGGAGGAGTTCTGCTCCCTCGAGGAGCTTAACGTCCCAAATGGACAAGTACGCCCTCCAAAGGGCAAACACTGAGTGGTCCTGCTCTAGACTGGCTGAATAGAACAGAACCTCATGTTGACTGCAGATACTTAATGACACTTTGTGAATCCTCACTACAAGATAAGTAAAACTTAGTAATAACAAGCCAGCAAAGTTGTTATTCCGTATGTAATATTTTACAAATTTCAGTTGCATTTTCCCTTCACTTTTGTGCCATAGTTGTTTGATGGCAGTTTCATACATTCCTTATGCTCAAATAAAGAACAAACCTGCAATACATGAACTGAATGAATTTCTTTCAAGAGTTACTCCGTTGTTGTTACAAACTTTGCTCCGCCTTTTTCATGATGGAATGATCCAATATTGGCATGGGTACGACCTAGTGTTTACACGTGGTATTAAAAAAAAGTTTCAAAAATAATCCCGATCGCAACAGCCCTCAGGGTCGGTGATTACCCATTTTTTTCTTAAGTCCTCCCGATTCTCTGATGAAGAGTTTTTTTGGGGGAAGACAAGCAATACTCCCGAAGATGAGTAAAGTAGACGTATAGCAACGATTTGTCCATGCTCCTTTGGGTACTGTATATGCATGAGAAATTAACAACTGTATCGGAGAGGTATCGATCACGTTCACAAGTTCAAATCAAACCGACAGATATTAGAAATATGACAAACAAAAAAACCTTCTAAGAAAATCAATACTTCTTTACACCTTTGCTTTTTTCATATTTTAATTTTTAAACGCTTTTGGACTTAAAAAGCAATCCTGCTAACTCCACTTCGAAGCTGTTTGTGTTACTTCTTTCAAAACAAAGTTAAAAATATCTACCGATCCCAGCATTTGTTTACAGTATTCTCTATCACGTCCGAAAATGACGTCATTCGTGTTAAATTTGCATCTAGCGTACACTTGTGCCAACACCCACGCTATCGTGGCCTTATTAGGAAGTCGCGTACCTGGGAGTACTACATAGGTTCATTCATAACCACCCTCCCGTTCAGGTCGGGACACCCTTCAAACTCCTGTCGAAAGGAAACTCTCCATCACACGTGTGTAAACGGCGATATTTTGGGGCTTACAAGATCATGAAATTTTGCTGTGATCGTTATTTTTCCCAAACAATTTTAGTGTTGGTAGTTACATCCTAAAATAAGGTTTTGCCCACGTAGAGTTCTCTCATTAGCGAAATGTAGACGAATTAGAATCTACATTTCACTTTGACGAAAAAAAACAAAATGCAACTCTGTTTTCAAGCAGCCATGACGACATTCGTTTTTAAACATGAATGAGTATAAAACAGTTCAGAGTTGCTACTAGGTGCGTTCGATTTAGCGGCTCCAGCCAACTCAACTGGCTCAGCCAGACATACATCTTTCGGAAAAGTGATCTTAACGTCATCAAAACGTAATAACTTGAGCCGGTCACAACGACCAGTCCTCCGAGGTGGTCCAGTTGAGCCGTGTGACGTATTTTACTGCTAATGTCATGCAGTGAGCCGGTTCAAACCGCTAAATCGAACGCACTACGTACTGTGTCGTTTAGAATGGTGACATCAATGGGCCATAAACGTATGATTTCACCGTCATATTAAAAAGGAAACCGCAATGCAATATGAGTACGCCGTACCATGTAGAATCTGCCCACAGTATTTCCCGCCTGACATAAGAGAAGACTAAGGGGAAACCAGGTTTGAACTACTATACTTGGAAGTGGATTTAAACTAAAAAATTTTTTTTATCAAGTTGAGTGACACTATATTACACATATGCGTTTGTGTGTCGTCAAATCTCATCTAACTAACTTGAAATGAGTCTGCAATGGGCATGCTCTCCTTCGGAGGTATACAAAGCAGAACTTAAAGAGAGTTATTCGTCACCCTAAACTACAGTTTCAGTATACATATATCAAAACTCTCAATTGGTACAGCTCTTTGATTGGCATCACATTCAAACAATGCATCATAGCTAAATCACACAGCATGGGCACCGAGAGTCTCTTGATTACACATTATGGACTTGTATGGCCACTGGGACAAGCCATGAAGCAATAAACTAGGATTGTGTCTGGATTAAGATGAGTTTTAGATAAATGTGGGAGGGGCTAGAAGTAAGCAGGTTGGGAGAATTGAAACTGTTTGGGATGATGAGAATATGCCTTTAAAAAAGGTTTTGAGCTGACAACAAGCGTTAATATGTTAGAGGGGTATTTATGCTAAGCATTTTAGTGAAATTGCATTGAAATCCGATGTGTGGTTCTCAAGATATGAGTAGGTAAGGTTGTCACATTTTCAACAAGAAGTGAACTTGGAGCGAGCACATATAACATCATATCCCCACATTAATGGACAGTCTTTTGTTTTTATTAAAATTTACAGTCATTTTTCCTCACCAATCCCATCTTATCAGAATATGATCGCATAAGTGGCATGAAAATTTCACAAATTTTGCATTTCACACAGGAAGGTAGTATTCCTATTGACTTCAAGGGCAACACAACTGTCTGCAAAAGCAAAGGGAAACAAAACATGCCTTCGTCAATGTGAGGGAAGTGATATAAGCTCTGCTGCCCAAAAACTCACTATGGAACACACATCTAGTAACTATGTCTAGGCTACTGATATCTCCTGACATATCCGATTTAGATTTAGATGTGTACATTTGGTTTCTCTTTCACATATGAAAATTTAATTTTTGCTTAAACTTCCCCTTTAATAAAGTCTAACAGCTGATTTAGTCAACTAACTGGATACGTGTGCAAGTGTTCTGCACACTCGGACGAATTCTACTAAATGGGGTCGACCTATCTATAGGCGAATTTGATCAGCGCTTGTCTTTAGTGACTGAATGCAGCCGTTAGCGCGGTCTTTCAGCCTTAAATCGTCTAAATATATTTGTTGTCTACATGAATTTCAAACCCTCATTTTCACTGAAATGGTAGGAATCAAGATGCAATATATTGTAAAACCATCCATGTTACGGATAAGCAAGGAAACTGAATGATTACAAGGTGATAGACCCCAGTTATGGCCCACTTGAATCAGACCATCACTTGCTGCCCGCATTCGTAGTAGAGGCCATGCACTAACGTCATTACGTTGCGCGTCTCTCTGTTTTGTCATCTAGTCGTCCTTTCACTACAATAGTTACTGAAAGTTTTGTTGTGTGCTCATTTCGGTTACATAACGACTGCGAAACCCTTCGACGTCTATTGCATGCCCTCTATACCCTACACAGAGATCAGTGGGGAGCCCACGTGTTTCATTGTTATTCCTCCAAACTGACGTCAGTATGAGTCGTCCGTGGATAAGGCTAGGCCTACTGTTATGTATACGCGCTAACCTCAGACGAGGTCATACTTCTTGTTCTTGGACGTCTATAAGGCCTATCCACAAAGCCTGGATGCGTTGCGTTCCGTCCAGGGTAAGACACGTTTTTTTTTCCGCATCCTTCCGGATGCGTCAAGACGCATACCTGTCTGTACAGGATTCGTTCACACTACGTCAATTTCGATGCGTCACTATGAGATGCAGTGTGTAGTTTCCAATGACATTGCGTGCTGATTGACAAAACTGTGTTCAAATCGTGGTAAAGTTACAGCAAACCGGGCACAGTCACCGTCACTCACGATGTTCAATATGATTACCATGGGCAACTCTAGCGGTGACGGCGACCTAGCTATTGCGTCTTTCATTCTCGACAGACGAGAAGGGCTCGATCCCATAAGCCCCCGAAGCTACGCCACTGATTATATACACTAAATTATACATTTATATTTTCTCGTGTGCCGTGAAACGTCCCTGTGCAGCCATGTCTAGTGTCCAGACTTCCCCTGCCTGCCGTCCCAATAATGAATAAAACGTTTTTCCACCAGGGCTGCCACTCTGAATATTCTACTTCCCTACTTCCCCTACCACGCATGCGCAATTTCCCTACGTTTCCCCAACACAAACCCGACACATTTTCACCTACAAACTATGGTTCACCCCTGCAAAATTTTGTTTTAACCTACAAATTTCAGTTTCCCTCTACATAGTAAATATTTTCTACAAAATTGTACACCATGTGGAGTACAGTACATATAACAGCACCTCATCAGGGTGCACATTTATGGCTAATTGTGCGGATTGTCTGGTAGTCCATTCCATTGTGAACTAAGGGGTTTCGCAAAAGTAAATTTCACAGAAATGAAAATATGTGCCTTGTAAAAAGAACAAAATAATACCAGTTCGTGCCTCCAATATACCACAAAACTTTACCTTCGACGTAGTACTTTCATGATATGCCAGATCAATTGAGATTGCCCTTGTCATCTGAATTTCAAAATCGAAAGATAATTTTTTTTTAAATTCCCCTACTCCCCCCCCCCTACAATATCTCCATTTTCCCCGTAGGTGCCACCTGCACCCTACAATTTGCTGAAACCCCCTACGGTACGGATATCCCCCTACATGTAGCAGCTTTGTTTTCCATTACCGAAGTCAATAAAATCGCAAGGGTAGTGGGTACCCAAAGAATCACAGGGCTACCTATAAATTCCCAATGTTGTGAAAAATTGCATTTCATGAAAGAATAACATGAAAGAAATCAAAGTTGACGCATGCTTCCGTACGTCAACTCTGTTTCTGAACGCACATGGACTTTGTCCAAATTTGACGCATCCGGAAGGATACGTCAACTTTTTTTTCCGCATCGATCGTGACGGAACGCAACGCATTCTGTGTGGACGGTTTCATTGATTTACGTGCAAAGTGATAAAAGTGACGTGCCGTATCGTATCCGGAACGAAACGCAACACATCCTGTGTGGACAGGCCTTCATGCATCAAATATTAAATAATGTTCTTCTATAACGGAAAAATTTAACCGATTCCATAGAAATGTAGGCCTATCTAACCTTGTTCGGCTAAGTGCTTCGCTTGTAAACTAAACTCATTGGTTGCTTATTAAGTTGTAATGTTTTCTTTTTCGGAAATGTTAATTTTATTTGCGAACGTTGTGAAATAGGAAGCAAAGGCCACTTTTAATTGTCATATTGCATGTGAGGTTCAGGAACTCCTGTCGCCCACAACATTCTGTTTAAGTCATTCTTTTTAATTGAATTGATATGAAGATAGGATTTCTGTTAAAACTGACATATTTGCAACACAGTAAAACAGTTAATTGTGTCGTTGTTGAAATTGTGTAGCTTGCATTTTGACCCGGCATTATTGTTGATGAACTGTAAAGCACAACTGGCATGCAAACCAATTTTCCGAGAAGTAAATTTTAATGGAGTTTCCGGATTCGTACAGTAAAACGACTTTGAATAGTCTCGGGGATATTAGTGCACATGCACTCTATTGTCCAACCAGGGAGCTGCTATTTGGATGAAGACAGGACAGAAGTTTTAATGTATGATAGTAGATTACGATCTACTAAATTGAATGAAGATAAGCTGCGTAATTGACTGAAAGGTATTTACGTTCTTTACATGAGGCCCTGCTTCAATATCATTCCTGGAACACCATCTCATTCAAGTCAACTAATCCATGAACAAATGTCTCATGCTGAACAATACTTTTGTAAGTAGGTCTGTACCACGAGCAGTTAAAAGGCCCAGTTCTCTCACCCCAAACAGTACCAATTCTCCTAACCTTCTTACTGAAGCCCCTCCCACAGTTGTCTGAAATTCATCCTCATCCAGACACAATCTCAGTTTATTGCTTCAAGGTGAGTATAGAAAACTCAATTTATATAGGCCTAATCAAAACACTCTCATGCTGTGTAATATAAGCTTTGGTACTCTTCATTGTTTGAATTAGCTGTCAATCAAAGAGCTGAGCCCAGTTGAGAATTTCGGTACCCCCGTACCAAAATTGTAGTTTGGGGTGAGAGGTTTGGCCCTTTAAGAGCACATGAGATAAAACTCGAAACGACTGTTAAACTGATATACATGAATTCAATTGGCCCACTCCCTCAAGAGGCATGACATGCAAATAAGCTGCAGAGGTAAAAGTTTAATTTTTGACAACAACATGAGAAGTTTCCTCAAGTTTCCAGAAATAGCCAGACAATGATAAATTTTTGCTTCGATTTTGACAAACAACCGAGTTGATATTTTTGCTATACGCGTCTCCGAGCTTCGACAGACCGAATGTCACTGTTGTTTACCAGACAACTGGCAATGCTGTGGCAGCGCAAAGAACCTGTTAGTCCTACGCTAACCGTTGCAAACGACAGATGCCTTTTTGTGTCTTCTTACTACTCCGGTAGACAGATTACTAGGTGGTCTTGACGGCGTAAACCTCGTTTCAAAGCGTTCTGTCTCCATCCAAATAACAGCTCCTTTGTCCAACAATGTAGGGCAAAAGGCCTACATGTTTGCAGTACCGACGGAACAGGAACATTGACATGGCGATATCTACTTTGGGGGGAGTACTTAAATGTTTCAAAAGTTCATAAAGGCCTTACACCTCAAAAACAATTTTTTATAGTAGTCCACAGAAATTCTCAATTAGCACAGCTCTATTATTGGTATCAAGTTCAAAAAGTGCAGAGTATCGTAGGTCGTAACACACAGCATGAGTGTTTTGATTAAATATTGGGGTCTTGTATACTCACCAAGAAGCAATAAACTGAATATTATGTATGGATGAGGATGAGTTTAAAACAGTTGTGGGAGGGACTTAATTAAGTAGGTTATGAGAATTAAAATTGTTTGGGTTGAGAAGATTAGGCCTTTATGTGATCTGACTTAAAGGGCAAGAGAAGTCGCACGTAACGTATTTTACTTATTTTAATGGAACAATGTTAAAACTTTCTTAATTTTATTCAATGTATTTTTCGAAATATTTTAAGGCGTCAGTTTACAGAGGCTTCCAGTCAACTCTCAATTGAGGAGAAAAAATATTGTCACGTGACCTACTGCATGTAAAGGAGTTAGAGCTTCCGACGTAAAAGCCGGAGTCCTAGAGTTCGACTACTGATCGGGTCATACCGAAGACTTTAAATATGGAGTCGCCAACTGCCACTGTGCTACAACTGGTAAAACCAGTGGGAAACAGCTGGAGAAATTACTTTTTCCAGGCCCGACTTAAATCCATTGGTAAACTGAGCCGTAACACCCCATCCAAATAACGCACCGACGGAACGACTAATTCTACTTACGCACTCTTAACAATCTACATTTGACTCTACCAAAAGTGTTGTACAGTAGCCTTTTAGAGGTTCCACTGGGATTTGATCCCGAGACATTCGCGTGTTAGCTTCATTATCTTTCGTAGCCTGTTCGCGGCGACACTCTATGTTCCCCGTGTTTACAGTAAAGCAAACATCAGGTTAACCCAGTATTTTCCAGTCTTTATTCCTACTGAGAATTCATTTCACCTTTAGCATTGACATCACGTGACATTATTCTCCAGGGCAACAGTGAAGCACGCTTGCAGTGGGCAAAGTTGTCCCCCATGGAACTGACGCCGCGCGTATCACTCCTACTATTGTACAAAGCAGCTGTTTGCGTCTATGTTTGCGTAAGATGTGCAGCGCTTCACTACCCCTCCCCGAGGGAGTGGTTTCTGTTCCATAAAGCCACATGCTTAAGGTTTCTGTCCACATGTAACTTGCTGTTGTCTTTTTCCTTGTATACTGTCATCTCAGTGTTTTTATGAAGACTTTATCCTTTCATATTGTACAAATATCTAGTCATTGCTTTTTCGTGTTAATTCTTTTGGCTTTTGGCCCACAGTGTTTATGTTAATGATTTTATCATCTCTATTCCGGTGTCTGATGTGTTCCTGTTAAATGAATTTTCTCCGTTTCACAAATACTTGTTGATAATACGTGATTTTCTTTAGTTTCGCCTAACGGTTCTTTGCCAGAGAGTCGGAAGGTCCATAAAAAATAAATTAAGGGCATGGACGTAAATACATGGACAGAGCATGTAACGTGTACGTCCTATCCGTAGATGGTCGCCACCGGCTGGGACAAAAAAAGCGCACCAAGATGACCGCCGTGAACCTATAAATCGTCTGGTTGGACCACGACTCTGTAATATCTTAAGCAAAAGTTAAACTTCAATGGGAAAAATATCATATTCCAACAACGCGTGAAGTGATTTTGCCCTTACCTTGCCATGTTTCAAAAATATTTCAATTTTCTTGCAAAATATGGGGGTGTACTTGAGCAAGTCCAAACTTTCACACAAAGTATAGCAGACGGCCATCTTGGTGCGCATCTTCTCACACTACGGTAGAGACAATCTACCGTGTAGTAAGCTCAGTCCGTGTATAGGAAGTCCGTGGTTAAGGGTCAGCCCGTCTTTCCTGTTCTCAGGCTGTGAAGGGTTTCTCATTCAACCCTTACTTTGTGGTTTCAATCTAACATTTTAATGGTCTTTACGGAAAATCACATATTATACTATTCGCCTTTAGATATGAATTACAAGTTTCTCCAATCGTGATTTGCAACATGCAGGGCCGTGATGTGGTTGCAGTCAGTTCAAACATTGCCTCCGTAAAACGCCCTCCTAATTATCGCGTGGTGTATGTACGATTTGGAAATCTCAACAACTGCCCCGGCCTCTGACCCCAAGCAGATCCTGTCAGTACGATATCGTAGAACTGTAGAAATAAAGTTTGTGTACGTCTTCATGCTTGGATACCACATTCTTTTATCTTGTGTTTTCAGTCTCCTTTAATTTTTCACTTTGTTTATAAGGCGGTTCGAGCTTGCATTTATAAGTTGTTTTACAACTTTACAGATTTTCTTTTTTGGAGCTTTTTCAGGGAGCTGTACAAGATACCATATATCTGACAAGTAGGACAATAACAGAGCGCATACAAGATAATAAAAACATGTATTTCAAAGACCTCTCTTCGTTTTAAACCTCAGTGTGGAGTAGATGTGACCTAAAGTTGCAAACAAAAGACAGAAAAAACTTCAAAAAAAATATGGAGAACGGTAAACTGTGTCAGTTATCTTGTGTATTCTCTGTCATTGTTTATTGTTCTCTACTCATTTGAAGACCGCCTCAGACTGGAGCATCCGCCTGTCATGCGGAAGGTCCGGGTTCGATTTCCAGGGGAATTTTCCAAGCCCCCCATCCCCCCCCCCCCCCAGATTTTTTGCGTCCTGAAAAAGGAATTGAGAAAAAGTAAAATGTTTGAAGGGATTTTATCCGCTGGCCTCTCTCTAAGTTTACCAAAGTTTGGGTTCTGGGTAAATCATTTGTACAGGGAAGGAATCAAAGTCTCATATTTGAGCTTTAATATGTAGCGGCTTCATCCAGAAGTCCACTTTAGAAGACCGCCCTCTCTTTACCAGCGACATTTCCTGGAAAAGAGATGGGCCAAATTTCGGCGAATCCCTTTGTTTCACCCATGACTAAGTCTGCATCATCGGTGAGACTTTTACTGCACGTGTAGAGAGGAACAAAGGATTCAGTTGACTTCCACTTCGAACTCGCTCCTCGACTTCTCAACGACTAGGCACGAACCTTCGTCCTATTTGAGATTTACTATTTTACCTTAATTATTGACGACAATAATTATTCGACTTTTCCCGAAGTTAGAACATTCATATCGGTGTTCGTAATTTATATTTAGCATCGCCGAGCGAATACACGTTCAAATACTTCAAGGAGAACTCGCTTTTATCTCTACCTTAGCAAAGCCACGTGGTTCGCGACAGGAGAGTAAGAGTTGAAAGTTTCGAATTAATTTATTTCATTGGATTACTTCTCATTTTACATTATATTTGGATATCGACCCGGACTGGATACTTGACCACGGATTTAGCCAGAGTGATTATTTTCACGGACTTGGATTTGTTTTTGGGTGAGTACATTACCGATTTCTTACGTCGATCTGTCTACAGCCGATCCCCACCCTTTCCCTAAATTGGTGACCCCGACGAGATCTACCTGATCGGACTCATGGATCGAAGAAATAACTTTTGGCTATTCTTATTCAACATTTCCACCGTCTATTCAAAATAATTTTACAAGATGCCTGGAGATTCTGACGACTCCACAACCATTCAAACAGTTAGTCTTAAATTGCCACCATACTGGCCAGCCGACCCACTGCTTTGGTTCGCGCAGGTTGAGGCCCAATTCAGTACTAGGAATATTGCGGCTCAGAAAACAAAATACTCCAACGTAGTATCGTCCCTCTCGCCTGAAATTGCCGAAGAAGTGCGCGACTTACTCCTTAACCCCCCTGCTGACGACTCTTACGACAAGCTTAGAGAAACGCTCATAAAACGCACGGCTTTGTCTGAGCAACAGCGCCTACAGAAGTTGTTAACAGAAGTGGCTACTCCGTCCGTTAGTGCGGTATCCGCTCCCTCTCACGACGCGGCAGAAATCACGCGACTTCGCGATCAAGTAGAACAGCTTACGCGGCAGGTGCAAAGGCTCGCGTCGCGTTTAGAAGGGCGAAACAGCCGGAACCGGTCCCGATCTCCCGGTAACAATTCTCGCGCCCGAGATAAAAGCAGCGAACGGACTAAAGACAGCACGAATACGGATGGCAAATGCTGGTATCACGCGAGATTTGGCGATAAGGCAACCAAATGCCGCGCGCCATGTTCGGAAAACTCCGAAGCCAGCGAATAAACGCAACGACTTCCGCTGGCGCAACTTCGGAAAGTCGCTTGTTTTTTATTTCCGATCGCAATTCGGGTCAGAAATTTATGATAGATACGGGCGCTGAAGTTAGTGTTATCCCCCCGAGACGCGAGGACCGCAAACTAGGTTCTACAGGACTTTCGTTACAAGCTTGCAATAAATCGACTATTAAAACCTACGGCATGCGTTCCCTTACTTTGAATTTAGGCCTAAGGCGCACTTGCCAGTGGATTTTCATTATTGCTGATGTAGAAACCCCTATACTAGGAGTAGATTTTCTTCATCACTTTGGTTTGTTAGTTGACCTCGGCCGATACAGGCTTATTGACACTACTACAAACATAAATGTTAAAGGTATTCGGACCAATAACACGTCCTTATCACAGTCCTTTTCTTCTACTTCTCCCGCGTCACGCTTCTCCGAACTCCTTGCCAAATTTCCCAGCATCACTAAACCATGTTTTCTCGAGCGTCCAGTCAAGCATAACGTGGTCCGGTAGCCGGTCGTTTCGCCCCCTTGCCAGTTCGCCCCCAACCAGTTCGCCCCCTAAATACCAGTTCGCCCCCAAGTATAAACCAGTTCGCCCCCTAAGACCTGCCAGTTCGCCCCCAAAGACCTACCGGTTCGCCCCCTAATCTTTCTGAAGAGGGTCCCTTTACAATAAGTGAATGTTTTAGAACAAACGATGTCCACAAAGTGAAGTTTCTCATTTAATTCTCTTTTTCAGATGAGATGGAGTTCATTTTTAAAGGTGAAACAAGTTGTTCATTTGTACCAACTCATAACGTTACCGTACCCTCGTGCGCAATTGTTGAGTGTTAATTGTGTTGATTATGATTGAAAGGCCTAGTACTGATGTACGCTTTCTATCTGCGTTATCTTTGCTACATCGTTCGCGTGCTTCTTTGTGTAAACGTTCGCACATCATATTTTGTGGTTGTTTTGTTTAGTTCTATTTAAAATATCCAATAAATGGCGCAAAACTGAAAATGATTTTACAAAAAATGCTGAACTTGCTTGTGAAACTTAATTCTGGACCGTGCAAGAGAATATCAGGTCAACTTAACATATGACTGGTTGGTGCGTCAGATAACGCACCACCCACCCTTACCTGACTTGACTTTTTTCACATTCTGGCCAACTGTCGTAACTTTTTTAAAATCTGTAATGACAACTACAAAAAAAAAACTGCATTTAAAGATCAGTAATTTATTCGATGTCATACTCATAAGTATTTTGGGGCGAAACGACCACCTCTGTGGGGGCGAAACGACTTCCACTACGGGGCGAACTGGCAAGGGGGCGAAACGACCGGAGCGAACTGGTTGGGGGCGAATTGGCAAGGGGGCGAAACGACCGGTAACCACGTGGTCCATCATATTGTTACGCACGGACAGCCAGTCAAAGCAAGGCCTCGCAGACTCGCACCTGATCGCCTAGCTATAGCGAAGCAAGAGTTTGAACACATGTTTCAGTTAGGTATTATCAGGCCGTCTAAGAGTAACTGGTCGTCCCCCTTTGCATATGGTCCCAAAGAAAACACAATGTGACTGGCGAACTTGTGGTGACTATAGGGCTTTGAATAATATCACAGTGCATGATAACTACCCAATCCCACACATTCATGATTTCTCCGCTTCGCTTAACGGTAAGGATGTTTTTTGTAAAATTGACTTAGTCCCCGCTTACCATCAAATTCCTGTTAATCATCCAAACATTTGTAAGACCGCCGTGGTCACGTGTTTTGGTCTCTTTGAATTCACAAGGACCCCTTTCGGATTACGTAACAGTGGACAATGCTTCCAAAGGTTCATTGACGAGGTCACACGAGGACTTCCTTTCTGTTTTGCTTACCTAGACGATTTACTGATCGCAAGCTCGAGTGAAGATGAACGCTTGCAGCATCTTACCCAACTTTTCAAACGCTTGGATGAATACGGTGTTATTGTTAACCCTGCTAAGTGCCAACTCGGTGTTGACTCTTTAGATTTTCTAGGTCACCACATCGACGCGCGTGGCATAAAGCCCATGGAAATTAAGGTGCAAGCTGTAAGAAATTTCCCGCAACCCGAGAACGCCCGCAAATTGCGCGAATATTTAGGCATGATTAATTTTTACAGACGATTCATACCGCATTGTGCGCATCTGCTGAAACCACTCACGGACATGTTGCAAGGAAATATTAAAAAGTCCACTAAACTTACCTGGTCTGCCGAAGCTATAACTGCCTTTCAAAATAGCAAACACGCACTTGCTAACGTAACACTCTTGCAGCATCCACAGCCTGAGGCCCCAATTTGCCTCATGGTTGACGCGTCGGACGTAGCGGTCGGGGTAGCCCTTCATCAACACGTAGACGGGCAATGGAAACCCATCTCGTTCTTTTCTAAGAAACTATTACCTGCAGAAACCCGCTACAGCGCATTCGGTAGAGAACTTCTCGCAGCTTACCTCGGAATCAAACACTTCCGGCATTTTGTAGAAGGGCGCAAATTATTCGTATACACTGATCACAAACCCCTCACTTACGCTTTTGCTACCGCTTCGGATTAATACTCCCCTCGCGAAATTAGTTATTTAGATTTTGTGGCTCAGTTCACAACAGGTTTTCGGCACGTCAGAGGTGTTGACAACTGCGTAGCCGACGCTCTCTCACGAATTACGATCAACGCATTCCAACACCCCCTGTCAATTGATTTACGCGAGATCGCGAAAGCACAATGCGAAGACGAGGAATCGGAAACGCTCCGATCTTCCCCAGGCACGTTATTATTTGAGGACGTCCCACTCCACGATTGCTCCGAAACTATTGTTTGCGACGTATCCTCCGGTTCCCAAAGACCTTTTGTACCCGAACCATACCGGCGTGCTATTTTCGATTGCTTACATAATATTTCCCATCCGGGCGTACGGGCAACGCGGAAGCTCTTTGCAGCGCGATATATCTGGCCGTCTCTAAACAAGGACGTGCGTACATGGGCTAAAGCTTGTGTCCCTTGTCAAAGATCCAAAGTTCACCGCAACACGCAATCCCCCTTGTCTGTATTTTCTGCGCCTGACGCGCGATTTTCCCAGGTTCACATTGACCTTGTAGGACCCCTTCCCACATCATCTGGTTATTCCTATATTCTTACCTGTATTGACCGCTTCACACGCTGGCCCGAAGCTGTTCCGATTGCTGATATTCGGGCCGAGACTGTTGCGCGGGCCTTGGTAGAACGTTGGGTGGCTTTGTATGGTGTACCTACAGAAATAGCGACGTGGCAGTCAGTTTGAATCAGCATTATTTACTTCTCTTACCAACCTTTTGGGAATACAGCGACATCGTACAACCGCCTATCACCCTCAAGCTAATGGACTAGTGGAACGTTTTCACAGGCAACTTAAAGCTTCCCTGACTGCTAACATGGATTCTACTGCGTGGGTAGAACACCTTCCTCTCGTATTATTAGGAATTCGTTCAGCTGTCAAAGAAGACCTCCGCCACTCCGCTGCTGAAATGGTATTCGGCACGACACTTCGCCTCCCAGGACAATTCTTTGACAAACCCGACAATTTCGCACTTACTGACCCAAGTAATTATGACATCGTTTGAAGTCCGCCATGACATCACTCACACCTACTTCACCTCGTGTACCGATTACCCGACCTACACACATAAAAGCAAACTTAGATTCTTGTACTCATGTTTTCCTACGACGTGACGCCGTACGCAAACCTTTACAGCCTCCTTACGACGGTCCCTTTAAGGTCCTCGAGCGGAACGACAAGGTTTTCAAACTCGACGTAAACGGACGACATGAGAACGTCTATATTGACCGGTTGAAAGCTGCTCATTTCGAAGCACAGGTTGATGAGGTTACAGACCGTCCCCGCCCAGCCCCACCTGTGAGCACAACTACTTCTCCACCTACTACTACTACATTAACGACAACCGTACGTACTACGAGGTCTGGACGACGCGTCCACTGGCCCAAACGCTTACTGGACACTACCGCTACCTGTTAATCGCTATACCGACGAGCTTTTCACCCCTTACTATGTACTTTCCTATCGATCACCCGCTTTTCTTCACTTTTTCCGGCTTGTGATCTGCGAGGGGGCTACTGTAGCGGCTTCGTCCAGAAGTCCACTTTAGAAGACCGCCCTCTCTTTCCCAGCGACATTTCCTGGAAAAGAGATGGGCCAAATTTCAGCGAATCCCTTTGTTTCACCCATGACTAAGTCTGCATCATCGGTGAGACTTTTACTGCACGTGTAGAGAGGAACAAAGGATTCAGTTGACTTCCACTTCGAACTCGCTCCTCGACTTCTCAACGACTAGGCACGAACCTTCGTCCTATTTGAGATTTACTATTTTACCTTAATTATTGACGACAATAATTATTCGACTTTTCCCGAAGTTAGAACATTCATATCGGTGTTCGTAATTTATATTTAGCATCGCCGAGCGAATACACGTTCAAGTACTTCAAGGAGAACTCGCTTTTATCTCTACCTTAGCAAAGCCACGTGGTTCGCGACAGGAGAGTAAGAGTTGAAAGTTTCGAATTAATTTATTTCATTGGATTACTTCTCATTTTACATTATATTTGGATATCGACCCGGACTGGATACTTGACCACAGATTTAGCCAGAGTGATTATTTTCACGGACTTGGATTTGTTTTTGGGTGAGTACATTTCCTATTTCTTACGTCGATCTGTCTACAGCCGATCCCCACTCATTCCTTAAAAATAGTATTCTAGAAGGGTTTTTGTTTTCTCTAGTTCTTTAGAAAAAAAAATGGTTGAATTACACATAATTAATTTTTTCTTCCTTTTTTTCACTGTATTTATAATTTCACATGAAATGTTAAAGAGCAATTAGCATGAAATTACAGTACTGTAGGTTGTTTCTGGTTTACAGGGTAAATGAAATTAAGAAATCATATTGTACATAAAATATTATATTTATTCAACTTGTTCTGTTCTATATTTATGTATGTTCAAGATGTAAATAAATTTCTTCCTTTCAGGGAGAAGAAAAAAATGTTTGAACCGAAATTAACTTTGAAGTATTTCCTTCATAAACAGTAAATAATTAAAATGTGTAAAAATTAGAAAACATTCACGAATGTGTGTAAAACACATTTTGTGCGCATGTATGAAATCAAGTTAAAACTTCAAAATGCCTACTTTCACTAAATTAGATACCGTATATAATCTGCACTGTCGTTTATTGCATTTGACTTCGAAGATGAAACGAACGTCTCGACGGCAAACTCGAATGTGACTTTGTGTTAGGTTAAGACCCTTTCTACCCTTCGAATGGCTGGTTGATTTACTGAAAACAAGGCAATCATACACTGGAGACCATTCTTACACGACCAGTCCTATACTTTATGATACACAAAATATGCCGTAAGGGTAAAGTACTGCCTTCGAATAATTCTTCCCTTCCATCCTTTACAAGTAGGCCTATGTCGTGCCTCACTACTAGGAGCCCATGACAAGTGCCACTGTAGAACGATGTTTTTCGACAAGTCCTCTTTTAACTAGTTTTGCTACTTGACACTGGCGTCCGAGCGGATTTGTAAAATGTCCACAAGGTCCGGAGTTCATGTGCAGTGTGTACATGATCCCTACTTCTGCTTTGTGGTTTAAATATTTTGAGAGATTTACTCGTAGTGTTTTAATTTTGACTCCTGTTATATAACGATGACTGAACAAATACTGCACCATTTTGGAGGGTATGTATAAAACGAAGACCTAGAAAACGAAGATGGAAGACAGAAGACACGTCGGAATCATGCATGCATGGATGAGATAGCTTCCGTAAGCCTGCACAACAGGCATGGGCCTATATAACCATTCCGGTCTTCGAGGATTTTCAGGTCTTCCATTTTCGTTTTCTAGGTCTTCGTTTTATACATACCCCCATTTTGGATCTAGACACCATTGAAAACCGGAAAAAGTGTATCTTTGATAGTATGCATGTCACATGTAAAATCTCCACAAATATTAAAAATGAGTATTTTGAAAGGTAGGCCTATAATCAGTTCAAAGTTTTGCCAAACATAGCACCATTTTGCATGTAGGAAATCTAACGCAAAGAAAGTTTTCCAGAGGGGGAACACAACTACTTTTGGTTTTAAAAGCTGAAATCCATTCAAATATTTTCGTATTTGCGATCTACGTCCTCCTTAAGTTAACACTTTTTCCCAAGGAAAAGGGAGATGCCGGTTCCCTTTAGTCTCGTCGACCAGGCAACAGATCAGAAATGCCCAGTTTTGGGGTCCCTGAAAAGTGTATGTATTACTATTTTTCATAGATTTTTTTTTTTATAATTCTCATCATTTGAGAGGTGGTGGACCTGAGATTCGTATTTCAAGGCTGGGTACATGCAGCTTAAAACCCATGGGAAGTGCCGTTTCCGGCCTCTGGATGGTTTGTAAAGCCCCAAAATTTCTTCCTCGCTCCGCGCCAACTGATGGTGGCGCTCCGCTTAGATAGTCTTGCTGCGCCTTACCCTAGGAGGTACCAGGTCCCCCACTTGATACTTATGCCCCCTTTAAAATTCCATCCTGGCGACGCCACTGGTCATACCAAAGGCTCGTAAAATGGTGTGTTTAGCTTAATTAATCACTGTAAACACTTGTAAATATTATATTTATTTTTCAAAACTCTGTAGACATTAAAATGACCCAAATCTTTCTTGAGGAAGTACCGTGGCATCCATGTGTCACCGGAGGATGCAGACAGACTCTCTCATGTAACAGTGACCTACTGAAGCATCTAGCTGAAGCTAAGTTATCGGAGGAAAAAGAAACCATAATACACATGTGCTCTACACAAAGTGTCTTCTTTGGTCTTTACCACTTCTCGAGAGTGGCTACTACATATGGCGTCTGATCATGGGGAAAAAGAGCTGGAATACTTTGGTCAGTTTTTAGAAGCACTGAAGAAGTCTCTTTTACGAGCCTAACTACTTATGAAATTGAGAGCAATATCATATAATGTGAATGGTCTAAGGGACAAGCGGAAACTGTCAAACTGTCTAAAAATTATTTAGGCTATTATTGGGTTAGAATTTTCAACACTGATATTTTGGTATCACAAGAGACGTTTTTAACTTCCATTGAGGACTACCGTAGACTAAAAAGGCTTATAGGGAATCAGATTTTCTTTTCTCCAAGTGTAAGTAATAGTTCACGGGGGGGGGGGGGGGGTTGTATTGCTGTTAGGGAAAAACTGCCAGTTACCATATGTAAAGCATAACTCCTCCGGCAGAATAGTTACTGTACTGTGCTCCTTAAATGGGTGCACATTCGGATAAGTAATGTGTACGCCTCTTATATCTATTTAGATAGATGTGTACTCACAATGGTTGTGATGAGAAATTCACAGGTTCATTAGGGGAACCCACCCAGTACTACTGGCCGGAGACTTTAATTGTGTTCTCAGGCTTACTTTACTGGATAGTGGATAGTAATGGGACTAATTTATCTACAGATTCTGATCCGAGTAAGAATTTAGGAACGGGTATAGAGAAATACACCAGTCCAACCCTGGCCATGCTTGGTTTCGATAGATCTAAAACCAAAGTTTAGTAAGAATAGACAGGATATATCTGTCTAGAGGCATGATGAAAGTACTTGATTCTGAAACTATTCGTCTTCCCTATTCAGATCATAATCCTGTTTTTGTTGACTTTGAACCTATTATAGGTAATCCATTAAAAAGGGTATACGTCTCCATGAATAGTGACATTGAGTTTTGTAATGACTACGCCATCAGTATGAGCTGTGGAGGACTCTTAAGCCGGGCCTAGCTTCCCTTTCTGAATGGTGGGAAGACGTTAAGATCAGTATAATGAAGCCACTCTTAAGCCGGGCCCCGCTTCCCTTTCTGAATGGTGGGAAGACTGACGTTAAGATCACAATAAAGAAGCTTGCATTAACACAGCTAAAGACCGACGTGCAAATGAAAAGAAAGCTAGGCTCAATTACTGTTACAAACCATGTTCATGAGTGCAACGTTAGATGATGTGGACAGTGTTATTTAGGATGAGGTTGAAGGTGTCTTTATTAGATCGAGTGCTAACCTATTTGGGAGAACGACCGTCCTCCTTTTTTCTGGTTTAGAAAGTTGCAGAGGTAATAAAAAAGCAATTCGTTCTATCCGTGGTCTGAGTGGTGACTTGTAGGATAGAGAGGAAGATATTTGCAAGGTCTTCCATGAGTATAGTACTGTAGCTATTTTGTCCAAAAAGTTGGGTACATTCAGGCCCGTAACCAAGGCGGGGGGGGGGGGAGGCTGGGGGCCAGGCCCCCTGTTCCTCGACTAAGCCCCCCCCCCTGCTCTGTGGTCGTATACGGTCAAACCACTGTGCAATAGTACTACTACTAGTATAATTTAATTTTTTTTTTTTAAACATTTTCTTCAGTCTCTCAATATACATGCACACAAACTTCACAAAGTGAAGTTCTTTTTCTTTCGATTTTTTTACACTTGGTTCTTGAAAAATAATTGTGCGTACAAAAATAATTATTTAATCAAAGCTAACACAAGATACCTTAACAAATTTATGAAACCTTTATCCTGGTAAATTGAACAAAAGTAGCCACTCTTGAGGGAAAAAAAGTATGAACGGCACTTCAGGTGTACTTTCACCGAAAACAAGAAAAATACATAGGATTTTCACTTGCACGTCCGAGAAACTTTCAATTAAATTCCCATTTCACATGATGAGAAGAGAAATAAAACTGTTCAAATGGACTAGATAGGATTAGACTGTAATACCGATGGCATTGTCTTCAACAAAACAAAGAAGAGATCAATTTAGGTTGCTTAATGATCGAAGGTGTGTTTTCACCTAAATAAAATTAACTACGGAAGGGAGAAGCCGACAGTCCCATTCCGAAGGGAAACAAAGGAGGGCCCGGTCACCCGAATTTTCCTAAACTTAGACCCCGGGCCACCTGTTAAAATCCGCCATCACCCTTTCTTTGATGGTACTTCTAATATCAAAAATAATTTCGTTGTCATCATAGACCTTCTTATCAAACGCAATGCCACATCTGCTCTTCCAGATGGCGTACTTTGTAACTGAGAACAGGAACCAAGCCCGGCCAAATATATACTCTGACAAGCTCGGGGCCGGTGACCCGAACAAAAACAGATTAAGGGAGAAAACAACCAGGTCACCCCACGCTCTCCTCACCGCCTCACTAACCCAGTGCAGGACCGTCTCTAACCTAGAGCACCCCCAAAAGAGGTGGGTGATGGTTTCATGTACCTGACAGACGGGGTGGGGCACATCCCGTCACCCCCACCCCCCAACCGGTAAAGAGAAGCCTAAGTTGGAACAATCATGTGGGCCAGCCTCCACGAAAAGTCGCACAACCGGTTGTCCAGGATAGGAGGGAAACACACTTCCAAATGTGGTCCCAGGGGAGGGAGGGGTGACGGGTTTCCACCAAGAGTGCCCAGTTGAACTCCCTGGAAAACGAAAGCTTCACAATGTCTTTGACGGATTTACACAGTTGCACAAAATTAGGGTTGATATCAAAAAGGTGCGAAATAAACTCAGAAGCACGCATAAGACTGGGCGTACATGTATCGCCATTCGGCTTAGAGTTGGACCAAATGGCGGGAAAAGAGACTCGCAAATTCTAGGCGACAAAAAATCGAACTAAATGACTGTACATTTGACCGTAAGCCCCCTCCAAAACAAAAAAAGAGAGGTCTAAGCAGGAGGGCCACAGTCTTCAGGCGGAAAGGGTCCAGCCCCAACCCACCCTCGGCCTTGGTCCTATAAACAGTCCTCCTTGCCACCCTTTCGGTCTTGCCATCCCAAATGAAATTAAAGGCAAGCCTGACCACCTCTCTGGCGACCGGTGTTGGGACTGGAAAAACCGGTGCAATAAAGTAAAACAAAGGAAAGAACAGAGAGTTGAGGATCAAAACTTTCCCCAGGAGATTCAAGTGCCGGGCCCGCCAGCGGACCAAGCACGCCTTCGCCTTCTCTAATTTCAGGTCCCAATTGGATTGAACTGAATTGGGACTCCCAAAACAGATACAAGTGATTTTAATATTGGTCTCGCTCCAGGCGATGTTCCCAGGAAGCTTTCTCCCCAAAAGTCCCCCCAGCTTCATAGACTTGGTTAAATTAATCGATGCACCGGTCGCCCTCTGGAAAAGGTCGAAAGCGGACAAAACCCTTTGATATCAAAGGCGCTAGTCGCCACACAGGTAGCGTCGTCCGGCGCATATTGTAAGAATTCAACAACTTTTTCCCCAGCCCCGGGATTGGAAAGCCTCTGATGCGCGGACTTGCCGCGATATACCTGGCCAAAGGTTTCATAAATAAAACATATAAAAGTGGAGAGAGGGGGAAGCCCTGCCGCACTCCCCTCTCAATATGCACATCTTTAGTCAGGTGACCATTGATTAAAATGCGACTCGTAATATCGTGATATAAAATGCGAATCCATTTACAAAAATTCTCACCAAAATTGAATCGCTTAAGAACTTTAAGTAAAAACCCCCAATCAACCTTATCAAAAGCTTTCTCTTGATCGAGCGAGAGGAGAGCGCAGCTGGTACCTCTCGCACGAACAAAGGCACAGATATCACGGACAATGAACAGATTGTGATGAATCGAACGGCCGGGAATGACACACGTTTGATACTCGTTAATTAAATCGGGAAGTACTTTTGATAACCGAGCCTGCAGCATCTTGGAAAGAATTTTGTAATCTGTACACAAAAGGGAGCTAGGGCGGCGATTAGCTGGATCATGTCCTGGGCATGACGTTAAACTGCATCCAGGGTGTGGCTTCCGTTCTATTCAGCCAGACTAGAGCAGGGCCACACATGTTTGCCCTTAAGAGGGCGTACTTGTCCATTTGGGACGGTTAGCTCCTGAAGGGAGCAGAACTCCTCCGGGGGTAAATGTTTCGTTTTCGCCCCTTGGCTTTTCGCCAGAGAGTCGAGGGGACTTTTAGAAAAAAGGATTTAAAGGATCGCCCTTCTTAGGCAGCAAAATAATAAGACCTGTTTTCTGTGAATGTGAAAGGCAACCAACATTAAAGATATGGGAAAAATCTCGAGAAGGTCAGGTCCAAGTAAATCCAAAAACTTTCTATAAAATTCTGGGGGAGGCCATCGATGCCGGGGACTTATTGGACGCCATGGCTGGAATGGCCTGTTAAATTTCTAGTAAAGTAAAAGGGACCTCCAGGTCCTGGACGGTTGGGGCGTCCAATGAACCTGTGACACAATTTAAAAGAGAATCTTGAGTCTCAACCTCAACAGTATGGTCATTAGCAAAAAGATGAGTATAAAAGTCATGAAAAACATTTTCAATATCATTCTGAACATTAGAAATTGAGCCGTCAGGCAATTGAATAGAGCTAATTGCTTTTGATTCGGCACGGCGTCGCTCCTGCTGAAAAAAGAAGGCAGAAGGCTTCTCCCCCTGCTCGAGGTAACGCTCCCTTGACCTCACCAGGGCTCACCTCCTCTGCTCGTCGAGGATCCGCGCCAACTCGACAGCGTCGGCAGAAATACAAGTAGACTTGAGACTCTCACGGCGCTCCCGTCTCTCCCTGGCCAAGCGTACGCCATGCCGAATCATTAGGCATTTAACTCGTTCTTTGCAACTTTCCCACCAATCCACAATGGAAGCAAACCATGGCTTAAGGGTACTCCACAGTGGGTAAAGGTTATAAAAATCGGTACAAAATTCATCGTTATCCAGAATAGAAATAGGCCTACTATTCTTCCAAACGCCCCTGCTCAGGTCCCGGGAGTCCGTCCTACTTAAAACAGAAATGAAGGGCGAACAGGTAATGGTCGGAGAACGAAAGTGAATGAACAAAAAGGTCGGACATACTGAGGGAGGCGGGATATAGACCCGATCCAAAGTGAAGTTCTGTCCCAGTCGGTGGAGACAATCTATGGATAGGACTTACATGTTACATGCTCTGTCCATACAAAAGTCCGTGGATGACACAAAGTCATGTGCTTGTTCAAGAAGAACACGGGACTTGCGATGTTTTGTTCATCCAATTTCGTAACTAGTGGAAGCACTTGGCAAAGCTCTTTCCCGTTGTCTCGTAGCCTGCTGTTAGCAGGCTATTGTGTTTGCGCTTCAACTACAAACAACTGCATTCAAAAGAAAAAGAAAGCATTATAGACTAGCGGCGAAGTCTGAAAATTTTCGACCCCCCCCCCCCCCCAGGAACCACTTTGTAAAAGTTGACACATACCCTTAAAATGCTCCTTAGGATCTCAGCTTTCACTCTCTGTTGGTTGTCACTTTTTAAATTTACCCGAACATGGTAATTAAGAGGGTCAAAGGTCACGAGTCCATTTTCACACAAATATACAGAAAATGGTACAGTAGAATGTTTTTTTCACCTTCAGTAATCATGGAGTACTTTCCTCTGGTTTTTCTCCATAAATTGTTACATATGCTTAAAGTAAACATTCTATTAATCTTCATTCGGTCCATAAAAATTTATTGATCATCTTTTATCATTGTCATGCTTAACTTTTCATTGAAGTTTGCTACAATTTGTCTGATTACAAATTTACACTTGATAAGTTTTAACTTTTGTGTGCATGTTTAAAGGGAAGCAGCAGTCCCCCCAAAATGAACGTCTCTAGTAGTCTGATCGATTTTTTGATTGTACGAACCATTTTTTGACGTCATTCATGATTGACAGTTAGTCTCCGTCTCAATTCAAAACGAAGGCTATGCTGATTGGTGGATATTGGTCACATGGTTTTGTTTACAAATGTTCAAACGCACGGTGGTATACACAACACACACAATCTCAACGGTACGTTGTTGTATTACAGTGGGCAATGCACTACTGTACTGTACCCCACAAACAAACGTGAAATAACATACTGAAATAGGCTATCGAAAAGAGAAACTTTCATATTCTGGAAAGGAAGGGAAAACGGAGTGAAATCCGAATGAGCAATCACAGTTTGCTTGAACACTTATAATTAGGCTACAAATTACACCTTAAAATCATTTACTTGTCATGTTCAGTATCACCATCGATTTCAGTGTACATATTGAGACAGATACTATCACTACACTGACAAGTGCCAGTGCACTTCAACCCCTTTAACTGACATTTACATGCAGGGAGATGTGGAACAAGAAGTGCATCCACAAAAGACAAGCTCCACACATTGCAGTCTGGGATAGTGTTTTTTGTCAACAATAAAAAAGTTCATGTGAGTTGTCATCCATGTACCACTCATGGTTAGTTGCGGGTGGGAGTGTTTCATTGGGTGTGACTGATTGTAAACATACAAGAGTTTGATGATGAACTCTCTTTAAACGAAGGTGTAGTGCACCAGATGTAGGGGGAAGATTTTCAGGATCTCTTTTGGCTTTCAAAAATAGCTTGAAATGTAAAAACACAACTGATGTGGTGGTTATAGATGCAGAATACAATTTGCAGACAAACGTTTCAACATTAATTGTGACTGGTATCGAGGGAGATGGGTCCTCTGCCCGCTCCATCTAGGAGGTTACTGTCAGTCTGTAACACGTTCTATGACAATTTCTTTGAAATACCATAAAACTGGCTCATAGTGTCACACCCTGTCAGGGCATGAAATGCTGGAAGATTGTGCATAGGCTGACTGACAGAGTGGAATATCGTGGATAGGAATATACTTCCTTTCTTTCGATGTCCCGGTTTGCATCCACAATTCTCGGCTCAGGAGATGTTGGAAATGGACTCATAATACAAGCACATCTGTATCCTTACATCAAATAACTGTGCGCTTGAACAGCATTCCTTCGCCTCAAGAGCGTGCAAAATAATTCTAGTGTCAGCCTCCTCATGGTTTGATCGTAACTTGTAAACATTTCTGCCAGTTGTTGACTCGGCTTTCAGCTTATCACTAACCACCCCCCCCCCCCTACCGCGGTTACAATTTCTCCCTTCTCCAAGTGTTTTCCTTTTTAGGAGCAAATGCGAAATATGGTAGCCGCCTTATGGACTTATTACAATGTTTTCATTCTGTGCCTTGTTGGTTTTGTTACTTGGTTAGTGTTTGTAAATTAAAAGGCGTTAACCATGGAAACAGATAATATATTTAAGGATGTCTCTGGTTTCATTACACGTTGAGGCATATTACTTGAGGGATATTTCAATTACATGGTTCTTGGAAAGTGGAACGACTGTATGGGGTTTTCAGAAGCCCTTTCTATCGTTTTTGTCAACTGCCGTTCTTTATGACATGGTGGTTACCCTACTTTTTTACAGTTTGAAAGGCATCCGAGCAATCTGTTGACGAAAAAGTTTAGGCATTGTTATAAGAAAAACATTGAACATTTGAACATTGTGATTTCTTTTCATAATCAACCACTGTAACAAGAGCGACAAACCAAAGTTATATTTTATTTTGTTCAGAACTGAAGATCGTCACAGAGGGTCAGGAACAGAGAATGGAAAAGAAAACGTAGTCTCCCGGATGCGAAAATTGCGCAAAATTAACTGAGTAGTTTTCTTCTGACCTAGACGTTTCAACTGAAACATGAATCACTCTAACCAATAGACGCTTGCTTTGCAATGATCAGCCGAACGATATATGATACAGTTGATGATATGAAATGATACCGTGGCTTAATAAAGCAATTTCGAGATTTTGATGTGCTTCAGTAGAAATTCAAATATGTGCCATGCTCGGGGCTATATCTTAACCACATCTTAATAACTTACTTAACCTCAACCCAAGTTTTTATTTTTTTATTTTTTTTTTTTGTTCTGCATTTTGGTAAATATTCTCACATTAGATTTTTTAATTGGTGGCTGTACTTGGCGGCATGGCATATAATTAGATAAAGCAATCTTGTAAGACAAATTTAAAACGGTTCCTTTGAGCAACTGTACTATTAGAAAAAAGATCTAGCTGCACACTTATCCAACCAAAGAAAGAGAAGACGGGTGAGAAATTTTATACTGTTTATTTTGTTGTTAATTATAGTAGGAATGGGAAAAGAGATCTCTGGTGAGGAGAAGCAAAATAGAAGACTGCGTTGTTATCATGTTATTTATTCACATATGGCTATAGGTGATTCGGTTGAACTGCCGAAACCGTTATAGGCAATAACACCGAACAATACGGAAAACACTAAGGAATTTAGAAAAACTGTCATTCGTGAGGAATTTTTGATATTTTAATCTTCTAATAATATGCGTGAAATTCTGTCAGTTTTGACTACGGCAGGAAATTATTAATAAAACAATTCTTTTGCAATCTAAACACGTTTGTTTTCTAGATCTAGTAGATAATATCATCCCACTACCTGTTTTATATACTCAATTTTAACATTATATATACGTTTCACTCAAATATACTTTTCTAAAACTCGAGCTTGTATCATGAACATTTCTATGTCCCTCACCTCCCATCACTAATGTTTCACCTGTATAAATTTTCAACACTGATATCCTTTTCTGAAATGCGCAGACCTCCTCATCATGAAAAATTCACCATCTAGGCATCAGCTGTTACTCGTATCAGGGAGTTGCTAAAACTTAGCACCTCTCTGTTAATATCACTTAAACTGTTAGCTATAGACCGCCTCCATTCGCGAGTATGAATGCCTTGCATTCTGGTTCGATCAGGGGATGCTGAAAGAAGTCTGTTAAGTTAGCTTTAAATTAATTTTAAAAATTTGACCTTTTTCGACCTTTGGCCCTGAAAATTTACATGTTCGGGAACTTTTTAAAAGTGACAACCAAACTAAAATTAAAAGTTACATCATAAGCATCAATTTAAGCATAGTCGCTATATTTTACACAAAACGGTACCGGGTGGGTCAATTTTTAGACCCCTTTTTCAGATTCGCCGCTAGACTATTAGGCAAATTCGTCGAGTGTCCATGTAACAGGCTGTTATCCCCTTCGAAGTAAGTCGAATTTGGAGTTTAACGTCCTGAAAATTCATTTACCGCCAGTATTATTTAATTAATTCAGAAAAATTTGTTTTTGTATAACTTTTGTTGAACAGTTCCATTCTTTTTAACTTTTCCTTCAATTTTGTAAATACTGTATATACGTCAATCCGGTGAACCAGTGGGTTCATCGATAAATACAAAAGAAGAAAAACAATTGCATTCAAAAATAAACAATCTTACTTTCGCTACTATAAATAATACTATACGAGTCTTTCAACGGCTTCACTCGGCTGCAGAGCAGTCGACGTTTCCAACTAAGTTACATGGCATACATACTGTACGGTATATAATAGCCCCCAACTTTCTATCGAATCTCATTTACGACCACCAAAAGTGATGTCACTACAAAAATTGAAATACTGAATTATATCTCGCGTAATAGGTATTATATATGTTCATCGAACGTACGACCTGGTACACATTTTGCTCGTACAAAAGCTAATTAGTTTGTTCGCCGTTCGTTGTATCATTTGTATGCACGAAAATGCAATATTCATACTTGTTTTGTGCACCACGTGACCATCTCATGTTTACTAATTCGTCCCTCAAAATGCGGGATTCCTGTAAATGGAAACTGGACGAAGCTGGAAGGTTTGCAGACTGTATATTATACTGTTTAGGGACCTGTATTATGATTTTGAGAGAGCGCCATCTTTCGGCTACTACAGAGTCTGCTCCGCGGGCTAGTTGTCTCGCGCCCGCAGCCCAGGATTGCCAATTGTAGACGGTGCGCCATCTGACCTTATCCTGGTCAATGAACCTTGCACATTTTTTAGGAAAGTCCCGAAATCATCGTATGGATTTCATGCAAAAAGATATCAGGCTTTTTTAGGAAGCCGGGGTTTGAAAGACTGGTTCTTATGACGCAAGCTAGACCGGTTTCCGTTGTCTTCCAGGGCTCATATTGTTATAATATAGTAGCAGCCAACTGTAGTGCGCGGTTGTGGGTTTAATTAAAGGCTTTAGTGCCAAAGTGTAACGGATAAGTTCAGTGAGTTAACCCCTTTGGTGTATAAATTTAAGACCCCCAAATTTCTATAAGCCTATTAAAATGTTTAGGCAGTGTTCGATGATAGTCCTTTTATGAGCACGGGTGGGTAAAAAGGGGTTTGTTAAAATTATTTTGATGAACGGTAAGAAACTACAGTGTGCAAATTTCAGGCCTAAGCACACGACAGGTAAATGGCATATCAAATTTTTGCCAATTCTCAAGGGTTGCCATGGCTCATGAAAATGTAGCTTTTAAGACTAGCACCGAATTCACATTTCAATAAATGTTTACAATGATGTTTTTGTAAGAGGTTGCCTAACTTCGTCTCAAAAAGTTGCCGTCGTTTCATTGATTGCAAAGAAGGGGGGCATACTGAGGCCGAAGTGCTGGCGCCCCATAAGTTTGTGGAATGCAGACTACAAAATTCTGTCCAAAGAAAGTACTTCAAACTAGACTTTCTCGTGTAATGACTGACATCGTGAATATTTTTCAAGCGTGTGGTGTACCAGGGCCGTAAAATTCACAATAATTTGATTCTTGTATAAGAGCCTATAATTGACTATACAAAATTGAAGAATAATGGTTGTTTACTCTCAGTAGACCGGGAAAGGGCTTTCGACAAGGTGGGCTGGTCGTTTTTGTTTAAAGTGCTTTGAAAATTAGGATTTGGGGATCATTGTTAAGTGGGTCTTTATTTTGTATTCTGATATAAAGAGTCGCCTATTGCTTAACGGGAAGCTTCTGATCCTATTTCTAGGGGCGTTCGGCAGGGCTGCCCCTTGTCTCCCCTTCTGTATGTTCTCTTTATTGAGCCAGTGGCATTCCCAATAAATAATAGTAACGAAATCGAAGGCTTTTGTCTCCCTAATGGGTCAATGGAAATTAGGGTAAAATTTATTCAGTATGCTGATGACGCAACTTGTGTAACTTCTATAATGTTAATGATATTCCTAAAAAGTTTACTGAGGTTTTCGGTTTGTTTCATAGAGCTACAGGAGCTTCGGTTAATTCTGATAAGACTCAGGGGATAAAAGTTGGTCGTTTGGCCTCTAAGCTAGTTCCACTTGATATCGCATGGAGTAAAACTCGTATCAAAGTTTCTGGCATCATATTCGTGTCAAATGAGTCAGTTATGGCGGTCAGCCTGGAATCGAGACCAGACATCTCGTCTGCAAGTTGGGTGCTTGGAATAGTGTTGTTATGTACAAAAAATAATGTGTCCGAAATTTTTAAAAAGGGGGATCGAAGTTCACCTTGTAATGTGTTGTGTGCAAAATTATGGAATCCTTAATCAAGGACTGTTTGCTCAACATCTTTTAGATAATGGGTTACTCAATCTGACTCAGCATGGTTTCCTACCTAGTAGGTCTTGTGTTACAAATTTGCTTAGCTTTCTTGAGGATGTTTCTTTGTCTCTCGATTCAGGTTCCAGTGTTGATGTCATTTGCCTTGATAAGGATGATTCCTTGTTGCATCAGAATGATCTTGATATGTTATTTTCGTGGTCTCAGACTTGGCAAATCTCTTTTAATGCTGATAGGTGCAAAATACTCCACTTTGGTTCTAAGAATCCCCGCTATGATTATACTATGAATGGTACAAATTTGAACAAAGTGACTTCCGAGAAAGACCTAGGTGTAGTTATTACGGGAGATTTAAAGGCATGTTCTTTTGGCTTTTCACCTATGTCTCATAAGAAAAACAAAAATATTCCACACCATGTCCTCCCAAACCCTATCACAATACCATTTCCCTAACTCAAAATATCTCACTTAAAAGATTGGTTATTTCTTTAAAAAAAATACCTCTGCTTTTCAACAAAGCCACAGAAAGTTATGTAATGTGGGCACATTGCTTCAAATTCCTTTTGTTTTTCTTTATAACTGAACATCCTGCTTGTCCTTGAAATTTGATACTGATGGAATGTTTGAATATCTTTTCTTGTAGATCTAGCATACCCTTCGCCATATGTAGATCACATCAAACAACGTTTTTAAATATTGTCTGCAGCGGTATCATAATTATAAATAAATCAAATTCAATGTCAAATTGATGTGCCACGATGATATCACAGATTTCCCATAATGCATCAAATTCCAAGAAAAATTTGCAATACTTTAAAAATTTGTATCTCCCAAATGCTCTTAGCTATTGAAATGCAGTTTCACCTTCTGAAAGAGAAAATTTTTCTGCTTATTTTGAAGTTAATGAATTTTGTCTCCACAATATGCTCTTATTTAAAGTCATCTAGGCAGTGTGCAGCTACTGCTGTAAGTGCAAATAGGGTGTTTGGGTTGATCAGGAGGAATTTTAAGAGTTTTAGTAAAGAAATTGTGCTAAATTTGTATAAGTAGATGGTTAGACCTCATCTCGACTATGCTGCACAGGCCTGGAGTGCCTTCTTTGAAAAGGACAAATTGCTTTTAGAGCAAGTTCAGAAGAGAGCTACTCGACGCATACCTGAGTTTAAAAATCTACCTTATCCCCATGCAAAGGCTTGAGCTGCTTGGGCTTACCACTTTGGAGCTGAGAAGGATTATAGGGGAGACATATATATATATATACAAATTTCTATATAAAGGGAATCCTTTGTCAGCTTGCAGTTATTTAAAGGTCCAAAGTAATCCTGGGGTTAGAGGCCATTGTAAAAAGCTTGATAAGTCTTTTACTAGACTTGACATTGGGAAGTTCAGTTTCTCTCATAGGGTTGTTAATGAGTGGAATAGCCTGCCTGAGTGGGTTGTTAACTCCACATCAGTGCACCGTTTTAAGGATTGACAAGTTTTTCCATGACTGTGGTAGAATCTAATCTCTCTGGGCTCGTTAGGTGTCGGTATGTTTTTTGTTTTTTTTTTTGGGGGGGGGGGGTGGATTACAGGGCATCTTATGGGTCCTTTACAGCCCTCCTTTACCCTTTAATCTGTTATGTTATGTTATGTGTTAGAAAATAATACATCTATTCCCAAGTTGAAGAATGAAATATGTTTTATAGACAAAAATATTAGCCTACTTGTGGTCCAAAGGAATAAGGAAAAGACCATATGGTCAACAATCGCACGGGATATGGGGGCGAAAGGGAGCAAAGCCACCTTTGAAAATTGTTGCCCTCGAAGAATTTGGGGGGAGTTTACGATTGAATTAAAATTGAGAAGGTTTTTAAAGGTCATATCAGGGTTAATGTGTTAGAGGCCTGTGGTACTTATTCTAGACATTTTGGAGTGGTGAAATTTACGTTGAAATCCTATGTGTGGTTCTCAAGATATAGGCAAGTTAAATTGTCACATTTTCAAAACAGTGAATTTGGAGCAAGCACATATGACGTCATATCCTCACATTAATGGACAGTCTTTTCTTTTTCTTTAAACTTTATAGCATGCATTATCAAAAACAAGGCATTCGTTGTCAATGCGAGGAAGTGATATAATATATCTGCTGCCCTTAACTCGCACACTTTAGAACACTAGTCTACTGTACGTAGTAAATTAATTTGCTGATATCAATAGAAAGAAAATAATGTCCGATTTGAATGGAAATTTCACCACACGTACTGTAAAGATTCAGTTCTTCTTTCATATCTAAAAATAAATTTTTTTGCTTAAACTTCCCCTGTTACACATTTGGCGCTCCGTGAAATTTTTTTGAATCATCCACCTCAGTCGTCGTATGTGGCACTTGTCTGTGCCAGGTCTTACGCTGCATATAATATAACCTGTATTTTAATCTTAACCCTTTACCGTTGTTTGGGTCCAAGTTTAGGACCCAGGCGGAGAGCGCGGCTGTCACCCATCTTTACTGTTTCACGCGGAGCTCGAAACTGCGAGTAGCTACCCGAAAATTGGGCCACAACAACGAGAGATACAATAGGTTAAGGGCACGGGGTCAATAGCCTACGGAAGCTGATGAGGGGCGTGCTACGTCCGCTTTTCCGTCCACTCCCTAGGCGCGTAAATATGCCCCGATTGGAGCACAACCGTAAAGGGTTAAAGTATAACATAGACCAAAGAGAAATAATAACTTAATATATTTATTTTGGTAAACAACATCTGGTTTATTCGTATGTAACAACGCAGCGGCGTACGCAAGATTTCTCTGAAGGTGGGGGGGGGGGGAGGATGCAGTGTGTTGATTGATGTCCAGCCTGGGGGTCTAAGGGGAGAGGGACACACCCCCTCCCCTTTGAAATTTTTTGGCGTTTTTAAGGAGCCTAGATGCAAAATGGTGCAAGATTTTCGACTTTGACAGGAACAGTGGTAAAAGTTGAATCGTGGTGGTTCATGTGGATAAAACTGAACCTTTTGCGTCTTTTCGTGCATTCTTATGTCATTTACGCTTGTACATGTACATGTCATACTTTTAGGAGTAAAACAATACATCGATCGGTGTAAAGGCGAAAGGGAGCATTTTAATTGGCTGTGTTTTTTCTTGGTCACAAAACGTTATTCCGCCATAAAGATTAACTAAGCGAAGCGCCACCACCATTAGTTAGATAAAATTACGAAAAATCAGACCCCTCAAATGGCCGGAAATAGCATTTTCCAGACTTATACGAAGAATCTAACGAGTCACTATCTTCTTTTGTCTTTTGCAATAAAATGTTCACTTCAAAATATGTTCGCAAACTGCAAAGTGATCAGAGAGTTAAGAGGTACTTAAACCCCCAAAATGTAATTTATCCAAAAGACTGAGCGAAGCGCCACTATTGGTTGGCACCGAGCATACAGAAAATTTCGAAACGTCAGACCCCTCAGATTGCCAAAAATTGAGTATTCATGCTTGTAAAGAGAATCTAAACATGCATTTTTTATCTTTAGCTTTCTTTTTTTCGTAAAACTATCTAACTTGGTTAAAGGGCCAAACTCCTCTCACCCCAAAGTACAAATTTGGTACGGGGTACTGAAATTCTCAAATGGCTCAGCTCTTTCATTGACAGCTAATTCACACATTGCAGAGTACCAAAGCTTACATTACGCAGCATGAACGGTGCTGAGATTGTTTTGATTATATAAATTGAGTTTTTCTTTACTCACCTTGAAGCAAGAAACTGAGATTGTATCTGAATGAGCATGAACTTCAGACAATTGTAGGAGGGGCTTAAGAAAGAAGGTTAGTAGAATTGGTACTGTTAGAGAACTGGGCATTTAAATTAAGGATCCGCTGAACTGATGAAATTTTCTGACTGATCGAACTCCCATCTGTTACTATATAACATCTCTTGCGTTACAAATGGAAAACTATTTCTCCCCGCATCTGAACACCCTCCGCTCACCTGTCCCCGTCTTGTATGTCTATGCAGGCCGGGGAAGGAGTCTCATGATGGGTTGGACACTCTCTTTTTAAAATTCTTAAAAAGGTAAGTGTCTTTAGAGGCAATCATTGCCACCAGTGGGATAAAGAGACGACCTTTTCTAAAGTAAAAATTGGAATTTAACAGAATTTGCCTATTTGTAGGAATTAAAAAAATGGCATGTCACTGAGGGGCCTTAAGCTTGCAGAGACGATCCTTCCCCTTTGAAAATTTTTGAAAAATTTGGTGGCCTTACATTCTAATTTCTAGACAAACGCCACGTTTATCGTAAGCCATAGATTGTTTCAGCCCCATCCATGGTTACGTACACAGAGTAAAATCGGTAAAGTTGAAACACCACCCGCTACTAGCTTGTAGGACAATATTACCTCCGGTGTCTACCAGGGGCGTAGCCAGGATTTTCTTGTGGGGGCAAAGTCGACTCATCGCCCCCAATCTTCACCGACAGGACTATCTAAGCGGAGCGCCACCATCAGTTGGCGCGGAGCGTACCAGAAAAATTTTGGTTTTAGAAACCCCTCAGATGGCAGGAAACTGCACTTCCCGAATGTTTTATGCTGCATGTCCCCAGCCTGAAAATGGATCCCATTTCTGAAATTCTCAATTAATGCAAAAATGAAAAAATCAGTCTATGAAAAATGTTAATACATGTTTCTAAGCGGAGCTCTACCATCGATTGGCGCAGAGCGTACCAGGAAATTTTTGGCTTTACAAACCCCTCAGATGGCCGAAAACGGCACTTCCCAAGTGTTCTAAGCAAGAATATGTTCAGCCCGACTTCGATTTTTTCTCCGCTTCTTAATTGGAGCACTTGTTGAGGGGCTGAACATATCTTTAGCCCACACTTTTCCATTTTCGTCGCCGCCACTTGGGTGCGGCATTTTCTTGAGGCAGCGAAGCGCCCAAGTGAGGAGCCGAGCGACCGAACGGGGAAAGGGCGTGGTTCTTCCCCTCTTACCCCAAGTTGCGTTTTTACATCAAAATTGAGCGATCTGGTGAACACCTAAGCTGGAATTTTTGGACATTTTCAATCTTGTATCAATGTTTTCCTTATTCCCTCGAAAGTTAGTATGTGGCTGTAAGAGGGTTACTGTACAAGTCAATGGGGCCCTAGGGAATTATGTTGCACTGAAACAAAACAGCTACTCATAAAGCTTACATTGGCTAAACCGGCGGAATTGACATTTTGCCCTGAAAAACGCCAAAACTCCATTTAAATAACAAAAAAATTAAAAATTTAGGTTTGGGCGGGAGTAAGTGCGAACCCCCTGGCTACGGGCCTGTCTCCCTGGGTGTCCCCCTCCCCTTTTGGAATTTTTTGCTGTCTCGAAGAACTTAGATGCAATATGGTGCTATATTTTGTTCTTTTTATACTAGATTCCAGTGTTCTCCACAGGGGTTTTTAGAGGGGCGACACGTCCTCCTAGTGAAATTGGCCGCCCCTCCAAAATAGTTGCCGCTCTCCAAAAAATGCAGCTTCCATTTTTAGTTCATTGCTTCATTACACATATACAAATCATAACTGGAAAAATGTGTCTTCCCTCCAGGCTTGGCGCCAGGATTTGCCCGACGAAGGGCCACTTTCCGAACGGGGTAGGGTGGGTAGCGACCCCAAGCCCCTCAGCCAGGATGCCATCCACGTGTTGGTGAGGGAGATTTGAAGAAAACCTGAGCACTATACCTTCCATTGCGAGTCATATACGACATTAAATTTGTATATGCTGGAGGAAGGTATTCCGCACTGATTTAACCGTGGAAAAGCGGGCGAAAATTTTTTGAATTAGCCTACACTAAAAAGAATCTGTATTTATTTAAAGCTTATTTAGGTCAATTGTCCCGGCATTTGGGCCCTATCGGGCACAACTTATATTGTACTTCCTTCTTCGAGTCCGTAACGCACGACTGACAAAAGAGATTGTTAACTAAGTTTAGCGAAATGAGATGAAATTCCCGACATGTACATTAATCCATTTATTCTACTTATTAATTTACTTGAAAAGATGGGAAAGGTTTGTACTTTATTAGCTCTAGGCAATGGAACTAAGGAAGAGTGTGCAAAGCGTACCGAACATTTTGGGTTTTATCGCAGAAATAAATCTTTTGAAAGCCAAATAACTAAACCGACCATGGGAAGGCGACAGATTATTCCCGACAGGGAGCGGGCCATGCCAGCGACCACAAGTTCCGACAGCCCCAATGTCGAGGGGGTGATGAGGAGGGAATATGAAGGAGCCTAACTATCCCATGTCATTGCAGCCTGGAGCACATTTTGCACAATATCACTTAATATTTTAAAATCCGAGTTGCGCACTGATAGTGTTCTTTTGAGTCTAAATCGTGGAATTGCAAAGCGCGCGAAGCGCGCGAAAATTTGTGATAGGCTTACAGAAATAACATAGCCTATGTAATCATTAAGAACAAAATTGAAAAAATAGAAACTAGAGGGGTTGTAGACCGTATCGGGGATAACATACATTGTGTCGAAACCACCTGGAATACCCGATAAAATAACCAAACTATGCTCCGTGAGTCGCTCACCAACTGACCTATCGCATGACACACACAAGAGTACAGCAACTAGGCTTTGTGATATGGGATGAAATTTACGACCTCTACATAACCTGTGTACTGTGCCTACCCGTTACTTGGTAAGGTTGACAGGACTTACACTCCCTAGATATGTGGAATGGAAGTATTGAGAAAATTGGAACGAGTCCTTTAGCGCGCGTAGCGGGCCGAAAATTTGGGGTTCTTATTAGGGAAATTGTCCCTTGAGAGCAAAAAACAGGTAAACCATCAGGGAGACTAGTCGTCGTCGGGGACTGCATACTTTATCGTAACGACTAAGAGCCCCCACCCCGAAAAACTAAAAAAATACCCCGAATTCCCTCCCTCCTCTTGCCGTTTATCTTTTTTTTTTATTTATTTATTTATTTTTTTTTGCTCTCCTTCATTTTTTCAACATCGCCCATCGCGTCCCCAAAATTTCTGTGGGGGGGGGGGGACTCTGCCCCCCTTGCCCCCCGCTGGCTACGCTAGTGGTGTCTACGTTTGTGACTTGTCAATTTTTACATTCTTTCACTTAATTCCCAAAGTGTGCAACCCAGAGACTATGTACAAGGTGGTCAAATTCTTAAGTTCGGGTTTACAACCTTTCAGTGTTTGTTGTACCCTACTGTTTCAGCTGTTGCTAAATTCCTGAATAACGCTTTCCTGTGTACTGGAATGCACTGATCCTAACACCGCCGTGCCTTTACAAGAGAACAATCAATCTGCCGCGCGGTGAGGACATTTCTGTGGTTCATGCGACACTGACGAAATCTGGGTTAATTTGTTGCATGGAAATACGAAATATATGAGAAATGTCTCAAAATTTCTTATTCTAACAAAAAATTTGAGAAATGGGAAAAGGGCATATCATATGAAATTTCCCCAATTTCATCACATTTCCCCAAACTGTTTTCCAGGGGGCAACTTGCCCCCTCTGTTCCCCAGTAGCTACGCCACTGGGCCACTTGGTTGGCCATGCTCCCTTCCCCACTTTTGAAGTTCACTACAAGCCTTGGGGAGAAGACTGGCCCGGAACTTTCACCCCTAGTATAGCTATAGGCCGTAAATGTAGGGTTACCAGACGTGTCGGATTTAGTACCAGGGCCGAAGTTTTAAAATTTCACAGATGTTCGAAATTCATTCATTCTCACATAGCCCTAATTTGATGAGTTTTCCCTGCACGGCATTTTGCATATTCAGTGCAAAGCCTTGAAAAAAAAAAAACAGATAAAGGGAGGCGTTCCCCTAGCTATCAGGCCTTCGGTCCCTGTCCTCTTTTACAGCAAGTAAGTAGGCCCATAGTAGATGTAGTCCGAACACCTCCCTCAATATGTTACAGTATGGGCAAAACGAAGTACACACGTTTGATTCTGCACGCATCAACAAAGTAGGGAATTCCCCTTTTTGAGATTATTATACTACCTGATTATAAGGAGTACACAAACGATATTTAGAAATCCTCATATTTTTTCAATGAATTTATGTTCTTTAAAAAATAAGAAATGTTAGTAATATCTTCAGTGTTAGCTATATTTTAAGGTTTTAATCGGTCAAAAAAAGGTGCACAGTACTCGTCCATGGCAAATGATTTTTCCTAAGCGTAGCACGCATGCACAGCATTAGTTATTACCTGCTATGTGGAGTGTGGTTATATCATCGAGCAGCTGGGGTTATGTCATTGCATGTTATGCAATATCTTTACATAGTTTATGGACGGTGAAACACTAGAAATACGTCAGTATTGACTGTGTGAAACTGATCTCCAACCAAGCAGAGTGGAAATGTTAGCCCAAAACCTGCTCAAGCTGCAAAATTATTTCTGAAGGTAAGTATACTGATACATAAGCTCGAGTAGGCTAGTAATAGTTTCGAAAGTGTGACTGTGACTTAGCCTACAGTAAATAGCCTCGGGTTAATGTAAGGAGCAATTCTGCGACTGTCTACTCTTTGTTATGTATCGTAAGTTATCATGAGTCGATCACTATCATGACTCATGAGTCGATCACTGTCTTCTAAAAGCCATTGAAACGAGTAGGTGCGATGTGATTGCGATACTAGAATAACTTGCAATGCAAATTCTTCAAGCAAAATCAAAAACAATTATTTGTCATCATGTTTTTGATTTTTAAAGCAAAAATGTTAGTCATGGCCAGATTTTCAATTTTCAGCAAAAGTATGAACCAGAAATTTGCAAAAATCAGTGAAAATGAAGATGAGAATGTCTTTTATGAAGTTTAAAGTAGGAATTCTGATAGAAAGGAGATCGCTTTGAATCATTACATCAAAATTTGACCTTAAAATAGTAATTTGTAGGATTTTATTTGTTTGTTTTATGAAGTGACCGACTTATGATTATTTCATAAGCATTGCTACTTGCACTGCCTCCTACATTTCAAGATTCATTTTCTACAAACTACCCAGTCCAAACAACACAAAAATATAGCACAAAGCCTAAAGAACATATGACAAAATTTTACTGTCAAATTTTATCTATTTTTGTAGATGTTTTCATATTTTTGTGGTAACGAACTTTATTAGGTGATTGACTCATGATAAGCCCAGTATAGGTAGTTACATTGCCGATTCCAATTGTATACAGTAGTAAGGCCTGCATGGGCTAGGCTAAAAAACTACTACTGTACTCAGTCTGAGGACTAGCCCTAGCCTGCCTGAGTGGGTTGTTTACTCCACATCAGTTCATCGCTTTAAGGTAAACATTGACAAGTTTTTCCATGACCTTGATAGAATATAATCATTTTGGGCTCGTTAGGTGTTGGCGTGCCCGGGGCAAGAAGCGAAATTGGTGCCCCTACCCCATCTTTGGGGGTATCAGAATTAGCCTTATGGATTTCTGTGCAGAAATTCTCTGGCTTTCTGATAAAATATGCAGGAAGTCTGTAGGGTGTATGTTTAGCCAGCAAGAATTCTCGCAAAACTTAATGGATTGTTCTGATTTATGCGTTCATTTGCCCCTTCTCTAGTTCAGATTGACATCAATATTACTAAATTATTTTATTTAAAGATAAAATTGCTATATCAATGCAAATGGTAGGCCCAACATTTGTTTAAGGGATCTTGATTTGGCACCCCCTTAGAGGTGGCGCTTGGGGGAACTTGCACTCCCTTTCCCCCCCTCCCCCCAGCTACACCACTGGGATCATTATCCAATCTTGCTGATACAGTAGTTGCTGATACATATAAGGTGACACTTGATATTTAGCTCTGAAGGCACAGTATGGTGCCCTGCACCCACTTATTTTGAAATAGTTGATATGAATTATCAAGGTAACTGTTTAATTTGCTTCAATTTTCTGAAATATTCAATAGTTGTAGCTGCACTGTCCAATTGCAGAACAACTGTAATACTTCTGGTGCATTACAAACAATACTGGTACTGTGAAGATACAACCAAAGGGATACCGCTTTTGATAGAATACACGTAAAATTGACATTTTGTGACAATAAAATAAGCAAACAGTGTAATTTTGACAGTAAATTAGCATACTGTACTGTGACAAGAAAATTACAGAAGCTATTGTGTCCAAAAAATACTTACACATACTGAACCAATAAAATTAGCCTGAAGTATTGGGACAATTAGTATAGAGGGTTTAGTTTGGATGGAGTTTTATGACCTACTGTAGTCTATAACCAATTGGTTCAAGCTGAGCTGGCATGCAAGGCCTTTTTCCAGTTGTAACTCACTAGCTTGTTTTCCCTACTCCATTGCTTGCAGAGCAACAAGCACAATAGCAGTAGGTTCAGTTTTTCAAGTCTTCGGTATGACCCCGCCAGGACTTGAACCCCCAAGCTCCCAACTGGGACAAGAAAATTACAGTAGCTGCTAAGACAAATAAAAAAAGGAGTAGCATGCTGGGACTGTTACAGCCCGTGATACCACAGGTCCACGAGACCAAAAATCTGCGAGCCCAAAAACTTAATAGTGTTCACAAGACTGAAGGTTCATCAGACTGAAAATCAAAAGGGGCTCACAGACCAAAAATAAAACAGTTTCGCCAGACGGACATTTAAAAACCAGCTGAACGGTACTCATTTTCAGGCTTGGGGGCCTATTCTCGTTTTTTGTTTCGTGGACCTTGTCTCCGAGTGTACTTTCGGTGTCGCAGACCTTTGGTAAATTGTGAACCTTTGGTCTTGTGGGATGTCCCTGCTGGGACAGTACAAATGCAGTAAGCATACTGGGACAATAAAGCCAGCATACAGTTTTGGGCCAAAATATGGGACACAAAATTGAGCAGCATTCTGGGGAAATAAAATCTGCATCTTCAACCAAACAGTAGCATAGCAGAGCTTACAAAATGGTTCCAAAGAAATGCAGGCAAATGTCTGAACAGTAAGTCAATGGAGGAGCTAGGAATTTCGGTCAGAGGGGGCGAAAATGGTCTACAGGGGCGCTTAGTAAATACCCTGAGCCTCAGAAAGATCGAAAGCACAGCTTTTCAGACTTCCATTTCATTTTCAGCACCTGGTAGAAGACTCTTTGCCATTTCTCCTCAGCAAGTTTTCTATTAAAACATGTTTAAATTTTCTATCTATGGGCCTGGATTTTAACCTGAATGCTCTCTTCAAATGATTTTGAAAAATGTTGTGGAAGCCATTTTGGTATCTTTATAAACTTTTTTTATTGTCTATGTTAACAATTATTCCTGACAACAAGAGGCTTATTTGCACTACAATTATTGTTGCGCCCTTTGCAATATCCTTTGTTGGCCTGGAGGTTGAATTCAATGTCAGTGTGTGCATTTTGTAAGCTTCAAACATGCTTGGTGTGGAAGCATTTAACTTAGCACAGCGACAGCATTCATTAGTGCGTATAAAGCATAAAGATACGTTTCGGCAAAACCTATCCCTATATCACAGAAGATGACCCTTTTTGATCAGAATAAAGTGCAGATAGCACAGTTACTGGTGGCTGTACTGTTTGAGCATTTTGTTATCAGTGCCGGAAAGCAATGCTATTAAATTATGTCTTTTGCCAATAATGGTGCAAGAGTAAAGTACAGTGTGTTAAAAACCTAAAAAGGGCGCCGGCAGACGATTTTGGTCCGTCAGGGGGGACGGTCGCCACCCCTGACCATATGGCAGCACCGCCATTGCAGTAAGTGCCTGTTTAGAGTGTTTTGAAACCATACATTTACAGTACAATGGATCTGTATTATTTAAGGATCCCCATCTTTCATGCAATGACTACAGTACAGCAACCCATCTGACAAGTTTAACTGAAAGTTGATGGTATCGGCATGGTGTGAGTATGAGGTTGTTGCACTGAATACAGTATTTGTATGAAAAACAGGGTTCCTGTAAAGTAGCAGACAAGCTACAGTAAGTATGGTGAACAGGTTGGTTGAGCTTTTCAAAAAATAATAGGTTCATGGTTAAAACAAACTTCCTAGGTAAGAAAAACTTTGGGGAGACTGTCTAAAACAAAAAAGACCTTGGATAAAATTTGATATACTCATGACAAAATCAAGGACTTGTAAATAAAGGGTACTGTAGAAGATGGAGCCAGTTGTAGCACTAGAATATCAAACAAAATTGAGGGGACAAACTGAGGGCCAAAGAAAATGTTGTGACATGGGCAAGAATTTTCAGGCGCAATGTGAAACTGAGCCTGTGAGGTGTGCATCAGAGGGTGGAGGTTGAGGGGGAAAAGCATGAGGTTTAAGCATATCTCTGGATGAAAAATTAAATTTCAGGAGAGATAGTACAGTATACTTATTTCTTTGGTTAATCAAACTCCTATCTCAGCCTTTCTTGGAAGGCAGGCCAGGCATAACAGAAAATTGTGAGTGGGTGTATCAAATGCATTCTAAGAAAATTGCACAGACATGTAGTATTTGGTTGGGTTGATTGCGTGCCTCTCAATCCTAGATTGAAATTTGGGGGAGTAGGTTCACAAGATCTAAGGTTCATTGGATGGATTCATTGGATTGCTCATTGAGGGGAAGATGCACTGGTTCAGTATTCTTTAAATTATAAGTCATAGGTTCACTAGTTAAATGATTTCCAATAAATGAATATACCCTTTCGCAGCTGAACTCAAACAAGAATATGACATTATGTAATGACCTCTCTCTTGGCCCACGAGATTTACCTCCAGAAAAAAAATTGGAGCTTAATGTAAGAGTTCTTTCAAACATGCTGTGCCCTTGCCAAGTAGCTGTGGACTATTCTTTTAAATCTGAAATAGGATTACAAACTAGCAAATCTGTGGTCTGGTGAGCCTTGAAATACAGTACAGTAGTGAATCTTTGATGTAGTGATCTCTTTCCATTGGCAAAATCTTCAATTCAGTGAACTTTTGATGTATTAAACTTCTCATCGTCATCTGGATCTGTATGGATACTGTGTAACACTCTGTGTAGAGTTAATGCACATGAGGTTGGTGCTCTTAAGTAGAGTTAATTAATCCTCTTCTGAGGAACGTCAAGGTGGAGATTTGAATAACTTGAGGACCTGATGGTGAGTTATATCCTAGGGAAGAAGGTCCCCGTCTCTGAGGGTGTGAGGGAAGAAGCTGTATATAGCAGTACTTGGTTGCTTTGTTTGGGTACGTACTCAGGGAATAATTTAGCATTCAAATTTTGCGTAGCAGTTTTGAAGATTTTTTAGAAGTTTGGCCCATTGTTTGTGAAAATGCAAGGGTTATGCACACAAAAAATTGCTACACAATTTTTCATTTGTATAGCAACTTGGCCTGTTTGTATAGCAAATTGCGATGCGATACTGGATAAATTATTACCTGGTACTTGTGTAACAATTTGAGTGGTGATGCCTATAAAAGGTCTTTGGACTGGTTGTACGAGGTTCGAATCGGCAAGGCCAGGAGGCCCAGTCTGGCTTTCTGGGGTGTTACAAGCCTATTTAGTGACCTTTTCTCTTTGATATATTGAACTCTCTCTGCATCAAAATTCTGATCTAATGAGCCTTCAATCTAGAGAGTACCACTTGAATCTCCCAATGTGAGTAATATCATTTTCTTTGTGTATTTCTTAATTGCACAGAAAGTTCCTGATGATTGTGAGGAGACTAACACACCCTTGCTTCCTCCAACGAATCTTTCAAGTCTCAAAGTTACATCCTCTTTTTCAAACGTCACGCTACTTTCCTCCAGTGAAAGCTATGTCTCAGTCTAACTCTGGCTTAGATGGGATTGATTTGGCTGGCATGAGAAAAGCTTACAAATCAGGACATGAAGCATTTCTGGAGTCACACATGGTTTCCTCGGATCCGTTGAAGCAGTTTGCAGAGTGGTTCAAGGTAGCCTCTCAAACCGATGGTACTGGAGAAGTCAATGCTATGGTTTTATCTACAGCCTCAAAGTAAGTGTCTGTTATAAAGTGAAACGTGTAAAATTGGATTTATCACATTGAAAATCTAGCTCTCACGCTCATATCAGTAAAAATACTTCATAACCTGTAGTTTGTAGATGCTACTGTAAGTACAGCATCTTTCAGAAACAGTTGCTGGGCTGTGTGTATTATACCCTGCAGTACCTACATGCAGGCAACGATCAACATACTGTACATGACAAAGTATGGTAAAGTTAACAGATTAATATCTAACTAGTTGGGTTAAGTCAGACCTCTTTTCCAGTTGTGGCTCACAGACTTGTCAGGTCTTGTTTAAAATGACAGTCACATGATCTGCTGACCAGTGTGATTCTTAATTTGCTTGTGTTGATAAGTACAAGGTCAGAAACATTAAAAATTCTCATCTTTCTGTCATTGAAAACTTTCAATTTTACTTTGCTTGAAGTTCCTTTGCCATTGAACTTTATTCTTAGCATACATAAAGACTTCAATATAGTGAAATACATGATTCCTCAAAAATTTGTATCTGTAGAAAGTAGGGGACATGTTAAATTTGAAATTTGCTTCACAAGAATCTATCTACTGTGGACCATTATTTATAACTTACTTTTAGACTGGAGTTCTCCAAACAGTTTTGATTCCTTGCCAAAGGCAGACAAGGAATCTATGGGATGGTGATGTTGTGTGTGTGTGAACCTGTAAGCAATGCCTTCATGTGTACAGACCACTCACGAGAGCTCAAGCCTCGCACGTCTTTCCTCGCTCCGGTGGTTCTTGTAACTGTTGTAGCTACCAGAAAATTCAGACACTGCAATGAGCTCTGTCACGTTATATGCAAGAGCCTGCCCTCACTCGTGACATTAACGTGCTGCATGACTTGAACAGCTAAAGGGGAATTCCGACCATTTCCTGATGGGAACTGTTCGCTTTACCCGGTAAGGCAATGAGTACAGGTGTGTGCTGTACCCGTTGTGTGTATTAGCCAATTGATGGGTGTGTGTGACTCTATAAATGATGCCTTACCGGGTACAGACCGCTCATGAGAGCTCAACCCTTGCATGTCTTTCCTCGCTCACACAGAGCTTGTAACTGGCGTAGCTACTGGAAAATTCGGACACTGCAATGAGATCTGTCATGTGATATGCAAGCTAGGCCCCATCCTTGCGCACAGCATTCACATGCTTCATGACTTAAATGGCTGAAGGGGAATTCCGACCATTTCCTTATGGGGAACTGTTCTCTGTACCCCGCCAATAAGGCATTGAGTATGGGTATGTGTGCTGTATGTTAGTCTGTTAACGATACCTTGCCGGGTACAAGCAGCTCACGAGAGTTGAAGCCTCGAACACCTTTCCTCACTCGGAGCTGGTCCTTTTTGTTTTTTGTGGAGGTCAAAGGTCATTTGGGGTCATCAGAGGTCAAAAGGTCAAAACCTTGTAAACATGACATCTCAAGGCATCTCATGGCATCTTCCCATTTTTCAATCTTTAAGTTTTCATTTTTTGCATCATATTTTTTTTTTAGGGACTAAATTTGGGGCTAGTTTTAGGTGTCATTCTTCAGATTTGTGGTTTATGGGACAGGTGTGTTTGCCTGGAGTGTTTGGTGTCACTACCCAGCACCATCCACTGAAGCTACATGACAACTAGTCAAGCCCATAGAAGATTGGTCTTTATATTCACTGGAGGTGTTATACGGTATTTTGACAGTTGATAGCAAACTAATGACCAAAAGTTCTGCCAAATGTAGGATTTATCCTTGAGTGCACAAAATTGGTTGACCCAGCCACTGTAGAATTGTACTGGCAACTGCTCTTATATTGGTCAACAAGTTGTTCCTGTGTAAAGCACATTTTAATTGCTGTTGTAACTGTTGGTCACTAATTACTTCTGAAAATCAGTTTGCAGCAAGTAAAGAACCAATTTGTGCAGAGAGTGTTCAACGGAGCTAATGTTACCAACTCGGGTAGATATTTAATCTTCTGTTTTTAGCAAAAAACAGGGGTGTTGTTAAGTGGTTTTCTTTATTCGCATAGATAATCTTAATCCGAGCCTGCTGTTTTGATAACACTTCATCTACATTGATCTTGTATGTAGACTCAAATCTGCATTTCTTTTATATTCATTTTCTTTTTCAGAGATGGAGTGCCATCGGCTAGGTGGGTTCTGTTGAAAGGATTTGATGAACAAGGATTTAAATTTTATACAAACTATGGCAGCCGAAAAGGAAAAGACCTGGTAAATCTTCCATTTTTTGGACCACATTCTAGATATAAATATTTATAAATCCATTCCTCCTTTTCTTTTTTTTGACCTGAATGAAATTCATTTAACATACATTTGCAGTTTTCACTATGCACTACTACAAGTATTTTAGAGCAGCAATGATAGTTTGTTTTGACAATATTTTTACACCCTTAGTCCTGCACGACACCACATTCGTACATTGTCTTAAAACAACAAAAATCAAAAACCTGACCTAACTGCCTAAGTTCGGTTTTAGACTGTGTAGTGGTAGGCAATTTTACGAAGGGCTATTTCACGTAATGTCAGTTGGGTGTTGCCTTTGAACAGACTGTATAACAAAGACTTGAAGGCAGATACAGTAGTAACCCAGGCATCACCTGACCTCATACAAATGGTTCAGTTTTGACACCCAACGATGTGTCATATCACAGACTAGAAAGATATTCTATTGGGCTTGATGCTACACAAAAGTAATGAAGTAGGGAAATTTACATTCCCTTGTTACCTCCAATTGTACAGTTAGTTAGATGGAGTTTAGAGCCCAGTTTCCAACCTATTGGTTCAAGTTGAGCAGCCCACGGCCTTTTTTCCAGTTGTGGCTCACTGGCTTGTTTTCCCAACTCCATTGCTTATGCGGAGCATCACGCACAGCGGCAGTAGGTTCCTTTTTTAGGGTCTTTGGTATGACTTGACCTGGGAAGGGAACCAATTGTACAATACAGTATGTAACCCTTCTTACCTGCGGCAGTAGTCCTTTGGTACCTCTATCAATTCTTAAAAGTCAAGGTGTAAAGTGCATGTCACACTACACCAACATCTCTTCGTAATACAATCCAATTAATGGGTTGTCGGAAAGAACCAAAAATTTTGCTTCCTGTGTAAATGTATGATTGGTATGAGAAGACCACAAAAGTGAAATGTAAACTAATTATTTTGTGATGTCACATTGACAGCTAGCTTTTATTGGACTACCCTTATGTTATGAAAGCTGTAAGCAGATGTGATGTCATAGAATAATTAATATAACTTAGATTTTCATATTCTGGCGATACAAATCATGTTTACACAGGTTGGCAAACTGTTGTTGCTTTCTGACCAAAGATGAAGTAGAGATCACAAAAATTGGAAAACAGGTCCAGTATCGCTGTAGTGTGACTCGAGCTTAACACGCAACAAATAAGCCAAACCAAACCAGACTGGTAACCAACTTTCATCTAAGGATCAAAGGTTTTGGGGGGGCATCCTGTATACTACTGCATTAATCAACTGCCAGACTCTTCTAATTAGGGTCACAATTCCCGACTGCAAGGCATGACTCAATGCTGCCATGGAAAAAGTGTACTGAAATATATTTCTGGATTCTGCCAATCTGTAATTGTGTTTTTCAAGTTTTATTTAGTATTGTACCAAACCACACATTTAAGTCTAAACTCTTTCCAACAACAGTATTAATTTCCACTTCAATTAACAGTTGTATGTATTGAGCCTGCATGCTAAGCTGATTCTCCATATTTGCTTATTGTAGTTGTACTGTGACTTTAAGAGTCATATGATGCCATTCAGTATGGAATAGTAAGGTGCAGTTGTGGAGCTATGGGTAGGGGTGCATGAGGGGGAAGATTTTGTCCTTGCCCACACTTGCCCCCCTTCTTAAAGTAAGGTCAGTGTTAGAGGCGAGGATATGTGCTATTTAGCCTCCAGAGTTTTAGGGGGTTTTGCCCCTTTCCCCCCCTCCCCCCAGCTTGAGACTTTGCCTCTGGACCCTACCTGCATGAGCATGCTCTTTATGTTCAGTTTCCCTCTGCACATGAACATTTTTGCCCACCTAACATTTTTCTTTGCCCCCTCAGTTTTAACTTTGTGACACTGCCACTGGTAAAGTGCCATTTCAAAACTAATTACTGTGGACCTGAAGTTGTGCCAGCCATGCTCCATTGCTGCACACACAATTGTAGCTGGTCTGATATTGTGATGTGTATGTTATTAACAATGCATGCCTGCAATTGCACCAGCCTAGCTATTTTGACATGATAGCTTCCACAACAGGTACATTACTCCACAATGACTGGCTGGAGTCACCCACTGCTCATTTTTGGTTCCTTGCGGTAGCAAAGTAACCTATGTAGTTAGATTGGCATGTGTGTGTGTGTGTGTGTGGGTGTATGTGTGTGCGCGTGTGTGACACTTGTTTCGGTATGCTCTAACTCAACAAGGGAAGGTTGGATGGAACTTGGCTGTGGTACATAGATTCGTTATAGGGAGAAGGTGTGCCTTATCGTTTTTGGTGGAGGTCAAAGGTCATTTGGGGTCACGAGAGGTCAAAAACTAAAAACCTTCTCAACACGATATCTCTAGGTAGGAAACTTGGATACTGTAGATGTCATACTTGGTATGTGGATGTGTTATGGTGTAAGGATGAAATTGGATATGTTTAGTGAAGGTCAAGGGGTCATCTGGGGTCACCAGGAGTCATACACTGAAAAAAGTTTTACCTCAGTATTTTAAGGTAGAAAGGACATATATCAAATCAATCTGTGTTTGGTTAAGGTCAAAGGTCATCAAGGTCACTGGAGGTCAACCACTGAAAACATTATTTAGAAAATCTTGTAAGCTAGATAAAGGCAGGTTCAATAGATTTTTTATTTCACCTTGTTTTGCATGCATACACACTCAAACACCTTATAAATTTGGCCTTTACATTCTTTCAGTTATGATTCCTTCAGGTTGTACACATATTTTGAATCGTTCAAAGATTTAAGAGGGCAATAACTGAAATCTGTAGATTTCACTGAGCACAGGTCACTCTGCATTAAGCTAGTCTCTATGCCAGTGGAAGCAATGCATGGATTATACATTACAGTATGTCTCTTTAATACTGCTGTGCTCTGTGGGGTAACCTAATCCTCATTCTATTATCACACCCCATTAATCACTTGCTTTCTGCTTAACTGCTGAAAAAACCCTGTTTTCTGTTAAGAGATAGTAAACAGGACAAATGGTAGATTGTTTTAAAGTAATAGCAACTTTCATTTCAGAGCAGGTAAAAATTACTTACGAGTGAAATACAATGGGTGTTTTTCTCTCTCTGACCACATTGTGTATTGTTTATTGGTGATAATATCAAGTTTGATTACAAGCACAAATACATATGGAAATGAGGTAGTGTTTTTGAAGGATCACCAAGCAAATACAAGTTGAATGTGAGTAAGACCACAAAAATTTAATCATTGATTTCATGTAATATTAGTACTAAAATACCCCTTGTGGAGATCTTTTTTCTAAAAGTCCCCTCAACTCTGTGGCGAAGAGCCAAGGGGCGAAAACAAATATTTACTCCCGGAGGAGTTCTACTCCCTTAAGGAGCTAAACATTCCAAATGGACAATTACGCCCTCTAAAGGGCAAACATGTGTGTTTCTGTTCTAGACTGGCTGAGTAGAACAGAAGCCACACTCTGGATGCAGTTAAACATCATGCCCAGGCTTTCGACGAAATCTTACAAATTTTTGGCTTAGCTGTGAAGATGTTACAAACATCGAATACGAGCTTTTGATTTGCTCTATTTCGGAGACTGGCTGTACAGTTCTTATAGTATCCAGCAAGGAACAGTACCCATTGGGCTCTTGTTTATCTGTGTCGTTTATTTTCTTTCCAACAGGAAGAAAATCCGAGAGCTTGTCTGGTATTTTATTGGGAAGTCCTGAGTAGATCGGTAAGACATTTATTAATTACATTAATTTGAGTAGAAACTTCCATGTACCTTAAAGTTTCAAGCACAGGACAGTGCTCAAAGAGGTTCCCATTGGACCATGCAAATGTCTTTATCTAAAGAGAGCCCCTCTTGTTTTCCCTTTCCCCTTATTTCTTATATGTGCTCTCCTGCTGAAAGCTTAATGTTCACTCCTGTTTAACCACCTATTGACCATAGATGGTTCTCATGTTCTCATGGTCCCTATTGTTTTTGATGGAGGTCAAAAGTCATCTGGGGTCACCTGGAGTCAAAGGCTGAAAATCTTGTTAGCATGATATCTCAAGATAGCAAACTTGAATAGATTTCATATTTGGCATGTGGATGCCTTGTGGTCAGAAGATGGTCCCTATTATTTTTGAGGGAGGTCAAAGGTCATCTGGGGTCACCGGGGGCCAAAGGCTGAAAATCTTGTTAGCACGATATCTCAAGATAGGAAACTTGGAGAGATTTCATATTTGGCATGTGGATGTGTTATAGTCAGGAGATGGTCCCTATTGTTTTTGGCAGAGGTCAAAGGTCATCTGGGGTCACAGGGTTCAAAGTCTGAAAATCCGGTTAACACAATATCTCAAGGTAGGAAACTCGAATAGATGTCATATTTGGTATGTGGTTGGGTTAAAGTCTGGAGATGGTCCCTACAAAGATGCCAAGTATCCAGATTGAGGTAGAGTAATTACCATTCCACCCTCTAATCAGCAATTACAAAAATTCCCCTTTTCACATGATAAGGACCTCTGTCATACACTCAACATTGTGAAAAGCTTAAAAGATTTAACAGATGCATCATGCTGAAACATAGCCTGCTTGGGGGATGTATTTTGCGCAAGTACTTGCACTGTGCTCGTATATTTCGCATTACCTAATAACAAAGGATAGTACACACTTGATACCTGCTTAGAAGACTAGGTGAACTTCGACAGAAAATCTCTTTTAAAACCTTGTGATTGGTTCCATGCACCAGTGATTACATATTTTCAGCCAATCACACACCTCGGGACACATTCAGTTTTAGTGTGTATTGCTTGCTAGAGGATCCCCAGAATTTCCACAATGGAACATCGTAAAAAAGTTCACCATATGATTTGTATATGGGCAGAAAAGTAAATAAAATGGTATTCTTCACTGACAATTCTTGACTTTGGAAAGAATTGAAAACTCAAAGTGTCTAGCTCCCTATACTGAGAGGTTTGTGTTGTGTTGTGTTAACACATCTTAATTTCTTTCTTGATCATGTCAGAATAACATTTGAATGGGAAGATAATGGTACATGATGGGATTATTTGAAATGGAACATTTGTGTATCATCGAAACCTCAATGCAGTTTTGCATTCTGGTTAGCATAAAATATCTCCTCCCTTTACTTTCTATAACTAATGTTTTACCAGCATAATTTTTCTACACTGATATCCTTTCTGAAATGCACCAATCTCACCATTACAAATTCACCACCTGCAAAACTATCCATTTGGGAGTAGCCAAATAGCAATTAAGCACTACCTTGATTCACAAGTATGAGCACCTTGCATTCTGGTTGTTTTTTCAGCGTGTTTTATGTGGACCTTGAAAATTAGATCAGATCACCTCATAGCAAATGCAAAGTTTGTAAAATTCTGATATCACTCACACAATTCCATTCTGATACTGTGATGTTGTCGCAAGAGGTAGGTCATGAAAAGCTGATCTTTCTTGAAGTTTAGCTTCAAGGAGGCAACCTCATGATGAAGCCACAGTGCATTTTGCATTCTGCTTCAATCTACTTTCGTTATGTAAAAGTATGCTGTAGATTAAGACTAAGCAAACTTTCCTTTTGCTCTAGATCAGGATAGAAGGAACGGTTGAAAAGTTATCAGAAAAAGAATCCACAGAATACTTCCATTCCAGGCCCAAAGGCAGCCAGATTGGTGCTTCCATTAGTCACCAGAGTACACCCATCCCCAGTCGCCAAGTAAGTAACTGTGATGAAGAATGATTTTGGTAAAATTTTATGAAGTGGAGGAAGGGGTGCAGTGAAGCTAGATCCTTTTTGTTAACCCTTTACCGTTGTTTGGGTCCTTTTGGACCCATGCAGAGAGCTCGGCTGCCGCACATCTTTACTGTTTCACGCAGAGCTCGAAACTGCGAGTAGCTACCCGAAAATTCGGCCACAAGAGCGAGAGAGACAATAGTTTAAGGTCACGGGGTCAGTGGCCTACTGAAGCCGATGCGGGGCGGGCTACGTCCGCTTTTCCGCCCACTCCCGAGGCGCGCAAATATGCCCCGATCGGAGCACAACGGTAAAGGGTTAACCCTTATCATGATCAGTGAAGTTGATGGCTCTGTCAAGTTTTGGTTATTCCCTGTACAGTTTAAATTTTCTTCCACGAAAAAATTGCTCCCATCTTGTCAACCATCTTAAGAATCTAGAGTATGAGCTAAGAATGTAAATGGAGGGCATTTTTTTTAGTACAGATATATATTCAGGAACACCTTGGGAACATTGATGTAGTCCCAATTAATGCAGTGGCCAGCTGTTTCAGTGACTACCTTTGGCATTGTGTAAAATCTATTTATTAATTTTAACATTTTGAATTTTTTTTGAACATGGTCACATGATCACCAGAAGAGTGGTTTGTTATTGAATTCCCGGAGAGTTTTGCAGAAGAATATAGTTTAATGAAAGTGTAGCATTGCTGATTAACAATTCTTTTCATTTGCTTGCAGAAAATAATCTTGGTTTAATTTCCTGTTTATTTTTGACACATTTTTTTAGGCTTTAATTGATAAAGAAGAAGAATTAAAGGAGAAGTATAAAGATCCAGATTCTGTCATACCTAAACCAGATTACTGGTAAGTGAGGGCAGTAGACAACTGGAAACACACTGAGCATCTTTTCCAGTTTCTGGTGGGAGGGACTTCTAGTGGGAAAGACTAGGTTTGCACAAGCATTTAGACCTGATTGGTCAAATCAGCCAAAATTGTAAAACTGCCAGACTCTAGCCAAGAATAGTGGGAATGAGTCTCAGAGTAGACTTGATGGGGGGGGGGTTCATCCCCCACGAATGAGATTTTAGGGGGACAATTTTCTTTTGGAAAAAGAAAGGGTAGCAAAATGCACCTACATGAAGGGTAATCCTAACTCACATAGATCATCTCCAATAGAGATGGCTGTACCTTATCGCAACTTTTAGATGGTTTGTTTGCTAGTATCTCAGCAATCGTTTGAGTGAAAAATGGTGGTGGGGAATAGGGATATGAAAAACCCATGTGAGATGTTATTGAGAGTTAAAATGGAAAGTCAGTTTGGAAATCTCATAGTAGTAGAAATCTAATGCCTTTCCTGTCATGAATGCCCCCCCCCCATCCACCTCCACTGCATTTCCTTTTCTTATAGTTGAAAAAACCGACAACTAATAATCAACGTGTTGCAGGTTAAGGTGATGCATAACAGGTATTTCCCATTACTTATGCTTACCTAACCTGCCAGTGGCAACTCTGGTGAAAAGATCAGGCCACCTTATTAATTTGTTGGGGTAGGATTTCACAATAAAAGATTTCAGGAGCCAAGAGGAGATTCATGTCTGCTTGAAAGTTGAGCTGGAGAGAGTTATTGTAAGAGGATCAGTTGAGGTTGGAGTTTCTCTGAATTCCAGTTAGTCAGTATTTCCTCTAATGTTTTCATCCTATAAACTGTATTTGTTTCCCCCCCCCCCCCACCTCTAACAAATCTTTCTTAATCCAATCATGCAGTCAACAGATGACAGGTGGGGGAGGGGCTGGTCACTGAATAAGCATTGATGTGTTGGAGCATTTAAGTTACTTTGCATAATGTGCCAAAATTCTTTATTCTTTCTAAGTCATCAGTGCAACTGAACATGGCTTCTAATAATCAATTTCTGCATTTTTTCCTTTCTTTTTCTAGGGGTGGATTTAGGGTTAAACCTGAACTTATGGAATTTTGGCAGGGACAGAGCACCCGAATTCATGATCGAATTGTTTTTAGGAGACTGCGTGATGGTGAAAAGGTAGACGGTTATCTTTTACATGAGGGAGAAAATGGCTGGGTCTACGAGAGACTGGCTCCATGACCTTTCTATATATGAGTGGTTTCATTTGGTGAAGATTGGTATAATCCCATGAGGTTCCACTCTGTGTGGTCTATAACGTGGAATCCATAGAAGTGTGCAGTTTATGCAACTTGGAAGAGGTTGGCAATAATTTTGGGCATTTTAAAGTGTGTGTTGATTCTGTACAATAAGTTTGATAGGTGTTAATTGTAGGGCTCCTGAGTCAGGGGTCAACAGCTCCCTCTCCGACCCTCCAGGGTTTTAGAATATTTATCAATTTGAAAGAACTGGCTCTTTATTTACACAGGCAGATACATACTTTAAGAAGAAATTTCCCTTCTGACCAAAGATACTGCTAATCTCTAATCATAACAAAGGATGGAATCGAAACAAATTATCAGGAAGAGTGGTTGCAGTGATTGTTAATTATTCATAAAACCATTCAAAGCACACAATATCCATAACCTCCCCACCACCACTGACCTCTCTTCACCACACATATACTTGCCTTTACCTACTTTCAGTTCAGTCAGCAGTCTTTCTCTTTTAAAAATTCATACATTGTTCTGTGGGTGCACTTTTGATAACATGCATTGTAAATAAAATCTTTAAAAAAGTACCATCAGGGTAAAGTTACTGATTTGTAAGTTAGGTGAGATGTAAAAACACAGCAATATGAGTGTGTTACATAGTGTCAAGTTATATATTGTCAACTAGATCAAAAGATTAAGTGTAAGTATGGTTCAATTTCAAGTTCCGTCATACAGTGCTCCTCTTTAGTCTTTGCTAAGGACATGCAGAAAATACCTTGGGCATATTTTTTTCAACCCCCAGTCCACAGGGGGATAAGATTAATGAATCTAATGACTTGTTTGTACCATTGTGTTGCTATGTTTCGGTCAATCAATGCTTGTTGTGTATGGTCTATGTACCATGCGTTTTTAACATAGTGACCGACTAAAGGTACTGACCCATTCAAGATACAGATACATCAGTTGGGAGTGGCACTGAACATTTGCAAGGGAATATCAGGTGTAACTAAGAATCCATGTAAAAAGGGTACTGTTTCGAGAAAATGTTCATTACATAGGCAATATGGAAAGGGTTGTAAGGACCTCCCTGAAAGGAAAGTCATTTATTTTCATGTACCCAGGTTTTTTTTTTTTGGTAGATATTTGAAATTGTGCTGTTGCTTATACTCAGGTATTTTTTGAAGAACAAATACATGATCAGGCCTGATATTTCCTTGTCAATTGTCAGAGTAGAAATAAGTCAAATCTACGGACTTAAATATCATCTGAACTCCCATTCTGGGCATTGACTGTTGAAGTTAATCTAACCATTTTCCTCCCTGTCAACAACAGGAAAGCTGGCTGTCCAGCTGTTATATAAAATAAAAACTTTAGCCATCCCTAGATGATACCCACATATACAGAATTTATCAGTGTACTTTCTGTTCAGCTATTTTCAGATCAGTGAGGTATTTTATTGTATTACAGAGTGAGACAGATTTTAGTGACAAGCTTCATCACTAGATTACAGCTCTTAACATGGGCAAAGACCTTTTTGTTAAGTAATTTTGGCTAAAATGTATTGAATTTTAATGGCATCAGTACACAGAATTACCGTGGCCAGAACATCAGTGAATTTTAAAGAGTGGTCTAAAGTTTAACATTTACTTAGGAAATCAAGGCAGGCCAGAAAATTGGTATTGGATGGAAAAATTGCTATTGGATTGAAGCCATTACCTGAGAAATCAGCTGTCATTTTGCTTTAAATGAACCAAAGTCCTTTCAAGAGCATATTAAGTTCTGGGTTTTATTTTATGTGGAACAATGCCCTGGGGTAGTTGTGGAGGGGAAAGTCTCTGCCCTCTTGGCTTTGAAAATTTGGGTCAGTAAGGGGTTAAAATGGTGCTGCCTTTTAAAAAGAGCATTTTTGGAATTAAATCCTTTCAGTTTAGCTTGCCAAAATATGTGTCAGGCTAAAACTGCTCTGTACTTTTGCAAATCATCTCTGTGGAACATAAGAGTATTGCATTTGCCAGAAGAAAGAAAATTGCTTTCAATTTGGCTGAAAAAGAAATTATTTTATGAGAACTTTGTATTAGCTATTTGTAATTTAGATAACCTTGTCTGAACAAAAGCATGGGGAATGGGATTGAAGATTGGCCTACCAGTGAAATTTGTGTATGCTTGTGTGTTTACATTATGTGAATACATTGTTCTCATTGTTTTGGTCAAAATATAACTTTATCATTATAATCATTTTGGGGGAAAAAGAGAAATTCATTTTCCCATCACAAAGACTTCTGTGACATTTGGGAGGAACCAGCAGGGGCGCAAATCTCTGTTTGAGAGTGGGGGGGGGCAAAAGTTCTTATTATGTGCCCATGAGTATTAAACTGTGCACGAGTGGCGGGCACCGTGAGCGCGAAGCCCCAAGGGGCTCCTAGTGGGATCCAGGGGCAAAGTCCCTGTGGGGGATCTAGGGGGCAAAGCCCCCAGAAGCTCATGTGTTCTAGCATTTCCGAAGCTTCAGAAAAACTGTTTCGAATGAAAAAACCAAAAAAAGGTGACCATATTTTTAGGTCTACTCAAATATTTGGGGGGCCAAATTACAAATTACGATTTGGCCCCCCACCACTTTTTCACTTGAGGGGGTGAAGGCCACCCTTGCCCTCCTGGGATTTGCACCCCTGGGAACCAGAAAGGGGTATGGGGGACTTGGAGGTGAGTTATTGAACATGTTTCAAATTGTGTTATTTTTTGGGGAGGGAAGCAAGTTACTCTTTATTCAGAGGACAGATGTAGTCTTCACTTAATGCATAGGGTGTTGGATTTTGCCCCTGTTAAGCTAGAAAATATTTCTAATAATGTGATGCATACAGTTTAAGTACCTTTCAAGCACCATTAGGAATGTATTATATTTTACGGTGCCAAACTAGAAGGAATGCATTTCCTATTGTAACAATTTGGTGCAGTGTTTCATCCTTGCTCATGATTGTTTGTAATCAGGAAAATATTTTTTATCATGTTATCAATTTTTCTTTGTTAAAAGACTCTTTCAAACTCTATGCACTGAAGCACCATGAAAACATACCTGTAATAGGGAATATAATGAAGGAATGTAGCATTTAGCATCTGCTTCAAAATAACCTCAGGAGACTGCTTCATCATATCCAAATTTCACTCTGTATCAAAGGCCAGAATTTTTCTCCAGGATGTTTTCCAAGTTAAAAGCAGAGTTGTTTACTGTTTAGCTTTCTCATGACATTTTAGTTTCAGTGATGTTTTAAAGGCTTAATTCTCTCACCCCAAACAGTGCCAATTCTCCTAAAATCCTTACTTAAGCCCCTCCCACAATCATCTGAAATTCATCCTCATCCAGACACAATCTCAGTTTATTGCTTCAGGATGAGCATAAAAAAGCTCAGTGTGTATAATCAAAACGATTCACTATAGTTCATGCTGTGTAATACAAGCTTTGGAACTTTGCATTGTTTGAATTAGCTGTCAATCAAAAAGCTGAGCCAATGGAGATTTTGATACACCCTTACCAAAATTATAGTTTGGGGTGAGAAGATTGGTCCTTTAAAAGTACAGTATTTTTTTAAACTATCTGATATTACCAAAGACAAATTAAATTTTCTTTCCTTTTCTTTTCCTTTTTCTTTTGGAGGGGGGGGGGGGTTATAGCTGTCAGAGTGGCTTTAAAAGTTCACATTTTGGTCCATCCATTTAGAAAATTTTGTAGAAATGGATTTTACATTGTAAGGTGTACAGTACAGTATAGTAATGGTTTCAGTTTTGTAAGTGTTTGGTGTGAACAAGTACTTGAATATTAAAATTTTAGTGCTTGGAAGCCCTTGAATTTTCTGATAAAAATGTAGCTGGAATCATCTATGTGAATGGGGTGGGGTGAAAATGGGCCTGTCCGACTGGCTGTAAAAAGCAGTTCATATTTTGGTCCACCAATTCAAAACATTTCACATAATCACCTATGGGAGATGGACTGGTGCGGAGAAATGAGGATGTCAGAGTAGCTTTAAAAAAGTAGTTCATGTAGCTTTAAAAAGTAGTTTATATTTTTTGGTCCATCCATTGAAAATATTTTTTTGTAGAATGATCTCTTCAAGGCAGATGAGTAGAAGGAGGGTGTGGTAGAAATGGTCCTGTCAGAGCCGCGGCTCTGGGTCCTGTCAGAGCCGTGGCTCTGGGTCCTGTCAGAGCCGCGGCTCTGGGTCCTGTCAGAGCCGCGGCCCTGGGTCCTGTCAGAGCCGCGGCCCTGGGTCCTGTCAGAGCCGCGGCCCTGGGTCCTGTCAGAGCCACGGCTCTGGGTCCTGTCAGAGTGACTTCAAAAAGTAGTTCAATTTTTTGTCCATCCATTCAAAGAAATATTTTGTTAAATCATCTACTATATGTAATTACCTTGATACTTTTTCTTCTGTCATTGATGTAATTTCCTGTAATAGTGATAAAGCTCAATGGAACTAAAACAAATTTAATAACATATATTGCATGGTGTGTATCTGTTTATTGATGATAAAAGTGAAATTTATCTTCAGTAGCCAAGCTATAGAATGTAACATACACCCCACCCGCCAGACCCCAATCATGCCTTTTTCTATCGAGATGCACAAAATGAAAAATTGTGCACTGAATTAAAAAGAAACATAATTGATACAAAATTTCTTAAAAAGAAGCTAAAATTCCTTAAAGTTGACGATTCCTTTTTTTAAGTTATTGTACTGCAAGTTATTTGTGTTTTTTTTTTCCCAAAGTGAACTTAGAAATAGGACGAAGGATATGGAGCAGCCCCTCAAAAATATAAAAAAGGTAATGGGGGGGGGGGGGGGATTCAATGCTATTTGATATTGGAAAAGAATTCCTCCTACTGCTTTGAATCATTGCTCCAAATTACCCAACTGTATAATATTTTCAAAACACTTCCTGTAAAAACTCCAATTCTTAGTCAATTCCACAAAGAAGGAACCACTTCATAGTAAAACTTTCTCAACAAAACAAAGTATTTATATAACACTTGAGTAAATGTCACAGAGACTTTACACTGACCCTCTTGTATAGTTTAGTGTATGATAAGTTTGAAACATCAACCATTTATCCCCTTCCCTCACATTTAACCCCTCCCCCTCCCCTTCATGCTTTTGAAGATAATCCCTGAAGTACTCAACATGCTGTTAGCCACTGACAAGGCATCCACCCATAACATGATCTTATCCACAAAAAATGCAGGAAACTGCAAAGGATTCCACTTTGGTAAGTGCTGGACAGGGGGCAATGCATGTGGAAGGGGGAATTCTCATCTTTTGCACCAAAATCTCAGATCTGATCTTGCTAGACAGTCAATGCCAGGTGCACTCCAGTTCCCTTTTCTTAAGTTATTAAGATGAGATTTTACAACTCAGTCACGGGCTGGCCATAGCCTTTTATCTCTCAGTTGTGTCTTACTGGCTTGTAATCCATGAGACTGCTTCAAATACAGTGGTATACTACAACTAAGGGAATTTTGAAAACTGAACCACCAGTGTCCCCCAACTGAAAAGTGAAGAAAGAAAAGTCAAAACATAATTTCACATTTTATAGCTTTCCATGACATGAAAATCCCCCAACCTCATTCACAAATTTCTTAGTTACAGCATTGCTCAGAGTCAATGAAATTTTTCACATCCACAAATGCATATGCATGTGACTGAAATACCTTTGCATCTACTATATAACAGCAATCTTCCAAAAGTGGGAATCCCAACCTGCACCTGCTTTTATAGAAGCTGCTGCAACACTAGACTTGCCCCAAGTCTCTCACGTAATCCTTCCATCCAACTTTCATTTTATTTCTGTTCCTATTCTTCACAGTGATTTCATCGTATTTTGCTCCAATGCAACCATTCAAATTACTCCTCACTGCCCGTTGCTGCAACTTCCACAAGCAAGTACTGTTAAAACCTGTTTACAACTGTTCTCAAAGACTGTACACAGCTCACCCTCCTGCCTGCTGAGCAGCCAGATCAAACTTGCTGCCTGCCGTGAGAAATAAACTTGCTGCCTGCCGTGAGAAACTTGAAACTTATGCAACTGTTTATGTCATCACTTTTAACTTCTATTGTTTTATTCATCTTAGAAATTAGATGAATATTTTTCAGGATAGTTTACCGTATCACCCAATCGGCTTAGGCATTGAGCCATTTTGCTGGATATTCATTAAGATCATCGTGTGACAAACAGTGCGTCTTTCTGTCTGTTGACATATAGCTTTCCATTGGCTACAGAGATAAGTGATTAAAAACCAGACCGCCCAAAATTCTACCTCCCCGGTTGCAAAAGCTACAAGATTCTCGAGCAAGTCGGATCTCCCCTGGTTGATATGTGCACAGCTAAAAACAGGAAGCTGCCATGCACCATCGTTGCAGTGGTTCAGTGTCGATGGGAACATCTTGAGAGACTTGGGACAAGTCTACTGCAACATTGCCTCAAATTCATGGGCTGCAACCCTGGGGGAGTTCCCACATTCAAGCAAAGATTGATGCCGCAGTAAATGTTATCCATCTGATGTCTTCTTTTCTATGAATCTCATTTGTAGAATTTCTCTCTGAACACCTAAAAGAAAGAAAAGAAATTCCTTAAAAGTTTTAAATATTTTCTAACAGGCAGAATTTTCTTTGCAATGGAATAAAGGAAAATCCTGATACCCCCTACCTCCAAACTGCCACCCGAAACTCAGTCAGGATCAGAAACCATTCTATATGGACCAGTAGAAGTTGAGGATTCTTACAAAGAATGAATAAACATAAAAGAGGTTCTTAGGAATGTTCTGGGCAATGGCAATAACAGATTTATTTAATATTTCACATGAATTTCAAGGTAGATTGGACTATGATTATGTACCAATTAATCACTATTAAATGATTCCACATGCAATTGAATGTATGTTTACTGAAATCTTCCCGATTAATGACAACTTGTGTAATAGGCTTATGAGGTGGGGCTGCAGGGGTGGGGCACTCGCCCTCCTAATATGGGCAAAAGCAGTTGGTCTATTTGGGCAAAACAGGCAAATCATGGTAAACTGATATTATTCGGGCAAAAAAAGCTCTTGCCCCCTCATAGAAAATCACCCTAATACACCTATAACTTGCATCATGCGCAAAGCCCTCCTCCCACGTTTTTCTTTCAAGCTAGTTCTATTATCCACGCTAGTACTGTTTTCTGCCATAGTATTGGTGATATGCAACCCAAACCTGGTGTTCATTGAACCTTCAGATCACTTGTGTTAAGACATTTTTCAGCCTATTCAATTATCTCTCCTGTGTTGCTATGATTGTGAAGCCGCAAGAACGGTTTCATGAGGTGACTCATACCTTAGTGGGGCTGCTGTAACCAAGTAAGTCATGACACTTTTTGGAGCAAAGTTTTACAGACACTAGTTAATTTATTACATGGTCACAGCTCAAAGAGGAATGAATGTAGGGAACACTAGAAATTTGTTTCTATACCTAGGTAAGTCACTTATTTGTAGATGAGATTCACTGACACTCCAACACAAATGTATTACATAGTGTCCAATAGATAAAAAGGTCAAAGTTAAAATATGGTTTCTCTTTTTCTAAAGTCCCCGCCCCCCCGACCCTCTGGCAAAGGGCGGCTCGGTGAAACCAAACTTTAAACTGCTTCCTAAAGAAGCTATTACGTCCACTGAAGGACAATGCGTGACCAACCTCACAGTCCTCAGACCATTTACATTAAGTTGAAATATGGTTTATCATACAGTTCAAATACTCTCCAAGTCCTTCACCTCTTATGGTCATGCAGGAGACCCCCCATGGGTATTATCAACAACCCCAGCCCACAAGGAGATATACAATAAATATAGAAAAAAGTAAATACGCATCTACAAGCATATCAGTGCTCAGTGAGATAAAAAAGAAGTATTTCACAGGGGTAGATGATGATATCCTAAAGCCAGTCACATTTATGTGAGCATGTTTTCAAGAAAAATCTCATTAAAGAAGTTTGACCATTTTAGCAAATTTTTCATAAAGTAAGCCTGAACCATGCAAAATTAATACTATTAACTATTGCTCAGCATCAGTATTTCCTTCAAAACCATTTATGTATTATCTGTGAATTCTTTTCAGCTATGCTTACACGGCCACTGTCCCCAGGATGGACAGTAAGTGGAAAAGCAGCAATCTCTTGTAAGTTCAGCATTTGATGAATTTTGTTGAGAATAAAGCTATTTGGTAATTTTTATAATGCTTTTCTCTTTTCAAATTTGACAGTAAATTATTAAAATGTGCACAACCCTTTGTATTTACTCCAATAGTGCTAGGTTATCAACATAATCAATGGAGTAGGGAAAACAAGCAAAAGAGCCAAGCCAGAGAGCCACAACTGGAAAAAGGGCCGTGTCAGACCTGACTATAAACCAATCTGATAGAAATGGAGCCTTAATTAAAGCCTTATCTAACAAACCAACTAACATTTAGACTTGGCCTAGGAGGATTTTGCAGACCAGTGAAAGCAAATAAACAAAACACATATTTTTTAAGAAAAGGCACATAATATTGTCAAAAAATACACTCACCTTCGGTAATTTTTTTACAAACTTGTATCCTGAAATCAAGCTGTCTTTCAACATACTCTTCGAAAAGACGAGTTCCTCCTCCTACACCAAAGTAATGAGTCTTTGCAGCAACAAGTCTATTTGAAAAACTTTTGTTAAGGAAAGCAAAAACAAAACTTAATGGGGAGGTGGGACACGTTCTTGATTAAAGTTAATTCAGACATTAACTGGGTAGCCCTAACTACTAAGACTCTAGAAGTCACTTCAAGATATGAAGCAGTTCCACACTTAATTTTTTAAAGCAACAGTTAAACCTCACAACTTTTCTTCTTATTTTTCTCCCAGGAATCTTTTTTACCAAGCAAATACCCCTACCAGGAGGAAAAATATTGTCACATGATTCCCATAAGCTATTCATGAAACAGGATACTCTCAGTGAAGTTGGATTACTGCATTCTCCTTTAAGACCTGAGAAATGTGTATTCCACATGACCTATAGCACAATCTAAGGTATTCTCCCAAGATTTTGTTTTAAAACTTCAGCATAGTCCAAACAGCAAAACTTTGGGATGTTATATTTTAGTGGTGGTGGATGAGGGGGAAAAGGGAAGACTTATGTCAAATATTTATAGTTTAAAGGCCTTATCTTCTCACCCTAGACAGTTACAATCCTCTGAACCACTTACCTAAGCCCCTCACACAACTGTTTCAAATTCATCCTCATTCAGACACAACCTCAGTTTTTTGCTTCAGGGTATACTGTACAAGACCCCAATGTGTATACAAAAACACTCTCAGTATAGTACAAGTACAGTACAGGCTGTGTAATATGAGCTATAGTACTTTGCATTGTTTGAACTAGCTATCAATCAAAGAGCCAACCCAATTGGGAATTTGTGTTAACCCCTACAACAATTGTAGCTTGGGGTGAGAGGATTGGCCCTTTAAGGCTAACCTGCAGACCTGTTCAAAACTTGTCAAAATCATGAGGACTTTTCTTATGTGCTTGACTATACCAAAGGAGTACTATAGTACACTAGCCTTCCGCTAGGGCAAAAGTTTCACATGCAATTTAAGATTGTGAATTTTTTGCTTCATTCTTCTGACATTTCCACACCCTTAAAATACCATGCACCTTTGCAATGGTTCATTATGGGGCTTCCAGCTACTATTGGATTTAGGTAGCAAATTTTAGCTCTTTTAGCCCCATGTCACTGTTACAGTACCTTTCTTGCCTCCTTTGAAAAGATGAACCCAGAAATTTCTCTCTCCTGCCAAAACACCATGCCCATTGAACTGTGAATTTTACTAGCTAACATGTGCATGGATATGTAAACAGAGACTGCTATTTACAGGCAACTGCTATTTACAGGCAGTTATCTCAAGTGCAACCTGAGATAACTGCATAAGGCTGGTTACCAAGGTTGTCACCGCACCAGGGGGTGCCAGGCAGTGCTACCCAGCTCTGAAAATCTTCGCCTTGTACTCACCATCAATTTCAACATCACTGCCTGGCTCAAATTTTTTGCCCTAACTGAATAAAATTCATAGATTGTGTGTAATTCTTTGTATTGAAGGAAAACCTCTCAAATCTGCAATAATTTGTCAAAGAAGAGGGGGACACTCAATACCTCTTGGACTGCTCCTCCAGGACAGCAACCACAATTTACCCGGGTAAAAATGGTTTAGTGAAAACCCTGTTGGTTACATAATAGGCAAGCAGAAGGGTAGCTTGTGATGTGAGAGGAAGTAGACTGCTGGGTGAACTAACCAAGTTTGGGAATCTAACTCACTCCTATGGGAAGAAAACTTTTTAAATATAATGTAAAAAGTACTTAAGAACTTGAAAGATGAAAGTTTCTCTGAATCTCGACACCTTGCACTCAATCCTCTTGGGATCATTGTGCAGTTTGAGAGCAACAGACTGTCCTAATATACCAATATTGTTTCAAAATCTCACAATTAATGTAAGAAAAAAAAATCAACATCCAGAGAAAATCTACCTTTGTGCAAAACACCATTAATGATAATATTGCTAAATATGTTTAACAAGGATGCTGAGGTAAGTATTATGCAAATAAAAACATCTTATTGAATACTTTAACCCAGCCCCCTTCCATTTTTAAAGTGCTTAGACAGAATGCTTGCACCATTTCATACAAGGATACATGGTTCCGTCTGGCTTCAATGTTCTTTTCATTAGGTCGTAGAGACTTGGTACTGAATCTGTATTATAAATTGTTTCGGATGTGAGAATGACATCAAATCTGTCAAAAAAAAAAAAAAAAAAATAAATAAATTTTGAGAGAGTGAACAAGAGTTTTGAATAACCTGATTAAATTCTGTCTAGGCAGTACTGAATATGGCATAAGTGTGTAGCTTTACTGCTGCTAGAGTGGTACATGCATTTCGTCAACGGCATAGCCAAGATTTTTGTTTTGGGGGGGTGGCCAACTGCAGGAAATGACGACCAGCCTGGAGGAGGGGAAAACATTTAAGTAACCTCAGATGCAACCTGATGATTCCTTAAGCATCATGGAAGGACAATTTTTTTGTTCCATTGCAAAATAACTTTTTTTTAAGAATAAGATTGGGATATACCCCTCCCCCTTCAATGCAAATTTCCAGCCGTGGCCGGCTTGATTTGAAACAATAGGTTGGAAACTGGGCCGTAAAACTCCATCCAACCAACTCAATGCAAATTTCACATTATAGCAACAGTCTCATCATTGTATTCTTTAAGATCTGTATGTATTTTTTTTATCTCATGCATCAGAAGGGCAAGAATTGGTTGAATTAGAACTGTAGCTTTTATGTGAGATATCACAGACCCAGCTACTTGTGGGGGCACTGACTTCCTATACATGGACAGAGCATACTGCATGGTAGATTGTCGCCACCACACATGTTGAGTATAGGCATAGCAAAGATGGCTGTCTGCTATGGTTTTATGTGTGAAAGTTTGGACTTGCTCAAGTAGTTCACATTGACAGATTTTGCAAGGAACTTGAAATATTTTTGAAATAATGCAAGGTAAGGTCAAAATCAGTACACATATTCAAGAATATGATATTGTTTCCCATTGAAGTTAACCTTTCATTTAGAATATTGCACAGTCATTGTCAAATCGTGTAAATGATCATTTCAGGGCGGCCATCTTGGTGCACCTTTTTCACCCTAGCCAGTGACAACAATCTATGCAAACTATGTACATGCTACATGCTGTCCATGTATATAGGAAGTACATGGGTGGGGGTCAGATAATCCTTCTCCCCCCCCCCCCCCCCTCTCTGCATGAAGTGTTATCTTGAGGCCATCTCCTAGAAATAGTAATGAAATTTGCAAAATCCTGCCCAAGCTGGCTCCTCATCACCCTTTTGAGCAATCAAAAGTTGTCAATGGTTAATTCCTCTTGTGGGTGTCCACTCCCTTCAATGTATTTGCTAAAAGAACTGTCCCTATGAGAATGTCTGATGATTGTTTAGGTTAATAGGGTTTTACTCCTCAACATATTAATTTCTGATTTAATCTAGCAGTTACACACATCTCTTTTCCAGTTGTGGGACACTGAATTAAGATCCAGAGTTTGATTTTAAAGCCATGTCATACCAAAGATTTAAAAAATGGAACCTACTGCCATTATTCGCATTTTTTAAGTCTTTGGTATGACTTGGCCTTGCAATTGAACTCTGGATCTTCTAAGTAAAAGTTGGGTGCTCTGACAAACCAGACACACACCCTGATGAAGATAGGAAGTTAGTTAGAAAGAGTTTTACAGCCCAGTTTCCAACCAACTGGTTCAAGTCAAGCTGGTCACAGCCTTTTTTCAGTTGTGTATCAGTGGTTTGTTTTCCCTACTCCATTGCTTTGCTTTTGCTGTGAACCAAGCACTAAGGCAGAAGGTTCCATTTTTAAAGTCTTCGGTATGACCTGGCCAGGACTAGAACTCCCAACCTCCCAGCTGTAGGTCACACCCTGATAAAGGGCCAATATTAAGTTACAGTAGCTAGTAACATGGAATTTTACGGTCCAATTTCTAAGCAATTGGTGAAAAGAAATTTCATTGTTTGTTTTACTGTACAAACGTAAACACAAAGTTCTGCTCTGAATAAATTCCTAAGCAATGTCTAAGAAATTAAACATTGGGTCAATACTTGCTAGCCATTGCTATAGCTTATTATTGCTACATCCACTGTGGAAGTTACATAATTATAGGTGATGAAGATGCAGACAAAGAGGTCTTTTAGACCTGCGTTCACTGAGGTTCCTAAGGTATCCTTAGGGAATACACTCAGTATGAGAAAATTTGACTCATTGGAAATTTCAGTTTTGTGGAACTGTACACACATCAAATGAGGGAAAAAACTATACCCTGTTTTTTCCATTTCTTCCCACAAACATCAGTGCTTTAAACTGAGAAGCCGTTGCATCAAAACCATGTCATACCAGCTAAGCATAAACACTTTTCCTAAGTGGCTGGAACTGATAAAGCTTTTCTTCAACCTCCCTGTTGCTAAACTGTATTGTGTGACATGATGTAAGAAATGACGAAAACACAAATAAAATACTTGATAAAATTAGTACTAATTAATTAATTAATTAATAATAATGCAAGCTAGCCAGGTCAACTATTCAATTCAATGTTCTAAGTGGTAAGCCTGAGGCAGTTCTCTGGGGAAAGGGGTCTTCTCTATATTGGAAAAGTTTTCAGTTTTTAGAGTAGCCAGTGTCTGGATGGCAAATGATTCTGTATTTGACTCAAAGTGACTTTGCAAATGATGTGAGGAAAACAGTTACATTGACTCATTCTTCTCAAACTGAATGATCTTTTAACACCTGTGTGGAAATAATTTTCAGATTTATTTTGATTGAGACTACTTTGTAGTGCAACATTTTTCATGTAAATAGAGAGACAGACAGATAGAATTTATGTCTTAACCTACAATATGGTAAAATCTGGCTATGCCCTTTTTCCATTTGTGGGCTCCAAATTGTTTACCCTACCCCAATGCTTATGAAGAGCATCACAAATAATGGCATTACGGCAGTAAGTTCCATTTTAAATGACTTACCTATTAGATGCAATAAGGTCATCACCAATCTGACTCCAATCTCCTGATATGAATTGGCATGTCTCAGAGATGTGCCTGTCCTCTATATTTAAACTCACATTGGGAATAGTAAGATAGTTAAGAACTTCTTTATTCTAGTTTCAAAAAAAATGTGTATAAAAGGAAAAATTCTTTTAAGCATCATTCATAACAGCAAGCCAAGGATCAGGCTTTAAAGGCAGTTAACTCTTACCCAAAACTACAACTTTTGTAGCAGCTAACAGAAATTTCTAATTGACACAGCTCTTTGATCTACATCAAATTAAAAACTGTAGAGTGCTGTAGCTCATATTGCATGTACTGTACCTCAAGTGTTTTGATTACACATTGGGGTCTTGTATACTCACCCTGAAGCAATAAACTGAGATTGCATCCGGATGAGGATGAATTGTAGACACTTGTGTGAGGGGCTTAAAGCAGCTTATGCTGTTATTTTTACGTTTCCAGTGTTCATCAAATGTATGGGCTGTACTCCATACAAATGTAAAAAGCTTTAAAAACTAACGTACTTTAGTCTTTTCTCCGAAAATGAGCAAAAATTCGAAAAAATTCGAAAAGATTTCAACGGTTTCCAAACGCTATTCTGCCTTATTATCTTGCTCTAAGACCGCCCAATGAATTTGATGCATATTCAGAAGGTCTTTTTGAGAAGGAGTCAAGCAAAACGTAAACAAAACAGACAGTGAAATTTCGTTCAATTGATACATACGTTATTCAAACGGCCTTTACGTGTCCAATTTGCACATCGCATTGAACCTGCTGCACAATTTGTTTGTCTCATTTGTGAACCCAGATTCAGTGACAAATTCCTATTCACTTGTTTCGGCTCCATCGTTCAGTTTTTAATTTTGTCGCTGATTGTGCTATTTGAATCCGTCCCAAGTTTCAAGATAAGGTTCATTTTCTCTTTGATTTGATGCTGTGGCTTGGCATTCAAAAACAATCTTTGGGTTACATACGTGTGAAACTAACTGTCATTCTATGTTGGGCCCGAACGGTTGTGAAAGGACTCCTGTAATGCATGTACACAACATGTGTGATATATTGGCAATACGTACATCGTTGTGTCAAAGGGTAGGCATAATTTTACGTCATTCATTTCTTGCATTGTGATTGGTCAAATTGAGATAAGAGCCCATTGTCTTTGCATAAGAGTTTAGCCGAAAAAAGTAGATGAAGTTTTTTTCTATTGTAATTAGCGCTCTAATTAGTGAAATTTCATGGGAAAAAAACCTGGTGTGAAGGATTTCTATCAGGCTGGTATCAAATGGAAGAGCAAGATTGAAGATTAACGATGAAGGTTATTTTTTTTTCATCAAACAGCATAAGCTGCTTTAAGTAAAAAGGTTAGGAGAATTGGCATGTTTGGGGTGAGAGGATATGGCCTTTAAGTTAAGGTAGTCTCTTCAAAAGTTTAGGTGCGAGAGATTATCACTGTGATAAAACTATAACAATTGTGTACCCCTTTTGTCAAATGTGTATGGTTATGTTTAAAACCAACTTAACCAAGCTGTTGGATTTAATATCAAGGGAACCCAGTGGATTCTGTCACTTGTCACCATGGTAACCCATGGGAAAACCCTTTGAGTTTTGTTACAAAATCCATAGGTGGTGACTGATTGGGGATTGCCAGTTTTCAGGTTCTGTGATTTCCTCACCATGGGACAATCATACAATCTTAAACAATCCCTCCAGTGAAATACAACAGCCTGTTACACCTTGCACTGTAGGTACAATAATACTTTATGACTTAAATATGACATATTGTAAGATATAATTTTTTAAAAAGGGAGTGTATTTAGTTGAAGATCCATTTTTCCTGAAGATTCTGTCAAACCATAAAAGCAATATAATTAAATGGTTTGGGTGACTGGTCACTGTCCTTTGCATTAATATGCACATAAAATACCAATGTCTAGATCACTAGCATAAGAACAAGGGTATAGAAAAAATTACTTAGTATTAGTGTTTGCACGGGTAACCCGGGTACCCGGGTACCCGCCCGCCATCGTATTACCCGGTTCCAAATCTCCTACCCAAATCTTAAAAAAAAAATGCATGCAAAAGGATCATCCCATTTACACCATTGCCCACGGTAATGGACTAAAATATTTTGCCAATTTGGTAAACATTCTCCGAGACTGAGAATGAAGAGAGCCCCTAGAAATTATGTGTAAGTTTGATAGTTGTCTGTACTTCGTTTCTGAAGTTGAAATTTTTATCAGCGTGCGGCCTGATCGCGCTATCGTCATGTAGTGGGTTACTTCTCACACATCACATATATATCACTTATAAACTTACTCGCAAGCAAGGTATCTGACGGCCGATTCAAAATCACATCGTACTGTTTCACGCAAACATACAGTAGCAAGACATACTGTATCACCCCGACCAGCTTGCAAAGACAGCGCCCGTACCGTTCAGCATGCTAGGTAAACTGAGCCTTGCATGTATATACGATCTTATTATCAATACTGTATGCCACCTCGAGTATAATCCTCGAATATTTCTTAATGGTTAAAGGTGTCAGTTTTACGCAAATCAACACTCTGCCGCTATCTGCAAAGTAAAACGACATCAATGTAATAACACCGTAAACATTCACAAATTTTTTTTTTTAAATAGGCCAGTATATATTACGTTATTTTGCCCCAAAATGGCACTCGAGCAGACTACGAAGTTTATGTGTGAAAGTTATGTTACCGTGCCTGGATGTCGACACGAGGCTAGCTACGTAAGAACGTACATACCCCATTAGCGATAATTCCAACACACATTGCAAAGTAGTATGAGGGAAGTTCACAAACATGATGTCATATGTTTACAATCAGTAATTTTTGACGTGCAAGAGAATACCATAATACAGGGCTCTGATTAGTTGATATTTTTAAATCAGTGGTTTAAAAGGAGAAGCTTCGAGCTCTTACTATCCTGGCTTTTCGAGTAGGAAAGCGCCCCAAAATTCAATATCAAATTGATATAGGCCTTGGGAAGTCATTTTGATCTAAAACAAAACGAGACGATTAAACCTTCTAACAAATCAAATGTTTTTGAACTTGGGAACTGTGATCGCTATACCTATCCAATACAGATGTTAATGTTACCATGCATGTCTTATGGAGTATGCCTTACAAAATGCTCATATCTTTTAGTCACCGTATGTAATACCGGGTAACCCGGGTACCCGACGGGTATGGCGATCGGGTACCCGGGTCCTAATTTTTAGTACCCGTGCAAACACTACTTAGTATGCAAGACAATACATGAACAAAGGAAAATGGGGAGGGGGGTGGGTCAGTTGGGGTTTTACGGCTCAATTTCTGACCAACTGACTTAAATTGGGCCAACCACAGCCTATTTTCCAGTTGTGGCTTACTGACTTGTTTTCCCTACACCTGGCCAGGAGTCTAACTCCAGACCTCCTGACAGCAAATTGTATGCTCTAAGGACCTGTAGCAGAGTCAATATTAAAGGAGAGCTGCTTTTTAAAAAATACTGGTTAATTGGTCAAAATATCATCACTAGTCCAAGGCAAAATTCTTATCAAACTCACAAAATCCTGAAAGCAAACATGTGCAGCATTTTGCTGCAACCCAAATATTCCTGGTAGTCCAGCCCCACATCCTAGGTCCAGAATATGAAGTCCCTCCAGGGGTACTCTTGCCTCTTCAAGATATTTGACAAGATCCAGGGAGCATTCCCATACTTTTAAACCACCTGTGAAGAAAAAGATTGCAGATTTGAATATTATATGTCACAAGCATTGAAAGAATTATTTAAAGGGTAGAGCAGTCATGCAAAACTTATTTTGTTCAGGCAACAGCTGACTCTCACATTTTCCTTCATGTTTCTCTTCTAAATACCATTTTAAGACTTCAATTTTGCATAGTTAGTTAGATTGCATATTCAAGGTAAGCCAGCAATTAATCCTTAAAATGCCATAACTGAGAAGAAAAAATATTGTCACATGATTCTCAAGAACCAATCATGGAACAGGAAAATCAACTCTGCTAATTTAAGTTTGCGTGGTTGTGTGTCAAAGTTTGCCTGGAGAACCAGGTTAGGGAAAAGCTCTCCCCACTCTTGGGGGACAATTGCTCTCAGGAAAATATTTGTATTTTTTTAGGGTCGATGAAATTTTTATTCCCAACCAGAACTATCCTCTCTGATAAACTGCTTCATTTGTTTTCAAAAGTTCAGGTTGGAAACTGGGTCAAAAACTCTATCTAACTAACAAACTCAAGAAGTACAGATTGAATCTTCAATTAAAATTCAGTATTTCCTACATGGCCCAATAAAATACCCACATTTTTCAGTTTTTCAAATTTCATTCCAAATATTCTTAAAACAGTACCTTCATAGACACTGGGTATAAGGTCAGAATGATTGGAGACTGTCTTCTCAATGCAATTGCCATCATTCAAGGCTCCGAGTCTGTCCTCTATTGCTCTTGACCTCAAACAGTTGATGGCAATGTTTTTACCCAACTTTAAAACTTCATATTCCTACCAAAGAAATACACAAACAGAGATGCAAAGAAATTAATCATATTTCTAACAAGTATATATTCTAAATATCAAGGGACACAATTTGCCTTCAACAGTGGAAGACTGGTACTACCTTATTTTCAAAAAGTTAACTGTGGGAGAAATCAAAGTCGATGGGCAATTTCTCAAAATGTGTGGGGGCATGTCCCCCTCCCATCCCCAGATCGCCACCCATACTGAATATGCTATTTCGATTCAGGGGATGTCTGCATTTTTCAGCAGTGTTTGCATTACATAGGGTGATATATTGTCTGATTCAAAAAAATCCTGAACCATTTTAGTTTTGAACTTGACAGCTGGAATATCTTGCATTTGCTGAGGAAAATTAAAGGGAAAAAAGTATTTAACTAAACGTTCCACTTGTACTGAAGGTCCCACACAAACTATTTTGGATTGAATTTCTTTCCTAAATTTGGAATCCTATCATATGGCCAACACCACTCTCATTGTCTGTCACTGCACACATCTGTTAATGATAATTGCAAATATACACAGAAACTCACAGATTCTAAAAAATCAGAGCAAAGATGTGATTCAGGAATTACTTTTCCAGGTGCTGGTAAACTTCTCTGGGTGACGATCTCTTCTCTTTCATTCGGTATCTCTGTGAATAGGAAAAAATAAGAGTTGATTAGTTTGTAATTAGGGATGCACCGGATATCCGGTCAGGCCGGATTATCCGGCCGGATAGTGAAAAAATATCTGGTTCCGGTTCTTGCCGGATTTTTTTAAATCCGGCCGGAACCGGATTTTCTGTAAACTTGGGTAGCATTATGTACATGATCTGAGTTCAAACAAACAGGAAAACTGCAGTAACTGTCTCAGAATTAATTTAAAGTTCATAAATTATAGCTTGTCAGTGCATGTTACAGTATATAACATTTGAATACCTTTATTTAACCCTTAAAAATGACTGAACCAAACAGGCAACAAAGTTATAAAAGTAACTGATTTACATGTACATGTTACAAATATGACTTCAAATTTCTCCAGCTGTGTGAAATAAACTGAATGGATGAAAAGACCTTTCATGCAATTTAAATAAGTCTACTGCAGTGCACAGTAGTACAGTACTGTACAAAATGGATAATCCATATTACAGTTGTATCTGAGTCACATCATTCAAGGCAGTGTATCAGTTTAATTCCATTGGGTTGTCTATAAAATATACACTTGAACACTTCACTTTACTTTTCTTTACCTTTTTAACACTTACTTGCCCATTAAAGTTGTGTAGTACAAGCAGGAAATGTGTTTCATCTTGAATTTCAGAAGACATTACTTGTTACAAAGTAAAGTTGCCTATGGGGTCAATATTAATGTTTTCTGTCCCTAATAATTCATCACACACACTAAAGTATACACAATATGATTAATGTCCAACCAATCATCTGTTAAGTAATTGACGTCTAGTGGATTATTCCGTCGTTGGTAAATGATCGGTATTGGTAAATTTCTGCCATTCAACCGATCATTGCCACCAATTATTAGCAAACTGGAAAAAAGGGGCTAAATATACTTGAAAAAGGGCTCTTTAATAGTTTTGTTAAAATCCCTGTAAATACTCAATCCATTAACTTCCTGCCAAAACGAGATGCATTGATAATCACAAACGTATAAATTTAACCAGCCTGCCATGGGAATGATTGTTTGATATTTTCCGCTATAACCCATTTGTTTTACCTGAAATTAGATTTAGAATTGCATTCAAGGTGTATTCCTTGCTGTCTCTCAGAAAGCGCCGCGTAAGTTGCTGTACAAACTGTTCTGCACAATACGCATAGAACAGACTGGCTTATATAGCCAGCTAGCAAAGCTGGGTGAGTTCCATGCTAAATTCACATAGCAACGGCACCAAAAATATCTGCCTATGTGGATTATGTGGGGATCTGACATTCTTGCATTTCAGTTGCAGATTCTTTTTAAACAAGACATAAGTTTGGGAAGAGAACTGCTACAAATATACAGGGATATTTATATCTGAAAGGAACCATAAGATACATTAATCGGGTGCAATTGTTTTGCTGCCCAGAACTGCTAAGATTATCATGATTGCTCTACATGGGGTCGGTTAAGACAGGAGCTCGAGAGTTGTAGCTACAGTACATTAAAGCAACTACAATCCAGTACAGTAAAAGAATAGAAATGTCCCAACATGATTGGGGGATGAAAACTAGACAGAGCATGATGTTGGCCTTAGAACTAAATTATCAAAGGGCATATGACATCCACTGCAAACAATTCTATTTTATTAACAGTTGATTTGTATCTTCACTTTTGAATTGCAAATACTACCCCTATAAAAATGATATTCCGTTTGTGAAACAAACGGAACTATTCCCAGTATTTTCTATCCTAAACTGGTTATGATATACACGATGTGCACGAAGCAAGGGACACGTACTATAGAGACAAACATGTGATTTCCCTCTTTCTAATAATCGGTAATTGGCATCGGGCCTATTGTTTAATTAATTAATCGGTAATTGGGTATTACCGATTATAGCATAATCGGTGGACCACTAAATATGTTATCAAACATACAGTATAATACGTCATGTCAAAATGTGTGACATACAGTATCTCTGCCCAAAAAATTATTAATGATAAATGTGTTTCAGTTTTTTTGAGATCATGGCATGTTTAAATTCTAGAAATGGTGTATAAAACAATGGTGCTGTGCATAGTTAAAAACCTTAACCCTTGTCTTTTTACAGTACATATGAGCTTTCCATTCAGTAATCACTATCCAAGGACTCTCTTTGCCAAGTATTACTGGTCTACATAATTTGTACAATATTTTGATCAAGTGGTGATGTACTCTAGTTCAAAAAGAACAAAGTGACATGCCAAACAACTTTCAAGATTCCCTCAGGAGATTTCTCTATTAATACTCACTTAGGGAGGGAAAATACAAAGAGCTCTTACTTGCCCTGCTTTGCAACAGTTTTGCTGTACTTCTGCAGGAACAGTTTTTCATGCCTTTTTTCTACTATATGGCAATTTTTGGTTAAAAAATAAGTTAAATACACTTGTACAACTGCACTTGAAGACAAATTTATAGACATTTCCCATTAATCCTTCAAAAACATTATGTTACAAAGCAGTAAACTCCTATCCCAGGGTTTCTCTGCTTTTCTGAATTTCACATTATTGCATTTCACATTATTCCCAGTATAGGTCCCAGTATCTAATCAAGGTGGAACAACTTGAAAATTTTTGGGTGACTAACTTTCACTTGCACAGCTTACTGTAGCTGTTTGAGGGTGTTCAAATTGGTGAACTACGTAGGCCTATACTCTGGAAAAATCTGTTCTTTCAGGAAATTGTCTAACTCAAGAAGTTTTCCAGTTATTAAGGAAGCCATCCCCTTTGTTAAACTGTAGAGCAGTCATGAAGAGCTAGGTACAGTACCCTCCACACCCCTCCCAGTCTTTGGGAGAATGGCTTCAGACATACCATCCCATCTGTCAGAGAAGAACATGAAAATGGTTGTCCCAAGAGTGAAATGGAAGAAATTAATGCATGTCTGGCTGTTAACCTCTGTCCACTTGTCAAAAAGAGAAAGTTAGCCTCAGCAGCGTTCATCCAGACTCATCTGTCCTACGAGCCATACTGTAAGAATTCCCGATCCTCAAAACATGAAATTAAATGCTTTTTTTGGAAGTGAAATTTGGGTTAAAATATTTTTCATATTGTTACAGGCTACTTTTTTGTGTGATCACTGGCTTGCTGAAAGACTCTTCTTGGAGAGTCCCCATTCCCCTTAAATATGTTGGAAAATTAAATACTGCCTCTAAATAGGATTTGTGAAATTTCAAAGTTATTTGTTACAGTGTTTGTTAGTTAATTCTTCACAAATATTTACACAAATACACCTCATTATTTTGTGCTGCAAAATAATGCAAATTTAGAATTGGTCACTGTGACTGCCCCTCCACTAAAAAGGGGAGGCTCAGTGGACAAAGTAAATTCTTCACAAATATTCACACAAATTTGTTAGTGTTGACTCTTGTTTTTCTCTTCCTCTCCCTTCAGGATACTAGGTGGGGTTTTTAGTGCTATAGTGTACAGCAGTGTCAGACAGTTAGCGAAATTAGTGCGAAGCTTTCAAGAGCAATCATAGTGAAGTAAATACCAACCATAGTGTATTGTTTTAGCGATTTAGTGTATGAACTCTGAACTTTCTCATTCCAAATACTGAGTCAGCTCCTTGAACATATTTTATCCAGCTACTTTATAGTGAATCAACCAAGGACTTTACAGGTAAGCTTTCTTTAGGGGCTTTTAACAAAATACACCTCATTATTTTGTACTGGAAAATAATGCAAATTTAAAATTCTTCACAAATATTTACACAAATACAGTACACGTCATTATTTTGTGTGCAAAATAAAGCAAAATTAGAAATGGTCACAGCGACTGTAACTGTGCCTCCACTAAAAAGGTGAGGCACAGTGGACTTAGTAAATTCTTCACAAATATTTATACACAAATACACATCATTGATTTGTTCTGCAAAATAACCCAAATTCAGAACTGTCACTGCAATTGTGCCTCCACTCAAAAGTGGAGGCTCAGTGGACTAAGTAAATTCTTCACAAATATTTACAGGAACGATCAATGTGACTGTGACTGCACCTCCACTCAAAAGTGGAGGCTCAGTGGACTTGGTAGATTCTTCGAAAATATTTACACACAATTGTATTGGTAAACTAGAACACTTATGTTGGGTGGTTTTCAAAATAGCATTTAGGCTGTCTAAAAAGCCATTTTGACCGCACCCCCTCGTTTTCAAAAAGGTGTACCTTGCCGCTGGCAGGATATTCTATAGTTCTTCTTCTTCTTATTCTTTCGAAAGGCAGCACAAACACCTGAGAGGCTATCCTGTACTGATACTTACTACAGAGCTTTGGGAGTCGGATGACGCAAATAGAAAACAATACTAACAATGCTGAATATTTAGGGACAAAAGCTGACTCTTGAAAGAATTTACTGATGGGGCACAGCGAACATGCTCTCGAAGCAAATTCCAATTAGGTGTAGTACGAGGGCAAAGAGACTTTTGATTACATAAGTTTATTAGATGAAAGGTGGTGGTACAAATATTTACCTTGGCACAAGTGCGACGAGTAATCGGACGGGCTGAGCTTGGAGAGTCAACCAGGAATTTAGCCACATTATTTGGCAGTAAATTTTGTGTTTCCTCATAAACAATCATGAGGCAAGCCCTCAGTCGTCAGATTTCAAGACTGTCCCATTTGAGTTGTTTAATCATGTCTGAGACACTGGACTGATGACTGAAGTTGTTTAAAATAAATCTGACTGCTCTAGTTACTCCCAATGCCTGCCTAAGCATGGCATAACATTACCTAGTCCAAGCTGCTCTTGAAAGAATTTACTGATGGGGCACAGCGAACATGCTCTCGAAGCAAATTCCAATTAGGTGTAGTACAAGGGTAAAGAGACTTTTGGGCATATCACTGTCAATCACCGATGTGCCATACTGGAAAGTAGGGCCTTTCACAGTAAGATCTTTGGCATACGGAAACGTACACTAAGTAACAAATTTGGCATACGGCGTACCCCCCTGCTACAGGGAAAATTACAACAGTTGGCATACAATTGGTGTGGCGTATAACTCCAAACAGAATTCCAAATTCCTCCACCTTGGCGTGATTCTTTGGCGTATGGCAAATGTACTTTCCGGTGTCTACGATGTGCAACGATGTTAAGCTTAGGTTAAGTTAGCGACTAAGTTAGCCTAGTTTAGTACTAACGTTAGCGTTAGGCTGGACCTTCCTTAACGACGTTAAAGCCCATTTCGCGAAAAAGGCATCGGGCTTAGTTTTTTAACGTTGGAACTTGGAATGATAATGAACGAGCAAAGTAACAGATGTTACACACCTGTATCGGCCGTGTCTAGGTCTCCAACTGAGAAGTTGAATTGGAAATCCATGAATGGAAGCAAACTCAAGTAGCTTTAGCAATGTGCATGTGACTGATAGTGATACAGTTTGACTGTCGGGAAAGGGCTGACCTTAAATCGACGGTACTTCGATCCTGACGTCACTTACGTCACAGTTCACCAAAAGGCACTTGACCGCGGGAAACATCATTCAAAACAACAACAACAACAGCAAAGTGCTGAGTAGAATCGTGTACAGTCTAGTTAGCCAGTAGTGCAGAACGATGCAGTCCTGATATTGGGCATATGGCTTTGAACTTTGAAGAATTTTGAAAACAGCCCAGCCTGAAATTAAGAACAGTTTTGACAGGTCCAAGGAACGCCAGATTACTGTCGACAGGCTATCTATATATGCAATGAATCGTAAAAAAGCACCCAACAAACTGTGCATGAATAATCACATGTCCGGATTGCGCGAAAATGGAGGAGTAGGGTAGATGCTAACGTTAGTGCTACCCACTGCCACAGTACTATTGCTAGGCCTACCTTAGGCTAACTAACGCAAAAAACAGGGACGAAAGTTCTAAGCACCTGTAGACTTATGTGACGTTGCAAGCCTGTCTGCATGGGGCTTGGTGTCCCAATCAACTTAATAAAATACTTGTAACAGAATGAAGTACCAAGCTTGATGCTTGGGATCTCAGTCCAGCTGTTTAAGAATGAAGTAGGTCTACAAGCACAAGTACATGTTATGGAATGAAGTACCAAGCATCAGGCTTGGTATCTCAGTCCATTTAATGTAAAACATGTTATGGAATGAAATACCAATCTTGAGGCTTGGTATCTCAGTCCATTTAATGTAATACATGTTATGGAATGAAGTACCAAGCATGAGGCTTGGTATCTCAGTCCATTTCATGAAAAACATGTTATGGAATGAAGTACCAAGCATGAGGCTTGGTATCTCAGTCCATTTAATGTAATACATGTTATGGAATGAAGTACCAAGCATGCCGGCTTGGTATCTCAGTCCATTTAATGTAATGCATGTTATGGAATGAAGTACCAAGCATGAGGCTTGGTATCTCAGTCCATTTAATGTAATACATGTTATGGAATGAAATACCAAGCATCAGGCTTGGTATCTCAGTCCATTTATATGTATTAAGTTTTTATATAAGACATGTTTTGGAATGAAGTGCTGTACCAAGCATGAGGCTTGGTTCCTCAGTCTTTTCGATATAATATTTCTTTTTAAAAGAAATTGTTAGCTTGAGGCTTGCTATCTCACTCCATTTATAATTATATTTAAGGCTTAGCACAGGCATTTTTGGCAGCAGAGGCAAGGTGGTGGCAATTAAACGACTGTTATCCTGCCCAAAAGAAAGCATAGTAGCACCATTTATTGGGTTGGACATGTGTAGAATACTTTGGCCAAAAATGGCACTTCCCAGGGTTATAGAACCCATATAAATAATATTTTGAGCCTGCTTTCACAAAATAAAAATGATCACCTAAATGGCACATGAGCAAATTGTAAATTGATCTGGAAATTATCAGAAAAATTGTACCACTACCATTTTGGGGGAAATACTGTGGGCTCATGCCACACATACAGCTGCACTGTGTGCATATGAGCACTACCAGGATCAATAGTGATTGAGGATATACAGTATCTGAGATTAAATATTCTGTCTATGAATCCAGAATGCCACCATCAGTTGGCTCGTAGCGCACAAGAAAAGCTCTCCCTGAACACCAGAAATGGCATTTTAGAGACCACTTGAATAAAAGGCATATTCTGTGGACAAAATTTGTTAATTTCAGAATACCGTATGTAGAAGAATTTTCTCTTTCTGTCGGTGATAACTGCATATCAATAGCATATAGCAATCAGAAGATACAGATTTTTAAAGTAATGCATTTTTTTCATGAAATTTGGTGCATCATGGGAAATCTGTGATGCCATCGCGGCACATTAATTTGACTTTAACACCACTCTCCACTCCTACATAAAGGTCATTAATAAGATATGCCATTAAATTTATTTTGATATACCATATTGAAGAATGTTTTCAATGATTGTGCATAGAATTGTTTGAGGGGCACATTTAAGCATCACATGGCACTGACTCGAAACAGATTTTGTTTAATGTGCTATGGCACTGGCCCTTGGTAGAGTAACATTTTGGACGGACATGTAAGAAACTTGGATGGATGTCATATTTTGTATGTGGATGCATTGTGGTCAGAAGATGGTCCCTATCGTTTTTGGGAAAAGGTGTTCCCAGTGTTTGTTGGCAGAGGTGAAAGGTCATCTGGGGTCACCAGATCACCAGGTCAAAGTCTGAAAATCCCTTTAACAGGGTATCAGATAGGAAAATCGGATAGATTTCATATTTGGTATATGGATGCATTATGGTCAGAAGGTGGTCCTGTTTGTTTTTGGTGGAGGTCAAAGGTCAGCAGGGTCAAAGTCTGTAAATCTTGTTAATTCAGTATATCAAGATAGCTCTCTTTCTGTCTGTTTGTCTCTCTACCTTTCTTTCTATAGCTTTCATGGATCTCAAAGGTCATGTGGGGTCACTCAAGGTCAAAATGTGAATGAAAACGTTGTTAGGGGTAACACGTCTCAAGGTAGGAAACTGAATGAATGCATGTTATGGTGAAAAAGGTGTTCCCAGATTTTGTTGGTGGAGATCAAAGGTCATCTGGGATAACAAAATTATTTTTTGAACATGCTAGTATAACATTTGAGTGAGATATGGTACATGATGCCATTATTTGAAATGGAACATTTATGTATCATCGAAACCTCAATGCATTTTTGCATTCTGTTTTTTTTTTTTTTTACAAAAATTATTATTTTGCTATGACAAATGATTAATTTGCATTAACAAAGTAGTTACTTGTACCAAACTAAAAACTTGTAGAAGTGCAACAATAGGTTTGTAGTAATATATTATCAATAAGTCACAATAAAATAATGATTGTAATAACTAATCGATAATTTATCATAACAAATTAATAATATTTAACAACACATTAAATTTTGATTCCTTGCCATAGGCAGGCAAGAAATATATGAGATGGTGATGTCATGTAGGTGTGTGTGTGTTTGTGACACTTTTGCTTGTAAACATGATATCTCAAGATATGAACAGCAGACACTTTTCATATTTTGTATACAGATTTGTCATGTTGGGAAGAACGAACTTATTGTTTGTGGTTGGAGTCAAAGGTCATGTTAGATCACCAGAGGTTACACCACCGTCAAACCAAGTAATTGGCTTCAATTTTCAAATTTTTGTCCCCCTAAAGTGTTTGAAGTTTGCAGCTTACACTCATTTTGCCCCCTGGAAAGATTCTCCTTCCCTCCCAAAAACATTTGCTCCCTCCAGCGCCTTGCCTGGCCACAGGCATGGAGGGCTTGTTATCACAATTTCTCAAGACAACAGTGAAGAACAACTGTTATATTTGGTTCATAGATGTGCTATTGTTCTTGGGTGGATGTCAAAGGTCATTTGACCTCACAGGCACTAATTGTGTGAAAATCCTCTCAATGGATTGTAGGGTCACCAGAGTTCAAATCCAGCATCACCAGAGGTGACATGCCAGGTCACCAGATGTCATATGCCAGGTTGCCAGAGGTTAAATGTCAGGTCACCAGAGTTCATGTGCCAACTCAACAGAGTTCAAATGATTATGTCACATAAGTTTACAAAGGACGAAAACTTTGGTATGAAGATACCTTTAAGTAGGAAAGTTGGAAGAATTTCGTAATTGGTATGTGGATGCAGTATGGTTACCCACAAAACCTTAATTGTTTTGGGGAGGTCAGAATTAAGTCAGGTGGGTTGCCAGCCATCAAAAGGTGAATTTTCCAAGAATTGCCAAGATTATCATCTGAGGTCACCAGAGGTGAAAAGGCAAAATTTCCAAAGTTTTCTTTTCTGCAAGGGATCACTAAAGCCTTTTTTGCTTTCTGGTTATAAGCAGTTCATATCATACGATGTGGTGCAGTGTCAGTATCCAAAAAGAGTGCAATAAGGCTCAGTTGTACTAGCTCTTGTAGTTTCTTGTATTGTGCCATCTATTAAATGTAGAATTGGAATAAAATTTGTAAAAATATAAAATCTTGTGCCCATGCCTAACAGTAGAAATGATCACTATTGTCACTTTGTTCATGTGTTCATGTTATTGGTTGAATGATTTCATATTGTTAGCTGATAAATTGAACAACTGTTTAGCAATATGGGGTAACTGCAAACCCCTTTTGGTCTTGGAAAGCAGAGATTAGAGTCTGTGAGACCAGAAATAGGGTTCAAAAGATGGAAAGTTGTGAGATGGAAGATGAAATGAGGGTCCTCTAGAACAAAAAAGAGGAAACCTCAAAATGCACTGAACCGCGTGAAACACTGCTGCACAAAATCTACGGCAAATTTCCCAGAGTCCATTGTTCCCAGGGTTTCATATTCCCAGGCTGGGAATCAGTGGTGGCACCAGGAGGTCATGGGGGTATTTTCCTCTTGCAGAATCCCACCCCCCCCCCACCCCCAGTTTCCCCCAACTCTGAACCAGATGTAACTATCCTAAGACATAGTTTATCCCAGAGATATGCTTAAATGCTAGAGGTTCTGTGGATTTTGTGCCTGGATTTCACCAGTGGCCCTAAGATGGGCCATGCAAAACCCGAACTTTGTCCTCAGTATCATGATACGTGTGAACATTTTTTGCCCTCAACATTTTCCTTTATCCTTCATTTCCCTTGTCCTTCCCATGCTTGAAATCCTGGTTCAGTTACTGCTGGGAACATTGAAAATGTGGAATAACAACCTTGAAATCAACCATTCAAGTACAATTAATCAAAAATGAGGGACATTAAGGTATCATCAGAATCACGAAGGGATACCTTTAGTCCTCCGTCTCATTGGTCCCCCCCCCCCGTTACTTCAGTTTGCTTCATTAGTAGCTTTCCTAGGCTACAGTCAGAGCCATTGGGGTAGTGTCAGTGGTGTCACCAGGGGGAAGGGGGAGTCCCCAAGGGAAACCTCCCCTCCCAACTGAAATTTGGAATTTAAAAAAATATAGCCTACATCTTATGCAGTCACAGTGAGACTACCAGATTTTACGTGAGTTGATTCTGCCTTTGAAAAGCGAATAAAGGCATCAATTTCCATTTTCTCCAAGTGAAAAAATTCCACCCCCTTCCCAAACATGCAGAAAATGCCATTTCCAATTCTCTGAGGGGTTGTGATTTTTCCTAATTTTCTGTACACCCCACAGCAATGGATTGCTTTTGGGCAGTATTAACGTTAGGTATTTCCAGAAGAGAATTGCTTCTGTCTATCAATCACTGTCGCTAAGTTCTGCTCCCCTTGACCCCCCCCCCCCCCCCCGACATGTCTAGTTCTGCTCCAGAATTTTGCAATATAAGGTTTTGAACTTTAATTGTGATGAAAAATAAAAATTGCCCCAGTAAACGATCACCTACCCTTCAAGATTAATTCTTTTATAGTCGAAAATCTGGCACCATTTGGTATTTCTAGTGCTTGAAAAATCAAGGCAAAGGTTTCACCACCCACTTGTACCTTGCCTCTCCCTCTCCCTCCCTCTCCCTCACCAAAAACTCTCAATTGACATTTTGCCATCATCCACAGTCCACACCAGAAAAAACACCAGAAAAAAAATTGGAAATTTTTGGCTATGGGCCTTGTGCTGGGTCTGCTTCCCTCACAGTCAGGTCCAACTGGGTGTGTTCAACCTAAGGAACCGAATGGAGACTGAAGTGTTTGTCTTACAACACACTCAACAGAGAAACATCAGATCAACTGTCTTCAATGTCAGTGACCTGACATTTTTAGGTCATATAGGCCTACTTTCTTTTCTTTAAAACCAAAAGCACCCGGTCAGCAAATTTAATGGGCTCGGCAACGGACCGTTGCAAGCCACTTCGGCGGTCCGTCGAAGAAATGTTAGGTGGCTTGCCAGCAGTCCTCCGACGGCAATGAAACTTGATTGACCAAAAATTTTACCCGGTATACAATTTTTTTTTACCCGGAGTGTAGCCAGCAGACCTCCAATGGTCGGGCCCTCTGGCGGTTCTTTATTGCCCAACCACCAATTCATGGCCGATAGAAAGCCTACAATGACGGACTGCTGGATATTGCTGACTGAGCACATACTTCATTCAGGCAAGAGAAACTGATTAGAGTACCAATATTTTACCATTTTGCATCTAGACACTGTTACCGCCTCCCGATTGAAGACCACCTTAGATCCATCCGTGTCCGTGTCCTCCTTTCCAGATCCCTCTCAGTGTGTCCGTGTCCTTTCCAGAAAACAAACATGCATGGTCACTTTGCGAAAAATGTAGGGGCTCCCGCGACCAAAAATGAGGGCAGGTTCGGGACCCCATGACCGCAATTAAAACCGCAGTGCCTGCGAGACCAGAAAATTAAAGATACCAGTGGCGCCGGTACTCAGGATTTGTATGTAAGCAGCTAGGGAAAGCAGTATACTGAAGAATCGTGGGCCTAGGGGAGATATATGACCTGGCCTTGGAAAATTTTGCAATCTGGTGGTATTTAAGGCTACGACCTTAAGAAGCAAATTCGTTGCATACTTTGCATATTTTAGGTACTAAAATAAAGGGCAGTGTAGTGATGGTCAGCTGGGTGAAAGGGTCTAAGGGTGGGGATCCCTTCCGCTTTGGAATTTTTTGAAAAATTTGATCACAGCTAACATGCAATCTGGTGCTATGTGTGCTACATTTTGAAGTTAAATTTGAAGTGTTACAAAATGTGCATACTTTTCGGACCTTAAAAATAATTTGGCGTCAGTGATGAGTGAACGTTGGGGAGATAAGGACCTCCTTAAAAGTTTGCAAGAAAGGCTGGAGTCCCTGCAAGCAATCTGATGCCACGTCATATGCTAATTAACTTACGTTATTTATAAGATTTAAAAAAAGAAAGAAAAATCGGCAACCATCATGCAAGGAGAGGAGGCCCCGATGCCCTCTCCCCTTTCCGCGTACGCCTGTGAAGGATACGTTTTTAGTCTCGCGGACACCCTCATTTCCTTGACCACTTTGGTCACCCCACTTATAAATGAGCCTCTAGCCCTTCCCAATACCGTCTATTGAACATCCAATACATGTAAACAAGAGCGGCCCGGTCATTAATGCTTAGCAAGAGGTATAATGACTATTTACGCATGGAGCAAAGGCTCCATTCAAGTGCTCTCAGTTCTCCAGGCTGTTCCAGTCTCTGTTGTCCTTGTGATGAGTGCAGCTACTCAACTGAATGAGCGTAAACAAGTCATATAGTACTGTGAACACAGTTAGTGAGGCCAAGTTGTGTTGCTATGTTCGAACAGAGTTCGACAAACTTTTCTCATTTCCCGCGGTGTGTCTTAAAATAATGACGTCAGAATAAATTCTGACGTCAGGATCGAAGTACCGTCGATTTAAGGTGAGCCGTCGGGGGGAAAGGTCGAGTTGAATTTTTAACTAGGCTGAAGCTAGCTACCGAACAATAAGGGAGCATTAATAGTACAAAAAAAGTAGAGTGTACGGAGAACTTAATGAGACCCTTTACAAAAAAACATTTAACTCACTAAGATGGAGAAGCCCTGCTTAACTGATAGAGTCCGCTATTACTGCATGTTACCTGACCCTTGGGGAAATTTTGAGGAGGAAAAAACAAGTACGGGTCTATAGATGCAAAACATGTCACTAAGCTTAGCACGAAACTCCACCTTTTAGATCAGTGAGCTCTACTTTGTAGAACTGATTGAAATTAGGCTCGAAATCCTCGAATTCAACAATTTTGTTGCATCGTTTTAGAGAATGAGGTCCCCTTGTCGACATTTCCCTTCCCTTCTCGACATTTACATGCAGTAATAGGAGAGTCCCTCAGGTAGCATCCTACTTTTGTATGCAATTGTGAGCTATATTTTCGGCAGCTTTGTGGTGAAATTTGGCATCAGCCGAAATTCATTATTCCTTCTCGAGTAGGAAAACGACGGAAATTTTGTCCCAGTCGGTTTTTCGTCCTTGTGTTTACTTGACAAATTTGAGATCGTGGTCACTTTGGGCAACTTACTCCCGGCTCTGTGTGTTTTGTGGTCTCTTGTAAAGCGTTTGACGGGGTCCGTTCACTCTTCGCTTACTGGTATTGAACTTGATCTGACTGAGCAGGGGTGGTGCCAGCGGTGGGGGTGGGGGAAGCATGGCCGCCATCGGCGAAGGTCGGCGGTTTCGTCCTGCGGGGAGGCCTAAAATGAAGAAAAAATAAGAAAAAACCTACACGGACAGAAGTTACGGGGTGGGTGATCTTGAACATATTTATTGCCTGTTGTGGAAAGGTTTAGTGGTCCAGGTGACAATTTGCTGAGGATGTGCTTCGCTAATGTTCAGAGTTTGAAGTCTAAGTTCGATGAGTTGCTAGCTTTTGTTGAGGATACCAAGCCAGCTGTTTTGGGAATTACTGAAACTTGGTTGTGTGAGGATTTTTCGGACGCTGAGGTTACCATCCCTGGCTATGTATCGACAAGACCGACCTGATACGCACCGTGGCAGAGGTGGTGGCGTTTTGCTTTATGTTCTCAGTGGTCTCAATAGCGTAGTGCGATCGGATTTCCAGGGTGATTTTGTCAATTCAGTGTGGTGTGAAGTCAATGCTGGTAGGCCCTCAGCTTTAGTTATTGGTGTAGTTTATAAGTCTCCTAACAGCAGCAGTGAAAATGAAGGTCTTTTGTTTAGTGCTCTAAGGGTAGCCTCACAGAAAGATGTCGTTGTTATGGGTGATTTCAATTATCCCGATATAAATTGGGATGATGGGGTTTGTGGCAGAGGTGCTGCCGATTTCTACAAGGTTTTGCAGGACTGTTTCCTTCATCAGCATGTCTCTTTCCCCACACGGGGTGACAACATTCTTGACTTGGTGTTGTGCAATGTTCCTAATTTAGTCAGCAACATTGAGAATTTGGGTAGACTAGGCAGCAGTGATCATGATTTTGTTGGCTTCAATGTTGTTGCTGCTAGACCTGCTATGCTGAGTACTGAAGTACTGCCCGATTATTCTAAAGCTGATGGTGATGCGATTTCCAGGTATCTTAGTAGTATTGACTGGGTAGTTGAGTTTCAAGGTTTGAGTGCTTCTGCCTGCTGGGCTTCTTTTCTTGGTAAAATTACTCACATAGTCAATAATTTTGTTCCAGTTCGTAGCAGACGCCGTAAGCCACATAGGCCTCCTTGGATGACAAAAGCTATCCTGCGTGAGGTTAGGAAAAAGCGTAAGCTGTGGAGATTGTTCAAATCTTCAGGGTCCGCTGAAATTCATGGCAGGTTTAAGAGTCAGGTTGCTTCAGTTCGTCGTCTCATTTCGGGTGCTAAGTTTTCATTTGAGAGGAAACTAGCTTCTGATATCAAAGACAACCCCAAAGCATTTTTTGGCTATGTACGTTCAAAGCAAAAGGTAAAGGATTCTGTTGGTCCCCTTAAAAAGGAGAGTTGTGCCTCCTTGGTAAGTGAAAATAGTGAGATGGCATCCATGCTAAATGACTTTTTGCCTCTGTATTCATGGAGGATGATAGTTCCCATCAGCCTGTTACTTTAGATCACCATTTTGAGCCTTCATTGAGTTCAGTTATTTTCTCGGAGGGTGAGGTTGAAAAGAGGTTGCGCTGTCTTGGCCAAAATAAGGCTGCCGGTCCTGATTTAGTGCACCCATTTCTACTCAAAGCCTTTGCTAGCCATTTGGCTTGTCCTATTTCTATCATTTGCCAGAGGTCTATGGATGAAGGTGTAGTTCCTAATGACTGGAAGTGTGCCAATGTTACTCCTATCTTTAAGAAGGGTGACAGGGGTCTTGTAAGTAACTACAGGCCTGTTAGCCTTACAAGTGTTGTTTCCAAGGTTATGGAATCTGTTGTAAAGGATGCAATAGTTCACTTTCTTGACAGTCACTCGTTAGTTAATAGTTCTCAGCATGGTTTTATGAAGAACAGGTCTTGTCTTACGAATATCCTTGAGTTTATGGAGGATGTCACTTGCTCCGTGGACTCGGGTAAGCCGGTCGATGTGATTTTTCTAGATTTTCAGAAGGCTTTTGACAAAGTTCCTCATAATCGGTTGTTACTCAAATTGAATAGTTTAGGGATCAGGGGTTGTCTACTTGATTGGATTGGTGATTGGCTTCAGGGTAGGAAGCAACGGGTCGTGCTAGGTGGTTCAATTTCTTCCTGGAAAAGTGTTACCAGTGGTGTCCCACAAGGATCAGTGCTGGGGCCACTTCTTTTTGTGGCTTATATCAATGACTTGGATACTTGCATTGTCTCTTCTTCTGTGAAGAAATTTGCTGATGATACAAAGGTCTATAGGGAGGTTAGTTCTAAGGAAGACTATTCTGGTCTCCAGACTGACTTGGATAGTTCATCCAATTGGTCTAGAGACTGGGGCATGTTCTTCAATGTGGACAAGTGTAAAGTAATGCATGTGGGTTATGGCAACCCTTCTTTTCCCTACTCCATGGATGGTAAAACTCTGCAGGTTATTGATAGGGAGAAGGATCTTGGTGTGCATGTTGATTCTTCCTTGAAGTCCTCCAAGCAGTGTGCAGAGGCTGCTAGGAGAGGAAATTGGATCTTAGGTTTAATTAGGCGTCATTTCAAGTTCTTGCATAAAGATGTTGTTGTTAGGCTCTATAAGCAGATGGTACGGCCGCATTTAGAATATGCAGTTCAGGCATGGAACCCTTACCTAGCAAGAGATAAGTTTGTTCTAGAGCAGATTCAAAGACGCGCCACAAAGTTGATTAGTTCCATCAGTGACTTGCCCTATGAACAGCGTCTTGTTCAACTGGGTCTCACTACACTCGAGCTTAGACGCCTTCGTGGTGATTTGATTCAGGTCTTTAAGATAGTTCATGGGTATGATAGGCTTTCTTTCGATGACTTCTTCACCTTTTCTCACATCAGGCATACCAGGGGACATGGTCTCAAGCTTCAAAGGGGGCATTGTAGGTTGGATATTAGGAAATATTTCTTTTCGCAAAGGGTGGTGGAGGAGTGGAATGGGTTGCCAGAGGATGTAGTTGCTGCTGGCAGTGTAAATGCCTTTAAGAATAGGCTGGATTGTCATTTTGCTGCCATTGGTAGAGTTTAGTAATTTTGTCTACAGGATCTTTTATGAGGGCATTGTCCTTTCTGATCCTTATTTAATCTAATCTCTAAATCTATTGTTTTGTAATGCTCTTCGGAATCGATTTCCAATTACTTCTTCTTAGCTCTGTTATACCTCATTCCATGTACCATGTCCTATCATCCCACGTCGGGGAAGGACCGCATTTTTTCGAGGAGACCTAAAAATGAAAAAAGGAACTAAACTGAAGTTACTGGATGGATAATCACGAACTGTTTTTTTTTTTTTTTCTTTATGAAGTATTTTTTCTTTTGTAACGCTATTTTAATGCATATCTGAATCAGCTCTAATCACCTCTTACTTGCTCTGCTATCCCTCATCCCACCTTTAATCTGTGCGCGCAAGTTCAAGCCCCCGTCGGGGACTCGACTGACCCTTCCCCTGTTGTTGAGCAAATCCTATTTCGTCGGTGCGCACTTATCTAGAGCCCCGCGATAAAAGATGTGGGCCTGATAACTTCAGTCACCGGACGATCTTCTTGATTTTGCTTACTCCATGACCATATTCTTCAAGGAAACTTACAATTCCGAATTTTCCTTACAAAAACGGACAAGAGGTTATCCATGTGCCCAAGGTATGAGCGAGCACTCCTGCTTGGAAATCGCAATTTATGGCGAGAGAAGCGGGCGGAAAATTTTGGTTTTCTGAGACAAATAATGACGAATGTGGAGTTTTTAATGGAGATATATCGCAATTTTACACAGTAGACTGGTTTAACAAGTAGCAAATTTCCGAATTCTTTATTTTTCATAGCCGCCTGCCCCCTGCAGCTACGACACTGTGTGTCTAAAAGAAGGAGCCCAAATGCCAAATGGTGCTAAATGTTTCAGTATTTTGAGTTGCTAGGAAAATCCAAAGATTTCAAAATATTATCATGAAAGTGGAGCTAATTACTTCAACGGACTATACGGTCAATGTGAATATGAATACCGGGTGTACTCTATAAGTAAGAATCACAACGAAAATTGCCATAATATACTAAAGATTTGTGCAGAAGTTTTAATAGTAAGGAATCTTTTGTAATGAGAAGAAGGTAAAATAAATCCATGACTTGATCAATAGCACACTTCAATCTGCTACGGGAAAATTACAGATAGAGGGGTGGGGGAGTGTACTCACTGGTACGGTGCTACTGAGACACCGTTGCATAGACCTGCCGGTGTAAAATTATTGTAACAAAAAACATTAAAATATGTTTTTTGAACGACACCTCATTACACTATCTGCCGACAGAGGATGGAGGTGTACTTCTAATTCCTGATTGAAGTCTCTTATCTATCAAACGTGTCAAACGTCAATGTGATTTTACTTCTCTGATAAAAGTCTAAATACGAAATGGTCGAATCGCTATACATATGAATGATGTGAGCGTGCATTAGAAATCAAACATCTTTCTAAAAAGAAGTTGCAGCAGACTGTGCACCGAGACATTTTCAGTTCCCTTAAAATGTGTTTGCCCATTTCAGCCTGCCAGGCTGGTCATTCGCTAAAGACCACAGATTTCATAAAAATGCATAGTAGGGGACGATTCGTCTTTTTCATATTCCTAAATATTGTGTTCCTTCATAACTAAACCTGCTGCCCTATGCACACGAACAATCGACATAATCATAGAGACCGATGAATAATGTATGTTTGATATGCAAGTGAAAAAGAACATCAATGAGACTGCAAGCGCAAGGAGCGCGCGAAAATTTTTGGGATTTGCAAAGTAAACATGTGGGGTTAGTACAGAAAGCTAGTCGGTAGTAATCGTTAGAGGACACCTTTCATAACCTACATGTATAATCTTTTTCCTAGTACCCAATTTTTAAGTTTCACGTCACAAAAAGTGTGGGTGGGGGCTTTTATGTTCGTGTCTTCTCCACTAAAAAAAGTGGGGGACATGTCCCCCCTGTCCCCCAAATCGACGCCTCTGTTAAGGCTTCCTGTAGCCTGACGGCCTAGCCATGCAGAGAGAGTGGGTTTTGTGATCCCATGTCTCCAAGAAAAAAGAGGTCTACACCCCAAGAAAAAATGACTTAGGAGGAAAAGAAAAGAAGAAAAAGAGGAGAAAGACAAAAGGTTGAAGAGGAGGGAAGAGTAAGGATCGTATAGCGCCCCCATATCACAACTTAATGTAACACCAAGAGTTGCATCTATCCCGACACACTAAGGGAGCCAAAATTGATTCACACCTTCACTTAGACTCAGTCCCTCAGGATGCCGATGATAGTCATCCTTTCACCAGTTTAGTGTCCAAACGGAGCGCCGTCGTCATTTGGCGTGGAGCATACAGAAACCTAAAAAAATGTCTCTGTCAAGTGTCCGCCTGTATTAAGTTCCAATAAAAAAAATAAACAAATAGAAAATTGATTAAAGGTCCAGAGCATTCCCTACAAACTTATTTTGAAGTATCAGTTAAATATGACAATTTTCTTCGTATTTCTCTTTAAAGTATTTTTCATCATACTTTATGGGCAACATTGATATTCAGGTTAAACCAAGCAGTTGCTTCTAGTATATTTCGCATTTTAAGGGAATAAATAGGTCTATTGTCACATATATGACCCTTAGCAGTCAGTCATGAAAGAGGAAGCCTGACACTACTTCACTTCTTCAAGTTGAGGTGACTTCTCTTGCTATCTAAAAGTTTTTTATTTGATTGTGAGCCTGTTCGATACATTATCAATAAAGACACATCAGGAGCAATGGATTAAAAACTGTTGGCATTATCAACGATCATCAACTCAATCACTCACGTTTCGCAATCAAAGATATGCTGTGTGTCCAGAATTCAACATAGTTTTAATTGCATTTTTATGAGACGACAGGGCATCTTCACATAAAATTATACACGAATTCGAATAGTCAAGTAATGGTATGATTTTATCAGCCATAACTGGGGTCCATCAGCTTTATACACCGTCTGTCATTTTTTGCGTGCCACTGTATGGATGCTTTTATACTAAACTTAGTAGCTCTTGGTTGCCTCAGTTTCACGAGTTATAAGAGCTTAGAATCCCATGAAGACCATAAATCCAAGACGATTTAAAGTCCCGATTCTCTCACCCAAAACAGTACCAATTCTCTCAACCTTTTCCCTCCCACAATTGTCTGAAATCCATCCTCATACAGACACAACCCACAATCTCGGTTAATTGCTTTAGAGTGAGTATAAAAAAAGCCCAACGTGTAAATTAATCCCATTACAGTTCATGCTGTGTAATATAAGTTGTGGTACTCTGCATTGTATGAATAAACTGTCAATCGAAGAGCTGAGCCAATTGAGAATTTCGGTAAACCCCTACTAGAATTGTAGTTTGAGGTGAGAGAAGTTGTCCTTTAAGGCATGATGGACCCCACTAATGGAGGACTTCCCTAGCTGCTCGGATTCTTCAATAGTACTTTATACTAGATAGATACAAGCATCTCGGCTGAACTTTATATGTACCTTACTGACAAATATTGTCCGCCTCTCGACAGACGTGTATTATCCACCTATGACATGTACTTTGTATGCATTTCAAAAGCCTAGTCGTACATGATTCGACACTTGCCGTATTAAGTTAACATCACTGAATAGGAGCTGTTGTGCCTACGCACCACTCCTCATGGAATCTTCTTCTACCCGTTAGATGAGTTGTTAGGGCTCAATCTCTAACCAATTGGCCAACCACGGCAAGTTTTTTCTAGTTGTGGCTCTAGTTGTGGCTCTTTCACCGAATTACAAAATAAATCGCCCATAGTGTGCTAGTTTTTTTTTTTTTTTTTTTTTGCTTTTTCTTTGTATTTGTTTTTGTTTGTTTGTTTGTTTGTTTGTTTGTTTTTTTTTTGTATTTCCCGGCATTTCTATTATAACTTTAAAAATGGGAACATTCCCGTTTTGTTAGCGTATAAATCAGGCTTGGTGTGGAAGCAATGAACTTAGCATAGTGACAGCATTCATCAGTGCGTATAAAGCTTGAAGATACGTATCGGCAAAAACCTATCCCTATATTACAGAAGATGACCCTTTTCATCAGAAAGTGCAGATAGTACAGTTATTGGTGGCTGTTTGCGCATTTTGTTATGTGGGCCTTTAAAAAACGCTATTAAATTATGTCTTTTGCCAAAAATGGTGCAAAAGTTAAGTATGTTAAAAACCTAAAAAGGGCCCCGACCGACGATTTTAGTCCGCCAGGGGCGACCGCCCCCCCCCCCGACCATATGGCAGCTCCGCCACTGCTCAAATCCCAAACGGACTTGTGTACTAACGGTAGTAGAATACGTTGTTCAACCTCGCGAAAAACGATCAGTAAAACTTAACAAGATTACGCAATAACAGACCATACTGCTTCTTCTTTTCGAGGACCTTGGAGATTGGGTTGGGGGATGATAAAGAGGCTTTAGCGTGTCCAGTATCTTTTTCATCGACAACATTCCCCTAAAATTATTAGTAGGCATATATTGTGCATTAGACTGATGGAGAATATGTTCACCACCCACTTCAATTTTCTCCCCGCCGTCGCCGGTCACCACTTCTTGAAGCGCACCTTACAAATATTGGGGGGCTAAACATGCCTTTAGCCCCTCCACTTTTTTTCATGGGGGGGCTAACCCCCCCCCCCCCCCGGTTCCGCCGCCACTGATGGTATTATATTTGCATTTCTCTCTATATGAAAAACACATGTTCATCCATGTGGCGGCCTTGACGTAAATGAAAGTAACTTTCAAAATTTCATGTAACAAATAAGTTTTAAAAATTAGTGTACAGATCTATACTTTCACATGACTTACTTAAATCTAAAACTTCGGCAAAATGGGAAAAAAATTGGAGATTGTTTTTACTTTTCAATTTTTAGTTGTTCGGACACAAACATTCAATATTTTTAGTTTCGGTATCGTCAGTGAGGTATCGGTCTGTCGGTGAAAATGATTTTTTATTTCGTATTACTTGAAGATCAAAGACTCGCTGGCTTGTTCTTTTTGTAATGTAGAAAACGAAATCTGTTTTTGTTTTGTTCTGAAGAGAAGAAGGTTTTGGGAGGAAATTTGCTTTCTCCGTTTGAAAAAAAAAAACGAATTTAGATGAATAAACAAGTCTTCACTTTGGGTTTACAGAAAGAAAGGGAGTATTAAAAATTATTATCAATTCTTCCGTTTTCTCAGGCAAAGTATTTTATTTATTCTTGTAAAAAAAACAGTACAATACCAGATGCAACGACGCTAAATTGTGAGTTAAATTTAGTAAGTGGTATTTTTTCTTATTCAAAATCATAACGATAAAAGGCAGGATGAATATAGAGGCTTTTCACATGACGTCATAATGCTCTCCGGCGGCCATGTTGGAGTACACGTAACTAGGTAGTTGACCACACGGGACGCGCCTGCTCGTTGAATGTGTACACACCAAGCATACCAAAGTGCACACTGTGCAGTGCGTTCGGCACAAAGCCACGTGTATTTGGCATGATTGTCCTCCAGCATGGCGGTTCCGTGACGTAATTGCAAAGCCTCTATAGTTCGGTCTCCACTTTCCCACAAAAAAAATAGTTATGTTATTCACATTCATCTCAATACATTCAGGTTTCTACATGTATATGGTAACAAACCGTTCAAGATATTTGCTTATTGTTTTTGTATGCGTTTTAATGTTGTATTAAACAGTAAATGTTGTCTTGAAACTAATATGCAAATAAAGAGATGCAAAAAAAAAATAATAATCTGAATATTCCATGTTCCTTCTAAAATTCCACTTTTCCGATTATTTTGGCAACATGTTACTATTTGTGTCTCACCAGTCACCAGTCTAAACACGTGTCCGGGATATGTGTCTAGCGTTCAGAGGACAAAAGTTATGTGTCGGCAACATGTGCAGACACGTTTCCTAAAAGATGAGTGTACAGTGTACACGGTTCTTACCGGAATTAAAATTTACATTAAATGCAGAATTTTTAGTTTTTTTATGCGCAAAGCGGGCTATGCTTTGATACATGGTCGTCGCTAAGTCCCATTTCTAAAGGAAGAACAATTCTTCCTCCCTTCCTTTCTTAGTTTAGATCCTTAGACAGGGGTGGCGCCGGGTGGTTCCCGTCGGGGACCACTGGCCCTCCGTCGGGGAAGGTCGGCGGTTTCGTCGGGGAGGCCTAAAAACAATAAAAAAAATAATAAAAAAAAAGAAAAAGATAAAAAGGAATGAAATTACTGGATGAGTGAACATATTTTTGTTTTGAAATGCTATTTGAAATACATATCGGAATCGTTTTTCAATCGTTTCTTCTTTGCTCGGTTAATCCTCATTTCATGTACCTTGTCCTATCTCCTCACACGTCGTGGAAGGACGGCAATTTCCTTCGGGGAGGCCTAAAAGGGAACGTAAAGGACTGAAGTTACTGAAAGGATGATAATGAGCTTTTGTTTCTTTTTCAACTATTTTATTCTTTTGTAACGGTATTTTAATGCCTATCTGAATCTATTTTAATCACTTCTTACTAGCTCTGTTATCCTTCATCCCATCTTTAATCCTCAAGGTCATGCCCCGTCGGGGCGCCGCATGCCCTCAAAATTCTTAATTTTCCTGACAAAAACAGACGAGAGATTGTTCAAGTGCATGAAGTGCCCAATTTTCTGTCACCTGGCCTGCCCCTACAGCCGAATTCTAGTAACGGTAATGAAAATCAGACAGGTTTTTTCAGCTACACATAGGCTGATGATAAACAGTAGTGTGAAAATGCCTCTCAATAAGTCTGACTAAAAATTCATTTGAAGCCACCTTGTAACGTGACATATTTTCAAAAATTCAAATACATTGGAAGAAAAACCATTTAAAGTCCGGAGTTCGGGAAGTTACATGGAAAATCTCATCTTTTTAATAGCGGGCCTTGCAATGGACTACAACGACGATTCCTTTACGAAGTTTTCCCCGAAAAGAGACAAGAACATTACATCTAATTAATTGCAGCAGTACCCTTTTATCTGGTAATTATCTGATCACTTAGCAAGTTCTTTTTTTTCTATTGAAGTGAAACTTTCATTTTAAAGGAAAGCTCAAAATAAAGATTGCTTTATTTCTTGTTACAAGTCTGGGAAATGCCTGTTCCGGCTGTCTGAGGGGTTAGATTTTTTTAACAATTTTCTGTACGCTCCGCGCCAACTGATGATGGCGCTCCGCTTAGATAGAGTATTTTGGTCGAACAGATTACTTAACAGAACATTGCAAGCTTGCAAATTGTTCTTCGTTTTGGGACAATATTATGAAGTTGAAATTTTATTGCGAAAGAAAGCTCAAAATAATGTCTCATATTTTAGGTACGAGCCCGGGAAATGCCATTTCCTGCTGTCTGGAGGTTCTTAATTTTTAAAAAACTTCTGTGCCCTGCACTTCGATAGTCGTTCGGGCAAAATTACATTTTTCGGACAAAAGAGACAACTACACCTCCGAAACTGAAACTGAAACGTCTATGTCAATATATAAAATATAAAACTTCAAATGTATGGGAAGCCAAACTGTTTCCGCGGGAGAATTTTCCCAATATGGTCCGAGGACCTTAATCTGCATGATGATATTCAGTAACCCAACATTCTACCTAATTTTGCTCTTGAAAGTCATATCACTTAATAAAAAACCCAAATATTTCATAATAACTGTACCGCAAACCAAATTTTCTACAATTAAATTCCAACATTTCTCCAATATAATAAGCTCTTAATTTTCAAATCTTCGTTCAAAAAAGGAAAAACCTTTCGGGCAACCTATTCTCGTGTTGAAGCATTAGTACGTGGGCCTAGTACGATTAAATGCGTAACCCCGAAATATTTACAGCTGTCGCCTATATAACGTTTTTTATTTTTCCCATACTGGGGACAGATCCTTCAATTTATGTTTTTGTTGAAAAGAAGGCCAAAAATTTCGCGTGCTACGCGCGCCTCAAAATGTTAAGTCAGGTTCCCCCTGGACTAACCCCAAGTTTTTGTCGGGGCCTTGAAATGCTGGCCCCTGTCGGTGATTGGGCCCTGTAGCTAGACCCCGAAACAAAAATCTTGTCTTTATAGTACACTCATGCCCTATCATAGATAGCAATGGTGCTCCGTCACTTAGATTCTGGCGGTCGCCTGTTCAAGTTTGGATCAATTCTTCATCAGTAAAAATATCAATTGGACTACTTCTGTCTCTGGACACTCTTCATTGCATGATGCAACTGTGTTAATTCAAGAATTTATCTAGCCAGTGGCGAATGCAGGGGGCATTGGGCCTTGGCCCCTCGCATTGCCCAACCTTCAAAACGATTGCGGATTGCATGAAATGATGTAAGGGCACTCAATTTCTCAAACCTTTTTATAGGGGATGGGTTGTCAGCGCTGTTTATATGGCTCTGTGGTTGATGTCTTTTCAGCGGATCATGGTCCTTCACTGGTGCAATTTTTTAGTTCCTAAAAATACACCAATTTTGTAAAACTCCAACTTTTACTTCACAATGTGGCACGATATTGCATGCCTGTAAGGACACCTATTTTTTCAACAATTTTCACATAGGAGGGGCCTTTCTTCTTAGACTCCTCCTCCCACCCGATCCTGCGATCACTGATGCTCTTTACTGATTTTCATTTCAAACAAACACTAATTTGAATACAAATTTTTCTTCAAAAGGTTCCAGATTGCATCATAAATTCACATTTTTTTTTCGAAGTAACAACCACGATTCAATTGTCACGACTATTCTTGTCAAACACAATCATGTTAGTCAACAAAATTAATTTTGACCCAGTTGAATTATTTTCTAATAAATATTGAGCCTCCTTGACTAAGTTTTGACTGATATTCTTCAATCCATTACTAACGAAATTAGTCATATATCATCCCAAATTAGTCAAACAAGATCGAGTTGACTAACGTGGTACGTAAATCATTTCAGACACAACCTGACTATTTAATTAATTTTGCCTACAGTGAAGTCGAAAATCTCGCACCGTTTTGCATCTAGGATACGTGAAAAGGTCTGAAGCTTTTAGAGAAAGGGGAAACGCCCTCCCCTTAAAACACTCCCTAGGGTCGGCGATCACTCACTCAACATGCTGAATACCCACCTTTCCCCTCCCCTTGTGAATGCCCCCCCCCCCCTTGGGAGCAAACCCGCTCACGCCACTGCCTCTAGCCATGCCTTCAAATCATAGTCAAACACTGCCTACCGTAAGGATTTAGCAGGCAAGTGACTTGGAAGTGCCCAAGATACCTGCAAAAATAGCATACCGGTACTCTTAATTAAAATGGTCTGAGGGCTGTGAGGTTGGTCAAGTTGTCCTTCAGTCAGGTTACTAGATGTACCGGATGTACCGGTGCTATGGCCGAGTGGACAAAGACGGTGGCATTTGAAACGATGAAGCTTAGCAACCAGGAGGTCTGAAGTTCGATTCCTGGCCGGGTCAAAGTAAGGTCGGTTTTTCATCCAAGAGCAAACTACGGTTTTCCCATCTGAACTGGCCTTTCAAAAAAAATACCAGATTTGATCCAAATTGTTGAACTGGTTGCCACCTGACGTGAAGTTGTAATTCATAAGCCAATAGCTTCTCCCACATTCGTGGTCGCTTAGCGTCGCGAACAACTGCCTTTCAAGGGTCGGGGAGATATAAAAAAAGCTTAGCTGCTTTTTATGGAAAAAAATTAGGATCTAACTAGTCTGCCTAAGACCTAAATTAGCTGCCAACTAGGCTTAGCAGCCAGTGGCGGCGGAAGCATAAAAATTTAGGGGGGGGGGGGGGGACAATCAGTGAACAAGATGGAATGGTTGGACTCCTGAAACGAACCCTATGCGCGCGTAGCGTACATCACGAGCGCGAAGCGCGAAGTCCCACGGCGTGGGTCCAGGGCCCGCCTTAGGGCCCTGGAAACTATGAGATTCTACAAGCTCTCTCGTGCAATCTAAGCCGTTTGTGGAACATTTTACGGTGAATTCAATGAACAAAAATGTGCGAAATAGTTGCGTTCACAGAAAGCCTATAGGCTATTTCCTGACAGACGCAGATTTTAACGTAGGCCTTCGTATAGGCTAGGCCAAATAATGTCCCATTCACCTTGCCTAACCTGATTGTCACAGAACGAGTTATAACGCAACGACATAAGCCTAAGCATGTGACATCAATTACGCAACATTACATTTGATGAACAAATGTAGTGGAAATAGCCTACTGTAAGTGAATGACTCACCTATGATGAGTGCATAGACGTACGGGAGCATTTCAGTTTCGGGCAGAGGATTCTCTGCCCGAAAAATGTAATTCTGCCCGAAAGACTATCTCAGCGGAGCGCCACCATCAGTTGGCGCGGAGCGTACAGAAAATTTTGAAAAATCGCAACCCCTCAGACAGCCGGAAATGGCCTTTCCCAGGCTTATAAGCAGAATCAAAGCCGTCGATATTTTGAACTTTCGTTTGCAATAAAATTTTCACCAAAAGAGAGCAAATCTACAAAAAGGTCAGAAAACTCCAAGATGAAATTTAGCACTAACCATTGGATGACTACATTAAGCTATACTCATTGGAAAATGAGTTTGCTTGCTCGTTCTACAAACTATTTTACATCATGCAGCATGAGATTATCATCAATATAATTTTGAATATTGAAAAACTTCAGAAACCCTCGAAAATCCCAAGGCTTCATAATATAATGATATACTGCACCTGGGAATGTATAAAACATTACCTGGTCTTGTATCTTTCCGTGGAAAACTGTAGAACGAATTAAAAACAGGTAACTTTCTTTTGTTGTTTTGGGGAGTAGAACTCTCGGCAAGCCCCTCAGGGTTTTTTAGTTTTACTTCCATCTACTTCAGTGTTATGTATGTACTGTATTCATTACGTTTGTGTATCCATACATTTTGATGATGTAGAAAAACAAATAAACGAAACGAAAACATGAGTACCGTATGTTTGTGACTAATCTGTTGCGACTCTTGCCCGAATTCCAGTTCCACTGAATCGATACAACTGTCTATATGACTCGACCCGAACTCCCAACTATATATGAATGATTTTCTCCTAACGCCGTTTGAGAAAACCCCGGGTTGTCACGTTGCTAGATATTTTTACATGAATTTGTGGGCAGACTTACTTGCAGATTTGTTCACACTAAATTCGTATGAGTGAGCAAACGAGCTACGCTGATTTGTTTACCATTGCCCGAAATTCGGTTCCACAGCACTGCAGGTTAAAAAGTTTCGAACAATTTTAAGAGGATCATTTTGAAAAGTGCAAAATCGTCATCTCATTCATATGCTGCCCAAATACCTCTCGACCAAGTACGTTTCATCCTTCTGGTGACTTTTGGTCAGTGTTGTAGTGTGAGTACGGGACCATGAGTACGAGTACGGGTACGGGTACCAGGTCATGAGTATGGGTACGGGTACGGGTACCAGGCCATGAGTACGGGTATGGGTACGGGTACCAGGTCATGAGTACGGGTACGGGTACGAGTACGGAATCTTGTACTCGAGTACGGGTACGAGTACGGGTACGGGTACGGGTACTACAACACTGCTTTTGGTGATTGTCATTTAGTGATGTGGTGCGTCACAAGATAGCTTTTGATTGATTTGTTCGGGCAAAATTTTGGGGACTGTATACATCCTCTCTCCCCTTGTAATCTGGCAATTAAAAATATCCCAGAACTTTTTTGCAACTTTTGCCCGAATATTGTGTCATTTTGGGCAAAGGTTTGCGCAAGAATATAAAGTGAGGCTGACGAAAAATTGTTTTTTCATAAGTTGTCCGAATGTGTCGCAAATTTTGGTATCTTTTAGAGTTTTCATGAAAACTGTACCGTGACTATGATGCTTTTTTATTATTTTTTCGGTCAAGTGTTTGAAGGAATTCCGGCACGCCTAGGCCGAGTTTTCTGTGTAAGCAGAAACAAACCAGGTTTTAAGATTCAAAAGGCTGCCCGAATTTTTCCAGATCCCTGCCCGAATTTTAGGGAAAATTTGGGGGGGGGGGCAGTCTTCCTCCTGCCCCCCCCCCCTCGTACGCTTATGGATGAGTGAATACTGGTCAACTGTTCGTTCACGTGATGGCAATGGCAATGCTTCACTTCTCGCGGAGGGAAAATGCTAGTACAGTAAAGGTTCGGTTTCACTGGACAAGTGATATACTACATACACCTGGTTTGTGAACCGGGCGAGGTTGCCAGATTCTTGTAATGATTTGTAGCCAAAAACTAGGTCACAGGCATAGAGCATGGTCGCAGGTGACCGTGACAAGAATCAGCCAAACAATGGCAGAACATAGGCTAAGTCAATTTCGGCTGCTCTGTTCGGTGGTGGGTTAACTATAGTCTAAACTTTGAATTGGTTCAAGGCTCCCAAGTTTCTTTTACTTCTTCTCTGATTTCCTTTTTTTTGGGGGGGGGGGACGCCCCCTCGCTAAGAAATTTAGGGGGTGTTCCCCGTCCCCTCCCCCGTCCCCTCCCCCGTCCCTGGTTCTGCCTGTTGCTGTTAGCCCCCTATCTGTCCTGCATGAAAAAATAAGGTGCATGATCACTGAAGGCGTCCCCCCGGTTCTGCCTGTTGCTGTTAGCAGCAGGGTTTTACGAATATCGGCCTAGGATCACTCATTCATCACTACTCGGTGGTTATTCGGTCTCTCACTCCCAGCAATCAGCGCGAGTGCAGTGCAAACCTTTTTTTGTTTTTTTTTTGTTTTTTGTTTTTTTTTTACACGATGAACCCACTGCGACTGATTCACCGCATACTTTATTTACACAGTACAGTGCAGACGTATCTAGAGCTAGTTGAGCGTCATTAACACGTAGGGTGAGGATGTAGTCGTCACTTCTATTATCAAAGGAATTATTTCCTGAAATAACTTTTAAACGAATAAACACTCCAAAATGTTCTATAAAATAGTATTTTTATTCAATACTGGTGTGATTTATTTGAAATTAAAAAATTTTACTACTACTTTAGGGAATTTGGTCAACTTTAAGGTAGGAATCACGCTGTTTGTTCATTAGAATTGTTTCGATGTTTAGAAGCACTTCATGTAACAGATAGACGAAGTCAACTCATGTGTACCTGTGTGCGCGTAGCCCCGAACCTGCGCGAAACTTATCCTCCGCTAGCCTAGACACTTGTCCCAAGATACAGAAACTCGAGCCTAGTGCACTGGCCTATCTAAAATGTCTGACATCAAGAAAATGAAGGTATGTTCAATCAATGTAAATAAAGTGAGTTTTTCAATCATTTTCATCGCTATACTAGAGACCAAGTTTGTATTTGTAATGTAACGTGAGGCCCCCTTTATTGGTAATAGTCTTCTAACGTTAGGCTAAGGGCCTAGCCTAACATTAGGCCAATTTAACTTTAGCGTAAATCCAGACCTAACGTTAGCCTAGGCCTAAGTTAGGTGTTACTACCCCTCAGTCAGTAGGCTAAGTAAAGGACTTGGATCGCCTGTACATATCCAGGCTTTAGTTATAAGTGAGGCCTAGCCCTAGGCCTAGCTCACTCTGGCATAGGGTCCTCGAAGAGCCAAATGGCTTCCTGACCCTCGAAACGTTAAATAAGGCCTAGGCTAGGCCTAGCTACACGTAGTATTTTAGTAGGGAGGTCAAAGCAACTGTTCATTTTCCGTGTTCAGCTTCTGTTGTGTACTCACGTCTGATTTCTTTTGCTATGCTGGTGTTGTTGATGAATAAATATACAGAATAAAAAATATAAAGTGTGAAAGTCTTTTCTTTTCTCCTTCTTCCAAGTAAAAATTATATTCATGAAATGTTCCATAAATAAAAGAAAACAGAGAAATAAAACCGTATTTATCCACGTTCTTTCTGTTTTTTTTTACCCACGTACGCGATGGTCAGCTCCGATCGTTGCGTACAATTTCAATGGGCCATTTTGCAATGCTCGCGTTTTGAGACAGTTGCGATATGATCTCAATGTGCTAGAGAGATGATATACCCCCCATTGGAAAGTGGTTGAATCCAGCTTTCTTTCAGTGGTTGTCACATATGGGAATTCCCGCCGCTGGCGAAGATACGCAACTTTTAATAGCACCGAGGCCGATGTCGTCTGCTCACCAGCTGATTACAGGTAACCATTACAAAATTCACATTTGTGTCTTTCACCATTAGAAAATTCATTTTATTTAGAATAAAAAAGTCTGTAGGTGTCATTTAATTAGAAGTAAAGATCACCTCGCAAAATTCATTTCAAAGTTGCAATGCGAGCGAAGCTGTAACACTAGGCTACGTTATGGCTGAAATTTCTGTTGAGACCGAAACCTCCGGTAACACTGAAACGGCGTTGTGCCGTCGTTGCCACACTGAGCAGCCTATACACGATCGTGAAATTTGCCGTAGGCACATCGGGCTGTGTAATCGTTTTTCAGGATGGACTGAGCAAGAAATACAGGAATTGGTAGATAACCAAACAGTTCCAGGTAAGTGAACCTTCATATCTTTTTTATAAAGACTCGATAGGGCACAAAATCAATGAGTGTTTTGCTTCACGTAGAACGTTAACCACAGTAGGGAGTGAGTGAACGTAAACATGACCACTTCCGTAATACATAGAGTATGAGAATTGCAAAAACATTTTGTGTACTTACTCCCTCTGGACATGGGTATCTAATGAAAATTTTTCGAATTTTTACCACTAGGCCCAGGGGTCTTGGCTTAAATATCGGGAGTAAGTCCACAACAGTGAACCATTTTTGGTCCACATAGACTATACGAATTTACATTCTAGGCCCTACAAATAAATTATCCTAATTTGTCCCACTTTGTAATTGGTTGGGCTTAATTAGCCACGAAAAATATGAAGTATTTTCCCAATCAACTACATTCAAATTTCAAATTAGTGGCAAGTAAAAATATAGGCCCAGGCCTATTTCTTTATTTCTCATCCTAACTTTTCTGGAAAGAAAAGCAGGATGGGTACTACTTTGTTAGGACCAGGGCATGCATGCCAAGTGATGTACACTTATGTTTACCTCATGCAATGATCAGTGCACCAATTCATAAGGCCTGCCAGAGGTTTTCTTTTTATTGAAGCTTTACATTAATTACCAAAAATCTGAAATTCAAAAGGGATAAAAGTTGCTTGGTAAAAAAGTAACTTGTCATGGAAAATAAACCATTCTCCTTTTTATTTGGCATAATTCCAATTTGTATCAAAATAGGGTCATTTTACAGTGGATTGTAAAGAATTGCATTTGCTACTTCATTCGTCTCATAATTTTTTTTTTTTGGAGGCAACTAAATTTTGGCAATGAAATTTTAACTTGTAAGGTTTACGATTTTTAAAATAAGCACAAATTTGCTGAGTCAAGACTTGTCCGATTGGAATGGCTCAGGAAGATAAAGGGTTTTTTTTGTGACCCCCAAAGATCAAGGGAAACAGCAAGAACTGTATGTATGTAGCCTAGCTAGTATTCCATAGTTGGTACAGTATATGTTGAAAACTCCATAAAACTATAAAAATCCAACATATTTTTTTTACTTTTTTTATTTTCCAATTTTCTGTGATTAATTTACAGATCATTGGTGGCAAAAGCCTGATGCAAATTTCGCATTGTTTGAGACCATTCGATTAGCAATTATAAACAAAGCTCAGCCAACTTCCCTCCGTGAGAATCTTCAAAAGGTTTTCATTGCTCTCCACCTCAAGACTCCAAATCATTTTGGAAATTTCTTACGCAACATTAAAACAAAAACATGGAATCTAACCATGGCAAATAACACAGTAGGGTTATCTTTTGAAGTGCCTGAGGTCAAGACGTGTCACAAAGAAATAGGGCAATGTTGTGAATCTGCAGGTATAACTGTTAAATGGTTAGAGAACAGTGGGTCAGTGTCAACAGCTGTTGTTACGAACGGAATGGCGGTTGAAATAGCTAAATATAAATCAAAGAACAACATGTCTTGGAGTGAATTATCTGGTCTCTGGCCAAGGCTTTTTCAGGGTGAAAAAACACCTGACAGAGGGCTGGTTAGGCGCAAACTTTTAGGCGTGGTTAAGCAGCGTGAGAAGGAAAGGAAAAAGGGAAAAGACGCTCTTTCCGCATGGCTTCAGTTACCATTCCATAAGGGCAATTCATGTAAGGATGTCCCTCAGGTAGGAGAATGTTCAATTCCCAAGAATGCTGACACAAGTGAAAATGACAAGGCACATATGGGTGACTTTGATGATAAGGATGATGGTGATGATGATGAAAATGATGATGAGTGGATTCCACCCCTCAACAAAGAAGATTGGGATCAGTATCAAATACTTCAACTGGAAGAGGTGAAAAACTTAGAAACATGCTTACAAAATTCAGAAAGGAACATGAAAGAGTTAGTCTCACAAATACAGAAGATAGAAAAGCTGAATAACAAACTAGAAAGCCAACGTGATAGGTTCAAGTATGAACTTATTGATATGAAGCAAGAAAGAGATGCAATGAGGAGGCAGTGCAAAACAATAAATGCAGAGAATGAGCAACTGCATTCAAAATTATCTTATCTTTCAATGAAGAATGTTAACAGGAGAATTCAATCCAGAGAGAAGGTTATTGAAACATTAAAGCAAAGTAATGAAGATTTAAAAACTGAGATAATTAAATTGGAGAAGCGCAATAACAGCTTGTTTCATGAAAAAAGAAAATTCCAGGAAAAGTGCAGGAGATATGAGAGAAAATTTGAAGATTTTCAAGAAGGATCCATTAAAATGAAACAGCTGCAAAGAGAGTTAAAGGAAAAGAATGCTACAATTGCAGAGCTAGAGGCACTCACTGACAAGGTAATGATTGAAGAGGAGCACATTGTAAGTACCTTTGAAAATGGGCATTACTCCAAAGATATCAGACTAACAATATATGAACTCTTGTCCATGGGGGTAGGTTCAAAGAAAGTGTCTCAAATTATAAAGACAGTCCTTGAGCGTGTTGGAAAATTAAAAATCGAAAGGTTGCCTAAACCAACCATAATAAAGTATATGGCAACAGAACAGGGCATGTTAGCCAAACAGACAGACCACCATGCTATTTCTTCATGTGAGGATGACATTACTCTTCACACTGATGGGACCAGTAAGAAAAGACACCATTTTTTAACTTACTTGGCATCAACATCAGAACTGACTGTTGCATTAGGATTGAATGACATTCATTCTGAAACCTCAGATATAATGATACAAAAGGCAGAAGAAGCCTTAAAAAGCCTCTCTGACTTGCTGCTCTACACCAGTAATGAGAAGCAAGAAGACCTGGAGAAAATGCTTGCAAAAATTAAAAATACCATGACAGACAGGGCAGCTGTGAATAAGGCATTTGTAAGGAAGTTTGGGCAGTGGAGGGAAGAGGTGCTACCAAGGGTTGTCCCTCAGTGGCAACAGTTGAGCAAGGCTGCTCAGGAAGATTTAGTAAAAATAAATGATTTGTACTGTGGCAAACATCTTGTGTTAAACCTTCAAGAATATGCACAATCTGCACTGTATGAATGGGAAAAGGTGGAGAACGAGAGTGGAAAACTTGGCCGAGAAAAGCATATTGTGTGGAATCGTGGCAATGAATCGGCAACTATGCTGGCCATCAGATCAGTTTGCAATTGCTTTGGTCCTGACGCTGATCCACAACATGGACACTCATTTGAATTTAATGTTCATCTAGAAGATCAGTTTCAAGACAAGTCGCATCTTAAAGAGTTTCGAGGAAACCGGTTTAATATACCTTTCGAAAATGCAACTGCGGTGTATCATCACATTCCGCATATTAAATCCCTAATCGGAGCATTCCAAGAATCTGACAGAAATCGATTAATGAAGTCTTGCCTGTGGGATCTTGATGACAGTCTAATTGTTGCAGGAATACGTGCAATGGCATTACTGGAAAAGCAGGTAACTTCGCCACTGATGGAGATGCTGGAGAGTAGCCTTGAAGTTGTTGATACATCTGCCTTCTACACAAGAACATTTGAAAAGATCAAGCAATTCATGGTTGATCCTACAGAGCTATTGCATGGGCAGACTTTGCTCTTTGAAAATTTTCCCCCTCTTAAGGACAAGCAATGGGACTCCCTTTTTCAGCCTGTTACAGCAGAGTTAGAAGACCTAACCCAGCAGGCACTAATCATTATTTCACACAGCTTGTGTCTTTGTATTCAGCGTCAGCTTGAAGATCACCTTCCTGGTGGTAAATACCACAATGCCTCAGAGCAACTACGCAAAGAAACCAAATCATGCCCTAAAGACAATCTTGCCCCAGAGTATCTCTTCTCCCATTTGGACCGTAAGAAAAGAGCAATGCCAAATGCAAATACAATTACAATTGAAGGACTCATTCTATGGTCTATGAATGACACTCTGAAATATTTGGATTCTCTCGATCAAGATCATTCAAACGACCTACTAGCAAAAGCTCGGATCAGTAGGAAGCAAGTAATCGAGTTATACAGACAACGAAGAAATGAAATCAGACAACATACAGCAAAAAAACTTCGGGCAATGGAAAAGTCACAAAAAGTCAAAGAGGTTAAAAAGATGGAAGATATACAAAAGTACACAGAAAAAGCTTCTCAATACATTTTGTGCAAGAAGGTGGAAGATATATCTTCCTTGAAAGATCTTGTTAAACATTCAGATACAAATTTAACAGAAGAAGAGATATCCAAGAAGATCCACGAAGCCTTGAAGTCTCAAATTAGGTTTTACAAGTCTGTTAATATATCCAAGAAAGTAGACTATAAATTATTTCACCTATCTCATGGAAAACAGTCCCTCTCTACTTTGGAGCTCATTGACAATTTAACTAAAATTTTAGAATTTTACCAAGTCGAAGAAGAGACCACAAACCATCACTCGTCAAGTTCAGAATTTCACCCATCAGAAAACGAGGATGCAAAGGAGAAAAAAAGAGAAGAACTAAAAAGAAAATATTCTTATCAGGGCACATCTCCCACAAAAAAGAAGAAATTGAATCCATTTCCTGGAAATGAAATTGTACATAAAAGAATAAGTATGAAGTTTATCGGTCAAGGAAAACGTCATCATTTTTACAAAGGATATGTTGTAAGGAAGAGTAGCCAACTGGACATAGAGGAATACCTTGAGGAAGATGATCAGCAGTATATTGGGCAGATGGACTTCTTTACAGTCCGGTTTGATCCACCACACAATGAACTTCTCTACTGCTACCCTTTGGAGAAGGAGTGGAAAGATGAATGTCTCTTTTTAATATAAAAGCAAGGATAATTTTTACAAAGATACATCACAATGACAGTTTGATTGGTCCTCCGGTAAGGATGTCTTTGTTCATTCTTCACCAATGTGTTCTTTTCAGTTGCCAGTTGTTAGTTGCTTTTGTTTACCTTTATGTTGCAGGTTGTTGCCAGCTGCCACATACTTTCAGTAGAGTGTATACAAGTTTCGGTCTGAGGACTTAGCAAAAAAAAAAAATAATTGGAAAAGGTCATCATTAATGATGATTTGTATTAATTTAACACCTACAGTGTAAATACTCCAGTAAAATTTAAAAAAAAATAAAGGAGTTATTCAGTGGGCATGCATCAGCTGTTACATTGTTCTTTTTTTGAGTTTTCTTTTGTATTCAGCTCTGTTACTTTTCTACCAGCAGCTTAAAGTTGGGCTCCTACTTTGATGTTTGTTTACATATTTAACTGATTATCCAATACCTTGCCCAATTATGCATAATGTTTTCAGTTCTTACTCAGTCCAATTGGTCCACTCTATAAACTGGACCCTGTTCACATTGTCCCCCATGGGGAAATGCAGCCATGGGGAGGGGGACGACATACAGACCATGGCTGCGAACTTGGAGGCCTTAACCAAAATGTCGTCAGACTGGGTCTTGCAACTTGAATTGGAAGGCTGGGTCTGTGCTGTAGAAATATAACAATTGTTTTATTAATTTATGCTGAATTTCATTGCAAATTTGATGTTGAATCTTCTGCCAGGAATTTAGCATAATTCCACTTTCATTTTCATTTACTTTTCATTGCATTTGCCCTTTTAACACTTAAGAGATTTTTTTCAGTTGTTATATCAAATTAAAACTGTACAGTATGTAAATGAATGCACCCTTCCGTTTGGATATATAGTGTTATATACAGGGTGAAAATGCTTAATTGCAATACATACAGTCATGTAAAGTTTCCAAATTGCAGTAAAATCACTTTAAAGGCAGTAGGCATTACCTGTTGGTCTGCTTAAATCCATGTTAAAAAAATCAGCCAAGAAGGACATTTAATTTTAGAGATATTTAACTTCTGCATATTAATTAGGTCATGTGACCACATATATACTGCATAAAGGAGTATTAACCAATTTGCATAACACTATTTGTTATTGATTTACTGTACTTTTCATTGCATTTGCCTTTTTAACACTTTTGAGACTATTTTCAGTTGTAATATTGAATGAATAAGTCAATAAATGTATCCTGGGTATTGCAATATAATGTCAGTGAAAAAAATCATGCAAATTTCCCAGCATGCAATAAAAACACTTCAAAAGAAGTAGGCATTACCTGCTGGTCTGTTGAAATCAGTGTTCAAAAAATCAGCCAGGATGGACGTATAGTTTTAGAGATATTTGACTTTTGCATATTAATTAGGTCATGTGACCCCATATATACTGTACAAAGGAGAATTTATGCACTACCTAATTTGCATAATGCTATTGCTGCATTGTGTAAAACCTTCACAATTGGTACTCCACTATCACCACAATGTATGTTGCAAGTTTTATTGCAGTAGTGTATTTCGTTTTGGAATTGTATCATTTTTGCATATTAATTAGCTGGACTTCAGCAAACTTTATGTGGACGATGTGAAGAAAAAGTCATTTTCCCCTATTTCTGATGACATTTTCTCAAAAACTAAACATTGGAACCTCTTGGGGTTTTCAAATTGTTACATATGCTGTAGGTTTGTTTCAGTGTGACCATAACAAGCATCAGAAGGGACATCATAAAAAAATTATTTAGCCTTAAAAATGGCAAATTGTCCATTTTGCCATATTTGGCAAAAATTTGACACATTTTCGCGTTTTATTGATTTCTGTAATTGCCTGTATCTTGACAGTGCAGTAACCGATTTGCACCATCTTTGCACCAAAATGTTTCTTTTTTGGAGCACTACAAAGTCAGACTAAAATACTAAGTTAACTGGAAACTTTATTTTTTGAGTGACCTCCCTAATTTTAGTAAGGGGGTATTTGTGGTATTCTCCCTCGGATTGATAGGCCTAACATTAGAATAGAAAGGTTGGCTCTAATTGGGTTTCCATACCCACAGTTATTGGGTTAGGCAAGGGTTACTAGGTATGCATAGTAGACCTAGCCTAGGCCTAATGAGGTAAGGGTTACGTAGGCATAGTAATGATTTAAGCCTGGTTAGGGTTAAATACACATAGTAATACTGGGTTAGGGTGATACTGATAGGTTAGGGTTACATGTGTGTGTACATGCATATATGCCACTTCTGGGTACGGAAACCCAATTAGTACCGAAAGGTTTCTTTGGGTAAAATTGCCAGTTTGAATAAGTGGTTGCAAAACGAGTGTTCTCTGGGAGGTTCAAGTTTGTTGAAGCATGGGCCAAATTTCATAACAGATGGGATCTTTTTTCTAGAGATGAGCTGCATTTTTCAGGTATTGGGGCCAATGAATTGGAAAGGCTTGATTGGGCTGTGGAATCCCAGTTGTCAAACTAGCCTACTGTCAGGGGCGAGGGACCAGTCTGGATTTTGTGCATTCCAATACGAAGATCTTTGGCATGAGCACTGACCCCTTCCTTGGGTAGCGGCGGACAAGCTGTACTCCCAGCACGCCGGTTAATTCCCGACGTATGATAAGTGAACAGTGAATACCATGTCATTCCGCTATCAATACATTCCGCCATAGGTTTCGCACCTTTCTGCCAAGGTAGAAAGGTGCGAAACCTATGGCAAAAAGGCACTTTCTAAAAATTTAAGAAACTACTGCAGAGGAATTTTTGTCATTGCAACTATGGAAATATTTTTACAAGTCCAGGTCAGACAACCAGTAAAGGCAAAGGCTAGGCCTAGAGACATGGCTCATTGAATAGATTGAATGGAAGCGTAAGGAAGGCTTAAGAAAGTACTAATTAACATGTATATACTAATGGATTTGATTGTAGGCTGTGGGGAATAAAGGGACTGAATAATGTCTTTAGAGAAGCAAAGATACCAATTTAATCACGTCCGCACATGTTTGCACTACATGTATGGGGGATTACAATCACTGTACTCAATAGAGACGTAAGTGTTCATTAACACTAACACTGCTTTAATCTGTAATCAGATAAAGTGATTTTGGCATGTTTCATTCAACCATGAAGCACAGATCAATAATGCCTCCAACAAATTTCTAACCTCCATTCAGCCCTGTTCCTTCAGTCTGGTTAGTTCCAGCCTATCCTACCTTCCACAGAATAAAGTGCTCATCCCGCCATAGAAAAAGTGCCTTTCTGCCATGGCGGAATGGCACTTCCCTATGTGGTATGAATGCATTTTCTATGGCGGAAAGTACCTATGGCAGGGTGGCACAGACCCCATGTACAGTATACTGTGCTATGCAGTACTTGTATTGCCAATGAATGGTGTATGCATTGCGTACATGTATAATAGTTGGTTCAAAGTTCGAACAGGTTCCAAATTCGAATACCTCATTAAAATCATTAATTTATCAGTCATATGACAGACTGACAGTATTTTCTTCAATTAATTTAAATATCATTAAAATAATTGTGGCTCCATATGGCAAGGTAAAACTGACAATTATTTTGCATCGATCAGTGAATAAGTAAGCATTTACTGTAAATGAGGTTTCGAATTTAGAACCTGTTTGAACTTTGAACCAACCACTGTATACATAATACAGATTGCTACTAACTGTGTGTGTACCATATTGTACGTGTGAATGCTTTGCCAATGTGCATGATCATGTGGATGTTTTTGTTTGTTTGATTGTTTTATTTGATCAGGACTCCCATGTGGAAACTCGGCTATGCCCCAATAAAGTGGTACAGGTATTAACACCAAGCTGGTCATGCCAGTCTCATGAGACAGTTTAAAGGCAGTCATTCGTCACCCTAAACTACAGTTTCAGTATACATATATCAAAACTCTCAATTGGTACAGCTCTTTGATTGGCATCACATTCAAACAATGCATCATAGCTAAATTACACAGCATGGGCACCGAGAGTGTCTTGATTACACATTATCGACTTGTATGGCCACTGGGACAAGCTATGAAGCAATAAACAAGGATTGTGTGGGAGGGGCTAGAAGTTAGTAGGTTGGGAGAATTGGAACTGTTTGGGATGATGAAAATATGCCTTTAACGTCTATGATTAAGGGATGGGAGATAAACTTCAATGTAGAAAACCAGGCGACAATTTTAATGTCGCAGCTGGGACTTGAACTCACGACCTCATGGCTGGAAGACTACCACTGTACTGTACCACCTGCTCCGCTAGTGGTACAGTGGTAGAGATTATGTATACTGAGCGTGTATGTACAGGCCATCATAATGCTAGTTAGCATTGTATGTGCACAGAAAATCCTGGCATATGATCACGAAAATCTTGGCATACTTTCGGCGTGAGCTTTACATGGAATACACCCTGGGCGAGGAATTATGGTTCTAAGAGTATCTCTGATGTCAGTTATGTTGAGGGTCCTGTCCAAGTTCACAGAGGTTTAAATCATATCCCAACTGACAGGGCAGTTTCTGGGATCAAAGTTAGGCCTATTTTGCTAATGTATGGAGCATTCTTAACAAATTTGATGAGTTTCTTGCACAGATTTTCATTGACAGTCCAGACATAGTTGGGGTTACCGAAACATGGCTCCATAGTGAGGTCAGCAACTCTGAAATTCAGGTTCCTGGGTACAAAATTTTCAGGCAAGATGGTACTGATACTATCTGTGGTAGACGTGGAGGGGTTTTACTGTTTGTAAAGGATAGTATAAATTGTCTTGGAAGTCACCAGCAAGTTTTCCTGTGGGTTCTTTACTGCTTGTGGTGTGAATTTAGCTTTAGCAATGAGAATGGCACCCCTTTGCTTGTCAGCATTGTTTACCATTCACCAAATTCTTGCGCTGAGAATAATCAGAGTTTGTACCAACTTTTTAGGAAAATTTCTACTGAAAGGGTTGTTGTGTTTGGGGATTTTAACTTTCCTGATATTGATTGGTATTCCTGTACTAGTGGGTCGCCTGGGAGGGATTTTCTAGAGGTTGCGACTGATGATTTCTTTGTTTCCCTCTCGTGAGGATTATTGTCTTGATTTGGTGTAAGTACTGATGAAAACATCGTTAGAAATGTAGCTAATGGTGGTAAGGTAGGGTCCAGTGACCGTGACCTTATTAGTTTTGAGTTACATTGTTTCAACAGTAAATGGTAGTGACAAAACAATTAAACTTATCAACTTTTCTTAATGTTTCCAGCTTCCAGAGCTGAAGAAAGAGCTCTCAGAAAGAGGGTTGAGCACCAAGGGAAATAAAGCTGAGCTTGTTCAGAGACTTCAAGAGTTCCTGGATGCTGGTGATGGTATGTGATAAGAGCATGATTTGTTTGCAAGCAAAAGTATTGTGACTTAAAATTCATGAGTTAAGCAACGTACAATATTTTTGTCGCTCACAAGCTGTCATCATTGAAATTTTATCATCATTAATTGTCTGTCTGTCTGTCTGTTTGTGCCTCATTCTCTTTGTGCATCTCTTTTACTATTCATGTATGAAACATTGTTCCATTTGGCTTATTATTCAAAAGTTCTCTCAAAAACTTTGATACTCACAGGACTGGAATTTTTTTTTATCTTAAACAGAAAAGGAGAAACTCAGACGTTATTAAATTTTTAACATTCACACAAATGTCTATTCAGTTGTCAAACTATCTTTGCAAGCTGCATAGTCAAGTGGTTACAGCATTCAACTTGGCAGCTAGTACGTGTAGGTCTTGAGTTTGACTCCTTGGCTGATCATACCTGCTATCGTTGTGCTTGGTGCTCAGCATAATCAATAGAGTAGGGAAAACAAGCCAGTGAGCCACAACTGGAAAAAAAAAGCTGGGGCCAGTTTGAACTAATGTACATCAATTGGTAAGCCACAGCCATAAAACTACATCTAATTGCAGTTCCTTTTTTCCTTCTCATTGACTCAAGATGACTTAAATGCCACTGACCCAGAGGCAGAAGAGGAGGATGTAGTTGAGGGAGATGATGATGCAGAAGAGGATGGAGGAGATGACATTTTGGAAGGAGATGAGGAAGAGGTGAGTAGATTCAATCCATAACTGGACAACTCCCATCCTCCATTGAGTTTCTACTTTGAAATGTTTGGAGTGATACTGTAGTCATTTAAGAGAGTGTTTGTCAGGGGTCTGGGGAACCATATCTGGAGGGGCAGGGGCAACAGCTTGCCCAGGGAATCGGTTTAACTGTTGCAAGTACTGTACAATATGTGACATTTTGGGGGGGGGGTTTAAAAAGCTGTGGTCATTTAAACAACAATTGCAAATCAAGCAAGGTGTGCTCATTTTCAAATGGGGAGGTATGTACTGTGCATTCGAAAACACTGACTGTGTTTTATTGCTTCAAATACAATATTTCCCTTTTAGAATGAAATTAAATTTTTCAGTGTTTTTAAGTTTATTGGTGTACAGCAAAACAAGTCTCAAAAATCTTATGTGGAAATTCTACAGAAAGTTTGGTAATACAGAATATTTATAACAATAACAATAGCCTAAATATTAATGACAGATGCTTAAATATAGAGCTAAATCAAGATCATCAAACGCTTTAAAAGTTTACCTAATAGAAATAGCTTACAAAAAGATAAAAGGTAATTTTTGGAAAACTGGCAAAGATGCAAAATCACTGATTTGATCATCCCAGAGAAGTGATATGGCAATATAGAAAGATTGTCCTTCTAATGTCCACTGAGATAATTGCTTCACTAAAACAGTTTATTACTAGATGTGAGGCCACAGCCAGACTTGTGAAGTCGGATCAGGTTCTCAAGATACCAAGATCTAAATGGGAACAAGATGTGGCAAAGGGATTGACAAAGAATGGGGAATAGGAATATAGACAATTGAAATCTAGCATTTATCGTGACATCAGTGTATTATGAGCTCTTTTGATGCCCTTTCAAGAAGGCAATTGTTTGTAAACACTAAGTGAGTCTGTTCCACAGACTTCCTATACATGGACAGAGCATACTGCACAGTATATTATCACTACCGTACATAGAAGAAGAAGCCCACCAAGATGGCCGCTTGCTGTGGTTTTGTGTGCAAATTTGGACTTGCTCAAGTATATTACCATATTTTGCAAAAAAGTTGAAATATTTTCGAAATATGGCAAGCTAAGGTTAAAATCACTTCACTTATTGAAGGGATACGATATTGTTTCCCATTAAAGTTTAACCTTTGTTTAAAATATTGCAGTCTTCGTCGTCAAATCAGACTATTTATAGCTTCACTTTGGCCATCTTGGTGCGCCTTTTTTGTCCCAGTCGGTGGCGACCATCTACGGATAGGACGTACGTGTTGCATGTCCATGTATATTAGTCCGTGGTCTGTTTACAATTGTCATATGTAACTATTTAAAGGATAACAACATACACAAATCTACAACCAAAAACATATTAAATGATGTGCTTTTACCCAGCCTCAAACCCACACACTGAAGAAATCCTGTAGACAGACTGTGTACCAGCATGTTTTACAAGGACAGTGGTTTTATTTCGGCTTTGTTGTGGGAATGAACATTCATTTATCAAAACCAATCAACATTTGAGGGCCAGTTTCAATTTGGTTTCATGAATGAAGCAAAATTGTCTGATTTTGGTAGGTGTTACTTTATTTCAAAAGAGACACTCTCTTGGAATTTAAGTAAGTTGATGACTTAAACTGGTAGAAGTTTTCCTTTGATTTTCCAGGAAGAAGTGGGTAAGGATCTAGAGACAGAAGAAGAAGATAAACTGGTATTGGAGGAAACCGTAGATGAAGTCAAACCAGAGCTTCAAGAGAGGAACCCCATCACCGTGGTAACCCCGAAAATCACAAAAATATCTACAAATCTCACAGATGCAGAGGTGAATTAAAAAGACTTCAGGACATGAACTGTCCCTCAAATTTACTTTGAAACATCCTCTCACCCCATACCACAATATTATTAGGGTTTAAGAAAATTGTCAATTGGCTCAGCTCTTTGATTGACAGCTAATTCAAACAATGCAGCAGTACAAAAGCTTATATTATGCAGTATGAACTGTACTGAGACTGTTTTGATTATACACAGTTAGCTTTTTTATACTCACCCTGAAGCAACAAACTAAGATTATGTCTGGATGAGGATGAATTTTAGACAATTGTGGGAGGAGCTTAAGTAAGAATGTTAGGAGAATAGATACTGTTTGGGGTGAAAGAATTGGGTCTTTAGATAACATGTATGTAGTTTGTTTCCCAAACAAGCCCGTTTCATGATTTTTGAGGACATAAGTAGGACAATGAGTGGAATCTTTGCTAATTTATAGGGCATTTGCCATCACCCCAATTATTATTTTGAAACCACAGGTGAATCTCACAAATCAACTTATTTCTCTTTCAGACTTCTTGTACAGGAAGTTGTTGCCTTGACTAGCTGGGGGAAAGATTCCCCCACTTATATCTCTGTCCTCACATCTGAAATTGTTTTAAAGAAATACAAGTTCCAATTACTTGAAGTTTGACATTTCTCTTTTCAGTTTATCAACATTTTCGATAGCAGCTTGGTGTTGGGTATGCTTGTAGGCATGGGCAAACTGTTAAAAAGGGAGGGGTACCGTTCCCATAACCCTGCCAGGGTAAAAAGGCTTGGCAAAAAGGCTCCATAGAAAAATAAGTAATTAGGAAATAAGTGCTTTACCTGAGAAAAGTTCTCAGATAGATCATTTCTACTTGAACAAGCAGACAATTTTTAACTTTTTGGAGTGTAAGAATTTGTTCGAAGAATTTATTGCTGAGAAACTTCAAGACAAAAGTAAGTTTGATAAGTGAAATTATGCCTTGTGTATCAAATTTAAATATGAGATTAGTTACAAATGTTGGAGTAAGTGTTTCTTGTATTTTTTATTTCAGAAAAAAAGATTAAGAGCAGAAAAATTTAACACACCACTGCCAGATGATGAGAGAAAGGCTGCCAGGGCTAAACGGTAAGACTGATGGATTCTGTGTTAGATTGATGGTGTATTGAAGTGTTTAAAAGTAGGTTTGAAGTATGTTCTTGTACAGACAGTTTTACACAATAACCAGGGTTGGCAGTTTTTGCCACAGGCGGTTTTTACCGGTGGTTTTTACCTGTGAAACTGTCCCAGTAAAAACAGGTGTTTGCCGAAAAATGAAAAAAACCTATTCTGCTACATTGAATCAAATTTTTTAAGTAACAACTTTTTCTTACTTTTTTTCAAGGTTAAAGGATGAAAAACATATTTTACATCAAGACTGACCATTTTAGGCTATTAAATTTACCATGTAAGGGTCTGGATGGATTATTTTTAGTGACATGTGTCACATTTTGCCAGAATTACACTGACACCATACAGTACCATAAAGTATAAACCAGTTATGAAGGTTGACATCTTACTGTACGTCATTATTTTCTCACCTGTGATGATCAATTTTCACATTGTATTGAGCTAAACATTAAGGCAAAGAAATTTCTTTTCAAAACTGCTTTGTATACTGTTCTGTACTGATACTGTATATATGCAAGGAGAGAGTTAAGACAAACTGTATCACTGTAAAGAAGTCTATATGCCATATGTTGCATTGTGCATTTGCCCACTTTGGCTACACATATATAGATACATATCAACCTTTGTTTTCCCCAAAAATGACAGCCTTCCATTCCTTTTACAATTTTAAAAAAGGCTTACCACTTTAATAAACATGCACAATTTCATTTATCCTCATTTTGTGAAACCTTGTTTGATATTCCAGTAATTTTGTAGAAAACATTAACTTTCAGCCTTTTATTGTTTAGTATGCAGTTGAAGTTTTACCACTTTTAATTTTTAAGGCTTTATACCTAACATTGTAATATTGGCATTTTTGTTTTCATTTTAGCTTTGGCGAGTTTTATTGCTTAATTTTTAAGTTAAAAAAGAATCTTTAAGTCATGTAAATAACTCTGTCTCATTTGAATTATTCATCACGTGTGATGGGCTAGAGCAACCCCACACTCATAATTGTCGGAGAAGTTTTTTCCAGTTTCTACCAGTTTTTACCGGTAATAACCACTTATTACCAGTTATTACCAGTTTTTACCGCTGTCCCGGAAAAAACAGGTTTTTTGTACTCACACTCCTTGTACAGTGAGACTTTGGAAAAAATACATTGAGACTCACACTTGTGTTACTTATACTCACAGTTTTTATTTATTTTTTTTTTTTTTGTTCATTGAATTAGGTCTTTGGGAAAGTTTTGAAAATTGATGATTTCAAGTTGAAATTCTGGAAGTTACGTAAGGCTTATCAAAATGAAATGAAACACCAAATATGTAAAGGATTTTGTAGGAGGCCATATGGTTTGAGTGGTACTAGTGGAAAAAGACCTTTCTTGTATCCTCCCAAGTTTAAATACCATGCAAGTTGTATACAACCTTTATGTTGTACGTTTTATTTTTTTAGTTTCATTTCATCCTCCGTCCTGTGGACTGATGGTTGTAGAATATGCCAATAATGTGCCCCCCCAGTCATTAGAGGAAACTAAAGGAGATGACTTGTGTGGTATTTAAACTTGGGAGGAGGATACATGAACTGCCTACCTCCCTGTTAAGATAACACTGTGTAACACATTTGTGTTGGTGTGTTATTAAACTGCATCTGAGTAATTTCATTTTATCCTTCAGGTTTGGTGCTGTAATATCAAGTAGTGGTACCACGCAAAAGTCTGCAGGTTTAGCAACCATGGTAAGTACTACAGTGTCTATCTTGCTTCTCATTACCTCTTAGTAGAATATCCGACTTGCAGCCGGGAGGTCTGGAGGTTGACTCTCGGCCCGTCATATCAAAGACTTTAAAAAATGGAACCTACTGCCATTGTCTTTGGTGCTCAGCAAAAGCAGGGAAAACAAGCCATTGTGCCATGACTGCAAAAAAAAAAGGCTGAGGCCAGCTAGACTTGAACCAATTGGTTGGAAACTGGGCCATAAAACCTCATGTAGTGAACTCATTACTTTCTATTTGTGCATGTAGTTCCCTGACTTGCCTGAAAGTCCATTTGGCATTAGATCCTTTAGCACCAGTACAGCATCCTCTTTCTCCCAAAGGGTAATCTCCTTTTCACCATCTTGCCTTTCAGGCTTGAAGATGGGCTAGAGGAGAGAGGGAGATTGCCTTTCGGGAGAGTGAGGGCACTATACCGGTGCCAAAGGACCTTAAGCCAGATGAACTTTCTGGCAAGGAGAGGTTGGGAGAGAGAAGCCAGATGAACTTTTTGGCAAGGAGAGGTTGGGAGAAAGAGACACTATAGGGTTCCAAAGTGTTGTATGCCAAATGGACTTGAATGCAAGCTGGGGAATTACATATGTAAACAAGTGGGTATTGTAGATCACAGACTCCGAAACCAGGCAAGTCTTGTTGAATATGATGTTGGTTGAAGCATTAATAAAACTTACGCACATTAGGTAGCAGTATGGAAAAAGAAAACTCCATTGGAGACGAGCATGTATTTAATTTCCAAAATACTGTCTTGAGATCTGTGCATAGTTTGGATACGTACACTGTGTGTATTTCTATAGATACTAGTAGCTAATCTATGTCAGAGACACGAGTACATGATGTTTCTTTCATAGAGCTGCATGTAGACCTTAAAAAATGAATGCAGTCACCCAACTTTGGATTCGATGTAATCATGTCACATGATTGGCTCTTGAGAGTCATGTGACAATATTTTTCTCCGGAAACATGAAATTTAGGAGAGTAGGATGTTGGTTTATCTTGAATATGTAATGTTCAAATCTTGAAATATTTTGAAAAAAAGAGAGATACTTGGAAGCAAAATAAGAAGAAATCTTTGAGGATTGAGTGTTATTTTAAAAAAAAAAAGGTTGTGCCAATTAAATGCAGTGACGTCAAGCAACATAATTGTTTGTAGGCAAAACAATGGTTTTCTTTGAATAGATAAGTAATTGAAGACACCTCAGCTCAATAAACGATTTTAAGTCAATGGTGCTTTTGTCGACTGTTTGGAGTCTCTTGTTTTTTTTTCTATTATCCAGTCCTCAGACGCGGAAAGGATGAAGAAAAGAGCAGAACGATTCGGAACGAATGTAGCCCCTGCAGCTGTGAAGGTATGTTTTACATGTGATTTATTACTTACTTGGTCTTTACTGTATGGTCAAGGGGTTAGGTGGAGACGGGAGGATTGGGAGTTTGAGTCCTGGCTGGGTCATACCAAAGACTTTTTAAATGAAACCTTCTGTCATTGTGCTTGGTGCTCAGCATTAGCAATGAAGTAGGTAAAACAAGCCAGTGAGTCACAACTGGAAAAGGCAGGGCCAGTCAGACTTAAACCATTTGGTAAGAAACTAAACCATAAGACCTCATCTGACTGACTTCAGAAATAAACTCATGATACATCATTATCATAACCTATGCACTTGTTTTGATAAGACAGTTCTCAATGGAAAAATTTTTGTTCTTTTTCAGCTTGAGGAGAAAGAAAAGTTGCTTAAAAGAAAGCAAAGATTTGGTGGCTTGACAGCCTCTGTGGGTTCATCAGATTTGGAGGTAAGATTTTATTTTTAAATTTGCAAAATAAGTACAGTGATTTTCTTTGTTCTTTTTATTTATGTATTTTTTTATTTAGATATTTTTTTTTTTTATGTTGACGTTTAGTCAGTTGCAGGTAATTGGAAGATGGCGTGCAAACAGGTTTTCCGCAGTCTAAACTGAACTGTTGCCAAAAAATGCCAAGCACATGTGTTGTTATCATCTTGCAAAATCTAGAGAATGGAAACCCACAAATTTAAACAACTACAAACAGAATAAAATTACACTTGTAATAAGATCAAAAATGCACAAGCAAAGTTATCACCATTTTGAATCTAAATTCCCTTAAATGACAAAAATATGCTCAAGGCCTTAAACATCTCCTCCAATAGCATTTTGTTAACCAACTGCATTCAAGACACCAGGTATGCTCCAGCTATAACTGTGGCTATGCAAAATCCATTGAGCAGGATTAATAGATCTTGAGTGCAAAATCACTGAAATCAGCCATTATCACATGGGGACCCTTGTCTTTATTTTAGCCGGAGTCAAGATGGGTCTTTGCATCATAGAATCTACATTGAAACATGTGCAAGTTACACCAATTTTAAAGGTAGTGCAACATGTCAGCAAAATGCCTTGACTTCATCTGGCAGTTAGGGATTGACGTTGGGCATTGAAAAATCCTTTGGAATTATGTCAGTATCTTTTATTGTTCTCTAGACATACCTCTTCAAATTTTGAATGTTTCTGAAGGGACTTATTCCTTATGCAAAAATAATTACTTGGAGAGTTGCACAGTGTTGACATTTCTTTTGGTAACTCTGTATTAATTATCTTTTAGTTACTCATCAAATAGTTTATGGTTTGGTAATTGATACTGATGATTTTCATGGACAAATTTTAAACTTGCAAAATAAAACCCTTTGGACGAACTAATGTTGCAACTGTCCTCGAAATGAAGATTGTTAAAACAAAGATAACATTAGCCACAAATGGCATGTCCCTCTCATGACATCACAGGATTTGCACATTGAGCCCATGATTAAATTGCAAGTAAGAAGTTGACCTGTAAAACGGTCAATTTTACAGATTTCAGTGGGAATTGTGGCCATTTTCTTGGTTTCTAATGCTTTCTACATCAGATACCCAATTTTGTCATTTTCATGTCACACAACCTTTAAAACAAGCCACTATTTTACCTTAAAAATCTATCCAACAAGATGATGGTGTGTGGTCACATTTGAACTGTACAATTGTTCTGATGTGATCATAACATTGTATTTAGTCTTGTTTAAGTTGTGATCAACACATTAGACCAGCCCTTCTCACCCAGGGTCCAAGTGCCCCCCAGGGGTGAATTCGAAATGCTCAGGGGTGAAATTTGGAAAATTGGGGAATTGGGGGTGAATTATACACAAAGGGGGAAATTTTGTGAATAGGGGAAAATTTGCATGAATTGAGTTTTCATACTCAGAATTGAAAATTCATAGCTTCATCTGACAGGTAGCCATCAGTCAGAATATAGCATGTTTAACTGTACATAGTTGGTTTATAGAGAAATATTCTAAACATCAGCTTTCATTATTGACTGACCGAGGTAGGGTGCTTACTGTTTTTATCCTAATAAACACCCTGGGGCATTGCATTTTTCAAAAGGGGGACATTTATAAGGGGTCATTTTGTCAACAAAAATAACATTACATGGTGTATGTGGCTTACTTACAAATGTAGTGCAAGTTGAGTAGGCCTGCTGGCTGTCTTGTGAAAGCCTTTTGTTCATTGTTGATGTGCAAATTCGTCACGGAGAAATGCACAGGAATGCAATTTTTCCTTTCAAAACTTTTTCCATTTACAAAAAATGAGGTAGTCTGGACATTACTGAACGAGACGATCTATGCCTGAAATTAACGAAGCTAGTTCCACATGTACAGACTCTTGTTCAAAAACACCAAGCACAAGGTTCATACTTAACAAGGGTCTTGAAATCTCTATTGCCCTTACGTGTAAATCTGTGGCCTGTATTCTTTAAATATAAGTTCGAAACAAAACGGAACTATCATGTTCTAGTTTTTAGTAATTTGATGTTTTATAGTACTAGGGGTGAATGGTGGAAAAATTTTTCCCAAGTGGGGAAGTGGATCATAAAGATTGAGAAGCACTGCATTAGACATTGGCTTAGTCTCATTGAAGGAAGCTTTGAGCAGGGAGTCTTTTCAACGTATGTCATAGGCCCAGGACATATGAGTGCCACCTTTGCTTGAACTTTGTCATTTGTAAAAGCCAGAAACTAAATAAGATCCTTTGTAGACAATTTGCATTAGCATTGGAAGGTAAAAAAATGGTTTTTGTAATAATTTTCAAGTTCTGGGTAGTTCTCTGTTTGGCACTTTAGACTTTTAGGAAGAAAAACACCGTTCAATTGTACCAAAACAACTGACATGTTACCCCCCTCCCCCATATCCCTCATCCCCCTTTCCCCGCCCACATGCAGGCACAGCTGATTTCAGTGTCTGTATTGGTAGTTTGTTGGTACCAATTGTCCTTGAAAATGAGATCTGTTGTAACCATGGATATGTACAACACTAAAAGTTATGTGTGGATCTTGAAGGGCCTGGTCACAATGCCACTGAAATCCGATCCGAAGTTATCTAAATCAGACCATAGCTTTAAAATATACTGCTGTCATCACATGATTCATATTTCTCAACAGAGCTCTATCTATTTGAAAATCAATCCCATTTCTTTTCGTAAAGTGAAAGCTCTCCACCTCTGTGACGTCATGAAATAATTAGTTTTACATTTCATTATGGAAATCTTGATAAACATATATTTACACATGTTGGTAAATTTTTCACACTTTTCAATTGGGTGTGGAGAAGGCTTTTACTCAATCTTTTAAAACCAGACTGTAATCCTCTATGACATCACTGTAGTATCACTAGCACTTGACTGTCCATGTGACATGTCAAAATGTGTCCTTTACTACGTGTGTATCACTCTAGAGGGACTACCTTGACTCTTTAGTAAAGATTCATAGTAGAACTCAACTACAGAACATTCAATGCGTGTCAGGGAAATTGTACGTACTCTAGGTTCTGAAAGCAGACTGCAATTCTGAACCAGTATGGTGGCTGTAAAGTATAAAATAACCCGTGAAGAAAAAAGGATAAAATGTTTCCAGGTCAACAATGAAGAAAGGTGTCTATTTAGTCCCTGTGCAGTAAATTTGCAGTTGTACAATACCCAGCTACGTGGAATCAAGTTTCATGGCAGAAGGTTGACTTTTTCAAGACGGTCAGGTGCTTTAATGCTAAGAACAAGATGATGATATACATGTACCCTCACTTCTATCACAGTTCACTTTTAAAACTATGGTGAACTGTAAGTTTGTTGTTGATTTTTGGGAGTTTTTGACCCCAAATATTTATACACTTATAGGGTTTGGCTTATTGTATTGAAAACCTTACATATGCTTATATGGCTTTCTCAGTGGGTTTCGAAGTTGTTAAATTTTAGTGAGGCATATTATTTGCAACCTTTTTTTTTGTCCCAAATAGCATCTATGAACATACTGTGGTATTGTTATAGGGAATTTTGTAGAAAAAGATTTGCTTAAGAAAAGTTATATACTTGGTCCTTGATTCTGTATAAATATATTTTTAATAAGATCAAGGAGTAATGGTTGCTGTAGTACTAACATTATTTTAGAAACAGATATGCACAGAATCTCATCAGTTTACATTTTGTCCATGAGGGGAAAGTAAAAATCTCAACTGGTATTAACATGCTCTCAGGTTGATATCAAATTCAAAAGATATAGGGTAGCTCACTAGCTCATATTATGCAGCATGCGCAGGTAGTTTTTTGATTGCACATACTTACATATTCTCACCAGCATATGATTTAAAAGGACTGTGACTGTTTAGCAATTTATCAGCACAAGATTGTAAGTCACCTACACTTCAAGTAAAAAGCTGTATGTGATTAGTTGCAAAACCTGCTGTTCCAACTGGTTTTTTTTTTCATCTGAAAACAATATTGTATTGCAGAGATCTTGGTGTATGTTATGTACAGCTCTTTCAGAGTACAACAAATGCAGTAAGCAATGCTTATTGACTTCGTGTGAGACGACTCTGCAGGCAAGTCTGACTGGTTTGATCCAGATCATGCCACAATGAGCATGTGTGCTTAAGCTGAATAGTGTGTAGGTTTGGCACAGTACATTGTATTTTCCCCTAGGCAGTTTCGTATACTTATCAATAGCATATGCCCAGAGTCATTTTTGGTTGGTAGTTGGTGCTATATTTTAATGTTAAAATGGAATCATGATAAAAGTGCCGTAAAGTCATCGCATGTGTAACATCAAAAACTAAAGTTAATATTTACCAAGTTTGCTTCAGTCGCACTTCTTGGAAAATAAAGGAGTGCCGTAGGTGTGCTGTTTTGATAACCTTTAAAAAGATTTTATGAGCCCCATTCTTTATCTAGGTGTTCAAAACATCTCACTTCTTACAGTGGTTTGTGGTGAGACATCGTGGTGTGCCATCACTCCCACATACCTCAAAATTCAAGTCCTGGATTTTGTAGGTATGTAATTGAATGCAAGCACCAAACATTAGGTTATGCATGTGCTCTGTAGAGAAGCTTACAGTAGTCAAATGTTCTTTGTGTAAGAATTGTACCAAGAATGTTTCATATGTGGTATGTATAGCAAGATGACCAGGTAACAAAATATTATCATACAGTAAGACTGTGAGTCTGTACTTTATAGATGGTATTACCCCAAATTAAATTGCTGTACCAGGCTATCTCAATGCATTCACAGCTGCTTTGAATCATCAGGCAACAGTCCTGTAATTAAATTAATTTGCATTGAGAATGAAGTCGAAGCTAAAATATCTAAGTTCCTGAGCTAGGTGGCAGTTTGGAGTCCACCTTGCATCAATGACATAAACTGAACTTTGGTTTAAAGAATAGAGGAAGTATCACATTGTAAACATGAACTGATCATGAATTTATAATGTTTTGTTTACAAAACAGTGAAACTGCAAATGAATTCTGTATGATACATATTACTGATATTTTTCATCTCTTTTCAGGCCAAAAAGAAAATGAGGGCTGAAAGATTTGGTGTGGCATGACTTTTGTCCAATCAGCAGTGTGTGGTAATTTCTTGAAACTGTCATTATGACCTGCCAACCCACAAAAACATGTTCATAAAAATTGCTCTCTCAGCTTAAAGCACATTCCTGTAGAGTAATTATTCTGGCTCAGATTTATTCAGAGGTAACAGTTTCATCAGCTCTTTGATGTTTAAGTGGACATTAATTGAAGATAATCTGATTTTATAGGCTCTGCAGGAGAGAGAGCCTAAGATGAAAAAAAAATGAGACTGATCAAGTTCATCCTACATCACCAAGTCCTCTAGCATACAGATTGGCAAGATTATTCTCTCTTTTGAATATTCATGAATGGACCCATAACATGTTTCATTGAGCTTGCGAAGTGCTGAAATCATGCCGTGCAGAGTTTCCCCTTTGCAACTTTTGAACATGTGAACTCTTGCAGTGAGCTGAGAATTTTTCTAGCAACTGGGCAAAAGTAGAAAATGATGAAAGATATTGAAGTTGTGAACCCATTTGACTGCTCAGCCTGCAGAAATTATACCCAGCTTGTATAAGTTGCAAATTAATAATCCCAAATTATATTTCGGTGATTGATGTTGTTGAATGTTACTCAAAGAGACTTGTTGTTTGGATGATCAGTCAGCCTGTTCATCAAACAGTCCAAGGGCTTCTTGTGAAGTGGTGCATCACAAGCTCAATGGAATTCAGTGTCAGTCCACTGCTAAACATATTATATGACAAAACAAAAGATTTTCAGTTTTGATAATCACTTATTGGGAGGCTTTTATTGTGATTAGTATTAATCATTTAAATCTTTGTTTTGTATACCATACAGTGTTTGTCTATTGTCTGATACCATCCTTAAGTCTTAACAAATGTGTGAAAAATGCAGAATTTATTAGACTTGTTGCTAGACTTGCCCCAAGTCCTTCATGTTTTCCTTCCGTCCACCTTTCATTTTATTTCTGTTCCTATCACAGTGATTCCATCACATTGTGCTTCCTATGCAACCTTTCAGATTACTTTTCACTGCCTGTTGCTGCTGGCTTCATGAGCTAGCGCTGTAACACTTGTTTACAACGATCTGTCTTGCAGACTGTACGTTCTCACACATACGAGCCTGCTGAACGGGCACTACAAACTTGCGGCTTGCAGGGACATTGTGCTACATTTGCTGGCTAATCATTAAGATCACTGTGTGATGAACGTCGCATCATTCTGTCTGTTTACATATTGAAAGCTTTTCTTTGGCTACAGAGATTAGTGATTTAAAACAGGGACCTGCTACCCACCAAAGTTACAATGACTTGGTGTAGAAACATTCAAAGTTGTGAGTGTGGGAACTTGTTAGCAGGCATTACCTTTCCAAGTGTGTTGGTTGTTATGGGTTTGTTAACTTAGTATGAATTGACATTACAATGGGTCTAATTGGAAAGAGGGGTGTGTGAGAAGTTAGTTTGTCCGCAGCAGTGCATTGGGAGTGGTCTAAGGGACAGCATCAAGAGAAGGAATAGTGACAGAGGAGAATCCTTACAGCTGAGAGGGAACATCTCGAGAGACTTGGGGCAAGTCTAACTTGTTGCATACCTAGAGAGTGGAGGGAGGAGATGGGGGATGAGGTGGAATTTTAGGGTCACTGTGTCATAGGGTTTGAAATATTCAGTCCCCCCCCCTCTCTCTTTATAGAGGCTTTGCAATTACGTCACGGAACTGCCATGCTGGAGGACATACATGCCAAATACATGCGGCTTTGTGCCGAACGCACTGCACAGAGCGCATTATGGTATGCACGTTGTGTACACATTCAACAAGCAAGCCCGCCCAGTGTGGTTTACTACGTAGTTACATGTACTCCAACATGGCCGCCGGAGAGTATTATGACGTCATGTGAAAAGCCTCTATAGAGGTGAAGAGGGTGAAGTGTCACTGGAAGTTAAGGATGCTTGTAAGTAGATACTTTTTAGCTTTAAGTCAGAAATCAAATTTTTCATAATTCCAGATCACATCTATGAGTATCACATAATTGCTATTACTTTCAGGGTTTCCATGCTCAGGACTTGAAAATCCTTGAAATTTGGGTGTTTGGTGTAGACAAATTTTCACATGATCCTAAAATTGGAAACCTTATGCTTTCAGAAGTTGAGATCATGTAATATGTATCCATGCTGGGTAAATGCCTGTTTATTTACATAGATCATTTTGTACGAAAGTCTTTAGTTTACAGTACTGAATGTTTCCATCTTAGACTTCAAAAAGCCTGGAAAATGTTTTGAACTTCAGTATCTCATACGTAATTGTGGGAACCCTTTATTTTGATTTCCATCAGTTCCAATTATTTTCACATGTTTGTTATCATTGCTATTATATTTCCCAGTTTTGTGACATCACAAAACTTATATGAATATTCAGGAGCATTTATCATACTTAGCTGTGGTGTTTGTAAATGATACAAACAGCTTCTGGCAAGCTCATAAAATTTCTGTGTGAACTCTTTTGTACAATATTTTTAATGTTCAGGTTTGGTCAAATTAGCAAACCTTTATAAATGCTGCAAAGTATAAGAACAATGTGTTTTTAAGGTGTATTTAGTTGACTTTTTTAAGACGTAAAAGTTATCATTTTCTGATCTTTAAGAATTAGATATAAACCTTAATACCTGCTGTAGTATGGTATTCCTAACCATAGAAAAATATGGAAATAAAGAAATGGTTATAGTAAGTGTCATACTGCAAAATATCACTTGTAAAGATGGTTATATTTTGTGGCAGAATGTCAAAATTTCTGGCTGCATTTAACTCAAGTCAAGCTACTTCACAAGTTGCAGCCAAGTAGTAAAAACAGCCAATTCACAGTAGCAGTGCTTGAGTAACCTGTTCACTGTGATGTGTATATGAACGTAATATGACTGCAGTGATTTCATCTTGGCTGAGGGATTTGTAGCTAGGCTGGGCAGCTGCACAACTTGGCCATTGTGACACTGTACATGTATAACTTTCAGTGCGAAGTCAACAACTTCAGTTCCCATGTCACATAAAGTCAGCAATGCAATCTGTTTAAAATTTGCGGGTTTTTCAGGTACTAGAGCGGTGATTTTCAGGCAAGTAGTGACATGTCCTCCTGTAATAGATCACTCTTAGTGACATTTATTGTCTCATTTGATTTTGTTTACCTGTTGTTCCATTAAAATACCACCTAATTTAAAACCTTGGGGTGGGACGGTGGGGGTGGGTGGGTGGGAGGCTAGGGGTGGATTTAAGATTGTCAGAAGCAATCCATAGTACAGATAGACAAAAGTGTAAGGAATAACAAGATTGATGAACCTCGCTAATGGTCAACTGAAATTTTGACCCACAGGATTGGTCAGCTATTTTAAACGATATTCACCTCTCTCTTTTATTTTTATGGTGTAACAAAATGATACTTAGTGAGCTATAGTATCATGTGGGAGCAACTCCACTTTGAATGTTGTTATAATTTTACATCTATTGTTCCAATCAATTTCTACAGTACCCAGTGTTTTGTACAGTTCTAATTTTAGCTTTGTACTTTAGAAGGTATCTTCAAGTACCTTTGCAATTTTCATTAGTAATATTTTTTTTAGATTTGCTAAGTTGAAACAGAGATTAGCTTTAATTGATATAGTCAATGACTGCATCCTTGAGGATCAGCCTAATGCTTAAACTGCAAAAGTGCAACTGAATGAGATGGGGGGGGGGGGGGTGGGGGGTGGGGGGGCTTTAAGTTTGAAGGTGTCTCTGGGTTAATGTTTGGGGTGAAACCAAGCACTTACATAGGTGATTAGTAATTATAAACCAAAGTAAACATTACAAACAATATTTTTCTTTATATGATAGGTAGAGATAGAATTGGGGTCACATACTAATCTTTTGGGAATCTCTTTTGTATGTTGATGGGGAGAGGGATGTTTTTCTTTGGGTGGATGCAGTCCAACCAGTCTTTAAAAGGCAGCAATGGCAACCATTTCTTTTTTTTTTCTCAAAATTGTTCATTGAGCATTTATCTTTGGTTTTCATTGCCCTGTATTATTCTGATTAGCTTCTGGGAAAATGGAATCAGTCTTTGTTGTAATGACTACCCCCCTCTCTGTCCCACCCACTATCTCCAAAGTTAGTTATAATTTGCAAGTTACTGCATATTACTAAAAATTAAATTTGCATAATTTTTAACTTTTTCTTATGGGGACATATTTTTTTTTTTTGGGGGGGGGGTTAAGTAATGTGTATCATGCCATGTAATTAGGGAAGATATACAAATAGGTAAAGAACTACAACAACGGGAATTTGGTAAGCCTTTGTAAAGTCCATAACTAAGATTTGAGAGCATCATAGCAGTGATGTTGTCAGAATCTTACTACAAGGAGGTATTATATGGGAGGATATAGATGGGTGTGGTTGGTTGGGGGAGGTGTAACACAGGAGACACAATCTGTAAGGAGTTTTTCCCTTTCCTGAAATGTTTGCCAAATAAGTGCAGAAAAGGGATAAAAGAATATTTTCTTCACTTATCACAACAAGCAATAAGTTTTTAAACTGTAACATTTGTTAATAGCTTATGTTGGATTTTCTGAGAAGTAACAAGTAAAAGATGGAACATTTATTGTTGGTTGATAACTCTTTTCATTAAGTCTTTTGTATTTAAGTTAAGCCAAAAGACGCACAATTTTCAAAGGAGCGAATAGAATGTCTGTGTCGGGATAGTCTTTGGCAAGGTGTTAGTAAATTATTCCTTTGTTCTCTTGTAATATGAGGGCACTTGCCAAATAGACTCATGTGTACTTGTTTGCTAAAAATGGTCTAAATTCAAGACAAAAACATAAACTCACTCTTGGGGATTGGTATTGGAGTAGAGAAAGCAAGCTAGTGAGCCACGACTGGAAAAAAAAGATTGTGGTCGTCTCGACTTAAGCCAGTCGGTTAGAAAACTCCATTTAACTAACTCGACAAGACAAGAATGAATAGTTGTAATAAGATGTCGGAATAAAGGCGGGGTGTGTGCTGGAAGAACTCCCACTGGCTTATCAAAGAGTTTGCTAAGAGGAGTGAGGTGAAAGGTTAAAGTGAATTTCAATCGAGTTTACTGCTAGATTTTTGTGATGCTTACAAGCACCATCTACGTCCCAGGGAAGTGCCACCCCGTCAACAGGTCAAAACTAAAAATAAAATGAAAACAAAAAATATATATACTAGAATCAAAAGCAGAATAGGAGAGTCAAGAATCAAATAAGAGGATTGGAAATTCGACTCGAAACTAAAAACGTTTGAGCTAATTGAAAAGGAATACTTCATTCAGTTAACTGCAAATGTAGTAATAAGCCTTCAATTAGGTTCACATACAATTAAAAACAGAACCTATTAACGTACACCATGAGAGGTTGATCCCACAGAACACATAGTCCTACAGTCTACATATCTAGTCATAAATCTAATTCAACAAGTGCACAGTTATTGTGATCTTTTGTCAACTTTTCCCCTTCCAGTTAAAATGTTCTTTAAAGACCAACTCGACAAAATTAACATCAAGAAAGGTGTACATTTTCCATAGAATCTGAATTTATTGATAAATTTTTTGCTAAATGCATTGTTTTGAAGAAAATCCTGTTTAAAAATATACCCAGTACAGGCAACCTTTAGGAGTCCATAAAATGAACTGTCAATGAAGGAAGAATCTCCCAATTCGTTTCCAGACTTTCTCAATTCATTGCCAACTCTGAGGACCGTCGGTTCTGTGGAATCATTTTGGCATGACCTTTTTAGGATCATTGCAAACTTTACACCTCCCCTCCCCCCTTCCAAACCCGTTCTTCTTCATACAAAATCGGCTTAAATCGTAATTTAATGAGAAGATATGTCATATGTGCTTGTTTCAAGGTTATTTTTTGTTAAAAATGAGACAACTTTACTTGATCTTCAGAACCATACATCGGATTTTAATGCAAATTTCACGGAACAGCTTAGAATAAGTACCCAGTCTAACACATTAAAACTTGATGTGACCTTAAACTCTTCTTTTAAAGACGGCTGGGTTATGTTTTATCGTTGTTTGGTTGAAATTGTTATTCGATTTCACAGCATGTTCGGAAGCATGTATGTTTTCGGGTCCGGCATTTCAAACATGAACAATTTAACACTATTTTACATGCACACTCACTAATAATCACGTTCACAAGCTGTTTAGGATCCATTTGATGGATATTACACCAAACTTCAGTGCAATAGCAAAATCGACCATGTGTCATGCAAGCGAGTAGGCTAGAATGCGGACGGCAGTTTATTAAAGTTAACACTTTGAATTTAGTTCCTTAGTTGTGTTCTCGTTCATCATTGATGTTACCTTGTTATCGCTTCATAGCCAAACTTAGGAATAACTCAGCTGTCCAATACTGTAGAAACAAAAATAGACCAAAATTGCCCGATTTATAAAAGTTGTTGACCGTTCTTTCAAGTGTTTTCTAGGCTAATGATGTCATTTACATGATTGATAAAATGTTCGATTTAAGTGATAGAAGTTTTCATTCTCAATGCTTTTGTACTCTTCATTGTCATATGATCCCTGATAGCAAGGAACCGGCGGTCCGCTGGCGGACAGCTAACGGTATATCCGGCTGGCCGAACGTCGGCTGCCGACGCCGTCTCGGATTCGGACAGTCCGTCGGTTCGATAGCGGCTGCCACCACCCAGCCGGTGATGGGCCACGCCGGACCGATGGTAGAATTTCTAGTTGCCCCTTTGGAGGACCGCCGGCTGCAAAGCAGCAAGGCCGCTTGGGACCTGCAGGTTAAGCGACGATACCCTGCCTGATTGAGCGTAGCCTATACCCTGCAATAATGCTATTGAAGGTATTATTATACGTGTAAGATTTCCTGTAATATAACATGCTTCTCTTGCGCAGTCTCTGATCGGCTCCCACCCTCGTGTCGGAGCTTGATTAGCCGTGGGTTTCCCGTCGAACCGATAGTGGTTTCTATCCGTAGACCGACTGTGGGCTACCTGCGGGTCATGGTCGAACTTTCGGGGACTCGATCGCTGGGGTACTCTTCACAACTTTGGCGTTAGGAAAGACACGGATTTGTTCAGCAATGACAGAGCATCTTGCAATTGGACAAAGTTCTTTTCTCATCATAACAGTATGTGTACACTGCAGTCTTTTCTGAGTATGAAACGTACCGTTGCGCGTGGATGTAAACAGCGGACGGACAAAGCCGTCTAGTCACAAGCCGTGCCTTTGTGTAAGATCTATTTTTGGTTTCGATGATAAGAGAAACCTATGCATTCATGATGGCGTGTGTATGTGTGTGTGTGTATGTGTGGGTGTATGTGTGCGTGCGTATGTTTGTGACACTTTGCTTGTTAACACGATATCTCAAGTTAGGAATGTCTGACAGTTTTCAAACTTGGTACATAGTCGAGCCATACTGGGAGGAAGAGCCCTATTGTTTTTGGTGGAGGTCAAAGCTCATTTAGGGTCACCAGGGGTCAAAGTCTGAAAACCTTGTTAACTCGATATCTCAAGGTAAGAAACTTGGATAGATTTAATATTTGTTATGTTAATGCATTATAGTCAAAAGATGGTCCCTATTGTTTTTGGCAGAGGTCAAAGGTCATCTGGGGTCACCGGGGGTCAAAGTCTGAAAATCTCGTTTACACAGTATCTCAAGTTTGGAAGCTTTGACAGATTTCGTATTTGATATGTGGATGGGTTAAGGTCAGGAGATGGTCCCTACTGTTTTTGGTGGAGGTCAAAGCTCATCTGGGGTTACCAGGGGTCAAAGTCTGAAATTTTTTTTACACAATATCTCAAGTTTTGAAGCTTGGATTGATTTCATATTTGGGTATGTGGATGCCCAATGATCAGGAGACGGTCCCTATTGTTTTTGGCGGAGGTCAAAGATCATCTGGGGTCACCGGGGGTCAAAGTCTGAAAACCTTGTTAACACGATATCTCAGGTAGGAAACTTGGATAGATTTCATAGGTGGTATGTAAATGTGTTATAGTCAGTCGATGGTCCCTATTTTTTTTGGCGGAGGTCAAAGATTATCTGGGGTCACCGGGGGTCAAAGTCTGAAAATTTTTTCACACAATATCTCAAGTTTGGAAGCTTGGATTGATTTCATATTTGGGTATGTGGATGCCTTATGATCAGGAGACGGTCCCTATTGTTTTTGGTGGAGGTCAAAGGTCATCTAGGGTCACCAGGGGTCAAAGTCTGAAAACCTTGTTAACACGATATCTCAGGTAGGAAACTTGGATAGATTTCATAGGTGGTATGTAAATGTGTTATAGTCAGTCGATGGTCCCTATTTTTTTTGGCGGAGGTCAAAGATTATCTAGGGTCACCAGGGGTCAAAGTCTGAAAACCTTGTTAACACGATATCTCAGGTAGGAAACTTGGATAGATTTCATAGGTGGTATGTAAATGTGTTATAGTAAGTAGACGGTCCCTATTGTTTTTGGCGGAGGTCAAAGGTCATCAGGGGTCACCGGGGGTCAAAGTCTGAAAATCTGGTTAACACAATATCTCAAGGTAGGAAGCTTGGATAGATTTCATATTTAGTATGTGGATGCGTTATGACCAGGAGACGGTCTCTACTGTTTTTGGTGGAGGTCAAATGTCATCTGGGATCACCAGGGTCAAAGTCTAAAAACCTTGTTAAACGCAATATCTCAAGGTAGGAAACTTGGATAGATTTCATATTTGGTGTGTGGATGTGTTATAGTAAGTAGATGGTCCCTATTGTTTTTGTCGGAGGTCAAAGGTCATCTGGGGTCACCGGGAGTCAAAGTCTGAAAACCTCGTTAACACGATATCTCAAGTTTTGAAGCTTGGATAGATTTCATATTTGGGTATGTGGATGCATTATGGTCAGAGGATGGTCCCCATTGTTTTTGGCAGATATGAAAGATCATCTGGGGCTCCAGGGGTCAAAGCCCGGAAACCTTTTTAAATATAATCTTTCAAGGTAGCTGTTTGTCCATTTGTCTGTGTGTTGTTCGTGTGTCTAGCTATGTATGGCTTTTATGAAGGTCAAAAGGTCATCTGGAATGACAAAATTATATTTTGAACGTGCTAGTATAAGATTTGAATGTAAAGATAATGGTTCATGGTGGCACTCTTTGAAACCGAACATTTATGTATCTTCGAAACCTCAATGCATTTGTGCATTCTGGTTTCACTTGGGTCTGGTCAAGAAAGTTTAGATATGAATGAGAAAATGCATATGTATCGCAACGTTGAAACCTCCTCTTCGTCGTTGTTAGTGTACTTTTAGTATAATAGGCGTTAAAGACGCCAAAATTAGCGGTAAAGGGTGGAGACAGATGATGACGTCATACAGTTGTGGTTTCAATGGGTATGTAGGGCACAAGCTTTAAGTGATTTCGTTGTAGAAAATCCTACCAGTCTGGTGAGTATTTTGTTATTTTCCATATAAATGAAACTGTTAGATGAAAGAGATTTACATTTCTCAACCATCTCATGGATGTACTCTATGATTTGCGAGGGTAAGAACCTGAAGAACACGGGTCGAATTTCAACACTCTTTACAAGTCCACTGGTGTAGAATTTGCGCGGGAAATTTTGTTTGTCACGTTCAATGGGAAATCAGACAAATGTTTCCCAACTTCCACAAAAGATAATATTTCTTTAAATTAAGTGCAATATATTTCGTGCTGTGTTACCATTATCATTAAATATGAGTGGTGAAAAAGCAAATAACCGTCGATTGTCACAGGGGAAGTTTTGGGGTTTAGAGGGCTATTGGCCCCCAAACGCTTTCCAGTCCTTGGTACGCCCTTTCCTACAATTTTATACTGCATTATCATCTGACATCTAGCACTTTCCAGTGCCTTTGTTGTGTCCGTTCGTTGGTCTATCTCCTTTGGTAGCACTGTGTTGTACATCATGGTTTCAACTCTCCGAGTCCTCTTCTCTAAGGTGAATTGCTTTATGCAAATGGCTTTGAAACAGAAAAGGAAAAGAGTAACAAGATGTTAAGCTTTTCAACGATATTTTTTTATTTTGGATAGCCTAGCTTTTATTGATGACAAACATGAACATTTCCCCGAAAAGTGTGTAGATTCGCAAATGTCCTTTTCCCAAGCAGTTTGACGTTTCTGGTGTACACAAGTACTTACAGGTAAAGAGCAGCCCCAAACTTAATTTGAAGAAGAAGCTAAATAACACAATTTCCATCTTATTTCTCTTCAGTCTATCTTTCATTACATTTTATGACTTTACTATTGCATATTCAAGGTAAACCAAGCAGTTAATTCTGGTAAATTTCACATTTGAAGAGAAGAAACATTGTCACATGACTCCCAACAGCCAATCATGAAACTGGACAGTCTACTACACTTCTTCAATTTGGGATGACTGCTGTTGTTCTTTAAAAGAGAAATTTACCAAAATTAAGTGTTCCCTTTTTAGCCCATCTTTGCAAATTTGCACATAACACGACTGTCTGGTAGAACTTGGAATATGTTCACTGATAGACATACAAACAGAATTTCAAACAGGTATCTATCCATATGTTCACTTAATATAAGCTTACCCAACCCTCATTTTACGAGAAAAATATTAAAATTAATCGAAACCAACATGAAACATGTTTTAGTTTTACTGTTTCGGTAATTCCAATTTGAAGAAGTGTCTGCAATTAAAAATTTTTATCATGTTCCAAGAAGATGGGCTTGTAGAGATAGAAACTGTTAATTGAGGTAAAAATAGCTCAGATGACAATGCACTTCCTTACATGTTAATTCTATATGATGCCCAAGTTCGGAATCTCTCAAAATGTTGGCTTTTAGTTCCTCCCCCAATCTAGGCAACCGGGGGGTGGGGGGGGGGCAAAATTATGACCAATACGGACTTTTTAACAACTTGAAACAAAAGTGACAGCAGGGGGACTTTAAAAGGAGGAGTGGTGGATCAAACATTAAAAAAATATTCCATTTTCAAAATGGGTTTTCCATCAAAAATGGACAGCTGTAAATGTTCTACATCACACATGCTTTGTGTGTTTTTGAGCAAATGCTGAAAAAAATCAGTGGTAAATAGTGGAGGAATATGGGGAAAATGAAATATTTAGCTTTTACACCACAAAAAAGGACAAGCGTTGTATTCCATGACATGAATGGGAGAACATGAACTTTGGAAATCTATTTTGAAATTGGAACTTGTTTTAAGCTTGAAGTGTGGGGACACTTCATATATAATAATGTATAACGCTAGAACAACCTGTGGTCATACCGACTGAAAAGAGGTTTTTTTTTTATAAACGCCAATCTGCTGGGTCGTTGTTACCAATGTCAAATGAAGTTACCTTGAACAAAACTGCATTTTAATTCATCGAGGATTCCACTCAGAATGTGAAAACTGTTAAACACATCTCTCACTTTGGTGAACAACATCTGTTGGACTTCTGATATGATCTTGCAACGTTAACAGAACACGTACATGTGATATGCATGCGAATATGTACGCTCAGGTACGGCAGTACCACGGACTTATATACATGGACAGAGCATGTAACGTGCACGTCCTATCAGTAGGTGATCGCCACCGACTGGGACAAAAAGGCGTACCAAGATAGCCGCCGTGAAGCTATAAATCTACTGATTTGCCGACGACTCTGTAATATTTTAAGCAAAAGTTAAACTTCAATGGGAAACAATATCATATTCCTGCAATACGTAAAGTGATTTTGAACTTAACTTGCCATATTTCAAAAATATTTCAACTTTGCAAAATATGGAGAAATACTTGAGCAAGTCCAAACTTTCACACAAAACCATAGCAGACGGCCATCTTGGTACGCCTTTTCTCACACTACGGTAGCGACAATGTACCGCGCAGTATGCTCTGTCCATGTATAGGAAGTCCGTGGGCAGTACTGATTTCTCATGTAACTCATACGAGCACGTACATTTAAAGTCACGTACATATAGACCACACTGACTGTTTAGTGAAGGCACCGTAATTGATGCGGCACCGTGAATGACACATCCTCAAAAATTACCAAGTAGCACATTAATACCGTGAGAAATATGAGCCTAAAGGCCAGGTCACACTACAGCGATATCGGGTTGGATTTCGCTTCGATTTTTGTGAGTTTTAATTAATATCTCCTCCATCTTTGGTCTAAAAGAAACACAAATTTGCCAACCTGTGTAGATGTATGAAGTGCTACGAAATTCTAAGTTATACCAATTATTCCGTGACGTCACATCCTCAGAGAGCTTTTATCAGATACGCGTAGACCAATAATAGCTATTTGTCAATGTGAGGTCACGATATAAATAGTTTCAATTTCATTTCCGTGGTCCTTCTATACCGAGAATTGCAGATTTTTGGTTCTTTGCGACAATGGATGAAGGAGATTGTAACTAAAACTCACAAAAAATCGGATAGTAATCCGATCCGCTATCGCTGTAGTGTGACCCGGGCTTAACCCTGTTGGAACCACCCAGTGGTTCGTTTTACACGATGATGAATCCATTTCAGGAACGTTTGTATCTAAATGTGTTTAATTTTCAAGCTTTTCTTGACTACTTCCTACATTTATGTTTATTTTTAACATTTGAAAATTATACTCCCCCAAATGAACGAAACTTACCTCAATCTGGCGTACACTGCTCGAAGTACTCCTCCATCTGGCGTAGTTACTCGTATTTAATGTGATGAGTGCAAAAAAGGTAATTACGTTATTTTTCTGTCAGTAGCCATGGGGAGGGTTTTGGGGGTTAGAACCCCCCGCCCCCACGACCCAACCTTGCAATGCAAAAACACCTAGAATAGCGGATTTTTCTCTCTATCCTTAGACTTTTTCCCCATATCGTCCCTCAAATCTCCCCCCCCCCCATGACACCAAAACCCTGCCCAGGACACAATCCTGGCTACGCGTCTGTTTACTGTGTTTATAACTTGACCAAACTTAACGCATTAGGCATGTTAGGTCAACAAGTGAAACAAGTTTGCACGGTATTGTGTGTAAGATTCTTTGAAAACGGCAAGCAGGAGAGTGGTTAGGTTTGTTTCATTTTGTATAACCATTTTGAAATGGTTGGGAGCGTTATTCAAGGTCCCACCATGCTATATCCATACATATCGTTGAGCGCTGTGAACAATACACATCGTCTTCTGACGTATATGTCTCAGGCCTTGCACGCAACGCATGGAGAATTTTTAATGCGTAAATCGCGCCTTCTTGTTTCCTTCGCAGCACACTGTGTCACACTTACACATGTATGTTTCACATTCATTATCCATGAACGTTAAAAGGTCTTGACTTGCACGGGTAGATTGGGTAAGAGCCACGGATGCAGTGAACTTGTCATCCAGGGTGGCACAACTAGGGCAGCTGTGCAGTGTAATGTTTTACCGATTTATAACAAGCTGTGAAAAGCATCCAGCTGGTAGCTAGTCAAGTATGCAAAGTACCGGTAGCTTACAGTCAACTTACATTGCACAGGAAATGATTTTAAACTTTCTGTCGGTTTCTTCTCCATATTGACAATGCAATCCCCAAAATCAAATTGCAGGCTGATGTTGCTGAGACGAAAAAATTATCATGGCAAGTACACTGCCGGCAAAACTTGCAAATTTTCTTAATCAATGTTATTTTCACTCGGACAAACTAATAAGTAAGTACATCCCCCCCACCACCACCACCAGGTAAGAAAGTGTCCCCTATGCCTTAAGTAGTGATCAATATATCAGTGTTGTAAAAAGCCATGACTCGCCGTCACTTCCTCTCAAAACGTAAGTGACTCGATAGAATTCAGGAGTAATTTCTCCATTGAAATAGTACAGTAACTCGAGTAAATGACTCGACTCGAGTCTCTTAAAAGTTTGAAAAACCCTTGACTCGTGTCACTAATCTAGTGACTCGATTACAACACTGCAATATATATAGAGCCAGGCACAATTCAAATTCATTTTCCTCTAAATTTTAATTTAGGCAGGGGAATTGTTTGCCTCACCAGTGCCATTTTCCATGCGAAGCCTGGGTCGATTATTATGTCCCTGATCACTGTCCTATCATTTATGCACCATACTTGAACCGCCACCAGAAAACATTTGTATACCCAAGTTGAAAAATGTCTCTGTCATTGTGCCGCAGTTCAGCTATTTGTGGTCCGATCACTATATGCGCCGCTACTTTGCCACTGTCGCCATTCCACCTTCAAGCCGCCAGAGGACCAACAACGGCTCACCTCGGCGTTGCCTCTGCAGGTATGCCACTGTCTTACCATCGGTGGTCCAATCACTATGCGCCGTTACTTTTCTGCTGCAGCCATTCCACCGTCAAGCCGCCAGAGGATCAACAACGGCTTACCACGGCGTGGCCTCTGCTGGTATGCCAATGCCTTACTATCGGTGGTCCGACAATGGCATGCCACATCCTTGCCGCTGCCGATTTGCCATCGTTACCACCGTCGAACCATCGTCAGAGTTTCACAGCTTTGCCTCTATACCAATTAGCCAACCTCCAGCCAACGGTGGACCACAGTCATTGTGCCACAGCAATACCGACGCCGACATGCCACCATAAAGCCGCCCGCCTATAGTCCGCCGGTACCTTGCTATCATAGATAATCTGGTAGTGTGCTGAATGTTACCTTGATGATGGTGATGATGATTTTGTGCAGCTAGACATTGACGGCGCCAGGAAGTCAAAATTGGAAGGAAAACTAAGGACCAAGGAAGAGGCAAAAATTTTCGGCCGCACGGCGAAAGCGACCCAAAACCCTATTTTCTGGGGGTGGAGGTCCAGGGGGTGAAGTAGTGTGGTACACTGCATGTCGTGTTTCATGGTTGGCTATTGAGCGTCATGTGACGCTCAATAGCGTCAATTTTTTCTCCTCGAATGTGCATTTTTTAGGATTTACTGCTTGGTAAACCTTGAATATGCAACGGTGAAGTGCTAAAATGTTGTAAAAGACACTTTGAAGATAAATGTAAAGAAATTCGTGTGATTTAGCTGTTTCTTCAAAATAATTTGACTTTTAAAAGAAGGGTTCAAGGTCACATCAAGTTTGGATATGTTAGAGAGTTACTTATTCTAAGAATTTGGTGAATGTGCATTGAAATCCGCTGTATGGTTTCCAAAATATGATCAGGTAAAACTGCCGTAGTTTTAACAAAAAGTGAACTTGAAGCAAGCACGTGTGACATCATATCCACCCATTAATGAACTGTGTTTTGCTTTTCATTCTCCTCAACAAATCCTGTATTGTCAGAATGTGATTTTACGGTATAAGCGGCATGATAACTTTACAAGCTTTCAATTCTCCACACTGAGGTCCTGTTCCTATTAACTTCAAGGTCAACACAATATGTGGGGAAGTCATAATTATAATCTCTGCTGATCTCAAACTCAATAAAAATCTGGTGGCTTCATTTAGAATTACCGATATCTCGAGAAACACATGTCTTATTTGAATGGAAGTTTCACCCACACTGCGTAGAGTTGGTTCCTCTTTCTCATTTGAAAATTAAATTTTTGCTTAAACTTGAACCGCCCCTTTAAACGAAATTTTGCAATGAGCTGTATAGAATTCACAAATAAACAACGATAGACAAAATTGTCACAGAAGCGTTAAAATTTCGAGACATTTGCCGTAACTCCAGCAACACACAACCCGTATCTTTTGTAGTGAAACTTGAACCAAACCGAAAGGGAAAACTTGAAACGTTTCTTGCTACCAATTGAGATTCCATTATTTTTGCTTTTCCTGGCTCAATTGAAAATCGTCCTCCGTGAAATTGTTACGCGAGCATTTTCCCGTCTGAGTTAACAATGTTTGTTAAGATATATCACTGAGAAATGTAGGTCCATGCCAAGTACTATGTAACATATGAAAACATACCCATTGTAGTTCCCGACTAACTATACAAGTCCACAACGAATACCAGCAACGGTTTGCTATGAGCATATTGCGGCTTTCCATTGTGAGACTTCACGGCAATGCAAGCAATTTATACAGGAGTTAAAATAAAACTCTTTTTTCAGTGACATGCTATTGCTGTGTCCACGTGAAAATTTGGAAACGGGCGTGAAAACTCGCTTCATTGCCGTCTTTCTCGGTGATAGGTGAGAATTTTGAGTCTCTCTTTGTGGGTGTAGGCCCAGTTGTTGTTTTTTATTTTTGATGGGGACTCGGCCTCTTTGAGCCATGCCGAGATAAACGACCTGCCTAGAAAATGTCAAATTTGTTCTACTCAAGAAAAAGGGAGTGTAGTCCGTATAGCCATCTTACCCCATGTGATAATAACCTTAGGTTGGGATACTCTACATACAACTTGCGGGCCTAAGTTTATTCCTAACTTTACGATAATTAAGTAGGGAGGTACGATCCCAAAGCAAAGCAAATAGTAAATGTGTTTCACGTTAACTTATTTTCTTTCCCTATACTATTTCCCATACAATCTCATCTATACTGAGTGCTCCAGAATAAGTGGAAGAAAAGTACTTATATAAGAAGCCTTATGGTCAAGAGCAGTCCGGCCCCCAAATTAGTTGGTTGGCTGGTTGGCTGGTTGGCTGGTTGGCTGGTTGGCTGGCTGGCCGGCCGGCTGGCTGGCAAGTGGAACTTGGGGTTTTGAGTGTTGTGCGTGATTCTCCGCACAAGCCATGGAATAGGAACAACCCCCCCCCCCCCACCATCAACAGGAGAAATGGTCGTGGGCGTTGATTAATTATACCACAGTGCTATAAGTTGAGACATAAATTCCTATCTAACTCAACTCAGGAGAAGGCCAACCAAAAAGCGATATTTTGTCTTAAAGGCCCACTTCTCTCACCCCAAACAGTACCAATTCTCCTAACCCTCTTACTTAAGCCCCTCCTACAGTTGTTTGAAACTCATCCTCATTCAGACACAATCTCAGTTTATTGCTTTAGGGTGAGTATAAAAAGGTCAATGTGTACAATCACATCACTCACAGTACAGTTCATGCTGTGTAATATAAGCTTTAGTACTCTGAATTGTTTGAATTAACTGTCAATCAAAGGGCTGAGCCAATTGAGAATTTCAGGAGCCCCCAGAAAAATTGTAGTTTGGGATGAGAGGACTGGTCCTTTAACTGCCTGAGAAGAAATATTTTCTAATTTGCTTCAGCAGATCTTCAGGATGGTCTAGAGTCCTGCTCCGCCTAGTACTCTGAACCGAAAAGGCAATTAAAAAACTACACAGAAAATGAGAGTAAGAAGGTTAAAATTTGTTTAAATAATAAGCAATTTATTTAAATTATAATAATATACATGATAACTTTCACATGTAACATAAAAGTAAAATATTTTAAAATATGAAAGGATGCTAAATCTTGGTGACTTTGTCGCACTGGCAGAGGTAACTTCTTACTTCCAGTTGAACATTTTTAGCCGGATATATTTTTTGAAAAAAAAAAAAAAAACACTTGTGCCCTTAAAATCCTTCATCCGTTCTCCAGTCTCTAACATTCCTGCGTCATCACACTAATATAATGAATAAGGTTTGTCATGCATAATGAACAAAAGTAAATAAAACCCTTATCCTCTTACCCCAAATAGTTTCTATTTTCCCAAGTTTTCCTACCTACTCACTTGAACCCCCCTCCCCCCACCCCCCCACCCCCACACACACACACAACTGTCTAAAACTCATCCGCATCCAGACGTAGTCTTAGTTTATTGCATCAAGGTGAGTATATGGACTCCCGTGTGTAATCAAAACACTTTCAACATGCCGTGTAATATGAGATAGAGTACTCTGCATTTTTGGACTTTCTGTCAGTGAAAGAGCTATGTCAATTGAGAATTTTGGTAGACCCACCACAAAAATTGTAGTTTGAGGTGAGAGGATTAGGCCTTTACAGATGAAATAACTTCACTGCCTCCACTTGCCTTCATCAGCTCGATCGCAACACTTGTTTAGCCCTCACACAGCGCCTCCGGTGCCGTTCACTTCTTTTTGTCGGGTGTGAGAACCAGGGGCGCCGATCCTGTGGAGGGGCATTCAAGTGCGGATCCAGAGGGGGCAGGGAGACAACCCCCTTAGGTCGATTAAGAAAAAATATGAAAAATATGTAATAAAAACTAAAAAAATAGGATCTAAATCCCACATATGGTGCGACATTTCCGGGTGGGTGACATTCTTGGGTGAGGTGGGGATCGGATAGTCTTCAACTTTTGAGCCTCGTTCGTCGTGAGTCGGTGGTATTATTTAATATGTGGGGAAGGTCAGGTTAGTATTGAAAAAATATGAATTAGGCCGTCAGAATGACTAAAGTCATAGTCACACTACTAGTGTTCTAATTTTTATTCCTTAAAGTGAATGATGCTATTGATCATAAGTGATTCATTAATGTTAGTGTCCTTATGAACTTAGGACCTAAGTCTTGGGCACACTAGTGTCCTTCCGTAGGCCCACCTATCTTATGATCGGTCTATGGAATAAGCTCATAGGCTACAGGTGTGATCACACGATCGACTCGAACATTCCGTAACGTAACATAGAAAGTGACGGCATTTGTTGGAACGTTTTTTTTTAATCGGTGCTATTGCAAAGAGTAAACAATTACTATTTTATTTGAAGTAGCTTGTATCCGACTCTGCAAGCGGAGTAACTGTACTGTACAAAACAGAACAAGATTTGAAATACGTTTTGATAAAGATACCTTTAGCGGGGGGTTACTGAACGGGTCGGCATAATTATAATTACAAACAAATTTGTAGATCTTTTATTTTTAATTTGCTTTACATGCTTGTAACAAATTAGTAATATCATTTTGCATATAAAACTTGAATAAATTCGAGTAACAGCCTACACCTCAGTTGGGTTGTCAATAATCTGATAATCGTAAACCTTTGTCCACTGACTGGAAAGCACGTTATCTCGCTGCCTTGCAAAAGCCTCCCATATCATTAAGAGGTAAATTGAAATGACCGCTGATCATTTCTTCTCAACTCTTGGGGCATTTTTGACTAATTTTATTTGTTCAAATTGTATCATACTCCGAGTGCTTCCCGGGTTTCACCTCTGGACCCCCACCAGGGCTCCGCTCTTGAACCCCTTACCCCATCCGGTTATACGCGCTTTTCGCGCTCGTGGTGGACCATCGGTTCTCTTCTTAAGCTCTTACAGCAGTTGCTGGATCCACCTTTGGGGCATTGTCCCTAAATGAGAATATCGGGTGAAAAAATCGTTTTGCTCCCATAATTCAGGCAGATTAAAAACAGGCAGGATGAATAAAGTACAATATTGTGGAGAAACGTCCATTTGAACTGGTCTATTAAAATAATATAATTCATCATCTATGTTTACCGCATTTGGGTGTCAATGTGAGTGTGTACGAATGTTTGTGTGTGTATATGTGTGGGGCTCGCGTTCGTGTGGGTGGATTGCTTATAAACGAATCCGGTTCGGGAAATTATCCGAGGTTCCGGCTGTTGGAATTTTTTTGCCCCTCCCCCATAATCCACAAACCAGATCAACACCCCTGGTGTGAACCCCATGTCCCCTCAGACTTTGAATAGTCGCACCACTTTCCTGCTCATACTTCCATTTTAGCCGGAATAAATAACACAGAAGTTGGCAAATCATGCCCAAGAGAGTCAGTCTTTTTCGTCGTCTCTGCATCTTCTCTGGTAGAAACAGCACCATACTATACCCACAAACGCCTCAAGTACACAGATGACGACCAGAAATGAAAAGGCGTACTGAAAGCTTCCTGTAACGTCTCTAACATATCCTACAACAAAAGAGAGAAAAACATAACTTTGGGAGGTATTTGGGAACCACACTGATTATACGTCATAGGAATACTCATTTTATATTGGTCGGCAGATATGTGCTGGTCGGTGAGAATGCTTCAACAAGGAGATCGGACTACTTTATATTGATGGAGGCTACAGCCGCTATAGCACCTTTTCCAGAAAGAAAATTGCATTTTGTTCGAAAACAGTACGTTGTGTAAAACTTTAGAAGACAGAAAAGTAGTTCGTAAGGTTTTCTGTTTAGAAATATAAGGGAGCAATGTCCTCCTTTATTGAGCCAGTCATTATAACTTAATCAATCATTTCTGATCATCATGTACATGTTATTTCTTTTGAAAAAAAATAATTTAATTAAACTCACAGGAAATGGACCTTTTTGTTTCTCATCGTATCGCAAATTCAAGTTCGGATCGAACTCTGAGTACCCAACCCCTGAGATTGAGATTCGACTCAGAATGATGTGATCGAGATTGAGAACTTTCAACATTTCAAAAGATGCAAATTCAATAACTCTTCTTGCGCATAATATTTTGAGGAGATGAAGCTATTGCTGAGTTTTATTGTTGAAACTGAATGATTTGAAAATGACTAGAGCTATCCACGTTTAATGCTACGTTGGAGCATTTCAAAACGTGGTATTCCCCTTTAAATTCACCAGACAGAAAATGGTAGCGTACTTTAATACTTTATCTCAGGGACTCATACTAACGAGACTTTATCTGCAACTGCTGTAGAGGAAGGTACACAGTAAAACCCATTGAGTTTGTGGACTTAAAATTGATGAAAATGTTGAATGTATTTGTTTAGCATAACTTACGATTAGGAATTGCAATAACGAGCTACTGTACCTGTTACAATACCACCAACAAGGGCTGACAAGGTGTAACCACTGTACGTCCACGCCACTGCAAGTTTAAAGTGCTTGGCACATACAGCGGCTCCCAACATTGAGAATCTTCCAGACCCTTGCAGACCGATGCAGAACCCGCTCACGCTAGCTGCTACAGCCAGTGTTGCGAAGTTAGTCGATAGAAATGTCGCAGTGTATGACAAAGCAATGAGGAGAGATGGGATAACAATAATGTTCATTGGGTGGAGGCTATCATGGCAAGCAATTGCGACAACGAACGCTTTTCCAAAGAGTCCCGATGCACCGCCTATCGTTGAAAGGAACACCGCGGTGTAGGAAGGAAAACCAAGGAATTGTCCGTACGGTACTAAGTACGTTGCCCAGGCAATAAAATTTATTTCTACCAAGACAGACGTGATGAAAAGAAAGATAAAGTTGGGATGTAACTTAAAAATTCTCAAAGGAAAACTATTCAAGTTTTTGTTTGACTCAGATTCAAGAGCAGACGACAAACGGTTACAGGGATCGCCTCCAATATCCTCGTATGTGCTATCATCCCGATTATTTGTAGTTCTAATAAGCAAACCAATAATGATTGTGTTCCATAAGAATGCACCGAAAAGAAGGACGCCACCTTGTATACCATAACATCGATACATATATTCCAGGAACAAAGGAAACAGGGACACACCTACATTGGTGCCGATACTACTGGTAGCGTAGGCCGTCGGGTAGGAATTCTGAAAGGTGTCCTTGAGAGAAGTGATCGTTATGAGATGCAGGAAACTCAAACCAAAACCTGATGAAGAAAACACTAAAACAATAAGTACTGTAAATGTATAATGTCTATGCAATTCATGACATCAACTACAGAATTAGGTTTTCTAACAACCCCGATGATCTAACTGAGACAGGGGCGTAGCCAAGAAGGTGTATTGGGGCTGCAATCCCTTTGCCACTTCCTGACCTCTCCCTGGCAAAGCTTCAAGATCTTCCAAGAAATGGAGCAAACGGTCAAAAGTGACCACTGCAAAAGGTATAATTACATTTGGAACACAAACAGTGCACTATATTTGCATCTAGGGACCGCAAAATCGTTTTTCTCTCTAAACGAAGTGGTATAACCCTTGGTTCAGGATCCAGCCATCCACGTCACTCTAAAGTAGCCCTCTTCACAACACAACTCTAGTCGACGTCACAGTTTCAGTTCAACTTCAAGTCGAGGCCAGTTTCAGCCTATTTCTCATAATCAACATTGTACTGTAGGTAGTCGTGTACATGGGAATTAGATAGTTGGTTATTTTCCTTTTCAAAATATCGCCCTCCTAGTGGTTCGACAGAGAGGCGTCTTTTTCGTGTTTTGAGGAACTGGATCAACCAGTTGAACACAATCGTGAGCAGGCGCGTAGCCAGGATTGTGTCATGGGGGAAGGGGGTGTTTCATGGGGGGAGGGTTTGGGGCAGCGGAATGAGGGAAATTTCTAAGGATATAGAGAAAACCCGCTTTTTTACGTGTTTTTACATTGCAAGGTTGAGTCACGGGGAGGGGTTCTAACCCCCAATCCCCCACCCCCCGTGGCTCCGCCACTGATCCTGAGTCTACTTCACTGAGCTCTGGGTATGTGCTGTTACGTATGAACGGCGTGTTTCACTGCTTTCCCCCAAAATGACGTATGTGTGACGTCAATCCACGAAACATATTAGATAAATTTATCAATCTTCTTACCCGATGATGACGTCATCAGTAACATCAACCAGACCGCGTGTTTTAAGACGAATGATAGTCCGATGTACCCTACACCTACGAGGAATCCAGCTAGGACGGCCCAGAAACGACGATTCCCATACTGCAATAGCACTGAAACCAATGGAGCTGCATGAAAGAAACGGAAATTGTGGGAAGCTACTTGAAACCAATGACATCGATTGGTCAGACATACGGGTCTGATCTTTACCCTAGAGCAGTCTAGTTAGTTACTCGTGAGTGAGTGAGCGAGCCAGCCAGCCAGCTAGCCAGCCGGTCCTCCAGCCAGATAGCTAGTCAGTCAAATAATTTGTTAGATGGAATTTTATGGCTTAGTTTCGAACCAACTGCAGTATTGCATATTGTAACAGTTCACAAGCTACACTGCTGAATTTTTTTCACTGCAACACAAATAGACGTCTCACAAACCTACTTCATGACGTTTTTTTTTTTTTTTTTTTTTGCTCTGTTCTTAGGTTAAGTAGGATTCAGATAGTGACCCCTCCCCTTAGACAACCCCCTCCAGAACGGCGTCCAATGAGTTAATCGTGATCATGCATTTACATTTCTCGTAGTATCCTTCCCAACCTCTAAAACAGATTTCCGTTCGAGAAAGGAGTCACGCATTTAACAGCCGTAGGTAAAGCACTTTCGCTCCCTCAGACATCTCGTGCCTGATTCATATGAACTGAAATTGAAACGATTCAACCAACACAAATTTACATTAGAAGCAATTGTTGACAGCATTCTGCATCAGGCTACTAGTCTGGTACCATACCCATACAGTTCTGTAAACTTGTGCATGTAGTACCCAATCACAACCTTTCAATATCACTAGCTCTCCATTTAAAATGGTCATGGTAGAGATGGTTACTCCGATCGCTTCTCGACCATTTGGCTAATATCATGTGTACTATCTGTTTTTTTCATCCAGTCTAGAATGGAGCCATACATGACAGACCAATAATGTAAATGGTCTGAGGGTCGTGAGGTTGGTCACGTATTCAGGTATTGTCCTTCTTAGGGAAGCAGTTAAAGTTTGGTTTCGCCGAACCGCCCTTTGCAAAAGAGTCGGGAGGACTTTAGAAAAAGGTCTGAGGTCGTCAGGTTGGTCCAATGCTGTCCTTCAGTGGAGGTACACCATCTTTGGGAAGCTGTTTATAGTTTGGTTTCGCCGAAGGGCTCTTTGCCAGAGAGTCTTCACTTTAGGAGGACTTTATAAAAAGTTGGTTGTGCACTTTTAACTTGATTGGTTAACTCCAACAAACTTAAAGGTATTATAGAATTCAGTGGCGTAGCCACGGGAGGGGGGGGGGGGGTTAGAACCTCCTGACCCAAACTTGCAATGCAAAAAACACCTAAAGTAGCTGTTTTTTCTCTCTATCCTTAGACTTTTCCCCTCGTGTCGTGCCCCAAAACCCCCCATGACACCAACCCCTCCCCCATAACAAAATCCTGGCGACGCGCCTGGTATAGATATATATCGAAAAGCGCATTATTGTATTAGCGTGTTTCGGGCATTATAGGTCACGGTTCACGGTCCCGATACGTGACTATGTTGGGTACGGGGTTCTCCTACCTCCTATCGACTGTGGAGGGTGGGGAAAAGTCCCCTAATCCTGCCCCTCTAGTAGCCCTATAGAACACTTGAATAATCGTGTTGCGCATGTGCAATCAGTTCATCGTACTTTGTAGCCAACATCACCCATGAAACCACATGTTCAAGTTCATTTTTTTTTTCAAATTCATTTTCTTGCAGTTGAATGGAAATAACGACAATAGCCTAGACAGAACGTGTCAAAAGTATAAAGACGTCCCCTATTTGGGACAGTTTAACTTGAGAGTTTCGCAAAATGTGCAAGCAAGACCTGAAACTGAACCTTTGCTATCAGAATATCTTTTTAAACAAGTTCCAAATTACCTAACTTTAGACAATTGCTTCACTATAACATTAGCTGTGACCCCAAAACAAGCATTCAACTAAACAGATCAAAAGACAATTATCTATCTGGTTAGACGAGCAAAGCAGTCAAGGTTATCAGAAAATCCTTTTGTTTCTTTCAATGAAGACCTCTCTCAGGTGTGAATGATAAGGCCTATTGTGTAAAGTAGCGGTACACTCAGCATATGTAATTTCAACCTTTTTATTGGCGCGGCAAGAAAACTTTGTGTCAGTGAGATCACTGGTGAAATATAGTGGTGGCGGTTCCATATGGTCACATTGTTCAGGAGGCGGCCCCCTCCTTCACCTACCAAAATTGCCAGCTGGTTCCTTTTTCAGGTTATAAAAACCTGTTTATATGCGCCATTGCAGGCCATTCTCGCCCCCTCTGATCAATACCCTTGTTTTGCTGCTGTAGTAAGGGGCTATAAAGACATGGGGAGGGGACTCAAGCCGCCCCTACGCCCATCGTAACTACGCCACTACCGTACTTTGGTAGACTTGTTAAGCCTACTTTTGCTTCCCAAGAGGAAATCACATACGTTGTCGTGCAGTTCTGTCCTGCAAAAGTTACAGTGTGGCTAATTATGCGCATTGTACAATCTTTTTGATTTTTCATGAAAATTTCACAGTGACCATCAAAACGATGTTTTTTTTATTTCGGGACATTTAGTTACGTTACATTTCATGTTTCCAACTTTCAAAACCGTCTGAAAGTTAGAATCTCGACTGGATTTTCTGAGGGTGGAAACACTGGAGGCATTCTCGGATAAGCTAGAATTGCACGTTGCGCGATACACACGCTGTGGAAGGCGACCTGTCGTACCGCCTGGGTGTACGTACAAGGAACGAGTAGTGCCAATTATTCTTGTGGTAATATATATGTTCTTGAATAAAAAATAATATGTCGAAGAGCCTATGAGATAAAATTCCAGGTGGACGATTTTAGGATGCGCGAATGGGGGAAAACGAGAAGAGCTAAACAGGGAGACGGAAGTTTTGATCATGATTTGTATTGATTCATTGAGATTTGGAGAAATAAAAAAGGGGTTTGCTGCCCCCAGCACCTCGCTTCCTACGCCATTGAATTGTTCTTTTTTCAGTTATATCCCTAACGGTTTTTTCGGAGTCAGATATAAATAACGGATATTATTTTCCGACGGAAAAATCCACAAGCTTATTCCACGAAGGATGCAAGTTTAATACTATTCCATTTCTTTAAACTGGTATAACTTAAAGAATGGATTCTCGATGACGTTTGTTTTTTCACTAAATTACGAGTAAGTTCTACTTCAGAAGACGATCGTCCGGTCAAATTTAGTTTAGAAAATATCTTTTCGGAATCCTCGAAGACTACCCCTGGACTTGAAAATAATATTACAAAATATTCGTTTTTTGGCAGAAAGCCAGACTGAGTGACAATTATAACAGTTCGCGATATAGAAGGATCAACTTAACTTCACCTGCACACCTCCACCCCATCCTCCATGATTGCAGTCTCATTTTCTTTTCAGTACTCTTCTGAGTAATGCTTTATTTTTTCCAAAATAGTCGAGATGACTGAACTATTTTCTGCTATAACTCGGTGTCTGTGGCAAAAAGGGTTAATATTTCTTCCCAGTGTTTATCCATGTTTTGAAGGTCAAGAAATCCATGAAGAAATACTAAATTAAAGGTAAATTCCGTTGGCTTTTCAGCTGGGGTCTCGACATAAAGACAAAAATATTCTAAACCGTGTCCTCTAAATGAACCCCAAAAAACCTTTAACTCGGTGACTTTAATGATGATTAATGCTTGTTAAAAAGTACCTCAGCTTTTTAAAAAGGTCTCAGAATGTTACATACACCTTGCATCATGCTTTTATTTTTCTTTATAATGGAATTTTTATTTTTTTTTTCTTAAAAGTTGATGTTCAAACGGTTTGAATTTTTTTCCTGTAGATCTAGCATAATCCTACACTATGTAGGGTACAGCTAACAATGAACTGCAGCTGAATCAAAATCACTAATAAGTTGAATGCAATGTCTAAGTAATTTCCATTAATGTACTCTATCTCAAGAAAAAAATGCAATATCTCGTTGATTAGTTTCTTCCAAAAGAAGTATTTTAAAGACTGACAACTCGTTAGACTGACGGGTGCACGCCACTAAGTAAAGAGTCAATTGGATTGACAACATAAGTCTCAATGTAGCGTTAGGAATAGACGAATTCGGACAGCAAGTGATGGTCAGATTTCAGTCGGCCATGACTGGGTTCTTTCACCTTTTAATCTTTCAATGGCCTTGCTTACTGTATCATGGATGGTTGTACCTAAGAGTTAATAAATACTCTTAGGGTTGTACACTAAATTGTATCTTGATTTCTTCAATTTCACTGAATATTAAGGGTATGAAATTCATGTAGACAATTAAAGGAAGGGGTAGACTATACGTAGTCACTTTATACGTCCATAACCCAATGGCGAAAGGCCTTCCAAAGTCCACCAAAAACCTCTACGATAGACAATATCAAATATAAATCGTCATGACACTCAACACATCTCTAAGAAGCACTCGAGTGCAGATACTCACACATCTCCAAAAAGAGTTAAAGTGAGATCTCGTCGCGCAACGTAAATGCAAGTGTTTTTCTTGACTGCTTATGAGGAATTACTCACGTGTGGAAACTGAGATCGTTGTCACCAACTGCGTGTATTTGCGCCTTTAAAACTATTCTAACTGAGCTACTCAAAGCATTAAATGTGTTGCCAAGACTGTCTACAGTTATTGATTTGATTTTCCCGACAATCTCTCAATGTCTACAAAAAGGCTTAAATCACAACGATTGCCTTGTATTTTCAAGGTTTGAGAGCTACGGGAAAACGGTCTTCCAAAGCAACCCCCGGGATAAACTATAATAGCAAAATCCTCTCATTCCTCTAAAGGACAAGAAAGGAATAAGAGTTCGCTACATGCTTAAAAAATAAACAGCATATTATCTTATGTAACTGCTAATGAGTTTCACTCAAGTGGAGAAAACAACAGCGTCATATAAGTCATGGCCTACGCTTGAAAATGACTCTCCTAACCTAAGTGACTCAGAGCGGTTTACTAATAACACGGGCCTGCTCTTATCTACACCCTTTTCCCGATAATCTCACCCGCCTACAAAAAGGCAAAAATCTAAAAGATTGCCTTGTAAAAGCAAGGCTTGGGAGTACGGAAAAATAAAACGGTACAATGATACTTTCCTTGTTGCTCCATTTAAACCAAGGTCACGCACGACGGCCTGCTACTGACAGACTGATGAAGCTGCGCAATCAGTGGCGGAGCTAGGGATTTCGGTCAGAGGGGGCGAAAATGGTCTGCAGGGGCGCTTTGAAGGAGTAAATGTCCTGATCCTCAGTACGATCGAAGCCACGGATTTTCAGACTTTCCATTTGATTTTCCACACCTGGTAGAAGACTTCTTTGCCATTTCTCCTCAGCAAGATTTTTTTTTATTAAAACATGTTTAAATTTTCTATCCTTGAGCCTCCGCGGAAGAAAATTCGGGGGGTGGGGACTAAATTCTAAATTCTTTTAGGGGGAAAAGCTCCGCGCCACCATGAATTGGCGAGGAGCGCAAGAAGATTTTGACTCAAAATGCCTCTCAGATCGCTGGAAATGATATTTCTAGAGCCTATTTATGCACATAAATAGGGAAAACACTGAGTGAACTGTTGAGAAATGTTGATGTAATCTTTCTCCGTCTTTTTGTTTATGATTTCTTCGTTTTTTCAGGTTTTTTGATTTTCCAGGGGAGGGCAAGTTCCCCCTTTGCCCCTACCTGCGGACGCCCATGTTTCTACCCCTCTCTTTCACGTTCTAGTATGAAGGAAGTCATTATATTTTTTTGTGTTATTGTGAGGTCTCGATTTAAGATTTTAATGTAATAATGGGCTACTTTGTGAAGATAAAGATCAAACCTGCTAGGGCAAGCAATCATACAGAGGGAAAAAGTTATGGAAATTAATCACCGTTAGGTGTACTTTTTTGGCATCTGGAAATCAAGATAAGTACACGAAGAAACAATAATTGACGTAATTTACATCATGTGACCACTCTGAAATTGCCATTAATTAAGTACATTGAAAGAAATAGCCAAGACAAGAGGTCTGCTTGGTTCTCTAGATACCGAATTCATAATGAATAAAATTAGCCTAAACGTAAGCTTATGTGTAATTTTCTGGCTTTTGAGACCACGGAAGTACAGAAAAAAGCATTTTCATGGGGTTATAGTGCAGTGTCAGAAACAGCCACTTATCATGAGAATGGTCACTTGAAGAAAAGTAAAATGGAAACTGATCATTCAAACTCTTAAACCATTACCACTTATGATAACAGTTTTATTTTATTTTAAACTGAATGTTCCTTTCAAATGATTTTGAAAAATGTTGTGGAAGCTAATTTGGTATCGTTGTTAACTGTTCTTATAGTCTATGTTGACAATAATCCCCGACAACCTGTGTATTTTGTAAGCTTTGACGCCTTGTGTGAAAGCAATTAACTTAGCAAAAGCGAAAACATTCATTAGTGCGTATAAAGCATGAAGAAACGTTTCGGCAAAACCTATCTCTATATTACAGAACATGACCCTTTTCATCAGAATTAATTGCAGACAGTACAGTTACTGGTGGCTGTTTGAGCATTTTGTTATCTGGGCCTTAAAACAACGCTATTAAATTATGTCTTTTGCCAATAATGGTGCAAGAGTAAAGTATGTTAAAAAACTAAAAAGGGCGCCGACAGACGATTTTGGTCCGTCGGGGGGGGGGGGGGGGGGCGACCGCCCCCCTGACCATATGGCAGCTCCGCCACTGTGCGCAATTCACAGTGAATGAGCAATACAACAGAAACCGGTCTAGCTTGGTCATAAGAACCAACTTTAAAAATATTCACACCAGGCAAAAAGAAATAAAAGTCAACAAATCTTTCGCATGAAATCACGATTGATGATTTCGGGCCTTTCCTAAAAAGTGTGCAAGGTTCACCGACTAATTGTAACGTCAGATAGAGGCACCGCCTACCCTTCTCTTACCCATGGGCGTCCGCAGAAAAAAAGTCAGGGGGGGGGCAAAATTTCTAGATGGGGGCAAAACCTCTGAGTCACCATGAATTGTCATGAAAAGTGCGAAAATTTCAGCCCAAAATGCCTCCCAGATCGCCGGAAATGGCATTTCTAAAGCCTATTTTTGGCATAGAAACTCGGAAAACACGTTTTGTTCGGGTTTTTGCTTTGATTTTTATACGTTTTTTCAAATTTTTGATTTTCCAGGGGGGCAAGTGCCCCCCCCCCTTGCCCTTACCTGCGGACGCCCATGCTTTTACCTGATAGTTAGAATCTCGATTGGATTTTTGAGGGTGGAAACACTGGGGGCATACTCGGATAAGCTAGAATTGCAAAGGGCGCGATACACATGCTGTGGAAGGCGGCCTGTCACACCGCCTGAGTGTAAGTGCGAGGAACGAGTTGTGGTAATGGTCTTGTGGTAATATAAAAATTAATATGTCAAAACCCCTATGAGGTAAAATTCCAGTGTGACGATTGCAGTAGCGCGAATGGGACAAAACGAGAAGAACATAAAACAGGGAGATGAAGGTTTTGATAATGATTTTTATTGATTCATTGAGCTTTTGAGAAATGAAAAAGGGGTTTTCTGACCCCCAGCCCCCCGCTTCCTACGCCATTGAATTGTTCTTTTTTCAGTCATATCCCTAACGGTTTTTTCGGAGCGAGATATAAATAACGGATATTATTCTCCGACGGAAAAACCCAGAGGCTTTTTCCTCAAAGGATGCAAGTTTAAACTGGTATAAACTAAGAAGCAGATACTCTATGATTCTTGTTTTTTGCTTTTGCTTTTTTGTTTTTGTTTTACTACAGTATGAATACGGTCTACTTCAGAAGACGATCGTCGGGCCGAATTTCGTTACATTTTTTCGGGATATTTGAAGGCGAACAGTTTGAATATCTTTTCCAATAGATCTAGCATTATCCTACACCATATGTAGGGTACATCTAACAATGAACTGCAATTGCATCAAAATCATTAATAAATTGAATGCAATGTCTAAAATTAATTAATTTCCCGTAGGCTAATTATCTCAAAAAATGCTATATCTTGTTGATTAGTTTCTTCCGAAAGAAGTATTTTCCTGACTGGAAAGTCGTTAGATTGATGGGTGCACGTCATTAAGTGAAGATTCAATTGAATTGAAAATATAAGTCTCAATGTAGCTTTATATCGTAAGGAATAGACGAATCAGGACAGCAAGTGATGGTCTGATTTCAGTCGGCCATGACTAGGGTTTTCACCTTTAAATCTTACAATTTCCTTGCTTATCTGTATCATGGATGGTTGTTCACTAATTTGCATCTTGATTTCTTCAATTTCACTGAATACAAGTCTTTGAAATCCATGTAGACAACAAATGAAAACGATTTGAGGCTGATGGACTCAGGGAGTTGTCCATGGCAACTCCCTGCCTTCAGTAATTTACTAAACACAAGTGCTGATCTGATTCGCCTATAAGGCAGATAACGTTATCACTTATTCTTTACTTGTAAAATAAACCTCAGCTTAGTTGTATAGTCGTTTAACAACGGCACCTCAGAGATTATCCTATATTATTAGATATATAATATTTCAAGTGAAACGTAGAAGGTATGGAAGGTAATTGAAAAAACGATCATACAGTCAAAGGTAAGAATCTTGTTTTGAAAATTGAAGCTGTTGTTGAGGAGGAGGAGGGGGGAGGGGGGAGGCGGGAGGGAGGGAGGGAGGGAGGGAGGAGGAGGAGGAGAAGGAGGAGGAGGAGGAGGAGGAGGAGGAGGAGAAGGAGAAGGAGAAGGAGAAGGAGAAGGAGAAGGAGAAGAAGAAGAAGAAGAAGAAGAAGAAGAAGAAGAAGAAGAAGAAGAAGAAGAAGAAGAAGAAGAAGAAGAAGAAGAAGAAGAAGAAGAAGAAATATTCTCACGTTCACATCCCAAAATTTGTGATAGACAGTTTCTTTACATTTACCGCACACTGAACTTATTCTCCCTTGTAGCATATTTTCATTTACAAGTTTTTACGTAGGCGTATAGCGTACATGTTTGTATACCCAGAAGTCAATGCATTCAGCGGGTAAATAAGAGGAATTTTGACCTCTCTGCACTATATGCGTGGGACGTGTGCAAATAGCCCGTCAATAATAATGAAAGCATTTATTCTTTTTTATCACAGGTAGCCTATCGTGGGAGAAAAGGTTTACATTTACATTTACTGTACATTTTGTAAATTTGCAAGATTGTTTTGTCTTGAAATAAATACTTTTATCAATTCCAGGGACGTCTTTTTATTATCATTATTGTATATGACGTGCCGATTTTAATTTCATTGTTATATTGCAGTTATGATAGTAGGTGTGACTGTATTTGAAATCATTATTATTTCAACTTTTCGACATATGTATTCAGAATCTTTCAATGTAACCCTTGACCAAATTTCGGGGGATGTGCCCCTAGGCATGGTTCCTCTGCCAATTTTGTCCAGTTCTATTGTTGGGGATAGCGGCAAGTATTTCGCATTTAATGGTTAATTAAAGGACAAATTTGAGAGTCTAATGGCAAATATTTTTCATCAAGCAAATCGCTCATCTTTTAAATACCACTGTCATAAAAAAAAGTTTATAAAATTTTACTTTCTTGTCAGTTTGACCAAGGAAATATTCCCACAATTTGTTTCACTAGATTACCAACTGGTTCCCTTAAAAGGCGTCGGGCGTACCCCCTCAAATGTATTAAAACTGTTTGAGCGCCCTCTGTATTTCAAAAAATATAAGCCACTCCCACTAACTCATATCTCTCTTGGACGGCCTGCACTGGTCGAACATAAACAAGGTGCTGCGACATATACTTGAACGATCACACTCTTCATGAATCTCTTATAAATGCATTAGAGGAGGCAAAGCTTCCATTCCGGGGACATTGTTTACCCCAGAAGAAATTCTTAATTAGGTACATGTCGGCGCATTTTACAGGAAAATAAACAGAAGTTAGATAGAGTTTAACGGTTCAGATGGCCTTTTCTAGTTTGCATCTAATAACTTTCTCTTTTGCAATCTCATGTTCTGGAAACTTTCTAGTGACATCATAAAAGAATTTGATGTTAGTCAAGTTTTTTTTTTTTTTATTTCCCATGGCCTCTGAGACACTCTTGTTCATTTTGTGTATCAAAACCTTTACTGTAAAACTTTTCAAAGAAAAAAACAAAAAAAAAACATTGTCCAATTTGCATGTTTGTCATCGGTATCATTTTTTTAATCCAAGTGCATTTTTATTCATTAACGTATCATTTTAGAAGGTTGGTTCTCAAATCATCTTACTTAATGGCGTATTTAGAGCTTTACGATATAATTTTAGCAGATTCGCCATTGCCGAGCAACATTTCAAGATTGGGAGTTAAACTAGCAGTAGCTTCGCTGGTGTGGCGAGTAGCTCTTTAACCTCTTCTTAAGATGTAGGTTAGGGATTACGTGGCGAGTAGATATTTCATTCTGGCTAGTAAATTTTTTATCCTTCTCGTTAACTGGTGAGTTGATTTTAAGACTTTTGTCGAGTCCTTTTTCATTTAAAATAAAGCAAACTAGTGGACTTTCTTTGAGGGGGTCAGAACCCCCCCACCCATGGCCCAACCTTGCAATGCATAAACATATAAAAATAGCTGTTTTTTTCTCTCTATTCATAGACTTTCCCCCCATATATTGCCCCAACCCCCATGACACCAGCCCCCCCCCATGACACAGCTCCCCCTCCCCATGACACAATTCTGAATACATTACTACGGCAGAGTGTAGTAAAACTTAAAACGAAATACTTAGTTGTAAAAGGCCAACGAATGTCTAAACAAATTATTATTTTGCTCCAAAGGGGGTAGATACCTTTTGCCCATATATAAATAACGATTTACGTCTGGACAGGTTTTGCAAACCTTCACATGAAGATTCCCGACAAGTCCCTCAGTAAAATGGTATACCATAAAGTCAAGTGCAAGGTTTTTCACTCTTTAAAGGGGAACACAGTCTCCCAGGTCGAATTAGTGTACCCTGGTAACCTATTTTATGATTTGCTCTGTTTAAAAATGTGTTCGAAGTTGTGTTCCTACTGTTCAGTAATCATAACTAAAATGTTGAAAAAGGCCTATTAACCTTTGGGCACTTTATTAAAAAAAATGAAAGGAGAATGGACCTAATAGGAAAGATGATGCTTCCAAATCATGTTATCAGTTGAAAGATGATAACCACGGGCAGTGGTCAGTCAAATATGCGTCATGTTTGTTTGAGTTGCGGTGCAGGGGTGAGTCAAAGCTATCCAAATGAAACGTCAAAAAATAAACAGGTGCGGCTTTGGTGGATCAATTATGGCGTGACGGAGGGGTGCGTCAAATCACAAAAATGTAATGACGCTCCTAACGAACATTTGACCAGGGAGGTGTTTTTAGATCTGCTCTAACATCACCTCCCTGATTTGACCAGGGATGTTATTTGATAATCTGATAAGCTCTAGTTTCACCTCTAGTATAACCCCCTTATGATTTGACCGACTTTGCCCGGAAGTCAGAGGGGTGAGCCTTGCAATTGATATATAAGTGCAAAAATTTGGGGAATTGCTTATTCCTTTGCATGTTAGAGGGCAAGAGCACTCGCCCATTTCCATTAATAAACAACGGTCAGATGTTAGATATTTCTTCTTATTTCGATAACAAGTAAATTTTCATGTTATTTCAAGACTTCAACATTTAATATTAAAGGTAACCCAATGAGATAAGGGTCTATATTTCATATTTTAGTGAGAATACTATTATCACGTGACTTTAAAGAGCCAGTATTGAAACTAGACACCAACTACTACACGAATCATCCAAACTGGGTGTACTGTGCTTGCCCTTTAATTAATGTTCTAAACAGCATCTTACCCGCAGCGTAGCATATCGCCATCTGCCATGAAAAAATCCAGCCGACGGTCCGATAGGGCAGACCACTCTGATTAACAACCTTCATCACGATGACTCCAAAAGATTTTGTCAAACCGTCAAAGAAGACCATGTGAAGGAACCGAGCAGCAAAATTTCGCATTTTCAGTTTTGTCCTAGTATCCGTCATTTCGCTTTCAAAACAATTCTCAAAGTTTATACATGAAAAAGAAAAATTACCGGGCATTATTCAGTACGGCTCTTAAAGAAAGACAACGTTTATACGCGACAGATTTTATCGACAAGAAATTATCGCTGGCGATTTCATTCGTACGAAGTATTTGTAGTATGCATACTGTGGAAACTTCCATCGTAGTCGGCATGTACAGATAATATGTCAGCAAGCGATTTTGGTAATTTGTTTGCACATGCGCAAATGCACCAAATGTTTGGTATAAATAAAACTCTTCCGCACGTATACGGCACGTTTTCCAAAATATGATTTTTATTTGGGTAATCATCGAATATTACTTTTTCAACCGATTGCCGCCTCACATAAGGGGAATTCTTACTCGTGTGATTTTATGCCTTCGAACTGTATATAAACTGCATCTCTGATGTTAGCGTTGTATTTTATCTGCCATAAAGTAGCGAACTTTGAAACCCTTTATTAGTTAACTGGCTTGACTTAGATTAAAGCGCAGTGTCATCTGCCTGAAGTACAAAAGAATAGGGGAAGCAGTTCACTCAGTGCTGACCTTAGTTTGTGTATTCCCATAGTTCCATGCGACAATTACGAGTTTCCAAACTCGCTTTTCATTTAATGTGTTTCATTTGGAAGTACATAGTTGCGCCGTGAAGGGTTGTGGCGCTGTTTCAATAAACAGCTCCTTGAATAAATAAAGCCAAAAAATTGTCTCTACTAGACACGTGGTTCGACATGCAAAAGTTTCAAGAGCCAATCCTTTGAGAGTCCGGTACATTTAATGCTAACAAATGCGAAAAATGGAATCAGCCCCCTCCCCCCTTTTAATTCCTGCATCCGCTTCATAGTAAGGATAACCTACTGCAAGGCAACCGACATCTAGCGTTGTCGGGACTGAAAAGTAGTTGAAAACCCTATGGAAAGCGTTTCTTCCTCTCGTGTAACCACGAGACACCGGAACTGAATACAAGTCAGCAGGTTTCTAATGTCGATCTCGCAAAACCTTTCTCATGCCATTCAAGCGGGACCCTATTTTCTGTTCGGTCTCGTGAACCCTTTTGACCTTGGCACGGTCTCATGGGCTGTAACCATCACAAGTAGCCTAACGTGCTACTACAAGCAGCTTTATGTTTTCGCAGGTTGTTTGAGTTCAAATTTTCATCAAATACCTTGCAGGAAAAAGACTTGCCCATTTTTCCAAAAAAAAAAAAAAAAACTCTTCTGTATACAGGGGCCCTCTCGTCACGATGTTCATTCCAAGAACCCATTGACTTGATATTCTAATATCATTAATATGTAAAAATAGTTTAATCATGATGGATTAGTTACATGAAATAGACGTTTTTTATTCAACGATATAGTGACGTCGTCCTTTGAGCAGAGCAATGGAAGACGTGGCCACGTGACACGCGTTAGAATTCCAGCGCGCCTGTTGCAGTCTATGCTCGTATTCGACTGTTTGACAAATCATCTGTCTGCATTTGTCTGACATGAGTTGGTTTGTTTTTCCCCAAAAGGAGGGCGTACTTTCCGTGCTGTGACATAATAATACGTACATGGTCTATTAAACGACTCCTGACATGACTGTGTTATATGCTGTCAGCTGGATAAAAAAAAATCAAATACGGCTCAAGTTTTCCAAGTTGGGTATAGGGTACACTATGGTGTAAGTCCTTCAGGTTATAGTCACCTCATACGACAGGCGGGGAATAGAGTGGGTATATTCTACAACCAAACAGACAGGGGTTTAATTTCATAGGAATTGCCATGAAAGACAGTGAAGTGCATGACAGTGTACGTGTAACAAAACGAAGTAACTCAAGTCCTGATTTGTCAAAGAAGCTTCCACAAATGAGACTTAAAAGTGTACCTTAATTCAAAAACAAAAAAGAAAAAATTAAAAGCATATTAAACAGCAAAACAGCAAGAAAAAAATGAATTCTGACACTCCAACTCCCATCTTTATAGGACATTCTTGAGCTGAAATATAAAATATTGAAGTTTACTCACTCAAATCAAAATGGTACATTGTGCAATAACTTGTAATTTTTTGTTGTACAACTCACATTACCTGCTGTTTCCCTTCAAAATTAAAATTGTTTACTGACTTGCAAAGAGAGGGCTTAACTAACTAAAACACCCCATAAGAGTAAGATTGCTATCACATCTTGGTACAAAGTGCAGAAACTTTAAGAAAAACAAAGAAATACAAAGCTTGTAATTTGAGTGGTACATCATTGACATCACTAATTATTATGCAATGTACCACTTTAATTTGAGCGAATAAACTTCAATACCTTTATATTTCGGCTAAACAATTTCCTATGAAGATTGAAATTCAGCTGTTAGAATACATTTTTCATGCAATTTAATGTAAACTAATCCCTAACCCGAACAAAGAATACAATCGATACAATACAATGGCAACAGCCAATCAAGAAACACCTTGTTAAACAGTGCGCATCTAACCCCATAGTTTGTGTGTTGAACCCCCACATTACAATGTAAATTTGGATATCTTCGCCAACAATTACCTCGAGTTGAACTGCAGCTGTGGGCTTGACAAGTCTGCCATTGTTTGTTCATGAGGTTCATTTATCATAGCACAGAGCCGGATGTAGGGTAATTTCACCTTACGTCACGATTGGTTAGCCACGCCCACTGACGGAAAAAATCAAAAGTGTTTCAATGCAACGTGGTCGTCAGCTGCTTCCCAGCTCGCTACACTAAATACGTACTACACTAAATTTTGCAACCTCAAAAAAAAAAAAGGGGGGGGGGGGGGGGGGCTTGCGACGTCGTGAAAACACTCCACACAGAAACACAGCTCTTCTGTTACATTCTAAAACAGAGGGCGTCTGTCAAAATACAAGCTCTTTGTAAATGACAGCTACTTTCAAAATTTACCATGGCACATATTGTCTATGATACCCATCGTCTGTGACACTCAGGTGCAACATACTCATTTCAGCCTGGAGGCACAATCACCGAATTTTGTAAAGAGTTTCGGAAACTTTTGTCTGAAAATGCATTTTGAAATCCCGGCTTCCCATGTAAAAAATGAAAAATAAATAATCAGTTTAGACACAGAGTATAATATTGACTACAATTACTATCATGGTTGCAATATAACCCGGAAAATAGTCGTTCTTGCTCCTTTGCGCCCCCCCCCCCCCCCCCCCCAAAAAAAAAACTCATGATGCCCCTGATATCACTGTAGTGCAGGGGTCGTGTGAAAGCATGAACCTCCACTTTCATGCCATTAAATCTTATTCAATACAAAAAGACAGACTTAAGTGATAAAAATTCAGTGAAAAGAGAAATGTTGCTGTTTTTTGCACTTCCTTGACTCTAAAAATACAAATGTTTCCTAAGCTGGAATTATTTGATCGGAAATTGCTTGCACAATTCCTAATGGTTACTGCTTTATATTCCGTTATATGCCAACTGTACAGTTCTTGAGATTGAAAGGTAAACAAACTTGAATGCCCCAAAGGTCTGAGTTTTAAAGACACAAGAGATGCCATTGAGTTGGCTATAATTTCCCTTTCACTTTGTATTAAACCGTCCAACAGTCTTACCAGCACATTATTCTCATCCCGACGTTCATCGGGAAATGCAGTCTGCATATAACTTGAAGTAGCCTATTGTTGCACGCTGCCAGTCCTGTTTCATGATTGGCTCTTAATTCGGAGTCACAAGACAGTATTGTTTCTCCTCAAATGTGAAATTGGAACTAGGCTAACTGCTTTGATAACCTTGAACATACAATATTGGAATCCTAACATATTTTGAAAGATACTTTGAAGAGAAATAGAAAGCAAATTGTGAGATTTAGCTGTTGCTTCAAAATAAGATTGGGATGACCGGTTTTGAGCTTTAAAAATCAATGTTCTGTGAATAAAATATACATCGCAGACAAATTAGCTGTTGATGTGTAAGATTCAAGTTGGTATCACTACCTGCCTTACCAGAGAGCTGCAATGAACTGGAATTACCAGTATACACAACTCCTGTTACTGACATCAATATTGGAATATTTAGTACCATGTGACTACCACATACCAGCAGAAATTCGTCTCACCTTTCCTTCCATGTATAGAAACAGAGTTCAAAGGTTATGTGTCCTTGGTGCAGCTAGGAGTGCCACATGCCCTTCCCCACAGCAAAGCTGTGCCCCAGTTGCCCAGCCCTTAAAGAAATTTTGAATACACAATTTATGTCAAGGTCAAGTCATTTGGCAAAAATATGCCCCAGAAAAAGTTTGTAAACCACACTGGGAGGACTCCCTGCTGAAAAAAAATCCTGGCTACGCTACTGTTAACTGTTAAGTATACGGCGTCTGGGATGGGGACCCCTAGCTTGCAGAAATGACAGATTTCAGAACAAAATATTAGAACAAAACAACATTAGAAAAAATTTTACATCTCGATTGCTTGTCAATGATCCAAGCCTGTGGTTTTATGGTCATCTATTTTCTATCACTGTCACGTGATTACAATAGCAGACCTTTAAAACCATGTCCCTTTCCAGGAAGTACTTGAGTGCAAAAGTTAATTTTTGGCACATGCCATTCTCACTTTTATGAAGAATTATGATTGGATCCTTAGAGCAGTCTTCTTCAAATAGCGAGGTGTGTACCACTTGTGGCACGCGAGATGGTTTGGAGTGGCGCAAAAAATTACTGGGAAAGAGCGAAAAATTTAACTTTTTTCATAACCTTTTTGACAAGTATTATCCTGTCTCAAAAATAGGTACGGTAAATAAATAAAATACTTCCCACAGACTGACGTCACATACCAACAAGGAAAAAATTACGTTCTATTTGTTCTCAAATGAAGGTAAAATTACCGTCGCTGCTTACATTTATTAGAGTCAGGGCTTTGTTGATTTACTGTTACCGGTGAGTCGGCAAAAATTGTTAAGTTTGTGAAAAATTTTGGCTGGGAAAAGGAGAAATTGAACAAATTTTGCACCATTTTGCATGCAAGCCCCTCCTGAAATGCAAAAATTTTCAAAAGGGAGGGGGACAGCCCCTCTTCTTCTACCCCTCTCCCAGTGTGGCGATCAGTGGTGCATTATATCAGTATTATTTAGCAATGTGGTGCTTCAGAAAAATTAATTGAGGAAGAATGTCTTAAAGCATGGGATTTTTGTAAGGTTTTGTCTATCTGAGTTTGAAATTTTGTATGTCTGTCATAATGACGTCACAAAACAAGAGTGCACAATCCAAGGAGTTGAGGAACTCATTCTTTCCCTCTTCTTTGGCACCTGATGTGCCACAGGATATCATCACTTTTTATGTGGGGATGAGACAATAGTTAGTAATTGTTGAGCCAGGCCTCCCCTTTAAATTATTACAATGTTCTAAGGCCCTTACCTCTCATCCCAAAACTTTTAAGGCAAAATGCTATTTAGCAACTGAAACCACCTATCAGTTGGACATGGTTACTGCAGAGAAATATTAAAAGTTGACCATCTTAAAACTTAAAGTTTTGGAAAGAAATAAACAAGCTCTTGCAAATTCTTTATCCTTCTTATATATATATATTTCCCCTTATAATCAATATAAGGCTTTGACAGACAAAGGACCATTCTACATCTTAGACACCATACATGCACAAAAAAAATCCTTCAAAGTTAGAGGACACCCTTCCCTTAAACTATGTGAAGCAAGGATGAGTTGACTTTGCCTCCCCCACACAACAAAAAATGGCTACCTGTATGCACCTGCATTTTTCTGGTACTTTCCTGATAATTTTACAGTGTACTCAATTTTAATTGAAGTGAAAATTTCTTTGCAACTGAAAGCTGAAAATAATGCCTTCATGGATTCTACTTGCAAGCTTGGGACATGCCATTTCCAGCTTTCTACCGGGTTGTTATTTTTTCAAAAGTTTCTGGATGCTCCATACCAACCAAAGGTGGTGCTCAGTTTGGATAGTCTTAGGCAGGAAGAAAATGCCTATTATACACCTATTGACTTACGCCTATTGCCCCTTTTGAAACCTCATCTGCACTCCGGTCATCAAAGCACTAAGGGATAGTACAATGTTAATTAATAATATCATAACCATGAGTTCCAACCCACAAAATGATTTTCACCTTCATTTTGTCTCTCAGTTCTCTCCAATTCCATTATCAGAATGTATTTACTTTCCATTTCAGGCTGCCAGCAAAACAGTATATATCTGCCATATATCTGCCAAAAAATGTCTTCTTAAAATTTCCAGGAACATGAAAAATCTAAAAACTGAAAAATACTGGGCATTCAGTAATGACACACAGGAAGAGCAAAGTCATTTAAAAATAATTTTTTGCTGGTGCAATACCACCTTTAAATACCACCAATAAATCACCTTCAGGAACAGAAACTCGTATGAAGGTATCAAGAAGATGGCCTTGGGCAATGCAAACTATTCTGCACTTGGGTATTAAATCCCTGAAAATTACAGTGCCATCAAGAATCTGCAACTTTCATTTGGAAAAAATGATCATATGCCCAAATTATCAAGATCTGTTATCAGTGCCAATTACATACCCATTCAAGCATTTCGACAAATGATGGCAATTTAGCTCTGATTAAACTGAAAGGGGATCTAGTCTTTCAATGCACCACAATTGACCTGACCTCCCTTTTGCCAGAACTTATTTCAGAATTTCTTGATAGTAGTTATTTAAACTTCAAATTTGTTGGGCTCCTATTGCACCCAAGTGGTTATCAAAACTGTTGCACACTGGGGGAGCTACAAGGAGTAATGAACCAGTGGTTGGGTCTACGATTGGGAACTGCAGGTTCCCCAAAGAACTGCAGTGGATCTCTCGATAAGCAAATATTTTGTCATGCCAAATGGCATGATCAAATTTCATTATAAACACAATGGATTATCTAAATGCCACCTGGGTATATGAGGACTGCATTACCACTTTTCATCATAAAATATATTTTTTCACCAGACAATAATTTCTTCCAAACCTTTTTTGTGGAATGCTCATTTAGCATGTTCAGCACTTTTTCCTCCACAGATGGTCATGTTTACTTTTAAAGTTACAACAAATGAAGTGGTTCCCAATCAGGGTTGTCACCACACCTGGCAGCACCAGGCAGTGCTACCCTGCTCTCAAAATCTCCACCCAGTACTTGCCATCAATATCAGCATCAACATCATTGCCCGCAATAAATTTCTCACCCTAACTGAATAAATTCTTAGATTTCTTTAGAACTGAGTGATAATTCATTTATTGTAGGTACTCTCCAATGTGCCAAAATCTTTCAAAAGGAAGGTGGGGCAGTGACTCTCCTTACACCTCACCCTCAGGATGGTGACCACAAATTACCCAGCTCTCAAAATGGTTTGGTGACAACCCTGTTCCCAATGGTGTAACACTGGGGAAAAAATGTGGCACACTGACATAGTGCTGCATTGATGCTCTGAATTATAGAACAATTCATCAAAAGTTGGTGAAACTGCTACTCTCAAAGCTTCTTTTCAATTATTTTCCAGCCAAATTTAAAAAAAAAAACTTTCCAGCTCAAATTTACTGGGGAGATAGGAACAAGTAGATTAGAGACAAATCCAGACAGCAAGTGATGGTCTGATTTTAGTTGGACATGACTGGGGTCCATTACCTTTAATCTTTAAATTTCCTTGCTTACCTGTATCATTGATGGTTGTGCACTAAACTGTATCTTGATTCCCTCAATTTCACTTAATATTAGGGTTTGAAACTCATGTAGACAATAAATAAAGATGATTTAAGACTAACGGACCCCACTAATGACTGCCAACAGTCACTAAACACAAGTGCTGATCGAATTCGTCCATAGTGAAAATAAACACAAGTGCTGATCGAATTCTTCCACAGTGAAAATCTTGTTGGCATCTTTCTTTATTTCTACTATCTGCAGTTAAGATCTCACATTATATTCTTCAAAGCCATAAGTTGGATTCCATTTGATTTGTTTCAGTTTCATGCCCCAACTTGTATCCTTTTGGTTAAATCTGAAGTCACCAACAACCTTTGTTTCCCCAGCTGTGGGACATTAGATTGTTTTTCCTTCTCATGCTAAGCAAGAGCATCATGCACAATGGCAATAGACGAATCCGGACAGCAAGTGATGGTTTGATTTCAGTCGGCCATAGCTAGGGTGCACCATCTTTAAATCTTTCAATTTACTGCCTAACCTGTATCATGGATGGTTGTACACTTAATTGTATATTGATTCCTTCAATTTCACCAAACATGAGGGTTTAAAGTTAAAGTAGACAATACGTAAACACAATTTAAGATTGATGGATAAATTCGATCAGCACTTGTGCTTATTTTCACTATGGACGAATTCGATCAGCACTTGTGTTTAATGACTGTTGGCAGTCATTAGTGGGGTCCTTTAGTCTTAAATCGTCTTTATTTATGGCTGCCTATAAAAGAATCCGATTAGCGCTTGTTTTTAGTGACTGTAGGCAGACATTAGTGGGGTCCATCAGCCTAAAATTGTCTTTATTTATTGTTTACATGAATTTCAAACTCTCATATTTAGTGAAATTGGAGAATTCAAGATACAAATTTGTGTACAACCATCCATGAGAGAGCTAAGCAAGGAAATCGAAAGATTTAAAGGTGACGGACCCCAGTTATGGCTGACTGAAATCAGACCATCACTTCCTGTCAGGATTCGTGTATAACCACTAAACACAAGCTCTGATCCAATTTGTCTAGAGGAAACACAAGTTCAGCCATCACCAGGAATAAATATGCCTCATGCAAAACAGAAATTGTGCCCACAGCAGAGAGTGCTGTGAGGAGGGGGGAAACAGTCTGCACTGACATTTCCAAATACACCTCATCATTACACCATGTGATGTGGGCTCTACTTAGGGAGTGTTTGAGCAACCCCTTAGATTTTTGCACATCCTAAAGCCCTGTGTATCACTGCATCTTGCACCAATAAAAATTATACACACAGCTCATACTGAAAATGCAAACAACAAATCCTACATATGAGTCCAGTACATGTAATGTGTGCCCCTCTTAAAGGTTTTTTATCAAGTCATGTATCTTATCTGGGCTCCATTCAGTATTTATGCTCTAAAGTAATGTCCCATGACATCATTGCATAACACCATCATGGCCTGCAGGGGAGAAGGCAGGTACAAAGCTGCCCTCTGAGATTGTCAAATTGTAAATACTCCACATGTTGTAAATTCTCCACATGCTAAGGGGTGGTGGTGCTCTACAAAGGCAGAGTTTTAACTGTTCCCTAGATTTTTGGACCAGGCTGCAGCCTTGCAGAAGGTTTACTTACTACCACTCATCCAGCAGACAATGAGGAATAGCTCTCTTCTTCTAATGTTTAATCATTACCCACAATCCACTGGGTGAGGTCACCTCCCTATATTTTCTTTCTCCTCCACAGATTCTCTTTCCCTTTCTGCTTCCTCATCAATGACATCTCTAATCTTTGCTTTCAGTTCATCCATCCCTTGTCCTTCTTTTGCAGAAATACAAATGGTATCTCTGAAGTCTATATGATTATCTGGCCTGATGTCTTCATCTTTATTGGACAGCAAGGAAAACTCTGTCTGCATGTCTCCTAAAAAAGTAACCAAATACCAAATATTTAACTCTTATTTAGTATTCATCTAGAGGCAAAACAACAAACAAGCCTGTTAAAGGGATTGAGAAAAAGAAATTGGGTAACTAATACCAAAGTCCATGACTGATATGTACACCACTATCTAATAAAATATCTCTTAAATATATAACTTCTAAAAAGTATGGATGTAATTTTCTTGAAACACATGGGAGATGTTGAAAGGTATTTTGCTAAAAATTGGGCATATTTCCTGTCCAACCCAAACAAAAGTTAAAGCCCCCCCACATCACAGCATCAAAAAGTTTTGTTCTTTTCCAAGGGTGGGGAAGGGGTGCTAATTCCCTCCCGTCCCCACACACATGCAAAGTCACACACACACTTTCTATGCATCTAGCTGCCCCTTCCAAAATTTACCCCTAAAATACTGTTTTGAAATGTCTGCTTCAGAAGTGCTCTAGGAGCTGACACTTTGTCATATCTAACACTCTTTTAAAATTTTTGCAGAGAGAAGATGTTATTCTCTTTAGGACAAGCCCCTAAAGTCAATGAGTGATATAAATATCTGCTACAGATCCTTGTGAAGATCACTTCTTCCAGAGACTTTAAATAAATAATATTGACAAGAATGCTTTATGGCATTACTGTTTCCCCATTCACTTTCTGACCCACAAAAGCTTTACAAAGCAAAGAGGTTTAATTTGACATGTTTCAATAAGATGTATATATTTGGTCACATTGCCCCATCATGCACTTACAATTTTGCATTTGTGGGAGAGCAAGCATTTGAGTGAGGGAACCATTTTGTAGTTTGGTTAAATATTTGGAATAATTCAAACTGGTGACCTGGCTTTTTATTTAAATTTCCTATTTTGGTTTCTTATAATTCAGGGGTAGAAAAATTTGTAAATTTCATTTCTAAAATAAGAGAAAGTGTGAACAGACTGACAGGTTGATGATCATACAAAGAATAAAAGTAGTTTTTGTAATGATTGGTTGGTTGATTGACTGATTGGTTGGTTGATTGACTGATTGGTTGGTTGATTGACTGATTGGTTGGTTGATTGACTGATTGGTTGGTTGATTGACTGATTGGTTGGTTAATTGACTAAATGATTGATGAAAAGATTAATTGACTGACTATTTGATTGTTTGATTGATTGGTTGATTGATTGATGGACTGGCTGATTGATTGATGAAAAGTTTTGATTGATTGATTAACTGATTGATTGGTCAATCAATTTCAATTGTATTATTTGTAGCATAAAGGAAGGTCAAGGAGTGAGGGAGGAAACATCCATGACTAATACAGTTTATGCCCATGTAACCTTGAGTTTACATTCCTGTGATTATTCCCAAATTAGATAATCTCGGATAATAGCATAAATTACTGTAATAGTATCCTTAAACTTTGCAGCCTTGAATACTGTCATTTACTGCTAGTTTACCAATATGTTTCAATGGGGATATTGAGTTCACACTGATAATTTAATGAGGGTGTTGAAGGGTACCACAAAAATGGTTATTTTCAGTATTTTGTAAGATTGTTACAAAAACAGTTATCACTTTTTAATCACTTTGTACAATGCCTCTAAAAAGTTTGGTGCATAATTTGAAAATGTCTCACAAATTTTCCAACACTGGGTTGAATCAACCATCAAGTACTAACTCTTGAAATATTTATTTGTATGTAAGGTATGGGAATTGCCTAATTTATCATGAGTATGTGAAGTTACTTAGATAGAGTTTTACTGCCCAGTTTCCAAACTATTGGTTCAAGTTGAGCCGGCCACAGCCTTTTTTTCCAGTTGTGGCTCACTGGTTTGTTTTCCCCACTCCATTGATTATACGGAGCATCACGCAAAATGGCAGTAGGTTCCTTTTTTTAGAGTCTTTGGTATGACTTGACCTGGGAAACAAACATGAGAATGTGAAGGAAACTTAACAGGTTTGGAAAAATTTGGTGAATTCCACAAACAGTCTAAATGTACCACCTTTAATTAAAATACCACTTTTTGTGTCAGTACTTACCATTGGCCAATAAATCCAGAGTTTCTTCAAGATGAACTTCAGCACCTTCAACATCTAGTTTGTTTAAAGCTAAAATTGCTGGTTTATGCACCAATTCTTCTTTGTATAACTCCAATTCCTGTCAAAAAAATAGTCACAAAATTACATGAATATTTCCAAGAAGTTTGAAATACCTAGACTAGATCCATACATCAAGCTTGAAACTAAGTGCCACTTAAGCGTGAAAATTTTTGCTGCCAACAGTTCCCTGCGGATAGCAAGGATGTACCTACCTGTATCTCATCCAGATCTTGCCAGGGCTTGCCCGCAGGTGCGCACAGAAGAGAAATTTACCGGCAGCCAAGTCTTGAACATGCTCAAAACTTGTTCTGGATGAACTGCTGGAGTTCACCCACAGAGGTTCCCCCAAAACACCTGAAGGAGGCATGTAGCAGCCACAAGTCACCAGCAATTAACCTGCTTGAAGAACGAACCATGTGGCAATTTCACACAAGCGTGTATCAGACGTGGGTATGGAGTGTGCATTTGAAGGCAAGGAATGGTGTTGGTACTGTCAACTTGCATTCAGAGCATCAATTCTGAGGGTATGGAGTGAGTAAAGTGAGGATATGTTGTGGGCAAGTTACCGTCTCCCTGCCGGTAATCCCAGGGCTTTCTGAGGGCAAGTTTCTGTGACTACCTCTGCCATATAAATGTGCCTGCTATCCACATGAATAAACTTGTGCATTACAAGCAATTCCCATGTAGGTGACAGGTTACTGGCACACGTAACCCACAGTGCTCGTAAGTGTCCCTGAACTAACACGCAACTCTCTGGCTTGTTGCACTCATGTCACACAGAGAACATGCCAAACCCACACAAGAATGACCCATCAAACATGCAAGTTCCATGTGAAACCCTCCCCTATTCTTAACCTGCCTGCAGAAATTTTCCTGCATGCAACAAAATCCTTGCACCCAACAAGCCAGTGTAGTCTGCCCAGAATAGTATAACAGGGTCTTTATGGAAAAACACTTGAATACAAAATAAGAAGAAATTTTGGGGACATGGTCATTGGTTCAAAACGTATCCATCTTGAGCCACTAACTTTGTCTTGTAACTGTTAAGGACTATTTCATACTTTCCTACCTTATTCAACAACATCACAGTCTGAAAGGCTGTTCTGAAAGGATGCCTTGTAGAAAGTCTGAACCCGTGTACATCAACAACGAAGAGTAAAAGCTTTGTCCTCTCCACATGACGCAAAAACTTATGACCCATTCCGACATTATAATGAGCACCCTCCACCAGTCCTGGGAGATCAGCCAAACTTATCTGTCAATAAATGTGAAAGGTATGACAAAAACAAAGGATACGTTTAATTTATATTGTCAACATGAATTTCAAACCCTCATAGTCAGTGAAATTGAATGAAACAAGATACATTTTAGTGTTCAACCATCCATGATACAGGTTAGCAAAGAAACTGAAAGATTAAAAAGAGATAGACCCCAGTTATGGCACTCTAAAATCAGACCATCACTTGCTGTCTGGATTAGTCTATAGGGAGTGTGTCCTCATATTCACACCTTGGCACCTGCCCTTGTAATCACACCACAGAGTTAGTTAGATGGATTTTTATAGCTCAGTTTCTCACCAACTGGTTTATGTGCAGCAGGTCATGACCTTTTTCCATGGAAGAGAATAAATACTTTTATAAACAACCATGACACTATACATACACAAGTTTCACAAAAGTATTAGGTTGGTCGGTTGGTCGGTCGGTCCGTGGGTCGGTCAGATGACATTTAATGACACACCAACACGAATGTGTTATATAGTGTCATTAAACTCGATAAAAAGTTTAAAGTTCAAATTTATTTTGAAGTATTGTTTAAGTTCACGTTTAGTTTCCCTTTAGTTGGCTCATACGACAGGCGGGAAACATCATGGGCATATTCTACAACCCCCAGCCCACAGGGGCAGAGACATAAAGGGAGGAGTGTTCGTTACAACAAGAGAGGTATGCTTCTGTCCTTCCCCTAAAATTCAAAAAGGGGAACCCTCTTTTACTTCCAACTGTAAAAATGTGCAGACCTTATTGTGTTGGGATCTTAATATAACAGCTGTTTGTGCATGGCAAGACAGGAATTATTCTAACGCAGGGAATGCAGCGTATGGGATTTAGGTGACTATGTGGACAAGCAGGAGGAAGAGGATTGAAGCAAGAGTCTAGTAGAAGTTTTGAGGAAGGGCATGTTTGGAAGTATAGCTATTGCCCACAGACAAAAATGAATTTTACAAAGATCAAAAGTTTGAGTTCCAGTTTTGATTTTTTATGTCAAGTTCAACTGCTTTAACAGACAATATTTTAAGTTATTAGAGACTACAGCATAAAGGCCAGGTCACACTACAGCTATATCGGATTGGATTTCGCTCCGATTTTTGTGAGTTTTAATTTATATCTCCTCCATCTTTGTTTGAAAAGAAACAAAACTTTGCCAACCTGTGGAGGTATGTGAATTGTATCACAGCACTACATAATTCTAAGTTATACCAATTATTCTGTGTTGTCACATCTACAGACAGCTTTTATTGGATATGCGTAGTCCGATAAAAGCTATTTGTCAATGCGATGTCACAAAATAAGTAGTTTTATTTCATTTCTGTGGTCCTCTCATACCAGTCACATATTTACACAGAATGACAAATATTTCCTACTTTCCTACAATGAATGGAGGAGATTTTAACCTAAACTCACAAAATTTGGACAGTTATCCAATCCAATATCACTCCAGTGTGACCTGGGCTTAACAGACCTGTTCCCCAGACAGCAGTCTCTAACAATCACCATCTCCAAACCCAGCCTTTCCAAGCAATGTCAGGCTTCATAAATGTCCTACGTAATAAACTAAAACACCACACATCTGGTGGTACAAGACATCTTGTTTGTCAGCATAGCCAATGCAACCTCCTTGATCTGACCAACCAGGGAGTTGCCAGCAATCTCCCTTGCCCAACAGGGCAAATGGTATTCCATGGAATCTTTCCACACATCAAGCTGCTGGTGCTCATTGCCTAACACAGTGTCCTTGATTGTCTGTTGCCATTGTATTGTATGGATTGTATTCTTCATTAGGGTTTGGACTAGGTTAAGGAAGGCAGTTAGGAAATTTCTTGTTAAACAGTGCACATTGCCCCCACATCATGAAGAACATTAATTTGAAGTTTAATAACTTGATTTGTCTTGCTTGATAACCTACCTGTCTCAAATCTGAATACTCACAAATCCCCAGCTGCGGACGTATTGTGGTAACTGTCACAAGAACAAATAAGTGTTAACTATAATGAAAACAAGTATCTGACATTTAAAAGAAATATTTCAAATGTCTCTGAAACCCTGCTTAAAGGATCATAGCTTTGTTCTAGGACATTGTCTTACAAACGTTTGAACATTTGTTGGGAACCTGAAACATGCAGCTAAAAGTTTGAACACCTTCTTAGACCTACGTGTTATGTTGGATATGGTTCAAATTTGTTGGAAACATGATGTGTACATTCCCATTTGGAAATGGAGATTTTTTTCCCCAGGATTCCATTGGAAAGCCAAGGGAGATTACCTTGGCTCAATCTGTGGATCTACTCACACGTAATAATTAATTTGATTGCATTGTTGGCTGATAGGCACCAAGTTTCTGTCTGGAAGCTAGTTAGATGAAGTTTTAGGACCTATTTTCCAACCTATCTGTTCAAGTCCAGCTGGCCATGACCTTTTTTCCAGTTGTGGCTCACTGGCTTGTTTTCCCTACTACATTGCTTATGCAAAGCATCATGCAAAACGGAGGTAGGTTCCATGTTTAGAGTCTTTGGGATGAGTCCACCTGGGAATCGAACCCGGGCTTTCCATGTGAGAGGTGGATGCTCTTACCGTTAGACCAAACATGTGGTAAATTGAAAGGTATGATTGTGTGGCTAGGGCTTGAGTCACTACAAAAAAAAACAATATCGTTCAAGTTAAAGTTCAAGGTACTTTCTCCTTAAATACTTAGTGAAATTTATCATGTCATTTTGAATTCCCTTTTTTAACTTGCAGAATGTTGGTTATAACACATCTACATACAGTAAGCAAAGGAATTATCTTCTGACCATGAATACCTACATTCAAAGTATATGAATCACCTAAGTTTCCTAGCTTAAGATATTATGTTAAACAAGATTTTTAGAGTTTTACCCCCAGATAACCTTTGATCCCCACTTGCCTCAGATACAGGCTTCGACAAATCCCCCGCCGACAGTCTGGGACAAGTAAAAAATGACTAGGACAAGTGAATTGCTCAATACTGTAGCCCACCAGGCAAGCAGCACAATATTCTTCTTCACATAGGAATTCAATGGCTAGTACTAGATAATTAGATATGGATTCAGTGCATATTCATGCAGACAAGTAGACTTTGGGAATCCCTAACCCGATGGACAAGTAATAAAAAATGAATTTATCAAAGCCTGCTCAGATATACTGACAGAAACACCATTTTCTCCCCAAGGAAACACAATTATTAGCAAACCAATCATTGTAACCAAATAGTTCTCACTATCCCAAGTTTGCAGCAAATAAGATGCAAATACCATAAATTTTAAAACACATCTTTAATGCACATGATGTGAGATAACCTTAAGACTTACAAGGGTATTCAGCTATTCTGGGTTCAGCTCTTGACATTGCCTTCAACAGAGTAGACTTGCCAGCATTTGGAAAACTGAAAAAGGAATGAAATGCTTTTATTTCAGAAAATGAGACCATTCATATCGGCTTCCATGGTTTCTAGGGATAGACTGATATCACCATTATCACATATTCATGTCACCAAATACTGGCACCTTAACATCACAACAATTAATATTCTAGTTTGTAAGGCTGTTTTTGGCATAGCAGACCAGGAGCCAATTTCACCAAAGTTCAGCCATCCTCTCTAACACCAAAATCCATCGCTAAATCTTAAAGCAACTGTAATTTAGCGGCCGATGTTTCAAAATGATTTCATTAAACTCTGGCCATCAATTTTTCATGGCTAAATTGTGTTGTTTGTGACAGGCTTAGTGAAACCCCAAATCTATTGCTATCGCTACTAGCGATAATTTCTTGTTAATGAGGGACTTAGCGATGATAGCTAAAATTGATGTCAATGAAATCAGTCCCAGGTACTGGGTCATGCCATGACAAGGAAGTTCGCAGAAACTTACATTCCTCAAATCCCGATATGTGGACCTTAGATTGGGTTTTCAGCAGATTGTTTAATCTGGATTTAGCACCTCTGGGCACATAATGCAGACATGCTTATGAGGCCTGTGTAAACAAGCTATGTGACCCTGCACTGCATTTCTGTGTACGTAGAACTTTTTCCTAGAAAGATGAGAACTGCTGGCAGGAAATGTAATTACTACTGGACAAAGGCCTCAGGAGAGAAGTATCACATGCATGGCGGCACAATTTATACCAAAATCTGTAAGGGACAGGGCTTGATATGATAGCAACTCCTATGCCTATAAACAATGATAAAAGTGTATCATTAGATGTACAAACCTCCAACGAAAGCTCTGAGCATTCATTAGAAGGTCCCATCACCAATGTTATAGGTTGACTGTTCATTTCAGCACAATTACAGAATTGAAAATTTGAAAGATGAAAGGGCACATTAAAGCACAATTTGTGGGACTCACACAAGATTAATATTTATATTATCAATAAGACACAACTTTTTATGTAAAAACATCGCTGAATCGTATGTTCTACTTTTCTGATAAACTGCAACATCATGATGGTAATGTTAAAGTCATCATTCTTTACCCTAGGTCGTGATGTATGGATCTATAAATTATCAATATAAGAACCCTTCCCTATGATTTCATTGTAACACTCACAGTTTCTTGTAGACAATAAATGAAGACGTTTTAAGGCCATTGGATCCCACTAATGGCTGTCTACTGCAGTCAATAAACACAAGCGCTGACATTGTAAAGACAAATTAGCCAAACAGTGCCTGAATTGACCAATCACAATAGTCACCAACATTGACTAATACTTCTGCCATCATCTCAAGGTGATAATGTGAAATCTTTTGGTGAAAGTCATTTTGTAACACTCACAGCTTCTGACATCATTTCAAGGTGAAATTGTGAAATCTTTTGGTGAAAGTCATTTTGTGTGACACCCCTTCTACATGTATCTATCTACACCTTGCAAATAGCTTTGTAGAAGGAATTCTTAATTTAATACTGACAGTGTTAGAGTGAACAAAAAAAATCTAAAACCTTTGTTGTTAAGAAAACACTTTTCCATAATGTTTGATTCTAATTTGAAATCTCCATGTTTGAGATGGAATATCCAAGTTTTCTTGCAAGAAAATGTTGGCAAATCTATGAGACAAGTCTTTCTTTGAAAAACTTGATTTTGCATTGAATCAAATTGATGACACATACACCCTTGGTATGGCAACCATTCACTGGTCAGGCTCTTCACCAGACAATCTGGCTTTTGATCACATTGTCTCCCTTTGGCTTTCACACTGCATAGGATGTTTGACATTTCTATTCTTCTATTTTGTGAGATTGTTTCATTTTTGGAGACAGCATCCCAATTTTTCAACCCTAATCACACAGCATAGAATAGCACTTTGCTGAGAAAGTAGCTAAGATTGTCCTCCTTTTTTGGCATCAGAAAATAGCATCTTAACCCTCTGGGAAAGTAACTTTGATTTGCAAGGTATGGGAAGCTACCTTTAAAATTAATCCATAATCGCGATTTGCAGGTTGTTTGACATCAGTGCCTGCCCAACAATCTTATCCATTGGAAATTACTAAATGAGACTAATTTCCAAATGTAGTATACTCTAAAAATGTGAATATTTATTGGTTTTCCAAAAATGCTTTCCAAGATTTCTGTTATTTTTATTTTAGTTGCTAATGCACCCATAAATGCTGTAACCGAAGTCTGTATTCTGTTTGATACTCATGTTAAAAAAATTTGTAGTAAGGCATTTGTCCAGCTGTTCAAAATTAGACAAGTCAGGAGAATGCTGTCTGAGGATGATTGCAAGACTTTGCTCCATGCTTTTGTGTCCTGCCATCTCGAATATTGTAACTCTTTATTGCTTGGGCTTCCATACAATCTCATTAACAAATTACCAAGAGTTCAAAATCCCGCAGCACTTGTTACTTTCACCCGGAAGTCCTGTCACATTTCACCAATTTTGCATGATCTCCATTAGCTACTTGTTTCTTACAGAATTCGCTTTAAGGTGATTCTGTTGGTTTTTAGAGCTCTTAATGATATGGCCCCTGTTTATTTGTCCAGTCTATTGTTAAAGATGGAGGGTTTAAAATACCAGCTGCGCTCTGACTCCACAATTCACTGCAAATTTTTCCTCAACTGAATACCTTTTTTGGAGAACCTTTCTTTGATGTGGATGGTACTCACCTTTGGACTTATCTTTCGGCTGATCTTAAGATCATGTCTCTCCATTGGCATTTTTAAATCCTGATTTAAGACTTAACTTTTTAAGCAAGCTTTTAAGGTGTAGTTTTCTTTTACTTTTGTTTTTTATCTTGTTCTGTTTCTTTGGTTTGTTTTCTGTTTTATTGTACAGCGCAACATATTACATTTTTATAGTTGTGGGGCTTTATAAATTTTGTAAATAATACCAATATTCATTTCAAAGAAAGTAATTATTAGACCCACCCTACAAAACCAACATCTGCAATTAGCTTAAGTTCCAGATTGAGACAGATCTTGTCACCAGGCTGTCCCCTCCAATCACTCTCTGCACATCCTCCTTGTCCACCTTTGGCTACCAAAACTCGTTGACCCAATGTATTTATATCACCTGAAAAAGAAAGAATATACAAAAAGTGAAGCCTCATCTCCAAATGCATCGCAAAGTGTGGAGGTAGCACCACTTACATAAGGTTTTACTGCCCAGTTTCTAACCATTTGCGTTAAGTCTGGTATGACACAGCCTTTTTCCAGTTGTGGCCCAGTGACTTGTGGATGTCTTTGCAACTCTTTGCAAGTAGTCAAGTAGTCTCATGCGACCAAACATGTTCAGTCGCATGACACTGAAACATGCAACTTACAAGATTGGTAACTACTGGAATGAAGTCTGTGAAGCTCAGTTAACCCTTTACCGTTGTGCTCCGATCGGGGCATATTTGCGCGCCTCAGGAGTGGGCGGAAAAGCGGACGTAGCCCGCCCCGCATCGGCTTCCGTAGGCCATTAACCCCATGGTCTTAAACCATTGTCTCTCTCCTTGTTGTGGCCGAATTTTTGGGTAGCTACTCGCAGTTTCGAGCTCCGCGTGAAACAGTAAAGATGGGTGACAGCCGAGCTCGCCGCATGGGTCCAAAAGGACCCAAACAACGGTAAAGGGTTAAGAAATGTAGAGAATGTAGCCTTGTCTCTCCATTATAACAAAGAAAGAGTGCCCTTAATGTCATAATTTCATAGACACAGCTGGTATTTTTAATCTGTCATTCCTTGCCTAGTTTGAACAGGTCTTACTAGTCAACACTTAACTCCCCCCAATGTGATAAATCACCAGATCCAGTTAATTTTAATGTTCAGACTGGGCATGATCTTGTTCCCATATTTGCTCAAGTTAGACTTAAGGCCAACTGATATGATTTGATTTTGCTTGCACCCATCCCATGATTCAATTGGTTTCATTGTTCCTTGCTTGCTTTGCAATTTATCAAAATACCCTATGATGAAAACCATATCTGTTCTTGCAGGCCCCCTGTGGGCTGGGGGTTGTAGAATATACTCATGGTATTTCCTACCTGTTGTAAGAGGCAACTAAAATGAAGGACTTATACTTTATTTGAACTTTTGAAACCAAACTTGAATTTAACCTTTTTTGGAACTGTGTTGAAACTACCTTTTTATCCAGTTGACACTACACATCTTGCTGGTGTGTCATTAAACTTCTAAAACTACATTAACTAACAACACATATATGTGATCCCCTTCTCCCCCTTAACCACCCCCCCCCCCCAAGAAAAAAATTAAAAGGCTTATCCATGAAGTCTACTGTAGATAGGTGATCAGCAATGAGATGTGTGTGTGCAGTACCTATTCAAAAAAAAAAATGATTTTTAAAACCCATTTTTTGCCACCTAGTTTTTCAATAACATAGCTGTGAGACAACTTGATGAAAGAAAACTTGTTCACACAATACTCACCCAGCATGTTTTTATTATCATCTGTTACACAAACACCTAGAGGAATCGGAACAAAAATGTCGGAGCCTCTTCTACCCTGCAGAGACCTAAACCTGTGGAAATGGGAAATTCAGAAAAAATTCAAACACATGTACTACTGGCAACAAAGGAGCAGTATCAATGAAACTGAAGAAAATGAAACGAAATCCACAAACTTCACAAAGCAGCCCAAAGCAACAATGAAAGATTTTAAGTTATCACATGATAATTTTTCTTTTTTCAGGATGTTCAAAGGTCAAAGGGCATTTATAAGCAGCCACCCAAAACTTATTGTAAAACAGCAGTTATATCTCACAGATTTCTCCTTATGGTAAAGCAGTTTCTTAACTTTTTTGCAACATAACAACACCATCAACAGGGCTTGAATTTTGAGGAGTACAAAAGTGATCTGCACCACTCACTCACCTCAATCAATGTAGGGAAGGTGATTCTTTTGCACACTAAAATAATGAATGAGAACTCAGAAAATTAAAAAATGTATCATTTCATAAAAACAATGCATCTTTTCAGAGGAGTGTGATTTGAAGAACAGCTCTTGAAAATAAAAAAATTCAAGGCCTGCACAAGTAACCTTTAAATAAGATAGTTTAATAAACCAACACTACTGTATCTAAAAAAAATAAAAGCATAAATTAACATGTGATCAGAACGGGTCAAGGTCTGATTCATTAATATGTCACCCACTATTTGCAGTACCACTAAGGGATTACACTACAGGGTCACTCTTGAATGATCTAACATTTGCACATTCAGATGCTAATGTATCCTTCTGGTGTCCCTGTGTTCTGTAGCTACTCCCTTATTGGCTACAACTTTGTATAACTTACCTGCTATCTGCACCGTGTTCAGCAATAAATCGCTTTGCAGGATTCTTGTTTCTGAGCTTCCTGAAAGTCATTTTTGATGAGGCTTCTAAGTAGACATTGCCCCCATCACCTCCAATACCCCCATATGTGGGGTATCCCTGGCCCCCTGTGCCTCCCTTTGTATAGATACGCAGCTTATCAATAAAGTCAAGTTTCCTCTACAAAGCAAGAAGAAATGTCAGATTAGTCCTATTAAGAAATTTTTGTGTTGGTTTAACAAGAAAATTTCATATTGAACAATATGATTGATGAATCAAACAACTCAAAAGCATTTTAAGCCTTCTTTTGAAGAAATAGTACTGTACGGTTCCAACAGGCAAAAAATAACATGTTTTCGTTGCTACATAATATTTTGTTGATCCAAACTACAGTATTAAATACCCATTCAGCTCTGGGGGGACAAAGTTTCTCTGAAGTCCCCAGGAATGAGGCCTGCTCAAGGCTCAACCTTCCCCAGGTCTAGAGGGGTTGGGGTTGCAATTGACAAGCACATATAATCCCTTAGTAGAAAACTTGAGCTGTTATTTTCATCATAAGAAAACATGCCAGAATTCGGCTAGGTCTATGGCCTGAAATACAGAATTTTACAGAGTTTAAGAAGTTAAAAACCCAGAAACTTGAAAATCAAAAACAGAATTTCAAGACTGAGGTGGAATTTACTGGAAAGTCAGTGGCACATAATTCTGATAATTGCTGTGTATGTTTACAGTGTTTGTATCTATTTGGATAATGTTATTTCACTGTGAGATGACTGAGATCTGAAAATTTGACTGTGAGATGACCCCTGAAACCGTGAGAGTTGGCAGGTATGTGAAAGCACGATAGTAAATCAGTGTTAGACTATGGCCTACAGGTAAACAGTAGCGCCATAGATGTAGGCCAAGGCCTCTGTGTAACGTACACCAGTTTACAAATTTTGGTTGTGTCCTGTCTATTCCATTAAAATAGTGGTGCTTCTTGGGTTTTGGTACCCAAAAGTGGCATGCACATGCTTAGGTATGCACTAGTCACTGAACGTGACCGTATAATCCGCTCCTTGTAGTCACTCCTTACTACGGTCACTGGCCTACATGTACAAAGGTAACAACGTTTTAAGCCAAAACAACAAACCGAGCTATAATTACGATGGAATGGTTCATAGAACAGATTTGAGTTAATATAATGATTTTGAGCATTCTTAAATACCACTTATACCTTCTGGAATGTTTATTCCAGTAAATTCATAGCAAAAGGCAGGAAAAATGTGGTGCCATCCTTCGCAGTAACATCGACATCTTGATCGTCTGCTACAGTGCTACTGTGTTGCATTATGGGAAGGACTTCCGCTAGACAAGCTGTCGAAGACCAATTAGTAAGCGCGGCTAGTCAATACTTGTACTTCATATAGTAAGCTCTCTGTACATTACGAAATTGTACAGTCAATGCTTAGGTTTCTCCGTTTTAAATGAGATCACATGACAAACACTGACTTCTTCGACTGAAAAAATAATCTGCACAGGCTTAACGTTACTCGCAGAATTATCCAGCCAAAATTTCCCTCTTAAAGGTCTCATTTCGTTTACAGACTTGTGTGGAAGGTGAATGTGATGACAAAGATCATCTGTGGAAAGTTTGGTGAGAAAAGGTATCTTTTTGGGGACGTGAGGGATGCCTACTCATGCGTGAGTAGGCAAGTGAGCTGTGTTTTTGTATATAACATAACATAACATAACATAACATAACAGGTTGAAGGGCAAAGGAGGGCCAAGGCCCCATAAGATGCCCTGAAGTCCAAGCCCTAATCAAAAGTCAAACCACCAAAGCTTGACAACAGCCCCAAACAATCAGATTCTACCACAGCCATGGAAAAACCTGTCAATGTTAACCTTAAAGCAGTGAACTGAGGGGGAGTTAACTTCCCAATCTGGTAGACAATTCCACTCGTTGACATCTCTATGGGAGAAACTAAACTTCCTAATGTCAAGCCGTGCAAAAGGGTTTTCAAGCTTTTTACAATGCCCACGCACCCGAGAATTACCTTGAACCCTTAAATAACTACAAGTCAGAAGGGGTTTCCTTTCACAAAGGAACTTGAAAACCTGGAGCATGTCTCCCCTGATCCTTCTCAGCTCCAACTTCCAAGGTGGTAAGCCCAAGATGTTTAAGCCTAGCATGATAAGGCAAATTTCTCACCTCAGGAATGAGGCGAGTGGCTCTCCTCTGAACCTGCAAGGGCCCAGAAATGAAGTGTATAGCATAGGAACGTAATGCTGGGTCCTGTTCAAGGGCTAGGTATGCACATGCATTCCTATCTCTAAACACTAACCCGGACCCTGTAGCTAGCTATTACTAGGCCTAATACTAAATGTTACTTCTACTGACAGTGTGTATGTAATTCCCTAAAACCTAGCCTAGGCCTACTTAAAATATGCGAACGTAACCGTAAACTCACTACCATTCTTACATAACCCTAACCCTATAACTGGGTACGGATATCTAATTAGAGCCAAAATAGCTACATAGCCTAGTCTAATATGTTCAGTGCATAACGCTAGGGCAGCCCAGTGTGGGAAGTGTTGGTCTAATCCTAGCATAACCTAGGCTAGATTAGCGAACTTAGTTATTACTGTCGTTAGTCTAACTTAAGTCAAGATAAAGTAAGACCTCGGTAAAGCTAAATTAAACTTTTTGAAGTTACCTTCAGCCTCTTTCCATGTTGAGTTAATAAATGCCGGCTAAGCAATACCATTCTATTCGTTCAGGCTCCTAGAATTCTTGGCTCTAGACGGTAGTCTCGAGAAAATGCACTCCGAAGTCAACATACAGTATCAGTAGAAAGTATTAGCGTAACTGGACCACATGGAGCATGATACGTCCTTACCAGATTATTGCGTAATCAATCTGACAGCTTAAGTGCATCTCTTCCAGTCTGCTGAGCATCATGCACCACATATATCCAAACATGCAACCAAGATCATTTTCCTGATCGATTTAGTGCTGCCTGACTTGAAGAACTCATTTTCATGTATAATTCCCTGACAGCCAATTCACTCTCCTATGTTCTTGATAATGATATTCTTGATATTCTTCAGAGTAAACACCAGGTCGGAGAAAGAACTGAACATCCAGTGTAGTTGCAGGTGATGGGAAAACATTCCAGCTTCTTCCAAGATAGAAACGAATGTATGTATGGGGATGAGCTGGCATGGATGTTACCATTCATAGGTGATTGGCATTTGCTCAAAAAGAGCCAGGCACCACTACTTAAGGTGTACCTTGATGTAGGTCTTTCTGATTTATTGTCCTTATTTCACAAAGGTTCTACCTTGAGGGCTGTAAGCAATGGTTCAGGTTTTCAAAAAACTCATCAGTTTCTTCTTCAGGTTTGGGAATTACAGACATCTATTGACTTCCTTCAGAGACAACATGATGGATGAAAATGTTTAATTCAAGAAGATAATGTATGATTTGAAAGCTTTTCTTTCATTGGTGAAGCAGAAAACATTGGACTTTGATCTTGCTGATGCTGTCTGACTTCTTTTAACTGTTATCTGTGCACTCTGTGATGGCTGTCTTAGCCTTTTGGAGTTGGGAACTGAAGACTGTCTGTCACTGCATTTCAGTAATTCATTCCAAAGTTTTGGACTATCTTTCAACAGTATCTAAAACTAAAGCTAGGGTACAATTATGACATAATTTTGTGAACCGTAACATGCTCAATTACTTCACACTTTTCTTTGCAATCAGGAGGAGAGAGTTCCCTTTGCGTAATGTGTCTGTAAGGCTCTTGGCACCTATTTTTCATGTCTTGGATAGGCCCATGTATCTTCGAATCGTTCCAGAACATCTGGCAAGTGTAAAGTTATTCCCCCTTGAAGTTTTGTTAAATCTGCAAGCTGGTGCTTTTGCAGTATTTCAGGCCAGTCAATATCATGTGTTGCTCTTGATGAAGCCCATGAGATGCTTATAAATAAGGATGTTAAAATGGCTATGACATCAGAACCAGAAGGGCTGATTAGACTTGTTCACTACCTGTCACACAGAACCAAAATTCAGAAGAATTTAAGTAGACAAGCATAGTGCTTCCAATACTGTTGGCGAAACATCCTTCTATAAGAGAACAGAGGGCAATAGCTAAACTGAGTGCATGCAAGTTGTTTCTTCAGAATGAATCACCCTTGCGGAGACACTTGTTTTCAGAAAGTTCTGTGTCTGAAGGCATAACAATTAAGTAACTAATTGCAATCCTTCTATGATGAAGGTGAACAAAGTCTGTTGGCATACATTAAGTGTTTTTTCTTACATACTTCAACAGAGATCTGCCCCAAAATGACGGAGAAGAAACCTTTCTTATATACCTTTTGCGCCCAAAAGTGAAAGGGAAGCGAAAGCAACAGCAAGAATTAAAGGACCATATAATTGCCTGTCTCTGGAGACAGATTGCCTTTTCGAAATCAAACAATATACAGTAGCTGTTTCTGACTTCAGCCAGTTTGTTCCTCTGCCAAGGGCAATCTGTCTTCCAGATCATGTGGGACTGCCATACAAAGGTAACAATTAAGGCAGCATCAGCTTCTCTTCTCCAAAAATGTTATCCAGATGCCTTTAAAACTAATTTGTCAGAGTCATTGTCCCGCTGTTTCATCATTGATATGTTCCTAATTTTAATAACACTCGCCCTTTGGATTGCCATAACACGTTTGCAGATTATGTAAGTTTCCTATATAGGAGGTGGGTTGCAGATACTGTAACTTTCCTTAAGGCAACAGAGATTCATTTAGTTTTTGATCATCCTGGACGACATGGTGTCACACCCAAGGACATAGAAAGGATCAGAAGAGATAAGGGGAAGAACAATAACGAAACGGTCACAGACATTGGCCCTTACTCATCAACTCCCCCAGACTGGTCAAAGTTCTTACAAAACAGAGAGCAGAAGAGGATACTAATCAAGTATCTCTGTTTTGAAATTCTGTCCTTAGCTTCTTCTGTTAGTGTACGCCCTTCAAGATTAGTTGTAGCTGGTGGGTTTGAAGGCAAAAAAATGGACAAAGCATTCCAAATAGCAGGTGATGTTTGTGAAGAGGCACCAAATTTTCATTCAGACCATGAGGAAGATGACTCAAGGGTTTGGTTTCATGCTTGCCAAACCGCATGCACCAATGTAATTATTTCCAGTCCAGACAGAGATATTTTACACATTGGTCTCACTCTCCTGTCTACAACTCTACAGAGGGCACGACGCCACTAGAACATCATGTTGCTTTTGTTGGTGCAATTAGGGATGGCCATTTTCATAGAATCTCGAGGCACTCTGGATGCCATCTGCTGAAGCCCTCCGCTTGCACTGGCAAAGATGCTGTTGGGCTGCTTTGTTGTGGGAGCAGTCCTCATCATCAGCTGTTTGTATTGTAGCGACGGACTGGGGTCGCTATTTATGTTTATCCCCCTAGAATTAACTCTGTTACTGTTTTCTTCTTCCGCAGGCCGAGACGTTGGCTCGATGCCAGAGCACCTGCATGCCAGTCATCATACTTTTCTAGTCTTCTGTTAAAGACTTCTGTTGTTTTGTTAATGGGTTCTGTTGTTGTGTAAATAAGGTCTTGCGGGAGCGGGGTGTTGGCTCGAGGAAACTAGTCACTCGCTCCTTGCTCCCCTCTCTGTAAAGTTTCTTCTTAATTTGTGTATTCTTTTTGGAAGTCCGTGCGGGGAATCTCCGGAGGCCGTCGACGTGGCTGAATATTGTAAGTTAAGTTTAATTTGTTTATAGTTTGGAGCGGGTCCGGGGTTGGGCACGGGCTCTTGGCGCTGGGATACCCCCCCCCCCCCAAGGTTTACTCTGTGTTAAGGGATGTTTTGGGTGAGTTTTAGGCTGGTTTCATGTGGGAGGGAGGGCCCTGACCATAATTAGTACTTGGGTTTGGAGCGTTTCTATTGCCCGTGCCCGGCTTCGTGAGTAGGTTTTGGCCACGTCTGCGGTTTCCCCCACGGCAACATTGTGAGTATTTGTTGTTAATAATATTGATCATGTTTTTGAGATAAGTTTATGGTAAAGATTTAGGTTAATTTTGTATTTGCTCCAAAGGAGCCGGAAATTATTTTGTTTTGTATATAGTTGAAAGTTGGTTTTTGCTCTGAAAGAGTCGTTTTGTTTGAATTATACTTTATGTACAGTTATTTTGAGTCGTGCCGTTCCTTTCTGACCAGTCCCTTTTAAACTTAGTCGTGCCCCTGTCCCTCTATCCTGACCTTGGGTGACCTTCAGTTGCCCGAGTACCCACGCCACCGCTCGGCCAGGGACCCTTGTTTTATTTTAGGGGCGCTACAGAATTTTTGGTGTCAGAAGTGGGATCTTATTATACTATTTTCATCTTCTTTGGTCAGCAAAGGAAGGCACTGGTCAGCATATTTAGAGAGTGCGTGACAATTTTGCCAATTTCGTGACCCCGCATTTTTTCCCCCTTAAGTATCTTTGTTTTAGTATTCTTGTAGTTACGTGTTCTTTGGACTGGCATGGCAGCTCGGCGGGACAACGTCTCTGGCTTTGCGGAGAGGGTGCTCGCGGCAGATATCGAAGCTTTGGAAAGGCAGGCAGAGGTAAGCCAAGCAAATTTGCATAGACTTACAAGTCAATATTTTCGTACCCCTTCTGAGCATGGTCGTAGCCAAAGTTCCCGTCGCAGAGCAAGCACTGGATTGAGTATGGATCAATTTAAAAGTAAGAAGCCAGTTATTATGCCAGATATTTATACTGGAGAGTCAAAATGGGATAATTATATCGCTCATTTCGTAGCATGTGCTGACATAAACGCATGGTCTGATTCGGAAAAGGTTAGCTTTTTAGGGGCACGATTACGTGGGCATGCTCAGGAGGTGTACATGGGCGTATCTGCTGAAAAGAAGTCAGACTTTTTATCTGTTGTTAGTGCCTTATCAGAAATTTTTGATCCTGAAGCTCAGATAAATAGTAAGAAGGCAAAGCTTAGGTCTCGAGTTCGTTCTGAAGGGGAGTCTTTGCCCTTCTTGTGTTCCTCAATACGTAAGGAAGTCTTGGAGGTTTACCCAGGGTTCAGTGCAGAGGCCCAGGACGAGCTGGCATTAGATTATTTTGTTGGGGCCTTGCGAGACAGGGACCTAAGGGTAGAAGTTGGGAGGAGAAGGCCAAAAACGTTACGTGAAGCATTAAACCTGGCCATAGAATTTGAGGCTATAGACCAATCGGAGGGGGTTTTAAGGGCAAGAAAACATACCCACGCTGTGTCTCCCCAGCCTGTGGTAGACTCACTTAATGATTCCACTGAACGCATTGACAGGTTGGAAGCCCAGGTCAACAAATTATTGGAGGAGAATGTTAAGTTGACGGAAAGGTTGAACCAAGTAGGTGGCACCCACAGGTCACCACCCTCTGGAGGTTATAGGCCCATACAGTGTTGGAATTGCGGTCAGTGGGGTCACAGTCGGCGTTTCTGCCCCTTTCGACAGGCTGGCCCTGAGCAGGGAAACTAAGTTCGGTTGGGACTAACGGGCGCCTCTCGACCGAGTACAGTGGAGCCCTCCAGAATGATGGGACACGGCCTGAAAGTAAAAGTGGTGCTTTGTATGTTGATATTGATGTATCTAATACTAGTATTCCTTTTCTGATAGATACTGGTTCTAGTGTGACTATGATAAGCGTTCAGACTTGGAAGCAACTAGGTCTTGACTTGGTACCCTTGACGGAAGCAGGTTCAAATTATGCCGGGGTAGATGGTAGACCACTTCATATTAAAGGTAAATGTACTCTTTCCTTTAAGTTTCAAGCCTTTGAAGCTCCGGTGACAGTGGTAGTTGCCAATATTTCCCTTCCTGGTATACTTGGCTTTGACTTTTTAAGTGAGTATAACTGTTCGTTGCAGATGGGTGAAAATGCCATGTTGTATGTAGGGAGAATGCGTCAGGCGGTACCTCTAAGGGATGATTATGATTGTTCATTTAAGGTGGCTCTGGTTGAGACCCTGGTCATACCAGCAGAGAGGGAAGTTGTTGTAATGGCGGGCATAGAGTTGGGTTACGGAGGAACTATTGTTGCATTGGACAAAATTGGCCTACTAGAAACCGATCCAAGTATAGCGGAAGGTCGCCAAATAATAGTTGCCAGGGCTCTTGTTGACCCTTCTGATTGGAAGGTGCCAGTCCGATTGTTTAATACGTCCTCGCTTCCGATTACTCTGTATAAAGGTAGTCATGTTGGAGTTATCTCCTCAGTTTAATAATGTCATAGAGACTGGGCTTTCTACGGTTAAGGATGTAAGTAACCCCCTCCCCCCTGATTTAGAACAATTGTATGAACGGGGTAGAAAGGATCTATGTTTACCAGAGCAGAAGGCTTTGCGGGAGTTTCTAAAGAGCAATAGGGATGTTTTCTCCTGTACAGGCGAAGCTCTAGGGCGTACAGGATTGGTAAAGCACAAAATTGACACGGGAGGTGCAACCCCTATTAGACAAAATCCTAGGAGGCTGCCATTTCATAAGAAGGTAGAGGCTCAGTCGGAGGTCAATGAAATGTTGGAACGTGGGGTCATCTCCCCTTCTATTAGTGCGTGGGCTGCCCCTGTGGTACTTGTAAGAAAAAAGGATGGATCAATACGTTTTTGCATTGATTATCGTAAATTAAATGATGTGACGAAGAAAGATGCATTTCCGCTGCCCAGGATAGATGACACACTTGACGCTTTATCAGGAGCTAAGTGGTTTTCGACCTTAGACTTGAAAAGTGGGTACTGGCAGGTTGAGATGGATCCCGCAGATAAAGATAAGACAGCTTTTTCTATGGGTAGTGGGTTATATGAGTTTAATGTTATGCCTTTTGGCCTTTGCAACGCTCCGGGGACCTTTCAAAGGCTTATGGAACATGTCCTCCGGGGTCTGCATTGGCAGACATGTCTTATTTACATTGATGACATCATAATTTATGGTAGAACGTTTGACGAACATATGATTCGATTAGGGGAGGTGTTTACTCGATTAAGAGAAGCAGGTCTGAAGCTTAAACCCTCGAAATGTGAGTTATGTAAGAAAGAGGTCAAGTACCTAGGTCACATAGTGTCAGACAAGGGTGTTAGTACTGACCCCGACAAAATTAAAGATGTCAGTAATTGGCCCACGCCGTGTGATCTAAAGCAGTTGCGACGTTTCTTGGGATTATGCTCGTACTATCGTAAATTCGTCCCCAAGTTTGCTGAGATTGCTGGTCCCCTCCATGCCCTTACGAGGAAGGGAAACAAATTTCGCTGGACGGAAGACTGTGAGGAAAGCTTCCAGCTCCTTAAGGCCAAATTGACCTCTGCCCCGGTTTTGGCTTATCCAAATTTCGATGACGTGTTTATTCTAGACACGGACGCCAGTGATAAGGCAATAGGTGCGGTTCTGTCTCAGAATATCAATGGTGGGGAGCACCCAATTGCTTATGCTAGTCGTACTTTGAGTAATAGTGAGAGTAAGTATTCAGCTACACGAAAGGAACTGCTTGCAGTTGTTACATTTATTAAACATTTTCGACGTTACCTATATGGTCGAAAGTTTATTTTGCGAACCGACCATGGTTCCCTACGGTGGCTGTACAATTTTTGATCTCCAGAGGGACAGGTAGCTAGATGGTTAGATGTACTGAGTGCATATAAGTTTGAAATACAGACTAGACCGGGGAGGGTGCATGCTAATGCAGACGCCCTGTCCAGGCTAGATAACCCTACCACAGGTACTCCATTGCCAAGTCAGACAAGAGGAGAGGAAATACACCTTTGCAATGTAGTGACAGAAAGTAATTGGGTAGATGGATGTAGCAAAGAGCAATTAAGGGCATACCAATTAGAGGATAGCAGCATCGCTTTCTTCCTAGAAAGAAAGGAAAAACAATATCCCCGTCCCCAACGAGAAGAAGTAAGTGGGTTGGGCAGAGCTATAAAGGCATACTGGTCACAATGGGACTTATTGTTTGTAAGAGACGGTGTTTTGTACAGGCGGTGGGTATCTGACACCGGCACTCAAGACGATTTAATTGTAGTCCCGGAGATTCTAAGAAAGGACATATTGTATGAGTTGCATAATTCAGCTACTGCTGGGCATTTGGGCCAAAAGAAAACCCTGGCTAAAGTACGGGCACGGTATTACTGGTTCGGCATGAAAAGGAGTGTCGAAAACTGGTGTCGTAGGTGTGAATTATGTGCACGAAGGAAGCCGCCCAACCCCCAGGCCAGAGCACAAATGAAAGTAGTTAAAGTCAGTGAACCATTGCAACGCGTTGCAATTGATATTTTGGGTCCTTTACCACAGACTTATAATGGTAATAAATACATTGTCGTGGTTGTTGATTACTTTACTCGTTGGACTGAGGCTTACCCTATACCTAATCAGGAAGCTGCAACTGTAGCCTCCGTTTTAGTGGAGCAATTTATAGTTAAATTTGGTACTCCACGTATTATTCATACCGATCAAGGTGCAAATTTTGAATCCAACCTTTTTAAAGAATTATGTAGACTGTTAGGCATTGAAAAGACCCGTACGACTGCTTATAGGCCGCAGTCCGACGGCTTGGTAGAAAGGTTTAATCGTACCCTCGTGCAAATGTTGTCAGTCTATGTACACGAAAACCAAAAAGATTGGGACGAACACATTCCTTTTGTTCTTATGGCGTATCGTTCTAGTCCCCAGGAAACAACAGGATACTCACCAAATCTATTGATGCTGGGGCGAGAGGTTGCACTTCCTGTTGAACTGATGTTAGGCCCTCCGGTCACTGAGGTTGAAGAACCAGTACCATATTCAGAGTACGTAGCCCAATTTGCCGAACGTTGCGAGAAGGCCTTTCGGATTGCCCGAGAACATATGGACTTGGCCCAGCAACGACAAAAACGAAATTACGATGCAAGAATTTTCAAAAATGCAGTCCCATCCTCGGTTAACGATAAGGTATGGTTAACAATCCACGCAAAAGTAAAGGGCAGGTCCCCAAAACTTCAATTGAAATGGACAGGTCCTTTTCTCATCACTCACAAACTGTCGGACTGCCTTTACCGTGTCAAAAACCTAGAATCTGGAAGGTTGAAAGTCGTGCACATTGACCATTTGAAGCCATACCTAGCCCCTGACGAATTAGTTGAAAGGCCAGAGGTGCAAGGGACTCCTCATTCCGAACCTATTCGGCACGATGTGCTTTATGACGAGGGAGAAATGGAAAGACTTGAAATGAACCGGGAATTTAATATGGACAATGAGTTGACTGAATCGAATGGCACCAGGGAGGCAGAGACTCCGAAAACTTATCGGAGGCGGCGACCCCCCATATGGATGAAAGACTATGTACAATACTAGCTTGGCCGGCCACCTAGCTTTTATTGCAGATTGGATTGTGGAATTTCGAGTTGAAACGTATTAAAAGGAAAGAACTCTCTTTGGAGCTGACAGACGAAACTGTAAAAATGCTAAAGGATGACCATGTTTTGTGAAATTTTGAAAGTGAACTGATTTGAACTCATGAGCAAGAAGTGACAACCTGTGATCGCCGCGGAGATCCTGGTTTGCTCACCGGATTATTGTAAACTGTTGTGGACTTGTATGAGTGTTGTATTTATGGATTACTTTTGGACGTCGAGGGCGCGTCCTGTCATAGGGGAGGGGGTGGTGTAGCGACCGACTGGGGTCGCTATTTATGTTTATCCCCCTAGAATTAACTCTGTTACTGTTTTCTTCTTCCGCAGGCCGAGACGTTGGCTCGATGCCAGAGCACCTGCATGCCAGTCATCATACTTTTCTAGTCTTCTGTTAAAGACTTCTGTTGTTTTGTTAATGGGTTCTGTTGTTGTGTAAATAAGGTCTTGCGGGAGCGGGGTGTTGGCTCGAGGAAACTAGTCACTCGCTCCTTGCTCCCCTCTCTGTAAAGTTTCTTCTTAATTTGTGTATTCTTTTTGGAAGTCCGTGCGGGGAATCTCCGGAGGCCGTCGACGTGGCTGAATATTGTAAGTTAAGTTTAATTTGTTTATAGTTTGGAGCGGGTCCGGGGTTGGGCACGGGCTCTTGGCGCTGGGATACCCCCCCCCCCCTAAGTTTTACTCTGTGTTAAGGGATGTTTTGGGTGATTTTTAGGCTTGTTTCATGTGGGAGGGAGGGCCCTGACCATAATTAGTACTTGGGTTTGGAGCGTTTCTATTGCCCGTGCCCGGCTTCGTGAGTAGGTTTTGGCCACGTCTGCGGTTTCCCCCACGGCAACATTGTGAGTATTTGTTGTTAATAATATTGATCATGATTTTGAGAATAAGTTTATGGTAAAGATTTAGGTTAATTTTGTATTTGCTCCAAAGGAGCCGGAAATTATTTTGTTTTGTATATAGTTGAAAGTTGGTTTTTGCTCTGAAAGAGTCGTTTTTTTTGAATTATACTTTATGTACAGTTATTTTGAGTCGTGCCGTTCCTTTCTGACCAGTCCCTTTTAAACTTAGTCGTACCCCTGTCCCTCTATCCTGACCTCGGGTGACCTTCAGTTGCCCGAGTACCCACGCCACCGCTCGGCCAGGGACCCTTGTTTTATTTTAGGGGCGCTACAGTATGCCCAGCATACAGATCATGGTTGGGAAATAGATGAGGGTGGTCAATTATCTGTTACATGAGACACAAAGGAAAATTTTTCTCAAATTTCAGAGAAGGTGAAGTTTCTTAAAGAGGGTTGTAAGTGCATGTAGAACAGCTAGATGTAAAAATCGTCATTGCAAATGTGTGAAAAGGGAAATTCTCTGTGGCCCAGGCTGTTCCTGATGTGCACAGTGTCAGAATAGGTCAGAGAAAGGTACTACAGAGTCCAGACCATAGTTTTAGAGAGCTGACACATGTTGCACTCACAGAAAATGTTTTCTGATAATGAAAGTGATTCCAGTGATGATTACGGTAGCGATGAAAGTGATTCAGACGATAGTTTATGGGACTCTGCTGAAGTTGAGGAATGCACCATTGATTATGATAGTGATGTTGATGTTTACAGTGATGTTGAGGCTGAGATATACAGTGATAAGAAAAGTTCACTTTAATGGTTTTGTTTGTTGAAATCTCTTAGTTGCAGGTAACACTGCACAGGTGATACACAGTATATATGTATGTTTCATATACTGAAAGAAAAATTCAGTTACTCGATCCTTAGTCCCCTCAGTATCCTGGATGTTACGTTGATGGAAGGCATAAGTGTACAGTGCTCTTAAGGTTATTGTAGTTTTCATGCTTTATGCATGCTGTACAGGGTTTTTAATTTTCCTCTGGTATGCAATATCTCATCAGTTCATATTTTAACTTTGTCTTTCTTCTTCTTTAGCAGGACTTATGGTATATGGGTACAATCTGTCCATAACCAACTGAAGTTTCTCTCAATCAGAAAGCATGAGTATTTGCCATAACCTAGCTTCATGAAAAAGTGGGAAGGTGGGTGGGGGCAGGATCGAAAAATTAAAGCACAAGTGTTACACTCCTATGTTGTGATGGCTGCAAGACAAACATGACTTTCATTCTGTTAATACATGTCAGCATGTGAGACTTTGGCTCATCATTAGCAATCATGCACACTATTGGATAGTGCATAAAATCATAAATTCTCCTGTACTGTATAGTTTCATCATTTGTAGCATAGGGATAGTGTGGGGTAAAGGAGTGTCAGGGTGTTGAAAAATAGGGGCTCAGTGGGCCAAAAACAAATCTATCGTAGGACTTTGTGAATGTTTGAGTAAATGTGACCTACAGTAAAGAGACATTCCACAGTTAGGTTTGCTGAAATGAAAACCTTTAGTTGTGGTTACCAAACTTAACATTAAGTGATCCCTGAGGCAAATACTGATGCTTCCTCCACGGCAAGTTGGTGCAGGTCTGTAGTCAGCTAAATAGTTAAATTGTGTAAAAGGTTTGCAGAAAGTTCCATGATGTTTTAGTTATAAGTCCTTCACCAGGTTGCCGTTTGGCATCTGAAGAAAAGCTTGTACATAAATGTTGTTGAACTTTCCGCAAACCTTGAAGCATTGCTGAAGACTGACTAAAAACACCCAAGTGCTACTATTTTGTCCTTACAAGGTCAGAAGCTACCAGACTGGTTGTGGGTTTCATTTTCAACCAGGTCATAATTGTAGCATTTTCATTCAGGAACATCAGTTTCAACATCTGAATTGACCTTATACAAATTAGGAATTCATCAAGTTAGTGTAGCAAAGTTTGAATTCAAATCACATGACATGGAGTTGTAATTCATCCATGTCATTTTATTAAGGGAGGGGGCAGACTTTTTTACACTTAATTTATTGGCTAGTCTGTATACAACACACACTCAATACTACAAATTGTCTTCTCTTCTACAAATCTTTTTATATTCAAATAATATCCCTTGGATTACAGGGTTGTTTGATTTAAATCGCCTTGATTAAAATCATGATTATAATTGAAAAAAATCTGATTTAATTCGATCTGTTTGATTTAATTAAACCACTGATTTAAATCACAATTTAAAAATAAAAATAAAAATAAAATCAACAACCCTGCTTGGATAACACAGTTGCAGTTATTAGAATTGTGTGAAATAACCTGTTGCGTTGCTGTTGCATAATACTGCAGTTTTTATTTGCTGCAGCTTGCTCTTTTCATATTGGGAAGAAAGGAATTTAATGTCGGGTGTCTTAGCAGTAACATTCAAATGGGTACTTATGCAATTTTCCTCTTGCCTTGTCAGTTCTACACTCAGTGAGGTTTTGTCAGTGTTTAAATATTCTTTTTTTTTTCCATTTTTCATTGACTGTGGTTTTATCTGTCATGTTTTTTATTGTTTAAAAGATGAAAGCATTTTATTTTTGTATATGGTATTCACATATTATTATGCACAAATTCAGCAGTACTCTGTGTTGTCTTCTCCTGTAAGAATCCTTCCAAGTCAAGCATTATCACCTTGTACTGTAAAGGTAACTTATTACTGCGAGTCTGCTGATTGTGTGACAACACCCATGGTACATAAAGCAGCTTTCATTTGCTTCTTTCATCACATTTGAAAAATAAAATTTAATATCAAGTACTTTGTTTGAACATTTAAGTGGGTACTTAACAATTTTGTTCTTGCCTGGTTAGTTCACACCCACTGAGATTAGGTGTTTTCTGATATTTTCATTTTACAGCTTTCAAATACTATTAACTGTTTGATGATTTTCGTGTTTTTCTTAGAATCGAAATATGTATTCTGCATTTTTTCATCAAATATTTTGTGTGGTTTTTTTTATAGTCAAAGCATGCCCTCTGTACTTTTTGCATCAAGTGGGTGTATGTGTACACTCAGTACTATGTATTGTTTTCGCTTGTATTCTTCCAAGTCAAATACCACCTTTGTACAAAACTTCAAGAGTGATATAACATGTGGTATTGCCAGTGCATGGTTATGCAACTTTCATTTGCTTCTTCTTTGATATTAAAAAAAGTTTTAATGTCAAGCATTTTGGTAGAATTCTTGCCTTCTTTGTATTTCATTGGGCTTCACTTAAGTGGGTACTTTGCAAAATTTTTTTTTTCTTTGTCAGCTTACAGTCCTGTATGACAACTTTCATACAGTTTGCCATTTACTTTCCAGACTTTCAATTATTTTCGTTTGTTTTTAGAGTTAAACTATATATACTCCAGCTTTCTTTTATCAGATAACTGAGAATGCACATGCTTAGTACTATAGATTGGTTTGTATCAAATCCTTCCAAGTTAAATGTCACCTTGTTCTGTAAGGGTAACATATAACTCCAGTCAACTAATTGAATAATATTAAATATAATAATATATATAATAATAAAAATAATTGCATAATAATGCAACTTTGATTTGCATCTTCTTTCATATTACAAAAAAAGTAGTCTGACATCAAGCATTTTGGATGCATTATGGGGTTTGTTGCCATTTTGTTCTTGACTGGTCAGTTTCCATTCATAGAGGTGCTGTCTATATTTTCTTATATTTCTGTTTTACAACTTTCACAGCTGCCACAGTTGTACCTCTGCATTCATTTTTCATAAACTTTTTCAAGTTATATACTTCAAAGGTACCTTGTCTTCAATAAAAGATGAATTAGAATTCTTGCCTTCTTTGTATTTCATTGGGCTTCACTTAACTGTAAGGTGTATAGCCTACTAAGATGTGGACGATGGAGGACAACTGGCACCTGCCTGAAGAAATCGGATGGATCAATTCATTGGATGCCATCTTGCCCCCAGTCTGAGGCATATTTTTTGTTTAATTCCATCACCCAAGATGTACTTGGGGTGTCAATATATAAAATTGGGTGTTTAATTATACAGACAAAGTATTGGTCAAAAATGTGAATCCATGAAATCATGCCTGTTCTCCACAAGTTCCCCCTTAAAGAAAATTCATCACATTCAATTAGTATTTCAAGATTTAAATATGAGAAATATCACCAGAATGCTTAGAATATGTTCCTCTTTAAAATGTTAAAAATAAATTTGGCCCAGGACTATTCTTTTGGTATTACCCAAAAATAGTACAGAAAAAATTAAGGGAAAAAAAAAACAATTGAAATGAAAACCATGAAGCCATTTTGTTAAAGGTCCTGCCGGATAAAGTTTTTTAACAAGTAAAGTTTTGCTAATCTTGTTTCTGCAGTGATTTCAGGAAATGACCAAATTTAGGCATATATATTCCAAGAAAATGGACCATGAAATTTTGAGGAAATCTACCAGCTTTGTTGGCAAGTAAAACATGAATGAAACATAGTCAATGATAGGTATCTGGCTTAGAGGACTAAAGCAGTTGCACACTTGCTTTGAAGCAACAACTAAATCTTACAATTTTCTTCTTATTTCTCTTCAAAGAATTTTTTGTAATATTATTGGACTTGAAAAATTGCACATTCAAGGTAAATCAAGCAGTTACTCAAAATAAATTTCACATTTGAGGTGAAAAAGTGTTGTTACATGACCCTCAAGAGCGATTGATGAAACTGGATAGTCTATTGCTCTTGCCCTTTAATTTGGGTTCACCTTACATTAAACCTGAAAGCATATATACAGCGCGCCCTCTTTCAATGTGCCACGGTAGTGCATTGTGTTGCACGATCTTTTCTTCAATGGCCCTGTTAATGTTACCAGTATTTGAAAGTCGCCTGTAGACGAATCCGGACAGATTGTGATAGTCTGATTTAAGTCGGCCATTACTGGGGTCCATCACCTTTAATCTTAACATTTCCTTCCTTACCTGTTTCATCGATGGTTGTACAGTAAAGTGTAGCTTAATTTTCTCAATTTCACTGAACATGAGGATTTGAAATTTACGTAGACAATAAATGAAAGGTCAATGGACCCCACTAATGGCTGCCTATAGTCACTAAACACAAGTGCTAATCGGATTCGTTTATAAATTATTTGAAACAACAGCAAAATCATTGTAATTTCTCTTTGAGAATCTTTTACGATAATTCAGGTTTTAAATGTAAACCGAGGAGTGGGCTGACAGTAGGCTATATCCCCTTTAAACTAGTTTGAAAATGCTGCAAGTCACACCACAGTTCATATGGAATTTAAAGGGAAAATGTAGTAACCCGAAATTGAATTAACATATGCAGTAATTCGTAGCTAATGTTTTGTATGAGGGGACAAAATAAACCCACCGACTCCATTTCGACCACCGTCCTGGGGAGGCGATAGGAAAATGAACTTGCTCCTGCCCCTATTTATTTATTTATTTATTTATTTATTTATTTATTTATTTATTTATTTATTTATTTATTTATTTATTTATTTATTTATTTATTTATTTATTTATTTATTTATTTATTTATTTATTTATTTATTTATTTATTTATTTATTTATTTATTTATTTTATGTATGTCGGTTTTCTCGGAGGGCTTGAGTGCAAATGTTGCCACAAATTGTTTTTTTTTTTATATATTTTTTTCATACTGTTACCAGTGCAGAAATAAAGTGTCCTGATTTTCGCTCTTTCGTGGAAAAATGGTTGCTAATGTTAACGGAAAACCAAATACAATTTGCAGTCCAAAGCTTCATGTTTCACAATACATTGGCCCAATCAGAGTATCCAATTTGTAGAGTTTCGCTGGGGTAAAGCGGTTCTCCTCCCTTCTGGAAAATATTTGCCTTCCTAAGGAGTTTAACCCCAAAAGTGGTGGAAAATTTTCCACAGGTGGATAAGATGGTCGTAAAGATTTTTACGGTGGCGCTTTTACTGGATATGAGTAGTTTTGAATATTTTATTCTTGCCCCCACTGTGACTAAGTGTCTGCATTAGCATAGTGATGGAACACTGAATTCTCCTGTTAGTTTTTAGGAGCTGTTCCAAGATTTGCCCAACATGCAGAGGATCAAGCTCCCCAGCTATTTGTGACAACTGCAGTCAACTTACCCCGTGCAGCAATAGCAATGGGTTAGTTACCAGACGGACGGACAGGAACAATAAAGACGATCGGAGATCTGTCAAATGAATCCTTTTTAATAATCACCTGAAAATATAAGACCTAGGCTATTTGGAAAAATTATGAACTCTTTCGAAGAAAATCTGGGTTTTAGTATAACTTGAAGAATTGCGGTTATTGTTCACCGTTCTCCCTACTTACTTCTAAAATTTAAGAGTGTCGGGGCGACTTAAACTTTTCACATTTAGGCCAAAGCACTAATCATCTTAGACGAAATTCGAAAATTTTCAAAAATTTATTGTCCTAATTATGAAAAATATTGTCAAAGCCGGACCTTACACTTGAGAAATGAAAGAAAATTTGAGTTTTACGAATTTTGAAAACTTTGTTTTCATATTGAAGAATTTGCCTTTCAATAGAATATGTCAGGGCGCCTGAAGATCGTATGAGTTACATACTTTATCGAATGACGACGAAAGGCTATCCGATGAAATTGGAAGTTTTTGAAAGAAATAGTGGAATTTGATTGCAGAAACTTGGTAAATGTGTGTTTCTCGGGTAATATTAAAAGCTCTCAAATATTTATTGACCAGTCTACCCTTCCTAACTAAAAAATTAAGCAGATCGTCGAGACGATCGAAATTTGTTGAGGTTACATGTTTTATCGCACTTTGTAAGGCCTTTACACGAAATTGAGCTGTTGAGATATATTTGGGCTTTCCTTTCCCCAAACTTGAAAGTCTTGAGCTTGTGCTGAGCACAAAATTGGAAATAGTTGGATTCATGTCAGGAAAATTGGAAGTTTTCATAATTTTTTCAAGAATATTACTTTCCCGTGGGCATGCAATGCATACTCCAGAAGATGGGGTCACAAATGGGGTTTGAAGGGTGACTTGCCGCTTCTCATATTTTAGAGGGCATATTATATCAAATGTCCCACCCTTCAGATATGTAGACTCGACTGAGTCTTGCGACTCGGACCAGAGTCGCAGTTTTTGGGACCTCAGAGATTTGACTCGGACTCGGACAACTTTTATTGTCGCGCAGAATTTGAAAAAAGAAAATCCACGTTATGATTTGATACGATAGCCTAGGCTTCGGATATGCAAGCAAAATAATCACGATTTCTTTAAAGGTTTTCTTTTTGCGATTTCTGGTCTGTAAAAGGGTCCTAAAGGGAGGGTCAAACACTTTGGACAACTTCAGTCAAAGAGTATGGAAACTGGTGCTTTTTTCTATTTGTAATTGGTTAATTGGACTTGTATTGTACTGTACTGGGAGATTGTGGTGGTCGTCCTGCGAAGAATCCCCAAGAAGAGGTTGTGTCACCGCAATGCAAAATATTATTTTCAGTGCATGGCGTAGGTGCCAAATTGAATACTGTTATTCCTATTATTTTAAGGGCTACATTTTTCTGTTTCATGTGAAAAAGACTATAGCTAAGTTGACTTTCAGTGGAACGGTAAAATACTGGCAACTTGTTGATCGATACTCCGTCAGGCTGACTAGGTGATGGATGCCCAGAACGCGAATTTTGGTTTCCAGACATGGTTTTTATACAAAGATCCTGCTTTCATCTTTTTTGTGCCTGTGTATACCAGAGATAATCAGACGTTTTTCAAGGGTATATATGTATGCAGAAGCACAAAGTTTGGTTGATCGCTGTCTTGAGGAAATGTTCAAAGGAAGGGAATTTCTTCGTTTGGCAAGAGAGCTAAGATTCAAAGTAGTTCTAAATTTGACACAATTGTGTAGCATAGTCATGTACTTAATTTTCTTACAACTGCATGCATTACTTGACGAAAAACAAAGCTTTGTGCCGAATGCGGAGCTCCAAAACGATCTTATACAAGAATATGTGTTCCAAAACCAATATTGCCTATCTAGCCAGTCTCGCAGCCAAGTAAGTCACTGACGATGGCGAACGCCAAATATGTGAAAAATGTTAGGATAATTGAAACCTTCAAATTCTCTTGGTGGAGCAAAAAAAAAAAAATAAAAAATAAAAATAAAAATAAAAAATAAAAAAAAAAATAAAAATAAGAATAAACATTAAAGGCATATTTTCATTATCCCAAACAGTTCCAATTCTCCCAACCTACTTACTTCTAGCTCCTCCCACATTTATCTAAAACTCATCTTTATCCAGACACAATCCCTGTTTATTGCTTCATGGCTTGTCCCAGTGGCCATAAAAGTCCATAATGTGTAATCAAGACACTCTCAGTGCCCATGCTGTGTAATTTAGCTATAATGCATTGTTTGAATGTGATGCCAATCAAAGAGCTGTACCAATTGAGAGTTTTGATATATGTATACTGAAACTACAGTTTAGGGTGACGAATGACTGCCTTTAAGGTACCTTCCTTCCCCTCTCCACTTTCGACTTTCGTACACCTTTCTTCAAAGGGCCCTTCTACATCTTAAACGTCGACGTTAGCCTACCAGTCAAAAGGTGTCACGCAGGGGTTATTTTTAGGAGTTAAAGATGGTTTAAAACAAACACATGATGACTCTCTGAGAGGGGCAAGTTGCAGAAGAAGGGCGCAAATACCCCTTGGGAAAGATGACAAATCTTCCTGCTGTAATATCCGGCCTCGCATCGCGGGCATGGACGATTTAGAAAACATGCATAATGATTAGACCAAAACATTGCTGTTTTGGTTGTTTTGATTAATCACGTGTGTACTATGAACCAAACCTGCCGGTAGGAGTTTCCTCCCGTCCACCATGCTTGAATTCCAATCGGCTGTGGGCAGTGGAGGCTCTACGGGGGTTTGGGAGAGGTGAATTTGCCTCCCACATTTCGTCCTTGCCCCTCCGCTTGTCCCCAAGGTTAGGTCAGTTAGGTTAAGTTAACTGGGAAAATAAATAATATACTCATCCACAGACCTAACTTTTCATCCCGAGTATGCTAAAACCTCAGAGCTTCTGGGGATCGGTTTCGGGGCACTGCACTCGAAAAATTTTCCCCTCATCATTATTGGCCCTTAGTTTCCTCCTCCCCCATTTTGCCATTCTGGCTCCTACGCTGGCTGTGGGATTAGATTTCCACACCACTTTTGAGTTGTTCTTGCAAAACTCCACGCTAGATGCCGATAAACAGAAGCCGATAAATTCTCACACAAGTTTGTACTTTTATTTAGTAATGTCTATTTGGTGGGGGGAGGGGGGCTATGTGACTTCCTGATGATCTAGGGCTCAACCGACCCATGAGCACGCCCCTGCTTGGGATCTTCCTTCAGTTGCAACTTCCCAATCTCCAGTCTTAGGTAGCTGCCAAAAACATACTCGAGGGCTAGCCTTCTGATTGCAATCTATTTATAAAGTGCCATCGTCCCAAATGGGGTTTTGTTGTCTGTGGTCAACCGTTAATAATGTTTGTTGTGATCGTGACAGGTGGGAGAATATAACGGTAAATGGAAGGACCCCGTGTTGGGTCATCTGAAACCACGAACAATCAGCAATAAGTGATTACCATTGGACCAATCAGACAATCGCTTTACGCATTGCATCCTGTTTAGGTATGCAAATATATCACTGCAATGGATTGCCATTTATCTAAACGTACTTCGCACCTCCTCTACCGTATGGTGTAGTATGTCACTTGCTAGGTACAAAATACATGGCGAGTAGGCCATGTTTGCCTCTGTACGTAAGTACGCATACATCTGTGCCGTATTATCGTGCCAGTACTATTCCACACATTATGATTATATGTGTAGGCGCGTACTGACATAATGAAGTACAGTACACTACTAGTCACTTGTTGTATGTGTAAGGTACGTACAGCTTAGCTAATACTACATTGTGCGGAACACACGGGAAATATTGTTGATGTGATTGTGATTGACCAAAAAAGTCAACTTCATCTCGTTGGATCATTGCGGTTTGTAAATGTGTGTAATTGGTAAGTGGTTCAAATGATATGAACTAAAAGCAACTGTCTTTTTTCGCCTTTATTTCAGTTTCATAGAAATTACATTCACACCGGACTTCCTGTCCACACAAATAAAACGCTTAACACTGTAACTTAGTGTGTAACTGTTAGTGTACCAGTATTACTTAGTAAGGAACCACAGGCCAACATCAGCAATAACAGTTGAGTTAGGACTGCTGTACTTGTAAGTTGGACATGTCTTGTACTAACTAACGTTAGGCCTAGGCCTATGTATGAAATACAAATAGAACGTATCATACTTAGGCTGCCGAATGCGTATTTTTCGTAATTTTTTTTTGTTATAAAATTTTCTCTAGGCCTACCTGACGTTCGGCCTAGGCCTAGACATATTCTTGTTCTTCTTCAAAAAGGTGACACATCCAAAGGACATTCTTTCACCACGCACCTTTCACCTATTAGGCTATTACGAAGCCAAATTGCAGTTTGATCATAGCCTAGGCATATTAAGATCTAGCTTAGGCCTAACGATAGGCCTATAGCCTAGACTAGAGTGGATATTCACGGTTGGTATGTCATTAACCACTTGTCCATGTCAAAGTTGCAGGTTAGGCCTTAGTCATTGAACAGGACTCCATGCTACATCCACATTGTTTTACTCCACACTTAGTAACATTGGAGTCCTTTGCCACAGTGCACAACAAATGCTGACATTATCGTCAAATTTTCATGTTTTAAACAGATTTAAAAGTAAATTTCTTTGTTGTTGAGGTGATAATTTCCTTCAATTATTTTTTCCAAAGTCCAAAAATTTACAAAGATTTAAAATTTTGTCTCACTTTTGCATTGCTACTCTTCATGTGATTCTGTGACTGCATCAAAACGATGGAGGAAGAGTGGGAGCTTAGCCAAAGTCCTGTACCCTAGTAATTGATTTAGTACTGCAGTCAAATTTCATCTCCAGATTTCACCTTCTCCTTCCTTTCCATTAGAAGAAAGACTGCTCAAGAAAGTTGAATGTTTTAGCAAAGATCATTCATGGCAAGTATGGTAATAAATAATTACACGTGAAGTTTTGAAGCTGTGAGGAGATCTACAGACTACAGGTTGTCGCCAACCCGCACAGTGTCATGGTTTTGTGGGGCGTATGGTCATTTATGTTGTCACAAGAAATGAAAAATGACACTTTTTTCAAAGGCAAAGGCTTTTGAATAACTGTATTTCTCATGAAACTTTGAGCAGACTGAATTTTATTGGCTTGGTTTATGCATAATGAGTATGTGTCTGTAACGAACCGATCGGGCTTCCATAAAGTTTTCCGATTCCGCCCCGACGTTCTTTTTCTCCATCGTAAAACGACATTGGGCTGAATCGGAGACCTATATTGACTCGGTGTGTCTCAGTTTTTCTCCGTCGTAAAATGAACGTCGGGCTGAATCGGAAAACTGTGTGAAAGTCCAATCAGTTCGTTACAACGTCCTTGAAACATGCACTGTATGATTATTAGCATGCTGATTGCAAATGTTTTAGACTACAGTTTTGTGCAATATCATTGTGGAAATGCTGGCGATATCGATAAATGAAAAATTAATATCGTGTCAGCCCTACATGGGTAACACATTCCCTGTGCCAGCAGAGTGACCTGTTGTCCCATCAGTGCACTTATACTATGATATTTTAACATCAGTAGTCATCCCTGTGGAGGGACTGTTTGCTATGGCCGCTGTAATACCTTCTCAAACCAATGCTGTTATGTACCCAGCAGTCTTTCTTCACTCACTCATAGGCATCTGAGAGGTGGTGGATCTGAAAGGAAACTGAACAACACTCCTGGAGAAGTCAAACTTACAGGGTAAAGTGATTTGCAATTTTGGAATTAGTGGTAGACACTTCAAGGCTGAGTTCTTTAATTGCGTGGGGAACTTGAGATATTTGGGGGAACAAGCTCAGTCTCTGGGACAGAAATTATATTGTAGCTCAGTCGTTATTGGTTGATGTATAATGCTAATGAAGCAGTTGGAATGCTTAAGTGACGTGTTTTTGTCTCTATGTGTTTTTTGTTTGTTATCTATGTGGTACGATAGTAGGCAGGCAATTATTACTCTTCCTCAAATGACTGAGCTTGCTGCTGCAATTCGGAAAGTCCCAGTAGTAGTTCACATTTACTTTACATACAATACATTACCCTAAAGTTAATTCTTGACGTTACGTATGAAAAAACATCCATACTTCACTTATCTTGATTAACCACTAAACCAGTGCAAATTTATGCAGTTAAACGTTAAGTCATTTTATTGCATGTTCACAGCTCAAAGGAAAGTTTCACCTACTCTTTCTTACAAACTTTTCCTATCTGAGTAGGTTAACATACAGTAATGGGTTTTTCTCAACTCTGGAATTCCATCGGTAAAGCCAGTTTACAGTGGCTTTGGGAATTTTCCCACTTCATTACACATTAAAAATAATAAACCCGCTGGTGGCACTGTGCTGTGTCATATATGCATGTTTGTGCACTAATCACTTTTTGAAAGCTGATTATGTGCAGTAAATACCATTGGTAACAAACATTTTAAAATCAAGATTTTGACTCTCTCTGAAACTTGAAAATTTGCAACTTCATGCTCAAATTTTGATTGTGGTGGACATTTTATCAGAAAACGACTTAACATAACAGGTTGAAGGGCAAAGGAGGGCCATTGGCCCATAAGTTGCCATGAAGTCCAAACCATAATCAAAAGTCAAACCACCAAACTCTTTTCAAGTCGCTACTCAAAGCTAAATTTCGAGAGCTGAGTAATGTGCAACTTTGTAATCGGTAAGCCCCCATTCGTATGTAGCACATTCTATGGCCTTGGTAAAATTTTTCCTGAAGTCAAGTCAATTTGTCTTGGTATTTACATGTACCTCTGCATTGCAGAATGCTGTGGCTATTTTCATTGTACCATGGTGACACTAAATTTTTTTTTTCAAACCCATTAAAATGTGGGCAAACTTCATAGGAATTCGAACAAAATTTGTTGGCAAAGATGCACAGGTTCTGGCAAAAGATTACCCCCCCATTCCTATCAACTAATCAAAATGGTTCCAGATGGTGTGGTATTTGATTAGGTTAGCTTAGATGGAATTTACTGCCCAGTTTCAAACCAATTGGTTTGAGTCGAGCCAGCCATCCACAGCCTTTCTCCAGTTGTGGCTTACTTGCTTGTTTTCCCTACCCCCATGGTGGCACCAAGCACAATGGCAGTACTTAGATCTGTTTTGATTTTAGTAGTGTATGGCATTAACTGAAAAGCTAAATTTATAGACAAACTTTGAAGATTAAGTTTTGTTTAAATTCTGAATGTGTTTCGTATGAACTGTAAAAACCTGATGCAACTTATAATGATATTTTATAAGTTGTAGAACCTAATCTCTCCTGATCCAAGGACAGTGGAATATCGATAGCAATGCTAGCTGGTACTGTACCATACACCAAGTCTGGTTTTAACAGTTTCATAGCCTATAATTTAAGAACTGTGCAGGTCCTTGGCTCTTGCTTTGTTATTGAAATTGAGAGGAAACTGTGAAGGTTCTAGTTAGTTAATTCTGAGTGAAGGCTGTAGGGTTTTGTCAGTGTATTGCAAAGTACTATGGAAGTTGTTACAATCTTTCGGAAGCCTTGGATCTACATCAATGCTAGGGAAGCGTGTACCTTTCATAAAGCTTTTTGTCAAATTACCAAATAAAAATGTGAGTAGTTTAAAATTGCCATAATGCATATTTACATGAATTTTCAAACATTTTCGAATTGACTTCCTGGCCCGTCGTCTGTTGATTTGCTCTCCATGGATGTGGGCAAGTGTTAGCACCAGCTGTGGCTAGCCTGTATGGCGAGAACCTGACTAGAACTATTGATACGTAAAGGGGAAGTTTAAGTAAAAATGTAATTTTCACATGTGAAGGAAGAACCAAATGCAATGTGGTGAAATTTCCATTCCAGACATGTATTCTGGAGATATCAGCAAATGAAGTTACTAGATTTATGTTCCAAAGTTAGTCTGAGGACAGTAGAGATTATATTAAGTCATATTGACAAGGAATGCTTTTTTCCCTTTGTTTTTTCAGACTGTTGTGTTGAACTTGCCGTTAAAAGAAGGGTTTAAGATCACAGCAGGATTTGGTATGTAAGAGAGGTGCTTATTCCAAGCATTTTGGTGAAATTTGCATTGAAATCCGATGTGTGGTTCTCAAGATATGAACAGATAAAGTTTTCACACTTTCAACAAAAAGTGAACTTGAGGCAAGCACATATGACATCACATCCCCACATTAATGGTTTGTTTTTCTTTAAACTTTATTCTGGATTTTCCCCTCAATAATGACATATTTTTAAAATGTGGTTGCATAAGTGGCATGAGAATTTTACAGACTTTGCATCCCCCACAGGGAGGTCATACTCCTATTAATTTCAAGGTCAACACAACAATCTGATAAAACAAAGGTAAACAAAGCATTCCTTGTCAATGTGAAGAAGTGATATAAGCTCTGCTGCCCTCAAACTCACTTTTGAACACAAATCTACTGACTTTATTTACTGATATCTCAAGAAATACATGTCCGATTTGAATGGAACTTGCGCCACACTGTGTAGATTTTGCTCGTCTTTCACATATGAAAATTAAATTTTTGCTTAAACCTCCCCTTTAATAGGAATACCATAGGACCTCCCCATGGGGATTTCAAAGTTTGAAAAGTTTACATGCCACTTGTGCAAACACATTTTGATAATATGGGACCCTTCACGAGAAAATAAGCCATAAAGTTGAAAGAAAAACAAAACACTGTCCATTAATGTGGGGATATGGTGTGTGTCATATGTTCTTGCTTTGAGTTCACTGTTTCTTGAAAATGTGACAACTTTACTTGTGAAAGGAAAAGAAACTTGCTCATATCTTGAGAACCACACATTGGTTTTCAATGCAAATTTTATCAAAATGCTTAGAGTGAGTCCCCCTCTAACATATTAAAACTTGATATGACCATATACCCTTCTTTTAACATTCTGAGGTTTAATAAAGTACGGTCTTAAATAAACAAACTTTGTAGATATCTGAATGTTTACTTAATGAGTGTAACCTTCTTTGGAGCAGAGTGTCATTTTATCTTGTACCATTACTGGAAATAAATCTATAACCTTGTGAAATGGAAACGAATTCATCCAGCAATTAGGCTATAACCAGTAATCAAATGATCACTTAACATTTTGTACATGGTGTAGATATGGCTATTGATGGTTTTTGAAGGGAATTGCCAGTGGGATTGAAGCCCTGTGGGCAATGAATCATTAAACAGACTTTTACCTTTTAATCAGAAAATTCGTTCCATTTTAAATTCATTGTGCTGGATGGAATTTTCAGGGGTTGATTGAGAAATTTCTATAAGGGGGGGGGGGGGTAGGGTTTAAAGCCCCTTTGAGTATCCCTCCTGGATAAATATTATGATTGTTTTCACCTACTGTATTTGTTGTTGTTGGTGTGGTATAAAGGGGGGGGGGGGGGAGTTAGTCTTGGTAATTTCAACCTGGATTGACACCTTCAGTTACAATATCCTATTGGCCAATATCTGTTGTTTAAGTCCTAAATCAGCATTGCTAAAATTTACCTAAAAATATAGATGCTGTGTTACTGATATTTTTGGTCATAGAATTTCTTGAAATGCTACATTATTTGACAGTGTCTGGCTGTGTCCATGGTCCTCACCAAAAGGATGCAAGTCTCAGAAGTAGTGTTCTGTATGTAGATAACTACAGCAATGATTAAGTGTAGCAATGTTTGGGAACTATAGCAATGTATCCTTTTCTCATATATGGACCAGCAGTGGTGAATGCGGGGCATGAAAATACTGTACATCACTATTATAAGTATATTGGTGCGACGCTAATTTTTGCCTAAATTTATATGTATAAGGTGATGAGGAAATATTTTTTTCTGTTTTTCATATCTATATGTAGGTATATCACCATGATGAGGACTGTTTTGTTTTCCTTTTTTTAATTTCATTAGAGTATTCCACCTGTGGGCTGGGCTGGGGTGTGGAATATGCCCATGGTGTATCACTTCCTGTTGTAAAAGGTGCCCAAAGGAATGTATTTGAACCGTTTCATCTAGATGACACATAATTTTGTTGGTGTGCTGTAAAATCTCATCAAAATAATTGATTAGGAGTACTTTTGCTTTCAGTTTCCAAGACAGACCTGTCCATTCCAGTTACTAACCTGCTTGTATTCAAACACTATATTTCACTGTGAAATAGAAAAGAAAAATAAGTGGATTGGCATAAAGTATTTTTGAAAGAGCAATAAAAGTGCATTATGCAGGGTAGTCTGTTCAAAATGTTATTAATACAATACTTTCATTATTCAATAGTAGATGGCTATTGAGGGTAAAGGAAAAGTGAATTAGAAATACACAAGTGATACACTTGTGTTGTTGTAATACATGCACAATAGTATCACAAGTGATTGTGCATGATCAGATAACTTGTCTTACAGCTAACATTGCTGGCATGATTGAGAGGTTAAGTGAGGCTGTCATACAGGGACTTAAAAAAGACAGGGATATCTGCAGCCATGGGATGAGTTCATCATCTTTCCTTGTTGGGGATCCCATTAGATTTAATTAGGCCTCTGCGGGATTAAACGAATTCCTCTTGTGAGGTGCCCTAAAAAGAAAAGCTCATTATCAAAACCAGTTGTCTGGACAATATGTACCATAATCTCTCTATAAAATAACTGATGCTTCTAAGATACCACATACAGGTACGTATATATATTTACAGTAACTGAAAAGAGGAATTGTATTTAACCATAGTATGTGATAATCATGTTTTGGTATTGTTTAAATGAAAGTTTAATGGCATTCAACCTCTGGTCTGCCGGACAATACCCTGGACATGGTGCAGGGAAGGATTTTAATTATCTTGAAGTACTGTTAAGTTATTTTTATACAGCAGTGGTTACTGTTAGTGAAATTAGAACCACATATTAACATTTGTAGAGGGATCATATAACTTTCAGGGAAACTCAAAGATATTATTGAGAGCACAGGGGTTTTAAGTGAAGGTACGGTATATGTTCGATGGAATTAAAAATATCAAGTGCCTGGACTCAAAATCATAAATTGAAGTGTGGTAAACATAGCCACCATTAATTATAGTGTTGGAATTTTGGACTGTAGGCATACTTTACAGTGAGTTGCCTGGATCTCCGTTGTAACTTTTAACCTGACCTGTTTCACAAGTGACTGTCCCATTTCATGCGAAATGCTAACTAGCAATGTCTTGTAGGGTTGGGCCGTAGCTTGTAAATATAAGTACCGGTATTGTAAATTATACAGAACTGGTATTGAGGCAGTACCGGTTCTCAATCCTAGCGTAGAGAAGTCGGGTGGGAAGGAACCTAAGCCACGTATGGCCCCCCATGTTATCCTGCACATTAATGCATGTGGATGTTTGATTGAGTCAATTACCATGCAGGAACCTCTGCTCTTAATGTCTGTGTAAATATTTTAATCATCCACACATCCTAACAGACCTTTACTTTTGTCGGCGAATATAATGGGTACCAGTAATTTTTTTTAAATACTGGTAATTTTTCAAGAACCTTTATTAGTAACACACCAAATATTTTTCATTACCTGTACCTCTAGTACGGGTATTGACATCAGTACCGGTATACTGCCCAACTCTAATGTTTGGAGTAGATGGTGCTTTCCTCTGATTGTCAAAGAGTCCAGGTTCAAATTTGACCAGATTTTGAGGCATGTATTTACAGGAATTTGGTTCGTTACATAATTTCTCCCAAACCAGTTTTGTTTCCATCCATGAATCATTTCATTGGAGGTTTTATTCCTTTTCAGCATGCTATTAACTTTGCAAACATTAACCAAAAAAAAAGTCCTCTCTTCTTCAATGGTTGGTTCTAATTCACAACAGTATTTAGATGACAAAGTGGACTGTTGAGTTTATCGCCTATTTAGGAACCAAGTTTTACACAACATAAACCCTTGGTATATTTATCACCTTTTATAAACTGGGAATAAAAATAAGCCATGGCCAATATACCCTCCATAGTTGTATTCTGTAAGGTCCTCACATCCTGTTTTGCTTAGGGCCCAGTCTTGTCTCAGTGCACATATCTTGTCAAGCTTCGATAGCATACAAACTCTTAATACCTCACTCTAAAGGTCTTTTTATGTGATGAATGCAGCCTCCACAGTGAATGCAGCCTCCCAAAGTGGTGGCACCATTTATAAATTCATTTTCTGTGGAGGAGGGCGTCTATTGTGATTGTCGCCAAACGGTAACCAGGGTACTGCAATTTGCCGGTGTCACTTTTCGGCAGGATGGTCCTGAAAGGGTTACATTCACCTGGTTGGTTAAGATGTCGCTCATGGGATACTTAATTACTTTATGATATGAAAGATATTAAGTTTAGGGGATAAGGCAGTCTTACTGGCATAGGCAAAGCTTTTATTTTGGGATGGGCAACTACGCACAGAGCATAATGGGTTGCAATTTAAGGGGTCTAAGGGGAGCCCTGGGTCTCCAGTGAGTAATGTTTGAATAAGTACCATCAAGAAGCAATCTGGTACAACATTTAGTTTACTGTAGTCAGTTTTTTATTCCATTATTTTTTTAAAATTTGATTGGGATGTCATGGCACCCTTGTCTAGTTGTCTTCCCCTACCACATCTTGCTACGTCAATGGCCAGCTACAAAATTGCCTAGAAAAATAGAAACTGTCACAAATCTCTTCATGTATCTCATTGATTTCTCTTAACATAGCTTGGACATAGCCTTGTAAACATAGGATAAAAGCAGGCAGTATAGTTTTACATGCAAAGTAAAGATAAATTATTGGAATGCATTTTCATACAAGTTTTGGAAGAACCAATGTATGAGGATATGGCATTTTGCTTTTAAGAGGAAGAAACTTTAGGGGTTTAATGGCAACAGAAACTCATTTTATGCGAGATTTGAAAGAACCATTTTGCAAAAATTTTGCCTTTAAGGGCCGGGGGAGGGGGGGGTGGAGGGAGGGGAGGGGAACAATGGGATTGAGGGAGGGGAGGGAAACAGTGGGATTAAATTGCAGTAGTGCATTGTTTTATGCAAGACTTGAAAGTACTATTCTTTGAGAGCTATCAACATTTCTCCTTCAACTGGAAGAATTTTAGGACTAGATGGCAGTCGGGAATCTCCAGGTTGTGTTTGATCTCTTGGGTTTGGGAGAAAGACCTAAAAATTTGGGAAATTATTTGCTTATTACGGTACAGAGGCGTAGCGGGGGGGGGGGCGTTTGGAACCCTCCCCATGACCCCAACCATGTAATGCAAAAAACACCTAAAATAGCAGTTTTTTTCTCGCTATCCTCAGACTTTACCCTCATTTTTGTGCCCCAACCCCCTCCCTGCCCCCCCCCTCCACCTCATGACACAATCTACTGGCCTGTTACAGTATGTTGTCAGTGCTTGCTTGTCATGCATGTAGTTTACTGTACTGCACACACAAAATACAGTAGCTATACTTTTGTAATTTACTGCTGATGATTCTTTGTATCTTCAGTAAAATAAAAAGGCAGAGTTTCTGTCTCAAGATATGACCTGATCATCATTCAGACTGTACCCTCCATTTATGAACTTAATTATCACTTGCTCCTCTTGACTTGAGCTGTATCTAATTATGTGTTTTGCTTTGCACTCTTCGGAAGTCAGGGCTCATCACTCACAAATCTTGGCGACGTTTATCCGCCAATAGTTTTCAGCTGCTCGTGAAAGAAAGGAAATATTCCCATTAAAATGTTTACTGCTGTAGCATGACGTTGGTGGCCTGGCCTCTGCAAGGAAGGACAAGTTTATTCAGGGTAGTGCTAACGTCACGGTACTTACTGAACTTATTTGGCACTTTAAATGGTTGTTTGACAGGTATGCAGAGCAGAGAATAAAGAGCTTAGTAGTTAAAAATACTTAAATCTTTTGTTAGTCTCATCAGTCCAGTAAGGCTTTGAGGAGGATGGAAAGGAGGGGGGAAGGAGTATTTTCCTGTAGGTGATGCAAGATGATCCAATACAAAATTAAAGGCCTATTGCACAGGATAGATAATTGAAAAAATGGTAAATTTTTCTAGGTTTGTCTTTGCTTTGAAAGATTGCCCAGCCTTCCTGAAAACAATGAAAGTGAGAGAAAATCTGACACTTCGCATGATCTTTGAAAAAGAAAGGAAGTTTGTGGACTGCAGTTTGTAACCTGAAGTGACATTGTACAAAAGAGTTGAAATTATGTGATTTTACCAATTATGGGCTACTGTAAATACCCATACAATTGTCATTTAATTACTACCAGGAATCAGTACTTTGGAAAGAATAGCAAAGCCAGAGAAGATAGAGAAGCAAGTTGTTCGATTTGAAATGGTCTTGACTTTAGAGTGCTTTCAGTGACGTAACAGGCCCAGCCCCTTTTGACGGGCAAAAACTAGTGTGCACAGTGTGCCAAAAAGTGTAGCTAGCCAGGAAGCAGCTGATGACCTACATGTGACTTGCATTAAAACACTGTTGATTTTTGCCCGTCAGTGAGTGCGGCTTACCAGTTGTGATATCAGATGGAGTTTATAGTTAGATGGAGTTTTACGGTCCAGTTTCCAACCTTTTGGTTCAAGTGGAGCCAGCCACGGCCTTTTTTCAGTTGTGGCTCATTGGAGTAGGTTCCATTTTTAGAGTCTTTGGTATGACTTGACCAGGCTTATCCTACAGTAGGGTTAGCCTGGAATAAATCTGAAAGCTCTACGTTTATAATATTTTAGTATTCTGTATTGTTACTGCACACCCCAAAGCTGTTTGTGGTCACTTTTCTAAAGATCTGTTTCAATTTTCACAATCATACTTTCACTCAAGTTTTTTTGCTGGAAATTGTAAAACCCTTGAGCATGCTATGGTAGAAATAAACTTGAAACTTGTGTTTTGAGAACCAGATAAATTACTGTGTGATGTACAAAGCCAAGACAGATTAATCAGTCAAGCAAAATGAGCTGTCTAAAATTCAATTTGAAATTTCTTTTATTTTGGCCTTGGCGGTCTGTCTGGTATCATACATAAAATCTGTCTTGGTTTTCAAGTCTTACTCAACCAATCCTGGAACAAAAAGAGTTCCCACACTCTTTGTTAACTTATGAGCCATCCTATGTATTGTTGCCCAACAGACCAGAAATATTTGTACAATTGGTACACAAAAGGGTTGGGTAAGTATACAATTGTTTGCTAATGATATTAATCAAATATCTTAGTGTCCTGTCTTTTCTAAAATATCCCAGTGTGTAGGTTGGTATGCAAACAAACTATCTTCCATAGCATATTATTTGTGGGTTTTTTTTTTTCCTTTTTCCTTTTAATGGATTGGCATATTAATTGTCAGCTATAAAATATTCTGTACTGATATTTAGGACACCAAATTGTTGACTACCTACAAACTTACTGTACAGTACTCAAATTTTTTATTGGCACAGATATCTGCTGGCACAAAATGGTTTCATCGTTTCTAAATTTTGTACAGTAACATTCTGGATTGAAAAACAGCTCCTGTCTGGATATTTTATGGTTGTTTCAAAATGTGTTTTACGATTGCACAGTGACAGTATGTTTTGCTTACACTGCAGTTGTGCAGTACAATGCAAAGTTCTAGAACTTTCATTTCACATACTGCAGTCTTGTCATATAATTTAATTTGTAGTAGAAGCTGTGGTACAGTATTTGTCTTCATACTCTCTAATGCAGGGATTGATGTCCAGCCTTTTTTATTGAATGGGTCAGATATGAGGAATGAAATATTGACCAGGCCACATTTCACTAACAACCTGCTGTTGATTTAAAACAATTAATTCTGAAGAGTTTGAAACAATGAAACTCCTTGCAAAACCATGAATTCTATCTAGGCTTTTAATACTTTTGATAAGTTGTAGGAAAGTAGGCCTCTGTACCTCACTGCATTCAATGATATGTCTGCCATGGACAGTTTTCAATGCCTGTCTGGTAGTGGACAGTGGGGTACAAAAAAGTATTGGTGGGCCCTATGTGGCCCATGAACCAAAGTTTGGAGACCCCTACTCTACTGCATTTTGTGTATTCGATTGTACTAAGGACGTCTTAATTGCACAAGCAGTCACCCAAACTTCATTTGGTACAGGAAACATGGAGTTTATGAGAGAACTCTGAGTAAAGAACACCCTGTCATTCTCTGCTAAATGTTAGAAACCTAAAAGCAAGTACTGTACGGTATCTTTCATAGCATTTCAGAATGTAAAGTAAAGCAGGGCTGGAAAATATAGTAAATCATAATAATGTACATAACAACTGACATTGATAAAAGAATTCATAGACATCAGGTAGCACAAAGTACTTCATTTCAGGACTTGCAAAATCCGCCATTGGTGCTCAGCATAGGCAATGGAGTACAGGAAACAAACAAAAACAAACCACTGAGCCAAAACTGGGAAAAAAAGCAGTGGCCGTGCCAGCCTCACTTCGAGTTTCTAGAAACTGATGCCTTAAAACCTCATCTAATTAACTTAGAACCATAAAACTGCTGTACTATTTACCTGTGTACATACAGTAGCCCGCCCTATCTGTATTGTCTAAACCTGTGCAATACATCATGAACATAGAAACCTACTGCAGTTTATTTTCACATGGTTGTTTTCATAGAAACCACATCTACTGTACTTCATATCATAACATATATGCAACCATATTTCTAAGAAACCACAACCACAAGCAAATCACAAAAAAAAAGAAAAGAAAAAAAGGACTAAGAAAAATAAAGGGATATCTCCCCATGTATCCTTGACAAGTGTATTTAACACTGTTGTTCATATAAATATAATTTATTGGGAATTTTATGATGAAACAAGCTACATGCCATATTTTTATATTTTTCATGTTGTCACACTACAAAATACTGACATACTGTAGCACATAATCTCTCAGTACATACATGTATATAATGCAGTGCATGTACTTTTCTTTTCACTTTTCAGATCCTGTTATGATGACCTGAGACCAAGACTGTCTGACTTCTTTGACTAAAGCAAAGAGTAAATCTGTAACTCTCAGCACTCCTTCTCACCACAAAGATTACTGTAACAACTGTGATTTAACAGCACAACAAGCATTTAGAGTTGGCTAGGGTGAAAGAAAGAAAGGATAGTGTCCACAGATCTGTATGTTGAAGTTCTATGATTTTATGACTCAGTGTAGAAGAGTTGGAAGTCTGTGTGCTCGAACCTTTCATCTCATACAGGAAACATATACATTGAAAGGAGGAAGTGTACATATGATTTTGAGGTTAATATTTTGGCCGCAGTTTTTGAAAGGCTAAGAACTCATGTAAACATAAACTATGCGCAACCTGGAGAGGTGCTTTATTTTGAACCAGTAGCAGCAACCCCCTAAGGGGTATAGCAGAAGGAACAGTCAGCTACCAACAGAGAAAAGGGTCAAAACAAGGTAAGAAAGCTTGTAAGTGAGTCATGTCTTGCACACCTGCCCAAAAGAATGACAAATGTTTTAAAATGTCTTCTTTGTTGTCCTGAATAGGAAGTAAAGAGAGGCCCTTGGCCTATGTCTGGAGTTAATGTGGTGTCTCTGGAGATGTAACACAGAAATGACAGAATACTAACTTTGAGCATAAAATTTTTTTGATTACTATGAAATGAAACATATTTTCGTATTTGGGGTTACTGGTTGAGATTTAACAGCACTGACAATGACAACTACTGCAACAACCATAGGGTCTTCAGCAATGTTCTGAGAGCCAGGCAATAATTTTTGACCACCATCCTGAGGGAACAGCGGTCTATGTGAAGTCAGTGTCCCACCTCCCCTTTGAAAAAATTTTTTAGGTTGGAGAGTCCTTACAAAAAACAAGGAACTATCATTCCATTCTAAAGAAATCTAAGAATTTTATTCAGTCAGGGTAAGACATTTGTGCCATGGGTGATGCTGATATTAATGGCGAGTTCCGGGGTGGATATTTTGAGAGCCGGGAAGCACCACCCGGTGCCGTCTGGTGTGGTGGCAACCCTGGCCTTGAGTATGATAGGATTTTTGATAGGCTTGAAGAGGCTCATTGAGTTGATATCGATAACTTAATGAGAGTCTCCAAGGGTCACTACCACATAACAATGCTTATAGTTAGCATAACAAGTCAAGTTTCAAGTCCAAAAGTCACAGAAAACATTAAAATTTTGGATTTTCTAGTGTTCTGACTTGTAACAGTTTTGAACATAATTTGAAAAAGTGTTTGGTCACGAGTTTTTGAAAACCGACTTCAACTATTAACTACTCACTCATTAAACAGTTATTTGTATGTAGGGTATGGGGATTGTCTAAGAGTGACCATTTGTGGTTGGTATGTGAAGAAAACTTAACAGCTTTGGAAGGAAAAATTTGTTGAATTTCATGAACCAACGTATTGAGCTGCTTTAAGTCAGGCACTCATGTACTGTAACTGAGTACTTGACCAAACAAACTCATGAATGTTATGTAACAGAGTTCCTGACCAATATTCTGGTTCTCATGTAAAGTCAGGTACAGTACCCAACCCGCATGCAGGTCTTCATGTAACTTAGTTACCCGACCAATATACTGGTTCTCATGAAACTGAGAACCTGACCAATACACAGGTACCAGTGCAATTGAGTACCTGACCAGCAAATAGGTTCTCATGTAGTACTTGTACATACATGTACAGTAGGCCTAGGTATTGGAAGGTTTAAACAGAATAATTGTCTGTCAAGAAAATAGTGGAATGAACAGGTATATATGACTTTTCTAGGAGGATCCCCCTCCCCCCCTCATTTCCCATACATCAAAACACAATATTGTACTCTAAAAAGTTACTGAGACAACTTTGATTTTGCTGCAATTTTCATAACTGGTCTCATGCTTTGGATATTGTGTTATGTGAACGGTTGAAGAGGTGTACAGTACCTTCTTGGTTCAGAACATTTCCTTCCTGACTCAGGTCTAATTTTTAAACTCTATAGTGCAAGTATTTGGACCTGGTTTGCTTTAGTACAAATACGAAATAAAGGTCAGTACATTGTACCCAGAGAAAGTAGTGCCTACTGCACTATTTGTTAGTTAGTTAGATGAGATTCAACGACACACCAACACGGGTGTGTTATGTAGCGTTATTCAACTGGATTAAAAGTTTCAAGTATGGTTCAAATTTAAGGTTTGTTTCCCATTAGTCGCGTCTTACAACAGGCGGGAAATATCATGGGCATATTCTACAACCCCCAGCCTACAGGGGGGTACTGGACTATTTATATTTAGTCCAAATGATGGTTATGTTACAAACTGCATTTGAGAATATAACCATACATAATTTTGAACTCAGAATATTACAGATTAAATGACCATAGCTCTTCTCACAAAAAAGGGAAGCTCGTCTTTAAAATAACTGTCACTCTCGTTTACAGTTTATTATTATATTCATAGTGAAAGTAAACTGTAAGTAGATGCCTACTGTCTATAGAATTCAGGGGAGCATGCACTAAGCAAGCTTTGTGATGAATATTTAAAAAAAAGGCTCACTCAAAAGTTCTGTGCAGATTTCTGGAGATTTTGCATATGAAAGGGGTGACCTGTTCATTTTAAAGTATGATTTGAACTTTAAAGCAATCCAAACATTTCCTCTCCCAGAAACCAACTTATGATATAAATGACAGCATTAAAATTTTTTACAGTAAAAAAAATAAAAGGTCCTCTAGTTTCCTAATAGAAAAGGTGTGGCCACATTTTGCATTCAATAAAGTTTGGCTCAGAATGGTTATTTACCTACGAAACTGCTGGGAACACGATTTACACTCTGTGATTACTCAGAGCCAATCATTGTGTTGTGTTTTGCTTTCTCAACAAGAAAAACAAGACTACAAAGAGAGGGAAGCGTATACAATGCAGCACATGTACTGTTGACATAACCATATCTCACAATTGTATCCCCCTTCAGGGAATTTTGTACAAGGTGTATGCTGAACAGGTTGTGTGAACAACACAAGGTTAAGGCTTTGTCTTTCAGTTGCTCTCAGATTTGTCGTGATTTTATGACAGACAGAAAATTTCAGGCCAACCTTTATTAACAAAAATTAAATCAAATATTCTGAATGGTTGTTCAAGTTCTACTTTTGATGGTGAGAAAATGACTTGATACATAATTGCAGACACTGTGACTCTGACACTTGTAGTGAAATATGCAGACAAGGGGTTAGGAAATGCGTGCTTTGAAAATTTCCTATGATTGGCAAACAACTATTCATGATTATAAAAAAACTTCCAACTAGGGGTTGAAATGGCAGGGCCCTGTGGATATGATGCTGTCCAAGAAATTTGCTTCCACAGGGAAGGGGCCTGAGTGGCTCCTATATTACCCAAGTGTTATTTGCATATAATGTACTTACACTCTTTACACTACGGTGTGCTTATTCCTGCTTTCAATTAACAAGTCCTGCAGAGATATATCTTGGGGGATATTACTAAACTGTTCCCTAGCTGCATACCATCTGAAATCTCTTCCCAAAAACTAGGGGAAGAGGTGAAATTCCTCGACACATTTTAGCTGTAGTGTGAAAACTGCTGTACAGTACACTTTCAGTACTGTTATTGCTTTGTTGTGCTTGCCTAGATACTGTAGTTTACTTGAAAGTAAGGGAGCATACTGTAATTGTTATAGGAATACCAACAACCAAAAATAAAGTTAGATTCGCCTAAGGATATCTTGTTTTTTCTAGAGTTTAGATGGATTTAGTTTCTCTACTTTACATGTGGGATGATTGCACACCTCAGGAGGTATCAGCTGAAAATTTAATTTTCAATCAAATTTTTGTACTCAATTCCTGTTCCTGCTGAGATTTCAAAGGAGGAATTTCCTCTCTGAGGTATTGCGTGGGTCACCTGAAGAGTCCAGTTTCATAATATGGTGGGTGTCTCAAGTACTTACAGATTGCTAGATTGGGTAGAAATATTTATCATAGTTTGACTTGTGTACAGTAGCTAAAGAACTGGTGTTCACAACACACCAGAACTCTATTGTACTGTACTGCACTGCACTGCAGTGCACTGCACTGCACTGCACTGCACTGTGTACTGTATCTTACCTGTGCTGTGCTGTTATGTGCTATACTGTTCTGCATGTATGGTAACTAGTATAGTATGGTTGTAATGTAGCATACTTCCCAAGTGACCCGCATTCCGTCGGTTGGACCCGCATTTAGACACCCAAACCTGCTGACCTGCCAAGCCCTCTGAAAAACCGCATTTCAAATCCCTGAAGTATTCCTAGTTAGAGAACCACACAAATTAGCAAATAATTCATCTTACCAATAACAACAAATTCAGAAAATTGTATCTCACAGCACATTCAACTGCCTGCGGTGCTATACAATGCATAGGCCTAGGCACGTACGGAACTATGTTTGCTGTTGCAACATTGTTATCGGCCAACCTTCGCAGCAGGTATGGAATATATTCCTGTCACTGCCAAAATAGTGTAATAACGTCGTGCAACGCCGCATTCAATAGGGCAAATAATTGCTCACTTTGCGGGTCACTTGTCCCAGAGTTGCCCGAAAGTTCTGGACTGTCTTGACAGTTCTTGACATTCTTGGCTTATGTTTTCATGGCTAGAATCCCATGCGAGATGTACGGAAACATTGGAAATCACCGGCAGCACGTACGTTACGACCCCCGGTGACATACAGAGTTGATGTTTGCGAACTGTGTCGGTACCGCACTAAAATTTACCTCAAAAATAATGATTGGATATTGTGACTAGGAGAGGTTTTAGTCATTGGGCATTTGTGAGTATCTGCATTTTATTATTTTGGCAAATCTCTCAAAACAATATTTTTCTAGGTTACCGCAAAAAATTCAGTACTGTACTGATTTTTTTTTGGCGGTAACCTAGGGACATTGTGTTGACTGATTTGCCAAAAAAAGTGCCACCATTTTGCGTGTAGACACTTCTAAAATTCAAAAATTTTCAAAAAGGAGAGGGGGACACCCCCTTTTCAAAAATTTGAATTTGAATTTTAGAAGAAGAGGGGGACACCCCCTCCCCTTATACCACTCCCCCAGGCTGGCGATCTACCAATGGACAGATCAGATGGACCCGCATCTAGCCTCTCGGAACTTGGGAGCTATGCTGTAGCGAGACTGTCCATTCTGTGGAGTCTTGCAACTACACTACTGTACCAGACATTTGTGTTTTGCAGTAGGGCCATGTTAATTCTGATCAAAGCCTTGTAGACTAGAACTGTACATTATGCCTACAGGTGGTATTTCCAGCCTGTCAAAATCGAGGGGACTATAGGGAAAGAATTACCCTGCAGGGTTTCCGTCAAAAGGGGGAAAGGGGGGGATTTGTCCCCCCGTTTCCAGAAGAAAGTGGGTAAAATCCCTCCTTTTCATTTCCATAACAATTAGAAAATTGTCAATATCTTGGTTTCTTACTTAAAAAGTCAACACTTTTGCAGCAATGTTTGAATGTTTGTCCCCCTGAACCAGTGTTCGCGCTAAGCTGCGCGATTGCGGGATTCCCGCAACAGAATCAATAATCCCGCAAGAAAAATATTTGTCTGTGGGAAATTCCCGCATCGTTTTTCTTGCATAAGTGATGGGTTATAATCAAAGCACAACTTATTTACTTGTCCGTTATACGAATAAAAACTCTGAAAATCGATGAGTCACCGTTTGTATAAACGTTTGTGTAAAACGGAGCTCTACACAGTACACCCTTACACCCAAACTGCATGGACTGGGTATGCATGTACTAGCGCTACCTATAGTGTAGGGCTGTAGGCCTTGCGTACGATCGCGCAGTAGTGGCAGCTAGCTCTGTGCAGTGTGTGTACGGAAACTAATCGCTCTGTGTGCAAACATCGGTCGTGTTTTAGACTGTTGTGAAGTGTGAAATAGCCTCCAAGTCAAAGTTGGATTATTTTTCAAACCGCTACAGAGTAGCGATAATAACATAAATAGTAATACTACTAGTAAGTTAGGCCTAATACTACTCTTACAGTAGTAATACAGTACTAGTAATGGGCCTAATGTTAAGCCTAGGTCTGCTAACAAAAGTAGTAAAACTAAGAAGAAAAAAGCTGACAAGTTTCAGTTAAATTGGCTGAAAATTTGGCTGTGGTTATGGTACGAGAAAGGAGAAATATTCTGCGCCACATGCAAAGAAGCCAGGCCAACTGATAGGCTACATCTAACTTTGTTGAAATCTTGTTTAGTCATAGGCCTATCAGTTATTGGCAATGTTAAAAAATGTATTTCATAAATCTCTTTATTGGTAAATGCAGATTGCAGACTCGACTTAACTTCTCAGAACTTAAAGACTCCTCCCCCCCTAAATATGAAAATCCCTACTAAATTTTTCAGAAGGGGGGAATTTCCCCCCCAAATTTCAGGTCCCAGCGCTAACACTGCCCTGAACCCACTCATAACTTTAGCCTAGGACATCATCAATTTGGACTTGGGGTTTAACAGCAATAAATCTCCCCCTTTTTTGTGTTTCTGGCGGAATCCCTGCCCTGTGTTTGAAACTAAGCGCACTTTTGGAAACTGTAAATTGAAGCAAGTTACCTTTATACCACGTTGACACCATATGTAACACGTTCATGATGGTGTGTTGTTAAATCTCATGTAACTAGCTGACCTTGTGTACTGCAGTACTACCCAGCATAATGAATTTATGGAATTGAGTTGTTAAACCATACTGTAAATACCCCCCTCTATCAGGAAAATGCTGCTGACACAAGGCCAATCTGAGTACAGTAATTTAACCATCTAGACTACAAAACTTGGTCAAGGCATTGCAGTGAATAATAATGATAATAATCAGGCCTTGAAGGGCAGTTGTTTTACAACGCTAAGCCACTACAGGTGTGGCAGAAGCCATTGGCTTATGAATTACAACTTCACGTCGTGTGGCAACCAATTTACCAATTTTGATCAAATTTGGTATTATTTTAAAGACCAGGGGCTCGTTCCACAAAGAGTTACGCATGATCTTAAGTATGATTTACTGTTGGCTTAAGTATGGTTAATCAAACAAGATTGTGCGTAACTCTTTGTGGAACGGCCCACAGTTCAGATTGGAATACCATAAATTGCTTTTGGATGAAAAACCCACCTTACTTTGACCCAGCCAGGAATCAAACTCTAGACCTCTGGGTTGCTATACTTCATCACTTCAAATGCCTCCCCCATTATCCCCCATTATCCACTCGGCCATAGAAGTGGTATAATGCTCAAATGTCCATGGATGCTTGGCTACTGTTCAATGTATGTTGTAAAAGTTTGGGCTTGCTCAAGACTGGATGGTATCAACAAATCATGCAAGGAAATTGTGAACTTCTGTTTTTGAAAGAATGCAAGTTTGGGTCAGAGTCAACAAACAGATAGAATGACTGTGCTATTGTTCTTCCAAAGTATGTACTGTATACTGTAAACTTGTACCTTATTACTCTGAAATGGTGCAAATTTGATATTGCTCCTAGCCCTGCCATCTTGGTACACCCTAAATTGCCCGAAATTTGTTCATACGATGGTAACTATGCTGGTTGTGTACAGTAATTCTCTGCCCTGGGTGTGAAGTCTGTCAGTGTATCCCAAGTGTTATTACTGGCAATATCTGTCGTGTACACCATTGAACAGATATTTTAATTATGACCAAAAATAGTAGTTTCAGTTGAAGTATAAACTTTGAAATGCCCATTTGTTATGACAGAAAATTGAACTCACTAAAACCAATCTACTCCATCATACAGTAGCATTGCCTGCACTATGGGTTCCATTAGATTATGCCAGAAATTTTAAAAATTATGACACAAAATCTTGAATGGTCATTAAATAGAAAATATTATGATTGAAAATTTAGATGATATTTTCCAGAAAAAGACAACTAGCTATAGGAGGATGGTGGGGGGGGCTTTAGCTCTGTAAAACTTTTGCCTCAGAGCCGTTCTTCATCAAGTTGAGCAAAATTTCATCTAGACAGGATAGTGGTTAAGACAATTGTGCTCAGCTCTTTAATCAATTATTGCCCAATCTCCTCTAAAAGTTATGTCTCTTCAATTACATGCATAGTGTAACCTTTCAAAGGGCATATTGTAGCAGTGAGTGCACATGCCAGCTTGTAAGTTTCATAAAACCTCAAATGCAAGGTCTAGAATACCAGTAGGTTTGTGTACATGTCATATAGTATTTGTTAAATGGCATTTGGCTCATTTTCCAAACAATTTGTTTTGTGGAGCTGGCCTGTCACAGTATAAAAACAGTTCTAGTGGCTGTTTTCTGTAAATTAACTTGTTTGCACTGCTTTTCATTTTAATCTTGTTTAATGGTCAAGGAATGTATTCTTAACTGGCCTGTTGATTTCAAAGAAAAAAAGGTCAATCCCATTCCCAGGGTAGCATTTAAAGACCAGCTCTCAGGGACCAGACAGAATAAACTGACAATGCCGAGCCAAATAATTCAGTAGACTGACCAAAAAGTTTTTGGTTGTAGATTTCTGCTAAGAAAATTTTTGTGTAAATTGTTATTTTCATTTAAGTTATTTACATGTAAAATTGTTGAGGTTATTATACCACCTGGTGGCAATACAGTATTACACAATAGGTTAACTAATACTGTGATGAGGTAGCTCCTGTGCAGAAAAAAATTGAAGTTTCCTCCAGTGTATGGTGAAGTTCCTAATGAAGCAAAATTCATTTTGACTGAACTGTTTTGTCTTTCTTTGTCCAAAGTACCAGATAACTCTGAAAAATATTTTTTTGTTGCTTTTAAAGTAGACTTAAAAAGTAGGCTAGCTGCAGGGTCAATAGATTTATTATGTACTCTGCATGTGTGGGAGGGACGTGAAACGCTCCCTACATGTCAGCAGTGCTCACTGTATGTCAGCAGTGCACAGCTGTAAGTTAGTGCAGGTCTCTACTAGTCACAGCAGACTGGTTGCCTAGGGCAACACATCAGACTTGAAGTTGTGTTTGCTGATTTTGTGAAGTAAACTTGTCAAGCAGAGATTCTAGACCACAGGTATTTGGGACCAGAGACTGGCCTGTCACAGCTCTTTGTGTAAATAGATGTTTATGTGCTAGCCCTCTCTCTAAACAGTTTATTGACAAAGTGTTGTGTTGCTTTGGCAGTTTTGCCCATCCCATAATACAGAGTTGTAAACAGATTGATCTTTGGTGAGACCTGGTCCACCCAAAGATAACTGAGTGAGAAGGGAAATTTTTAGAGCTATTAATGGGAAATATTAAGTTTAAAATGCTCCAACACAGCATTAAAAGTAAATAGCTCTAGTCATTTTCAAATCATTTGGTCAGATCAACAAGAAACCTCAGCAATAGCTTCATCTTCTCAAAATGTTATGCGCAAAAAGAGTTATGGAAGTTGCATCTTTTGGAATGTTGAAAGTTTGGGTGAACAAATTGTTCTTGAGCAACAAACAACTGAATTTCTAATCTTGAAAAGAAGGCTACCATACTGCCTTATTTGTTATTATTTACCACTCTTTGCCAATAAATATTGGTTTTAAAAGGATGAAATTTCCTTGTAAAACAAACGCAATATTTCCCTTCAATGAAGACTCATAAGGGAATGAAAGGGTGTGGTTGCATGGTGGTGGTGGAGTGTGGGCAAGAAGTTGGCTTGTCATTTTGGCAAGCACTAGCCCTATATGTTTGGTTCTAAACAAACACCAGAGTCAGAGAGCCACAACTGGAAAAAAGGCAATGGCTGGCTCAACTTGAACTAAGTGGTTGGAAATTGGGCTGTAAAACTCTTAACTAACCAACTAAAACCAGACATTTGGTGACCTTTAATCTACCTGTTGTGTTCACGTTATACTTTGGTCCAGACGTGGTCAGTCAATTGATCTGATTTACTCTGGTGGATCAATCATAATTGTTGGATCTTGATCTTTGAGTGAGTGGTGTTCATTGCTGGAAAAAGTTGGGAAGCTGGGAGTTTTCTTCCTGGGAAATCTGGGCTTTGGGGTGGGACAAGGGGGTAATTTTGACAATCTGTGGAGAATTCCTGTTTTTGTTCATGAAAATACGGAGTCTAAAATATTTGGTGGAAAATTGTGTTCCCTTCCTTCTGTAGGTCAGGTTAGGTAAGATGGAGTTTTAAGGCCCAGTTTCCAACCAGTTGGTTGAAGTCAAGCTGGCCAAGACCTTTTTCCCTGTTGTGGCTCACTGGCTTGCTTTCTCTACTCCATAGCTTATGCTGAGCATCATCACAATGGCAGCAGACCTGTTCTGTTTTTAAAGTCTTTGGTATGACCTGGCCAGGACTGCTGCAGTGTATCTAGATTCACCAACCTCACGTCAATGGGAATGTGCACAAAGTAGTAAATACAGGACATAGATTGGACACTCAAATTAATCAAGGACATTCCTGTACTGTTAGTGTGATTTTGGTCCTCTTACTATGCAGTAGGTCACACTTATTTCCACCAAGCTTTGCACTTATAACTCTGCACACATCTGTACTATTGTACACATTTCAAGCTACTTAATGTGCTGTCTAGCATCTTCAACTAATGCACAATTCTTCAGAACCAGCACAAAATTTTTACAGATGTTTGTCCTTACAAGGACAAATCTCTTGGGGAGAGGAAAATAAATTGGAAGAAAAGAAAGAAGGATATCAATAAAGATAAGATTAAAGAAGCTTTATTTGGAATCTTTTGGGAGATGTTTTTGCCTGCTGTCAGTTGCCTGTTGTATTGCTCTGTTTGATGGAGACTTCTGGTGACCCTACCATTTACAGTCTTTCCTCCAGTTGACACCTTGTCTGTTCTAATAGCTTTCATAAAGAAGCAGTTCCTATCCTTTGATGTATGGGTTATTATGAAAGTGATTATGCAGTAGCTGTCACTTCTGTTATTGTAAGTTGAGATGGTTTATTTTGGTGGCAAGGTTCCATTTCTAAACTGTCATAGGTGCATGGTAAGACAGACTTGGAATTAAGTAGAGATCTATACATACTGTACAATAGGTAGTGATTGCTACATAACAGTTCTAGCCTTCACTTTGGTCATAAGTCCAATCCTGTAAGACCAAATCTTAGTCTTGAAACATCGTAGAAGTGTTCAATTGGTTCTGTGGGACTATCAGTATTCATTACTGATATCAGCAAGTATTCACTTCCTTCTGCCAGTCACCGATAAAAATGACATACTGTATGGTATCTGTAGGTAAAAAATACTGCTGTCACCTCATGTTCAAGTTCTCAGCTTGTTGACTCAAAGTGATGGGTATCGATTTTGAAGAAAGAAGAATAAGGAAAAAAGGGAGAAGCATTCTGTCCTGTCCTTTTACTGCAGCATAAATATCTCACTGCTAGAATACTTATTGAGTGTGATTACTTAGTCTATTTCGCTCCTCACCTACCTCCTACCAGCGGAGGTAGGCGGCACGGAAGAGTCCAGAGGAGGAGAGATAACAAAAGTCACCAGACATAAAACACATGACTAAACGTGAGTGTGGCGAAATGGAGTATGGAACCATAGGGTGTTATGCGCTCTCTGCTGGTAGGATATCTACGGTGTCAAAGGTTGCCAGACGGTATGTATAAATGGTATAGGTACATAGGGTGACAGGAGGAAGGTATGGTCCCTCACAGACTCCCAAACCAGGGAGTTTTGGGTAATCTACTTCACTCCTACTTACCTCACCTGTTCCACAAATGGACTGTTCCATTTACCGCGGAATACTATCTGGCAATGTCTTCTGTAGGTGGCGCTATAGCCCAATAGGAACCATCCCCGAACACACCCTTGTTTCATTGCCAGCGGAATGCTTAAGTCACGTTTTATTAGCTCTCTCGTTTTTTCATCTTTTTGGATTTTCCTTTGGACCTTTTTTGGGTGCAGGAAGTTTTTCGTCATTTCTGGATCGTTTTCAGCGGTTCACCTGACCAGAGTGTTAAGAAAGAGGTTTCCTTTTGGGGTTTTTCAGGGGCCTTTTTCTAGCTACTTTGTTAGCCGTTTTCGTAGCTTAGGCTTCTTGCCTAGCATGAGTTCGTTAGGCCGCCGGCCTATCGTAGCTCTTTGCGGGTTTAGGCTCCCATTTTTCCCCCTTCGGTTCTGGTAGCCTTGCGGCGGACCGGTTCCGGGTGTTGTTGGTTGTTTTTTTTTCTCTTCCTGCCCTTTGATGTTATATTTGTTGTTTTCGTGTTTTAGTGTTACTTTCTTTATCTCGGGACTTAGGACGCGGGTCTTCCCGTTCGTGCTAGACTCGTGTTGTGGGGAGGTTGGCTCTCTCTCCTTGAGGTTTTCTCCCCTCCCCGGCCTGATCGGTAGCCTTTGGCTACTTCACAAACCACAGGTAAGTTTTGTTGATTTTCATACACAGGGATTCTGGAGGGAAATTTTTGATTGCCAAATCCCATGTCTAAGTTGATGGTGCCCTTAGCCAAAGGTACAGATAAGTTCCGGGGGAGGGGGAGGGGGAGAGGAGGCAGGGGAAACAAAAGCTTGCTTAGGGGTATCTACACTGCATAGGGTGCAATCTAGAGGGCAATTAAGGCTGTTAAGTTAAAATGTTGCGGTGAAGGTGTCCTCTTTTTGAGTGAGAAACCAATTTACTGAAGTTTTGGACGGGGGGGGGGGGGAGGGGGAATTTTACCCTCTCTCTTTTGAAAAGGTGTTTATGTACAAATCCCCCCTTATCCAGCTTTTACCTAATCAAAATGTTCAATAGAGGGTTAAAGAATCAGGGCTCATAGATTCCAGAGAGTTTTGGGGAAACACATGCACAGAATTCATATCAATCATCTGCAGGTATAATCCTAGACTGTCAGTACTGCCATGGGAATTATTTTTTTTAAAAATATTGCATCTGGCTATAAATGCATCATTCAACCAGGTGTGCAGAGCAAGTATAATTTTCATACTGCCCATGAACCACCCTCATGTGTTATCTTTGAATGGTTGTTTAGGTCAAACAGAGTGAATCACTGGTTTTTGAGACAGGCAGTTCTTTAAAGGGGAAATGCAATTTTTCCAGTTTTAGTTATTCTACTATTACCAGTGTACCCTTTTTTATGAGTGGCCAGAGCTTGAGAATTTATGTGACAATATTTTTCAAACATGAATTAGTGTTTGCACGGGTACTAAAAATTAGGACCCGGGTACCCGATCGCCATACCCGTCGGGTACCCAGGTTACCCGGTGTTACATACGGTGACTAAAAGATATGAGCATTTTGTAAGGCATACTCCATAAGACGTGCATGGTAACATTAACATCTGTATTGGATAGGTATAGCGATCACAGTTCCCAAGTTCAAAAACATTTGATTTGTTAGAAGGTTTAATCGTCTCGTTTTGTTTTAGATCAAAATGACAAGTAAAAAAAAAACGTAACAGAAAACAGTCAAATAAGAAAATTATACTTCCCAAGGCCTATATCAATTTGATATTGAATTTTGGGATGCTTTCCTACTCGAAAAGCCAGCATAGTAAGAACTCGAAGCTTCTCTTCTAAAAAAACGACGTCATGTTTGTGAAATTCCCTCATACTACTTTGCAATGTGCGTTGGAATTATCGCTAATGGGGTATGTACGTTCTTACGTAGCTAGCCTCGTGTCGACATCCAGGCATGGTAACATAACTTTCACACATAAACTTCGTAGTCTGCTCGAGCGCCATTTTGGGGCAAAATAACATAATATATACTGGCCTATTTTAAAAAAAAATTTGTGAATGTTTACGGTGTTATTACATTGATGTCGTTTTACTTTGCAGATAGCGGCACAGTGTTGATTTGCGTAAAACTGACACCTTTAACCATTAAGAAATATTCGAGGGTTATACTCGAGGTGGCATACCGTATTGATAATAAGATCGTATATACATGCAACGCTCAGTTTACCTAGCATGCTGAACGTTACGGGCACTGTCTTTGCAAGCTGGGCGGGGGTGATACAGTATGTCTTGCTATGTCTGGGTGAAACAGTACGATGTGATTTAAATCGGCCGTCAGATAGCTTGCTTGCGAGTAAGTTTATAAGCGATATACATGTGATGTGTGAGAAGTAACCCACTACGTGACGATAGCGCGATCGGGCCGCACGCTGATAAAAATTTCAACTTCAGAAACGAAGTACAGACAACTGTCGAACTTACACATAATTTCTAGGGGCTCTCTTCATTCTCAGTCTCGGAGAATGTTTACCAAATTGGCAAAATATTTTAGTCCATTACCGTGGGCAATGGCGTAAATGGGATGATCCTTTTGCATGCATTTTTTTTTAAGATTTGGGTAGTAGATTTGGAACCGGGTAATACGATGGCGGGTGGGTACCTGGGTACCCGGGTTACCCGTGCAAACACTAACATGAATAGTATGCATTAAAGTCCCCAAATATAATAGATAAAAAATAACAAGGGAGTTGTGAGAATTATGGTAGCTGTCTTTTCAAAAAAAGTTTGGGGTACAACTCTTGTCCTTAAGCTATCCTGCCCCAGGTTCATTTACCAACACTGTGAGGAAAATTTGAGTGAAGTCAAAAGTTGAATCCCATTTTGCTAGAAGGCTCAGAGGACAACAAGGAAATGGTTGTACAGTAGATCTACCAGCATTTGTTCCTTTAATGGGATAGGTTTATAAGGCAGGTTGACTTCATGGTACAGTGGGCCTATTTCATACAGGAATTTGTAGGATATATCGCACTGTGTTCAAAGGGTTTATGGGCAAACAGTATGTAGGGAAAAAAAAAATGATAGAAAATTTTTCTCAGTACTTGAAAAATGAACCCGTCTCCCAGCCAATGCAAAACTTCTGTAATTGGTGTGAATAGTACACTACTGTATTGGATGTGCAACTGTAACATTTTTCTGCTGCCAACTTACTTTTACACATTTATTCAAAGGGACTTTTTTGTGCCTATGAAAAAAAACCCCCAAATTTAAAGGCTTTAATGACATTGGTTGTTGGAACTGTGTGTTAATCAGACTTTCTTTGTTTTAACATGTAATTCATAAATTAATGATTTGGTGGTGTTGTGATCGGTTATATCTCTATGTTTCGGCAAGTACACTTTGTCGGTACCACAGTACATTTTTATCGGCCCCCAAGTACATTACTGTTGGCAGCAAAGTACATTATTATCAGCGCCAAAGTTCATTTTCGTTGGCGCCAAAGCACACTTTGTCAGTACCAAAGTACATTATTATCGACGCCAAAGTTCATTTTTGTCGGCGCCATAGTACACTCGGTCGGAACACAGAGACGTCGGAACACAGAGATGTCAGATCATAGGGATGTCCCCATTGTGATCTGTATTACAGTACCTCAACTGGAAATTGGCCGTGGCTGGCTCGACTTGAACCACTTGGTTGGAAACTGGGCCGTAAAACTCTATCTGACAAACTTACCACACTACAGTACCCCTCCTTTCTTGTGTTCATCGATCACTATGTCATTAGTCTAACTTGCCCGATATTCTAAAAACCCGAATTTCAAGGCCTTTTCCCGGGTAATTGCAGATAGGTTGCCAGAAGACTCTACTGTATGAAGATATAGCCTATGACTACATAAGGGATCTTTGTTTGTTATCTCAGTATAGTCAGTCAATATAAAGCAGAGTGGTCACTGGTCAGTGGGATATGAAAGCATTATTTACACTGTTGCTATATGGAGAGCATTGGGCTAGATTTCGTCATGTAGCCACACTCACTTGCCATAGGCCTAATCTTTCGGCATTCGGTGAGTCAACAGGTGTTGAGATGATCTAGAGAAGCCCTGAAGGGACACCTCCTGGCACTTCATTCTTCATTTGCCTTGACCAAGGTTCATTTGAGGTTTCCTTTGGCTACCAAAATCTTGATTATGCGAAGAATATGGATCACTGAAAAGTATAGACCCTTCTGTAGTTTAAAGGGCAAGAGCAGTTGCTTCACACTTAGTTTCACACCTAGTTACCTCAAGTTGGGATAACTTCTCTTGCCCTTCAAAGACAGTTTGGTAAAGAAACCTTGCTAAAGATTGCTGATGTTGGCTTGTATGAACAATAGGCCTCTAGATTAGGAAGGGAACATGGCAGGCTTGGCAGCAATGCTGTAGCAGTACTTCAGCATGAAATTCTGTTGGCTAACTACAAAGAAAACTCTGACAGGACTCCCTTCCACCCAGAAATCATTGTGACGAGAGCTTTGACAAGGGAAGAAAATGCAAATTCAACCCTCTTTCCAAAACTGGCAGATTTGGGGAGGGGACACATTGCAAGAACTTAAAGAGTCATGTGCATAGCATGTCAGAATAATGCAGATTTGATCGTAGCAAGCGGTAAGTTTAGCCGCTTGTTTGTACGCCCACCAGTCAGGTGGGGGAATTTTGTACATCATGTTGAAAGGTAGCATACTTTCTTTTCCCCTGTAGCTGAAATGAAGTAACAAATCATTGCAAGTTTTATGATGAAAGGAGTTCTAAGGTGATTGCTCTTTGGGGAAGTCCCATTGATGCATTCTTGATTGTCTGTTTTCCTGTTAAATCTCTCAACAGATAAAATTTTAACTTTTTTGTCTTTATCTGATGGTGATGTTGTATACAGCCCATAGTGCATTCTGTCATCATTTAAATATGTTGAAAGAAAAACAGGAAACAACGATGTGTACTAATACAGGAAGTTCAATAAACAAAACGAAAGTCTTTTGGAGTGAAGTTGTGCCTTATCACATGAAGGGATTAAAAATACTGCTTTTGCATAACATTCACGCACTTAGATAATTTTGCTGCATTTTGAAACAATATGTATTAAAAGGAAAGTTTAAGCAAAAATTAAGTTCTCATTAGTTAAAGAGGATCCAAATCTACACAGTGTTTGGTGGAAGTTTCACTCAAATCGGACATGTATTTCTCGAGGTTTTAGTAAATGAAGTCAGTAGATTTGTGTTCCAAAGTGAACTTAAGGGCAGCAGACAAGGAATGCCCTGTTTCCCTTTGTTTAATCAGACTATTGTGTTGACCTTAAAGTCAATAAGAATAGGATCTCCCTGTGGGAGATGCAAAGTTTGTTAAGTTCTCATGCTACTTATGCAATCCCATTAAAAATGTGGGATAGTTGAGAAGAAAATAGACTGTAAGTTAGTTTAAAGAAAAAGAAAAGACTGTGCACTAATGTGGGAGTATGATGTCATGTGCTTGCTTCAAGTTCCCTTTTTGTTAAAAATAAATATCGATCCCTCTAACTTACCAAATCCTGTTGTGACATTAAACCCTTCTTTTTACCAGGGCTGGAAAAAATGTTTATTTCAAAGGAAGGGAGTTCTAAGGAAGGAAACGGAAATTTCTTTCCAACTGCCCTAATTTCCTTTCAGCTGGCCAAATTTCCTTGGAAGGAGCCTGCCAGCTTGCAGACTCTTTCTCCACCTATGGTATAAAACCATGCTATTTGCTAATGCGTAAGTTCAGCATAGCCTAATTAAATTGTAAATTGAAATACACTTGTTTGAATGCATTGCAACTCCCTGGCATATTTCAGTATACATAGTACGATGGGCATTTCAGTCATGAAATTTGGAAGTCAGAACATTGAAATTGGAAGTCAAAACACTAAAGTAGGGAGCGTGGGTACCCAGGGCTTATGATTTTACAAGTCATGGCTGCACCTTCTTTTGCATATCTACAAGGTTGTCTCCATTCCAGATTAGATGCTACACAGTTATTTAAAGGCATATTTTCATCATCCCAAACAGTTTCAATTCTCCCAACCTACTTACTTCATCCCCTCCCGCATTTTATCTAAAACTCATCTTTATCCAGACACAATCCTAGTTTATTGCCTCATGGCTTGTCCCAGTGGCCATACAAGTCCATACTGTGTAATCAAGACACTCTCAGTGCCCATGCTGTGTAATTTAGCTATGATGCATTGTTTGAATGTGATGCCAATTAAAGAGCTGTACCAATTGAGAGTTTTGATGTATGCATACTGATACTGTAGTTTAGGGTGACAAATGACTGCCTTTAAATGCTGCTGACCAAGGGCAATTTCATAATGCTAACCCATTGTTCTGCTTACCTTGATTTAACAGAGCTCAGTCGTACTGAACAGTATGCATACAGTACTTGTAAATATTGCATGTATTCTGAACATTCTATTCTGCACAGTTTCCATTTCATCATTGTCTAAGAATGAAACATTTATGTCAACTAGTTACTGTTGCCAGTGTTTCTAAACATCCTAGAATGAATGAAGGCATGAGTAAGCTACCAGCGTAACAGGACATTATATAATTTAAACATTACTCTAACAACCAGTTAGACCTTGGGGTAAGTTGTACTTCATTTGTATCATTGATGTCAGGCTATCAGCTCTTGAAAGGGCCAATCATTTTACCCCAAACTACAATTTTTGTAGTAGTCCACAGAAATTCTCAATTGGCACAGCTCTTTGTTTGACAGCTAGTTAAAAAAAAATGCAGAGTACCAAAGCTAATAATTAAACAGCATGTACTGGGAGTGTTTTGATTGGGGTCAATTGTATACTCACACTGAAGCAAGCATAAATAGAGATTTTGCCTGGATGAAGATGATTCTGTGTGGATGAACTTGACTCTGAAAATATGGGGAGTTGTTCTTAATGTAAACACAGATAAAATTCTCCAGGCCATGGTAGTGTCCATTCTTGCACTCATGTTAAACTTGGTAGGGAGATTTTGGGAAACTGGTAATGTACAGTACAGTTCCCAGAGTAGGGAGCTGCCAAGTTGCCACCCTTAAATGGCAGCAGTTCCCACTCTTTAGGTGCTAGCTGCTGTAAACACTTTCTGTCTGTAATTTTTACACTGTCTAACATTACCTACAGTGTATCACTCTCAAGTTTAACCAGTACTTGTCAATAAGTTTGCCACCTGTTGAAAATGATTTGAAGGTCAAAAGAATTCTCAAATAATTTCATCTGGTAGTAGGCTTGATCTTTGGCTCCAGTGTTAACAGGGTGTTGGTAGCAAGACATGTTGAAGGAAGGACACATGTGAGCCCCAGGAAAAAAAAACAACAATTTTCCTGTCAAATCAGTACGCTGTATAAAATGTCAGGTTATAGTAAGTGGACAAAAATGTCAGGCTATGTCCATCTTGAGACCACGTCCTTTTGCGTGAAAATCATATTATTTAAAGATAAATATTATAAACTTATTGAAGAAGGTGATGTTGTTGCTTCTCTGTGGATGACCATTTATGGCATTTTAGGTTTTTTTCTGCTTTGAGTTTTTGGCCAATGTCAGAGTGCTAGGCAAGTCTCATGCTGTTGAGGAATGTGTAATAATTGGTGTTGTATTGATACTTCCTTATGCCCAGTCATTACAGTGGTAGGTAGACATACTTGTAGCTTGTATTCTGCTTGTCATGAGACCCTGGTTGTAAGTCAGTTTAGCCCTACATGACTGTTTTAAGTGCTTGTTGACATGTGACTTGAGTGTGGGAGTATTAAGAGAATTCATAAAAACAGAAATACTGCAACTGCTTGGCAAGTTGATAGCTGCTATACTGTACAGACAGCTTTCATTTTCTGAAAGTCTGCATTCATGCAATCTTGTTATTTTGTCCAGAAACTGGAGTGTTTCCTTCCCATCATAAAATTGCTTTAATTCTTGGGGGTCAGAGAGTGCTAGGGGATTTCCAAAGCATTACAAAACAAGTAGGGATGGGGAATTGTCCTTTTTAGTCTTCATGTGCACATTTATGTATGTATGTATTTATTTTTTTTTTCAATAGTGACTCCTTGGAGTGATATACTGTATTAAGGAACAGAATCCATTGATGTATTTTAAAGTATCCATTTAAGTGTAAATGAGTGTACTTCCATGAGTCACAGGAAATCAAGTGCTTATGTATGTATAGCATGATTCTTTGTAACATACCAGAAACATTGTCAGTTTGAGAACAGGGTAAATGTTATCTGTTTACATGTATGAGGTTGTTTAAATATACATTTTGCTTGCCTTGTATCCTAAAAAAACCTGTATACATTGAAGTTCTAACATGAGAGGATTACACTACAGTATGGAGGTTTTGAAAGAGTGAGGATGTCATTCAGAGAGACTAACAAGGGGTTTAAGGGATTACGTAGGTGAATAGGAGGTAAGTATTGGGGCTTGTAGATTTCCAATCCAGGTAGTTTCAGGGAGGTGTCTCTGTTATACATGCAGTGAATAACATAACAATTTTTTTAAAGTTTCTGGCCCAAGATGTTTGGATTCTTGCTTATGTAACTTGCTGTGCATTAAACTTCAAGACCTTTTGATTTTGCAAATTTAACAATGTAGCTAGCTTTTGAAGTAAATAGGCATACTAGTCAATCATCTCTGTAATTTTATTGTATCCAGTTACTCAGTATGCAGGCTATTTTGTGGCATTTCATTTTAGAAGAGGGGTCATACGGCAACAGTGGAATTCTCTTTCCTTTACAAAAATTTCAGCTAGCCTATAAGATGTGTACAAAACTGTCATACATGTACGTATCTTTTAGAAGCTATCAGGAGATTCCCTAAACTTTAAAACATGAAAGAAATAGTCAAACTTTTGTAAGTTGATTATAGGGTGTCCTGTTGCAGGGCACTAAATTTCATTTAAAAAGGGCATCTAGCCAAAATGAGCAAAATGGCTTTTGGTCAATGTTATTCCAATGGCACATTTTTAAGGGGCACCATGACCATAAGGAAGGGCACAGTGGCCATAACTAGTTGTGTCAGCCAGATAAAATAGTAAAGTTAAAATATGGCTTCAATAATGGTTCCCAACGTCCTTCCCTTTAGTCATCACTTTCAACAAAGTGACCCCCTGACCTTTGGTAAGATACCACTGTTATGTAACTTTTTGAAGGATTCTGCAAAGATGTCATCTTCCTCACCCCTCTTTTACTAAAAGCTTTTAACAGCAAGAGCAGTCACTGCAACATGAAGTAGTGTAGTAGACTGTCCTGTGTCATGATTGGCTGTTTGAGAGTCATGTGAAAATAATTTTTCTCTTTAAATGAGAAACTCACTAGAAGTAATTGCTTGTTATACATTGGATATACAATACTGAAGCTATAAAATACGATGAAAGATACTTTAAAGAGGAATAAGAGAAAAATTTTGATATAAATTTAGCCGTTGCTTTAAAATAACTTTTGGCTCCGCTCTTGACCTTTAAAAACAGAACCTGCTGCCATTGTACTTGGTGTTCAGCACAAGGAAAAGAGTACGGAAAACAAGCCAGTGAGACACATCAGGAGAAAAGGTGTGGCCAACCTGACTTTACCCAGTTGGTCATGAACTGGGCAATAAAACTCCATTTAACCTAACCTAACCTAACCTAACCTAACCTAACCTAACCTAACCTAACCTAACCTAACCTAACCTAACCTAACCTAACCTAACCTAACCTAACCTAACCTAACCTAACCTAACCTAACCTAACCTAACCTAACCTAACCTAACCTAACCTAACCTAACCTAACCTAACCTAACCTAACCTAACCTAACCTAACCTAACCTAACCTAACCTAACCTAACCTAACCTAACCTAACCTAACCTAACCTAACCTAACCTAACCTAACCTAACCTAACCTAACCTAACCTAACCTAACCCTCAGCTACATCCTTTAAACACTTTTAATTCCACCTGTCTCCTGCAACTAGACTGGGGTAAAAGAGTGACTTCACTATTGGGAAGGATTCTGCAACATAAATCTTACATCATGGTTTCCCAAACCTCAGGTCCCAGCCGTAGTAGGGGTCAGTAAGCAATTCTCATGGAGTTGCGGACTGCTTTCAAAACATATAAAAGTTATACAATTGAGCATAAACGATATTGGTGAATGTTACTTGCAATTTGAGTTTTTTTTAAGTGAATGGCCCTACTGCACTACTGCATACTATGAGAGTGGAGTAACATTACGGTTGTACTACTGTATACTGCTTTGATGCTAGCTACATTATTTCTGCATTCTAGATTGGAAAGACTGGAGGGTTAGAATTAAGTTCTTCTGTATAATGTTGGAAATTGGGGTCCTGCTAGGATGGCGCTCCCTGATATGGGGTTGCCACTTTCCATTTAACAAGTTTGGAAACCATTTCCTTACATCTTTCCAATCTTTGTCTGCCAGTTGCGTAAAGCGTTTATGAAAATTCATTCCCCTCTCCCCATCTCTCCTCCCCTTCCTCTCAATAGGGAGTACTGCCTTTCAGTAGTAACAAGGGTGACTTTTCTCACACTTCAGACTTATGGTCCATTTGCCAGTTACAGTACATCATATTTCTGTGGCCTCTATGAATTTCAGTGTAGCTGGCCCAGATCTGTTTTTAAAAATCTTCCAAAATCTTATGACAAACAAAAAAAAAAGGCAAATTGCATATGTTCCAAATTTAACAAACCCTACAGTACAAAAATGCAGAAGTCCTTTGAACTTGTTGAAGGCATGACTATGTATAAATGCATGAAATAATAAGAAGCCTAAAGTTACAAATGGTCAATGTGCAGGTGGATGAGAGCTTGTGTTAAAACCTATAGCTATGCAGGGAGCTGCCACGGTATGTACTCTAGGTATACAGGACAGTTACACTGCAAGGAATCTAAATCAAAATTGCTTGTAGATTGTGATGGATTTGCGCTAACATAAAGCTTTCACACACGGTACTATGCACTGACCTTATAAAACTTAAATTGTAAAAAAAAGTGGATTTGGTGGTATTATCCTGATTGCACATTCCTTCACAGCAGGCTTTTTGTGTACAATTAAAGCCAATTATTACCTTGTACTTTAGAAGCCTCTTTGTGATCATTCAGAGCTCTAATCTTATTGTTGCAGGAAAGAATCGAAGTGTTGCAAAGAAATGATATAGTCAAAACTGAGTTTAAGGACTGGTGTTCATACAGCAAAGATCCTCTTTAATTTATTTAGTAGGTGATTCAGTAAGCATTATCTCGACATCTTATGCTTCTAGGTACCAAGGAAAGTTGAACCAGGGCTTTTCCCACATTTTGATATGAAGGCTCAGTTCTCTCACCCCAAACAGTACCAATTCTCCTTACTTTCTTACTGAAGGCACTTCCACAATTGTCTGAAATTCATCCTCATCCAGATACAATCTCAGTTTATTGCTTCAAGTTGAGTATAGAACACTGAATTTTATATCAAAACACTCTCAGTACTGTTCATGCTGTGTAATATAAGCATTGATACTCTGCATTGTTTGAATTAGCTGCCAATCAAAGAGCTGAGCCAATTGAGAATTTTGGTATCCCTGTACCCAAAATTGTAGTTTGGGATGAGAGTATTGGCCCTATAAGGTTTCATACATTTTGTACATGATCAGATACTTAAGAAAAGTGTAGTAGGTTTCTAGCCTAAGAATTTGTACAAATTTTTCACAATAATTTTGTGTAGGTTTATTCCAGGGTTGTCCAACCTACCACCCGCGGGCCACGGTCCGGCCCGCGAAAAGGTTGCGTCCGGCCCGTCAGAAATAATCTATATCTCAAAATTGTTCAATAAGCAGATTAATTGATGACAACTTTAGGCTTCGACGTCTGCTATGGCATGCTTACTTTTGAATGAAATCATTCATTTCAAATGTCTGCTACGTGTAGCTACATTGGAGCGTTGTCCATAGGGTTGGGTTGAGAATGATTCAGGAGGAATATGAAAAAAAACTTTGACCAAATATTCTGCCCAACAACATCAATTTTTGCTAAAATTTATTTATTTGTTCAATCAAAAACGAAAATGAATCAGTGTTCCCTACGCGCAATGATTGCATTTTGTTGCCTTGGGCGTCGGGAAAAATTGAAAAAAAAAAACGAATATAGAATGCGGCCCCTCATCCATCATAACCATTATATGTGGCCCACCGCTGCGAAAGGTTGGACAACCCTGGTTTATTCCCTTGATCTGCATGCTGTGACGTTCCTTCTTGAGGAAGCAACACAGACACCCCAGTAGATCAAAGGCAGTGTGGGGTTTAACTGGTATCAGAGTTTGTTACATGATCTGTGCCCTCAAATGAGCTGTGCTTTCATTGTGTTTATCCTTAGTGAAAAGCAATTAACACATGCTTGATTGGCTTGTTAGCTAACTTTAAATGAGCTCTACGTAGCTTTTTGTGTATTTTAATATCTATGTTACTGTCAATCAGATAATCAGACGTGAAACCTGACAAGTGTGCATGTAGTAGGCTGATTGCTTCCTCCCTGTAGCCACAACAGGTAATCAGGCGGAGAAGGAGGATGTAACACAAAGTAAGAAGGAACGTTTCATCATGTGTTTGTTTTTGCTGATGTAGCTTTTTTTTTTAATTAAGCATTCATTAAACAAGACAAATGGTACCATGCTTGAAGTAGTACACTTTCACTCTCAGTGATGCATTTAGCAGCTGGAATCGTCTGATCCATTTGTGAACATTGTAATATTGTGCTCAGGCTATTGGTACAGTAAAGATGGTTATTAAACGGGATTAAGTGGCTTATCTTTGTGGCTAAGTGTGAGTGAAGTTCCCCATTAGTGAGCTCTTATGATCTCTTGGGACTCTGGGAATTTTGCCTTGCAGGAGAGCATTAGCTTGTAATGTGGGTCCCAACTCATATGCACTGGCACTTGAGGTCCTATCCACAAGCCATGCTTTCAAGATTTCACAAGGCCTTACAGGTTGAATAAAAATGTTATGAATTTTGAAGGTGCATGTGCATATCATATTTGAATGCTTTCTTGTAATAGTCACAAACAATATGCTGACAAAGACTTGTAAAGGAAGATGGCCACTGCAGGTCACAAGGGTTTGCTAGCCTAGCCATGATTGGTTGCCTGGTACAGGTAGGCAATCACCTTTCATAGCTTTAAAGATATTTGGTGTACATGCAGTTGCGAGTGTGTGCTACACCTTTTCTTCACTGTTTTGATGTAATGTACAGTTTGAGATGGTCTTCCATTACCCTGTATCCTAACTTCCTACTACCATGGTTCTGTTGGTGGCACCTAAGTATTTATTTTCCCTTTATGGCTGTGATAATTGCAGATCAAGTTACAGCTTTTAACCAGCAGCTATTTGCATTCTATTCAGGAGTAATACCCATATGAATCCTAAATTGTCCATTTTTGAAGTTCTGCATAAAGAGGTAATCCTGTGGGGCATACTTGATATAATAATTGCCATTTGAATGCAGGAAATTGAATGAGTAGGCATTGGTATTGTTATTTTATACACATGGGATGACAAGGAATGGCCTACAGGCAAACAAGTTTAGGCTTATAGGCCTACCTGTTCAAGTCTGAATTTGGCAAAAAAAAAAAAAAAAAATGCCATATTTTCCTGCTAAAAACAGACATGGGCAAAGCAGTTTTATACAGTGTTCTTCCCAAACTTGGTGATAGACAGTGTCTAAGATTTGTTTGAAAGATTTGGGGTCAAGTAAAAGTGGCCCTGAGCAAAATTTATTTATTGTGTAATTTTGTTTTAAGTCAGTGTTAAACATCTCCAAACTGTGTGTATAAGTCTGTGTCTGCATGCACTGGAAGGGGGAGGGTGGGAAGGGGGAGGGTGGGAAGGCGGATGGGGATCTGTTCAAAATAGCTGGAGTACTGGCAATATCTTACCACTCTCTGTCCCCTGTATAATCCTGTACCCTGTTCACATACTAACATTTTAGATAGATTGTTAAGAGACTGATCAGCCTTTGCCATAAAGAAACAAGTTTATATTTGCCATAGAGAAACAAATTTATATAAACTCAAGAAATTTTGCCGCCTGAATATATTTTTCCCGTAACACCATGGATGGAAAGAGTTGAGAAGCTCAGGTGCTCCTTCCTGGAAAATTTGGGAATCTAGAGGAAAATTTTGGCAGCTGGAGGTAAACCTTCATTTGTGTACAATGTACATGAAAATTAATTGTTCGACATATACCTTAATCCTGCCCAGAGATAATTATACACCCTTCCTGGGAGATACATTTTCCTAGTCCTTCCCATACCACTTCTTGTAGAGCAATTAGTTGAACAACTTCATTTATTGAAGTATTGTACTGTATCATAAACTTACACTTTTTAAAACAGTCTGTGGTCTTAAAATTGGGCATTAACTTACATAAATTGATATATCTTTTATTGTGTGTCCTGTTTTCCTTGAACTTCAAATATTGTAGGGACTCATCAAATACCAATCATTAGGTCATTGTTCTGGAATATTCTTCTGTCATTATGGAATCAATGTTGTATTCCAGCTAAAGAGACATATTTCACCTTAAATGCTTTGTAACAGTTTGTGTTCTTCAATATGTATAACATTGTATATATGCATACTGATTTGCGAATTGATTTTTCAACTGTTTGCACACTATTGGGTCAAAAGTCCATTACTCATCTTGACAAACGTGTGTTTAAACTTGGCGTTTTTGTTTTGATGTTTACATGGTTTGTATTCAACCAGTGTCTCCCATTTGTTTGATTTTGTATGAGTAATGTAGTACTAACAATCTTTACATCACCCTTCTGTAGCGTGCTTGTTGTTTACTAGTGATTGGACTGAATGTACTTCCAGTATTCAGTATCACTTATGTTTGTCCTACAGTATCCAGGTTGGCCAAAACCTAGAAAAAAGTAGTTAGGATAACTAGCATCATCTATGGGTAGGGGTGGGGGTTAACCACAGATAAAAGTTTTTTGCCAGATGGTTATTGTGGGCAATAACAATAGAAGGTAGGTACATCTGAGCTTATAGACTCCCAAACCTGGGAGTTTTGAGGGATTACTTGGGGCCATCAGCTATATTCAGTCAGAGAGATGAGGTTTTACACCTCATCTATAAATTATGCTGTCTATTTCACCCCTCACTTTTCTCCCACCCCCCATCACCTTCCATGAATACAGTACAATTTACACTAGTTTTTCATCTGGCAAATTAAATGGTGCATTGTGGCTACCATGCCAGCAAAGGATGACCTACCCTGCCTGCATCCGCCATTTTAGCTAGCATTTAGATACGTATTTCTCTCTTGTGTGTGGTGTGTGGTGCTGCATATAAGCAACAGAGAAGGGGGAACAATCCAGTCCTCCACTACAGGAAAAAAAGAAAAACGTAGGCAATGCAAGATTGGCGTATCAAAACTTTGTGGAAATTCACCTCTGAGGCTTTTTCACCTTGCTTATAGAGTAGAACTATGGAATTAGGTGAGACATAGCTAGTTGAAATGAAACAGTAATATTGTGAAACATAAGTCTAAAGAAACAGAATGGTAAGTTGTCATCGATCTTGTTATATTACTAATTAATATCTAGTCATCATTGCGTGTGTATTTGCAATATGGTTAATGAGGTCTCAAGCTGTTATAGACAAACCTTAAGTGGGGAAAAACCCTTGACACTATGACTATTTCAAGCCCCTTTAGGCCTTTGCACTGCCTGTGGTAAGATTGTAATATGATGGTTTATAATTGTAAATTTTTTTTTTTTGGTCTTTCTCGCTGCAACTTCTTTGTTATTTAGCAAAATGGCAATTCAACAATGGTCATATTTCATACAGCATGAGCTGTGTTCCCATTTGATCCAGGGAGGTGGATCTTGATCTACCGAGGTGGATCAACATCAGTTACCTTGATCGAGATCCGCGTTCCCATTTGAGTGAGCGCGGTAGATCAAACGTGTTTTATGAACACATTGCGCAAGCGCGAAAAGGTCACCAATGTTTACAAGTCGGCCTGCCATGCATTTCATATCGATGTATCACAAAAACATACATGAGTGTAACCGGAGATCCAGGGTCACTTGATCTACCGATGTGTTCCCATTACAAACTTTGATCCAGCGCGGTGGATCTGATTTACCCCGAACGGTCGATCAAAATCGGTGGATCTTGATCTTGAGTGAGTGTTGTTGATCTGCGTTCCCATTAGTGTTTGATCCACCTCGGTAGATCAAGATCCACCTCCCTGGATCAAATGGGAACATGGCTATGGTGTCTCAATTTTTGTGTGGCACAGGATGGTTTCAAAACATAACAAAGCTTTTTAGCTTAGTATGAACAATATATAGAAAATATCAACAGTTACCTGAAATAGAGTTGCCTTTTGAAAAAGTTGTGAACCACTGGCATACCTGTACAGTAGGCGTACAGTATTCCATTACGAGAAATGAAGTTTGTCTGATACAATTTTATTAAGTCTCATTGCACTGAGGGAATGGAGCTCTAGACAAACAATACTTGAACTTGGTGATGGGCAGTACCATGAAAATATTGGAACCGGTATTGAGGCAGTACCGCTTCTCAAATCGCGGGTAGGAAAGTCAGGTCGGAAGGAACCTGAACTGTGCACAGCACCCCAGTTATCCTGTAGTTTGACGCAGCTGGGCATATGATTGCATTATTACTGTGCAGAAACCTCTGCTTTGACTTTGTTTACCACATTTTTTTACGGTCAAGCACAATCGTAATTAATACTCCTGTTTCCTAGTATCTCGACCTTTCCAGGGTAATTTTTTCGAGTACCGGTATTTTAATCAAGAACAGGTATTAGAAACACACCAAATATCGTTGGTATTCTTATTACCTGTACCTCTAGTACCGGTATTCACATCAAAACCAGTAAACTGCCCAACACTAGTTGAACTCATACTATATTGTGTTCCGTATCGTTTTGCTGTAGGTGCTGTAGGTCTTGCCTATATCTTATACTGAACTGAACCAAATAGTCCTGAGCGGAGTATCAAGGTATGGACTTTTCCATCTGTGATCCTTCTCCATCTCCATATATTAAGAGCCCATGATTCAGACACTCAGTCGCACAGACATTTCTTTTCCACTTCCAGTGATTCTCAGAAGTGTTATCAAGCAGAACTCGTTTCCATCACTGCCTCAGATTCCATCACTGGTAGAGGCTGGAATTTCTGTGACAGTGTTTCTTGAATTGCAGTGTATTGAAGCCAGTACAAGATGATGAAAATATATATGCAGTAAAAAGAGTAAGGTCTAAATTTATTGGTGTGTTCCTTTTCTTTTTCCACCAGCACCCTGAAATGATGGAGACCTCCAGAGGCTGGGAGGGTCCACGGAGGGTCACTTTAGAGAGAAGCGGGCAAGGATTTGGCTTCACTCTCCGTCAGTTTATAGTTTACCCTCCAGAAGCAGCAATTGCAGAACATGATCGAATGGAAGAAGAACTCATGAAACAAGATGGTATGTAAAACATGAATAAAATGGTTGGGGTTTCTTGGTAACCTATAGCTGCACACCCTTTCCCAGGAGTACAGTATGCCTCCTCAGTACCACATATCAGTATTTCTGTCAGAGGGGGAAAGGGAAACTTCGTCCCCCCCCCCTTTCCAGAGGAAGGTGGGTGAAATCCTCATACCCACTGGTTTCATTTCCATAAAAACTGGAAAATTGTCAATATTTTAAAAGGCTTCTTTCTTAAAAAGAGGACACTTTTACAGCAGTGTTTGAGCTTACATTCAAATGGCATGTAAAATGGGGTTTGTAACTTAAGCATAGGACAGCATCAGTTTGGAATTGAGGGTTTAGCAGTAATAATAGCACCCCCCCCCCCCCCTCTTTGTGTTTTTGGCCAATTTTCTGCATACCACCATTAAAACATGGTTCTATAATTGTGACAGCTGCTTTTCTTTGTGTACTGTGGTGGTGAATTTTAAATACAGTAAGTGCACTCACCACTGGTTTAGTGAGCTAAACAGGTGTTTTCAGGATTCAGTTCTCACAACCAATTCACATCCCAAATAGAAAATATTGGCCTGTGAAAAATTTCCACACATTTTCGCTACATACATGACACACATGATTGAGGTTAAGTGGTTTACAGTCCTACATATTATGTGAAATGCCTTAAAAACTTTTGGAAGGAATTATTTCCCCTTCTCTTACTGATGTTTTGAATCCTAGGGTCCAACACTGCTTCACATTACTTCCCTTTAAGCTTATGACAACCGGTATGAATGTATCTTCCTTTAAACCTTATCACTGTGCATGAGTAGAAAATGCTGGGAGGCTGCTTTTCAAGAATTTTGAGTATTGGGGGGGGGGACAGGTCTGGGCAGTTGGAGTGAAATTATTTCTACTTGTACACAAAAATATAAACAATTTCCTGATTGATCCTGCAAAGTCTTATTTCGGTCCTTACTTCCCTCCTATCACACTACTGTATGAATCTTAATTGATCCTGAAAATTTTGTCCCCCCCTACCTGGGACATTAACTTTTTTTCCAACCTTGGTCACTGCATTACCCCAGTTGACTATGAACCAGATGGATTTACAAGTAAATGTTTTTCTCATTCTGTATGACCTTGTACCCATCTTATGTTCAAGTGGAGTGATGTCTGTCGCCTTACAAGTGATGACAAATAATGTCCATTCCCTGGGGGAAGTTCTGAGAAACATAAGGCTGCACATGTATATGTCCTTGACCTTCTGGTGTAGATTGAACTAGTCTTGAGGAAATGGAAATGTTTGTCAAAGTTATTTTACCATCAAATTTGTTGTTGGGCTTTATGACTACACATAAATATATGTGGAAATCTCAGGGTGACATAGGCAACAGATTCTATGTTAGTTGAGGTACACTAGCAAAGATTAACATTGTTGTACTGTATGACAATTAAATGAAAAGCATCGGTTGATCCTATTTTGTTTTGGGACATCCTGCATGGGTGCATCAAAGTGTAAACCAGAAGAGTTTTGGCACCATGTGGTATTGCAGCATATTTGTCTCTCTGGCAGAGACTTGAAGTATGAATACCATGTTGAAGTACGAGTTCATAGTATAAGTTAGGGGTCTGTGGTTGTGAGTTACATGTGATGTCTGCCTGTTTGGTTTATCAAATGATTATAACTTTGCTAAAAGATAATGTTTGGGACGACTGCTCTTGCCCTTTGAGTGAAATCTATGAGTACATGTATGTATACAAATTCCATTCTTATGAATACAGTATGAATATAGGTAAGTGTCCAAAGCTAAGAGTACCAGTACATACTCACTACAAGTCTGCTTCTACTGTTCAATGAGATGGCAAATAATTGAATGTACAGCAGATGTGAAATCAATGTATTACAGTATGTTGTTTTACCTGTTGAGTTCTATTTAATACTTCATACACTTACATGTTCAGTGCATGTTTTAAAGGACTGTGTCAAATATTTGTGTATCTGACAAACATATGTGTACCTGATTCTTAAATGAACAAAATGGACGCCTGTCTGCATAGAAAATCAAAATTACACTAAAAGAAATAAAACTGATTGCTTGTTCTTTTCTCTTTTCAGCCTCTTATGTGAAAAAAGAACTCGAACCGATGGACACCATTTTCGTCAAACAAGTCAGAGAGGGCAGTCCAGCTGATCGTGCTGGTCTGAATGCTGGTGACAGAATTGTATCTGTAGATGGTGAAAATATTTCTGGAAAGAAGTATCAAGCTGTTGTAGACACAATTCAGTCTCGGTAAATATCATGCTGCTTTATTTCAGACATGTTTGCCCACAAAGCATCATGGGAATGTGTGAAAGGTGATGTGTAGTCATGTACTCATACATAAATGATGCATATTGTGATTGCACAGAAGCAAGTTACAGTTAATTAGTATTACATGACATGTGTCATACATATTTTTTATTGCTGTCAAAAGTAAATAGAACAAACCACTTTCCCTCAGGACTGGTCAGTTTTCCCAGCTATCATTGAAGTAGGGGAAAGGGGAGAGAGTGACTTTGGCAAAAACAAACCCCTTCCCCCCTCCCTTTTAAGTTTCAGGCAGAATACATGGTCATGGAAAGTGGAAAAGTTTTGTTGTTTTCTTCTCCTGTTAAATTTTTTCATCAAAATTAGGAAAAAATGAAGATTATTTTGTACATGGTTCTGAACAGACTCTAGTTCTTTGTCAGTGGACTTGAAAGAAATCTCACTTGTTTTACCTTTCGGTACCCTTGGAAAATTTAGTAATCATAAAATATGATTCACCGGTATGAGGTTTAGGGTGGATCACATATAGCATCAGACTATTTATGAATTATTTTCTTCATATTTTTCAGTTTTTCTAACCTTGGAGGAAGTAAGAGTTTGCATGATATAGTATTTAGCTAAGGTGTGACATAGAACATGCATTTTAGAGAATATATTCAATCTCCTTTGAAGTTTAACTTGAATTTTTTCACACTTTTGCATTTCCACATCAGCAGAGATTCTAGTGTGGTCCTAGAAGTGGTACCCAAATCAGATGACATTCTGCAGATTGCATATCCCAGCTCTTCTTTGAGATCACGGACCACCTCATCACCTTCCCATCCACAAGATTCTTTAAGAAACAATTTAACAGTACCTGAAACGTCACCCACCTCTGAGAGTGGGTTTCTATCAGATGACGACATCCTCATTGTTGGTGGCAGTCCCAACAAGACTTCCAAGGGTGGTAATCTGGAAAGGACTGAAATCGTACTCCCAGTAAAAAGTGAGGCAAATGTGCCAAAGTTTGTTGTGAGTGTTCCAAACAGGACTGGTGAGGTCACTCATGGTGCAATGGACCCCATAGTGGTACCTAAAGATGGTACCATTGAAATTCAAGGGATAAAAAAGGTGGATACATCTCCTAAAAAGGATTCATATCTCCATGGCAATTCACGAAGTGTTACCACAGCACAACTGCCAGAATCCAAGCAGTCCAAATATGATACAAACATTGAGCAAAGGCAGAGTAAACCAGTCTATCCACAGAGGACTTTTCGACTAACAGGTGTTCTAAGTAGCCCTGTGTCTAAAGGATATCAGGGTAGACAAACCCAGGGTCCAGAACATGAGGGTAGCTCAGTAGAAAATAAAGAAAAGATTATGTCATTCCCGGTGGCAAAATACCGACCATGTGCAAACATACTGCCAAACAAACCGGTTCTGGTTAAGGTAGATTCTTCCAATATTTGTGATGAAAGGGGAGACACAAGGACTTCTGGTGTTCCAATAAGGATGACTGTCACCCCTCAAGGCTGGTCACCTCAAAGGAGGACATCATCAGAAAAAGCTTCCTCAGCAAATGCTCACGTTATAAATGTTTCTAATTCGAATGACGGCCAGGTTAGGATATGTGTGAAAGATCCATTCTATCAGGAGTCACCATCTTTATTGTATTCAAACAGTACTACTGCAGCCGCAGCTTCTTCACAAGACAGGACTAGTCCTAGTATGATTGTGGACGCTTCACAGCCAGTCGTTAAACTTTCAAAGTCTCCCGTGAACTTCTTGCCCGATGATGTAGCAGATACGCCACACATCAACACAAATAGAAAATATTCAGATCCAAGTTCTGCTTATCGCACAGATGTTAAATTAAAACCCTTCCATTACCTTGAAAAGCCGCAATCTTCTCCTCATCAGAATAATGGGTCAAATAAATCTAAGTCTGATGAAAGTGATGGGAAACTAAAGAAGTTTTTATTTCAATCTACTGCTACTATTGATGTGAAAGAGCATGCAAAGCATGGGGGTTCCTCTAAAGAGGGTCCACCCATCCCTGCTCGATCAAGCAGTAGGGGCCGGGTAAGAGAACGAAGCCTGGATAGAGACAGGAAGAAAGAAAAGGCCATGATTGAGAAGAAACAGAGAAGTCGCAGCTATGATCGTAACTACCATAAGAGGGCTGCAAGAAATCAGGTGAGGAAACATGGCCTTATGGGATTTTGAATTGGTTTATTTCAAGGTTAAACAGAAATGACAATATGCTGGTGGCTTGATGATGCACAATGAGGGATTAATGCCAGTGATGCAAGATGGGAAAGCCAGAGTGCATCCAAGGAAAGAATTAACCCTGAGAGTGCATCATCCTGACAGGTGGAGCATCATTATATCCTCATGCACTACAACATTTCGATTTTAAAATGAAATAAAATTTGATTTTGTCCATAAATAACCACATTAAAATAGCACATCCCAAAGAAAAGAAAATACAGTACTAGAATAGCCTATTGAAGATGAGTGTATTGATCTATTACCATGCAGTTATTTTGGGATAATGCATGACCATGTGACCAAAGTGGTCCAATAGAAGTTGAGGATTGTTCTTAAGTATGAAGATAAACATTGAATACCTTGTTTGTAAGTTCTGTCCCAAGAAATATTTTACATAAGAAAAGACTAAAAAAGTGTATATAGTTCTTTGAGAGGTTGTCATTGCAGAAACATTTTCTTTTCTTAATTGGAGGAGTTTTTAACTTCTCCAACAAGTGACAAAGGCTAAGTTTATGAAAGCCATCTGCTTCTTTCTTAGTGCAAAGAAATTTAGATTTTCCATTTGGCATACAGATCCGTAAACCAAGTGCTGAAAGGAAGGAGATTTTTCTCAACTGTTTGAGGAAATTGCCTATGAATACATTTTTTGTTTATTGATTACAAAGAATCTTTGTTACATTTTAAAATGGTGAAGGTTAAAAAATGTTTCCATATTCTCCTGTCCCTTCTTTAATTAAAAGTTGGACTGTCTCCTCTGTGGGTATTCTCAATAACATCACATCTTATAAACAACCCTGGGGGGGTAAGGTAGTGATATATTTGGGTACAAATGTTGTTGTCAACAAATGCCGCTAACTTTTGTTCCTGTTTGCCCTTCAAGTAGGCCTGTATTTTATTTCATTCTTTGGAAATATAGGCAATTCACACTTTATGACTGTTTTGATGTCATACAGTACACACAGGAATTTTTGGTATGAGAACTATTTCCTTGCTTTTACTGAGATAATTTTCACTATTAATATCTTGTTAACTCTTCTATATTGTAGTCTGTGTTTTGTGGCCTTAAAAAGGGGTGGGAGGGGGGAAGAAGGTGGAGGGGAATTATAACAATTTTGTCAAGCTTACTGTATGGTGTAGTAACTGGTGAAAGAGACTTGGACCCCTTAGTACCGTCTTCCTCTATAACTGCCCCTCTGGTGGAGGAAAGTCATAAAGTCATAGTTATAATGAAAATGCCTATGCCAGTTTTTATGCTGTCACCCAGCAGTGTGTCAAGGGGAGTGGAGGGGGTAAAGAGGGGGGCATGTTCCCCATTCCAGAAGAGGGTGGGTAAAATCCCCACTTCCATTTCCTTAAAAATATTTCAGGATCATGCTGTGTTATGCTGTGTTTGAACTTCCATAAATAAGTAGCCTTTAAGACCCATTTTATGGCCCCTTGTAGGGCTTGGCAGCAATCTCTTGACCTCTAGAACATGCCTATATATTTGGCTTAGAGTACCATCAAGTTGGACTTGGTGTTTGGCAGTAATAAATCCCCATCCCCCTTTTCTCAGTTTGGTAGAATCCCTGCCTACCGGTTGTTTCTTGTTACTTAAAACATTTCTTTTCATCTTTTCTTCCTCAACTAAACCAGTCATTTCAGCAGCACACTATCTATGCTAGCAGATCACAGGAATCTCAACTTCTAAGGCCTCCAAGGGCCAGAACGCGAAGCAGAAAGGATTCGGAACCTACCAGCCCGGGTCTTAGCCCAAACCAAGAAACTCTAACTGGTGAAAAAGTTACAGGTATGTACCTAACACACTATTAAATCATGTAGTCATAGCATTTATTTTGTTAATCAGCAGCTACCCAGCAGACATTGAACCAGGGCTTGAAACAGTTTTCTTTTTTGAATGGATATTTAATCCTAAAAATGGAGATGTGTTCTATCTAGATACCACTGTATTTTTGAATAAATGCAGAACACTGGACAAAGAGTCCAAGAAAGTGGGAAATCCAGGCCAAGACTTGGAAAGTTATCACCCCAAACAGTGTTCAGTGATACAGAAGAGCATTGAGGATGTTGGGGTAATTGGTTTGTGCAAAATTTGAGGGGCATCAGATCAAGTTGAAGAGGCTCCATGGGTAATGACCTCTGTTTCCGATGCTTTTTCTAAAGGTCTGCCGAGTGGTTTTCAGAGTAGTAAGGCCTGCAGAATAATATTCAGCTATCAGTTAATAATATGTCTCTGGTTGGTTTCTCATGATGAAGTAGTGTGTAGTACATGACAGAGTTTAAGGGAATTATATCCCTCCTCCACTTTGACTGATTTTGTCTCTTCCAGCCCAATTTAGTAATAGATAGGTTACAGCACAGCTGTGTCTTAGCATCTGCCATGTTTGAGGGCAGGCCTGTACATGTGCACTAACATGGCCGGAATTCTCCATGTGAATAGCTCTTCTGATGTCTCCATGTTCTGTTTATCAAAGCTTGGTAGTATGTTGGAATTATCAAAATGCCCTTTTATGAAGTTGTGTTTCAATGGAAAAGTTAAGGTAAGTATTTGTCATGGTTAGCATGTACACCAAAAACAGGAAATGTTTCAGGAAACAGCCTATGTAGGCTACTCATTGCTGTTAAATCTTCCTTGTTTATCAGGCCTGTAAAATTTAGATTTTCCAGGTGTGCTACAAATCATGCTGTTTAAGTTGTTATTTAAGAGTCTGGTAGGTGTGCCCTTTTCATCAAACTTTGATACATTTACATTGCCTCAGTAACCCTACTCTTCATCTATCGGTGCAAAAAATTGCTCTTCTCACATTGACTTGAGGTGAGTTATGGTGTGGGATTGCACACCTCAAAATTCAGAACCTGGTTTGTGTTTCATGTATCAGACCCTTGTGAAATTTTTATGAAACCATGAATAACCATGTCGATGTTTTCAGATTTTTGTAAATTATTTGCTCACATTATTTTCATAAGTTTGGAAGTTTGATTTACATAAATTTGTGTTAGTGGTCTGCAGACATGTAAAAAACAACTAAGCGTTAAAAACAACTGAGTAAAAAAAAAACAACCAAAACCCCCCCCCCCAAAAAAAAAAAAAAAAAAAACCTGTTCTTAACAATCTCTGACTATTAAAGATTCTGTAAAGAAAAAAATGTATCAGAATTATTTAGATACCTTTCACTAAAGTGTAGTGATGCTGTATAAAATACCTTGGTTCAAAAGTATTGATAATATCAGACTCTTCCCCCAGACTCTGCTTTGTAGACCAATTGCAAAACTGTAGAGCCAAATTTGGTCTAGCTACAATACAACCCTGATAACATCAAAATCAGCCTTGGAATAAAAGGATTTGTAAGTAAACAAATGGTTGAATTAGTTAGAGTTTTACGGCCCAGTTTCCAACCTATTGGTTCAAGTCGAGCCAGCCATGGCCTTTTTTCCAGTTGTGGATCACTGGCTTGTTTTCCCTACTCCATTGCTTATGCTTAGCATCTCACACAACGACAGTAGGTTCCATTTTTAGAGTCTTTGGTATGACTTGACCTGGGAAGCGAACCCTGGCCTTCTGCGTGAGAGGCAGATGCTCTACCTTTAGACCAAACACGTGGTCAACAAATGGTTGAAAGAAGAATATTGTGTGGTCCCTCATGTCACAATGCAAACTTGCATAAACTGCTCATGTTTATTCCTGATTTTATATAAAAACAGGAATTGCCTCCTAAAATGGTCAATACTTGATCGGTTTTTACAACATTTTTTTTCCATCTTTAAACTAGCTTGTGTATGTAATGTTTTCTTTATGCTTTTACATGTCTGCAGACCTTAAAATGTAATTTTTTTAAGTCAGTTTGGTAATATTTGGTTATTCTGAAATCATTTTTACCCTCTAGCTCCAGACCAGGAGATGCTCATGTCCTCTCATCTCCAAGGGAGGTCCAGAAGGCCTCTTGGTGGTGTATTTTCGGAACTACAATTCCTTCTTGATGAAGGTTGGAATGGTGATAGGGTTTATACCTTCACATAACAATCCTATTGCTTGCATAATCTTTGCTAATCTCTGTTGTCACTTCCAGAGTTGCTTCAAAGTTGAGTGGTTGGCTGTTTCTGTACATACCTTACCCCCATTTCTGCCCCCTAAGGGTTGATAGCAATCCTTAAATGTGTGGTTTTGTAACATAGTGTGGTCCTTTCCTCTTGATATTAAATGAGTTCCAAAACCTTCATACAGTTGCATCTATGTAGTTGGATGATTTGTGAAATGAAAGCGACTCAAAGATCTAAATATAGACATCAAACCAGGAGGGAAATGTTTTCTTGGAAATAGAAACAAAATTTGACATTTTGAAGTGGCTGATTTGTTTTCTTCATTATGTGCTAGAGGTAGTTGAAATTTCATGGGCATGCATGTGAGGGAAAAGTAAATTTTGCACAGAAATATTAGTTCTGGTGAAGGCGACAGTGTGCTAATTTTGGATATTTGAATAGTTTGAAATGCATTTTCATGCAAAATTTTATTTCATTCTTGACAAAATTGGAGAGGGTGGGAGCTGGGGCTGGCATGAGGGTAGAGAAAAAGGGGACCCTCGTATTGAATAAGACAGCTATTTTAGAGTCTTTCCAGTGTCAATGTATTTCCCTCTAGGATTGGGAAGGCAATCAAAGAGGCAAGACATGTTGAGGATATAATTGGGGAGGTTGAGGGATGACAGAGCAATGGGGGGGGGGGGGGGGGAGGGACACAAAATTTCATCCCTACTAAACTTTTCATTTAATATGATGGTCATAGAGATGGTCTTTGGCATGGTTGTTCCAAGAACATTGACCATATTGCATGGTAGTATTCTCCCATTGCCACTAATGATGTAACAAGCCTATATATTTTGTACTATTTTGACATTTGGTAAAACCTAAATTATTCATCATCATTTTGTGGACTTAGTTAACTTGGCCTTGTAAACTCATTTCCAATTTTTCAGGTTTAACACATTTTATTCTGATCTCATCTTGGTGTATAAACCTCATAACATACAAACTTTATAAATTATATTTCTGTAGATGCTGGGAGTATATTGTAATCAACATTTATGCCTGTCACTGCAGTATACCCTATTAATTTGATAATTTCTACTTTCAAAATTTGGAATTTATTTTTCTCAATGCTTGGATTTTAAGAATTTATTTTTCTTAATGCTTGAATTGTAAGAATTTTTTTGTTGTTTATATGCTCAGATTGTTGGAAAACTAACTGAAAGAAACTTGAAATGAAAGATGTTAGATAAGGTATGGGGAGGGGAGGGTATGGGGAGGGAGGATGGGGGAGGGTGGGGGAGGGTGGGGGAGGGTGGGGAGGGGAGGGAGGATGGGGAGGGGGAGGATGGGGGTGGGGAGGATGGGTTGTGGGGAGGATGGGGGTGGGGAGGATGGGGAGGGGGAGGATGGGGAAGGGGAAATGAGGAATAAGGGGATGAGGAAAAAGGAGAAGAGGAAGGAGAGGAAGGCATTTGGAAGGTTGAGGAGACATATTTGAAAGCAGATACAAACCAGTCAATATTTGGTAGTTTTCAAATGTAGATGGTGTTCCCTATTCATCTAGTTAAGCCTAGGTTTATGATGGGGGGGGGGGAGGAATGAAGGGGTATCAGGCATTAAACTCCACTAGAGAAAGGGCAGGACTACTGACTATCAAGGGACATGCATATATACACAAAATATGGTACCTCTATGTTTTAAAACCTGTATGTACAGCAAACGAAGCTTTAATTTCACCAAAAAATCCTGGGCTTTTTTTACTGGATATGAACAATCATGCTATTGATTTTAACAAGCTTGCAGTCAGTACACAGTAGGTTGTCTGCATTTTGGAGTGTACCAGCACTGTGCATTAAATGCACAATTCTCTCAGTCCAAGCAGTACCAATTCTCCTCACCTTCATACTTATGCCCTTTTCCGCAATTTTCTGAAAATCAACCTCATCCAGACACAATCTCAGTTTATTGCTTCAGGGTGAATATAGTAAAGCTCAATGAGTATAATCAAAACACTCTCCGTACAGCTCATCATGTGCTATATATAAGCTTAGTACTCTGTATTGTTTGCAAGCTGTCATTCAAAGAGCTGAGTTTTGGGGGGGGGGGTTAGCCCTTTAAGTTGCCGCAGTCTTAAACTTGCAGGGAATGCATAATGCCTGTTGATGAAAATGAGGGTGACTGAGGGTGTGTAAAAAAGGTGTAAAATAAACAGGATTATAACAGCTCGAAAAATCCTTTGTGCAAAGTACCTATCACACTCTACTTCAATTTTTGGACTTCCCAAAGTCATGACTGTAAAGCCCATTGAGCTACTGGCATACACCAGGGAGTTGCATAATTCAGAATTTCATAATGACTCTGTTGAACTACAAAATTGTCAGGCTACCACAGTTTGCTACCAGAAATTCGGCAGGCTACTTCTTTAAAAAATGATTTTTTGTGCTCTGATAGATTAAAAAGAGGGGCCGAGTGAGCTACCCTTCCTGAATTTCTAATTATCAAAATATGAAGAGACTTATCTATTGTGATAACTGTTGTTGTTCTGTAGGGATGTAAGGATTGTTTTCCCAATTCCTATTGTTTTTTAGTTTGAGAATATAAATGAGGGGAGGGGGGCAGGAGAATGAGAAAAAAAAACAGCATTGAGAAGATAGGTGTGATATACAGTAATGTTCTATTATTTCTTTTTTATATGGAGATGCATCTCTGCTTATCACTATAAGAGGTACTGTAGCTTTGTTATGATATCCTTACCAAAATGTTGCTTTGCTTTTCTTGCTGATATTGTTGTAAAGTACAGACTGAATATACTGTGGGAATATTAATTTGAAATCACTACATTTACTTCAGTAAAAGGTATTCATTTCTATTTAACTTATTACTATCAAGCTTTGGGAAAACTTGTTTTAAAATGATGGTAGGTGCTTTAAAGTTGAAATAGCTTTTTATTTCCACTTCTGCATGCTTTTGGTTGTGGAGAAAATGGGTATGGATTGGGGATGAGGTAGGGTATCAACATGAAAACACTTCAAGAAGAAGCAAATTTTAGGAGTGGTTATAGGATTATTTTGAGAAGATTCTGCTGTTTCTTTGACCCAGATCTCCCCCTCTATAAAAAAGAAAAAAAAAAACTGCTCTCCAGCTTTCACCCCCCCCCCCCCAAAAACAAAAAGACCAATGTACAAGAATGAAATCAGCCATGTCTAACTTAAACAGAAGGAAAGAATGATTTACCAGTTTCATCCATAACACTGGTTTTTGCTGAACATGTGTAGTTTCTTGTAACCCCTTCCCCTACCCTAGCCTCATCACCCTGATGGATTTGAAAGTTCATGTTCACATACTCCAATGAATACTACAATGAAGCCTAGAAAATGAGGCTAGCGTGGCAAATTTGTGGAATTACTGTGCGTGCAGCTATGAAGAATCATTGACTGGGTTGGTTAATGTTGATGAAGGCATCTAAGCAACAGAAGTGTAAACCGTACCTGGGGAGGAGATACAGATCTTTTAATGTGGACCGTTTCACAAGTATAAACAGAAGGATACATAAAAATACAAGTATGTCCATCAACCCTGTGATGAAATATGATTTTCAGATTAGACAGATATATAATTGCATTCATAGCAGGAGATGGCTTGAAAAGAGGGTGCATTCACTTTTGGGGGTTGGCCTCCATGAAACCTTTTCTATAGGCATGTGGATTTGTGCATTTTCAAGTTATAGCCTGGCTGTGGTCCAATCAGATCGTATGACCCCGAGGGTGTTTTGTAGTGACCCATGACAACCGGCTCACATCAAGTAATGGAATTTTATCAACTGACAATCAAATAAAAAGTTGTTAATATTAAAAAAAAGTGAAGTATGTATTTAGAATTGGTACTCTGGCCTTGTCGATACCCTGTGGGGTGACTGAGTTTTGGTGATGAAAAGAGAAAAGAATCATATTTTAGCCTGATAATTGGATTTTCTCCATGAAGCTTCCAGGGGGTGCTTTCTAAAATATAATTCTGGTATATACGGATGTTTTTATCTCTTTGTTTTAGTCAAGAAGAGTTGTGTTAAGCAAATATGTTTGCAAGCCTTTGGAAAAGACATAATGCCAAAATATTTGAAAATTCCAAAAAAGTTAACTGGTCTAAAAACCATCTTTTGTAGTTAAAAAGTGAAAAGTTCATCTTATTAAAAATCAGATTTTTGAATGATGAAACAGTGATCTCACTAGTCGCTAAGTACAGCAGTTGTTTCGAATGCCTGTACATTCTGGTTTAAAATTCAGCTGTGCTTGTGGAAAGTTATTTGGCAGCCTTTTGGTGTAATTTACTTGAAAAAGGAATTTTGACAAGAAAATAAATCAGTCCCCCTCTTGCTTGCACTTAAGATTGAATTCTATTTTTCTGTCCTGTGTGAGACTTTAGTTTTATGTGCATAAATCATGTTGTAATGTGTCCAAATGCTGTATCAAATTAATCAGTAAGAAACAATATACCTTCCCTTTTATGAGATTGTATCAGATTGATTCCAATTTGAGTATCCTTCCAGATACATACAGTAGGTACCATATAAATTAATTATTTTAGGTTAGTCCCTCTGTCACCCTTGACCTAACCAATTATACCACAAAAGCCATGTTTAACAACAATGAATTTACCTACGACTTTCATCAGAGCCCAAGTGCATGAGTTCCTATCCCTCAGGGCTTTAAGCTGTTCTGAGGAATCTTTTCGAGGGTTACCACTGTGATTATAGTGTCAAACATTTACACTGTATGTATTTCATTTCAAGGTGACTACTGTATTTATGATTTTATTTCCAGTCATTGTCATTGGTTCTTTCAAGGATCATAACAAAGAATGGAGGAAAAATACTAAATTAACTCCTTGTAATTATGTTAAAATTATAATATAGAATTTTTTGGTGAAATGAAAAAAGTTGAAAATTTGAAAATGTGACTTTGATGTACTGTTGTTAGGAATGGAGAGGATGAAGAGAGGGGGTGGGGGGGGGGGGAGAAGGAAGAAGGAGAAGGAGGATGGGGGAAGGAAGGAGAAAACTGGATACTTTCTATCTGCTTGTCTTACCCCAACCTTCTTCCCATCTTTTTTGATTTCCTAAAAATTTTACACGTACACCACAAATAGTTTGAGACGATAACTGAAAATGAAAATGTCAGAGAAGTCTGTCAAATTTACACACCAAACCATAGATATGCAGAAATTTAGACATTTGCAGAAAAAAATTCAAACGATAAGACTGTGATCATGAAAAGCCAAAAAAGTGTCGGTTTACACTTTGTTTCTTTTTTTTTTTTGTTTTGTTTCTTTGTTATTGATATTATGCCTCCCCAATTTTGTTTTCCTCTGCAGTTTCCAAGTCACACATAACACGGCGTACATCATACCTGAAAGCCACACATACTGACGAAGGCAAGGAAGTAGATGTTGGAAGTTTATCGTCTCATTCAAGCACCTTGGAAGAAACTGAAAGTCAACCCTACCTCTCTGAGGACAAAAGGTAAATGTACTGCAGAAGCAAAGTTAACCCAAGGCCTAAAGTCTTCAGTTTAAAATGTTTTAAAGCCATCATTGGACCCACAATGAACTTAAGACGGAGGACAATTCATGTTATAAAATTTCAGGTAGAATAGAAGTCAGGGTTGGTGATTTAATCAGATTGATTATAATCATGATTTCTTTCAACTGAAATCATGGTTTTAATCATAATTTTAATAAACCTGGTTTAAATCATTACTGTAAGTCAACAACCCTGAAAGAAATTGGCACGGCAGTTGATTCAGGGTTTAAAGGGTCGGCACTTTTGAGACTGGAATGTGAATGGGGCTGAAAGACATACTATCATCAGCCCCAGGTATTTTATGAAAGGGGGTAGCATAATTATCTATTAGAGCTGCTCTTTAATTCTTAAATATGTAGACTAGCTCATGTAACACAGCTTGCACATCTGGAGTCTTCTGATTTAATACATATTAGGACTTTGTAAGCTAATCAGGATATGCTTAAAGGGTTAACTAGGTTTCAGTTTTCCCAAGGAGGAGTTATAGACAGACTGTTGGAGGGGCTAGGAGTTATTGACCTGCTGTGGGAGGGGCTAGGAGTTATAGACAGGCTGTGGGAGGGGCTAGGAGTTATAGACAGGCTGTGGGAGGGGCTAGGAGTTATAGACAGGCTGTGGAAGGGGCTAGGAGTTGTAGACAGGCTGTGGGAGGGGCTAGGAGTTATAGACAGGCTGTGGGAGGGGCTAGGAGTTATAGACAGGCTGTGGGAGGGGCTAGGACTTATAGACAGGCTGTGGGAGGGGCTAGGAGTAAGTACGTTGGGAGAATTAAAACTACTTCAGGTGATGAGTATCCACCTTTAAAGAATGCCATGGAAGACATGTATATAGATGATTGGTTGATAGTTGCAAGATGACAACCATGTGGAATGTGTGCCTGAACTAAACTTCTGCTTCAAAGTGTAAATGAGCAAAGTAAAGTAGGTGCAGAAGGGAGTAAGATTGGTTGATTGAATCACCTCATTCAAAACAAAAAGGTATTACATCAAAGGTGTGTTACCACTGACTGAGAAGTGTCTTCCTCAGGAAATTAAACTTACTAAAATACTTCCAAAAAATGATATAGACTGGCTGTGGTACCTTTCAAAATCTTTATCTCCTCTCCCTGTCTTCCTATTTGCATGCATCTCACTCACCCACAGTAGTGGTAGAGCATTCATGTCTCACGCCGAAGACCCGGGTTCCATTCCCAGGTGGATTCATACCAAAGACTCTAAAAATGGAACCTACTGCCATTGGGCATGATGCTTGGTATAATCAGTGGAATAGGGAAAACAAGCCAGTGAACCAAAACTGGAAAAAAGGCTCTGGCCGGCTCGACTTGAACCAATAGGTTGGAAACTGGGCCATAAAACTAACTAGTTTACCCACAGCAGCACCCTGAAAAACAAATAGCACAGTTGACGATTGAGTTTGAGGGAACTTAAGTTCACCCCCCACCAACTATACCTCATTTCTCAGACTATCACACAATTGAACAGCCCCATCTAATGAAGAATAACAATGCAGAGTTTTGGATCCCACTTCGGTGATAGACTGAAGGTGTTGTTTAAGTTGGTAGAGCATCTGACTTGAAGATCCATCGTACAGTTTCCAGGCTGCGTGATGCAAAAGACTTAAAAATGCAAGCCTACTGCCATTGCGCACGATGTTCTGCATATAGTATATACAAATCTGGACAGTTAAGTGATGGTCTGATTTCAGTCTGCCATAACTGGGGTCTATCACCTCTTGGTCTTTCAATTTCTTTGCTTCTTGTATCATGGACGGTTGTACACTAAGTTATATCTTGATTCGCTCAATTTCACTGAATACGAGGGTTTAAAATTCATGTAGACAATAAATGAAGACGATTTAAGGCTGATGGACCCCACTAATGGCTGCCTACAGTCACTAGACAAATGTGCTGATTGGATTTGTCTATAATCAATGCAGTAGGGATATACAATCCAGTGCCCCACACCTGGAAAAAAGGCAGTGAGTACCGCTAAGTTGAACCAGAAGGTTAAGACGTAAAATTCTATCTGGCCTAACCCACCCCTTTTATTTCCTGCCAGTCATAAAAGGCAACCAAAGGTTAGGATTTGGACTGCACAATATGTGAAACTTAATTTGAATTTTACTTTTTTATATAACTGATACTATGTTAACACAGTTGTGGTAGTATGTCATCATTAAGTCCCAACTTAATAACTAATTAACCCTCCTCACTGATATCCTAGTGTGAAAGGATTTCTAAACTGGAATGGCCATCACTTCATTGTCAGCAGAATTACAAAGCTTCAGGCATGGCTAGCATTTATAGATTCACAAACCATGTTACGCTGTTTGAAATAAGTGGTGACCTATGCAAAGTTTATAGGGAAATAGGTGTTTGCGCTTGACTAGCAGCCTAACACAGTATACTGAACTTGCTAGAACTTCCTGTTACCGTGCTGTATTCAAATACATTAGCTGTTATCGTCAGTGTTAGTTCGGGAAACATGTTGCTGTTGTAAGAACAGTATCTAATATTTTCAAAGCATTGAGGCATATAGTAACTTGGAATCACTTGTTGAATACTTGAACAGGTTAATATTTCAGCAGTAAAATTTTCAGTATATATAGAAGACATCTTGCATATGTTCAACTGCATGGTCAAGTAGTTAGAGCTCAAGAATTTTGGTTTGGGAGGTGGGGACTTTGAGAGTTTGATCTGTGGCTGGGTCATACTGAAAACTTTAAATGGAACCTACTGCCATTGTTATTGGTGTTCAGCACAAGCAATATAGTAGTGAAAACAAACAAGTGAGCAACAACTGGAAAAAGACTGTGGTTTGGCTGATTTAAACCAATTGGTTAGGAACTGGCTGTAAAACCCCATCTAACTAATTAACCATATGTTCGGAATGCAAGTTGTGTGGAAAAAACATCGCTGGGAGACAGAGAGCTGCTACTTTGACAGGCTAGCAGCTCGTTTGTGGGAACAGAATTCAATTTTCTAGGTACTCTTCCAGTTTTCTCTACACATGACAAATTGGGGAGGATGGCAAATTCTGGGCTATCACAGGAGAGAGGTTGGGGGAAGGGGGTAGTTCTCCTCCCCCTCAAAACTTCTCAGACTTGATGCCATGAATATCACCAAAGCATTCTACATAATTAGTTACTTTTGCTCATTTTCTGTCTGATTCAGATTAAGAAGCAGTGCAGACATTTATTAACTCTCTGAATAGAGTTGATAGAGTTCAGTTCTTTATTTAATTGTCTTACCATTGATAAAAATGTTGATATGTCTGCAAACCTTCTTTCTGTAATTGAAATACCAGTTAGATCATATTAAAACTTGGTTGAGTCTTATTGTTCAAGGGTGTATACAATTAAAAATTCTATGGTATGGGAATGATATTGTTATCAACAATTCTTTATCACATTTCAGGAATTATCTTCATTCAGGTGTTAATCTGACCCGGATCTAACAGTCCTCTGCCTTATTTATCAATTAAAGGGACAGTGTTTTAAACCTGTGTTAGGGCAAATGTACCAGGCTTGATTGACAAGTAACCAGACATAGTTGCTTCACATATTTTGCTGTGTGCAAACTTGAGGGCAAAGATAAATGTAGCATTCTAAAGCGAGATAAACGTATGTATACACATACATCCAGACAGAATTGTGAGAAAATTTCACCCATGCATGCAAAGACAAAAAAAAATAAACTCCACTGTATAAGTTTGAAATTGAGACTTTGCTCTATAGGTGAAGGGAAAAGGTTTGCAGGGTAGTTCTGCTGTCCTGTTTTGTAGGTATGGGTTATTTTTCAAAATGTGGTAAGATATGGTAAAGGTTGTTTTTAGGGGGGGGGGAGGCAAGGGGATAGGGGCTGTTACCCTTTGCCACCCAGCCCCTGGCTATGAGTCAGGGGAGAGGAGAACAAGTGAAGTGGCTTAACCTCACATCAGTTGGAATAATAGTCTCATAAAACCCAAGTTATAACTTGTACTTTTTCTGTAACTGAGAACCAGACTTGTGTTTTATTGTCCTTTCTTTCCAAGAGTGTGAAATGAATGTGAAGTATTTTTTTATTGCTGCCTGATGAAACTATTAAATCCTTAATGTTTCTGTAATATCCATAAATTTGTCAACGTCATGTCTGTTCCCTTGGCAGACTCTTGGAGCAAGCCTTGCAATAGGATAGAAGTGTTAAAAAATTGTGTATATGCCTTAGGCAGTTCCGTAATGTACATTGCCTCTCTCTTGACAGTAGGAATGTATCAGTAACTAAATAGTTACTCTCATGTAAAAATTATCACTCGTTTTATAACAAGGTCAATTTCTCTCTGGTAAATATCATGTGTAATCATTTTCTGTCTTTTTTTTTGTTATTACTTTCATTTTTTCATCTCATGTTTTTTTTTTTCTTTTTGTCTCAATGTAATTGCTGCATTGCTTCATTAATTAGTGTAACTTCCTGTTGAGTTACACTTTGATGAGAAATTACAATTTAGTGTTAAAAATGACCTTGATTGACAGAAAGATATCTTCAAGTATAAGTTTCAACTGAAATATTTTAAGGAAAAAAGGAGACTGAGATGTGATGGAAAGGAAATTGGAAATGATGTCAGTCTGTTCTTGTTAAATGTCTGTCTGTTATAACTGTCCATGTTTCAACTTTGTGAAGGGGAAAAGTAAAGGTGAATGGTCATGGGGTCAGGAATATAATAGAAAGAGGGCATCAACAAGCTTTAAATTTGGAAGGTTGAGGGGATATAGGGGGAGGAGTACTTATGTTTAGAACCTTAATCAAACTGTCATTGCATACTGTACCATTACTACCCTCACTTGGCCTGGGACTTTAGACCAAGTCCCCTCACCCTTTGGGAGAGGGGGCTTGGTCTGAAATCTAAAGCATACTCTCATTGCATGATTGTCACCACTTTCAGTTTGTGGAAGGGATAAGTACTTTTGCCTGAAACTGTCACATGTTGAACAAAAGATGGTGTACATTTCCTTGCTCAAAGTAGCAAATATTCTGCCAAAATAGCAGGTATTTTGACAGAATTGGGGAGACTGATCTCCCCATTTCTCCTTTCTCTCACAAATGGATGTAATGGAATGCAGGAAATACATTTAAATGTCTGTACCCTTTTGTTTGCCAAAAAAAAAAACAAAAGTGGAATGATTGGTTATTAAAATTGTCCATTTTTTAACAAGTTCTGTACTGTAGGGAAAGTAATGTTGTGTGTACTTGATAGTTCATAAGGATACCTGCCAGCTATTTTATTTAAACAGGAATTGTTTTGTTTATTTTGGTTCTAAAATAGCTGTAGAAAACTGATTGTTCTTATCTCCCATTGTTGTGGCAATAATTAAATGTTATCAGTGATAATTGAAAGCGTCAAGAATGACTCTATTGTGATCCATGTGAAGAAGATAAAAAAAAGATGGATCCAAATTTCTGGAAATATAATCACATGACTATACTGTAGGACTGATTTTAAACAGTTGTTTGCAAGTTTGGCTAGTATGGACTTGTTAGCAATTAATTGGTACTGTATATCAAGTTTTAGTGTTCAGGCAGACTTAATTAGTTTGTTAACTTTAATTTTCAGTACTTTGGAGGTTTTGACCACCACCCCACCCCCCCTATCCACTCCCATAGCCCTCCCTGCTTTACATTCTCCACCTGCCATCTCCTTTTATAACTTTTACAGTGTCAGTTCATTATTTCAGTAAATCAAGATTTGTCATGTTCTTTCTTAAAAATTAAATTTTAGCTAACAGACATCTATTTTTTCTCTTTGATTCAGGCCAGCTACTGTAGCAGGAAGTCAGGGAATAACTCTTCAGAAACCAAGAGACCTCTCGTTTGAAACTGAAGCCAAACAGAGCTCCACCAAAGAAATTTTTGAAGCTGGGGAGGTTATCAAAGAAGGTCCACTCTCAGTCAAAATGGACATCAAAGATGGCAAGGTACTGACATTTCTTCAGCAAAAATAAATTAACCTAGAATTAGGGGAAAAAAAACTTTATTGACCTTACTGATGTGATGTCTCCCTCATTTTGAGGACATAGTATATCATTGCAAGTTACACCGACATGAGGTTAGAGCATCTGACATGCAACCAATAGAGTAACCACCATCAGGGTTGTCACCAGACCATTTTGAGAGCTGGGTTAATTGTGATTACCATCCTGGGGGAGTGGTCTAAGGGGTAGGGAGTGTCCCCTTCCCATTTGACAAATTATTGCCGAGTGGAGAGTGCCACAAAAAACACGGAATTATCACTCAATACTAAAGATATCTAAGAATTTTATTCAGCAAGGGTAAGAAATTTGTGCCTGGCGGTGCTGCTGAAATTGACGGCAAGTACCGGCAGAGATTTTCAGACCTGGGTAACACCCCCTGGCACCGCCCAGTATGGTGCAACACTGATCACCACTGACCTGTATTGTTTGGAGCTCCCAGACCACTGGGAAGAACATTGGGAATGGCAATATTCCCAATTTTTTGTTTTTTATGGATTATTTCAGATATGTTTGACTTAAGATCTTTCACCTTGTGACAGTGAGACAACAATACTTAGAGGTAGTGACGATAAGCCTGGGGTTTAGAAAACAGTGCCCCCATTTTTCAGATATTAATATTTGGGAATGTCAAGAATTAATTTGTTGGTATTTGGGACAGTAGCTACTTCTACTAATGGTACAACATTAATGCATACACATAGTACTTTAAAAAGAAAAAGCATGATGTGACTGGTAATGATTTGATTAGCATTGAAGCATACAGTTTCTGCTTTCTAAAAAATCAAGGCAATAGTTCCCTGTCTGCAGATCCTGTTCAGCTGCGTTATTGACGACTAAGTGAAGGGCACAATTGCTATAAATGAATGAATAAATGATTGTTACATATGAATGAAAGTGAAGGTATACTCTGATCTAGGGGCAAAGCATCATCATCCACAAAATAACAAATCATAATAAGGCTTGCAAATCCAGGGAAGACATTTTAGGGCTTTTGACAAATGAGACTGATTCGTGAATTACTTTTATGCTTCTGCTAATGTCTGTACCATTGTTTGATGAACAGCTCAGCATTGCAGCAGAGCTGCCAACTGTTTCGATTTAGGAGGAACAGTTCCTTTTTTACGCCAAAATTTGTTGTGTTCCAAGTTTCCCAGGTCGTGTTATGATTTACTGTAAAATCGGGATCTTCCATGTACAATGTTTTCATCTTGTTCTTGAAATATTGGATTTTTTCCAGACTTTTGTAGAAAATGGTTAGTGCTTATATAAATATGTGCTTATTAAAGTGTACTTCAGTTTAGGTACAGGGTGTTAAGGTGGGTTTTGAATTCTGATGGGCTGGTAGGCATTGTAGGCATGTAATTAATCAATCAGTTTTTAAAGTTTTACTTGGTACTGAAGACTCAAAAAGTCCTCCAGACATACCTCAAACAACTAAAAAAAAAAAAAATCTGACACTTTACCCACTGGACCCTACCCCAAGGCAGGTCCCTCCCCCCTGGACCCCATCATTTAAAGTTTGGGGATACCAAGTATGTGGGTGGTGTTCCTCTTTTTTAATCTGACAGGTTGGCACCTATGTGTTAGAAATTATTGTGGTTTCACATTTATGTTACATTTAAACATTTGAGCTTATTAATTCTTTCATATTTCATGAGAGGTTTTGTGTGATTTTGTTGAGGTCGTTGTAGTCATGTGGCAACTTGCAACTGACATATTTTCTTTTTTGATTCGGTTGCAAGGAAGAGGAAGTGAAAAGGTTGGTGGACCTTGTATTTTGTAAAAATGGCCAAAGAATGACTGAAAATATTTCAAGAATTGAAACATAAAATGTTGATTGTAACATAGATGACCTTTCCTTTCTGTCTTCATCCCTGCAGAGGTTTACAGATAGATCCTGGAAGTCTGTGTGGGCAAAATTAATCAGTGGCACTCTTTATCTTTACCGGGAAAACAGGGACTCTGCAGGGGTGAGTTTTAACGTCTACAAATTAAAGGCATGTAGTGTAATCTTCCTTTGTTATCTTTTGAATGAAAGGTATTAGGGGAATCCCTTTATTTTTAACACAGCTGTGAAGTAAGAAAAAAAAATGATCACCTTCTCTGCCAGCCCCATCCTCTCATTTTACTTGAACTGAAAGTGAACCCTTTGTTGTCATTTCAAGATAGCTAAGTCCTATTTTTATTTTGAATTTGTACTGGTTGTTCAAAACAATTTTGTGTCCATTTCATGTTTTGTTGTTTATTAAAAGCAAGTGAGAGTAGAAGAGGGCACTAGGTAGTGGGTTCTCTTTGACTGTGCTCCAACTTTGTTAGGGAGGCAGTGAAAGTAGTCTATGGGTTACTTCGGCATTTCGGATTTTGCTCTGAAGGCTGGACCAGGAATGGAGTTTACAGGAAGTTGACATTCTTATATTGTCACATTGTACATCAAGCAGAAGATGTGCCCCAGAAACCTCACACTTCATCCTCATCCCCTACCTCCTGCTCTCATCATCCATCATAACTGTTGATTATTCAGGAATATTGAGGTGTAAGTGGTATTACTCTGAAAAGTGTGTTTGCAAAGATTGTCAGTTTACTAGGGGGATAGGTTTACAAAAAAATTCATGTTGAGACTGTGATGGTTTCTCTTATCCTAGAAAGTAAAGGCTTAATTCTCAAGGGTGTAAAAACAGATGTTTATTCACTTCAGTGCAGATGTCCATTAAGGGAAATAGCTGTTACCAGGACAGACCTTTGTTCTCAATCTCTAAAATACATTGATTGAGGTAGAAAAGTTTGATTCATTGGTTTTTCCGTGCCTGAGTAAGATCAAATGTCTATAAGGGTCATTGAATATCGTTGAACTAACACACCTTTGTGTAACTTTTAAAATTACATACTTTTTGATACCTAAACAAGTATGTTGGGTTGTAGTCTTTAATAAATGAAATAAAAGTTGGAAAGCAGGTGCATTGACTGAGCCAGACATGACTCATGATACGGTAAGTGATATTCTGGTATGGGGTTAGATGTAACCTAGAGTAGGCATTAATTCAAAGATAAAAAAAATCTGGACAGCACCTGCTAAACAATCATCAATTATTAAAACAGATGGGAAGTTTTAAATGTAGGTTCACAGCCTTTGTTGCATGATGTCTTCATATTTTTTTTTCTGACACTTTATCCCTATCTAAGGTGAAATACTTATCTGAAATTGTAACCATTGAAGGTTTGTTTGGTACAGATTATTAGAGAGATTGGAATTTTGGAATTTAATTTGAGTGAAGTCTTTGACGGAAACTGTTTCTGGTTTAACACCATAAGAAGTTGTTTTTCATACTGACATATAAATATTTATAGAGCGCTTACCCAATAAAGTTCAAAGCGATGAAAAGCAAAACAAAAAAAGGATTCAAAAGTACAGTCACATCAGGTGAGACATGTGGGTTTTTAAAAATAGTGTCTGTGTGAGTTTTTGGTTCCTTGCATTAGCAAAAGGAACCTATGTAGTCAGGTTGGCGTGTGTGTGTGTGTATGTGTGTGTGTGTGTCTGTGACACTAGCTTGGGTACGCTGTAACTCAACAAGGGAAAGTTGGATTAAATTGAAACTTGGTATATAGAAGTGCCATAGTTTGAAGGTGTGCCCTATCGTTTTTGGTGGAGGTCAAAGGTCATTTGGGGTCACCAGAGGTCAAAAACTAATAACCTTCTCAACATGATTTTCCAAGGTAGGAAACTTGGATAGATGTCATACTTGGTGTGTGGGTGTGTTATTGTGTAAGGATGAAATCAAGGGGTCATCTGGGGTCACCAGGGGTCAAACACTGAATAACGTTTTAACACAGTATTTTAAGGTAAAAAGGATAGATTTCAAATCAATCTGTGTTTGGTTAAGGTCAAAGATCAAGGTCACTGGAGGTCAACCACTGGAAATGTTATTTAGAAAATGTTGTTAGCTAGATAAAGGTAGGTTCAATAGATTTTTTATCTCACCTGGTTTTGCATGTTTACACACTCAAACACCTTAGAAATGTGGCCTTTATATTCGTTCAGTAATGATTACTTTGGGTTGTACACAGATTTTGGATCATTCAAAGTTGTAAGAGGGCAATAACTGAAATCTGTAGATTTCAATGAACACAGATCACACTGCATTAAACTGGTCTCTCTGCCAGTGGAAGAAATGCATGGATTATTCAGTGTGTCTCTTTAATACTGCTGTGCTCTGTGGGGTAACCTTATCCTCATTCTATTATCACACCTCATTAATCACTTACTTTCTGCTAAACTGCTGAATAAACCCTGTTTTCTGTGTAGAGATAGCCAACAGGACAAATGGTAGATTGTTTTAAAGTAATAGCAAGTTTTATTTGAGAGCAGGTAAAAATAACTTATGAGAGAGGTACAAGGGGTGTTTTTCTCTCTCTAACCACATTGTGTATTGTTTATTGGTGATAATATCAAGTTTGATTACAAGCATAAATACATATGGAAATGAGGAAATGTTTTTGAAGGATCACCAAGCATTATACAAGTTGAATGTAAGTAAGGCCGCTAAAATTTAATAATTGATATCATGTAATATAAGTACTAAAATACCCCTTTTGAAGATGTTACAAACATTGAGTATGAGCTTTCCTTTTGCTCTATTTCGAAGACTGGCTGTATACTAGTTCTTATAATATCCAGCAAGGAACCACAGTGCCCATTGGGCTCTTGTTCTAATATTTTTAGGGGGTGTGCTCAAAAGTGAGTGGCCACCTACCATGACATATTTTTTCCATTATATATTTCTTTATATGGGGATTAAATTTTACCATTCCACCATCACTATAGCCTAAACTGTCAAACACCTCATATAGAGATGCCATCCATATAACATAAATTATGTGAAACAGCCTAGACTCGAATTGCCTACCCCTTAACTGTCAAAAATTCCCATTTCTTTGTCAAATATCAGAATTTTATGTGATGATTGCACTACAGCCTATAGCCACTGCAACATAAAAGTTTTAAGCATTTTGAGTAAGGGTTTAGGCTTTGACAAATGCTCAGCCAGACAGTCTAGGACAAGTTAGAAGTTAATAGAGCTAGTGCACTGCTCAATATTGTAGCCCACCGGATTGCATGGTCAAGAATTAGAGCATCCAACTTGCAGCTGGAAGGTCTAGAGTTCAACTCCTGACCAGATTCAACTCCTGACCAGGTCGTAAGGAAGACTATAAAAATGGAAGCTACTGCCATTGTGTGTGGTGCTCAGCATAAGCAATGGAGTGGGGGAAACAAGTTGGTGAGCTACAACTGGAAAAAAGTCCTTGGTTGGCTTGGCTTATAAGCCAGTTGGTTAGATCTTAAGCCTTAAAGCTTCCATCTAACTAACTAGACCCACCAGGCAAGATCTGCAGCAATGTCTCCTCCCAGAAGTAGTTTAAAGACATATTAGAAGGGGGCAAGTGGATATTCTTGCTGACAAGTACACTTAAAAAACAGCTAGCCTGATGGAAAATTAAATTATTTAAAAAGAATTTGTCAAAGCCTGGCTGTGCCACATACTATGATGACATTCATGTACCCCCTGCCATATCTCTATCCTACAAAACATCCCAAACTGTTTGTTAACTCTCATTCAATCACATGGATTTTTCCTCTGTAGACAGATCATCAAAGCTCCTAGCTAGTGTGCAATTTTCAGTTCCACAAGTTGTAAATTAATTAGACTGTAGGAAATTGGTGATCAGCTTCTTTGTCCCAGTTTTCCCCAATGTTGTTTCAGAGCCATATGCTCAATTTGTTGATGTAATTTGTGTTTGGCCATAAGCCAGAAAAAAGGCTTATTACAAAGAGGAAGTAACTGTCCTTTACAAGGCATGTACTTGAACTTGTTGATAGCAGTATCTACTAAATGAAGTAAACACAGTGTTTAACTGGTAAATCAACTACACATAAAGCAAACATACTGTCACCTCAGCAAGAACTATAGTTGTGGACTGTCCTAATTTGTGATGGCTTTTGAAAATCATTGTTTTCCTTACTCAGTTTAGATATTTACTGGAGTAAATGCTGGGTTTACCTGAAATAATCAAGTTCTGGAATATCATGAAAGATGCTTGGAAGAGAAATAAGAACAAAAAAATTTGAGATTGAGCTGTTGTTTCAGAATAACTTTTGGGTGACTGCTTTTTCCCTTTAAGGCTTGAAAAAGGTTTTAGTTGCTTTGTATAAAAGTAAATCTAACCCCACAGTTAGATGGCCATGACTTAAGTCATATACCTTTTCTTTACCATGGTCACATCACGACCCACAGCAAATTTTCACCTCTTTGATAAAGCTGAGGGCATTACCACATTATGATATGTTTAACCCCTTCGCTATGCATGGTTTCTTTTGCGAAACCATAATTTACCATGACTATATAGGCAAGGTTTTGCCGCGAAACCGTAGCACTCAGCCGAGTTCTGGCAAAGCTAATAATAAATCTGTGGTGTACAATCGTGTTTGGGACATGGAATAGGCTTGAAGAGAAGACATTTAACACACATATGTATCCTCTTGGGGCAAAGCGAGGGCAAATATGGCGGCGTCCAAACAAAAAGCGTAGCATTTTGCGGAACCGTTATATTTGTACTGTGTATATGTAGCATAACACATAGTTCAGTATGGTGGGATGGACCCCCTTCCGTAATGAAAGGGTTAAGTAGTTCAAGGGTTAAGAGTTCCAGAGCGCTTTGCCAGTGTAGAGTTCAAAAGCCAGTTTGTGCCCCTCCCAACCCTCGAGCCACAAGTGGAAAAAAGCTGTGGCCGGCTCGACTTGAACCAATTGGTTGGAAACTGGGTCGTAAAACTCCATTTAACCTAACCTTCCAACCTTTGTAGCTATAACACTGCCGGGACAGCAGGGTCCTTTCAGAAAGTTTTGCTAGCAATATGAGTGATGGTAAAGGGGTTATGAATTCATTGAATTATTCAAATGATCAGATGAAACTGTGAGTAGTTTGGTATTGCAATAATGTACATTTCTATGAATTTTCCATAGAGTTTTCCCAGAATTTTGTGCCAGTGAGTGCCGGTGAGTGATGCATCAGTGCTGGCTACAGTTGGCTGGCACCGGCTGGCATTGCTTTTACTTTTTCTCAGCATTTGCAGTGTACTGATATGAATTTTATTTTTACTCAGAACACTTCTTTCTGGTCATGAGAATGACAGGGTGCGCACGGGGCCTTGAAAACCTTGAAAGTCCTTGAATTTAAATCATTCATTTTCAAGGCCTTGAAAGTGCTTGAATTTTGTACTTTTTCATCATAGTCCTTGAAAAATGCTTGAATTTTACAAAACCACATTTACCAAACACATGTACACAGACATCTTATCATCTAAATTATTGGCAAATTCACCTTAAAACCATCTAAACCCATTGATTTTATGATCAGAAAACGATCAGGCACTTAACAAAAATCGGCAAAAATTTTCCGTGTATAGGCTCCACTTTGCCTATCATATAGTGTGTTAGGCTAAGTTGCTTGTGTGAAACAAGTGCAATGATGCCTTCAGGATCGTTAATGGACAAGTGCAACACTTGTTTTGCACACAAGAAGCACAGAAGATAATGAATTTGACGGGAAGGGCTTTTCTATTACAAAATATAGTTAAAATCTGAAGAGGGTGCCACTGTTAGCCCAAGGTGAGCTATGTTATGCCAGGGCCCAGGTATACCTTTTCTTACAATTGCTCATACTTATCAGGCAGCATCACTCAATCCATCTCTCTGTCCACACTTGTTTAAAATGTTTTTCTTCCAATGTGGTTTCATGAATGTGATTGAAAATTGGGCACAGTGTTCCTTGGGTGGTGAGGCCCATGTGGGGTGCTTAGGAATTTGGACGCAGGTCCCATGTTGCCCATTTTATGATAAACTGCAAAATTCTTCTTCTCCAGCAGTTCTCTTGTACAGTGCTGATGTTTTGTCATAGTGCATGATACTCTATGACTAGTACCTTCAGGGTGTTCAGAAATTTTAAGTCCAATGGCCATTATGGTCCGTAGGGTCCATGTTGTATATTACACAATAATTTTTTTCTTTTAATTTTTAAAACAGTTAAAAGCCTGAAATAAGGATGCTTGCCTGGTGGATTGTTTACGACATTCTTGAATTTTTGTACAAGGGTCCAAATGCATGGGCCCGGGCCAATATGGCCCATTCCATGAAAGTTTGCAAAATCCTTTTCCTCCTACAAATTGTGTTTCACATTGTTGATGATTGGTTATACTGATCTAGTGATCCTCTGTTAATAGTTCTTTTGGGTGTATAGAAAGTTTCTGTCTAAGGCCCAAAATGTGCCCTATCATGGTCCATATTGTGAAATATTGCAAAATGGTCAGTCCTTCCTCAACTTAATGCTAGACAGAGCTGCCAGCCTGATATAGTGGTACTAGATTAGTAATCATACGGTGTTCTGGAAGCTTAGGTCTAAGTTTCCATGTGGGCCTTATGACCCTTTTTTATAAAATTCTGTGAATTGTTTACTCCTTTAGATTGTCTTGTTCAATGTTGATGGTTTGTTACAACGATCATGATTTCACTTAGTGGCACCTTCAGGTTAATAATTCCTAGTTCTTGAACAGGACCATGTACTACACTTAACAGTGGGACTTACTCTAGTGTGGAGTAAAACAAGGTGGACAAAGCATAGAGTCCTGTTTAAGGACTAGTTATTCCTGACTCCTGAGGTGTTTGGAGTCCAAGGCCCAAGGTGGACCATAGGGTCTATTTTGTGAAGTATTGCAAGTGGTTAACTTTCCCTCCAGGTAATTTTGAATAGAGTTGAAGGCCTGTGGTAGTGATGCTTTGTTAGTGATCTGTTTACATTTTGGGGCATTTTGGTCCAAGGTTCCATGTGGGCCCTATAGTACTTTTTATGAAAATCTGCAAAATGTCTCTTCAACTACAGATTGTCTTGTACAATGTTGATGGTTTGCCTGAATGATTTTTTCCCTGAAAACCTCAAAGTGTGCTCAAGTATTTCATACTATGAAAAAATTTGGGAGTGCTCTGTTAAAGAGCAATTTGATGTCCTTGAAAAACCAAGTTACACCTTGAAAAGTCCTTGAAAAGTGCTTGAATTTTATCTTGAGAAAAGAGTATGAACCCTGGTATGATGCATCAGTGCCGGTTACAGTTGGCTGTAACCGGCCAACATTTCAATAACTTTGCGCATAATGTACAGTATACTGATATGAATTTTATTTTTTTTACACAGAACACTTCAGGTGTAGAGGAGCTCCCTGTTAATATTGATCAGGCCATGGTGGATATTGCGTATGATTACATCAAGAAGAAGAATGTATTCAGGCTGTGTACTGTGGATGGAGATGACTATTTATTCAATGTAAGAAAATGGTATCAATAGCCCCTAGGGTAGGGGGTGGAGATGGGAGGAATTGGTCCTTGGAGTGATTAATAGCTAGAGAAGGGGAAGTAGAAAGAGGTAAAGAGAGAGAGTCATTGTTAGAGTTTTGGAGGGAATATTTTTATATTCTCTGTAAAATTTGTAACCATGCCGTCTGATCAGACTATGATCCAGCCAGTGAGCCGCAACTGGAAAAAAAGGGCGTGGCCTGCTCGACTTAGCCAAGAGGTTGGAAACTGTTCAGTAAAACTCCATCTAAATAACTAACTAACTGATCAGACTATGTCACATTCTGTTTATAAGGAAAACTTTATTTCAGATCAGTGCTACACAATATTTATTTGCAGAAATTAAATTTGTTTATCACATACTTGCCAACCATTCCATTTTCTGATCTTTAAAACTCATTAAAATCAGAATGTTCAGTCTTTTGAACTTTTAGTATTAAAAATATACTACTACTAAAAATGATCTGAAATGTTGCAAAGCAAAAACTTGGCAAAATAACATTAATCTTCACATACACCCAAGTGTTTTCCACATATAATGTGAACAATTAGAGAGGAAGGTAGGAGTTTTGCCCCCTGAATCCCCTTTCACTGAGGTTATTGCTTTTGCACTTGCCTCACACAGTGGATCATCTTCTACTCATGTTCTGTTTTCGGAGATGTGAACGTTGGCAAGTAGTTTATCATGAAAAATTTGGAAATCCAGCTATTTTTAGGCAAAACCATACATCTGTTCCACTTGTTCCACACCCCCCTCCCTCCCCCCGCATTAAAAGGTGAGATGACTGGGGTTGCCTGCTGATGCAAGCAAAGAATTCAGAATTGCACAACCTGCATGGGAGAGGGGGGCATATGTTCACATGTTACCTTATTGCAGTGCAAAAGCAGAAGTTGATATATTATGTTTACTGTTGCATTGTGGGTAGTGAAGGAGAAGGAATTAATGGTTTGTGTTTTATTTTATTTTTAGGCACATGACAAGGACACTATGCTGACCTGGATACACTGCATCCAGGCATGCAGAGACTCTGTTGGAGAGGTAAATGATCATTTCCCTTTACAGGTGTAACTATTTACATTGATAACTACTGAGCAATATTTTCTGGCAGGACTTCAAAACTTTGTGTGAGAAATGATATAAATTTTATCCATCTGCTCAAACTGACCGCAGTGTTCTTCTGTCAAAGTTTTCAATCAAGGTTGCTGTGATATTCATCTCTAAATTCGTCAAACATTCATTGTACTGCACTTGCATCTAGGGTCCTACATACATTGGGTGCACCTTCTGCACACAATGATGAGGTGTAACCATCATGACATTTCCACCCACCCAGGCCTCACCTTGTCTGCAGGACCCACCACAGGCTCTTGGGTAGTCACTTGGAGTACTAGCCCTTTCTCCCGTAGGGAGGGCATTGCAGTTGTCAGTTCATGATTCTAGCACCGTGAACAACAGTCAGACAATGTTCTGGCTAAGTGCCTGATGTGTTGTGAAAAAACTTCTATAACATTTACATGAACATAGGGGACACTGATCCATTCTTACAGATATGAATTAGACTGAGTTTACAACTCTCAAAGACTTAAGAGAAGGTAATTATTTTCTTTTACAGAACAAACTTGTCATAAATGAGGATTTACTTTTGAGGCGGGCTTACATTCAGGACCCAAACAAACAGGCCTCAGCACCACCAAGGACACCATCCCCTGGGGATAGCCAAAAGAAACCAAGTACCAGAAGGCAGGAAAACAAAGGTGATAAATATTCCTAACATTTTAGATAGAGTTTTACGGCCTGGTTTCCAACCTATTGGTTCAAGTCCAGCCAGCCACGGCCGTCTTTCCAGTTGTGGCTCACTGGCTTGTTTCCCTACTCCATTGCTCATGCGGATCATCATGCACAACTGCAGTAGGTTCCATTTTTAGAGTCTTTGGTAGGACTCGACCTGGGAATAGAACTCGTACCTTACGTGTGAGAGGCGGATGCTCTCAGTATTTCTAAAGAATCTGTTTCCTATGACATGGTTAGCGCCAGCTCAAAAATTTCAGGGGGAATTCCCCCCTTGGTCTAAAATTTTGAGGGGGATCTGAGAATCTGGGGGGGGGGTGGGGAGACTTGAGCAAAGTCAGATCTTGGGAAAAAATGACACCTGCCTTCTAGGGCATAAACCAAAAGTGTTGTAACCCATGCATACCCCCACCCCTCCCCCACCCCTTCCTATATACTGCATGTACAATTCCAAGTAAGTCAGTTTGACCTGTTGACCATTTACTAGTAATTGTCACAACCAGGCCTTGTCTATCAGCACTGATTCTTAAGGAAAGCTCATGTTTTCTGCATGGACTTTATTTTGCCGCTGAACTTGAAGATAATTGGGCAGAATCAAGGCATCAAGTAAACTTTAATCACAAATAAGCCTAGGCTGTATACTGTACTTGAGGTCCCAAGCATAGAGTTTGTATCAGCTGTCACCAAATAGGCCTAGCGCAATCCCTTATAAGCTAAATTTTTACTCAGCCTTCAAGTTATTCAACTCTTTCTTGAGGTTGCTTATAAGGTTTCGCCAGTTTCACATGCATCTTAAATTCTGACATTGTGGTCCAAAAAGTTCAAGCCTCCGATCATCCAAGTCCTTTCAAATTTCAATGCCACTGTGGTACACTCTAAATGTGTAAGGCTGCAGTCTTAGAAGCAAACCACATTGTGAAATTTACAGGTGTCCAAAATTATGTAGTTGGCATTTATTTCTCAAACATGTGTGAGGCATTTGTAAAGTACTTTAACTTAGCCCTTACCAACATTTTCAAAAATTTTACTTCGCTACTTTTGACGTATGATACTTTTTTCTTTAGAGCTGCTGTCACCAGCTCAAATGCCATCCTAAGTATTGTGTATATGAATACATGGAAAGCCTAGCCTCTAACATTAAAAGTCACCTTGTAAGCAGCCACATGCAAACTGTACACAGAGTTTATGTTTGTACCACCAATGTCAAGCTCTCTCAACACAACATAACTACTGTTTAAACTAACGAGTCAGTGCATGCAAGAAGCGTTCATGGGATTTACGTACGGAAGGTACATCCAATAATAAGTGCATTATTACTGCACTGACTTAGTGTGTGCAATTGGTGAGCTTGACTTAGTCTGAATGCAAGGGAGAAAGTATGTATGTATCTTGCAGGATGGTCTACACAAATGACTGTGCGGGAATTTCCCCTCTGCAAGTTTTCTTTGTGCGGGAACTGAAACCTTTTTCGGGATTCCCGCAATCCCACTGCTAATGTGAACCCTTTCCTATGAAAACAAATGAAGAAAACAAGCAGAGAACAAATGATAAAAGCAAGCAGGTTACAAAAAATTCAGGGAATAATTTAGTGTTCAAAATTTGCATTGCAAACCTTTGTGGTTTTGGGGCTTCACTCCCACAAAATCATTAAAAAGTATGAATACAAAATCTTCTACACAATGTTGCTTTTTGGAAGCCTTTTGTCCATTTTGTGTAACAAATTGTGATTTGATATCAGATAAATTATTCCAGGCAAATGTTTTTTCCCAGGAAGCAAGTCAAATTGTCCACATTTTTTTTAATGTTTTCCTGTGCAAGAACATAAAAGTTGCTCTAATCTCAAAATTTCTAGACAAATTCTAAATTCCAAATCTGTAATTTTTTTTTCTTCCTGTAGTGCAATGGCCAATAAGGATATATTTGTTGCCATTGCCTTTCCAAGATTTGTAAGATTTAGCAATTAGTGACTATTCATTTAGTAGGCTGAATTGAAAATTTTGCAACAAAAGACAAATGCCGATTTTTTGGAACTTGATCTAATCACATCAAATAGCACTGCATTGTGCCAAGGTTGAGAAGGCGAAACTGCCCTTTTGTGACATTTATATATTCTATTACCTTGCATGTGTGTAAAAAAGGAGCACATTGAGTTGATATCAGTAATGTAACAAGGGTGTTGCAGGTTACATAACACATGGAAATGCTTACTATTTCCGTAATTCTTCCTCTTTTTGGCATACTGAGGAATTGCAAACTGACATAGTGACGAATGTGAAAACTTGGCAATTTTGGCATAGTTGCAAATGCAATTTTTGCCCTCATTTGCACAACTGAGACAACAGTTTTGACTATGTGAAATGGTTGGTAATGCAAAAAGTTAAAATTTTTATAATTTGTGTTCTGGATTGTAACTGTTCTTTTTGCATAGTTTGAAGAAATGTCTGGTTTTGAACTTTTGAAAAGTAAAAGTGAATCTTTAATTGCTCCCTCTGGAAACATGTATTTGTAAGTGGGAAATGGGAACTGTCTAAGTTCATTTGTCGGTGGCATGAAGAAAAGCTTTACAAGTGTGGAAAAATGTTGGTAAATCTTAGGAACCTTCCCAATATGTGCCACATTAAAAACTGAAAGAAACATCAATTTGATTTGTTCATCTTTTCACAGAACCACCACCAATCAAATCAAGAGGAAGCAAAAAGAGTAGGAAGAAACCTTTACCTCCAACTCAGGAAGAGACAGTCAATGACAGCATGACATATGGCATTCCCTTGAATCTCTGTCCATCATCCCCATCTCAAGAGGTTAGTGATACATTTCATACAAATTTTGCATTTCCTTAAGCAGTGGTGTATTTTTATTTTTTTTTTTGGGGGGGGGGAGTGACCTTAACATCAGGAAGAGACAGTCAGTGACAGTATGACATTTGTCCATCATCCCCATCTCAAGAGGTAAGTGATATATACTATACAAATTTTGGGTTTGAAATTCCAACGGAGGATTGGGGGAGGGGGGAGAAATCGGTGTATCCAGGTGGGAGGGTTAGTTAGATGGAGTTTTACAGCTCAATGTCTAAATGATCAGTTTCAGTCTGGCTGGCCACGGTCTTTTCATCTAGTTGTATCTTACTGGCTTGTTTTTCCTACTCCATTGGTCATGCTTTGTACCAAGCACAAAGTTGATTAGGTTCTATTTTAAAGTCTTTGATATGGAGTTCTGGAGGGAGCAGAAGCAAAAGGTCCTCTGTTGGCTGTCATGTTTGAATATGCTTCTAAGTGTGTAGCATGATGATTGCACTATTTCACATCTCTGACCTCTCCCAAAAGCAGGAAATATTCCAAAGGGGCAGACCCCTGCCTTTAGACCCTTCCTACAGGACAGTGATAAGTCAAACCCCTCTGTTAAAACTTGATTTGCCCCTGCAAGAAACTTCAAAAAGTCATCTTAAAACATTTGGGAATTCATTTTTGGTTCACAGGGGCTATTTTTACCATTCAGTGGTTAGAGCATCAGACTTGCAGTAGGGAGGTCTGAAGTTCAAATCCTGGCCGGGTAATACCAAAATTGTGCTACAATTCCGGCCAAAAGAACAGGGGACAGTCCCCTGCTCCCCCTTTCAATGTTGAAATTCTTTTAATTTTGGTTCCGGCAACATACAAATGCACCGTCGACCCTCCTAACCTGGCCATTGTACAACTGCCTGAATAGCAATTGCAGCTTGTCATTGTCCTCCTTACTCAACATTATAAACATTTCATTTTGTGATTATTGTTTAACCTACATTAATATCCAAGTCCACCCTCTAAACTGAAGTTCATAGTTTCCTCCATTCGAAAATGAATAAATTATACAGTGTCCTTCAATCACTTATATGGTGACTTTCCCATCACGGCTCCCAAAGTTGTTCCAACTGAATTGACTGCTACTCTACTCTACCGTATTTTATTTGGATGTTCCTATATGTGTGTACAGCAGTTCAGACAATCCTGGCCAAAAATACATGGGACGGCACCCTGCTCCCCCTTTCAATGTTGAAATTCTTTAAATTTTGGTTCGGGCAACATTGAAATGGAGGGGGGGGGATTTGGAAGACCAAGGAAAGTATTTGGTAGATTTTGCTACATTTGTCCCAAAGTGTCCCATCATTTTTGTCCAGTATTGTAGGTGCCCAGCTTAATCAATGGAATAGGGAAAGGAAGCCAGTGAGCCACAACTGGAAACAAGACCATGCAGCTCAACTTAAACCAATTGGTTAGAAACTGGACTGTAAAACTCCATCCAATGTAACCTAGCCTGTTCTCAGTATTTTCTATCTAGAATGGTCATAGGAAGGTGATTTTTGAAATGTGGGCAAATTCAATGTATATCAGAATTGCTGGAAGGGTAGGTTTTGGAGAAGTTTTTCGCTTTTCTGTGTGTAAAGATGAGTAGCTTTTGAAGATTGGTGCAACAGTCCTTGCAACTTTCATCTAGACAAATATAAACTTAATCAGTTAACACTACTGATTTCATGACCTTCACATTCTGGGTCCCTAAAATTTTAATAGATCAGATAGTATTTGAGCTCCTTTAATTGAGTACAGGTTTCATCCACGTGGTGAATTTGACCTTATTTCTGTTTAACTGCAAAGTGGAAATTTTCTTCATAAAAAAATGATAATTTAAAGGGGATTTAATGGTTGCTATGGTTTCTAAAGCCTAAAGTTGCTAGTCTTTGCTGCTTCCAAGACATTGATAGTCTGCATAGTCAAGTGGTTAGAGCATTTGACCTGCAGCCAGGAGTGGTAACGTCATTCTGAAGACTTCAAAAATGCAAGCTACTGCCACTGTGTTGGGTGCTCAGTGTAAGCAATGGAGTAGAGAAAGTTAGCCAGAGAGCCACAACTAAAAAAAGGCTGTGGCCAGCTGTGGCCAGCCTGACAAAAATAGTTGGTTAAAAACTGGGCTGTAAATTCTCATTTATCTAACTAACCAAGGCATTGATTCGCCAGAGTAATACCTTAGACTTAGAACTTTTTTTGGAACTTTTGTTTTTTCAGTTTGTTCCCCTCTTTATCGTGAAATGCTGTTCCATCGTTGAGAAGTATGGTCTTGATGTAGTGGGGGTATATAGGGTACCAGGAAACACTGGCGGCATCACCTATCTAAAAGAAGAATTGAAGAAGGATATTAGAGAAGTGGATTTCACTGATGATGTAAGTATTGTCAGATGTGGTACACAATATGTTCTTCTCCCTGCATTACCTTCTGTTTACGCATGTAAGTCCTTCCATAGAGGGTACCTGGCCCTGTCCTCTTTCCTGCTTGCCTGTCGCAGGAATCCCAGGGACTTCACCCAGCTTGTTCACGAGGTACACAAACTGGAAGTCTTAACTGTTAAAGAGTTTAGGTAAAATTGATTTGTTCATTCAGATAGGTATTTTGTGTTTGTTTTGATGAAAAATTTCACTGTAGGATTTTTTTTTTTTATTTGAGGGGGGGGGAAGGGGCTCCTTAAAACTTTTCACCTTCAGAAAGTTTCAATTTGCAATTGACCTGATACATTCATACTTGCCTGATCCCCTTGAAATAATAAGCTCCTCCCTGGAGCCAATTCACCCCCTTTCCCCTTCTTTAGTAGCCTGGACCTTGTGTCACTGGAAATGTGAGTGTCTGTCGTAAGTGCAGGGATAAGAGTGGTATTTGTAAGGCTTGAATCTAATTTCATAAATGAAGTTACAGTGAATTCATTTGCTTTTTGACTGTGGTGAATCAGTACCTTTATCACAGTTCTACAATTCCATATAATGTCACATAAAGATAGCAACTCTCAATGTTTTCCTTTTATTGTATCACCTACAGAGGTGGAGAGATGTAAACGTAGTGAGCAGTCTACTGAAATTGTTCTTCCGTAAACTTCCAAACCCGCTGATACCAACAGAGCAGTACTCTGCCTTTATTCAGGCCAATCGTACTCCTAATCCTCCTGATAGAATGGCCAATCTCCGAAGACAGATTCACAACTTGCCAGAGTATCACTTTGCTACCCTGAAATTCCTTGCCAAACACCTTAAAGTCATTGCCAGTAACAGCAAAGTTAATAAAATGGAGGTACGAAATCTGGCCATTGTGTTTGGCCCAACCCTGATAAGGACTGCAGATGATAACATGGTGACAATGGTCCAGGATATGTCGGACCAATGCAAAATTGTTGAGAGTGTGATAGAGTACTGTGATTGGTTCTTTTGTGAGGATGTTGAAAGTCAGCAGGATGTCCCCCGCAATGCTCTGCCCGGTGCTGATGTGATGAGCGATGCCAATGTTTTACTTGCCAAAGCCAGAGAAGAAAAGAAGCAATGTAAGTAATACATAAGTTGTCTTACTTTGTCATTAGTAGCATGGTTTCTGCCAGGATTGCAAAAAAAGCAACGTACAAAATGCTGCATCTGTGATTGATAGTAGCGATCACTGTGCACAGAAAGAGAGTATGTTTTATGTATTTTACTTATGTTTATGCTTTCATCAATTAGTTGACACTGATTTTAAAGGAAATAATTTATGATAGAATCTTAAGTGTACATCGGATTACTTCAGTATGGCAAAGTGAATGTGGTACCACTTACTACCTCTCCTTTAATTTCATTGTGTGGAACAAACCTCCCATTTTCCCTCCCCCTTTAGTGAGATCACTCAGTAGTTTATCCTGGACATCAGATGAGTCCTTGGAAGCCTGTCTCTTTTTGTGTGTCATCCACACTGACGTTAGGGGATGAGGAAAAAGGGAGGGGGCTGCTGCTTTTGTCATGCTGGCAAAAGCTTCTTTCTATTGTGGGACCTGATGTATGTTGTCCTAGGTCAAATATGAACTAAAAGTTCAGGTAAAGGTTTTGCACCTCCTCCCCTCTCATTAGGGGGTTACGTCATTCCTCCTTATGGGATAGTTAACCATACATATTCCAAATCCTGCCTCCTCCCCCCCCCCCCCCCCCACCAAAAAAAAAATAATTATTTTGCTCTCCCTTCTATCCAACCTAAGGTTTTGATTTAGAATGGTAGTACATGTTCAGAGGTAAACCCACCCTGTAAGTTTTTGTCTTTTACTCTTTTTTGGGGTGGGGAGATTGCTCTTCCAGTGTTTAAAAAAATCACTTTCCAAATAGTCATGTAACAATTATACCAGCAGGAGGGTTTGCTTACCAATCTTTTCTTGGAAATTTGCCTCACATTATCCATAATTGGAAGACCATTTCTCAAACTCTGTATCAGACTGGTGAATTATCCATCTTTCCCCTTTTTTAAAAAATTGCAAATTTCTTTGCACAATTTTTCATATCAATGGGATCTATTACAGGCCATTAATGATTTGTAAAAGTACTGTCTTTTTTTACTCTCTAGTCCTGTTGTGATTTGGTAACAAGCTTCACAGAAAATATTCATGCTAACTTGTTGTATTCTCACTGTAAACCTGAGTTTTCTGAGTCTCCAATGCCTAATGAGACCACTTGGAAGCTGCAGGGAAAAACCCTGTACATTTGTGAGATGCGCAAACTCCAGTTGTTCACACGGTGATATTTTGTTTCAAATCTTGTGCAACCAGGAGACACCCTTCGTTATGTGAATCTTTAAATCCAGTGTGTTGACTACGTCTGCTGGACTTTTACTTTAATGAGACGTGAAAAAATTGTGGAAACCTTCAACTTTTCCTCAGACTCTAGAAATATCAATGGTCTCAGACTGGTGGGTTTGAGCCTTAGCTAAAATGCTGATGATAAAGAAATGCTCTTGCAACATTTACAATATAAGTGTAAATACTACAAGATAATATTCCAAAGTTTATTATTCATTTTACTTGAATTCTTGTTTTACAGATGATACGATTTCACCCAAGGACATTATGGTCTCTGTTCTAAGTGCAGCGAATCGTAAATTAAAGCGGCCAGATAGGAGGTCATTTGAGGCTTCCAAGGATCTTGATGAAAAAGATGGTCCAACTTTGCTAACTTCAAATTCTAAGCAAACTCAGAGCAGTCAGAGCAGCTCCCGGACAGAATCTCAGTCAACTGAAGCCGACTCAACAGTGAGCTGTAGTGATGGGCACACTCCATCTAGTGTTACAAGTGACAAATTTGATCCCAAAGACAGTGAAATTAAAACAGAGTCTGCATTTCTCTTCCCAGAGGAGTACACGTTTGGATCAGTTCGTGGAAGGAATTTAGGAGACAGCTCGCCTAATGCGAGGAAGACATTTAACAAATTTCCAAAAGATAGGCATGAGAAAGGTGACGGGACTGTAAATTGGATCATTAGGGACGATTCACCAAATGTTCATCAGGAATGGAAGAAAACGGAATATTCTAAGGAAAGAGAAAGGGTGGAGAGAGAACACAAACTGGCCCTTCAGGATTATGAGAAGGAAGATAGTACAAATTTAGAGGAAATTATCCAATCTAAAGAGAGACTAAAGGATATTTGTGCTTCTAAGGGTAAGGGGAGTGGGGTTGATCCATCCGTTCAGGAAACATCATCTGTCACTTCCGATTACTCGACTACATCTTCTAATAATAACAACTGTTTCACAGACACTTCCACCCGTACTGATGGTGACCGTAAAGGCAGCAGATCACTTACACCTGATTCAAATGTTTCACAAGGATCATCCGAAGATAGTGAGTTCTTCCGTTCCATTACTGCTGCTTTTGAAGCCAAGTATCAGAGTTTATTTCACACTGATGTTGATGAAGACAGCACATTAGTAGGTGATGGCAGTGAAAGTTCCCTGTCGTCAGCAAAAGTCACAGGAACTGATGAGAGACCTGATAACATTCCTCGTAGCAAATCATTCACAAGTGGGGTTCTGCTCTCCCAAGAAAAGAAATCAGATGATTTAAATAGACCTACATCTTTGACATTGGCAGAGAGAAATGATTCTTTAAAGGTAGCTACTGTGTCTCAACCTCAATTAGTCTCTCCCAGGAGTCCTCAAAAGAAAACTAAAATAGAGGTAACACTCGTCTTCGAAAAATCGGAAGTTACACCGAGGCAAGAAAAGCAGACAGGGTCACATTCTTTACAGAACAGCCCAGTTAAAAAAGCAAATCTCAGTCCAGCAGCTAGGAAAGAACACAATAGGGCACAAAGGAGAAGAAGACATACATTAGGTGGCACTACAGATGCTAGAGGTCCTCAAAAAATTGTTGAAATAACTTTGGTTGGGGAACACACCACAGAGAGGAAGGGAAATGAGACCCCTGTCAGGAAACTCAGGTCTTCCCAGTCATTTACCAAAGCAGATATGAAATCAGGTCGAGAAAGGAGGAGAAACTGTCATAGTAATTCAAGTATTATTGATGGAACGATTGAGGGTGGGAAAAGTTTAACCCTACCCCCCAAGAAAAAACAAGACAGTCAAATATCTGACAAAGAGTGCCATCCTCAAAAGTTGAATTCAAAGCAGGAATTCTTTGAAATTCAAGCCTCACTATGAGGGATGATAGTGCTGTGTGTTTTGGAGTTGAAAACCAAGTGTAACTATGATGGATGATAGGGTTGTGTGTTTTGAGGTGGAATTTTCAGTTATCACTATGATTGATGATAGTGTTGCATGGTTTGGAGTTTGTGTTACTAGAAGTTGAGGAAGTGACATGAGATATATTTAATTGGGGTGAGATGCTGATATCAAACAGGGTGTATGCTGTATTACATGATCAAAGGTTAGATTGATAGGGACAAATTGGATATAGATTGCTTTCTGGTTACATCACAACTGGTAAGCCACACCCACTGCTGGGCAAAAATCAACAGTTTCAATGCAACAGTGACCTGTGGATTGTCAACTGCTTCTCAGCTAACTACATTAGCTAGCGTACTACTCAACTTTTGCCCGTCAAAAGGGGCAGGGCTTTTGACACATTAAATTGAAAGCACTCTGTATAGACAAAGGAGGTACTTACACTCCTTCTGCTTGATTAAATGATAACACCATAAGTTGAGGTTTAAACCCTATGTAACTATTAATTACACCAGTCTGTGGGCGTTGTCAACAGATTCAACAAGACTTATTGTGTATTTACTAGTGTGTACAAGCCAGTAGGGTAGCAGTACCCATAGGTTTTACTAAATGTAGATTCCGTTGAACAGTGCAACTGTTATTTGTGAAAGGCATTGTTTAACTGGATTCCTCAGAAATCTAGAAATTATTAACAAACAGGATAAGCTATGAAAATCCCAAGAAAAAAAATTATGTGGAAAATGCCATTTGGCAACGTTGAACCTTTAAGTACTCTTTCAAAGTGTTTAAAGCCGCAGTCACACTCCAACATATGCGGATCAGATTTCAATCTGATTGTTGTGAGTCTTTGTTAAAATCTTTTGTATACCTAGTCATAAAGAGCCAAAAATTTGCCAGCCTGTTTTAAAATATGAGTAGTACTGCAGGACTCTCAAAATTTATATTTTTGCTAATTATTTAGTGATGCCACATTGACGGACAGATTTCATCAGACTACGCAATCCGATAAAAATGTATGCTGGCAAGACGTCATGAAAAAATCAGTTGGCCTTTTATTTTCATAAACATCAAATGCAAATCATATATTTACAGTGGTCAGATGCAAATCATGTTTACAATGGTTGACAAATTTTTGGCTCTTCCTGACCAAAAATGGAGAAGATTTTAACAAAAACCCCTAAAAGTAAGATCGAAATCCGATCCATATTGGTTGTAGTATGACATCGGCTTAACACGTAAGAAGGAAACGGATTACAGTTTCAGAAAAGTATTGAAAAAAATGTTTTTACAGTTGGCCTTATTAAATGTAATGTATGGTCAAGATAGCAGAAGGTTACATAAACTATATTGGGAAAAGTTCATATTGTTAGAGGTTACTGTAGGAAACAAAGGCCCCTGTGGGAGTTTCTTTGTTATGTCTGTAAAGCACCCCCAACTAAGTTAGAGGAGAGGAAGCCTTTAAATCTTTCACCAAAAAAACTGTGAAATTAATGAATATGTATGATACTGTAACACCCTTGGGAAGTTAAGTTACTTTATGCAGGGAAAGGAGGCAATCTTGGAACTATTTGAATTAAAATGTCAGTATTGTCCTGTGCTTAGAAGGGAGGGGTATACAACCAGTGACATTGATGGCTTCCTTAGACAGAATATATCAAATTTCTTCCTTAAATAAAGGGGAAACAAATTTGTCTGTGCTACTTTTATCTATACAAGCAATGTCTGTAGAACATAAAGCTGTATGTTGCATTAGAGAATTCATCATAGTTATCTTTTGGTAAATGCAGGTCTAAAGTTACCCAATGTGAACAAGATTTGTGGTTTGATATGAACTTGCTGAAGTGTGTGGTGAACACTCTATCAATGTCATTTTGTAACAAAATAGTTTAATTATGCATAGTTTGTGAGATTATCTCAAGCAACTGTATGCATCGTGAGAGTTTTCAGGCTTTTCTCATCATTATCATGCTCTTGTGTAAAGTTCTGTGCAATAAATACTAAGTGATATACTGTATTGATGTTGTAACGATTACAACTAAATTATTTCAGAAGTTAATTGGTTATCTTATATTCCTTCTTCATCTGGAGGGAACTAGGAGATTCTATTAATGTAGTAAAGATTACAGTTTTTAACGCTCTCATCCTTAGAATATTTAGTGCACCTTTCAAGTGGCCAACCACTTCTCATACCATTAGACCTTATCATGCTGAATTACATTGAGGGCGCTCTCCAGTTTTTGCTTTAACAAAGCTCTCCAGTCTGCGATATTTTTCCCTTCCAGCATGATAAGCTTTAAGGTTGTGCGAAATGGAGAGTGTGGAAATAGACAGTGGAAAAATGTTGAAGATACTTGAAAAGGTAGCTGATGACCTTTTTCATTGTGATCCTAATCATGAAATGATGGGTCAACTTTATATTTACAAATCATGCTTTTGGGTGCCCTTTTTTGAAAATGGTATTGAATTGTGATAAAATGAGCTCTTTGGTAAAAACAATTGTAAAGTAGGGTAAAAGAGTTGTTTTTCTAGGCATTTTAAGGATAATTTGTGAGATTTGACCACATTGTAAGGACAACTAAAATGTTTGAATTGTGTTGTGAACAAACTGTTTTAAAATGTTTATTTTAATTGACTTGATTGCAGCCATATGCTAGTGTTGTTGATGGAGGGGAATTGTTACCATTTTTGACAAATTGTTCATTTTGACGAACTACAAATGTTAGATTTTTTTTGGGGGGCCCTAGCAAATCCTCGTCTTGTTCTTCCTAAACCTGCTCCCAAATTTTGGTTACATTAGTTCCTTTGCCTTAGATGGCCATTGCTATTATGATGAAATTTTGTTTGAAATGCATTCATCTATGGGTTCTTTCACAAAAACAACTTTCATTGAGCATCAAATTCAGTTTTTGAAATTATTTTTCTACCATGTTTAACCAGCAGTCTTTATTATCTATTGTTTTACCAACAAAAGACAATTCTCATTCCAAATATGTTCTCATTTAATAAATGCTTTGTGTCATACCATTGTTTACACCTTGCTGTATGAAATTTCTGTGTTAACTGCACTTACCTTTGAAAGATATTGCTGGAAGATGGGTATAGTTTACAAAAGAGGCCACATTTAATGTTAATTGCTGCATTGCCAAGAGAATTGATGTTGAAAGTTTTTGTGGTAGCAATTTCTGGGGCCTGTCTATCATTTCTTCTAATAATAAAGAGAACCATTTCCTTTGATAAAAACATTTTCGTTTAAAAAGGAATCAGGTGTGAGGTTTCTCTGCTCTTTGCCTTAGTCAAAGCCTTGACAAAGATGAAATCAATTTTATACAGATAATTAGATAAATCACGCCTTTCATGTTATCAGTATCAACACTAGGATTCCAAAAACCTTGAGAGGGGGTATTGGTTGTGGGGAGGGGGTAATTTCAGGGGACCTTGCAAAATTGAATATTGAAAGTGAAGTTTCTCCCAAACAGGTGTAAAAAATACCTGCACATAAATTTAAATTTTGCAGGTTGCAGGTCTGTTGTGATGAATGCAGGAACATTTTAATCCCTTTTGGATATCATTTTAAAGCTACCTTCTAAAACCACTTTAGAGTGGATTGTCTGATAGCTGGGGGCAGTTTAGTTTCCTGTTCACAACTTCAAGACTTTGGAAGTTATATAGCTAGACTAGATTAAAATACACACCAGCAGAAATGTGTTACATACGTCAACTAGATGGAAAAAGGTTTAAGATACCCCCCCACCAAAAAAAAAAAGGGGATCACTTTAAATTGCATTTCAAACACAGTGCAAGTCCTTTTATGACATGTGAGAAATACCATGAGTGTATTCTATTACCACTAGCCCTCAGTTTGGGGAGGGGGGTACAGCAAACTGCATTTGGTATGACTTGGGGTATTGTAGTCACAGAAATTGCTGTATGCTGTTTCAAAAGAATGATTTTCTTGTGTTTTTTATTCTGTTAAGATCAAAACGGAGAGCAACCAGACTAGAAGGGATTCGAAAGAGATTATTAGGTTTGGATTCCCCTCTAAATTTCTTGATCAATGTTTCACTATATACAGATTTAGTGTAGGTAGCTATGTTGCAGAGCATAACATAGTGAGTGTCAAATATAAAAACATTAGCTCACCTCTTTTGGATCAGAACAAGCCCTTGAAATTCTTGTACACACTCTTCATATATAAATGTAGACTTGTTGTAAGTCTTTTTTTCAACATCATTGTTCAATGTGATGAAGTTTAGTGTAAGTTACCTATGTCAGTGTTATCTTTAACCACTGTCTTGTAAACTACTTGTTGGTGTATTTCCTATGTTGGTGAATTCTTTCCATTTTCTAAACTGTGACATTAATGTAATACAGTTTGTCATGTTTTCATGCTGTGGATGTGTAATAATGTTGACTGTTAGAATAGGATGTTTCTTCAATAGTACAAGTAATATCAGGAAATGTTGTGAATTGTAAAAATTAAACACTTTATAAAAAGCAATAGATTTTAAAAGATAGGCCTAGAAGCTAATGTTTTATACCCCTTGTTCGTTGATATTCAGGTTACGTTGATATGCAGTTGGCTACAGTGCTGTGTGTGAGCTTGCTGAGTGTGCAAGTTCTGTTACTCTGCATGGACCATGACGTTTTATCGAGGCCTAATACCCATCTGACACGTGGCTAATTCTTAAAATCTTGCAACACTCTTTTGTGTTTTGTAATTTGAAAAAACCATCTCTCTGTCGATTTCAGTTATCAAGTCCCATGATAAAACAAAAAATGGAAGGGGGGGGGGGGAACAGAACTGGAAAAAATGTTTATTTCTCAGAAAGGGAATACAATTATTTCAGTGGAAGGGAGTTATTTCCCACAATTCTTCCTATATATTCATGTAAAAAAAAATAGAAAATTTCCCTCCAGTTGCCTGAATTTACTTCCAAATGGCCAAATTTGCTGGGAAGGAGCTCCCAGTTTCCCAACTTTTTCCACCCATGGGAGGGGGGGAGGAGTGGTATGGAGGGGGGGGGAGTGGCAACCAGGGGGTGCGTAAACCTTTAAAGTGGAAATTTCTCTCTCATTCACTTCTCATAACTTATTTTTCATCCCATTTTTTCACCCACACTTTGCCATCTTTGCTGTAATATTCATGCTCAAATAATTTTTCCGTAAGCATCCATTCGGTAGGAGAAAACTTGTGATGCAGCTATGTTAGAACATGTAGTGTGGCTGAATTCCCGTTATGGCATTTCAGCTACGTTGCTTTCATGTCATTCCCAGCAGTAGATATTGCATCAGTTTAATGTGCATGTATCAACTTTGTAACATCAGGTTTGAAAGGAATTATATATTAGATATGTGGGTTTGCCACTGTCAAAGTTTCACATCTAGATTGTCATAAATATCATATACTGCTCTTAATTGTAAGAATTGTTTAATGTGCTTATGGCTTTTTAAAGCTTCCTTCTTTCAAAGGATTATTCAGTATTAAAAAATCGCATCACTTGGTCTATTAAAATGTTGTGATAGGCTTCAACAGGTAAGAGGGTGAAGACTGGAGGATGTGAGAGAAAGCACAACTGGGAAGAAATTGTGATATTTACAGTCAGTGTAGAAATTTGATGGTTGGCGGACGAGAGGAGTTTTCGTGCAAACTAAAATCCACTTGTTGCACTTAGCAACAGTATGATATGAGTAGTGGTTCATGTTGCACTCATCTGTTCTGTGAAATGTTCAGGTTATTTTATGATGGCATTATATGTAATGAGTAGCTTCTTCATATTGTTATATTTTCTCTTATAATTCCTTTGTGTGTGAAGAAGGAAAGTTGCAGCATTTATGATAATGAGGGCATTTCATCACCTCTAATGTTAGAAAAGTGGAAGAAATGAGGCTTTTTAAAAGCATTGTTGTTTAAACTGAATAGTTTTGGTATAGGGTTGTGTTTACAAATGAGTTTGTCTCATTTTTGCTCACAATAAGGCTTAAAAATGCATAAGTGGTTCAGAGCAAATGGGATGGATGTTTAGCGGAGGGGGTGGGGAGGGGGGGGGGGCAGTATTGAAGAAGTAATTCAGATGTGTCCGACCCATCAGTATTTACTCTTTACTCCAAAGATAACTGGAATCAGGGTTTCATTTTCCATTTTATTGCTGGAAGAGGGGTGAGTTATTAGTCACTTGCAAAATATTAGAGCCAAGTTTTTTTGATTTTAGTCATACCATTAGAAAAATTATATCAATGAAGTGTTCTGGTTGGAACAGGAGAGAGAAATAAAAATGAAATGGTATTTACAAACTGTAGCTGTTTGCCAAAAGTTGCCTGCTTAGGGTTTTTTTTATACTTTTATTTTTTATACTTTTATGTAAATAAAATAAGATACTTTGCGCTAGTAGCTTTCAATTACTTAAGAATCTGTCGACACCTTGACATGTGTTCTGTCATGGGTTCTTTTTCATTATTTCTGTAATTGCTTTCCTTCTGAAAGAATGATTAACCTCTTTTTTTAATTTAAAATAATTTCTTCAGAGAAAATTTGCCTTGTTTATGGTAATTAGTTGCTATTACTTTTATACTTTGAAACATCAACAGTTTTAATGAAAATCAACGCTCGTAAATTGTTTCTTCTCAACAAACCTTTCTCACCTTTTTGCAATTTATTGAAATTGAAATAGTTTAAGTAATGTAACATCTTTATGAGCACTTTTGTTGGGTCTTTAAACCCTTTTCTTAAAATTAGCATCTGAAAGAAATCTTTTGTTACCTTATAGTTTTGTATTGTTTTCGAAAGTTGCTCCCCAAAGTAGAGGGGGTAAAACTCTGTTTTTTCTTTTCATATCTTCCAAATATTTCCTTTAAGCTTTGTATATATCAGGTACAAAAAATTTGTTGGAATTGTTTTTCCATTTTGTGTAATAATATATGAAACTAAAATCAAATTTTTGAAAGTGGTTGTATTTGGAAGTGAGATTAGACATGTAAATGTGCTTTTGGCTCGTCTATGTATAATGTGTGATATACAGATAAACGTCTCCCTGCTTCAATAGTTCCTCTAGGACACAAAATGTTTTATTTTCAAATAAAAAAGTTGACAAAATATGCAATTTTGCCTGAATAGAGCTGCAATGCCATATATGGCTTGTTGTAAAAACGACTTTATTTTATGTCTGTTCATTTTTTTGTGTTTTGTTTGCCAATGTTTTGATAATTTTACCCTGTCATGATTTACACCTTCGAAGGAGAGTTCGGTTATCTAAAATAAAATATTTAGCTGTCACTGGTTATCTTCGTGAGTTGACTGTATATGCTGCGTGGAATTGTGGGAAGCGGATAGGTAAGTTAGTAAGTTGGATGAAGTTTTACGGCCCAGTTTCCAGCCTTTTGGTTCAAGTCGAGCTGGCCACGGCCTTTTTTCCAGCTGTGGCTCACTGGCTTGTTTTCCCTACTACATTGCTTATGCGTAGCATCACGCACAACGGCAGTAGGTTCCACTTTTAGAGTCTTTGGTATGACTCAACCTGGGAATTGAACCCTGGCTTTCCAAGTGAGAGACGGATGCTCTACCAGTAGACCAAACATGCGGTCTTGGGAAGCGACGATAGGATACACAAACTGAGCTCAACATACAGTCAACCGCATTGCCCTTTTTACATACATGAAAGGCATGTGCGACTGGACTGCCCTGTTTAATGACTGGCTTCTCGGCCCTTTGACTAAGATTATGTGTAGCATCTGTTCTTTTCATCCAATATAGAATGGAGTAATCAACATACCACCGATATGAATGGTCTGAGGGCCATGAGGGTGGTCAAGTGTTGTCCTTCAGTGGACGTAATAGGCTTCTTCGGGAAGCAGTTTAAAGCTTGGTTTTGCCAAAGGGTCAGGAGGACTTAAGAAAAAAGACTGGACTGCCCTATTTTATGATTGGTTCTTGAGAGTCACGTGACAATGTTTTTCCCTTTTAAATGTTAATTAAATATACTAAGGGCGTACTCCTTGGTTTACGCAAGTTTAAAAGTCCTCAAATATTACGAAAGATACTTGGAAGAAAAGAGTGAAATATAGTTTCTCGAGCTTCAAAATAAGTTGCGGACAATTGCTCTTGACATTTCACTGCAACAATAGCGGGTCTAAATGCTAAGCTACTACTTTACTTGAAACAATATATGCAAATTTGAACTCACAAGAGGCAGTTTACATGCACGCTTTATCAATCATCCACACTGCGAATAGTTTTGATGGGGGCACTGTTCAAGCAGTGGCGCTAGAGTACTTCCCTATAAAGGTATTCTAGGTAGAAGTTACAAAACTAATCAGGGTGTCCTCAACGGTTGACGCTTAGCGCACACAGAAAATTTTGACTGAAATACCTCACAGATTGCTGGAAATTGCACTTACCAGTTTCTTTTGTTTTGAGTGACCATTATTTACGTTTTAGAAAACGGTTATAGAAATTTTAACTTCCACTGTGGGACTATGTTGCGGAAGGGTAACATAATTTCAAAGTTGCACTATAATTAATTCATGAATATGAACCTATCATCACTATTTATGCTGCATGCAAAAAAGGGACCTGCTGGAATCATTGAAGATTTCACGATAAACATATCTGCATCGTATGTCCATACGGGTTTTTACTGCAGTTTGACGGCCAGGATTTCACTGCATTGTTGTAGGCTTCACTGTGTAGTTGTAAGTGAAATGTGCTTTTGCATTGTGCATTTAACCAGAGAGTTGTCAACTCCCTGATTTAACTTACTTGAAAGGTATTAAGCTTGCCTTCTGTGCATGGAGGCGCGTAGCCAGGATTGTGTCGGGGAGGGGGGGGGGGTTGGGGCACGACACGAGGGAAAAGTCTAAAGAGAGAGAAAAACCGCCATTTCAGGTGTTTTTTGCATTGCAAGGATGGGGCATGGGGGGGGGGGGGGTCTAACCCCAACCCCTCCCCGTGGCTACGCTACTGTGTACATGATGTATGTTTGATTCATAATTCACATGTCAACTGACACAAAAAAGCTGATTTGCTCATAATGTCATAGTTCATTTTCTTTTCATATGGTCCCTAAATTGTGCCAATTGAGAATTTCTGTAGACAACTACAAAAATTGTAGTTTGAGGTGAGAGGATGAACGCCCTGTGCCACGTGACAGGTAGGCAACTTCATTAGTGAGGAGGTTCGGACTGCCTTAGTGGAACATTTTACCTGCACTAATTTTGATCAGTTAGTGCCGAAGACACGTGCATGATTCCAAAGACGAGGAACGGTGCGCCTATTTCTTCGACAGGGGGACCAAGTTCCATACAACGGCACCGGGTTGAGGAAAGCACAACTGACTGCGGTGCGCAAAGCAGACTGATTTTTTATGTATAAAAAATATTTATTGAGATATTTAAAAATTTTAACACATAGCCTATTGAAAAAAGTTGAGAATTTCTTTGAACTAAAATTTGGGTTTTTGTGCAAGGGAATTGAAAACTTTTCTTTGGTGTGTTTTTGAAGAATTTTTCCCTTTTTGTGAAAATCAAAGAGATCGTCGGGCAGACTGAAGTTCGTTGGAATTTGTATTTTATCGCACCGATTAAGGCTCTCTGAACAGTTTAAAAATTTGCCGATAAAGAAGCTTAAAAAATGATATTGGAGAAATGAAGAAAATCCGAAAAGCAGAGAAACTGAAATATGTAAATGCTTTTGAAACGGATTAAAACATTTGGATTCATTACCAAAAGGGACAATTTGTTCTCAACATTGAAGGGGTGGGGGAGGGAGAGGGCGATATAACCTCGCTTTCAAAAACGAAAAAAGAAAAAAGAAAAATACCGTGTTAAAAATTAAAGTCGATGGGCGGTTATTCAAATGTGGGAAGACACCCGGGATCGATCGACTTCCATGGCCTTTATTGAATAATGTTACCTTCCTGTAACCGATATCAAACAGATTGTTGTGACGGGTCGGATATGTTAAGGTTAGGAGGTTAGACGGAGTTTTATGGCCCAGTTTTCAACTAATTGGTTCAAGTCGAGCCGGCCACAGCTTTTTTTTCCAGTTGTGTCTAGCTCAGTTGCTTGTTTTTCATACTCCTTTGCCTATGCTGAACACCAAGCACAATGACAGTAGGTTCCGTTTTTAAAGTCTTCGGTATGACCCGACTAGGACTTGAACTTCCAACCTCCCGACTACAAGTCTGATGCTCTTACCAAATTTGACCATGAAATATGCTGAGGTTATGTATATATATATATATATATATATATATATATATATATATATATATATATATATATATATATATATATATATATATATATATATATATATATATATATATATATATATATATATATATATATATATATATATATATATATATATATATATATATATATATATATATATATATATATATATGTATATATATATATATATATATATATATATATATATATATATATATATATATATATATATATATATATATATATATATATATATATATATATATATATATATATATATATATATATATATATATAAGTAAAACAAAACCCAACACACGAGGATTCAGTTTTAATTTTCGGGCAGCACAGTACCCTTGAACACAACTCGTACAACACTAAAACAAAAAGCGAACACTACAAGCCTTAAAACGGAAGAACACATAAGTCTACGTACATACAGACAAGATTACACGCCTTAGTGAATAAGAAGACCTGAAAAAGACAGGGAACTCTACACTGGAAGAAAAACTCGACAACAAACAATAAAAGTTTAACCAAGCGGAGAGGAGAGATCGAAAGAGAAAGCTCAGTTACGTTTTTGTCTGCTGGAACGGTTTTGAGAGTAAAAATATATATATATATATATATATATATATATATATATATATATATATATATATATATATATATATATATATATATATATATATATATATATATATATATATATATATATATATATATATATATATATATATATATATATATATATTATCGTGCGGAAAAGGGCTTTTGGATGCAATTCAAAATAGCATTCCTTTTCAAAAATTGGAAACTTGGAGGTAAAACTGAAAAAAAGTGTGAATACTGTTGAATTCTTGCCAAAAAATGAAATTTGGGGATTTTTACTGAAAATCCTGCAGTTCTATTAATAAAAAATAAAGCAGGAATGGTCGCAAGGAACTGACCTTAATCAGTATTACATTTTATACAGTCCGGATTAAAACCGTCCCGACGAAATAGCATCATTTACGATACTGACCATGTCCACCCCGTCGGTGAAGACACAAATCTAGGCCGGGATTCGGATGCAATACTCCTTCCCATTGTTGGCACTTTTTATTGTTGGAGTCTTGGCAAATATAAAAGTCCATGTTTCTAGCTTTTGAGGGAAACTTCTCTTATTTGTGGAAAACCCACGAAGTCACGTTTTATCTGCTCAGAACGACCTATTTTGGCAAAATCGAGCAGCCTACTGGTTATCAGGTTTATACTGCTGTCAACAGGTCAAACATATTAAAACTTTACCGGTTTTATGTTAGGTTAGATAAAGGTTTGCCCCTCATCTTATAACCATCTGGTTTAATGTAGTGGCATGGACGGTCCTTTTACAGTTGAGGGACACGGGATTTTCATCCCTGGATTCTTACGCCATTGATTATTTGAAGAATCACACACAACGGCAGTAGATTCCATTTGGTAACGCCATATGTCGGACTTTATGTAACTCTAACACTTCATGAACGAATTCGGATCTACCAGATATTTGTAATATTTTAAACCGGCTCCCTCTTTAGTCAGAAAGAGCCAAAACTTTGCCAACCAGTATAAATATATCGATTTTTGAAACCTAAGAGCAATTACCTTTTGAAGAAAGATCGGTGCGTTGAGGGGTGGGGTGGGGTGGGTGGGGTGAGGGTTCATGTGCGTGGACAAGAACTGATAAGATGGGTCACACAATCAGAAATTTGTCCGGCTTCTGAACTACACCTTTCATCCATACAACAAAAACAAACAGAGCAAACAGCGATTGGCAGCAGAGTAGCCAGGATTTTTCTTGAGGGGGGTGTATTTGGTACTTTTGCGATCACCGGCCTGAAGGACGGATCTTTGAAAAACGTTTTGAATAAAGTAGGTGTCCGCATATGAAATGATTATATATTGGGGCTGCCTTGGAAGTATAATTTGAGTTCAAAAAGCAACATGTTTTATGTTAATAAATACGAGACACCTCTTGTCCTGTGTCCTATCTGTCTTAATTTCTCACTGACAAAACCACTAAAGGAAAGCAACATACCTCAGGGAAAATCAAACAAAAGATGTCTAAAATAGTACAAGGGGAATACCCCCTTAACAAAGTGGATTTAAACCCTGTGTGCGATAGCCGCAGGAGATCAGCTTCTACATTCTTTTTTGGGTGTGTGTGTGTAGGGTGAACTTTATTTTCATTCTCAACATATATACATACAAAAGAGCAAATTAGAGGATAAAAATAATAATATATACAAATATTTACAGTTGAATAATTTACCTTACATCATCACTCTTTCATTAATATCATGACTCAATACATCAACATCACACATTTCAATTATTTCAGCTCATCTCTTTCTAGCAGTAACATCAAGCACAACACAAGCAGGCTTCACCTGTTCACGCCATTTTCCCCCTTTTTTCGTAGACTGAAGAATACTTCACGCCATTTTTTTTTGAAGGAACGTTTAATTTCAAGAGTTTTTATTTATTTCTCAGTACTTTTTTTGAAGGGAAACTGTATTTCCTTTCATGAGCATATTTACACTCTTTACAGATTTGAGATATGAAATCAAATAAATAAGAGAGAACATCATAACACAAACATTTTTAACTTTCTTAACATTTTTAACTTATTTCTCAATACTTCGCGCCAATTTGAAGACAAAACGGGAGAAAACAAACTGACAAAAGGCAGTGAAATAAGAAAACTCTAAAAATTAGATGATGGGCCGAATAATAAATGTTCTAAAAAGTATACTTGCCGAAACCCGGGAATGTTCAGAACTATTTTCTAGCTCTCCGGATTTGAACCAGGGACCTTTAGATCTTCAGTCTAATGCTCTCCCAACTGAGCTATTTCGGCAGATATAAGCATGTTTTCAGGTGTAATTTACCAATCTTCGACAGACAGAATGTAAAACGTATCCTTACAGATCGCCAAGATGGTCTGTTGACATTGTTGAGTACTTTTCGTTTTTATTTATCTTTTCTCCTGGCCCAAGGGAGTGCGTGTGTGCGAGGTAGTCAAGTTATTCTTCTGTATTCAATCGTCCTAGTAGTGGAGGTGTAGTTTTTATTTATTCTGTATGTATCTTCTGTCATGCCGTATTTATTTATTTATTTTAATGATAACTTTTCCATTGATATTTATCGAATGTAGTGTACAAAAATTGTAAACATTTTATATGTTATACTTTTTTGTGCCACCACGAAATGCTTTGAGTAGTTAATGAATTCAAAGAAATTCAAATTGGCGTGAATAAACTTTTTTTTTTGTATTTAAATATGTTAATTCCTTGGAAATATCTACATTAACAAAACAGCGTAATTCTAATCACTATTTTGTAAATTTATGAATATTATAAAATTATTTTTTGTTAGTGTAAATACTTAAAAAGTTTATAGTTTATTATACTTTATCAAATTGTAAATACTTGTAAATATATTTATTTTTCAAATTTTGTTTTTATATTTATATGTATGTTCAGTTTTTCCTTAAAAAGATTATGTTCAAGATGTCCTTTAAGGAAAAAGGGGGATGTGAATTTAACCCAGTTAAATTGTATTTTAAGCAAAGTCTTTTAATTTTCTCATAAATTGCTTGGGGTATAATTTGGTTGCTTAACTCTGCAGTTTTGTTACTCTGTAAACTATTCAAAATTTAAATGCATTTTTTTATTTCCAAATTCGAGTTTAATACATTCATTTATACTGTTTTATATGACTTGTTTAGCATATAGACGAATCCGATTAGCGCTTGTTTTCAATGACTGTAGGCAGCCATTAGTAGGGTCCATCAGCCTTTAGTCGTCTTCATTTAATGTCTACGTGAATTTCAAATCCTCATATTCGGTGAGGTTGAGAAAATCAAGATACACTTCAGTGTACAACCATCCATGGAACAGGTAAGGAAGGAAATTTAAAGATTAAAGGTGATGGACCCCAGCAATGGCCGACTAAAATCATACGATCACAATCTGTCCGAATTCGTCTAAAACTATGTCATGTAAATATACAGTTGTGTTCATGAATGGAAATAGAAAAGGTTTTCCTTCAAAAATAAAATAAATAAATAAAAAAGGAAAACATTGATTCAATTACAGTTTCATCGAACTGCATCACAGGTAGCCTAAGCTTGTATGTAAATATCCTTCTTAAATAGTCTGTATATTATTTTGAAATAATTATAACATATTTATATTGAAAAGGTGGTTGGTATTATGAAAATATTGTTACTTTCTAATTGCTATAAAGGTCTACACTTTTTAACACTCTTGGACTTCAGCTAACCTTTATTTTGTGAAAAAAATTCACAAAGTTTTCAAGTTCCACAAATTAGTCAATGTGTATAAAGAAAAATATTATGTGTAGGCCTATGGTAAATGATGAAAATGTTTTTCCTTAAATAATAAAAGAATTACTCCTTTCAATGGCCAACATCACTTCTATTACCGCGCGTGACTTCTTCCGATCAAGCAGACTCAACACTTTCGATAATTTGTTCAGACTTGCCCGAAAATTATGTGCAGTTTGCTCAAGAATAGTCTGGTTTTAGCCAGAACCTTCCCGTTTTTACTTTCATTAAATTCGTTCATATGTACACCAAAATTTATCATCAAATAAAGATTAATTTGTTGAAAAATCATGGAAGAAATATCATGTACAATGAGAAGACACGGAAGGTTCTCACGTCCGTTGACACCGAATCAGCTTTGACCCAAGATCTAAAGGTCTGTGCATGGGTTATCCGCATCCATAATTATGTGTGTGTATGGCCTATGGTATACCCAGCTTATAAACACAACTAATGAAATGGTAAAAGAAGTTTAAAATTAAATATTTTAACCGTGTTTTCAACAATATCACTTTTCCTTTAAAATAATTCATGGCTCAAAATCTGCAGTGGAGAGCTTTATAGCACGCTTGTACTGGTTTCAATAGTAATTTTTGGAATAATTTTATTGATGTAAACTATTAGCAGAATGTAGGTGTGCAACGTTCAAAAGTTGTCCGCCAGTAAAGAGTAGAGTCAAACACAGTTCCAGCCGTTGTGGTTTGTGGTGATATCGGTACTGCTGCAGTCTTCTTATTTCTATACTAGAGTTGTATGTAGAGATAAGTGGCTAAGGGGTGAAGCAACAGCGGCGCCTCTATGGGGGTCAGCTGGCGAGAAAAATGAAAAATTCGGGAATGACCTTCACACTTAAAAAAAAAATCGGAAAATTTGTGTGTTTCCCGCCCCCCCCCCCCCCCCTCTTGAAAAATGTCTAGCTACGCCACTGTGTACTACTCTCTGCCTATTAAATTTGCGTGCAACATTCCGCATTACTCAGGTGTGTAGCCGGGTTGTGTCATCGAATAGCATGTTGGAGTGTGACGTGGGAGTTCTAAGGGGAGGGGGTTTCCCTCTCCTTTAGAGAAAGACGTTTTTTAGGTCAGACTCTCCATATGCGAAATGAATGAATCAATGTTTTTGCCTCAAACGTGATAGAGGTAATAGTTATCCCTCATTTGCCATTTTACCATTATGTTTTATTTTTCATGTTCCGTCAATTATGTAACATGTGACACAGATTCAAATTTTACGTTTTCAAAACTTTTATTTCAATCGAAATTTAAACATCATCAAGTTACACAAAGGTCCAAGGAGAAACACATATATGTTAAGTATAAGAGGCTTATTTCAGAATAATATCAAACATTTACTCTTCACCCAATGGTACTTACAGCACGACATCTAAGTCTCCTTTTAGAGACATGTACACATAGGCGTACGTGGGGTACATTTTTTGAGGGCAAAAGCAATTTTTGCCCACATAATGGCACCATTTCATCAGGTTTTGTTGATGCTTTGCCCGAATGGACCAGCTATAATCGGGAGAACGAGTGCCCCCCCCCCCCTCTGCACCCCTCATCGTACGCCTATGCATGTACACGACACTGTGACCTACATTCTGAAACCAAACGAGTGAACATAGTCACTCTCTAATAGAGTGAAAAGGCTGAATTTACTCCCACAGAGTGCTAATTTACTCCAGTAATAGTGAAATTCACTCCAAGTTGAGTGAAAATTCACTCGTTAACGCGTGTCTCCTGGGATCACTCTTTTTAAGACTGTTCTCTGTAGGCAATCCACAAAGAGTGAAACCGCTCTTTTGGAGTGAATTTTATAACCTTTTACTCTTCCAAAGAATGAAATTTCACTCTTTGTTTTGAGTGTAGGGCCTCTACTTAAAGAGCGCCCTCCACCTGAAATTAAATCAAAGATATTAATATCCATCACATATTGGCCAGATTTCCTTTTGAAGAAATGAGCATTAACATCTAATAACTAGCTGCGTGTTCCACATGTTTAGTCAAACTTGTTGCATATACACTCTAAAAACATCTAGTCAAATGACGCACAAACCGGAATCTTGTCAACTATTTGAGAAGATTTGTTTCAAAATTGGCTAGAAATTGTTCAAAATGAAACTATTCGTTTCATTTATGGGTTGAATCTAGACAAAAATGTGACAAGATTCCGGTTCGTGTCCCAATTGATTAGATTCTACTCAAATTTGACCGGAATTTTTTCAAAGTGTAGTTGTTGCATTTTGTGCTAGTTGCTGAAATATAAAAATATAAAGTTGTGTCGCTTTCACCAGCAAAAGTATGGTTATATGTACAAGGAAGCATCAAGCCTTAATGGACGATTACTTATTTTATTTACAACTAGGCTATTCAATATCCACGTGACCTATAGCTATATGGGTTCCTTAGTCTCCAGCGGTGACCGGAAAAATCTTGTCGCCACAGTCCTCCCTATCTCAAACCAAGTGTGAAAAAATGTAGTAATCTCATTTTTAGTATTTTGAGCCCTTTCCCCGTGACATGATGGAGACAACCCTGGCCCCATAATTACACATTTAAGCAATAGACCTTAATCACTTTCGGATGAAACACCCATAGCAGTTGCACAGCTAACCATTGTCATGTTGTTTGTATTTAGCTTCGTGTTTTACTTTTCAAGCGGGAATGCCAGGGCATCAGACCCGGAGATGTGGGCCGGGGGGGGGGGGGGAGGGGGTTGAGACCCAACCCTTCAAAAAAGTTTTCTCATTTTACAGTAAGCTAACTACGTAATTGCTCAAATCACTTTTTTAGTAGCGTTCGAGGATTTAGGTTTTCCCCTGTTCGCTGCAGAAAAGAACACATTTGATAAAGGCAAAGGAGACTACTCACTTTTGGCTAGACTGTTCAAGTGAGGAATAGGAAATGATAAATTTGTTTTGTAACGGTACCTGCTGCGTATAAAGGCCTAAACGGGTAAAACTTGCTTCCAGATTCCAGACAGTATATTAAGACCAAATTACATTGAACGAGGTTAGGAAATGTCGCACCTCGTTCACATCCCGCTTAAGCGTCTTAAGCTTTCACAACTGTAGAGGACCAAGTGTTACTGTACACCCTTACCAGACTAGCACCGCTTTACCTTGTTTCCGTTACATTGCAATAAGGTGAACGAAAAATTTCATCCGCACAGCAGGAAAGCTCTGTTATCTTCCCTGGTTTAATGCACTTATTGACCCCCAGTCAGCAGTGAGTCAAAGGAGCGTCATTTTCAACGTCCGATTTGTGACGCAGCTGGGATAAAGTTCCCAAAATGGTCACGGTGCTGTAAATAAACCTTATAGGTGTGGTATAAGTACAGAGTTATATTCTACGGTAAACAGTCAGATTCTTAAATGTTATGACAATTGATGGACGGAGGGGTGCATCACTGCACAAAAATGTTTGACGCCTCTTAACGAATATTTACCGGCCTTGTCATGTGCGTCCACACTATGCGACTCGATGCGACGCACCTCATTGCAACGAGATTGTTCAGACGCGTTGCAAAGTGTGGAATGTTTTTCAACTAGTTGCAAGCAGACGCGCAATCCAGTTTCATACGACCAAAAATGTTCGGTCGCATGAAACTGGAACTTGCAACTGACAGCAATGACGGACTTCTGGAATAAAGCCTGTGAAGTTAAGCTGATCGAAATAGACAGAGCACATTCCTGTCTCTTCAACGTAACAAATAAAGTGTATGTTAAACATCAGAATTTTGCGTGAATCGTTCCATGGATCTGCGACTTGTTGCGGAATGTGGACACTACGCTCTTAAAACTAGTTAGTCGTCGGTCGCTCATCACGACAAGACAGTCTTGTTGCAGTACGTCGCATTGCATAGAGTGGACGGGGCTTTACATTTAATAAATCCATAAATCCTACTCTCCGAGATTTTAGCATACTAAAACATTACGTAACCGTACATGGCTTGTAATAGTGGGTAAAGCTAGTAGTTAAAGCGTGCAATATTTCATGTTGCCTCCAAAAGACACGTTTATATTTGGGAAACTTCATCTGCAGTAGCCTATGTCTCAGACAGACCCATAGTCGGAGTGGTCACCTAGACATTAAAAGGCTCCGGGGTCTGATCTCGAATGTATTTGCCACTGGTCAGAATGATGAAACTGATGGTCCCAAGTCAGACCGTGTTAGACGCAGTGGCGACCTTAGGGGGGCGAGAGCGAGCATTTGCTCCTCAGATTTTGTAACTGCCAACACTTCCCCCCTTAGTTAGGTCGAGTTAAGAGTTGGTTTAACCGAAAAAATATACTTTACCTTTCCTGAGACTTAATTTTTCATCCAAAGGTATGACAAAACCTCAAGGCTACCGGGCTGCCGGGCTTGGATCCCCACCCGCAGGAACGGGCGCTTTTGGATAGGTTTCGCTCTGCGCCCGAAAAGGTTTGCTCCCCAATAATTTCCTTTGCCCATAGCCCCCCCCCCCCCCTCAAAAAAGGACATCAGTTGGCGCCGCCACTGCTGAGACGACATTAGGTTATTTGACAATCAAACTTTGCCTCATCAATGAAATGATCTTTTTTACTCTACTGATTTAAACATTTCATTCTGACGTTGTGATATGGAGATCGCCCTATCTCAGGGCCCGCTACACTTTTATTGGTTGGCTTTTTGTACCGGTATTCAAGTCGTGATAGCGGAATGATGAAACACACCTCCAGGGACGTCTGCGATTTTATTGATGAGCCTCCTGTGAAAATGCGGTGCATGTAAGTACGTGTAGTCCTGTCATAGCGGTGTAATGGAAGATCCTGAAGTGTCGTGATTCCTGCAGTAGCTGATTGTTTTAGAAGGTTGTGGACTCATCCACTTAAACACTGGATCGGGAATTTCACTCCATCGACGAAGAATTATGGACTTGAATACTTGACGGAAATGAGGGTGTTTCGCGCCATACAAAATAGGGTTCACGCAACTATTAAATGCTACTAGTATTTTTGTGTGCAGAATGAGAAGATGATGGGCATCTGAAAGTTCACTGAGCATGTGCGGAGTGAGACAGATGACGAAAGATACCACAATGTAAAACAGATTTTTGGTAATGTCGACTTGTTGCTGAGAAACCCTCTCCTGATTAAAATTCTGATGCATCCTAAGAAAATGAAAATAAAGTTTGAAGACGATTACCTAGGTAACATTCCCGTAAGAGATTCTCAGGGGACTCATATAGGCCAACATATAGGCTCCATATATCTTTGCATCCAGGATTAATTAAAAGGTCACACAGGTCAGTTCGTTTGAGCAACATATGACATATCTGGGTTGTGAGGCCCATGTTTACAACTGACGGTGGGTAAAAATATAGTGCATCATATACCTGATGCATCACTGTAAACACAAATTAGTCAAGTGGTACCTGAATTGACTAACCACGTTATTCACTCATACTTGACTACTTTGTGATGATATCTGACTAATTTCGTATTAATGGACTAGAAATATAAGTCAAAACTTAACCAAGGCGTCTTAAAATTTGTTAGAAACTAATTCAACTGGGTCAAATATTACTTAATCATTAGTCAACGCTGTTGACTAACGTGATTAGTCATTTCAGGCACTGCTTGACTAATTTCTATTTACAGTGATATGGGGGGCTACCCTTTCATGAATCTTGGGAGAGAAATGTTATTTTACTGGCCCTACACCCATACGATACCCATACGAAAATACATTAGTAATTTTTAATAACAAATTAATAATTTCATGTAAAAAATAATAATTTGTAAAAATTAATTAATATTGGTAAAACAAACTTAATTAGTGTCAAGTTAATATTTTTTTAATTCACTGGCACCTATGGGCTTTCTTAGATTTTAGATGAAACACATTCTCAACGGCTAAGCCTAGAGGGCTGGTAACACCGCCGATGCCTTGGAGGAAGATTAAAAGGGCCAAACCTCTCACCCCAAAGTACAATTTTGGTACGGGGGTACCGAAATTCTCTATTGGCACAGATCTTTGACTGACAGCTAATTCAAACAATGCAGAGTACCAAAGCTTATATTACACAGCATGAACGGTATTAAGAGTGTTTTGATTATATAAATTGAGTTTTTCTTTACTCACCTTGACATTGTATCTGGATGAGCATGAATTTCAGACAATTGTGGGCGGGAATAAGTAAGAAGGTTAGGAGAATTGGTACTGTTTTGGGTGAGAGAACCGGGCCTTTAAGATCATGTCAAGTTTCAATATGTTAGGGGACACTTATTTCTAACCATTTTAGTGAAATTTGCATTGAAACCTGATGTGTGGTTCTCAAGACATGAGCAAGTAAAGTTGTCACATTTTCAACACATTGTAAACTTCAAGCAAGCACGCATGACATCATATCCCCACAGTAATGGATATTCTTTTGTTTTTCGTTAAACGTTACAGCCCAATTTCCCCCTCAACAACCCCAAATTATCAAAATGTGATTGCGTAAGTGACACGAGAACTTTTGAAAGTTTGCAATTCCCATAAGAAGGTTCTTTTCCTATTAAGGTCTAGGTTAACACAACAGTCTAAAAACAAAGAGAAACAAAGCATTCCTTGTCAATGTGAGGAAGTGTTATCATCTCTGCTGCCCTCAATTTCACTTTGGAACACCAATGAAGTAACTTCAGTTGCTGATAATCAGTATCTCAAGAATTACATGTCCGATTTAAATGGAAATTTCACCACACTGAATAGATTTAGGCCTAGTCCCTTTTTTTTACATGTGAAATTCCTTTTTTGTTGAACTTCCCCTTAAACAAGACAAGATAATGGAGCTTAAGAACTGTTTAAGTGTACCTTATAAGTCAACAATTTTAAAAATAAATTTTTTATATGTTGCAAAATAGGTCTCATTTATCAAAATTCCTTTGTCAAGGTTTGTTCCATTTCTAAGATGTTAAATGCTGAAATGTATTCACGCCAAATCAAAATAGTCCAGTTTGCAATAATTTGTGACTTTTTTTCTTGTACAACTCACATTACTTGCTTTGTTTCCCTTTGAAATTAAAACTGTTTACATAACCCACAACACTTCCCGTTTTCTTGCACAGAATATTGTACAGAAAGGGTTTTTTTTAGTCAAGTCACCCCGTAACAGTAAGACTGCTATCACTTATCGACACAAGGTGTAGTAGTTTTCAGAAAAACAAATTTAGAAATACAAAGACTATAATTTGAGTAGTACAACAATGACATCACAAGGAATTGAACTGTTGGAATTCATTTTTTGTTCTAATGAAATTTCAGACTTCTAGGTACAGTGGCATAGCTAGTTTGGTCAGAGGGGACGAAAATGGCCCCCAAAAGGGCACCGGCAAGCAATTTTTTCTTTAGGATGGGTCGCTCCTGTTACCATATGGACGCCCTGCCATTGTTTTAAGCCTCGTTTAGCCTAGGCCTACATACCTTTGTCGAATATCTTCCAGATTTCTGTTGTGTTTTCTAATGTAGAAATATATTCCCCCATAGCAGTAAACCGTGATAAGTGAAGGAAGGGGAATCACAATACCAACGACAATGACGTCATAGAGGTATGAACGAGGATGATCTGCGCGTGCGCCGCACGCATGAATCTCCTGATCGAATCCAAGATGGCCGATATCGAAGAGTAGAGGAACAGTTACCACTAGCATAGGGTAAATCCATGATAATATCAGCCACACAGCAATGCATTTATTCTGGTACAGTTTATGATACGTTGCTCTACTTCTTGTGATTAAAACAAATCTGTTCGCTGCGATAGAAGCCAACATCATGATGCTACAAGAGGCAAAAGCCTGAATAGCTCCAATTGTTAATCCACATAAGACGTCCAGCCAATGGGCTATATTTTCCACTTTTATGAGTAAAGTCCACGAAATGATAGGCAGGAGTAAACATGTCATAAAATCAGCCGCAGCCAAGTTGACAACAAAAATGTTAGTTTTTGTTCTAATTTTGTAGGAAAACCAGTAGGCGATAAATACTAATGTATTGCCAACCAACCCAATGAATGTTATTGTCAAGAGAATAATTGCGTCCACTATACGAAGTGTTTTAATGAAAGAAGGGGAAAGAATAGCTTCTGGAGTGGAATTATTGTTTTCCATGTCCGAGTACAGCTCAGCGATTTCAAATCTGAAGACGGTATACAGATTTTTTCCGTTTTTACAGATTTACTCAAGGAAAATCATTAAGTTTATTTTTCGACTTCTGATCGGTTGCATCTCATGAATAAAATCTGAAAAACGAGCATAAAATGTGACAGGAATTAAAAAGACTCTCTTCAGTCAAAGAAAAATATGACTTTTTAGTAGGTAGCCTATGCAGTCGTTTGGTTTCTTCCAACTTCTTCTGAATTTCCAAAAATTGCCTTCATTCTTAACGGGAATGCTCGAGTACCTACTGTTCTACCACTACCCTTCATTTTCACTTAGGCATCTTGAAAATTCATTACAATAAAGCCCGAGACCGTTACTTCTATTGCTTAAAGAGACTGGACCTCGTTTCAAACGATACCCATACGAAAATTTAGTAAAATCGCGACTAAAAACTTTGATTGGCATAAATTCAAACACTAACGCCATTCTGATTGGTCTTGAACGATGCCGCGTTTATCATATTATTAATGTACGCAGTGCAAGGCAGTAAAGAAAAGTAAAGAAGTAAATGAAAGTAAAAATCCAGTCACATCAACTTAAATTTACAGGTGAATATTCTCTTACATGATTGACTCTTGAAAATCATGTGACAATGTCATTCCTCTACGAATGTGAAATTTACTCGCCTTATGAATTGCTTAGTTTACCTGTGCGTCTACACAATATTGAAGAAAAAGTAAAATGTGAGATTCATCTTTTTTCAATAGAATTCTATAAAGACTGTTTTCTCCCTTTAAGGGTCTATTTCTCTTTCCCCAAACAGTTCTAATTCTCCTAAACTTTTTTCTTAAACCCCTTGAAGACTTATCCAGACACAAGTGGCGTAGCCACGGGCAGGGTTTTGGGGGTTAGAACCCCCATGACCCAACCTTGCAGTGCAAAAAACACCTACAATAACGGATTTTTCTTTCTATCCTTAGACTTTTCCCTCATATCGTGCAACAACCCCCCCACCTCATGACACCCAAACCCTCCCCATGACACAATCCTGGCTACGCACCTGCCAGACACAATCTAAGTTTATATTGCTTCAGAGTATACCCGAATGTGTAACCAAAACATAAGTTGTGAGTAGAAGTGCTGGCCATGGCCGTACGGTACTCTGTTTCTCAGGGACTGGTGAATTTTCCCCGAGATTTCCAACAAGACATGATCTCTGCCCGACCGAGGCACCGAAGTCCGTCCGATTATGCAAAGTTTTAGCCAATACCAATAGGACTGGGTCTACAGCCCCATGGCACCCCGTTCTGTACGGTCATTGTACATGCTGTGTAGTATAAGCTGAAGTACTCTGTATTTTTTGAGCTTGCTCTTAATAAAAGAAATATGCCAATTCATAACTTCTGTGTATTAATACAAAATCTTAGTTTGTAATAAAGAGAGTAAAAGAAAACCATATTTTCTAGTACACCTTCCAAACAAAACTGTGGTCTATACTGAGTTTAAGGCATAATCCTCAGAGGGCGGGATGAAAAAAAAAAATAAAAACAGTGACGTTCACCGACAGTTTGCTTGGTTTTTCACTGAGTCGTCGGAAATTGTCTGGTATTAGGCGGAAGGGATTAAAACATGTGGTAATTGTAATTGTATACTAAATAAGCTATAAAGACAAAACCAAAAGGGAAAATTCTGATGAAAATTGGAATCAATCCTTATATGAGACTCTTGACATATTTGCAAATTAAGTTGTAACATTTTCAACCAAACGTAAGATAAACTTCAATTTCCACATTAACAAGTACAAGTGTTTCTCAGTTATTTTTTAGCTAATTTCCCCCATATCGGATCTATATTGGATGCCTGGGATAAAAGGCCTATTAGGAGATACCAGACTTCCGAGCATTATGTTAGCCAGTGGCTAGGAATGTATATCAAGTCTGGTACTAACCTGGCACAACCACAAATAACAATCTGGTAAAAAATGCAACAGCATTTAATTAGACTATCTTTCTTATATAGAAAATTTCCTTCTGTACGAAAAAATCCTTTATTACCGATGAGTAAACAATAAATTGAAATACGAGTTAAGAACAAGTAGGCCTTTTGTCAGGAAGTAGGACGAAGACAACCGCACAGTCCCTTGTAGCTAGTACACAACAATGACGTGACTAATAGACAATCTCTTAGGACGATTTCTTCAATATTTCCAGCAACAATCACACGAGACTGATTTCAACCCGAAATTCGAAATATATTACAGGTTGACAAATTCTTGCTCCTCTTGACCATGATGAAAGATTTTTAAATTAAAAATCACAAAAATCCGACGGTTATGTCGGATCTGAGATCACTGTAGTGTGGCCAAAGTATATACTTGTAATTTCTTAAAACCGAAGAAAACGACGGCATGCGGCAGTCTAAAAGTCTATAGCACAAATGGAATAGTATAAGCTATAAAATAACGAATTACGATATAGGCCTAAACAAGGTTAATTTCATTTAAGCACTCACCGAATGAAAGTGTTATTTCCTGTTTCACAATGAAAAGATTGGATAGGATAACTCCTCTTAATTTAACCCGGAAAGAGTAGATTCTCTAAACGAAATTTCCCACTCAAACAAAGTCTCAACGGAGAAGTAGAAGCGTCAATATGTTGTAGATATATGCGCTTCTTAACTCCAATGGACGGATAAGAAGGCCTAGTTGTTAATATCAAATCCTCAACAAGAATTAAAAAATAACAGCAATTCGAATGAAGACTCCGAAGAAGACTGGTCAGCTTAGGCCGGGTGTTTACAGGATAGTTGAATTATAAAATTGTAGTGCACGTATAGAGATTATAACTTACCCGTGAAAGGTCTATTACACCAGGCGGGCACGAATCACTTACTAACTCCTCCTACGTGTGTTAATGATTCTCGAATTGGCCGGGAAGCAATCAATTAGAATCATAAATGGGTGTAACGATGAACTTGTAAACAGTTTCCCTTTGTTGCTCTACTTCAGGCGTGATTATTCATCACTTCTTTACAACAGAGTACGCCACATCGAAACAGGAAGTACAATATTCCCGCCTTTACAATCAGTCCCTTGTAAAATTTCTCAAAAAGGATGGGTCTTTTGTCGACACGTCACATTCAGTAACTGAGCGTAAACTTAAACATCATACTAGTACAGACAACATCGCAAAAAGAGGGTGCAAGCTGGTCACGCTAGGACAGATGCAATCAGAGATGAGTTATTCCGGATAAGTTTATTAACGATTTATTTTCTGTGAATAGCATTAAATGAAAGCATACACCCGACACTGAGTCTCTCACAGGACCGGAAAACACAAACGCTTGATCATTATTTTGTTAAACTGAGGGCCTCTTTTAACCTTTAAATGCCTATGTGAATTTCCTCTGACTGTTTGAGTAGAAATCCTGGATTATACTTCCAATCAAATGACTTATAAGTATGAAAATACAACAACGAGATTGACGGACCTACTTACCGGGTCTCTTTTTGATGAGCAACTATAGATTCACAAACTCTCAGCAGTTAACGTCAGCAAACAACTAGTAACAAAGGCAGGACAAGTGGGGAATCTCCCTACTCCAACAACTGTCTTTTAAAAGGGAATGCAATAAAACCAACTTAAAGTACTCTGACCTGTTTTATGACTGGCTCTTGAGAGTCATGTGACGACATCATTAAGTTCAGTCTCCTCAAATGTGAAATTTGCTAGAAGCTGCTTGGTTTACCTTGAATATGCAATATTGAAGTTCTTAAATAAAATGAAAGACAATTGAAAGAGAAACAAGAAGAAAATTGTGATATTTATCTGTTACTTCAAAATAAGTTTGGGGGACAGCTCTTAATCTTTGAGCGACTGTTCCGAAACAGAAAAAACACAAGGTTCGAACTATAACCGTGTGAAGTATGTTTTTAACAAATAAGATAAGGAAAAAGATATCGTAGGAAAACTCATTTGTAAAATCCCTTGCCCGTTCGGCGGACGTGTGTTGTTCCTGCATGTGTTGCGGATGCTCCCGTAAACATGTATATTCTTGGAAAGAAAAGTAGGCTACGTAATCGACACGATGAAGGTTGTGGCATCGGTAAATTGCTCCCTTGTTCAATTTTATATGGCATATGCACGTACGTAATGCTACACATTGCCAAGCAAAGGATCTTTCGCAGAATTACTGCCAATGTCTACTAAAAGCCATCATATTTGTTCTTATCTACTTTCCTTACCTTCTCGCAGCTTTAACCATCACAAGTTACTCGTTAATGAACGTTGATAAAGCTTTCCAGGGAAGCCGGGCCGTCAATGTCTTGTTAATTTTGGAAAAAGTTGTCTTCGCTGACTGACTTTTCTTGTTATTGCCGACGATTGTTCGTTGTATGTGGTATTTGCAAATGTCTACGTCAGCACGAATAAGCACCGTCTAGTACTTCCATGCTTCAACTTCCCTCCATTGTACATTTTTCACGGTCAAGGAGGGTGGTGGCGCTGTAACAGTTTTTGATGTGCGAAGGAGAAAAGAGCAATTTTAAAAACATGGTGCCTCCCCCATTTCGCGCCACGATACAATGTCTTTAAGCAATTACAGTGTTTCAGGTAATCCTAACCCTTGCAACTTGGTGTAACTCGGTCGTAAAGGAAATTTCAAAGGAGGGCGCAATTTTCGGTTGATCGATGTCTTCCGTGGGCGGGGGGCTGTTGTGTAGAGGGAGTGTCCGCCTTCGACTTTTTCGTTTTTTCTTAGGATAAGGAAGAATATAAAACTGAATAAGTCCTTTTTGCCCCATTCTCCACGCATGGAGACTAATAAAAGGTTGGGCGCCTTTTGATATGTCCGTCACTGATAACGAACTTTCAATCCTATCCTAGTATGTAAGTTTACTTTGAATATCTTCAATTTTTGGTTCGTCGTCACTGTTTAAACATTGACAGCAGGTGAGAGGAAGGGAAGAGCAACTTAAACAGAGAGCTATTTATAAACACCAAGCTTAAAAGTCAGCGCACTATCGTACATGGTTTTGCTTTCTACCATCTTGTAACACCTTCGATGACGGATCAGTTGTGTACACGAAAAGAGGTCAACCATTGCATCCACTATTTCAGAGTCTATGGTTCGGCACTATTCGTTGTGTGTACCTCCGTGTTTCTTACAGCATTTTCTGATATGACTGGGTAGGCAAAAGAGGATAAGGCTTATAGGCTTTCCAGTCAGAGGCTGGGGTCTCAGGCTCCCTAGTTTGGGGAAACTCACAAATCGGGCAGATTGCTGGTGAATTATGACAATTTTTTTAAAGCCAAATAGAAAAAAAAAAGGTTCAGCCGAAAGAAGAATTCTCCACGCTTGTGGCAACATTGGCTCATAAGGCTAAATATGGGGTGCATTTACCGCCCCCCAGATTTTGGCCTTGCCCCCAACTAAGGTCAGTTAGGAGTTGGGCTAGGCCAAACCGAAAAAAATCAATAACATACCTCTCCAGAGACGAACTTTTTCATCCAGAAATATGCTAAAAACTCAGAGCTCCAGAGAGCTTCGCCCCGGTCCTGGACCCCACCACCGCTTTGAGCTTGGTTGCGCAGTGCACCCGGATTTCCCCCAACATTACCGTATCCTTTGCCCCCAGTTTTGACATTCTGGGGCCGACACTGCGAATAGGAATTATTGATTAAAAATATCTGCCTGATATGCCACTCTCTGAAGGTGCATCCCTTATGGGCAGAGGCACCGATCGCAATCTGCCATAATCAGACCAGAAAATTTGGAAAAGCCAAGGCCTTACTACGTATATGACGTGACTGTATGATTTATTGGGTTTTAGGGGACTTAACATTACGATTATACTCGTGACAAATATGATACCCGGTAAATTTCTTCGGCAATGAGAAAAATAAGAAAAGGATCGACAAAGCACGTTGAGACTACAAGAGAGTTACGAAAGCGATGGGAGTAGCCAGAAGTAGTGGCGAAAATGATCCGACTTTCATCGGGAGCCATTAACGCTGTTAGCTGCAGTCTGATGACAATCTCCTTTATTTTGTGCAAAAGAAAGGCAGATTCTCTAATTAAAGGCATATGTTCATCACTCCAAACAGTTCCAATTCTCCCAACCTACTTACTTCTAGCCGGCCCTCCCACATCTATCTAAAACTCATCTTTATCCAGACACAATCCTAGTTTATTGCTTCATGGCTTGTCCCAGTGGCCATACAAGTCCATAATGTGTAATCAAGACACTTTCAGTGCCCATGCCGTGTAATTTAATTATGATGCATTGTTTGAATGTGATGCCAATCAAAGAGCTGTACCAATTGAGAGTTTTGATATATACATACTGAAACTGTAGTTTAGGGTGACGAATGACTGCCTTTAACTTACCTAATTTTTTTCAAATCTAATACTTTAAATCTGAATTTTGTTCAAAATGAAAGCTGCATATTTTTAAACATTTGTTAAAACGGGGAAAATGCGCAAATTTGCTCCAGCGGTACTTTCGGAAACCCTCTGACTTTTCAGGGCTTTGTAATGTTGCCCCGCCCGGGTTTTCTTGAGCAAATTCTGGGACCCTCTCTTAGAACTTAAACTCTCAAAGAATGGGACTTGACGGCATTCCTTGGGTAGGTCTAATGCTCAAATGGCTCCGACTTGGAGAAGATTCACGGGAGCAACTTAGGCCTACTTTTTTAAAACTTCACAGAGAAAACTTGAGATCAAACCATTTCGTTTTTCTCACCGGCTATTGGATGGAAAGGAAATTGCCTCGCCTACATCGCAAAACTGATTTGTGGTAAGCTCTTTCATAGCGTTTTTAAACAAAATACTTACTTCTTAGGATTAACTTTGAATTTGTTTTCAATTGAACGGCGTGGTTATACTACGAAAATTGCTGGCTCTCCACAAATTTGACAAAATACTTAAGGATTGTTCACGTTACCGCAGTTTCGTCTGTTCGTAATTCATTCGACGGACGAGGGGATTTTTGAAAACATTTGCCTGCATCAAAGCTAATATTGATGCTTGGTTTTTCAAAACAAGCCTCGAAACCACAACAAAAACTTAACCCCAAAGTAGAAAACTCATGTAAAGGGTGTTGTACGTATCAGCTGTAAGGTATGTATTAACACCTTACTAGTAACAGGAACTTCTTTGTAAAGTATAATACTGTCACTGTCGGTGTATCGTTAGTATTGTTATATTTTTATCAGAGTTCGCAGGAAAGCGAAAATGAAACTTATGAACAAATGTCTTTGGTAAAAGGCAAGAGCAGTCGACCCAAACTTACTTGAAACAACAGCTACATGTCGGAATTTCTCGTCTACATATATACTTCAAGGCTTAAATATTGTATATCTGAGTTAAAACAGTGGGTTACACCCCATGAATATCAAAATTTTAGGGGACAAAAAGCCCTACAGTAAGCCCCACGAAGCTCTGCAGTGTTAGCATAAAGTCTCAGGAGAGGCATATTATTTTTAGGACTGACTTACCCCCCTAGTTGACCTAAAATGGGGGGGGGGGGGATGGATAAGGACAACATCCGAGGGGAAAATGTTCCCTCGTGTCTCCATATTGCTGTCACTGGGAGGCAAACGGCAGACTGAAGGGTCGAAAATTGACAATGCATGTCCAAATTTGTCTTGGTTTCATCGTCCAAGTGCAAGCTTCATTATTGCATGCACGCCAAACGACACTGCAGATAGTTTAAGGTGAAAGAAGGCATTTTCAAGTTACCCCTCGATAGCATGTAGGTGCCGTGACCAAAATAAAGAATGTTTGCATTCTTTTCAGACGAAGTAAATTTGTGAAGATAGTGGAATTATTTTCCCTATAGGCTTTAGAAATTTTTGACGGTAGCAGCGGTCGAGTTACCACATGGTCGATTAGTTGTTTAGATGGACTTTTACGGCCCAGTTTCCAACCAATTGGTTCAATTCGAGCCGGCTACATGGTTGGATACGCCTCTGGCGGACCAAAATTTAGTGCCAGCACCCATTCTAGGTTTCTAACATACTGCTTTAACGCACCCTGGCAGGCCATTCTCGCCCCCTCTGACGAAAATCTTTAGCTCCGTCACTGGAGGGGGCGTGGAGTTTGGCGGTGGGAGGCCCTTGCTCACAAAGTTACACTCTCAAAAAAGCTTTTAGACTGAGGACAGAGGCGTAAACTCAGAGGCGTAAACTCAAGATTTAGAGGATGAAAAGCATGTTACAATTATTGGCATAGTCAGAGGTGAGAGGGGGACGAGGCATGACTCCTAATTGAATGAACAGAACCTCCATGTTACTTCAAATGATGCTAAATGTTCCACCAGAGAGCACTTGAAAGTACTTTTAATATTCAGAGATGACTCGTAGGGAAGGGGTCACCTCACCTCTAGATCCACTCCCCAGGTCGGCAATCAAGCCTTGCAGTTGCAACCCCTCGCCCCCCCCCCCCCTAAAAGTGCTGACGGCGTTGCTCAAAGGAGTAGTGGTGTGAAATATGTTTGGTCCTAAAATTTTCCCGAGATCGTAATCGGTTTTGAAATGAGACAAAACACACTCACATTTCTCAAGTCGACATTTAAGCTCAAGGATGGAGTGGTGAGGTGCATTGTGGGAGGGGAATTCTTTCTTATATGCCTCTTTTAAAAATTTCTTTGATGTTTTGCAAGGGAGCTGTTCCTTAAATCTTTTTTGCACAATGACCATACTTTTCTGGCTTCTTGTTCTGTTCAGTATTTCTTTCGGATCTAAGCTCCGTTCGGTGGGGTTTTCAGATCCTCAATTTCGATGAGAGGAAACTTGAAGTGGTATTTCCAAGAGACACGTGGTCTTCTATGAAGCCTGTAGCCAATGGGGAGGCGGGAGGCTAATTTAGCCTAATTTCACACTTTTTTCAAGTGAACATTGCATTGATGCAGTTCACACATCTCATCTCACGACTTACATCCCTATTATTATGTTGAAAATAAATGATTCAAAGACTGAATTTATGCTGATTGGCTCCAAATCCAGTTTAGCCAAAGTACAAGTGAATTCAATCCGAGTAGGAGAGTGTGTGGTGCAAAAAGTCCCGTATGTGAGGAATTTAGGGGTGTGGTTTGATGAGCACCTTGACATGCAGCTACATATTACCAAGCAATGTCAAAAAGCTATGATGCATCTGCAAGCCATTCGTTCTATTAGGAAGTATCTTTCTATAGAAGCCACTCGGAGTGTATTGCATGCTTTTGTGACATCATGTCTTGACTATGGAAACAGTCTTTTAATTGGTGTTCCCAAGATACACATAAGTAAATTACAGATAGTGCAAAACATGGCAGTTCGTTGCTTGCATAACCTTAAAAAATATGATCCTGTTTCCTCCTACATTTCATCCGAGCACTGGCTCGCAGTTGATAAAAGAATAAAGTTTAAATTGATGTTAATAGTCTACAAATGCCTAAATAATCAAGGGCCAAAATATCTCAATGACATGCTGATAAAAGATTTTAATGCCACTCACAATCTCAGATCTAACACTGACACATTATGATTGGTAGTTCCACGCACCACTTCCAAGTCGTATGGTGACCGTGCCTTTATGGTTGCAGGTCCTAGACTCTGGAATTCCCTTCCTTTCTCTCTCAGAAGTGTCTCGAATACCTCAAAATTTAAAGCTGGACTAAAGACTTACCTTTTCAACCTATAGTATTATCTCTCATTTATTACTTGTAAAGTGCACGTGAATGACTATGTCACATCGTGCGCTATATTAAGTCTAATCTATATATATATTGAAGGACTTAACACCCTTTAAAACAGTTGGGTGAAATGTTTACCAACCGCTGATGACGTATGAGATAATTTTCGATTTTTTTTCAATAGTTGGTTAGCTAAAGTGGTGGGTTATCCAAGAAAGTGGCATCTAACAACACAATTCACCTATAAATTCAACAATTTTGGACAGGCTTTACCCAAATTCAGTATTGTCACATGTTAGCAGCAGGTGTTTAGCCAGGACTGTGTCACGGGGGGGGGGGGGGCAGGGAGGGAGGGGGTGGGTGGTGGTGTCATGGGGGGGGTTTGGGGCACAACAGGAGGGCAAAGTCTAAGGATAGAGAGAAGAAACCACTATTTTAGGTGTTTTTTGCATTGCATGGCTGGGTCATGGGAGGTTCTAACCCCCAACCCTCTGGCCCCACCTCTGCCCCGTGGCTACGTCACTGGTACTAGTGTTGGTGATTATTTGGCTGAACTGTTTTTAGAGTGTAAGGTTGCAAGCATTGCTTTATTATTCAATCACCTAAGACATCAATTCACTCTTAAAATTAGATGTAAAGGTAAGTTGAAACGTTACACACTTTTTTAGTAGCGTTAAAATAAAGAAAACACATTTGCCATGTATTCTCTGACTTTTATTCCAAATGTAATGTCTTGAATAAACATTATAAATGTTGAAATTAAGCTCCCAATCATCAGAAATAATGTGCAAACATTCTTACATGAAAAGATTCAACACTTTGAAACTCTTACATTGAAAAATTGTGATCAAGTATTACTTCTATCAAGATATCTCTTCAAATCATGGGCGTCCGCAGGTATGGGAAGGGGGGGGCACTTGCCCCCCTGGAAAATCAAAAATTTGAAAAAACGTACAAAAATCAAAGCAAAAACCCGAACAACACGTGTTTTCCAAGTTTCTATGCGAAAAATAGGCTTTAGAAATGCCATTTCTGGCGACCTGGGAGGCATTTTGGGCAGAAATTTTCCCATGCTTTGAGTCAATTCATGGTGACTTGGAGGTTTTGCCCCTCCCTAGAAATTTTGCCCCCCCCCCGACTTTTTTTCTGTGGACGCCCATGCTTTAAATACATCACATTTTTCTAACAGTCAGACATGCTCCCTTCATGACTCTGTAGCAGTGTAAACAGTCCATCTTAAAGAAAATCCATTTTGTACAGTGATTCATAGTTCAAATGCTAGTTGGTAACATCAAAGGTCTTGTATCAAGTCAATTTTTGACTGACCCAACCTCCTCGCCAATAGGGAAATTTACGACCCCAATGAAGATCAAAAAATTACCCCCTGGAGCTCTTTTGCAGCCTTCCTCCAGCACCATCCCTTGTTGTTGTCCTGATGACTGATCACTCTCTCTCCCTAAATACTTATGTCATGGAATGATGATGAAGTTGGGTAAAATATATATTTGCAATCCCGTTCTGAAGAGTAGAAATTTACATCCCCGACCCCCATCCCCAATGCCTACATAAACTTTCCTATTGGGAGGACAATCAGAAACTTCTGTTGTAACGCCAATTTTTTATTGTTCCTTGACAGAGTTTCTGGCAACTTTTCTTCACCAATCTACCGGTAATTATCCGTTTAAAAAAGTAACATCCTGCAAAAATATCACACACAGAGGTGCTGATTGTTTGGCCATCCACAATGATTCCAAACTGCAAACTTTTAAAAGACACTGTGCAGTAACACAATCATAGAGGTTTAACCAGAAATCATCTTCTTAAGGGGAAGGGGTCGGTTGGGGAGGCAGGTGCACCATTGCATTGGGGTGGGAACGTTAGTAAGAGAAGCAGTACACTCCTCTACTTAAATTTTTCCAGTAGAAAATGGGAATGAGATTTTGCAAGGTTAAAGCCAAACAATTAAACAAAATTTTGAAAAATGTTATTTTACATCCAAATGTAGTTTGAGAGATAACCAACAGTTACACTAGCATCCTTAAGTCAGCCATCTTTTACTAGATGCCAGGAAGAAAGACACTCTTGCTAAGATTACACTGTAACTTGAGTGCAATTAGTTACATGCCTGATGTAGCCAAAGTTATTTTCACTTTGAACTGGAGTGAAATAAATTTTGTTGCCATCCAACAACTTAAAAAGAAGTGTTTCAGTTTCTCTGAAATTCTAGTTACACTCATTAAAGTGTATTTAGTGGAAAATTACCATTGTTTAAGTTTCATACTCGTTTTTCACACTTGTTTTTAAACAATAGTTTGTGGACAGAACTTCATTGCATCTAAGAGTGACATTTTTTCCAAGTTGTTGCAATGAGATTTTCTCAATCATTTTCAGTATCAGTATATATTTATATATATCAGTATGTTTCTAATACTAAGGAGAGAAAATTAGGCCTTGAGTTTAAAACTTTCCATGTGTGATACAAATCACACCACCCAATAAATTAAGGAGTGTGGCAGGTGTGATGTTTTATTAAACTTTACATTTACCTCAGTTCCCAATCTTCATCTAAGTGTGCAAAAAAATCACACTCTTCATAGTGATTTCAGGTGACTGATGGTTTGCAATTGCACGAGCATGCCTCACAATTCAAAACCTGTAAAATGGAGCATACTGATTTTGAATGGTCAAAAGAAAAGATCAAAACTTGAAACAGCCCAGTTTAAAAATGGAACAGTTGGCAAGTAAACACATACATCTGCAGAGCTGGTTATTGTACACTGCTATGATGTTAAATTAACCTCACCATTATCTAAATCAGAGTTTGTTTAAACTAAAACAGGGTCTATTTGACAGACTACAAATCTAGACAGCATGGCTAGACTCCTACCTGGGATACAAGAGAGCTTGAGTCACAACAGGGTTCTTCCCTAAAGATTTGTCAACCTGATGTTGGATGGACATCCAAATATCACTGACTTCAGTCTCAACAGTTTGCCCAGAACGTGTTACTAGTCTGACGAAAAAATTTTTACTAGGGTACTTTGTGCAAATTTCTGGGTGGATTAACTCTGAAGTTCTCCCAATGCAACTCCATCACTCTTTGAATGAATTTCAAATTTTTTCATAACGCTACATAATTTTTGGAACTTTTCAAGATATGCCTAGTTTCATGACTTTTTCACCATCCAATTTTTCCATCAATCAAATGAATCCTGTCGCAAGTTCTTCTAAAACTTGGCATCTTCTTGAGTAAAATGTTAGCAATGACCAGGGGCTCTCCTCTAGGACAAAGTTTACACCACCAAACATTTCCTGCCAAATACGGCAACTGTCAACAGAAATTTTGCAATTCTCACGTTTTCGAAGTTTTGCTCAATGTACAAAAATCATTTCATCTTTTCTCTTCTTCTGAATTACTGTGCCTGGTTTGTTCATAGCATCTGGATGGTTTGCTAATTCTGGGGGACAATGAGCTGCTGGGTTCTCCAGTAATAATTGTTTCAGATCATAAAAGGTAGCAGAGTCATCTGGAGTCAAGAAAGTGATGGCAACACCAGATTTTCCAGCCCTTCCTGTTCGTCCAATACGATGAGTGTAGTCTAGGATATAAAAAAAATCATAAACACAATAGACTTAACCTGTTCGCTACGCATGGTTTCACCGCAAAACCATAATTTACGGTCATGTATTTACCGTCACTTTATAAAAGTGGCTTTGTCGTGAGATCATAGCACTCAGCTGTGTCCTGGAGTACCTCATAGTAAATCTATGTTGTCCAATGGTGTTTTGGACATGGAATAAGCTTGAAGAGTAGACACTTTATACAAATGTGTCCTAAATGTGAAGTATTGTGAGCACAAGTATGGGGGCATCTACACAAAAACTTACTTATTCAGAGAACAAGTACATATGTATTGTGTACACGTAATATAATACATAGCTTAGTATTGCAGGATGGACCCCTTTCATAATGAAGGATTAATGGTATCTAAATCTGTTATTCCAAGTACTCAAAGCATGGACAAACAGTGAAATTATAATAAGGATTGACATCATAAATGGAAAATCCAGTCACCTCCACATGAATAACTCTGGTAGGGTACCCTATTTCATGAATGGCTCTTGAAAATCATGTGACAATATTTTAATCTCACTGAATTGTGAAATTTATGAGGAGTTGTGAGTATGTAAAATTTATTGTACTCTCTTTTTTGAACAGATACCTGAATTCAATATCTTTTAGTTGTTTACAGCCCTATATTGTGACACTCCCCTATATTCTAACAAATCGATTACGTTCCAACACAGGCTTTATTCTGACAACCCTATATTCCAACAACTCAATTGTTGATAAATATAGTGACTTTCAGAACGAAGGGGTTTCAGAACAAAGGACAGTCACCGTTTTAGCTCACAATCATGCACTTTAGATATTATTCAGTTGGGCTTGTGCAAAACTTTGTATTGTACTCAAGGATAATCTGCACTCATAATCACAACTAGTGCAACCCATTAATAAGCTAGTTTGGTACTTTGTTTTGGTAGCTATACACATTTGTACATCCTTCAAATTGTAGGAACAAAAACACCAACCCCACACCTACACACTAATTCCAACAGTTGAGTTTTCATGAAAATTTTGTGAAATCATTCTTTATAGGGATCTCATGCATGGTTTGGTGCAAAAGATTTTGTCTAAATTGTCTTTTTGGTGTAAAAACTTGCATTTTAATCTGCCGTAAAGTTTGACTGAAATCTCTGTTTCCATTGAGTTGGCCATAAACTTAGATTGCATATATAATATATGCACATATTGGCAAAACAGGGGAATGCCATACACTGTGTGCTTAACTCCATTTGTATATCCCACAGTGTGTCACATAATTCAATGTGGCAATGAATTACAGAACTTGCTTACTTGTTACAAGATGATATACTCACTCTATGACTTTGAGTGTAAGTGTCATGATTGCATAACAATCAAATTCTAACATCTAAAATGACAATTGGATATCTGTTTTAGTGACACCTCACTTGGCAAATTCCTTCTCAACTCTGGAATATCAGAGGGCTGTAAGGGAAGGAGAAACAACGCATGCTTCTCGTTTGTCCTATGTGCAGAGTCGCCACTCAAGTTTTGTATTGTCTGATTCCTGAAATTTCTCTAAACTAACAGGGATTTGGCATAGACCTATTTCCAAATAGCAATTACAATGAATTGTGGGATAGAGTTTTGGGTGTACGTCAATTTTCACCACAGTAAAATGCCATTGACAGAAATGACAAACACCATAACCCTATCCCACAATTCATTGTAATTGCCATTTGGAAATAGGTCTATTGAAGACAATTGTTTTCGTCGGCTGCTACATCTGATGATTTTCCTCCATAAGTATTACATTGCCAGCCGTCAAAGAAAGCAAAATTTATTTCAACTAGTGCCACAAGGTGCCACTTTTTAAAAGGGTACAGTGTATTTCTGTATTACTTTTTAAGAAAAGATACATTGTTTGCTGTTTCATGAATGATCTGGAATTGTTTGAAATATCCACAATGAAATTGAGACTCCCTTTGGTTTTAAAACAAGTTCATTCCTTTTTTAATAAAAAAATTAGAATAATAACAGAATTGTGCAACTCAAAAAGTGACTGACAGTGTTTTTATTCAAAAACTGTTAAAACTTTTCACATATGATGGCTGAGCAGATATCTTTAAAGCAGCATATTGACAATGGTCTTTCTAAAAGGATTACTGCCCTTGAAAAGATGGAGGTCATTATTAAGTAGGAAAGTCATAGGAAAGTCAACAAAAGTCAACAATAAAAACAAAGTGAACTGTCAATCAAATGCCAGTGCATAAAGAGGATTAAATTAGTTTGAAGTACATTTCGTCTGACAGATTAAGTCAACTTTTCTCCTTCCCTTATAGCTCCCTGGTTATATGCCTACATTCCTTGTAGTCAAAACAAAGGTTAAATTGAACTATGGCAGAAACTGGAGGACACTTTCTACCATAAATAAATTTGTTTTGGGAAACCCGAAGTTGCAACTTATATTACTCTTTTCATTATCATAATAAACTAATTATCCTAATACACTCTTTTCATTATCATAATAAAATAATGTTCATAACAAACTAATCTAGTTGATGATTTGTGCAGTTTACACAAAGAATATGGCCTTGAGTAATTTCACTGCACAACTTTGCTTTGTCTGTGAGAATGTTGGAGATGAATAGTTTTAAAACTCAAAGAGCTAAAAGATCAAGAGGTTAGAATGTCTGGAAAGAGAAAATTTGACCTTTACCCAATTAACGGTGTCAGACACATACATACATCCTGTGTCAACTCCATGCTCCTGTCAATAGCTACGAAACCGAGCCGTAAAGCTTAATCTACTTTACTCCATGCTACAGCAATAGAATGGATACATACATCCTGTTAAATATGCACCAAACTACATCACATAATGCACAGCTGATCAAATATTAACCTCTGAAAGACTGTTTGCAGTGATCAGCCAATGTTCTGGACCTGTTGTCTGTTGGCTAATTAGCTCTCCGTTAGCGGAGGTTATAGAATATGCCCATGATATTTCCTGCCTGTTGTAAGAGGCGATTAAGGGAAAACCACAAACTTGCACTTGAACCATATTTGAAAATAAATTTGACTTTGAACCTTTAATCGAGTTGACTGACACTACATAACACATTCATGTTGGTGTGTCATTTAATATCATCCAACTAACTAACTGATGGCTAATGAGTAGGAAGGACATATCTGTCTTCATACTGTATGATGAAGAAGCACATGAAACAAGACATGTTCTGGGCTGTACTGTGTACAATATCTCCATTCTGTACTGATGCACATGTATGACCACATTGATAAAACTTCTTTCTGATATCAATGTTTCAATGACTGACTATTCCTACATTAAAACATCTACTGCAGACCTTAACAGCTACTGCATTACTTGGTTAGAATATGGAGCAGTGTTGTAATCAAGTCACTAGTTTAGTGACTCGAGTCACCAGTTTTCAAACTTTTGCGTGACTCGAGTCGAGTCATTGACTCGAGTCACTGTTCTATTTCAATGGGGAAATTACTCCAGAATTCTATTGAGTCACTATCATTTTGAGAGGAAGTGACTCAATTGTGATTTGTTACAACACTGACATGGAGTCCAAAAGAAAAGCCATTCTTAAGAACAATTGTTCTACAATGGAATGAAAGCAATAATATTTTAATTCTGCTGCTAACTGGAAAATGAAAATTAAATCTGCAAACTTACTCTCAATGCTCTTTGCCATGTCAAAGTTGATGACTAATGATACATCTTGAATGTCGATACCACGCCCTGCAACATCTGTGGCCACTAAGATATCCTTAGAACCCTCCTTGAGACTGGCTAATGCATATTCACGCTGGTCTTGACCTTTGCCACCGTGAAGTGTAGTTGCATTGTACTGTTAACAATTGAGAAGAAACATGTATTGTAATGGTAATATTGCTCATTTAATATAGGGCCATATTCAAGCACTGGTCCAACTAACACAAAATGAAAATCTGCTTCTCAAGCAAGAGACCCAGGTTCGATTCCCTGGCCCAGTCAAACCAAAGAAAAATGATCTGGTGCCCAACAGCAGGAATAAGTCAGAAGGTTATAAGTTGAGATGTAAATCCCTATCTAGTTAACTGTCTAACAACACAAAGGCAAATAGGTATAAAACATTTTGTAAACCACGATCTTCACACACTTCTACGATACAAATTTGAAAATCACAAGAGAAGGAATTAACATATTTTAACTTACACCCATTTTTTCCAAAGATTTGGCCAAAACATCCACTCCTTTCTTCTGGTTAACGAAAATGATGATAGGAGGTTCAATACCCTTCTCGAGTATTTCAATGAGCTTGTGCCTGAGAAGAGAAAGTATTAATTAATCAAAAGTAAAATAAATACTTATTTTTACAATTAGGATGTTCACACTTACATCAGTGGTCAGCACTGGTTGGCATGAAGCATGCACAAGAGCATCTGTCTGTATGTTAGGTGTGTGCCTTACCAACTCCTGCCATCACAGCATTTGTTTGTAAACACTGGATAACTCTATTTAAATGTAACTTTTTTGAGGGTAGTGACTTGAAACATGATAAGCAGGGCTTTGATTACAGCACTCAAGGAATCATTTGAACGGGGAATTGTATATTGTTTCATGATCACTACATAATTTAGAATAATAGCAATTCCCTACTGATACCGATCTTATGACCCACTTCTACTTGGCTTCAAACTTAAGGAGCCACTATTACAGTTTCCACTGCACACATCTTCACATAAACCAAATATCATTCTTTCATATTTTGTAATCTTCAACTGTTGTTTGTCCACCATGGTCAGATGACTCTGCCTTATTCCATAATGCCCTCATCATTATGTGTTCTCTCCGAAGGGCATTGAGTTGCAAATTCGCTTGTCTTCACTAAACCATCTAATCAAGCATGTGCTATCAGTTAGATGATCCTATTTAATTCCTCCACAGTTCACCTGGTAAATGAGTAAGTAACTTTGCTGCCTCAGTCTGTCACAGAACAGTCCATTGTCTTGGTGGAACAACCTCTGATAAGAAAACTTTCTTCGTTGGCACTAGACAGTTTAAAAGTTTATTCACACTTCACAAGTTTTGTAAATGGAGATGAGATGGTGTGACCAGGCAGGCGGGATAAAAGAGCCGTTATCAAGTACTGTGGTATCTGACTCAGTATTGTTTACTTCAAAAGACCATCGGTCGGCGGTATTTGATGGAGAATTCCACATTGGGCTTAACATGTAATGTTGTAATGGAGAAATGCATTTATCTTGGGATAGTGGAGGTACATCTCCACGTAAACCAAACATTATTTGTTCATATTTTGTAATCTTCAACTGTTATTGGTTCATAATGGTCAGATGATCCTGCCTTATCTAGTAATGCCCTCAATGTAATGGGGAAATGCATTCATCTTGAAATACTCCATTTTACTTGGGATTGTGGTGTTCTTACAAGCAAAATTTTATTTCTTTACCCTATTTAAATATGCACAGACAACATTACACAACTCTAGTCTCTACTTTAGAACAGGATAAGTGACTCTCAGTTTAATGCTCTTGGTGGGCAGACTCCGGCTGCATCCCTGTACATCATGTGTTGAACCAATAAGTTGGAAACTGGGCCACAAAACTCCATCTAACTAACTAACTGTACATCACGTGCATTATTAGAACCATCAGCCATTCATTATCCTTTGCAAATGAACAGTCCATTGTTTTTAACCTTTAATAATATTTGCATCAGACTTTGAAAATGATGACAAAAATCATTACATTCAATATGGAACTGTGGCAGAATTGATAAAAGCAGTGGTATTTTGTGATGAAATCTAGCAACCGGGATGTCTTGGGATTGGCTCATAGCCTGGTCAAAGTGAGGTGGGTTTTTCATTCAAGTGCAATCTCAAATTTTCCCATATGAATTGGCCTTTCAAAAGATACCAAATTTGATCTAAATTGTTGAATTGGTTGCCAACTGACATGAAGTAGTAATTCATAAGTCACAGACACCTCCCAGACTCATAGTTGTGTAGCATCATAAAGCAACTCCATTTTAATGTTTACCATCACATGCAAACTGAGAGAGATGGGGGGGGGGGGGTATATTCATGGTTGGCTGGAGGACGGATAACCCTTACATGTCCAACTTCAATCGTAAAACTTGTCATGAACAAATTTCTCCAAACGTTTGCACTGACAACTGTAGTTTACATGACATAAGAGAATAAATAGAGTTGATTGCAGTTTGATACCCAGAGAATCTTCTTTCTAATCAGTACTTATAACCTCTGTCTACAAGTGAATGCTTTATCTTTTTAAAATTGAATTTAGTAACACTAAAGATGGAGTAATTGGTAGCAAACTCAAATATTGATTAACAAATAGGGCTACTCCACGGACTTCCTATACATGGACAGAGCATACTGCACAATAGATTGTCGCTACCGTATGTGTGAGAAAAAGGGCACCAAGATGGCGGTCTGCTTTGATTTTGTGTAAAAATTTGGACTTGCTCAAGTCAATTCCCAGAGTTTGCCAGAAAGTTGAAATATTTTCGAAATATGGCACACTAGGGTCAAAATCACTTCACGTATTGCAGGAATATGATATTCTTTGCCATTGAGGTTTCACTTTTGCTCAAAACATTACAGAGTCGTCGTCAAATCAGACCATTTATAGCTGCTGTGGGCTGCAAATATCCCTATAATATTATCCACCAAACCCTATTAGATTAAATGAATCACAAACTCACCTTTTATCCTTGTTACTACACATGTAGACCCTCTGTTCAACATTAGCAGTAGGTTTACCGACAGAACCAATGTATACAACTGATGGTCGTCGCAGATATGACCTGGCTACCCTCTCAACAGCTGGAGGCATTGTGGCTGTAAACATGACAGTCTAAGGAAAACAAATACTGACTCAGTAAGTTTAAGAATGGAATAAATAAATACTTGCATAGCTCCCTCCTTTTTTTTAGTTACAGGAAAGAACTCTATTAACTAAGGTGTAGAAAGTATATACGTGCCAACATTGTCATCTCAGAAAATGAAACACAAAACAAATGATCCAAGATGCAAGGCAAGCCCACAAACTCTAACATCAACGGACTTAACTAACCAGGCCAGAAACTCAAACTCCTGTTTTCCAAAACTGTTTACGATATATGGGAAAATAAGGTAGATAAAATGAAGAAATTACATGCTACTTTTGTGATCAGCTGCTACCTTTACTTAGAAAATCAGAGCATTCTGATGTGTTTTAAAGCTCAATGTTACTTTCATCAGAATGGTTTAGTAAGTACTCACTACACAAAAAGACCTTAGACTTCATGTATGAGAAATGGTGAACCAAGGTGAAAAGAGGACTTAAAAGCATTGTCAGGCAGCAATTCATTTAAATCTTTTCCCATCTAGGGCATTATTCTTAAAAAGTTTTGTTGTTTATATGCACAGTATGGCCCAGACATAGAGAGATCTTTATAAACATCAGCAAACATCTATCTTTTACATCTGAACGTAAAACTTAACACTCTGATAAGTAATGACGTAAAATCAGATGAACAATTCAACAAACCTGACGATATTTATCCTTTGATGTGAAGTTGCTCATGAGTTTGTCGACATCTTCAGCTTCATCTGTGTCTGGTTTTTGATTGGTCACTGGTAAATGTGTCAGAATTGTTTGAACATCAGGTTCAAAGCCCATGTCAATCATACGATCTGCCTGGAAGTTTTAAAAAAAAAAAAGACATAAAATGCAGAGTTGACTCAATGAATTTAATACGAATCTGTAACATCTTCTTGATTGGAATTTGGGCATTTGGATCACAATTTGACTTTCCTGTTTATGAAAAAGAATTCAAAATTGGTAGGAAATTTGCCTTACAGGGAAATTTATTTTTTTCAATTCTGCACAGTCGCCTGCCCATAACCCTCTCCAAATGACAACCTGCCACATGATTTCCACAACAGATTTCTTACTCAAAGGGCATAAGCAATCAACCAAAACTTTTCTAGAAAAAGAAGCTGAATCTCACAAATTTCTTCCTATTTTTCTATTAAGTATCTTTCATGATACACCAGGACTTTATTCTGGGGGAAAATATTGTCACAGAATTGTCAACAAGCTTTCGTGAAACAGAACAGAACACTACCCTAATCTAAATTGGGATGACTTCTTATGTTCTGTAATGTTATGGCTGCATGTGGGACTGCAGGTGGAGGGGTGTGTGTGTGTGGGAGGTTTGCAGACTGGAGATAATGAAGTGTGAAGCCAGCCATGAGTAACAGTTAGTTATAATAACTAAGTATTACAGTTTCCAATTTCTACTTTATTATCAAACATGTCCACCTCTATGCTGTATCCAAATTTACAAAGGTAATTTTTTTTTCCCATACTGGCAAAATTTAGTTAAGGGCTTACCTCATCCAATACCACATAAGTACATTGTGACAAAACCAAGTATCTGTTTTCCAGGACATCCATCAGACGACCTGGGGTAGCGATAACAATCTCACATCCCCTTCTCAATTTGAATCCCTGGTCCTCCCTGGAGATACCTCCGATGATGGATACACAACGTATTCCCAGGGGGGTTCCAAACTTGATAGTTTCTTCCTCAATTTGCTGGGCCAGTTCTCTGGTTGGAGCCAGAATAATGGCATACGGACCATTATCAACATCTCTTTCTCTAGAAATAAAATGAGGAAATGGAATGAAAATGTCAGGATAGAATTTACTTGGAGTGGAAAATCAAATCATCCATCAGAGCTGATCTATATTTGAAATCCCCTATGACCTAACACCTCTAGGGTTTTACAGGTTTAGAGTAAAAGTTGCTGGTTCATGAAAGTGTAACCCTTGGCCAACAGAAACTTCCAAACATGTCACGTCACAACCATAGCCTCTCAATTCCTTCTCCCTGCAAGGCTGCAGAAGCTGTAACCACGATCTTTTAATCAACACATTACAATCGCAGAATAACATTCATCCTGTTGTTCCAATGCAAGCAGCATCTGCTGCTATGTTGACAAAACTGTAGCTTTGCTGCATTGCCATGGTAACTAAGCCCACTTACAGACTTGAGTTTGCAAAACCTAAAAGAAGTACAAGGAGATGCTTTACTTTGATTAAGCTGGCATTCAGCCACAGTACTTAAACTTGGTCATTAATATTCTTAAACTTTTTCACTCCATCCCACCCTTTTCAATCATCTAATCCTATGAATCCCCCTCCTAAAATATATCAAAACTGTATTTCTTTATAGTATACATTCACAGCAAGGAGAATACTTGCTGTCTTCCAAGATCATCATCTCAAATATGCAAGTACAATAAATTGTTAATTTAAAGGTATGGGGTCATCATGCAGCTTAAATTGCTGCTATTTCAAAAAGTAACTTATGGGTCTGGTACCATTACTCCACTAAGGTTCAGTGCTTGCATTCACCATTGTTAATCTTTAATCTCTCTCTGACCAAAGTCACCCACAAGGTGAATATTCTGATGGATAGGTACCCCTGTGCTAGAAAAAGAGCAATTACAAGGAAAGACATCAGCTTACCTTTCTAACTTTGGTAATGTTGTGATCCAAACTAATAGTGGAATGAGGAAAGCAGCAGTTTTACCACTGCCAGTCTCAGCTACACCGATGACATCTCGGTTTTGTAGGCCAATAGGTATCGCCTGTCTCTGAATTGGGGTTGGTTCCTGTATTAAAAATAAAATAGGGAGAGAACATGGTATTAATACAGCTATTACAACTCTAGCACAGTGATACTACTTACTGACTACATCAAATTAATGTATTTTATCTTCTAACCTTTTTCTGGTCTACATTACTGTTTTCCCACCTTAGCACACAGCTCAAATCCCAATTTCAGGTTTCCTTGACAGGGACAACATACTTTTTCAGACTCTCTGAGTTTTTGAGTGGAGTGGGAACTCTGATCCCATCAACATTCCATCCATGGGTGTCTAAAATCTTTCTTAACCTAAGACCCAAGGATACTACTGACATCATCTCATCTAACATCTATGGCAGCAATGACTACAAACCCCATCCAGAGGTGGAGCTACCATATGGTCGGGATTAGATTCACCAAAATTAAGTGAGCACTGGCATCCAATCAAAGTTTCTAACATTCTGCTTAAAGGCAACCCTGCAGGAAATTCTCACCTCCCTCACCATAACCCCTAGCTCTGCCACTGCCCCCATCCCTCTAGTCCAGTGTACCTTCACTTTACCTTTTATCCAAGGTATCAATGTTCCCACATGGCTCCTAATAACAAAGGATATCAATGAATTATTTTCAGATTACCTCACAGAGTAAACAATTTTACTACCTCACCTTATACCCCAGGTTATCAATGACTTCTAAAATATGTGAAGGCAGAGAAGATTCCTTCCACTTTCGTATTGGATTGGGAATCCTCCCTCCTTTAGTAGAGATGTTATAATCTTCCCTGAAGATACGCCAATCTCTTTCAGTCATCTCGTCTAATTCTTTCTGTTGCCAATGTCTATCATCCCATCGTTGTTTGTCCTCCTTCTTCTGTAGTTTTTTCAGTCTGACCCTGTAAAGATCAAGAAAAATGCAGGAAATATCCTGGGTTAGCATTCACTAACATTTGTGTAAGAAGTGTTGTTGAAAGTCACAATACTTAAACTCTAAAGTTTAGCATAAAGTTACACAAAATTTTTGACAATTTTTTTTCTTTGTGAATACCAACTAGACTAATGCATTACATAAGGCAGACCTACTTCAGAAATTTCTTTGTGCATCAGGACCTGGAAATATAGGTCTTCAATTTTAAGGCATGGAAGTGCCATCACTTACCATCACTCCCCTAAAATCACTGTGAGGAATGTGATTTATATCACACTTCTGAATGGAAAGTCAGATAAATCTATGTAAGCTTGGTCAAGCAACATACCCATCACACTCCTAAATTTCCTAGTGATTTGATTTTATAGCTCACCTGGACAATCCAGAACTCCAGGTCTGGAAATGGCACCCATTATTTTAATGGAAAGCAGAACTAATTTTTACATTAAAGTAGTTTTGGAAAAAAAAGGCAATTTATTGATTTTTATGTCATACAACAAACAATAAATGAGGCAAAAAATAACAGACTCATTCGCTGTTTACAAACAAATGGCCCCACTCCTGGGCGTCAAAAGAGTTGGTAAAGTCACCTTTCACTGTTGACAAAATGAAAGGCAGATACCAATTTGTCGTCATTCTGTGTGTGATCATGCAAGCTTTCACGCGGTCAACACCTAAAATACACTGACGTGTTCTTGCACATGCTCTATGCCAACAAATGCCAACCAGTGAGGTAAGCATGAACAACCTAAAAGATGAAATGAAGAAATATTATCTTACTTTTCTTGATCTTTTTCTGATTGAGTTCTTCTAACCTGTAGTAAATCTGAGTAAAATTTAGATTCCTTCTTTTGAGTTTTAATGTCAATACCAGCGATGTGTCCTCGACCCATCAACTGTACCTGATGTCTATCTCTGTACCTGTTTCAAAAAGGAAGACAATAGGCTAGTTTGGGGTAATTAATGATATTTTTATGACAGGTATGTTTTTCAACAAATTTTAAAAACAGGAAATGATTGATAGAAAGGTAATGAGGTGACACAAATCATATGGGTGTAATTTCATAGAAATAAGAAAGACAATGAAGGGAGATATTTCATGAAAATCTACCACAAACTGAGGTTAGACAACTACAACAAATAAGTAGGCTGGAAAGCTGAAAATGTCTGTCAAGGTGTGTATATGGCTTGTACTCCAGTGGGATGGCGACCTTTGAATATACCCATGGTATTCTCTTTCTGTTATAAGAGGGGGACTTGAACCATTTTTGAACTTAGAAGGTAAAACAACTCACATTCTACCTGCCTATACAGCTAAAACTATATAAAACTTTTGTATTGTTAAACATCCAATAACAAGGCCTACGGTTGGGACACCTGTCCAACTCTTAAGTTGTGACTCCTGGTCAAGACATGATAAATCAATATATTCAGTCAAGACTCAGAGGGAAATTTTCAATATTGTTCTTAACTATGCACAAAATCATATTTTGCAGAGCTGAAGAAATTCTATTTCGAAATAGTGCTTAAAATTACAAAATTTCATGATGATTACGTACAAAACATTGTAATCCACGGAGGTGTCATCCCCAGCATCCCAATCAAAGACAAATTTTCTGTCATTTAGACGTCGTATCCTTCTCTTCTTCTTTACCTTTCCTAGATACCGGTCCTTTATAAGACAAAGAGAAAACGTTTTGAAATTTTAGCAGTTTTACCTTTCCTAGATACCGGTCCTTTATGAGAAAAAGAGAAAACGTTTTGAAATTTTAGCAGTTTTACCTTTCCTAGATACCGGTCCTTTATAAGACAAAGAGAAAACGTTTTGAAATTTTAGCAGTTTTACCTTTCCTAGATACCGGTCCTTTATAAGACAAAGAGAAAACGTTTTGAAATTTTAGCAGTTTTACCTTTCCTAGATACCGGTCCTTTATAAGACAAAGAGAAAACGTTTTGAAATTTTAGCAGTTTTACCTTTCCTAGATACCGGTCCTTTATAAGACAAAGAGAAAACGTTTTGAAATTTTAGCAGTTTTACCTTTCCTAGATACCGGTCCTTTTTAAGACAAAGAGAAAACGTTTTGAAATTTTAGCAGTTTTACCTTTCCTAGATACCGGTCCTTTATAAGACAAAGAGAAAACGTTTTGAAATTTTAGCAGTTTTACCTTTCCTAGATACCGGTCCTTTTTAAGACAAAGAGAAAACGTTTTGAAATTTTAGCAGTTTTACCTTTCCTAGATACCGGTCCTTTTTAAGACAAAGAGAAAACGTTTTGAAATTTTAGCAGTTTTACCTTTCCTAGATACCGGTCCTTTATAAGATAAAGAGAAAACGTTTTGAAATTTTAGCAGTTTTACCTTTCCTAGATACCGGTCCTTTATAAGAAAAAGAGAAAACGTTTTGAAATTTTAGCAGTTTTACCTTTCCTAGATACCGGTCCTTTATAAGACAAAGAGAAAACGTTTTGAAATTTTAGCAGTTTTACCTTTCCTAGATACCGGTCCTTTATAAGACAAAGAGAAAACGTTTTGAAATTTTAGCAGTTTTACCTTTCCTAGACACCGGTCCTTTATAAGACAAAGAGAAAACGTTTTGAAATTTTAGCAGTTTTACCTTTCCTAGGTACCGGTCCTTTATAAGACAAAGAGAAAACGTTTTGAAATTTTAGCAGTTTTACCTTTCCTAGGTACCGGTCCTTTATAAGACAAAGAGAAAACGTTTTGAAATTTTAGCAGTTTTACCTTTCCTAGATACCGGTCCTTTTTAAGACAAAGAGAAAACGTTTTGAAATTTTAGCAGTTTTACCTTTCCTAGATACCGGTCCTTTTTAAGACAAAGAGAAAACGTTTTGAAATTTTAGCAGTTTTACCTTTCCTAGATACCGGTCCTTTATAAGACAAAGAGAAAACGTTTTGAAATTTTAGCAGTTTTACCTTTCCTAGATACCGGTCCTTTATAAGACAAAGAGAAAACGTTTTGAAATTTTAGCAGTTTTACCTTTCCTAGATACCGGTCCTTTATAAGAAAAAGAGAAAACATTTTGAAATTTTAGCAGTTTTACCTTTCCTAGATACCGGTCCTTTATAAGACAAAGAGAAAACGTTTTGAAATTTTAGCAGTTTAAAAGATACCAAGTGAATTTTAATTTTTATGTTATATATATGTGACATAACAAAACAGAACTTTTGTCCCAAGAAGATGTAGGGTTGGGGGGACGGGAGAGGGGGAGAGGAGGAGGGGGGTAAGTGCACATCACTACAAATTACACCAATAAATGCAGATGGCTTACTAGTGCATCATGCCTATAATTGAGTTTTACATCTTGCAGGCAGAGTGGTTTGTGTTGACGCTCCAAAATGGTGATCCTTGATGGCAATGTGTATACAAGGCCTGCATCATCTCACTTTGTTAGTTAATGGGATGGGATTTGGTGACCACCAATCCAAACATGATCAATATAACATGTTAGAAATCCATAGGAATATGAGTATAATTTTTGTGGGGCAGGCAAGAGAAAATTTTGCCAGAATAATGACACCCTTTATCAAGTTTTGCTTGTGTTTTGCCCCAATAGACCTACTGTTTTTGCCCGAATTGGGAGGGCGAATGCTCCCCCCTGTACCCCCACCTTGTACGCCTATGTAGATATCAAAGTAAAGTTAAAATACAGACCGTTTCACATGCAGTTGAAATCTGTCTCATTTCCTCCCATTTAGTGACCTCTATGACAGGCTGGTAGGGAATACTGTATATTCTATACCCCCGGCCTACAATTGAAGGTATCATATCTCATAAACATATGTTGCTCATTTCTAAGTTTGTAAGAAATCTTCATACAAGTCATGAATAATGCAATTTTACCTCATGATTAATGCATTTAAATAATAAAAAATTCAGTACATCAATAATTAATTACCTTAATAGCTTCTAGTTCCTTCTTTTCATCTCTATCTAATTTATCCTTTCCATCTTTTCCCTCCAATCTCTCTCTTTCTCTTTGCTCTCGACGCAGTCTTCTTTCTTTTTCTCTTGGATCCTCTTTGGGTAACAGACAAAGAAATAATGTTATTTACATCATTGCATACACACTAGCTCCCCCAAGCATTATATTGTGTCATTTGTAGGGGTCTTATAGAGACTCTAAGCAGTCAGGTGATTGTCAAATATACATGGCTACAACCAGGGACCATAAGCCTTAATCTTTCAAATTCTTTCATCTGTAGCTGTATCATAGAAGGTGGTATGTACAGTACCATTGGGTTTGACAGTTGAAAATAGAATGCAGACAATATACCTAGTGTTCCCTTGAGATTCAGTATTTTGTTTGAGCATTTAGATATCTTTCCATGAAATGTGGTGCAAAACAGCAAAATTTATTTTATAGTAACCAGAAAGCCAAAAGGCTTAGCAATTCTTTTTTTCTTCAAATTGACAATGCTTCGTAATGTTTTTTGAATTGACAGTGCTCCGTAATGTACCCACAAACTATACATGCAAGGCATTGAAGCTTTCTACAAGTAGTGTTCTGCTCATGGTATCACATCCATGTTATACGTAATCATGGTATTAATTTTCACCACTATGCTGATGATACTCAATTATATATTTCATTTGACAAAAACAGCATTCAAGCTGCCTTTCAGGCAATTGAAACTACAGGATGTGAACAAATGGATCACAATTCACCAGTTGAAACTTAATTGTGATAAGGCTGAGTGAATTGTCTTTCGTTCAAAATTTTTGGTTGAAATCCCTGATTTTCCTCCTCTTGCAGTTGGTGATGACCTTATCTTTGCTTCAAAAATTGCAAAAACTTGGGCATGTATTTTGATCAAAACCTGAATTTGGATAAACATGTTAATACCTTCTGTGGATCTGCCAATTGGCAGTTGACAAACATTAGCCTTCTGCGAAAGTACCTTGATGATAAAACTTGTGAAATTTTAGTTCATGCATTTGTTACTTCCAGGATCGACTTTCACAATTCTTTGCTTTATGGTCTGCCTGATGTTTCCATAAAGAAACTTCAAAAAATTCAAAACGCGGCAGCACGTATTGTCAAAAGGAAAAGTAGACGATGTCACACAACCCCACTTTTAAAGGAACTTCACTGGCTTCCTATAAGGGAGAAAATCAAATTAAAATAATGCTGCTTACTTTTCGTGCTCAGCATTTAAGGCAGCCTGTTTATATCTCTCAGCTTCTGTCTCCTTATACTCCTGCTCGTGTTCTTCGTTCCTCTGAGAAGGCTTTCCTAGCTCTTCCTAATCCACAACTGAAATCATATGGTTACAGATGTTTTGCATATGCTGCTCTCTACTTGTGGAACCAGTTACCTGACCATATTCGGTTATGTACTAATTTTTCTACATTTAAGCGTAATCTCATTTGTTTGCTTGCTTCTTTGATTGAAATGAATTTGTTGTTTGATTTTATTTTTGTCAAGCGCCTAGAGCAGCTACACTTTTGTTCTGATTTGGCGCTATATAAGTTCAATGTATTATTATTATTATTATTATCCACATACTATGTGGAAAACCTTGACAGTACATCCATATAGATGTATCTGAGTAGTATTGGTGAAATTCTGATACTCTGAAGTTTATTATCATGTCCCAATAAAATGGCCAGCCAATGGATGCAAGGCACATAGCTATTAAAACAAAGGGCATTCCCAACATTTATTTATTGTCAGGAAAGCAGAAAGGTATAGCAAGGCATAATACGAGCTCTGAACAAAGTCACAGGGCCCTATCAATATTGGATCAGCCAACAAGGAAGAATTTATTAAAATGCACAACGTTACCTAAAGAATTCTGAGCAGCTTTCAAAAATTCTAGTTGCTTCTGCTTTGCCTCTTCCATGAGTTTTCGTTTCTCTTCAACTTCCTTTTGTCTCTTAAGCAGAGCTTGCTTTGCTCTTTCTTCTTTACTCAGGAACACAGGCTGTCAAAATAAACAAACAATCTTGCTTTTTAACTTTCTTTAACATTTTTCTGCAAGCTTTTTTAAATAAAAAATGTCAATTGGAAACTCAAGTGAAGTAGATTAACAGATGCGGGGAATAATTTAGAGTTCAAAATTTGCAGAGCAATTTTGTAATACTGGGCTACTCTATCACAAAATCATTAAAAACCTTGTTTATGTTTGCAATCTGTAATACAATTTTGCATTCACATAGAAATTTGTCCATTTTGTGTAGTAAAATGCAATGCTATACAGGATAAATTGTTCTCTGAAAGGAACAAAGTCTCAGCCAAATTAAACTTGTTTGACTTTTTAAGGCCAAGAGTTCGATCAAGGTAGAACTTTGTTCCAATTTATGTCATAAATAACCCGCAACTTTCACAGCAGCAGGTATATACGCTTTCAAACATAAAAGTTGTGCATTTTTCAAGGTGTATCCATTGCCCACTGAACTATACAAATGCAATCAGTTGTGAGAAGGCTATGTGTGTTTAAAAATGATCCTTATTTCGATCATCGGTTATATATCAGGTGTTTCGGTGAAATTTTCTCAACTGGATTTTGTCAGACAATTTTTAAACATTATCAAACCTTTGACTCGGCTTCTTTTTCAGCTGCTCTTCTTGCCAGCATTTCTTCCAAGGAGAGAGGTTGTTTCTTGTTTTTTAAAGCAGCCTTCTTCTCTTCTTCTTCTTCCTCCTCCTTTTTCACTCTGAAAAAAATAAAAAGTGAGTTTGATAGTCAGGCCTTGAATTTTGAGGCATGCTGCGAGAGCAATCACACACCATCACTCGCCCCATATCACTGTGAGGGGTGTGGTTTTTTGCACATCTAGATGAAGAATGCTAGCTTGTATAAATCTATTTAAGTTAAATTAAACAGTAAACCTACCATATTCCTTAATTTCTTGAGGGATGTGATTTGTAGCAGACCTGGAAAATGTAAATCTGAAGGTCTCTATAGTAGAGAATACAGGTGTTTAACCAGGAATGTGTCATGGAAGGGGTCTGGCAGTCTGACATGGGGGAGTGATCTAAGGTAAGGGATATTCACCCTTCCTTTTTGGAAAAATGGGGATTTTTAGGGCTCCACATGTGAAACGGTGAAATTGTTAGTCATCAAATATAATAAAGTTTGTAGTGAACGTTTGCCATCTTTTGCTATACTTGGCTTTTTCTTGGCCTGATTTAGATTTCTCACGATTACAGACAAGTGCATGATTTCTTTTCACAAATGAATAATTAAATATTGCATGCATTTAGGTAAACTGATGAGTGCATGGTTTTCATAGATTATATAGTCAGTTTTGTACATTAAGTTTTATTTAATGAGTGTTGAAAGGAAAGTTCATGTTAAATTGAGGTTTCATAGAAAGGAATATTTGAAGGAGAAATCCCACCTGAAATCACCATACTCCAGGTATTCTACTGTAATTCATGAAAGACTCTTACATGCTTTGCACATCACAACTCAACTCTATTGTCGGATCTCCAACAGTCTTGTAATATGGGTTAGTTTATGACTTCAGTCGAAAAGAACCAACATTTAGGTTCTTCCTGACTGAAATCGGTGGGACTTAAAACTGGTGTTAAAATCGCCAATCACAGTTGTGGCGACGATCGAGTTGAGTTGCAGTGTGCAAAGTCATGTAGTGTGCAGCTAGCTCAACTGTAACTATTCAAGTTTGTTAAAAGCTGTAAAACCCATTTCTTTGAAACACCAGCTAAATCAATACCAACCTTCTCACTTTCTGTTTATATATCTTTTTAAGATCATTATCTAGAAAACATAAATTCTGAAAATTACTAGTAAACCAAGGACCTATTCTGCATGAGTTCAGCAATTTTCCAACTAAAATACTGTATTTTTCACATGACTAAAGAGCAACGTCCCATTCAGGTTTGAATGTACAGGACTGATTTATTAAGGAAATTTTTGGGGTTGTCCATCTGACAAGATGGAGCCAAATTGACATTTTCTGTAAAAATTTTGTTTGTCCAAATAAATGTGAAAAACCAAAGATTAGCATTTATATAATTCAACTTCTTTGTCATAGGTCACAAGCATTTTTTTTTTCTATATCTATGTTTCAATGTTGACTGGAAGTACACACTATTGTCTCAATTTCATTTCTTAAGAGCATTAAAACATTCTTCCTTGCAAATGAAGCGAGCTTGTCCATTACAAATAAAATCTACAGTACTTGTCCATTGGCCAATCTCAGAGAGAAAGTAGTTGTCTGATGTATTTTTAACCAGTTTGGAAGTTAGGACAACTGTTAAATGTCAGCCCTGATGTATATGCTGTACCTTTTCTTTTTATCACTTGGTGATCTTGACCTTCTTGACTTTCTAGAATGTCTGTCTTTGTCCCTGTGTCTTCGATCTTTGCCATCCCTGTCTTTGTCCCTGTCATCACGATGACCATGTCTGTCTCTATCCTTTCTCTCACGCGACCGGGATCTTGAGCGTCGCTTTTCATCCCTTTCACGAGATCGTGATCTCCGCTTTTCTTCTTTCTTGCGACTTCTGTCCTTGTCTTTGTCTTCATGAGAAGGCATTCTTCTAAAGGGAAGAGAACATTTAAATACTGTACAAAGACTAGAAGAAGATAACACTAATGGAAGGTTGCTCCAGGATACTATATGGACTTGAAAATAATTAAGTTGACTTAGGAGAACTGTACTTCAGTGAGAATGATTAGGCCATCCATGGTTTCACTGTTTCAGTCTAATGCTGATTTTTGCTCCAATTTTATCTGAAAATCATTTTAAAATTTGATAAAATCCTTACTTACAAAGAACCAGGGATTAAAATCATAATAAAACCAGAGTCAAAAGGTATTTTCCAGACGCAAAATTGATTGTCTTTAAAACATACAGAGAAATTTTCTCTATCAGAATGTGAAAACTGCATTTTGATAGCATAGCATTTCAATTCAAAGATACAGTACTTACTAATTTTCAAAGTAATGCTGATTTGATGCATCATGTGAATACTGTGATGTAAATGCACATGTTTGAAACTATGAGTAGACTAGTACCAATACTCAAGCAAATACCAAGTTCAGGGGCAAGATTTTGTGACTGCATTTTTTTGCAACAACAATCATACTTTTCTGTGTTTTTTCCAAAAATGGGGTGCGTTTTTTGTTCCACAAAATCGCCCATTTGTCCAACCTCTACTTTAAAACTTGCACTTCCTTTAAATAGTGATGACGCTAGGGTTGGGCAGCACCGTGAAATATTGGTACTGGCACTGCAAAGTACACAGAACCGGTATTTTGGACAGTACCGGTTCTCATCTTACAGGAGGACAGTTGGACAGGAAGGAGCCTACATAAACCAGATTAAATAGAAAAGAGCCCCAAAATGGAGATACTGAGCGATGAAATATGCAGACAGCAGATTTTACTAACTAGCTTTTAAGTGCACACGGTATGTAGCAAGTTGATAAAGGAAGAAGGGAAAATTTGATTTCAGTTTCTGCCTGGGTATTGATGTTTGTGTAAAAATTTATCATCAAACATCCCCACACATTTTTGTTGTGAATTAAAACCATAAATGTTAATTTTTTCAAGTATGGGTAATTTTTTCAAGAATCGGTATTAATAACACACCAAATGCCTTTGGTATTTTAATTACCTGGTATTCACATGAATACTGGTAAACCTCCCAAGTGCTCTTTTGAAATGTTGATTTTGTGGATGTGCTGAACACATTTTTTCATCACTGGGAAGATAACAAATGATGAGGTGATGGTATGGTCATGGGAAAATACTGACTCCAAACTCTCTTTATAAGGCTCTTCCCTTGACCACCAAACTCATTTTGGAAAAATAGCTAGGGTTACGATCTGTCTTGTAGAGGGATTGTCATGCCTAAGTTATCCCCCTATTCTGCAAGTAACCACAGTTCTAGAGAATGTTAAATACTCACATGTACTGTAATGATGTTTCTTGAAATTAAGCTGGACAAATACTTCTCTAGTAAATGTTAAATGCAAAACAAAATTTTCTATCTTTTAAAAATTACAGAGGACATCAAATATTAACTTTAGTTAAACACCTATTGACTATTGATGACAGTACAGGGTAAAAGTTTGCCTTTCTCTGAACTATTTTATGCTTGTCCAGGGCCGTAGCCAGGAAGCAGCATTTTTTGGGGGACAGGGGGGCACAATGGGTTAGTGATTCCCCTCCTGGGGAAGGGTTTTAAGGGGAGGTTGTTTGTACATGTGTGTTCCATTCTTTCATAGCAAAACAATTTCAGCACATACGTTGAATTTTTTTTTTTTTTTTTTGGGGGGGGGGGGGAAGCAAACTGAATGAATACTTACTACTTCAGCTGTTCTATTTTTGGACGAGACAGGGCACCCAGCAGGCTAACGGTTTGTTTGCACACAGTGTAGACCTGTCATGCAGGGATATTATGCAGTTTTTGCATTTTCATTTTGAATCAGTCTGTGCCAATAGTTGTTGGAATTGCATACACAGTGATTACGCACCTTACTTTTTTATTGCAGGACAGATAAGAAGACAAGGATTTGAACTATTCGCACTGCAGAAAAAATTCCGGATCCGCACAGCTAAATGGACCGCCGTGTTTATTTGTCTATGCAATGATGTATGTGCGACCAAAAAAGTTGAATGTTGGATGTGCAGGCTAGGGTACATATTCCAATATGCCAGGCCTATGTGTAGCAGCCTGCCTACCCCTTCATCCCTCTACAATGGGATCCCAATCCCATTTTACGAGTAAGCGGATCAAGTAAAGCTGTTATTTCCTATGTGCATTAGGGTCATTCCGTATCAAATCACCTAATTTTTTTGAGAAAGTTGTTGCTCGACTGACTCAAAAAATTCCCAAAATATTTGTATGTGTGGACAGTGATAGAAGAAGCATATATCCATAAAATTTTAGCGAAATTTCTCAAATTTTGACCAAATTAAAATCCGTTGAAATTTTGCAAATCAGTGGCAAAATGACATTTTGGCATTTTTGTCAATTTTGAGGACCTATTTCTCAGCAAATACATAACCCACCAGCCTGTAATGATAACCAGAATGCAAAAATGCATTGAGGTTTCGATGATACATAAATGTTCTGCTTCAAAGAGTGCCATCATGCACCATTATCTTCTCATTCAAAAGTTATACTAGCATATTCAAAAAATAAATTTGTCATTCCAGATGACCTTCTGACCTCCACAAAAGCCATACATAGCTAGAATGACTAACAACAGACAGACAAATGGACAAACAGCTACCTTGAGACTTCCCATTAACAAGTTTTCCATACTTTGACCCCTGTTAACCCCAGATGACCTTTCATCTCAGCAAAAACTATCGGGACCATCTTCTGACCCCAATGCATCCAAAACCCAAATATGACATCTATCCAAGTTTCCTATCTTGAGATATTGCATAAGCAGGATTTTCAGACTTGGACCAGCAGTGACCCCAGATGACCTTTGACCTCCATCAAAAACATTATGTACCATTTCCTGACCATAGTGCATTACCATACCAAATATGAAATCTATCAAAGCTACTTAACTTGAGATATCACACAAACAAGGTTTTCAGACTTTGACACCTGGTGACCCCAGATGACCTTTGACCTCCACCAAAAAACAAAAAGGGAACATCTACTGACCATAACCCATCCACATACCAAATATGAAATCTATCCAAGTTTCATACATTGAGATATTGCTTACCAAGGTTTTCATACTTTGACCCCTGGTGACCCCAGATGACCTTTGACCTCCACCAAAAACAGTAGAGACCATCTCTTGACCATAACGCATCCACATACTAAATATGAAATCTATTCAAGCTTTCTACCTTGAGATATCGTGTTAACAAGATCGTCAGACGTTGACCCCCCGTGACCCCAGATGACCTTTGACCTACCCAAAAAACAACAGGAACCATCTACTGACTATAATGCATCCACATAACTAATGTGCAATCTATCCAAGCTTCCTGTCTTGAGATATTGTTTTAAAGAGATTTTTAGACTTTGATGCCTGGTGACCCCAAATGACCTTTGACCTCCACCAAAAACGATAGGGACCATCTCCTGACTATAACATATCCACATACTAAATATGAACTCTATCCAAGCTTCCTATCTTGAGATGTTGTGTTAACGAGATTTACAGACTTTGACCCCCAGTGACATCAGATGACCTTTGACCCCCGCCAAAAACAAAAGGGACCATCTACTGACTATAACGCATACACATACCAAATATGAAATCTATAGAAGTTTCCTACCTTGAGACTTCCCATTAACAAGTTTTCCATACTTTGACCCCTGTTAACCCCAGATGACCTGTGACCTCCACCAAAAACGATAGGGACTATCTCCCGACCATAACACATCCACATACTAAATATGAAATCTATCCAAGCTTCCTATCTTGAGATATTGTGTTAACGAGATACACAGACTTTGACCCCCAGTGAGATCAGATAACCTTTGACCCCCGCCAAAACGATAGGGGCTATCTGCTGACTAAAATGCATCCACATAACAAATATGACATCTATCCAAGTTTCCTACATTGAGATATCCCGTTAACAAGGTTGCCATACTTTGACCCCTGGTGACCCCAGATGACCTTTGACCTCCACCCAAAAATGATAGGGACCATTTCCTGACCACAATGCATCCACATACTAAATATGAAATCTATCCAAGCTTCCTATCTTGAGATATAGTGCTAACAAGATTTTCAGGCTTTGACCCCTGGTGACCCCAGATGACCTTTGACCTCCACCAAAAACAATACGAAGCATTTACTGACCATAATGCATCCACCTACCAAATATGAAATCTATCCAAGTTTCCTTCCTTGAGATATCGTGCTAACAAGGTTTTCATACTTTGACCCCGGGTGACCCCAGATGACCTTTGACTTCCACCAAAAACAATAGGGACCATCTCCTGACTATAACACATCCACATACTAAATATGAAATATAATAAAGCTTTTTACCTCAAGATATCGTGTTAACGAGATTTTCAGACGTTGACCCTTTGTGACGGCAGACAACCTTTGACCTACCCCAAAAACAAAAGGGACCATCTACTGACTATAACGCATTCACATACCAAATATGAAACCTATCCAAGCTTTCTATCTTGAGATATTGTGTTAACAAGGTTTTCAGACTTTGACCCCTGGTGACCCCAGGTGACCTTTGACCTCCACCAAAAACAATAGGGTTCTTCCTCTCAATATGGCACATCTATGTACCAAGTTTGAAAACTGTCAGACATCCCTATCTTGAGATATCGTGTTAACAAGCAAAGTGTCACAAACACATACACACACACACACATACTGTACATACATACATACACACACACGCCATCATGATTGCATTGGTTTCTCTTATCATCAAAACCAAAAACATAATAAAACTATCCCATAGAACAGGTTTCTGTAATGTGAAGCTTTTCAAATGTTGTTTTGTAAAGTTATGGCTTTCTAAAGTGGCCCAAATTTGCATTTTTGACAATTTTCGTCACACCATTGGCCAAGTTTAGGGATCAATATCTCTGAAAGTAAAATACCCAGAGCCCTGTAATTCCTTGAGATAGTTGTCTGGTACATAAAGATCACAAAATGAAACTTTCAGGGATTCCTTTGTTTCAATTTGCAGAAATGTTGCCATAAAAATGCCATTTTTTACTGAATTGCAGCACACGTGTATTTTGGGGGGCACAAATATCACTGACAGATACATGGAGAGTCACTGTATTTGTGTGGTTGTTTATTTGGGTTTCAAAGTTCTCACAAAACTAAAAGTATAACAGTTGCAGGTACTTTTGTTTTTTATTTATCACCTTGCAAAGTTGCATCATCGCACAAAATAGCGCATCTTTGGGGTCAAAAAGGTCAACATGGGTCAAGTTCAAATATTCTGAAAATTTTTTTTGGGAAAGATATATCTGTCCTCTATATGATATTAAAGAATCCTGAGGGTTAATTTCCTAAATGTTTTTTAAAAGTTCCTCAAAGTCTCTCAGTTTTAATATGGTTCAATCTGCCCATACTAAAAACTGTACAGTGTATAAGTGAATAATCTTAACTCTCTGTTAGCAGGTGTGCAGGGTAAGGGTGTTATTTAGCTGGCTGGACAGAGTTACGATGCGAAAGCCCTTTCCGATATAACCTTATCACGGGTGATACTCATGGAACCTACCCATGTGTTGGAGGTTCTTATTAAAAGAGTTCATGGTAATGTGGTAATTGAGAACAAAAGTAGCATCATGTTCTAATTGTCAGAGAAATAGCTCAAACGCTCGTCAGTGTTTCCTCTAAGAAATTAACCATTGGGTCGAAATGAGCAGTTTGGAAAATTTTTACTCAGTGGAACTGTAAGCGGCATGGAATTGTGCATGTGAGCGTGAAGCACGAGCGCCTGACAGGTGGGGTCCGGGGGCCTGCCTAAGGGCCCCTGGTGGGGTCCAGGGGCAAAGCTTCGGTAAGGGTCCAGGGGGCGGAGCCCCTGGAAGCTCCTGAGTGTTAGGGGTTATGAAGGCATAAAAAGACTGTTTCCAGGGGTGAAATTTCTTTCATAATGCTCCTGTATTTTTGTATGTTTATGCTAGGTGATGATAAAATCCAAATTACGAAAATGTTGGACCAAAGTATAACCAGAGGTTAGTAGAACTTAGTTGTCATGCCCAAAACTTGGTTTTCTTGATTTAAACCTGTTGTACTTTCTGCACCGAATAATTTTCACAGCATTTGCCAAATTTTATGAGAAAAGTTATTTTATTTCAAATGCACTTTTCAATAATTGCATTTCTTTTAGTCCTATCAAGAATATATTTGAAATGACATACTGCAGAGTTGTACACTGTTCTTAGCAAGTTTTCAAACTAGAATGGTGGCACTGGCAGTCTACTGTTTTAAAACTGTATTTTACCTAGGTCCTACTCATTTTCAGGTCTGAGTTTAACTCAAATGTCTTCATACGATTTGAAGAGAGATTCTACCTAAACCGGACCTAGGCCTACTTCACGTCGTCGTTTGAAAACAGTATTATAAACATAAGTGGTTGAATATACATAGGGGTTCGACAAATGCCAACTTTGTGGACCAAAAAACGCAATGCAATTTTGGCCAAAAGCGCGATTGTAATTAGCCTACAAAAGGCGCACTCATACAATCTTGCCGCTGAACCCTTTATTTGCCTTAGAAGAAACCTTCCTGTTTAAAACAAGTTTCATGCCAGTACCAAAGTCTCCTTCAGATTTATTTCTCTAATGTTTTCACACGCTTTCTTCCTCGCAACCTGCAGAATGCGGTACATCTGTACTGTATGTCCTTTATAGATATCTCAACTTTTTAATAGCCTACCTGCTGAAAGTTTTGGAAAGTTAAAGTTGCAGCGCGAGATTCCTTGAGCAATACAGTAGCCCCACACCTTCCTGGAAATAGCTTCACACCCTCCCTTATAATTACTCAGCATCTCCACAGCATACTGTCTGTCTGCATGTTCACACACGTATGAATGTACTGTACAGGTCTACAGAGGCACGATCAGTGCAGTGCTGTGCTTTACTTGCAGTCTCACGTAAATCCAGGTTAGCCACACGCACTGCATGCTGGCATTTCGTAGTAAACTGTGTGTGTGCAAATCGTTGGAACACATAATTTTGGGAATTCCCTTAACACAGTTCAAAACTCAATGGATAAGTCACATTAACTTAACCGCGTAAAAGTTGGCTGGAAAAAACGTTCACAAGAACGACCTGTTGGTAATATTTCCATTCCTTAACCTTATGAAAATCATTTCAAGAATGAAAGGAAACGGTTATCTCCCTAACATTACATAGGAATGGGATCGTGAAAGTCTCAATCTCTTTCGCCGTGTCGGCTATTCATTGTCATGTTCACTGTCAGTGTGCCTTGACAGTTCTCTATAACTAACATTAACTTAGCCCTACCTGTGCTACCTAGGCTATAACTAGTCGAATAAAATCTGCAAGAGTAAGTAAATGATCATTAATTTCACATAATATTAATTGACCTTCAAGCTCCGCATACCCTTGCATTAGTTGAAATGTGTTTGTTATATTTGGTGTATGTCCATGTACTTTTTGCTGTTTACATGGTATCGATTTGGGGAGCAAAATGAAACCCCCCTTTTTTTTTATTTTTCACCACAAACATCAGTGCGCCAAATCAATAAGTTACTGTGTCAAAATCGCATCATAGCAGAAACACTGACACTGGGTAAGGGTAATGAAGATGTTGGGCAGTACTTTGGTGCTATTCGGAGAAGTGCCGTGGGTGAGTCAGAGTACCGCTTGTACGCTGTTATGGACGTGTAAGAAATAGGGCTGTGCATTTTCGGTTAATTCACTATCTGTTTAACAGATTTATTTAACCGGCGGTTAACCGTTTAACCGAAAATGACCTAATGTTCACACAACAACAAAAGTCAACATTTCCAAAGAGCGCCACCACTTTTGTACAGAAAAGTAAAAGTCTAAAATGGCGACATGTGACAAAAATGTTGGTGTTTATATCATCTTTTCACAGTAAAAACCCATCCCGCATTTACTGAAGCTTTCTTCACACCATTTTCCCGCCTGGTCCTATGTAATATTGTCAGTTACTTCATGAAACACTCCCACACGGCTGTTTTGATGCAGCTTGCTTGCGATGCAGTGTTCAATACATGTAACAGTGCTCACGTGTTTGTCATAGTAGTGATCTGTACAATTGCACTGTAAATGGCCCACCAGCCGCAAACAGCACAACCAAGCCCTATTATCCTGCATAAATTTAGGAATTCCAAGCCAGGGTTCGATTTACCCGGGTGCACGCGTGCACGGGTGCATGTAGAATTTCCTTCGTGCATGTAACTGTGGAGGCTTACGTGCACTTCGTGCATGTAGACTTCAGACCTAGCCAACAAACTTCATGGTCAAATACATGTTACAAGTCAAGTTGCAGCCCAAAGTAATCCTAATATAGCTGTCCCAATTGTCCGTTGCATCGTTATTTCTTGCATACTGTCAGTTAGACAAGCAGACATTCCTAGCCTCCTGCCAGGGTTTGCATTAGCCGCTGGATTTTGGAAATCCCGCACTAACAATATTCAGAATAAGCTCAACAAATGCACACACTAAGTCCCTGCAGTAATGCACTTATTAATGGATGTACGTTCCGTACGTAAATCCCAAGAACGCTTATTGCACGCACTGTCAGTTACTTTGGAGGATGTCACTTGCTCTGTGGACTCGGGTAAGCCGGTCGATGTGATTTTTCTAGATTTTCAGAAGGCTTTTGACAAAGTTCCTCATAATCGGTTGTTACTCAAATTGAATAGTTTAGGGATCAGGGGTTGTCTACTTGATTGGATTGGTGATTGGCTTCAGGGTAGGAAACAACGGGTCGTGCTAGGTGGTTCAATTTCTTCCTGGAAAAGTGTTACCAGTGGTGTCCCACAGGGATCAGTGCTGGGGCCACTTCTTTTTGTGGCTTATATCAATGACTTGGATACTTGCATTGTCTCTTCCTCTGTGAAGAAATTTGCTGATGATACAAAGGTCTATAGGGAGGTTAGTTCTAAGGAAGACTATTCTGGTCTCCAGACTGACTTGGATAGTTTATCCAATTGGTCTAGAGACTGGGGCATGTTCTTCAATGTGGACAAGTGTAAAGTAATGCATGTGGGTTATGGCAACCCTTCTTTTCCCTACTCCATGGATGGTAAAACTCTGCAGGTTATTGATAGGGAGAAGGATCTTGGTGTGCATGTTGATTCTTCCTTGAAGTCCTCCAAGCAGTGTGCAGAGGCTGCTAGGAGAGGAAATTGGATCTTAGGTTTAATTAGGCGTCATTTCAAGTTCTTGCATAAAGATGTTGTTGTTAGGCTCTATAAGCACATGGTACGGCCGCATTTAGAATATGCAGTTCAGGCATGGAACCCTTACCTAGCAAGAGATAAGTTTGTTCTAGAGCAGGTTCAAAGACGCGCCACAAAGTTGATTAGTTCCATCAGTGACTTGCCCTATGAACAGCGTCTTGTTCAACTGGGTCTCACTACACTCGAGCTTAGACGCCTTCGTGGTGATTTGATTCAGGTCTTTAAGATAGTTCATGGGTATGATAGGCTTTCTTTCGATGACTTCTTCACCTTTTCTCACATCAGGCATACCAGGGGACATGGTCTCAAGCTTCAAAGGGGGCATTGTAGGTTGGATATTAGGAAATATTTCTTTTCTCAAAGGGTGGTGGAGGAGTGGAATGGGTTGCCAGAGGATGTAGTTGCTGCTGGCAGTGTAAATGCCTTTAAGAATAGGCTGGATTGTCATTTTGCTGCCATTGGTAGAGTTTAGTAATTTTGTCTACAGGATCTTTTATGAGGGCATTGTCCTTTCTGATCCTTATTTAATCTAATCTAATTAAACAGTAGTTATTGTTGTGCTGAGAGAGCTTGACACTGGTGACACAACGCAAACTATGTGTACAGTTTGCATGTGGTGGCTTTCAACTTGAAGGTGACTTTTAACGTTACAGGTTAGGCTTACCAAGTATTCATATAGACAATACGTTAGGATGGCATTTGAGTTGGTGCCAGCAGCTCTAAAGAAAAAAGTATGGTACATCAAAAGTAGCTTAGTGTAAGTTTTGAAAATGTTGGTAAGGGCAAATTTAAAGTATTTTACATATGCCTCACACATGTTTTGAGAACAAATGCCAACAACATAATTTTGGCATCCTGTTATTTTCACGATGTGGTTTGCTCCTAAGACTGCAACCTTTCACATTTAGTGTGTACCACAGTGTCATTGAAATTTGGAAGGACTTGGATGATGGATGACTTGAACTTTTTTAATCATAATGTCAGAATTTTAGTTGCATGTTAAACTGGCAAAACCTTATAATCAACCTTAAAAAAGAGTTGAATAACTTGAAGATTGTGTAAAATTTTAACTGTAGCTTATAATGGATTATTTGATGATAGTTGATGCAAACTCGAGGCTTGGGACCTCAAGTACAGTTTATAGCCTGGGCTTATTTGAGTAAGGTCACTTGCTCCCTTGTGTCGGCCTAATGGATCTTCAAGTTTAGCTCTGCTCAATAAAAATCTGCACATTTGTTTTTACTCAAAATAGAAAAAATGCAAATTGTGCGTTTAAACCCTTTCTTAGGCCTATTGCAAAGGTGTTTTTCTTGAAGACTTTTCTTTAAATTTTCAGATTATTTGGTGCATGTAGAAATTTTGCTGTGCATGTAGATTTTTTGACCTACATGCACCAGTGCATGTAGAAAAAAAATTATAAATCGAACCCTGTTCCAAGCATTCCTACCGTAAAGTTATTTACAGTAGGACTTATGGAATGTTATCATATGACGTCGTTACGAATGAAAACAATGATGCATGTGGTCCCATGCATGCAGTAGACTTGCATGCGTACAGGTATCTGTTTTTACCACTAAACAAGGGACCATGTTTTGCTCAGTGAAATCATATGCACACGATCTATTGCAAAATTTGAATTGCCTCTGCATTGTGATTGGTTCAAATATGTTGATTCTGAGCCAGCCAATCACAACTCACGCCATCGCCTACGGGATTTAGTGTGTGAAAATACCAGACCTCGGAACGAATTTCCCCACTGAGTTTGCGTTATGACGATCGCACTTCCCAGGCTTACAAGTTACATAGCTGGCCTGTGCAGCAGGCCAAGCCCAATGCAAAATTCACCAAGAAACGGCATCACAAATCTCTGCGTACCTTGGATTTTTCGGGGATCTGACATTCTGACTTAGGCCTTGGCTAGGGGCCTAACGTTAGACTAAGTGCATTTCATCAAGCACAGGAATGTGTGTGATAAGTACTGCTCTGCTTGTGAGCTTTTGAAGGGGCTGAAATGCGTGTGTCACACCCCAGATGTGTGTGACTTGGAAAGTCTGCCTCCCAGTTTACGAGAAAAAGAAGAACGTTGTTGGGCCTAATAATATCGTACTTCGAGGCAATACAACAAGTTACAACTTAACATTCAAGGCCTAACGAGTAACGTTAATTCTAACGTTAGGGCGGCCTAGCCTAGGCCCCTACGTTATTTTTATCAATCGATCAAAACAATAATCTGTAGAAGCTGAGCCATATAGGGTCCTAGGCAAAGACTAAGCCTTATTACCTCATGTATTAACCTCTACAAATTAGAGGCCAGCCAAACTCCCAAAGACAGTGAAATCCTAATTTCAAGACTGGACGTTCGCCAATCGTTCCCCCTGTAATTGAGTTGAAGTTAGTTCAATATAATGAGTATGCATAAGGTCTAATATCAAAATTGAAGTTAGCTAACGTTAGGCTAGGCTATAACAACATTTAATTCTTACATTGTAGTGTCCATATTGTAACCTTAGTTAAAATTCCACGACGTCATTGAAAGGAATTTAGTTAGGCCTAGAGGGTTGGTACCGTTCTAGGCTTAGGTTAAACTGGGGATGGATTCATATCAACAACTGCAGAAGAAGGTAATGCATTTTATTAGCCTAGCTTAAAATTGTGATTTGGTCTTTGATTGCTAACGTTTCTTAGGCCTAACATACCCATGGTCCAAAGGGAAGATTCTTGAACCTATGCTAGCATGTCGCATAACTAGTACTTACACTACATGAACGAACTGTACTGTAGAAGCTATTGTGTTGTTAGTCTCCCTTTCTTTGTCCTCCCTCTTTACTCCTTTATCTCTCTCTGTTTCTGCCCTCTACTTTTGTTTTTGTAGCCTATGTGATTATTTTTTATTTTATTTATTTATTTTTTTGCTAGGTTAGCTTGGTTAGACATTATGTCACGTGTTTGTTCCGCTACTGCTAGTACTGCACTCTGTTCATTCATCTGCTGTACCATTTCCGATAATGTTCTTGTATTTGTGTGGACGAAATTAATGAAATGAGACTGAAACTGAGTGACTTGAGTATCTAGTGGGGGCTAAAGTTGCATGTGTAAAATTCACAATATGCTACAGTAGCTCTACTGTTTTGGTCAACAGTGATCGATGTGTATGACACTGGCTGGCTAGTATGGGAACAGCTCTGTCCCCGCTTTGTTCAGTCTGTAATGTTAGCCTACAGGCTACAATGTGTTATGGTTACAGTAGGCTAGTTTTAGGCCTATTGCATCTTAGAGGTTTTTCATCAACTTCTGAAGTAGCTAGTCAGGATTTAGGCTACAGTAATTCGTTGAAATTGATGGGAGGGGGAGGATAAAATTCAACTTACAGTCGTGGGAAAATTGAAATTTTTGAGTGAGACACAGTTTCTAATGAATGACACAGGCATTCTTACTCTCTACAGATTGATGAACTTAAAGTAGTTGAGAGTGAACTTACCAGCCTCAGAAAAGATGCTGTAAGTATAATTTTGTCCTTTTAAATTTACACCCTGCACAAATATGCAGTCAAGTTATTGTGTCCACATACTACATGCATGCAGTATGCATACGAACTGTACAGTACAAACTTGGAAGTATTGGGTGATTGATTTTACAAAGTTATTGTGATGTATGCTACTATTGTTCTTGACCCCTTCCCTCTAATTCCTAAGTGTAAGATAATTACAACTTAAAGAAAAAGTGCAGTGACCCTTATATGGATTAGTGCAGGGAGGGGTGGCACCACGGTACAGTATATAGATGGACCCAAAACTTTGCTGGTTGCTCCTTTTCTTCTTTTTTCCATCTTTCCATTCTCTTTTCCGATTTTCTTGAAAATATGGAAGGGAGGGGGTTACCCTCTGCACACCATATGGCCCCAGACTGAATTGTGAAATTAACAAGGAGTATATAGCTCTCCATACCATTCAAGTCAATTTGCATTGGCTTCCTGTTTTAAAACAAAATATTACTTTTGAAATTTTGATTCTAACTTTAAAATGTATTTATCATCTTGCCCCTTCCTATGTTAGTGATTTGATCGCTGTTTATTCTCCCTTGTGCACGTTGCGCTCCTCTTCCCAGTTTCTTCTGAAAGCCAAAACAGTCAAAACTTTGACTTTCAGCACTAGGTCTTTCAGTAACTGTATGCAACTCTGCATTTATGGAATTCCTTGTCATCTGACATCAGACTTACTTCAAATTTTAATACTTTTAGGAGTACACTTAAAACAAGCATTTATTTCGTATTGCCTTTTCTTATCTTTTACCAAGTTTCACGTTTTTTATTTTTCTTTGTACTTCTATTGTAAAGCGCATTTGAATATGACAATAGTATTTGTGCTATATAAGTACCGTTTTTATAATAATAATAATTTAATAATTCATGTCCTGAATATTTGAAAAATACTGTATTTGGAAGAGAAATTGTGTGATTTATTGTTCAAACAAATTTTGGTATGATTGCTTATTTTCTTTACGAACAGTCACCTTTGAGATGACTGAGGAGAACAGCAATATGACGTACTGCACAAGTTTGCTTTACTATACACATACTGTAAGTAGGCTACTGCAGGTAAAGTTATTGATACTGTATAATGACCCTGCTGGAAGAAACAATATGAGAAAAGATGAGGTCAAGAAGTGCAAAGTTGGAAGTATGGTACTTGTATGATAGACAAGGTTTGTACTGTAGATCAGTATAGACATTGCTGGGCAACTGCACCCAGCACTTAATATTCTCCCCCACACTTTAGGCAAATGCATCCTTCCCACCACAAATCTGATGATGCCATATAATGTCTTGCAAAAGAGACACATTTTAGACTTTTTATATACTGTAGTCATACTCAAGACTTTGATTGGACCTTTAGGCCTTTCTCCTTTCTATTTTTCCTTTGATAACCAGAAAGTTTACAAGCAGCAACCAAACAGTTTCATCTTCTTCCGCGATGACACTCACCAAGCTCTCAATGATTGTAGAAGTAAGATACAAAGAATGACTTCAGTTTTTCTCTACGCTGTTTTTATTTTTATTTTTGATTTATTTTTTTGTAAGAAATAGGGGGGATTAAGGGAAAGTAAAATGTTCTTGTTGAACTTGTTGATGGGTGCTATGGCCGAGTGGATAAATGTGGTGGCATTTGAAGCAATAAAGCTTAGCAACCAGGAGGTATGGAGTTCGATTCCTTGCCGGGTCAAAGTAAGGTGGGTTTTTCATCCAAGAGCAATCTACGGTTTTCTTTTCTGAACTGGCATTTCAGAAAATACCAAATTTGATCTAAATTGTTGAATTGGTTGCCACCCATCATGAAGTTGTCATTCATAAGCCAATGGCTTTTCCCACATTTGTGGTCCCTTAGTGTCGTAAAACAACTGCCCTTCAAGGCCTGTTTATTCAATGCCTGATTATTTCTTTCAGTGCACAGTGTTCAGCTTGTCCTGGAAATTCTGGAAAGTCAAGGAAACTGAAATTTCCAGGCCTGGAAAAGTCAGAGGACTGATTATTCCAATTTTCTCAATGTACAGATTCATTATTTTGATTTAGGATTTAATTAATCTTTCAAAGGTGCCAGGGCTTGAAAAATAGGCTACCCAAATGTCTGAGGGCATACAACTGATCTAATAACATCAACAACAAATTTTTTAAATTGCACAGCCGTAGGTGTTGCCCAACCAGGCACCCTGAATCAGGGAGATACTTCATTCAAGACTACCAGTTCCGAGTTGAATAGACCACTGAAGGGAGATGAATAGACTGAATATCCTGATGTGAACAGGATCAGTTGATGTCTATTCACTTCAGTTCGAGGCTGGCCTTACATGATGTATACACCCTGAACAGTGGTCAAAACCACTAGTACTGTACTTGCAGTCAACAGATTATCACCCAATTCATCATGTTCACATGGAACTCTCAGTGATTGCCACTGCACAGAGTGATGTTTTCCCTGATCCTTAGTGCCCTCTAATGAGGCAATGAGATATTTTAAAACTCTTTAAAAGATGGCTGTTGTTCCACAGGACAAGAAGGCAACAGAAAATTTTTCAAGTTCTGGTTTTAACAGTACCAAGTGCATGAATGTATTTAGTGGATATACAGTACTTTAGATAGCCCTCATTACAGGTTGTCTAAAGCAAATATGTTGTCTGATAATGCTTCACTACTTGGAATTAAAGGTTGTGTGATATGAAACTTGATAAAATTAGATATTTGATATAAAAAGCATGAAAAGAAGGGTTTATAAGGACATTACAAGCTTTGATACATTGAAGGGGTACTTACTCTTAACATTTTGGTGAAATTTGCATTGCCTTCCATTGTGTGGTTCTCAAGATATCAGCAGGTAAAATTGTGACATTTTCAACAGAAAGTAAACTCCAAACAAACACATATGACATCATATCCTAACATTTATGGACAGTCTTTTGTTTTTCTTTATACTTTACAGCCTATTTTTTATATTATCCAGAATGTGATTGCATAAATGGCACGCAAACTTTACACACTTTGCATTCCCTTCGGGGAGGTCCTACTCCTATCAACTTAAGGTCAACACAACAGTGTGAAAAACAAAGGGAAACAAAGGATTCCTTTTTCAATGATGTGAGGAAGTGATATAACCTCTGCTGCCCTCACTTGGGAATTAAATTCCACCTGATTTTTCCATAGGGAAGTTCACTTCAGTTCTACCAAGTAGAGTCAGGTCAATTTGCTGACATGTCACACTACCTTTAATGTTCAGTTTTAACCAAACTTAGAACATACAGTACCTGTACCATGGTTATCTTCAATTTGAAAGAAGACACAAGATTGGCAAGTTAATGGGTTATATACTTAAGCAGTCTGGAAATCAGGCCTGTCTGACTGTGTGTCTCTGTTTATAATGTATAAAAGTATTTATTTGTCTGGAACACAGTTGAGAAACTTTCAAAAGGTATATTATCTTTCATTTTAGAACAGTTACATGAGCTTAGAGGTGAACTTGAGAAAATGAAGACTGAAAATGTGGCTCCTAAATGACAGCTGAGATGGATCCAGACAGACCTACAGTAGTGGAGATGAGTTTTGTGGGAAAGAGGAGACGGGAAGATTAAAGGAACTGTAGCCCACATAGGGAGTACTGTAATGATACAACATCCATCCATTCATCTGTGTTAAGAGCTGAGGCAATGGAACCAACTCACAGCTCTGCAGGGTGAAAGGAGAGAGCGATGAAATGATAGAGGGCCAGATAAGATGTGCCCCCCACCTCACCAACTTGAAATGGGTCAAATGTTTATTATTGATGCATCAGTGTTGGCTAATTTAAGTGCTATCATGGCATGTGGCAAGTAAAGGTTGTGGCATTTAAAAGCCATGAGCACAAGCAGGCAGAGGATCATGGGTTTGGACTGGAACTGGCCAATTGAAAACTGTTTCAAAATTGTATGTTTATATTTTGATACATACTCCTGTCAAAAGTCAAGACAGAAAACAGAAGAAAAGCAGAATAACACTTGCAGTGATTTATTTCTTGGTACTATTTATTATTAAAATCAATAGATAGACACTATAGTATATTTAAAAGTTCATTCAACTTTTTTATTTTCATTACCAAGTGCAAAAGAAAAATACCAAACAAAAAAAAAAAAAAAAGGAGGAAAAACATTTAAATTTGAGAACAGCACAATAAAGAACATTCATTGTTGTACTGAAAATAAAGGAATGCTAAAGTAACCCATCTCTTTCAATATTTGTTTTGTCTTTTGTGCAATTTTGTCTTTTTTCACCTTTGGCAGAAAATAAAAATTTGCACTATTAAGGCACATGAGCTACCACTCACAGAATAGACACTGGAGCAGCAAGTAAGATGAAGCAGCTCTCATGAGAGTGAAAAATCTAGGGCAGTCCAAGTTTTGGTAAAAATTCAGCACTATTCCAACCAGGAACAGTTTCAAAATAAATACCCCCATTGTCTTAATAAAATACATTCTTATATGCACCAGCATGGTCAAATGGTTAAAGCATCCCACTCACAGCCAAGGCTTCCACTCAGGGCAAAATTGATACGAGGGTTATTCTGAAACCTGAATGGAGACTTACAAGTGAGCACAAAATTCAAAAGATACATTCAATAAATTTTGGCCTCTGTCCCCCTTCCCCTGTTTCAGGAATGGGTGGTAAAGGAAAGGACTCCCAATATGATGCATCTATTTCTGTACCACTCTGTAGGCAGCCAAAGAGAAAGAGCTATAAAATATTCTGACTGTAGCTTCTTTGATAGAGAGCTTGTGCTCATGTAATATGGCAGTGGTCCCCCAACCGTTCATAGACTTTGACACCTCAAGGTAATAATGAGTTACAATATGCATATGACACACAGGAAACTGATTTCCTTTATCCTCTTATTTAGCATAATAGAGTATCTAGCATTTCCATAACTGTCCATCTCAAGAAGTTTAATAAACTACTACACTTTATTAAAGAATTCATAATATACACTCTTATTGTTTAAAACTGTATTAAATACTGTATGAAACTTAATGGCTGCAGTACAACAGATGACGTCAATTAAACTGAGAACAGATCGCCTCAAAGGGCCAATCCTTTCACCCCAAACTACAGTTCCTGTAAGAGTTAACAGAAATTCCCAGTTGGCTCAACTCTTTGACTGACAGCTAATTCATATAATGCAGAGTACCAAAACTTGTATAACACAGCATGGACTGTACTGAGAGTGTTTTGGTAATACACATTGAACTTTTCTACACTCACCCTGAAGCAATAAACTTAAGATTTTGTGTTAGTGAGGATGAATTCAGACAACTGTGGGAGGGGCTTATGTAAGAATGTTAGGAGAATTGGGCTTTTCATTTGGCTGTGAGCTTAACAGAAACTTTTGACACCTAACAACTGACATTCTGAAGCAAAAACATATTTACTGAAAAAGATATCGACAAACTTATCTTCATCATAGATTACATTAAGTACATTCTGAATGCATCTTTTCCAAAACCCTGAAAAATTACCTGTTTCCAAGGCTGTAGCAGGCAAATGCCCCAGGGGGGTTTTTAAATTGCATATACACCATGTGTTAAGTTAACTGCCCTTTTTGGGACATGCTGCTAGAACTGAATAGCAGATTTTAGTCAATATTAAAAAAGCATTTCCTGGGGTGAAGCTTTTCTCTATAACTACAACAGCTGACCCTTTCTGCAACCAACCTTCCTCTATTGAGCATACATTGTTTGAAGAGGTCATACACCTTTAATTTCCTTTTATTTTATTGATCTGAAGATACCTGAACAAAAAATTCTGTGATAGCTTCTGGATAAAAGTGGGTCAACTTGATATGGCTAAATCTTGCTACTCGTTTCTAGCATCATGTTTTGCAGAGGTTATGACCTTGGTTTTAACAAAGTGTAGATTTACCTGGTTTTGAAAATCTGAAGTATCAAGGCACTATAACAGGGCTATGTCAATGTTCCCTGGCCTTAATATTCCCATGATTCATTGTTCCAAGGATTTGATGTTCCCAGGCTGGGAACGCTGAAGACATTGCTGGGAACATCAAACCCTGGGAATAACAAAACCTGCAACTGTTTTCAACCATTGAAATTATACATAATGTAAACAAGTAACACAGAACTAGAAACATTCAGTAGACTGCAATTATAACTCAGATGAGCTGCATAAATATGCATCCATTGAGCTGACTGTAAATCTATGCCTGAGGTAGGCATGTATGTATGCAAAATACTGTATGTACATGCCCATGTGAGCATATAAGATTGTTCAAAGAACTTTTAGCAGTTACATATTTAATTCATTGCAACTGAACAAAGACAAGCTTTTGATGCTAAGAATTTGCAATTTTTTTCTTTCTGGTAATAATACTAGAAGAAGTTAATTCTCCAGTTCTCATCCAAAACTACTATTTGTGTAGTAGTCTACAGAAATTCTCAGTTGGCACAGCTCTTTGATTCACAGCAAGTTCACAAAATGCAGAGTACTGTTGCTCATACTGCACAGAATGTGCTGTGCTGTGAGTGTTCTGATTATACATTGGGACCTGTATACTCATCCTAAAGCAGTAAAATGAGATTGCATCTGGATGAGAATAGATTTTAGACATTGTGGGAAATTTAAGGTTAGAACTGAAACTGTTTGGGGTGAGAAGATTTGGCCTTTCACATATCAGTTTCTAATTTAGTTTAAACCACACAAACTCACAATGAGTTTTCCACATTATTAGAACTTAATACATTGTACTAATAGTTACACACAGCAATATTTGATTTGGAAAGGTATTGCTATGTATCATTTTTCTTAAATTTTATATAAAAAATACATTCGTTATAATATGCCTTATCTTTTCACCCTCGCAATTTTGTCAAATTCTGATTTTTCTTTGATCAATGTCCCAACAGTTAAGTAGCAATTAACTACAAGCTTGTTTCATTAATGGCTATGATTATTGGCTCTTATTTTATCTTATTTGTTATTTCTAAAATGTTCCAATCATTTGCATATGAACACAATTCTGTTTGCCACTGGTATATGATCATATAGTATTTGACAATCAAAAATGTATACCAATGTATCTCTGATAAAACTGAGAGAATGAGCCTACCTTTGTAACAATAAAATCTGACTTAGCAACCCAACATTACAGACCATGTCAGGGGTTTCAAATGTGTTTTTCTTTTGACTGTCATTCCAAACTGATGTCCATGAATGTATCACTTCTTACCATTACTATAAGCATAGATGCTATCATAAGAGCCAGAAAGGAAGGGGAGAAGGATTCTTGAGTAGGTTTTCCCCATTCCCCATTTGTGGAAATTTTCAAATAAAAAAAATTTGAAATGGTGCAGTTTGGTGACATATATAAAAAGTTAATTTTACCATCTTGATGGTTCGTAACATGTTTCATCTGCTTGTCTATGAAACACATTTTTCAACATCTGCCATTGGAAAAGGATATGCAAATATGTTAAGACTACCTGATAAAATAAGTTTGGTTCTATATCCACCCTCCCCTATACTTTTTAGTGCAGGCACCAACACTAATTCATACAATAAGTATGTCTGGATATCACTAATCTGGGTTTGCCATAATTGCGAAAAAGGTGGATGCTGTCACAATCTAGAAGGCTACAATTTCTTTTTGATCAAGAACCTTGAAACATGAAGGGGAAAACACTCGTTATGTCCTACTTATTCAAAATATTTGTAACATCATCAATAAATGTACGCAATTTGATTTCAAGTGAAGTATACTTCTCAAAAAATTCTTCATCCTTCCCTTAGTTTAATCAGGGATAAATCCCCCTTTAATCCCCTAGGCAGGCCTTGAATTTTGAGGTGTGCAGGTGTGATTGCACACCATCACTCTCCTCAAATAACTATGAGGAGAGTGATTTTTTGCACACCTAAATGAAGATGGGAGCTCAGATAAATCTATTAAACTTGTAGCAACCCCTGGAAAATCTAAAACTCAAGTCCTGCCTAGGTGAAAACTCTGCTAGTAAGAAACCTTTTAGTATTACATTCAATGATATAAAAACTGTCTACCTCCTTCATGAGAAATGAAAAGTATGCAAATTTACCCATACTGAGTGACATCACATGATATCATATACTCTGAAAAATTTCTTAAAAAGTTCATATGATGACCTTTACACCACCTTCATATGTCATAGATGGTTCTAATTTCAAATAATGCTAACATAAAACAAATTATCAAGGTATAACATGTAGGAGAAAGTAATTCAAAATATTTTTTCTCAGTGAGCTATTATGTTTTACTTTCATATTTGACCCTGTTTCTACCTCTTTTGTGTTGTAAAGTCCAAATTTATAAATGTCCAATAATAGTTATGTAGTGATAAAACAATATTTAGGTATTCAAGTTTCATGGCTAAGACTTTTTCCAATGAACCTGTCCCAAACAGCAGTTAACAAAGAATTATGGGATGGAATTTTAGCATGTAAATATTTTGGCCATAAAATTGAAAAAAAAAATGCACACCAAATTTCACACCCATACCTACCAACATTGTCATTTCGGTAAACCAAACATGTAGCAAATGATTCATTGTGCGTAAAAAGTGTTCAAACACTAACCTCAATAGGTTCAATGTTACAGGGAGCTAAACACCTCTTTTCCTCACTAAATTTTGACAATAACATGTGCAAATCAGTTTAAGGGCAAGAGCAGTCACTCCAACTGGAAGTAATGTAGTAGACTGTGCTGTTCCATGATTTGCTGTTGAGAGTCATGTGACAACAAAATTTCCCTTCCAATGTGAAATTTACTAGAAATATCTGCTTGGGTCACCTTGAAAATGCAATATTGAAGTTATAGATATGATGAAAGATACTTTGAAGAGAAATAAGAAGAAAATTGTGATATTTAGCTGTTGCTTCAAAATAAGTTTGGGGGGGACTGCTCTTGACCTTTGAATGTATGTGAAGATTGATTTGATTTTTGCAAGGCTGTTGCTTCGTGATTATTTTTTTTTTTATCACTTTTAGTATAACCATTCAATAAGTCAATTAGTCAAAAAGTTCTGATTTTAATGAGTATTAATGCTTAGAAAATGGAACAGTTTGATCTATGTAAAATGGCATGGTTGGCAAGTATGCTGCTATCCCATCATGCTTTATAATTGATATTTGGAAAAGAATAATACTGTACATAGCTGTGTAATGTATTAATATATTAATTAGCACCACATCCAAGTCAAAAAGCTTTGAAATCAAACTTTTCCTGTTTCATTTACACTAAATCTAGCTCTGAACTGCTTGGAGTCCAGTCTTGTGCTTGAGATCACAGCAATGAGGCAACAGCAAATCGGATCCTGCTTAACAAGGTGGGGGTAGACAGGGGCAAACCCAGCACTGAGCAGGGATTTAAAGCTAGGACTGACTTCATGTTCTAAGAGCAGCAGTTGTCCGAGACCAATGGCATATCTGTCAGTATGATGGTGAGTACACAAAAGCATCTTTTTAATCATTGCTGAGGCAGTGGCAGCTTGGCTAAGGGACTGTAGCTGCAGCCAGTTGCTATTTCACATGGCCTTTAAGTTAGCTAGTTAGATGGAGTTTTTCAGCCCAGTTTCCAACCAGTTGGTTCAAGTTGAGCCGGCCACAACCTTTATCCAGTTGTGGCTCACTGGCTTGTTTTCCCTGCTCCATTTTTTATGCTGAGCACCATGGCAGAAGGTTCCATTTTTAAAGTCTTTGGTATGACCCAGCCAGGACCCAAACTCCCAACTTCCTGACTGCAAGTCAGATGCTCTAACCAGTCCTGACCATGCAGTCAGTCTTTATGATGCCTATAAAACAGTATTAGTGTCATATATTCATTGCACATATTTTTAACCTAAACGTACAAATTTTCAGAAATGTATGGAAACATTTATTTTATTTCAAATTTACAGTTAAAACAGCATAAATTTCTCCACATGACTTCAGAGGTTTAAACTAATACAATATATGAGGTGAGGGCAGGTATGGATAAAGTGGGCAGTTTCTTTCTTCCGATTGGTTGGGAGGGAGACACATCTCCCACATTCTGAGAATGCACTCAGTGACTCACTGAAATTTGTACACAGTAAATTTTTGATGGCAGTGGCCATGTACCCGCAACATTCCAGAAAAGACTGATGCCACCAAAGGCAACACATGCACAGTTCACACAATACTAGCAGTAGCAGCTTGCTCTTTGTTTCTCAACCTAAAATAATCTCAAAGATTCTGACCCTTGATAAAGAGGTATTATGTAAATCTAATCCATAAGCCTGGAGGGTTGATATAAATCTGACTAAATGGTGATATAAATGTTCCCAGGGTTCATTGTTATTGTTCCCAGGGTTTGATGTTCTCAGAATCTGACCTTAACTCAAGCCTTTAACCCTAACTCTAACAGAAACATTAAACCATGGGAACACCTAATGCTGAAAACATGGGGCGGACATAGTTACAATGTAAAGAGACTGCCAGCAGGTCCAAAACACTATTCATCCTCCGTTTCATTCAGAGTGATTAACTTATCCACATCACTTGTTTTTGTCACACACTTCATTAAAATTGCAGGCTACGGCAGCTGCCTCCGCTAGGCTACAACTGCCTCAGCTAGGCTACAACTGCTTCAGCTGCCTCGGTTAGGCTACAACTGCCTCAGCTAGGCTACAACTGCTTCAGCTGCCTCGGTTAGGCTACAACTGCCTCAGCTAGGCTACAACTGCTTCAGCTGCCTTGGCTAGGCTACAACTGCCTCAGCTAGGATACAACTGCTTCAGCTACCTCAGCTAGGATACAACTGCCTCAACTAGGCTACAACTGCTTCAGCTGCCTCAGCTAGGCTACAACTGCCTCAGCTAGGTTACAACTGCCTCAGCTTGGTTACAACTGCTTCAGCTGCCTCAGCTAGGCTACAACTGCCTCAGCTAGGCTACAACTGCCTCAGCTAGGCTACATTTGCCTCAGCTAGGTTACGACTGCCTCAACTAGGTTACAACTGCTTCAGCTGCCTCAGCTAGGCTACAACTGCCTCAACTAGGCTACAACTGCTTCAGCTGCCTCAGCTAGGCTACAACTGCCTCAACTAGGCTACAACTGCTTCAGCCATACTTTGCTTCTTTTTGCATTATGACAGCTGGGCTGTAGGGTATGAATGCTGGCAATGCATGGCTGAAACTGCTGCAGCTTGGCTATTTTGACACGGTGCCTAAGTAATACCTGCAGTTTTGGTTACAGCACTATATTCAGACACCCCTAAATTCCCACACCCATATATTCCGACAAATCCTTTACGTTCCAACAAAGGCTTTGTTCCGTCAACCCTATGTTCTGAAAACTTGATTGTAGAAGAATACAGAGGTTGTTGGAACTTAGGGGTGTCTGAATATAGGGCAGTCACTGCAGTTTTAATACAAAGTACAACAATGTTTATTAAAATACTACAAAGTAAGGAGACTCAAAATAAATAAAGGTCCTTTTAGAGATAGGTCCTTTGGAGATAGTTCCAACAGATTCTACACTTTCACAAATTTTCCTCACGCTGTGGATCTGTCATCCCTCTAATTTTCAAACAAGGCTAATGGCTACAGCTTAGTTACAGTTAGCAAACATCTCCCTCTCATGAGTTGATATGGACTTCTTCAAACCATTCCAAACTTCCTTGGACCACTCCCATGGGTCCTTTTGGACCAAGACTAAATAGAAAAAAGTATGCCACTCCATCAGGTATCTCCTGGAGGTGTTGCCATTTCTTGAGAATTCTGTATATCTGTATCATCAACATCTAGATGGTAGTTTGAAGTGCCCATCAATTTTGAGAAAAACTGGTATAAAAAAGAAGAATACTAAAGACTTTATGTCCAACTTTTGAAGTTGTAAGTCTAATCTGCATATTACCACAGAAATGTAGAGAATAAAACATTTTCAGAATTACAAAAATAAAACTTGAATAAACGGTTTCTGCTTTGAAAAGGACAGAAGTGTATGGACCTGGTTAAACATCAACTCTGGACCTGGAGCACCTTAGAAAGGGCTCTAGGTGAGATATACCCTTCTTGATCTTTGGTGTTGAAGGCCCTACATTCTTGCCCCATACATAATTTAAGAATTTCAGTTTCATATCTCATTTTTTCATGACCGTGACTGACATAATTTCAAACCAGTTTCACTCTGATTGGTCAGCTAGTGGCCAATGTATATTATTGTGAGGGCATTAATTCAAACTACAGTTTCACTCTGGTTGATCAGTTTATAGTGGGATTCACAATTTTGTAAGGGGGCAGTCTTCAGCAAATTTAACCCTTGGAATGCTCCTGTTGAAACCTGTTCAAATCCTGTTGATTTTGTTTCCAATTATTTTTTGTACCTGTTCAAACCTGATAAAATTTGATCAACAGGTTCCAAATGGAATTTTCTCCTGGAAAACAACTTGTTATATTTTCTCTAAATACATACTGCGGTATGTCACTTCTAATTTATCCTGGTTCCATGTAACTTGTTGATCTTTAGCTCAATACATGGAATAGTTTTCCAGGTAAAAACCACTTCTTCATTCATCCAGTGTAAAAATAAAGTCACAATAATAATTGCAAGTAAGAAAGTTTAAGCATTCAGGTTTCAATGTAAGTGTATGAGAATAATTCCACCAACTTTACTTGTTAGTTGGCCTCCTAAATAATCCAAATGCTACACCCCAAGAAAATCTGATGCAAAAGAAGGGAACTCTAGCTTAGCTGATTCAAGATTACAAATCCTTTGGTGGTAGATATTTATTCACATCATTCCATTTTTTTAAAATAACTTTTAAAAAGAGCCAATCAAGACTTGAGTCAATTTCTATTCAAACAAAAGCAAAAAAGGGTGACTGTTAGTAACTTTGTTAGAAAGCTGTGAGAAAATATGCCAACAAACGTCCAGACTAAACTATAAAACAAACAAAGAAAGCTATACAAAACTTTAAAAGCAGACAACAAATTACATGCCAACAAACAATGAAACCTGCTAAAAGCAAGTTAAAAGGTTTTTTTTCACTGACCATTTACATATTGATGGATAATTCACAGCATATTTTACCATGTGCTTTGCACTTTTCCGGTAGACGTGCACTGTTTAACTGTTTGTTGATTGGCTGTTGCCATTGTATTGTATGGATTTGTATTCTTTGTTTGGGTTAGGGATCAGGTTAGGGATTAGGGTTATCATTAGCCAGTCAGTAAATTTCTTGATCAACAGTGGGCACCACCCCCATTTTTCTGCTATAACCTATATCCTTAGTTATGGGAAACATTTTGACACTCCGTGATACAGAAATTGATTATCTCAAGGGCATAAACAGTTTCCTTGAATTATTTATGAACAACACTGACAAAAATCTCAAACATACCCTCTTAACTCGTTTCTTTCATGATTATCCATAATACAAATATAGTATAAACCAATGATTTAATAACTCAAGCAAGGGTTCCCATCCATTTTCTAAAGCTCACCTCAATTCGGATAACAGCATCAAATCATGACCCCTCAAAAAGAATCACAAATTTACCTCTGCACTCACTGTTCCTTGTCAGTGAATGCATCTGACTTTCTGAAGTCAACTGAATTAGCCAATGGTTAAGTTCTTGCCTGGTTTGGTTAATAGTCTGTTGTATCTAGCAGTACAGAATTCCTGGATCAGTGATATTTACTTGTTTTTGATTTGAGTGACAAATTTTTTTGTATTTTAAAACTAGTTTACAACCCAGCAGTAAGTATTTGGCCATGCCAAGGTTAGATAACCACACTCTACAGTCAGTTAGTAAGATGGTGTTTAACCACACACCAATATGAATGTGTTACATATTGTCAGCAAGTAAAATCAAGTTGGGGAGAATGTAACAAAAAGGGTTAGAAGGGATTGAATTCTATGAGAAATGTTAACAAATAAGCAAGTGCAGGAGTCAGGTCAAAAATTCTTGTAACGGTTACTATCCTTGAGAAAGTCAAGAATGAGAGAAGGGTCAGCTGTGTGCTCAAAAATAAAGGTCTTCAGGTTTGGTGCAGTGTAGTATTTTTGGCAAATATTTGAATATTCATGAGAGTCTAAGAGAATGTGACTGACAGTGACAACACAATCACAGGGGATACATCATTATCTCATCACCATAGAGTAAATAGGAGTGGGTATGGTACTTATGGCAAGACCTAGTCAAAATTAAGTTGTCTTGCATGCTCTAAAGTACATGAATTTAAGTAAGTGAAAGAACAATGTCACATGATTCTCAAGAGCCATTCACAAAACAGATTCACCAGATATATTAATCTCAATTGGGATAACTGAAGTTTCCCTTTAAAGGTCAGATTTGAGTGTGTTCATATTTATCCTAAAGGTCTCTTTCACAGTAAGAATATGCTCAATAAAATTCGAAAAAGATGCATTTATGCTTCCATAACACCTAAACTTGCATTTTCAAAGATAATCACCCCCCTAGGGGCTGGGGGTTGTAGAATATGTCCATGGATTTCCCCGCCTGTCGAAAGAGGTGACTGAACAGGAGGTCTTGAAGAGTATTTGCACATTATGACACTATATAACATGTTTTCTGCTGGTGTATCATTAAATCTTATCTAACTAACCAACTTCAAAGGTAAACAATAAATGGCAAGATGAGAACTACTTTGTTTCTCCATAAAGACATAACTGAATCATTTAACATGCACAAAATTAAATGATTCCACTCCACTGTTCATATTTAAACATTGGCATTTCATAATGGGGGCAGAGACCATGACCCCATCCTACATAATGAAACCCTGCCTTTTCAATCAGACATAATTTATTTCCCAAATTGCTGAGACCAGGTAAAAAGGCAGCTAGATGACTGCTATACTATCAAAACTATTGGACAAGTCAGTTGCTCCCTTAGTTCACCACCACTAGTCGTCTTTAGTTAAAACTCATAGCGATATATTCGCACCGATATTCTGCAAAATCATTAATACATCTCTTGAAACTGGCAAATTTCATTCTAACTGGAAACAGGCTATAGTCAAACCTCTTCTAAAAAAAAGTAATATCGATCACATAAAAAAGAATTATCGTCCGGTGAGCAATCTCTCTTTCCTGTCTAAACTGGTTGAAAGGCTTCTCTAATTAGTTTTACAAAACACATGGATAGTTATGGCCTCCTTCCTTTGTACCAAAGCGCATATAGGGCTAACCACAGCACGGAGACTTTGTTGGTAAAATTACAAAACGACATTTTGTGCAACATGGAGAAAAGTTTAGTAACTCCATTGGCTGCAATGGATCTAAGTGCAGCGTTTGACACAGTCAATCACCAACTGTTACTGAATATTCTTGAAAGATGTTTTGGTGTTTGTAATGTTGCAAAAGATTGGATATCATCTTATTTGTCGGATAGGCAGTTCAAAGTTTGTATAAATAATTCGTTTTCTGCGCCACTAAACCTTAACTTCTCGGTACCTCAAGGCAGTATTAACGGCCCAGTGTATTTCACTTGTTACTCTAGTACGATGAATACTTGTGTCACTGATGACCAATCCCTCACTGGTTATGCTGATGACCACAGCATTTACACTAGTTTCAGAGCAGGAAACGTTTCTTCTGAAGTGGATTCCATTAAAAAACTCTCTTCGTTGCTAGGAAAAGTGAAAGACTGGATGCAGTGTAACCGTCTTAAAATGAATGACGGAAAGTCTGAATTTATCATTTTTGGAAGTAAGGCCCAGTTGACAAAATGTATAGCAAATGTTATTTCTATTGGTGACATACCCATTCGTAGGTCTGAGAAAATTAAATTACTTGGTGTGTTTCTGGATGAATCCCTTAATCTCAAGTATCACAAATCTATGAAAGCAAGGGCATCCGCCCTCGCTATGTATAATTTGAAGAAGATCCGTAATTATCTAGACAGAGCAAGTTGTCTTAAATATGCTAATGCTCTGATTTTTTCACATATGGATTATTGTAATAGCCTGTTCATTAACCTTCCGGACTCTACGTTACATCCACTTCAAAGAATTCAAAACCTTACTGCTAAGTTAATCCTCGGTAGATCCAGATTTGACAGTGCCTCTGCCGCTTTGAAAGAGCTACACATTATGCCCATCAAAGCTCGTACTGAGTATAAGATTCTTCTCCTTGTGTTTAAATGTCTCCACACTTTAGCACCAACTTATTTATCAGGGTTGATTGAACTCAAAGCGTCCTATTATGCTACTGGATCTTCAAAAGGTTTACTTCTTAAGGTTCCTGTCACCACTCGCAGTTCTTTTGCGGATCGTTCTTTTATGGTCGCTGGCCCGAAGCTCTGGAATGCCCTCCTGATTCATATTCGGCAGTTGCCTTCTATTATTTCTTTTAAGGATGCTTTGAAAACTTATCTTTTTAGGAAATCTTTTTCTTGATTTTTGTTCTTTGTCAAGCGCCATTGAGTGTGTTTCATCACAGTAATGTGCGCTATATCAAGTTTTGCAACCTTAACCTTAACCTTAACTATCACCCCTCCACACAAAAGAAAAGCGTTCCACTATTGCCTCAGCCTCAAGATAGGTCCTACCAGCAACGGTTAAATAATAACATAAAGGTTCTGAGAAGTACTAGACATCTTATGTTAAGTACATCACCTCAATGGAATGAGTATGACACTTAGATGGGACTATGTTCTTCAATAAAATGTAGTGTGAGAACCAGCCCTCACTAGGGCTGATCATAGGAGACAATGTATAAATGAAAGAGAACAATAGGTGACAGGAATATTAAATACCTATTATTGTGCACTGAAATGAAAAGCAAACAACACAAACAAGAAACATAGGTGAATAAATCAGGAGAGGAGAAAGCAAACTGCTTAATGTCATCAGGGTAGTGGGGTTGACGGAGGATGTAGGGTTGCAGAATGGAAAGGAAGCATTGTCTGGCTGACACAAATTATTTTCTCATTTTTTATTTTTATATTTTGTCCAGTTTCTATAAGCCTGTTTCAAGTTTGTTGCTGACGGTTTTACATCTATCACACAGGATTTTAAGTTCCATACCGGGAAGCATATTTTAGAAACAGATCCCCACCCTCGAGCCACCCCCACCCCTCCTCCATGTACAAAAAGGAAAACATACAAGGGTAATAGCTAGAGATATACATTTTTCACCTAAAGGCCATTGTCGCCAGATGCTGAAGTGGGAACCTCCAGCTGGTGATTGTTCTTCAAAAACAGCCAATTGAACTCCTGCGAGGAATAAAATGGGTAAAAAAAATGCCATCACATTCTTCATTTTGGAAAATAATCCTTTGGCTGGCATATGTGCTGGAGAGTCACATGACTTTCTAGCTGCTGTAGGAAAGGCTTGATGGGGGTGAGATGAATGAAGATATATGAATTGAGTATAGGTTTGAATTTACAACAATTTCAAGTTTGTTGATACTACACCAGGAAAAATGAATGATGGCACTTTTGTGCTAGATAAAGGTAATTTGTATAATATATTCATAACATTGGGCAAATGCTGTTTCTGAAATGTGACTTACAGAAATTACAATTTGAGCAATGAGATTTGCCTGTAGTTTTAAAGCTTCCTCTGTTAATTAAATGACTCATATTAAAGCTAAACTGTAGGAAGTATCATGCACCAACATTTAGTTGTCCTAAAATTTTCAAGTCATTGAAGGTGTTTATTTTTTGATTATCAAAGTCTGAATAATGACTTCAATTTAGCTGTAAATACTTGATTCAAAGGTAGTAGTACATGGATGAAATAGTACAAGAATATTTTTTGTGAACATTTTGCAAGATGATTTGTAAATTAGTCTTATTTCATGCAGCTATTAAAAGAGTAAAATGTTACACAAAAATAAAACAAACAAGAACTGAAGCTTTGATCTTGAAAGATAGTAAACATTTTGCAGGCATATTAACTGTAAGGGGTGGGTCAGATGACTTTATGCAATAAGAAAGTGAAGGCAAAAATGAGAAAAAACTTAAGGTAAGGTGAACAACGAAAAAATGAGGACTATTACTGCATAATCTTCATTTCAGTATTAAAATTGTCATTACCAATGTAATGTTAAGATGGGTTATTTAGTTAAATGATGTTTCACAGCTCAGATGGGAGTTGGGTCTAAGAGTTTGGATTTTCAGCCCTGATTGCATTTGAAGTAATTAACAAGCTTTGGATTCAAGGTAACTTTGAAATCTGGGGTATGGGGTGAGAGCAGGGGCAGATGGAATGAGATATATGTATGGGTGGAATACTACAGAGTTATGTGAGGGTTAAAAACGGTGTATTTAGTGATAAGAAACAGGAAATTGAAAGTGCAATAACCCAGGGAAGGGGGGAGGGAGGTGTGGAAAACAAGACTAAGAATGGATTAAAGGGTGCAGTGAATATGAAAAATAATATTTTGATAGGAGCAGGGTTATAAAAAGGATAGTTGAACAGAAAGTTTTACATCTTTATGCAGCAAATTACATTAACAAGGGGAAGTTACAGGATACTAGAACATATTTTGCCTTAAGCTCTAAAATATTCTCTAACTTCTCTTAAACAGCTAAAAGTATCCTACATCCAAACTTTTTAGAGTTTAATGGTTTTAGGGTGAAGAAGCTCATGGGAAGGAATATTTTATCGGCCAAATGCAGAATTAAAACACAAACAAATGTATGAAACAAACAAAAATATACTGGCAAAAGGGATTCTGCTTGTCTGAAAATGCTGGTACCAAGTTCAAACTATTGAACATTCAAAATAAACAAGGTTTGAAACATTTGCTTCAAGTACTGTATATGTGGGCCGGCATGTATAATTCATTTTTGAAAATAATATCAAATGGCTAGCAAAATAAAACAAAATAAAAATCCTTTTTAAAGTTGTTTTTTTGTGAGCTATGATGTAATTAGCATGGCATGAAAGATCTCTGAAATAATCACGAAAATCTACTTCATTGCAATCTGTAAAATCTGCTTTGCAAAATCAAGAACCTTGTTCTGATAAGTTTTTCAACATACTTTTATTGAGACTAGATTTAAAGTTGAGATTTTACTTGAAAAATTCTCTTTTCAACAAATAACCTTTCATTAAATGGAGCATAGCTTTTTCTAGTCTGCAACAGTTGACAGATTACTACTTTACCTTGTGTTCTCCTACTGAATATTCTATATCCCAGTGACCCACAAGCAGTCTACTGGACAAGTCAATCAATCTCCCGGTCAACCTCCTTCACTAGCTCAGTGGACTTGGTTGTAGTGACTGGGCTGTTAAGAATATTCAGTAGGAGCACACTGGGTAGAGTGGTAATCTGCTGACTGCCAGGGACTAGAAAAAGCTATGCTCCCTAACAATTGCAATAAAATAAAAGTGAAACTTCCTTTTTGTGTGAATGTCCCCTAGAAGTCTCCCCTATACTTCACAATGTGTTACAATTGCATAGGCTTACGAGGGTAATTTCTTTTGAGGGGCAAGAGCATTATTTGCCCGAATAATGTCACCATTTATCATGTTTGCCAATGTTATTGCCCGAATTAGGAGGGCGAGTGCCCGCCCCCCTGCACCCCAGTCTTGTAGGCCTATGTAAAATTGAACCTTTTCCAAATAACAATTACAAGGGACTATGGGACAGTAGTTTGGGTGTGCATTGTTGTGACATATGTGTCCTCAAATATGTCCAGTGTAAACAGCAGAGATGTAAGCAAGGCAGAGTTCCATTTCCTGAAACTTTGCAAACAGATTGGGGGGGGGGGGCAATTTGAGGGGGGAGGACAATTTGGGGAAGGGGAAAATTTGGGGAAGGGGAAAATTTGGGGGAGGGGACAATTTGGGGAAGGGGACAATTTGGGGAAAGGGACAATTTGGGGGGAGGGGACACAGGAAATAAAATCTGAGACAAAAAAATGACCATCTTGTAAATGTTTGTCTACTGTTACCCTTAAACATGCAATAATATGCAAATGAATGATTGCTAATTTTACATTCTGTTCTCCAATAGCATAAAAGAATGATGGTGACAATTTGAAAAATTTTATAATTGATGTATAATGAAACTGGTCTAAAACAAAAAAAATATTAAAATGAAAAATGAAAATCCAAACGGAAGAAAACTTACAGGAATTCGGTCAAATATTGTGATTCCTACATTGTAAAGACAAATGATTGCCTGGAAGGAAAAATAGAAAGGAGAAATTTAAAGCCTCTGACATAGCTACTTGCAATGCTGTACAATATGACATGTAAGTTTTAAAGCTTAGTACCATCAAATACTATACATGTTTAAAGGTACTTAGCTTAAACATACCATCAGTTTGACATGTGTTGTGTGTATAAAGTGAAGGTACAGTACTACAATTAATCATGAATGCTCAGTACATAGCCCAGTGTTGTGGTAAATGAGGGATATAGGTTACTCCAAATAAATGAGTTGGTACCCATGGGTTTACCAGATATATGACAAATACCATGTATGCTGTCATTACATAATCAACCAAAAATTATACAGCCCAGTGTTGTGGTAGTTGAGGGATAAAAGTTACTACAAAAAATAAGTTGGTACCTATGAACTTACCAGATATATGACAAATACCATGTATGCTGTCATTACAAAACCAACTAAACAATACATAGCCCAGTGTTGTGGTAGTTGAGGGATATACGTAACTACAAAGAAAAGGTTGATGCCTATAACAGTCACAGCTAATACCATGCAAATAATCTTTGCAATCCTGAAAGAAAAGGAATAAATGGCAGTCATGAATTAATGAAAAATGTCTTCTGGTAGAAATATGAAAATACCAAGTACCTTGCAAAAATATTTTGCATCAAGAACAAAAGAGTGGTCTTGAGCGGAAGGAAATAAACATTGAAACAGGCTGCAGTCTTGGAGAGGGGTCTCAGGAGAAGGTCCCATTCCCCTTTTGAATGCTTGATTATTTAAGATTTGTTGAGGTAATCACATGGTGTGACAAAGTGTTCAATTTTTACTCCTGATATTTGAATTTTATACACAAATCCAATTACTGACAAACAATCCTTAGATTTGTAAGAATTGTGATCCATCTTCTCTTATCTATCCCCCAAATGTACCTTGAATAGTTATATTCAATTCAAAATCTGAAGTTCACCTGCCTACTATTGAGTATACAGCTGTTTGCTGCCATCTCAGATACTTATAGTTAAAAATTATTACTGAAATCGTGTGCTGATGGACAGCAATTTCTCACTAATTTTACTGTCTGATTCATCTAAACAGTAAAGGTAAGTTAAGGGTCTGTCATCCTAAAATTGAGGGTGGTGGAAGCATACTTCTTCCCACCACAATTTCAAATGATGGCAGGGATGGGGGGGGGGGGGGTGTTCTAGGTAAGCTATGGGATCTTAATACATGAATTGTTACATTGGTGGGAGTGATACTTAATCCTTCCCAGAGGATAACCTAAAGGCATGTTTCTTCCACCTTTCTTCCACCTGTTTTCAACAAGCTGAACTGCTATGGTCTACACCATTTTTAAAACTTCTCTATTCATTTACCAGCTTGTAACATCAATTTCCGAACCCAAATGTTATACACTCAACCTCAGATCTATTATGGAAAATCCATAAATGAAATAAAAAAAACCTTTTTGTTTGAACATACAATTTTATTACCTCTGCTAATGTCTCAGTACTTTACAAATATAATCTCTGATACACAGTAAACCTCAACTTGATGTATAGACAACTCAGTCCCCACTTGGCTGCAGCTATAACTTGGTGTCCATAAGACATCAAGCCAACGATTTTTGCCCATGGTAGAACAACGCAAACCAAGAACAGCTAAGAACAGCATACCTTGAATAGTTAGCCTGCAGTATTAGTCAAATGTCTACATTAACAACAGTACAACACGCTGTCTTTAAGGTGATCACTAACAGAGTAATATACTCACAATCCATTGCTGAAGTCGTGCATCAAAGATTTACTGCTGGTGAAAGTTAAGACTGGTAAAAGAGCAAATGGAAGCTGTAAAGAAAATTGGTAAAGATATCATTCATAGTCCTGGGCAGATTTTTAACATTAAAGGGGGGAGGGGATTCATGGGCTAAAACTCACTCTGTCTACGTACAGCATCACCAAAAATTGGCATACAGCATGCCAGGGAACTTTCGGATCCTCAGGGCCCCAAGATCGCAGGAAAAGGCAATACCCTGTTTCGTGTGATGCATGAAAGCATTTTCCATTTTAAAGTCTCCAGAAATTCAAAGTTTTCTTTATGTTATCATTCCTCCCCCCTCGGGTATGACGATTTCACACAAAGATGCCAATCCATTTAATTTACACTGTGAATAAAAGTAATGTAAAAAATAAAACTTTTATGACTGTTGAATAGGGTATCAGCAGTAATAGCAAGATACGGAAACTGCAATTCTGCAGTATCTCCAAATGTTACATAATCATACAGTTTTTTTTATACTGAAATGAATTGCAGAACAGATGTTATAATGGCCATCGTAAAATTTAGAAAAAGTTGTTAAATACTTCACATCAAAGCTAGCTTCCAATGGTCTATCAAGTTAAGTCAAACACAAACACAATTATACCAGTGAAGACTACCTCTTCTACTGCAATACAGCATCATCATAATTACGACATCAAAGGGGGTCTTAAGTGAGAGATGCCATGCCATGCAGAATGGCAATATATCATAAGCCCTTTGTTTTAAATTCCCGACGAACCATTGAACCATAATATCCACTCAAAGTGTGAGACGTATATGCAGTTGTTTCTATTATTTCAGCCTTCAACATCATTATTCTATGATCGTATCTCATACTTATATTGTGTTGCTATGATATGTTGCATTCTGATGTGAAGGTCAGGTCAAGGTCATGATCTTATAGCTACGTTGCTAGGCAAAGTATGACATCATCGTAGAGTTTTTATTGTTACTGAGACGGAACACATAGAATTATGAACACTCCAGGTATGTAAAGTAGTGTGTCAACTCATGTTTAATCTAGCTTTGTTACTTAGATGCAGTTTTATGGCCCAGTTTCCAATCTATTGGTTCAAGTCAAGCAGACCATGGCCTTTTTTCAAGTTGTGGCTCACTGGCTTGTTTCCCCCACTCCGCTGCTTATGCGTTAGACCAAACACACGGTTGGTTTAATCTAGCCAAATCACAGGATGGCATTATGATTTATGCCTTTGACTTAACTATTTTGACCAATCACTGTAACGCACCGTCTGCACGGTCTTCTGTGATATTTGTTGTTCTGCGCTGAAAGCATTATTTCTAAGGAGTTTGATCCAGCCAATCAACTCATCAACACGTATAATTAGGGCTCCCTCGTAATATTGATTCCCAGTCTAATTCAACTGTATTCTATTAGTGACTGTTTACCAAGAGGACTTATAAATTGTTGTTAACCATTAGAGAACTTGTCTTTTCATTAATCTGGATTATTATTATTGATATGTTTACCGCTCGGACTTTAATAAACTTTGTGTGAGGCCGGCACATGCTACAAATACCAAAAAAAGGCCTTACAATTTAAGTTTTTCATCAGTAGGAGAACTTTTAAAGAGACAGGTTATAACAGCAGCATAAATAAAAAGTCTATTCACATTGAGCACCTTAATACAAAAATTATTTTCTATGCCTAAGTTTTGACTGCATGAGAGACTTGCCATTCTGCTATTCATTCATGATGCAGCTAAAGCACTTTGAAACAAACAATGATGTCACATGGACGGCCTCTAAAAACACTCTTTTTGCCAAACAAATATTAACACATGTGCCACATTTCACAGCAATAATCAAAAAATATTTTTCTTTTTTGATGGAAAAGAAATCACCTTAACCAATGAAACAGAAAGCTATACACAACATCCTAGAATGAGAAAAGTAATCCTACTTAATACCATACACAGGAATTCACTACAGTATTGTGTGTAAAAATACAAACAAAATTATTCAAAACAGAGAATACATTCTCCTGTATTGTGTTGCATTTTGCTACATAAACACTGTTCATGTTAATGTAAAAATACAAACATTTGTATCCTGTAGCAGTTGTGTTTGTATGCTGCTACCAGACCTGTCTGTCAACCTGTCTGACTTCAAATTTGAAAAATTTTCATTTTTCTAACACAGAAAATATGCAGATTAGTCAAAACACTGGTAGGTTGCCAAGTTTCAACTGAAACAATACAAATAAAGACACTTTCAGTAACTGCCTGCCTAGGAATAAGCAATATGGTGTACATACCTAGCCAAAAATAGTAAGTGTATCATGTATGCATGCAGGTGTATGCTAAATAACAAAGCTCCTTTTGACCTATATATTGTTGTACAGACAGTAAACTTTTGTAAAATAAGCAATCAAAATATGTTCATTTACTGTCAATTGATCAAGTCAAACTAGGCTTAGTACCAAGTGCATTGGTTATTTTCAGAATGTCACAAATGTGATGGAAGACTAAAAGCTGTAACAATAGCATATGAAACTGGGAGGCCGGGAAATCTGGATAAAAACCATGAGTCTCTGGGTTAACCCTGGAGAACTGACCCAACTGCATTACTCTTGAAACTTCACTCGTTTACTGATTAAGAAACTCCAAATCCCTCAAAACACCCACACAAACTTAAAAGCAATCAAATTTTGACCTCTTAAAAGTTCCCAGGATGAATTACTTTTCATTTTTACTTGAACTCAGGGCTAGAAACCATCTTCTTAGCTCATAAAACAATTTGGTAAGTATTCCTCACAGACTTCCTATACATGGACAGAGCATACTGCATGGTAGATTGTGGCTACCATACGTGTGAGAAAAAGCGCACCCAGATGGCCGTCTGCTATGTTTTTGTGTAAAAGTTTGGACTTACCCAAGTATATCATTATATTTTGCAAGAAAGTGAAATATCGTTGAGATATGGCAAGGTAAGGTCAAAATTCCTTCACTTATTGTAGGAATATGACATTTTTACCCATTCAAGTTTAACTTTTGCTTAAAATATTACAGAGTCCGTCCTCAAATCAGACAATTTATAGCTTCACGGCGGCCATCTTGGTGCACCTTTTTTGTCCCAGTCGGTGGCGACCATCTAGGAATAGGACGTATGCTATGTCCATGTATATAAGTCTGTGGTACTCCTATATCTAAAACAAACACTGGACAGGCTATGCATTGTTTAGACTCCAACACGCGGTTGACGAAAGCCAAAGCATGGTAATCTACATAAGCAATGGAGTAGGGGAACCAATCGAGAGACCAACAACTGGAAAGAGGGCCATGAGCACGGCTACATTTAACCAGATGGGGTAAAACTGCAAACCAATAACACAAACTAACAAAATTTAACAGCAAATGTCAAAATGATGTAGCAAACACAAAAACATAATTGTTAGGGAGTTGCTTTTAAAACATGAAATTTTCAAACATGTTCTATTTTCTGGACACTTAAACGTCTGATCGTCTCCCACCAATCCGTTACAATTCTCCTAACCAACTTACTCTAACCCCTCTCACACCTGTTCAAAATTGATCCTCAACCAGACACACCCTCAGTTTATTGCTTCAGGGTGAGTATACAAGATCGCAATGTGTAATCAAAAACACTCTCAGTACATGCTATGTAATATGAGCTATTGTAATTTGCATTCTTTGAATTAGCTGTCACTCAAAGAGCTGAGCCAATTGAGAATTTCTGTTAACCCCTACAAAAATTGTAGTTTGGAATGGGAGGATTGGCCCTTTAACTTAATGTAAAAGATAAGCAGCTAAAAGAAACATTACCTGCAGACTCATAAGAACATTTAAAAGATCATTCATCCCGGTTAGATCATAGACGCCCTTGAATACAGCAATTGACAGGGTAGGCATGATGGCGATAGACCTGGTAAATAATACTCTCTTCCAACGAGCCCATTTGATATTCAGAAAACCCTGGAAAAGGACAATAAAATGGAGAGAAGAACATACAATTATCAAAATTAGCTGGAGGTTTGTTGTTTCAAGAAAATGTTATAAATATTAGTACAACCTAATTTCTTGCAAGTAAAAGGTCTACTGCTTTGCTCAAAATACCTATTACTTAACAGAACCATAGACTGCTTAAGTTCTGACAGACACTTTTAAATGATATCCATATGTTAAGAGGAACTGTAAGGAGGACATTTTTAAAACAAATGATTTTTACACTCTTTTTACAATCATCTACTTTCATTAATCTTTGGCAAAAAAGGAACTAAATAAAAGTATTAAAGTTGACAGCTTCAGCCAATTGCAGGGGGGATTCAAACTGCAGTGGGGATTCAAATTGCAGTGGGGAGGGGAAATCAAGATATAAGGAGACAAAGTTTTGACATCTGTGTTTGAGGCATGCACGACTTTTTTTTCTTTTCTTTTTGCTATTTCCTACTGTAGACAAGTATTGTCAACATTATATTTTTTGAACTTTGACTTAAAAAGGGCATGAGTCACCCCCAAAAATATGGATACATCACACACACATATTAGTAAAAGGTTTTATTTATACATATGCAAGGTCTGATATTACTAAAATTACATTCCTCTAAATGAAACTAAAATTTAATTTCAAACAAACAATTGCTGACAACAGAACTTAATCATTACCTCCATAGCAAATTGTCCAGCATAGGTACCAGTCATGGTTGAACTTTGACCTGACGCCAGTATTCCGATAGCCCAAATATACAAGGCTATAGCTCCATACTGACAACCTAGAAACACTCCCTGAACAAATACAAAAAAAAAAAAAATAATAAGAAAAAATTCACACAGCAAAAAGTTTCGGCATTTTCTCTAGACTGTTCCCTGAAGGCTTTTAAAAAAATATCCTGAGAAACTTTTTTGCCTTTTCCTAATTTATTTTATCTCTGAAATTTGGACATCATTGAAATAACCTCAAGCAAAAGCCCAATTCTTTAAATCAAACAATTTTCCTGCCTTACTTTGGTTTAGTACCATAAGGGGAAAAGTTGGGAATCTGGGAGGCTCCTTCCTACGAAATTTAGGCAAATGGCAGGAATTTTTGGCAAATGGAGGGAAATTTCCCTCTTCTGTTTGTGAAAATATATGAAGAGTTGTGGGAAATTTTACCCCCGTCTTGGGAAATAATTTTACTTCCTTCCTGATTTAGTACAACAACTTAAAGAGGAAATGCACTCGGACTCATGACTGGCTCTTAAGACAAACCCATTCTCACTACACTTTAAAACTTCTTTGGTATACATTGAATAAGCAATGGTCCCGAATTAAAACCATGAAAGATAGGAAGCAAAGTAAGAAATAATCCAATTTGTCAGTGACCTCAAAATAAGTTTGGGGCCATTGCTTTTATCCTTTAATTACAAATCTAGGGTTTTCCATGCTTGTACAAATAAGTGCTCTTGTACAAATGCTCTAAAATTTGAACTTTGGACATTTTCTTCAATTATTATTTATGATGCCTGGTCAATCAATGCAAAAAAAGCATTGTCAAATTTTCTCAACCTTTTTTTTGAAACGTATAGAAACAAACAGGAAGAATTCCTATGTAGGTAACCATTACCTCATACTACAGCCATTCAGAACTTCACCTTTGGGGGAGAATTCAGAAGTCCAAATAGATGTAAAATATTTAAAATATTACTAGACCCTTTCAATGTGATGCATCACAAACAAGTTTCCCATAATCCATATTTCAAAGGAGTCTAAAAACAGCAGTCACATTTCAACAAATTTGGATCAAATTCCAATCCAATTTTTGTGAATTCTTATCAAAATCTTCTACATTTCTGTGCACATACAACCCCAAAATCTGTCAACCTGTGGATTTATGTGATCTGTATTGCACAGCTATGAAAAAGTTTTACTAATGATCTCATTAAGTCACATTGACACACTGCTTTTATCAGACTGCACCTGTCTGATAAGAGCTCTCTGCTGGTGTGATGTCACAAAAAAAATCACTTAACATTTCATTTTCATAGCTCTCTGATGCAAATCATATATTTACACTTGTTGGCAAATGCTTATTTCTTTCTGACCAGAGATGGAGAATATTTCAATACAGAATTCACGAAAATGGAATCAGAATCCTTTACAACTTTGTTGTAGTGTGACAGCTGCTTCAGGGAGGTCTGACTCAAAACAGCTTTAAAGTTGATCAGTGCTACCTACGTTGCAAACTTCCAAATAAAAAACAGATGAACCTAAAACCCTGAAACATTTCTATCTCATATTTTCCAAAAAAGAAATAATTTTGCTTTCTATAATGCTTACTCCTTTGTAAATATCCATATCTTCTATGGTGTCATCGTTGTTGGGAAACACAGTAGAATAGTTGACCTTGATGCCTCTACAAACACATTGATCAAACAAGTTTCCCATAATCCATATTTCAAAGGAGTCTTTAAAACAGCAGTCACATTTCAACAAATTTGGATCAAATTCCAATCCAATTTTTGTGAATTCTTATCAAAATCTTCTACATTTCTGTGCACATATAACCCCAAAATCTGTCAACCTGTGTATTTATGTGATCTGTATTGCACGGCTATGAAAAAGTTTTACTAATTATCTCATTAAGTCACATTGACACACTGCTTTTATCAGACTGCACCTGTCTGATAAGAGCTTTCTGCTGGTGTGATGTCACAAAAAAAAATCACTTAACATTTCATTTTCATAGCTCTCTGATGCAAATCATATATTTACACTTGCTGGCAAATGCTTATCTCTTTCTGACCAGAGATGGAGAATATTTCAATACAGAATTCACGAAAATGGAATCAGAATCCTTTACAACTTTGTTGTAGTCTGACAGCTGCTTCAGGGAGGTCTGACTCAAAACAGCTTTAAAGTTGATCAGTGCTACCTACATTGCAAACTTCCAAATAGAAAACAGATGAACCCAAAACCCTGAAACATTTCTATCTCATATTTTCCAAAAAAGAAATAATTTTGCTTTCTATAGTGCTTACTCCTTTGTAAATATCCATATCTTCTATGGTGTCATCGTTGTTGGGAAACACGATAGAATAGTTGACCTTGATGCCTCTACGAACACATTGATCATGCTATGAATAAAAGAAAATAATGAAAAATAAATTTCCCACAAAACCCTGATTAGCGTTTTTGCAGGGAATTGTTAGAGTGGGTGATACAACATACAAATTTTCCAGACAATATTTTTAAGACATTCCATTGCTGCTATGTTGCAATCTTCAAAATATTAAAGGTGGGGATTGATCCAGCAATGCTTTTAAACTCAAACTGACTTAAGGGTCATTCCACGGGGTTGAGTCATAACCAATACATATGCGTATAACCTGTAAGAAATACTTGTTAAATCTTATGTGAATACATGATCAATTTAAGTTTGGTATGGGATGAAATGCATTAATTGTTTTTTTTTTTATATTTAATACAACTGACATATCCCCATGATTTTTTGAGATTTTCCCAATTTTTTTGGTGGTATCACATGAAAAATTGTTGAAAAATTTGTGACATAAAATGTTGCAGAAATTAGGCCCTTCCCATTCCCTTTACAGATGTAATTTTACCTTGCCTAATCCAGGCATTTGCAAAACACAGGTGATAAAACAATTTGTTATTACCAGACAATTGCAATGGAACCAACTTTTTTCTCAGTGTTTGAATGAAATTAGTCATACCTATGCAACGCACGGTGTCATTTTGTTGCATAGGTGTATTTGCTTCACATGATTTGCCACTGAAATTCCCTTACCACCACACTCACTCCAACAGCAAAAGGTCAACAAGTTACCTTGGTAAACAATGAATTTAAGTTGTAGAATCAAGGTATATACTTTTAAAAAGCCTATACAGATGAAATTTACTTATAGTGTCAACTGTTGCGTAGGTATAACCAGAAAGCCAAAAGGCTTAATGATTCCTTGCCATCAAATACCTTACCTGCTTTCAAATTGACAGTGCTTGATAGATTTTTCTTTACATATTAGGCACAGAATTTTCGCAATTTTACCACTGGTGACCTCAAATGACCTTTGACCTCTACCAAAAACAATAGGCTTCCTTCTCTCAACATGACAAATCTATATACCAAATATGAAAAGTATCTGTTACTCTTATCTGGAGATATTGTGTTCACAAGCCATTTTCGAAGTTTTGGCAATTTTACCGCTGGTGACCTCAAATGACCTTTGACCTCTACCAAAAGCGATAGGCCTCTTTCTCTCAACATGACAAATCTATATACCAAATATAAAGAGTATCAGTCACTCCCATCTGAAGATATCATGTTTACAAGCCATTTTCGGTGTTTTCCCATTTTTACTGCTGATGACCTCAAATGACCTTTGACCTCTACCAAAAACAATAGGGTTCTTCCTCTCAACATTGCAAATCTATATACCAAGTATGAAAAATGTCGGGCAATCCTATCTGAAGATATCGTGTTTACAAGCTATTTTCGAAGTTGTCGCAATTTTACTGCTGGTGACTTCAAATGACCTTTGATCTCTACTAAAAACAATTGGGTTCTTCCTCTCAACATGATAAATCTATATACCAAATAAGAAAAGTGTCGGACATTCCTATCTTAAGATATCGTGTTTACAAGCAAGTGTCACAAACACACACACACACACACACACACGACATCACCATCGCATAGATTCCTTGCCTGCCTACGGCAAGGAATCAATAAAACCCAAGATTAGGATGAATTTCCTTCTTGCTTCAAACAAAAAATATTAATATGTGAAAGTCAATTCACTCAGTTGCAACAGTCATATCCATGCAGATTTGGTAATAATTAGAAGCACACAGATTGTGAAAGTTGCAGGTATGTTCATGGTGTCAACATGTTACATAGGTAGACTTGTTGCGTAGGTACTATGTAGTTGTCTTCCCACAAAAATTGATTTGGTATACCATTTCTCTTTTTTTTCATGGAATACATAAAACATGAGCTATAGAATCTGCTTATGTTGATGACATGTTGCCAAGTTAGATTATGGTTATTGTAGGTCAACCTGTTTGTACTGGAGGTCTGTAAGACAAGGTGTCTCCGTTGCATAGGTAATATTACTACAGTGAAACATATGAGAAAAAATGAAATCAATATTATGTAATGTACATTAGTTGTATGAAGAAATTCTTCATGGTTTCTTCCTCTTAGAATGATTCTTTAAGAAAAAAACAATGATTTGCACCAAATCTACCAAATTTAAAATTTGACATGAATGTCACACTTTGATACCCCAACCCCATGGAATGACTCTTAAACTAAATTGAATGCAACTGAGCTGTAAACTACTCATCTTTAATTTGTACAGTACTTGAAAAAATAAGATATGAATATTCATATCATACAACACAAAGAATACAAAATAGATCACAAAGCAGCTTACCTAATAACTTTTAGAGAGAAACTGTTTGAACAACATTGTGCTTTTCATAGGGAAATATAAAGGCTTGTTTAGTTATTCTGTTTTGGGTATTTTTGTTTTAATTATGCATTTTCTTCTTCTGTAAAGTTTACACATTTTAATTTTGACTAATTTTACTTGTTTTGGTATTTTGCTTTCAATTTTATATCTTACACCTAGGGACTAAGGGTGCCAGAGGCAGAGGGGCATACGTGGACCAAGTATTACCCTCTTTTGAGCAAAGTTTGAGTAAAATGTTAAGTAAATGATGGCTGGCTACGTTAAGGGATAAGTGTACCCTTTGGTCTGACTCTAGTTCCAAATCAAACCCCAGATCTCCTTTGTAAAGCGCGGATACTCTACCATGAGACCAAACACCAAGTAGCCTAACAACTAAATGAAAGGCAGGATGATGTATGGAGAAGTACTACATAAAGGCGAACCTTGAATAGTGTACTAAGGTACTTACAAACTTGTCGGTGGATATTGCTGTCAGGCTCACTGTGATTTATATATCACTGTGATTTTTGAAAAATAACTAGAATGCAAAAATGCATTGAGGTTTCGATGATACATAAATGTTCTGTTTCAAAGAATGCAATCATGCACCATTATCTTCTCATTCAAATGTTATATACTAGCATGTTCAAAAAATAATTTTGTCATTCCAGATGACCTTTTGACCTCCATAAAAGCCATACATAGTTAGAATGACAAACAACAGATAGACAAATGGACAAACAGCTATCTTGAGGGATCACATTTAAAAAGGTTTCCAGGCTTTGACCCCTGGAGACCCCAGATGACCTTTCATCTCTGCCAAAAACTATGGGGACCATCTTCTGACCACAATGCATCCACATACCCAAATATGAAATCTATCCAAGTTTCCTATCTTGAGGTATTGCATAAGCAGGATTTTCAGACTTGGACCAGCAGTGACCCCAGAAGACCTTTTACCTCCTTTAAAAACATTACATACCATTTCCTGACCATAACCCATCCACATAACAAATATGAAATCTATCACAGCTACTTAACCTGCGATATCACATAAACAAGGTTTTCAGACTTTGACCCCTGGTGACCCCAGATGACCTTTGACCTCGGTCAAAAGCAATAGGGATCATTGACTGACTATGACACATCCACATACCAAATATGAAATCTATCCAAGTTTCCTACCTTGAGATATCGCATTAACAAGGTATTCATACTTTGACCTCCACCAAAAACAATAGGGACCATCTCCTGACCATAACACAGCTACAAACTAAATATGAAATTTATTCAAGCTTTCTATCTTGAGATATCGTGTTAACAAGATTTTCAGACGTTGACCCCTGATGACCCCAGATGACCTTTGAACTACACCAAAAACAATAGGGACCATCTACTGACTATAATGCATCCACATACCAAATATGAAATCTATCCAAGCTTCCTATCTTGAGATATTGTGTTAACAAGGTTTTCAGACTTTGACCCCTGGTGACCCCAGGTGACCTTTGACCTCCACCAAAAACAATAGGGTTCTTCTTCTCAATATGGTGCATCTATGTACCAAGTTTGAAAACTGTCACACATTCCTATCTTGAGATATCGTGGTAACAAGCAAAGTGTCACAAACACACACACATAGACACACACACATAGACACACACACCATTACAGGCAAATGCCACGAACCGTGGACCAATTGACTGGAACCTACAAACTGAGGACACCCTTCTAACATGGTTGTAATGAGATATAGACCAATGCTGTATAGTGTAGGTTATGTCATTTGTTTACGTATCAACAAATCACTAACTGATTTGTGCCTGTGGGTGGCATGCATACACAATCAGTTCCAATTTTGTTCGCCATACACAAATCACAAGGCTGAATCTGATTTTCTGCAGGCAACCGTGGACTATCGAAATATCCATGAGATATCACTATAGCACCTCTAAATTTATGAAAGGAGTGTTGCTAGCATGCTGGCATAACCGTGGACCATCCTCGGTTTCAGGTGTGTCCATGGTTCGCGGGTATGAATTCAATCTTTAGTCCACGGTTTGCACCAGTTGTCAACGCATTCACACACACACACGCACACACATACTTGCATTGCCTACAAATGTGGGACGCCATTTTCTCCATACAGATGTGGGCCAATTTTGTTTGACCCACAACTGTATGCAACTGCTTCACACAACTGGACTTATTAGTGTGAATGGCCATTTTTGGACTGGAGAAATTTCAGTTGTTTTGCAATAGTGCCCCCAATCATCAATAGCTAGCTGCATGTGCAAGCTGAACTCTTGGCAGTGTGGATCAGGCTCAAAATATGCGTGAAATAAACTGAGGTAATTAACTCAAAAGTACAGACTTTTGTTCTTATTTTTAACTGGTAGCATAAAAAGTTTATGCTGAACGTTTGTGTCAACTTTTATTAATGTAATATTCAAAGCTCTTTGAAATAGTCTGCAATGGTAAAAAAAGGCTAGCCTTTATAGCCAGCCTAACATGCTAAAACAAGTAGGCTATAACTGCCTGGGCTAGGCCTGTACCATTTACTAACTTAACTCCTACCTCTTGCTTAACTTAAGGCCTTAATCCCTCATTATTTCATCATACTTAGACTGCAGACAAACTTAGTTGCCAAAATTTTAGGTAACAAAATCGTAAAGGTAATGTACTGTATGCAGGCCTAGCTACCCTAGGCTAGGCTATGTAAGATTAGGCCCAGCCTAGGCCTAGCTTAGACTAGGCCTCATTGTGACCTAGACCTAGCCTAGCCTACCAAATTATAGCTAAAGAGAGAGAAATTAAGGGTAGGGCCACTGATATTTCGTTTAAAAACACAAAATTCTGTTAATAACTTTTAAAATTCTATTGTAAGATTGCATAAAATTGCAGTTATAGGCCAAGGCAGGCCTAGCCATATAGCTAGCCCTCAATCAGGGCCTGGAATAGTTATATGATGGGGTAACCGTCGACTGCCCAGGTCGTCGAGTGCGCATCTAGCATAACATTGCATGTAAAAAATGTTGCAATGATAGCTCTCTTACGTACATTTGACAGTCACTTGAACTAGCTAGTCTATGCTGCATGGATACACTACCTACGCTCAGAATACAAGGCCCTTACGGGATTCATTGACCAAAAGGAAAAATGCACACAACCGCCGTGTCATTGGGCCAAACATTTTAAGCACTCATGGCTACAATTCAATCGGTTACTAACCAAACTGTAACCCATGTTACTTACCAACAATGTGAACACTGTGTTATTACACCTTTATGATTTAAACTGCTGCAAAATTTTATGAAAAAGTGAGCTAATATTGTATCACTCCAATACTGCTTCAGGTTAAGTGGTCTGTTTTAGTCTTAATTCTAATGAGAAGAAATCCCTTGAAAGTGACACATATATCTTCCGAAAAGTGTACCCATGGTAGTCTCCCAGTGCACAAAACATTTTTTTTTTTAATTGAAGGTCATCATAATTTGTATCAATAACATGTATGTATGTAACAAGTAGACTTTTGTAATGGACGATAAAGGAAGCAACATATCAACTATTTGTACAAAAAGTATAACTCCGAGTAAAGACTGATGTAATCAGTTCAAAGATTCGATCCTAAATCAGTCTAGGTTACCAACTCCATCAGTAGTTGGATATAACACTTTTGGCACCCCCGCATGTAACTACAGTACCTAACACAAAGACACGATGATCTGCATACAGAACACAGTGTGGGGCAGAAGCCCAATAGGATTTTGGAACATATAAACAATTCCATTTTTTATCAGTCTTTTTCCTAAATTGGGAATATATTTTGATAATTTTTGCCAATTTTAGAAACATTTAGAAAATTCTTGGTGATAATGAAAAACAAATAGTCATATATCATACAATAACTAGGTCTGAAAATCGTTAGTCAATTTTGGGTATTGGTTACTCTAACTTGGACCTACAGTATTAATTGAATAAGAGATCACTTCTTCCGCTGTGGAATGAAGGCTTAATATTCGCATTGCAGGTGAAATTTAGACCAATTCTGGAGAAAATTCATCAACCGAGGCACCTACACTGTACAGTTGACAGAAAGGAAGGTATTTTATAAAAAAGCTGAGTGTATTTTTGTGTATGCTGGTGTCATATGTGATCGCCATATAGATAGAAAATCCGTGATACATTAGTATTATCCTAATTTTCCACAAGGACCTTGTATTCAGAGCGCACATGGTGCATAGTATACTAGGCACTGATTGAGGGTAGCCTATAGGGGTAGGCCTACAGTACTGTACATATAGCTTAAAGAGAGAAAGGTAAAAAATACGATATTTTACCGATAGTAGTGAATATTGGCCTGATCCGATATCCAATCCAATGATGGGTTGAGCCCTAATGTTTTCCATTTAAAAAATCACAAAATTCCATTCATAGCTTGTAAAATTCCATAAAATTACATTTAGTATAAATTTCAGAATTTTCATGTGTAGCTTATTAATAGGATTGGAATAGGATTGTGTCTGGATAAAGATGTGTTTTAGAAAGATGTAGGAGGGGCTAGAAGTAAGTAGGTTGGGAGAATTGGAACTGTCTGGATTGAGAATTTGTCTTTAAAGTCTCATAAAACAGAACACCCTAATTTGCAGCACGCCTGAAAAATTTAAAGCACAACTCAGGCCTGCATTTGACATGGTTTTGGAGAATTAGGCCTAGGGTAAAATCCCCACCTAGTATCTGAGTGCCTGTTGTTATTTATCACTCCTTTTTCTGCCGGCAAGTGGGTGTTATTTAAAGAAGGGCCACTTTTATTAACCTGTCCGTTAAATTTATCTAATGAAAATTCTTGATTTTGTTCCAAGTGAAGATAGGTGCAGCTTCATTATTTGTTAGGGCAGAGAGCTTGGGTAGTAGGACCTTATAATAATAGAGGTCTGGCCCTGCTGGTTGCCCTATCATTATTTGGAAGGGGTTGCCTACTGGTCTCTGCTTTGCAAAGTGCAATGTACAGTTATAGTATTCAACCATAACATATAACACAGAGGTTGAGTTCTGGTCTGCAAATTTTTCATGTTAGAGCCAATATTCAAGCTGCATAATTAATCCCTTTCTTTACAAGTTAAGTGTTATTAATATCACACGAAAGAACAAATAAGTTAAATACTATTTGGAAAAAGTCATTCCTGTAAATGAGGAGTCAATTAACAATAACTAACACTGGGGTCGAATTCTGTGTAGGAAAATTGAATATTGCACACACTAGGTTGAATTCTGGTCTGTTAGAGTCTTGAGATTCTAATGCTCCCTTTCCCTTCAGATGTAAGAAAAATCACGTTTTCATATGGAATGGAGAGGACAGACAAAGGTATTAACAAAGATATTCAATAGTAATATTTTCTCTCATTTGAGTAACAGCTGCCCTGAAGTCCTTAAGTGGTCAGATACTGGGCATTTTACCCAGTAGCGGAGCTAGGAATTTCAGTCAGAGGGGGGAAAATGGTCTGCAGGGGCACTTCAAAGGAGTAAATACCATAAGCTTCAGCATGATCTAAGTCACAGCTTTTCAGACTTTTCATTTGGTTTTCCCTGCCTGGTAGAAGACTACTTTGCCATTTCTCCTCAGCAAGTTTTTCTATTAAAACATGTCTAAATTTTCTATCCATGGGCGTCTGCAGAAGAAAATTCAGGGGTGGGGGACAAAACTTTTTGAGCGTGAACAAGCTTGGCGCCACTATGAGTTGGCGCGGACCGCAAGAAAATTTTGGCCCAAAATGCCTCCCAGATCGCTGGAAATGGCACTTCATCTAAACCCTATTTACCGCATATAAATAGAGGACAAAACACTGAGTGAACTGGTAACAAATATTGATGTTAATTTGTCTTCGTCAAATATTTTTTATTCTTTTTTTCAAGTTTTTGATTTTCCAGTGGATGTTTCTATCCCACTCTTTCACATACTAGTGTGAAGGTGGCCATTATATTTTGTGTTATTGTCAGGTCTAGATTTAAGATAAAGCAAGCAATCTTTCAGTGGGAAAAAGTTTTGGAAATTAATCACCGTTAGGGGTACATTTTTGGCATCTGGAAATCAAGATAAGAACACAAAGAAACAGCGATTGACATAATTTACATTATAAGACTACTCTGAAATATTATGCAAGTTTTTTTTTTTTTTTTTTTTAAGGAACCTACATGAATTAAGCTATACTGTAGGCCATAGAAGTATAGGAGCATTTCAGTTAATTTGGGGGCAGGAGATTTTTCTCCCCGAAATATGTAATTCTGTCCGAAAGACTATCTGAGTGGAGTACCACCATCAGTTGGTGCAGAGCATACAGAAAATTTTGAAAAAAAGCGTTGCTCAAGACTATGAAGTGAGGCTGTGGAATAATTGTTGCTTCTTTTTGTCAAGACAAATTTTTGAAAGAATTAGGGCACGCTTAGGAGTTTTCAGTGTAGTTAAAAACATGCCAGACTTTTTCCCGGCCCGCCTGACAAACCTGGACAAGTAAAAAGTTACTCTGCAAGTACTGTACACTGCTCCATGTCGTAGCCCGCTGGGCAAGTATCCTAGGAAAGTCTCCACAAAGTCATATTAAAAGTGGACAAATAGATGTGTACTGTATGCTGACAAGTAGACTTAAAGAACAGCTACCTAGCCCGTTGGAGTTAGTTAGATGAGGTTTAACAGCCCAGTTTCCAAACAACTGGTTCAAGTCAAGCTGACCAAGGCCTTCCAGTTGTGGCTCACTGGCTTGTTTTCGATCTCTTACTCCATTGCTTATGCATATTCAGGCACAATGGCTAGCCCGATGGACAAATAACGAAAAAGAAGTTTCGGAAGCTTCTCTGAACCTTTCCCTTTCACTCTTCTTTTCTCTTCTCTTTCTTTCTTCTTTCCTTAATTTTTCCCTTTTTCAACCCTGTGGATTGCTGATCTTCCCGGTCGAACCCGTTTGACCCCCTCCCGGCAGATACGCTACTGGTGTGGCAGGTTGTTTGTCCCCAACTTTCGCCTATAAAATGTACACAAAAGACCGTTAGTACTCATCCCATGACTGGAGGGTTGTCGGCGCCATAAAACTGAGCAAGCCCCTCCAAGGTTGGCCCCTGTGGGCTGGGGGTTTTAGAATATGCCCACGATATTTCCCACCTGTTGTAAGAGGTGGTTAAAGCAAAGGATTTGTTCTGTGTTTGATGCATTTTTGAAAGCAAACTTGAACTTGAATCATATTTGAACTAGGACATAACCTAGTTGACACTATATATAACACAATTGTGTTGGTAAGTTAAGTTTCATCTAACTAATTGAAACCTTTCAATCATATAGTGATCAAGTAAGAAGGAGGTGTAACAGCTTTTGACTTAGGGTGGCCATTCGTCCAGTTTTTCGCCATGGCAATTATCTGGGTTTTGAGCATGTTGCCGTTACACAGCGCCGGATGTTGGATATTCCCTTATTCTGAAAATTCTAATATAACCCTTCCCTACAACTGGATGATTTAATTTAACATTCCAATTTTGCCACACTTTTCACACAGTAGAGCGGGAAGCCCCATTTCCATCTGAGGGAGTTTGGGAAGCCAAAAATTCTCTGGTATGCTATTAGCCTATTCATGGCGCCCCATTAGCTAAGGTTGTCCTCCTTTTCCATCATGTGGGAATGGCCACCCTATTTTGATGATGACTGTATTTCACTCACAAAATTAGAGCCACTGTTGTTAGTTGGTTTTTCTAGGCACTTGGTTATATCCCATCTTGCTCTTGCCAACATGTCTCTGTGTTCTGAAATCATTATCTCTGGTAGGGTACAGTGTTAGGCTGTATATAGTAGGTTACAGGTAAGTTTGTATAAGATTACATTTGCTAAAGAAATCGGAACATTCAGACTTTGGAACAGTAAGGTTAGGTGTAACCAATGTTGCTGTTCATGCTTGGAATCCTCTAAATTTGAAGGATAAGGGAGCTAACTTGAGAAAATTAAGGAGGGAGCTTAGAGCTTTACAAAGACCTTGGGTATTCCTTATCATGACCGTAGGCTATAAGGCTTGATCTCACATCCCTTTAGCTGTGGAGGTTAAGTGGTACATGATTTGATACAGGTTTTTTTAGATTGTAAATGGTTTTGATATACTGCAGGCTTTGTTCTTTATTTTTTTGCTTTCAGATTTTGAAGGTTACAAACACAAAGGGCCATAGGGCTCATGACTCTATACAGTCCTCTGTCATAAAGCCAATTAAGGGGAGCATTTTGGGGCAATGTCCCACAAAAAAATATTTCTGCTGAAACTAGTACAACGAGTATTAGGAGAATTTTATGTCTTCCCCCCCCCAGTCACAACACTTCCCCTCATCGCAATATTTGCAATGTTTGCCTGACCCAAGACATTATACAGGCCTAGGAAAATTTCAGAAGGAAAGTCAAAACTGGAATTTTTATACATAGGTCATGAATAAATGACGGTCAGTTTTAGCAGTTTGATATGCATATGGGATGCAGTCCTATCAAAAACACTATCTGTTTATTTCAGATAGTAGTTGTCGAATATGTTGACAGGCATTTTAGCTGTAACAATGTACCAAGATGAATACTGAAATAATGCAACTCTTTTTCAGTATGAGCATGTTTTTTTTTTTTTTACAACAGATGAAACTTCGAAAGAGAGACCGCATATCCCCATTGGCAGAGGCCCAACTGTACTGCAAATCTGAAGTGGATAAATCCGGCTTTGCCGTACAATTTATTAATAATAATATTGGTGAGTCCATGCTGAGGCTGAATTAAGGAAGTCGGCATTCTTTATCAAATGAGCATATTCATCTGTGAGAGCAGCCAAATTTAGATTTAGGAATGTTAATACAGAAACTAGGAAAAAGCAACATGAGTTTTGAGTAATGCTTAATTGTTTTGTTCCCTTATAAATATCCATGTACAATTTTCAGTAGTTACTGCAGTTCATATCACTGTTACTTTTCTCCAGCTACTGTTTGGAAATTTTTAATCAATTGTTGATGAAGAAAACTTTCACCAGTAAAAACTCACAACTGTTAACTTTACACTGGTGTTTATGTGCAATAAAATAAGTGTTTTACTACTGGTACTCTTTCTTTCTGTTAATTTATATGAACATTTTTATATTACAGTAATAGTCATTCATGTCACGTTGAGCCCCTTGGATTTTGTACTATGTAAATCTCAGGTATTTTAACTGAACCATTTTTTTCATAACATGTAATGTTTTTTTCACAGGCTTCGGTGTATTTACAACGAAAACATTTCTTGGCGGAGATTTTCTCCTTGAATATGCAGGAGAACTCATTTCCTACAAGGAGGCACAAAAGAGAGAAGCAACCTACCCAAGCCATTTGGGGTCATTTCTATACTTCTTCAATGTGGATGGGGGCATAAAATGGTTTGTTACTATTTTCTTTTGTGGCAATTGGTTGGGGGTGATACAAGACAAGTTTACTAGCAAATCATTTTGACTTTCATTACTTGCCTGCATTCTAGTGTACCACACATACCAACTTGTCAGAGTGAACGAAAGAAACACCCAATTAATGTGCAGATTGACAGAGCACAAAGGCTGTGCCCTATCAGCAAAGGGTTCAGGGTTTGTGCTAAAGGCCCCGGGTGGGGTCTGAGGGGGTGAAGCTCCCAGAAGCTCCAGTATTTTAGAAGTTTCTTCTCTGTTCCATCTTCTTGTAAAAAAATTTATGGTTATTATTTATTTTATTTTATGTTTATTTTATTAAGTGCAAAAAGAAATGTAGGTATATACACTTAAAATGGGTCCATCTTGGTCATCACAGTGTGAATAATCTTTCCATACAGGTATTAATAAATTACATCTTGTCATCATAGTGTGCATAATCTTTCCATACAGGTATTAATAAATTACAAAGTGGAAAACTTTCCTTGTACAGGCAAAAAACAAAAAATTACATGTAGACATATATGCACAAGCACATCCAGCAGGTGTTACATGCATTTGCTTTGTAAAACCCCTGTATAGCCTTTGCCTATGGACTGCTTCTGTAACTGTCAAGTTACCCAATTGACTTACATCTTGCTAGGCAAAACCCATAGGCAGTCTTATCCTACAAGTATAGGACTACATCATACAAAAAGGCTTATCACTTCACAGCATTCTAGCACCAATTTCACAAAAAAATACTGGATTTTTAATTGTGCCTTCTCCTCGATAATGCTAGCTCTTTTCAATTTACAAAACCTTTCACAGATATTTTCCATTTAATAGCCCATGTGTTTCATACTTGGGACGCAAATGTTATTTCTTAAAAACTTGTAAAAATTTCAGATTTGCAGTGCAATGGGCATGAAATGAAGTGTAAACAGTAGTGTGGGTGCTAGGGTATGTAATGTAATTGCACAGTGTTTTTCATTTTTTTTCACAAATGTGATGGTGGTATATGGAGGAATTTTGGCTCAAACACTGACTGTAACAAGTCGTTGTACCGAGTATGTTTTTGAGCAAATTATACCATGGATCTGGATGGCAAAGCTGGTCACAAAAATAAATAAATTTATGTTTACGGCATGGGCGTCCGCAGAAAAAAATTCAGGGAGGGGCAAAAATTTGCAGGGGTGGGTAACAACTCCACGCAACCATGAGTTGGTGCCAAGCGCAAGAAAATTCTGGCCCAAAACGTCTCCCAAACAGTTAGAAATGGCATTTCTGAAGTTTATTTACCGCATATAAACAGGGAAAAGACTTTTTGTTCGTTTTCTTCTTATTTTTATTCGTTTTTTTCAAATTTTGGATTTTCCAGGGTGGAGAAAGTGCCCCCCCTTGCTCATACCTGCGGATGCCCATGGTTTACAGTTTTTGATGTCCAGTGTGTTGTTTCCTTCAGCCCCCAGCAATTAAAACTTTTCTTCTCTGTTCAATTTAGCATTGATGCTACCAAAATAAAAACTAACCAGGTTGGGCGAATGGTTAATGATGAGGAGTACATGCCAAACTCAAAAATGTCAATTGTATCTGTCGAGGGCTCTCCACACCTGTGTCTTTTTGCAACCAGGGACATTGATGTGGGTGAGGAATTGAGGTTTGATTATGGTGTGCAGAACCTACCATGGAGGCAACAGGTCAGTATAGAGCGAGCTGGCTCCCATTTTGAAATGAGACTATTGATTTTGCCAAGCTGAATTTTTTTTCAACAATAAAACTTACACTTGCTTTAGATTGTATTATTCTCATCATCAAAGTCAGGGAGCTTGAACTTTTAAAACAAACACAAAAAGCAAAAACAATTTAAACTGAATACAAAAGTTTAAGATGAGCAACAGTGAAGCGGACTAAATGTTTCCAAAAAGTAATGGGCTTCTAATAATCTTCTAAAACATTGAAGCTGCCCGAGTGCATCTTGGCAAGAGATTCCATAGCCTAAGACCAATAACTATTACGGATTTGTAACTATATGGGCGACTGTGTATCGATGGCTTAATTTGTTCCACAAAGTTCTGTATATGAAGTTCAATAGTGTTAAGTGTATTATATACAGTAACAGTATTATAGTGTTAAGTGTATTATATGACAGTATAAATTTTAATCTATGTAAATGACATTAAAAATGTTGTGCTGCACGAGTCTCTAAGAATCCTTGCAAATAACACGAATGGATTTGTCCATGACAGTAATTGTAGAACCCTTGTTGATAAAGCTCATTCCATACTCAATCAACTTGAAGACTTGGTTTGATGCTAAAAGACTTACTTTACATCTTGGGAAAACCATGCCAATTCCCATATACCCCATTCTTGTCCAGACCACTTTGTCATGAACGATGTAAATATCCTCCAAACAAACTGTGTTAAATACCTGGGTCTACTGATCGATTATCAGCTATGCTTTAAGCAACATATTGACGATCTTTGTAACAACCTGGTAAAATATAATGGTATTTTTTATCGCCTTAGGGCATCACTTACCCCTGCTGTAGCAACCCAGTTATATTACTCACTCGTTTTCTCTAAATTGTCTTATGGTATGGAAATATACAGCATGTCTAAGCCTTCTTTGCTCAAACCCCTGCAAGTTCTTCAGAACAGGATTTTAAAAACTTTTACTTTCAAAGACCGGCGCCACTCCACGAATACCCTGCATAGAGACCTTAGCATCCTTAAGATCAGCGATACTCATACTTTCAAAATGTGTTCTTTTATCTATAAGTATATTAATAATGGTCTTCCTTTTGTATTTAGTAAAATCCTTAACCCTAGCTTTTCTACCAATGCTCGACCTAGCACTAGAACTAATGCCCTTTTACGGTTTGTAGGCACCATACTAGGCATGTTAAATATTGTTAAATAACTATTGTTATAAACTTTGGAATTCTCTCCCCAAAAAACAAGAAATGTTAGAACACATGCTACTTTTAACCCTTCACCATTGTTTGGGTCCTTTTGGACCCAGGCGGAGAGCCAGCTGTCACCCATCTCTACTGTTTCATGCGGAGCTTGAAACTGTGAGTAGCTACCCGAAAATTCAGCAACAAAAACAAGAGAGACAATTGTTTAAGGTCACAGGGTCAATAGTCTATGATACTGTAGCTGATGCGGGGTGTGCTAAGTCCACTTTTCCGCCCACTCCCGAGGCGTGCAAATATGCCCCAATTGGAGCACAACGGTAAAGGGGTTAATCTACAGTATCTGCACCATCGGGCTGTGTACACACACAGAGACAGCGGCATCAGCTTTGCAGTAAACACACTCCACAGGCTTATTTTACCGTTGCATTTGAAATGGGTCTTATGTTTCTTTTCAGTAAATTTTCTCATATGTAATAGTTAACTTTTCACAAAATAAATAAAGCCAAACCATGACAACAAAAATTTCTCTTAGTCACGGAAGATTCAAGGAATAAAATTTCTATTCCATTCTTAAAGTATTTAGTCTAGTTTCAGTGTGAAACCTGAGATCACAAAATGAATATAATATGAAAACCAGATTAATGCCTTGACCTCAAGATAAAATTGACTACACCTCACCTGTCTAATGGCTGCCTAAATATTTGAAACAATTACAGTATATAGCTTGTTTCCAATGCAACTTGTAATGCATAGAAATTTATTTGCAGTGATCTAGCTGTGAGATATTTGCAGGTAAAACTGTTTTGGAAAGCTATAAAACAAACCAATGAAGGCTCTCTGCTATGGAAATGCGACGAGTTTTGAGTCTCTTAAAGTTTTCGCCTGCCTTCAACCCATATCTTTCTGTTACATTCAAAGGGCAGGTCTTCATGCCTCTTGTTCAGACAGTAAAAGAACTTTTGGAAAAAAATTGTTGTAGACTATTCTAGTGGAGAAACAACACTTGGCTGGGATAGTTTCATTACTTGTAACCAGTAGGCTTTCACAGTGATTGATTATATTATCTCCTTTAGTACTGCTATTTGTTTTGTCTGGATCTTGATAAAATTATTACAGATTCAATTGAATAGTCCAATAATGTTATAAGATGATGTATACCAGGTTTCAACAAATCCCCTGCTTGGCAGTCTAGGGCAAGTAAAAACCTGATCACAGCTAGGGATAATTGTGCTCAATATTGTAGCCCCAATCTCAAATATACATAGAAGTCTCATTTACAAAGGATATTAATGGCTCATACTAAAAACATTAGAAGTGGATAATTTAGTACATAGTGCATTCGGAAAAGTAGACTTTGGGAAACAGCTACAGTATCTCAATGGACAAGATATCAAAAATGCATTTATCGAATCCTGAAAAAAATTTTGTAGTCATTATCTTAAAGTTTTGTCCCACAACTGTGTGTGTGTACTGATAGGTTCATTCCACAACTGTATAAGAAGTTAGTGTCATGTGTGTGAATTAACAGAGAAATAGAAAAATAAACATTGGTCTTTACTTGAAATTCACGTAGCTAATGTAAACCTATCAAGCTTATTAGAAAAATGTGTATGTTTTAAAAAAGAAAAGATTCTCAAGTTAGACTATGGTGAGTCGCAGGACAACATGTTTATGTAAAACCTATGGTAAAATAATTGTATATTAATAGTTGTAGTCCCACAATTGCCTGTGTGTTATTAGTTACCATCAATAAGTCCACAAGTGTACATGAAGTTAGTACTGTGTGTCATGTGTGTGAAACTGACAGAAAATTATATGCACTGTACACTACTGCACACCAGTGAGTGTTAGCCTTATTCTACAATATGAATTTGTTTTGAATCATTAAAATGGGTCTCATAAATAGCATGTGCTATGTGTTTAAAATTAACTCTTTCTTGACCAACTATTATGTAATCCATGATCAATTTATATTTAATTCTCTTTCATGCAGCCAATAACAAATGTCCCAGATACGGAAAATAATGCTTGTTCCCAGGTTAGTACCAAAAATCTATTTAGTCAATTTCTACACATCAGTGGAATTTTGTTTGTTTTTTTCTTATACCATTATATCATCTTAAGTTTTCACTTGAAAAAAAAAATGATTAAGAGAGGAGGCAGAAGACACTATTAATAACAGTGTGATCACAAGGAATTTTCTCAAAATTAAAGGAACCTAATTTTCTTTTCCTTTCTGCTCTGATTAACTGAGGCCAGTGGAATGTTAGCAAGGCACAAACATGTTAGGAGAGGGCAAAGGGTTATTGGCTTGAAAAGAGCTGGACATCCTTGAAAAAGACTGTTAGCAAAATCCCATCTATTCTTTTCCAAGTCTGTTGCCGGAAGTACATCTAACTGTAGTTTCATTGAACAAAATTCCTACAAAATCCCTTTTGAAATGGGCCTTATGTTTCTTTTCAGTAAATTTTCTCATATGTAGTAGTTAACTTTTCACAAAATAAATAAAGCCAAACCATGACAACAAACATTTCTCCTAAGTCACAGAAGATTCAAGGAATAAAATTTCTATTCCATTCTTAAAGTATTTAGTCTAGTTTCAGTGTGAAACCTGAGATCACAAAATGTATGTAATATGAAAACCAGATTAATGCCTTGAACTCAAGATAAAATTGACTTCACCCCACCTGCTAATGGCTGCCTAAATATTTGAAACAATTATATGGCATGTTTCCAATGCAACTTGCAATGCATAGAAATTTATTTGCAGTGATCTAGCTGTGAGATATTTGCAGGTAAAACTGTTTTGGAAAGCTATAAAACAAACCAATGAAGGACTCTGCTGTGGAAATGTGATGAGTTTTGAGTCTCTCAAAGTTTTTGCTTGTCTTCAACCCATATCTTTCTGTAACATTCAAAGGGCAGGTCTTCATGCCTCTTGTTCACTGACAGTAAAAGAACTTTCGGAAAAAATAGTTGTAGACTATTCTAGTGGAGAAACAACACTTGGCTGGGATAGTTTCATTACTTGTAACCAGTAGGCTTTCACAGTGATTGATTACATTATTTCCTTTAGTACTGCTATTTTTTTTGTGTGGATCTTGAAAAAATTATAACAGATTCAATTGAATAATCCAATAATGTTATAAGATGATGTATACCAGGTTTCAACAAATCCCCTGCTTGGCAGTCTAGGGCAAGTAAAAACCTGATCACAGCTAGGGATAATTATGCTCAATATTGTAGCCCCAATCTCAAATATACATAGAAGTCTCATTTACAAAGGATATTAATGGCTCATACTAAAAACATTAGAAGTGGATAATTTAGTACATAGTGCATTCGGAAAAGTAGACTTTGGGAAACAGCTACAGTATCTCAATGGACAAGATATCAAAAATGCATTTATCGAATCCTGAAAAAAATTTTGTAGTCATTATCTTAAAGTTTTGTCCCACAACTGTGTGTGTGTACTGATAGGTTCATTCCACAACTGTATAAGAAGTTAGTGTCATGTGTGTGAATTAACAGAGAAATAGAAAAATAAACATTGGTCTTTACTTGAAATTCAGGTAGCTAATGTAAACCTATCAAGCTTATTAGAAAAATGTGTATGTTTAAAAAAAGAAAAGATTCTCAAGTTAGACTATGGTGAGTCACAGGACAACATGTTTATGTAAAACCTATGGTAAAATAATTGTATATTAATAGTTGTAGTCCCACAATTGCCTGTGTGTTATTAGTTACCATCAATAAGTCCACAAGTGTACATGAAGTTAGTACTGTGTGTCATGTGTGTGAAACTGACAGAAAATTATATGCACTGTACACTACTGCACACCAGTGAGTGTTAGCCTTATTCTACAATATGAATTTGTTTTGAATCATTAAAATGGGTCTCATAAATAGCATGTGCTATGTGTTTAAAATTAACTCTTTCTTGACCAACTATTATGTAATCCATGATCAATTTATATTTAATTCTCTTTCATGCAGCCAATAACAAATATCCCAGATACAGAAAATGATGCTTGTTCCCAGGTTAGTACCGAAAATCTATTTAGTCAATTTCTACACATCAGTGGAATTTTGTTTGTTTTTTTCTTATACCATTATATCATCTTAAGTTTTCACTTGAAAAAAAAAATGATTAAGAGAGGAGGCAGAAGACACTATTAATAACAGTGTGATCACAAGGAATTTTCTCAAAATTAAAGGAACCTAATTTTCTTTTCCTTTCTGCTCTGATTAACTGAGGCCAGTGGAATGTTAGCAAGGCACAAACATGTTAGGAGAGGGCAAATGGTTATTGGCTTGAAAAGAACTGGACATCCTTGAAAAAGACTGTCAGCAAAATCCCATCTATTCTTTTCCAAGTCTGTTGCCGGAAGTACATCTAACTGTAGTTTCATTGAACAAAATTCCTACAAAATCCCTTTTGAAATGGGCCTTATGTTTCTTTTCAGTAAATTTTCTCATATGTAGTAATTAACTTTTCACAAAATAAATAAAGCCAAACCATGACAACAAACATTTCTCCTAAGTCACAGAAGATTCAAGGAATAAAATTTCTATTCCATTCTTAAAGTATTTAGTCTAGTTTCAGTGTGAAACCTGAGATCACAAAATGTATGTAATATGAAAACCAGATTAATGCCTTGAACTCAAGATAAAATTGACTTCACCCCACCTGCTAATGGCTGCCTAAATATTTGAAACAATTATATGGCATGTTTCCAATGCAACTTGCAATGCATAGAAATTTATTTGCAGTGATCTAGCTGTGAGATATTTGCAGGTAAAACTGTTTTGGAAAGCTATAAAACAAACCAATGAAGGACTCTGCTGTGGAAATGTGATGAGTTTTGAGTCTCTCAAAGTTTTTGCTTGTCTTCAACCCATATCTTTCTGTAACATTCAAAGGGCAGGTCTTCATGCCTCTTGTTCACTGACAGGAAAAGAACTTTTGGAAAAAATAGTTGTAGACTATTCTAGTGGAGAAACAACACTTGGCTGGGATAGTTTCATTACTTGTAACCAGTAGGCTTTCACAGTGATTGATTACATTATTTCCTTTAGTACTGCTATTTTTTTTGTGTGGATCTTGAAAAAATTATAACAGATTCAATTGAATAATCCAATAATGTTATAAGATGATGTATACCAGGTTTCAACAAATCCCCTGCTTGGCAGTCTAGGGCAAGTAAAAACCTGATCACAGCTAGGGATAATTATGCTCAATATTGTAGCCCCAATCTCAAATATACATAGAAGTCTCATTTACAAAGGATATTAATGGCTCATACTAAAAACATTAGAAGTGGATAATTTAGTACATAGTGCATTCGGAAAAGTAGACTTTGGGAAACAGCTACAGTATCTCAATGGACAAGATATCAAAAATGCATTTATCGAATCCTGAAAAAAATTTTGTAGTCATTATCTTAAAGTTTTGTCCCACAACTGTGTGTGTGTACTGATAGGTTCATTCCACAACTGTATAAGAAGTTAGTGTCATGTGTGTGAATTAACAGAGAAATAGAAAAATAAACATTGGTCTTTACTTGAAATTCACGTAGCTAATGTAAACCTATCAAGCTTATTAGAAAAATGTGTATGTTTAAAAAAGAAAAGATTCTCAAGTTAGACTATGGTGAGTCACAGGACAACATGTTTATGTAAAACCTATGGTAAAATAATTGTATATTAATAGTTGTAGTCCCACAATTGCCTGTGTGTTATTAGTTACCATCAATAAGTCCACAAGTGTACATGAAGTTAGTACTGTGTGTCATGTGTGTGAAACTGACAGAAAATTATATGCACTGTACACTACTGCACACCAGTGAGTGTTAGCCTTATTCTACAATATGAATTTGTTTTGAATCATTAAAATGGGTCTCATAAATAGCATGTGCTATGTGTTTAAAATTAACTCTTTCTTGACCAACTATTATGTAATCCATGATCAATTTATATTTAATTCTCTTTCATGCAGCCAATAACAAATATCCCAGATACAGAAAATGATGCTTGTTCCCAGGTTAGTACCAAAAATCTATTTAGTCAATTTCTACACATCAGTGGAATTTTGTTTGTTTTTTTCTTATACCATTATATCATCTTAAGTTTTCACTTGAAAAAAAAAAATGATTAAGAGAGGAGGCAGAAGACACTATTAATAACAGTGTGATCACAAGGAATTTTCTCAAAATTAAAGGAACCTAATTTTCTTTTCCTTTCTGCTCTGATTAACTGAGGCCAGTGGAATGTTAGCAAGGCACAAACATGTTAGGAGAGGGCAAAGGGTTATTGGCTTGAAAAGAACTGGACATCCTTGAAAAAGACTGTCAGCAAAATCCCATCTATTCTTTTCCAAGTCTGTTGCCGGAAGTACATCTAACTGTAGTTTCATTGAACAAAATTCCTACAAAATCCCTTTTGAAATGGGCCTTATGTTTCTTTTCAGTAAATTTTCTCATATGTAGTAATTAACTTTTCACAAAATAAATAAAGCCAAACCATGACAACAAACATTTCTCCTAAGTCACAGAAGATTCAAGGAATAAAATTTCTATTCCATTCTTAAAGTATTTAGTCTAGTTTCAGTGTGAAACCTGAGATCACAAAATGTATGTAATATGAAAACCAGATTAATGCCTTGAACTCAAGATAAAATTGACTTCACCCCACCTGCTAATGGCTGCCTAAATATTTGAAACAATTATATGGCATGTTTCCAATGCAACTTGCAATGCATAGAAATTTATTTGCAGTGATCTAGCTGTGAGATATTTGCAGGTAAAACTGTTTTGGAAAGCTATAAAACAAACCAATGAAGGACTCTGCTGTGGAAATGTGATGAGTTTTGAGTCTCTTAAAGTTTTTGCTTGTCTTCAACCCATATCTTTCTGTAACATTCAAAGGGCAGGTCTTCATGCCTCTTGTTCACTGACAGTAAAAGAACTTTTGGAAAAAATAGTTGTAGACTATTCTAGTGGAGAAACAACACTTGGCTGGGATAGTTTCATTACTTGTAACCAGTAGGCTTTCACAGTGATTGATTACATTATTTCCTTTAGTACTGCTATTTTTTTTGTGTGGATCTTGAAAAAATTATAACAGATTCAGTTGAATAATCCAATAATGTTATAAGATGATGTATACCAGGTTTCAACAAATCCCCTGCTTGGCAGTCTAGGGCAAGTAAAAACCTGATCACAGCTAGGGATAATTATGCTCAATATTGTAGCCCCAATCTCAAATATACATAGAAGTCTCATTTACAAAGGATATTAATGGCTCATACTAAAAACATTAGAAGTGGATAATTTAGTACATAGTGCATTCGGAAAAGTAGACTTTGGGAAACAGCTACAGTATCTCAATGGACAAGATATCAAAAATGCATTTATCGAATCCTGAAAAAAATTTTGTAGTCATTATCTTAAAGTTTTGTCCCACAACTGTGTGTGTGTACTGATAGGTTCATTCCACAACTGTATAAGAAGTTAGTGTCATGTGTGTGAATTAACAGAGAAATAGAAAAATAAACATTGGTCTTTACTTGAAATTCAGGTAGCTAATGTAAACCTATCAAGCTTATTAGAAAAATGTGTATGTTTAAAAAAAGAAAAGATTCTCAAGTTAGACTATGGTGAGTCACAGGACAACATGTTCATGTAAAACCTATGGTAAAATAATTGTATATTAATAGTTGTAGTCCCACAATTGCCTGTGTGTTATTAGTTACCATCAATAAGTCCACAAGTGTACATGAAGTTAGTACTGTGTGTCATGTGTGTGAAACTGACAGAAAATTATATGCACTGTACACTACTGCACACCAGTGAGTGTTAGCCTTATTCTACAATATGAATTTGTTTTGAATCATTAAAATGGGTCTCATAAATAGCATGTGCTATGTGTTTAAAATTAACTCTTTCTTGACCAACTATTATGTAATCCATGATCAATTTATATTTAATTCTCTTTCATGCAGCCAATAACAAATATCCCAGATACAGAAAATGATGCTTGTTCCCAGGTTAGTACCGAAAATCTATTTAGTCAATTTCTACACATCAGTGGAATTTTGTTTGTTTTTTTCTTATACCATTATATCATCTTAAGTTTTCACTTGAAAAAAAAAAATGATTAAGAGAGGAGGCAGAAGACACTATTAATAACAGTGTGATCACAAGGAATTTTCTCAAAATTAAAGGAACCTAATTTTCTTTTCCTTTCTGCTCTGATTAACTGAGGCCAGTGGAATGTTAGCAAGGCACAAACATGTTAGGAGAGGGCAAAGGGTTATTGGCTTGAAAAGAACTGGACATCCTTGAAAAAGACTGTCAGCAAAATCCCATCTATTCTTTTCCAAGTCTGTTGCCGGAAGTACATCTAACTGTAGTTTCATTGAACAAAATTCCTACAAAATCCCTTTTGAAATGGGCCTTATGTTTCTTTTCAGTAAATTTTCTCATATGTAGTAATTAACTTTTCACAAAATAAATAAAGCCAAACCATGACAACAAACATTTCTCCTAAGTCACAGAAGATTCAAGGAATAAAATTTCTATTCCATTCTTAAAGTATTTAGTCTAGTTTCAGTGTGAAACCTGAGATCACAAAATGTATGTAATATGAAAACCAGATTAATGCCTTGAACTCAAGATAAAATTGACTTCACCCCACCTGCTAATGGCTGCCTAAATATTTGAAACAATTATATGGCATGTTTCCAATGCAACTTGCAATGCATAGAAATTTATTTGCAGTGATCTAGCTGTGAGATATTTGCAGGTAAAACTGTTTTGGAAAGCTATAAAACAAACCAATGAAGGACTCTGCTGTGGAAATGTGATGAGTTTTGAGTCTCTCAAAGTTTTTGCTTGTCTTCAACCCATATCCTTCTGTAACATTCAAAGGGCAGGTCTTCATGCCTCTTGTTCACTGACAGTAAAAGAACTTTTGGAAAAAATAGTTGTAGACTATTCTAGTGGAGAAACAACACTTGGCTGGGATAGTTTCATTACTTGTAACCAGTAGGCTTTCACAGTGATTGATTACATTATTTCCTTTAGTACTGCTATTTTTTTTGTGTGGATCTTGAAAAAATTATAACAGATTCAATTGAATAATCCAATAATGTTATAAGATGATGTATACCAGGTTTCAACAAATCCCCTGCTTGGCAGTCTAGGGCAAGTAAAAACCTGATCACAGCTAGGGATAATTATGCTCAATATTGTAGCCCCAATCTCAAATATACATAGAAGTCTCATTTACAAAGGATATTAATGGCTCATACTAAAAACATTAGAAGTGGATAATTTAGTACATAGTGCATTCGGAAAAGTAGACTTTGGGAAACAGCTACAGTATCTCAATGGACAAGATATCAAAAATGCATTTATCGAATCCTGAAAAAATTTTGTAGTCATTATCTTAAAGTTTTGTCCCACAACTGTGTGTGTGTACTGATAGGTTCATTCCACAACTGTATAAGAAGTTAGTGTCATGTGTGTGAATTAACAGAGAAATAGAAAAATAAACATTGGTCTTTACTTGAAATTCACGTAGCTAATGTAAACCTATCAAGCTTATTAGAAAAATGTGTATGTTTAAAAAAAGAAAAGATTCTCAAGTTAGACTATGGTGAGTCACAGGACAACATGTTTATGTAAAACCTATGGTAAAATAATTGTATATTAATAGTTGTAGTCCCACAATTGCCTGTGTGTTATTAGTTACCATCAATAAGTCCACAAGTGTACATGAAGTTAGTACTGTGTGTCATGTGTGTGAAACTGACAGAAAATTATATGCACTGTACACTACTGCACACCAGTGAGTGTTAGCCTTATTCTACAATATGAATTTGTTTTGAATCATTAAAATGGGTCTCATAAATAGCATGTGCTATGTGTTTAAAATTAACTCTTTCTTGACCAACTATTATGTAATCCATGATCAATTTATATTTAATTCTCTTTCATGCAGCCAATAACAAATATCCCAGATACAGAAAATGATGCTTGTTCCCAGGTTAGTACCAAAAATCTATTTAGTCAATTTCTACACATCAGTGGAATTTTGTTTGTTTTTTTCTTATACCATTATATCATCTTAAGTTTTCACTTGAAAAAAAAATGATTAAGAGAGGAGGCAGAAGACACTATTAATAACAGTGTGATCACAAGGAATTTTCTCAAAATTAAAGGAACCTAATTTTCTTTTCCTTTCTGCTCTGATTAACTGAGGCCAGTGGAATGTTAGCAAGGCACAAACATGTTAGGAGAGGGCAAAGGGTTATTGGCTTGAAAAGAACTGGACATCCTTGAAAAAGACTGTCAGCAAAATCCCATCTATTCTTTTCCAAGTCTGTTGCCGGAAGTACATCTAACTGTAGTTTCATTGAACAAAATTCCTACAAAATCCCTTTTGAAATGGGCCTTATGTTTCTTTTCAGTAAATTTTCTCATATGTAGTAATTAACTTTTCACAAAATAAATAAAGCCAAACCATGACAACAAACATTTCTCCTAAGTCACAGAAGATTCAAGGAATAAAATTTCTATTCCATTCTTAAAGTATTTAGTCTAGTTTCAGTGTGAAACCTGAGATCACAAAATGTATGTAATATGAAAACCAGATTAATGCCTTGAACTCAAGATAAAATTGACTTCACCCCACCTGCTAATGGCTGCCTAAATATTTGAAACAATTATATGGCATGTTTCCAATGCAACTTGCAATGCATAGAAATTTATTTGCAGTGATCTAGCTGTGAGATATTTGCAGGTAAAACTGTTTTGGAAAGCTATAAAACAAACCAATGAAGGACTCTGCTGTGGAAATGTGATGAGTTTTGAGTCTCTCAAAGTTTTTGCTTGTCTTCAACCCATATCTTTCTGTAACATTCAAAGGGCAGGTCTTCATGCCTCTTGTTCACTGACAGTAAAAGAACTTTTGGAAAAAATAGTTGTAGACTATTCTAGTGGAGAAACAACACTTGGCTGGGATAGTTTCATTACTTGTAACCAGTAGGCTTTCACAGTGATTGATTACATTATTTCCTTTAGTACTGCTATTTTTTTTGTGTGGATCTTGAAAAAATTATAACAGATTCAGTTGAATAATCCAATAATGTTATAAGATGATGTATACCAGGTTTCAACAAATCCCCTGCTTGGCAGTCTAGGGCAAGTAAAAACCTGATCACAGCTAGGGATAATTATGCTCAATATTGTAGCCCCAATCTCAAATATACATAGAAGTCTCATTTACAAATGATATTAATGGCTCATACTAAAAACATTAGAAGTGGATAATTTAGTACATAGTGCATTCGGAAAAGTAGACTTTGGGAAACAGCTACAGTATCTCAATGGACAAGATATCAAAAATGCATTTATCGAATCCTGAAAAAAATTTTGTAGTCATTATCTTAAAGTTTTGTCCCACAACTGTGTGTGTGTACTGATAGGTTCATTCCACAACTGTATAAGAAGTTAGTGTCATGTGTGTGAATTAACAGAGAAATAGAAAAATAAACATTGGTCTTTACTTGAAATTCACGTAGATAATGTAAACCTATCAAGCTTATTAGAAAAATGTGTATGTTTAAAAAAGAAAAGATTCTCAAGTTAGACTATGGTGAGTCACAGGACAACATGTTTATGTAAAACCTATGGTAAAATAATTGTATATTAATAGTTGTAGTCCCACAATTGCCTGTGTGTTATTATTTACCATCAATAAGTCCACAAGTGTACATGAAGTTAGTACTGTGTGTCATGTGTGTGAAACTGACAGAAAATTATATGCACTGTACACTACTGCACACCAGTGAGTGTTAGCCTTATTCTACAATATGAATTTGTTTTGAATCATTAAAATGGGTCTCATAAATAGCATGTGCTATGTGTTTAAAATTAACTCTTTCTTGACCAACTATTATGTAATCCATGATCAATTTATATTTAATTCTCTTTCATGCAGCCAATAACAAATATCCCAGATACAGAAAATGATGCTTGTTCCCAGGTTAGTACCAAAAATCTATTTAGTCAATTTCTACACATCAGTGGAATTTTGTTTGTTTTTTCTTAAACCTTTATATCATCTTTACTTTTCACTTGAAAAAAAAAAAATGATTAAGAGAGGAGGCAGAAGACACTATTAATAACAGTGTGATCACAAGGAATTTTCTCAAAATTAAAGGAACCTAATTTTCTTTTCCTTTCTGCTCTGATTAACTGAGGCCAGTGGAATGTTAGCAAGGCACAAACATGTTAGGAGAGGGCAAATGGTTATTGGCTTGAAAAGAACTGGACATCCTTGAAAAGACTGTCAGCAAAATCCCATCTATTCTTTTCCAAGTCTGTTGCCGGAAGTACATCTAACTGTAGTTTCATTGAACAAAATTCCTACAAAATCCCTTTTGAAATGGGCCTTATGTTTCTTTTCAGTAAATTTTCTCATATGTAGTAATTAACTTTTCACAAAATAAATAAAGCCAAACCATGACAACAAACATTTCTCCTAAGTCACAGAAGATTCAAGGAATAAAATTTCTATTCCATTCTTAAAGTATTTAGTCTAGTTTCAGTGTGAAACCTGAGATCACAAAATGTATGTAATATGAAAACCAGATTAATGCCTTGAACTCAAGATAAAATTGACTTCACCCCACCTGCTAATGGCTGCCTAAATATTTGAAACAATTATATGGCATGTTTCCAATGCAACTTGCAATGCATAGAAATTTATTTGCAGTGATCTAGCTGTGAGATATTTGCAGGTAAAACTGTTTTGGAAAGCTATAAAACAAACCAATGAAGGACTCTGCTGTGGAAATGTGATGAGTTTTGAGTCTCTTAAAGTTTTTGCTTGTCTTCAACCCATATCTTTCTGTAACATTCAAAGGGCAGGTCTTCATGCCTCTTGTTCACTGACAGTAAAAGAACTTTTGGAAAAAATAGTTGTGGACTATTCTAGTGGAGAAACAACACTTGGCTGGGATAGTTTCATTACTTGTAACCAGTAGGCTTTCACAGTGATTGATTATATTATTTCCTTTAGTACTGCTATTTTTTTGTGTGGATCTTGAAAAAATAATAACAGATTCAATTGAATAATCCAATAATGTTATAAGATGATGTATACCAGGTTTCAACAAATCCCCTGCTTGGCAGTCTCGGGCAAGTAAAAACCTGATCACAGCTAGGGATAATTATGCTCAATATTGTAGCCCCAATCTCAAATATACATAGAAGTCTCATTTACAAAGGATATTAATGGCTCATACTAAAAACATTAGAAGTGGATAATTTAGTACATAGTGCATTCGGAAAAGTAGACTTTGGGAAACAGCTACAGTATCTCAATGGACAAGATATCAAAAATGCATTTATCGAATCCTGAAAAAAATTTTGTAGTCATTATCTTAAAGTTTTGTCCCACAACTGTGTGTGTGTACTGATAGGTTCATTCCACAACTGTATAAGAAGTTAGTGTCATGTGTGTGAATTAACAGAGAAATAGAAAAATAAACATTGGTCTTTACTTGAAATTCACGTAGATAATGTAAACCTATCAAGCTTATTAGAAAAATGTGTATGTTTAAAAAAGAAAAGATTCTCAAGTTAGACTATGGTGAGTCACAGGACAACATGTTTATGTAAAACCTATGGTAAAATAATTGTATATTAATAGTTGTAGTCCCACAATTGCCTGTGTGTTATTAGTTACCATCAATAAGTCCACAAGTGTACATGAAGTTAGTACTGTGTGTCATGTGTGTGAAACTGACAGAAAATTATATGCACTGTACACTACTGCACACCAGTGAGTGTTAGCCTTATTCTACAATATGAATTTGTTTTGAATCATTAAAATGGGTCTCATAAATAGCATGTGCTATGTGTTTAAAATTAACTCTTTCTTGACCAACTATTATGTAATCCATGATCAATTTATATTTAATTCTCTTTCATGCAGCCAATAACAAATATCCCAGATACAGAAAATGATGCTTGTTCCCAGGTTAGTACCAAAAATCTATTTAGTCAATTTCTACACATCAGTGGAATTTTGTTTGTTTTTTTCTTATACCATTATATCATCTTAAGTTTTCACTTGAAAAAAAAAATGATTAAGAGAGGAGGCAGAAGACACTATTAATAACAGTGTGATCACAAGGAATTTTCTCAAAATTAAAGGAACCTAATTTTCTTTTTCCTTTCTGCTCTGATTAACTGAGGCCAGTGGAATGTTAGCAAGGCACAAACATGTTAGGAGAGGGCAAAGGGTTATTGGCTTGAAAAGAACTGGACATCCTTGAAAAAGACTGTCAGCAAAATCCCATCTATTCTTTTCCAAGTCTGTTGCCGGAAGTACATCTAACTGTAGTTTCATTGAACAAAATTCCTACAAAATCCCTTTTGAAATGGGCCTTATGTTTCTTTTTCAGTAAATTTTTCTCATATGTAGTAATTAACTTTTCACAAAATAAATAAAGCCAAACCATGACAACAAACATTTCTCCTAAGTCACAGAAGATTCAAGGAATAAAATTTCTATTCCATTCTTAAAGTATTTAGTCTAGTTTCAAGTGTGAAAGATGAGATAAGAAAATGTATGTAATATGAAAAAGAGATTAATGGGTTGAACTCAAGATAAAATTGACTACACCACACCTGCTAATGGCTGCCTAAATATTTGAAACAATTATATAGCATGTTTCCAATGCAACTTGCAATGCATAGAAATTTATTTGCAGTGATCTAGCTGTGAGATATTTGCAGAGTCCTTCATTGGTTTGTTTTATAGCTTTCCGTGCAGTTTTACCTACAAATATCTCACAGCTAGATCACTGTCAGGAATAAATTTCTATGCATTGCAAGTTGCATTGGAAACATGCCATATAATTGTTTCAAATATTTAGGCAGCCATTAGCAGGTGGGGTGAAGTCAATTTTATCTTGAGTTCAAGGCATTAATCTGGTTTTCATATTACATACATTTTGTGATCTCAGGTTTCACACTGAAACTAGACTAAATACTTTAAGAATGGAATAGCAGAAATTTTATTCCTTGAATCTTCTGTGCACTCTAGGAGAAATGTTTGTTGTCATGGTTTGGCTTTATTTATTTTGTGAAAAGTTAATTACTACATATGAGAAAATTTACTGAAAAGAAAACATATAGGCCCATTTCCAAAAGGGATTTTGTAGGAATTTTGTTCAATGAAACTACAGTTAGATGTACTCTCCGGCAACAGACTTGGAAAAGAATAGATGGGATTTTGCTGACAGTCTTTTTCAAGGATGTCCAGTTCTTTTCAAGCCAATAACCCTTTGCCCTCTCCTAACATGTTTGTGCCTTGCTAACATTCCACTGGCCTCAGTTAATCAGAGCAGAAAGGAAAAGAAAATTAGGTTCCTTTAATTTTGAGAAAATTCCTTGTGATCACACTGTTATTAATAGTGTCTTCTGCCTCCTCTCTAATCATTTTTTTTCAAGTGAAAAACTTAAGATGATATAATGGTATAAGAAAAAAACAAACAAAATTCCACTGATGTGTAGAAATTGACTAAATAGATTTTTGGTACTAACCTGGGAACAAGCATCATTTTCTGTATCTGGGATATTTGTTATTGGCTGCATGAAAGAGAATTAAATATAAATTGATCATGGATTACATAATAGTTGGTCAAGAAAGAGTTAATTTTAAACACATAGCACATGCTATTTATGAGACCCATTTTAATGATTCAAAACAAATTCATATTGTAGAATAAGGCTAACACTCACTGGTGTGCAGTAGTGTACAGTGCATATAATTTTCTGTCAGTTTCACACACATGACACACAGTACTAACTTCATGTACACTTGTGGACTTATTGATGGTAACTAATAACACACAGGCAATTGTGGGACTACAACTATTAATATACAATTATTTTACCATAGGTTTTACATAAACATGTTGTCCTGTGACTCACCATAGTCTAACTTGAGAATCTTTTCTTTTTTTAAACATACACATTTTTCTAATAAGCTTGATAGGTTTACATTATCTACGTGGAATTTCAAGTAAAGACCAATGTTTATTTTTTCTATTTCTCTGTTAATTCACACACATGACACTAACTTCTTATACAGTTGTGGAATGAACCTATCAGTACACACACACAGTTGTGGGACAAAACTTTAAGATAATGACTACAAAATTTTTTTCAGGATTCGATAAATGCATTTTTGATATCTTGTCCATTGAGATACTGTAGCTGTTTCCCAAAAGTCTACTTTTCCGAATGCACTATGTACTAAATTATCCACTTCTAATGTTTTTAGTATGAGCCATTAATATCCTTTGTAAATGAGACTTCTATGTATATTTGAGATTGGGGCTACAATATTGAGCATAATTATCCCTAGCTGTGATCAGGTTTTTACTTGCCCTAGACTGCCAAGCAGGGGATTTGTTGAAACCTGGTATACATCATCTTATAACATTATTGGATTATTCAATTGAATCTGTTATAATTTTTTCAAGATCCACACAAAAAAATAGCAGTACTAAAGGAAATAATGTAATCAATCACTGTGAAAGCCTACTGGTTACAAGTAATGAAACTATCCCAGCCAAGTGTTGTTTCTCCACTCAGAATAGTCTACAACTATTTTTTCCAAAAGTTCTTTTACTGTCAGGTGAACAAGAGGCATGAAGACCTGCCCTTTGAATGTTACAGAAAGATATGGGTTGAAGACAAGCAAAAACTTTGAGAGATCTCAAAAACTCATCACATTTCCACAGCAGAGTCCTTCATTGGTTTGTTTTATAGCTTTCCAAAACAGTTTTACCTGCAAATATCTCACAGCTAGATCACTGCAAATAAATTTCTATGCATTGCAAGTTGCATTGAAACATGCCATATAATTGTTTCAAATATTTAGGCAGCCATTAGCAGGTGGGGTGAAGTCAATTTTATCTTGAGTTCAAGGCATTAATCTGGTTTTCATATTACATACATTTTGTGATCTCAGGTTTCACACTGAAACTAGACTAAATACTTTAAGAATGGAATAGAAATTTTATTCCTTGAATCTTCTGTGACTTAGAGAAATGTTTGTTGTCATGGTTTGGCTTTATTTATTTTGTGAAAAGTTAATTACTACATATGAGAAAATTTACTGAAAAGAAACATAAGGCCCATTTCAAAAGGGATTTTGTAGGAATTTTGTTCAATGAAACTACAGTTAGATGTACTTCCGGCAACAGACTTGGAAAAGAATAGATGGGATTTGCTGACAGTCTTTTTCAAGGATGTCCAGTTCTTTCAAGCCAATAACCCTTTGCCCTCTCCTAACATGTTTGTGCCTTGCTAACATTCCACTGGCCTCAGTTAATCAGAGCAGAAAGGAAAAGAAAATTAGGTTCCTTTAATTTTGAGAAAATTCCTTGTGATCACACTGTTATTAATAGTGTCTTCTGCCTCCTCTCTTAATCATTTTTTTTTCAAGTGAAAACTTAAGATGATATAATGGTATAAGAAAAAACAAACAAAATTCCACTGATGTGTAGAAATTGACTAAATAGATTTTTGGTACTAACCTGGGAACAAGCATCATTTTCTGTATCTGGGATATTTGTTATTGGCTGCATGAAAGAGAATTAAATATAAATTGATCATGGATTACATAATAGTTGGTCAAGAAAGAGTTAATTTTAAACACATAGCACATGCTATTTATGAGACCCATTTTAATGATTCAAAACAAATTCATATTGTAGAATAAGGCTAACACTCACTGGTGTGCAGTAGTGTACAGTGCATATAATTTTCTGTCAGTTTCACACACATGACACACAGTACTAACTTCATGTACACTTGTGGACTTATTGATGGTAAATAATAACACACAGGCAATTGTGGGACTACAACTATAAATATACAATTATTTTACCATAGGTTTTACATAAACATGTTGTCCTGTGACTCACCATAGTCTAACTTGAGAATCTTTTCTTTTTTTAAACATACACATTTTTCTAATAAGCTTGATAGGTTTACATTAGCTACCTGAATTTCAAGTAAAGACCAATGTTTATTTTTCTATTTCTCTGTTAATTCACACACATGACACTAACTTCTTATACAGTTGTGGAATGAACCTATCAGTACACACACACAGTTGTGGGACAAAACTTTAAGATAATGACTACAAAATTTTTTTCAGGATTCGATAAATGCATTTTTGATATCTTGTCCATTGAGATACTGTAGCTGTTTCCCAAAGTCTACTTTTCCGAATGCACTATGTACTAAATTATCCACTTCTAATGTTTTTAGTATGAGCCATTAATATCCTTTGTAAATGAGACTTCTATGTATATTTGAGATTGGGGCTACAATATTGAGCATAATTATCCCTAGCTGTGATCAGGTTTTTACTTGCCCTAGACTGCCAAGCAGGGGATTTGTTGAAACCTGGTATACATCATCTTATAACATTATTGGATTATTCAATTGAATCTGTTATAATTTTTTCAAGATCCACACAAAAAAATAGCAGTACTAAAGGAAATAATGTAATCAATCACTGTGAAAGCCTACTGGTTACAAGTAATGAAACTATCCCAGCCAAGTGTTGTTTCTCCACTAGAATAGTCTACAACTATTTTTTCCAAAAGTTCTTTTACTGTCAGTGAACAAGAGGCATGAAGACCTGCCCTTTGAATGTTACAGAAAGATATGGGTTGAAGACAAGCAAAAACTTTGAGAGACTCAAAACTCATCACATTTCCACAGCAGAGTCCTTCATTGGTTTGTTTTATAGCTTTCCAAAACAGTTTTACCTGCAAATATCTCACAGCTAGATCACTGCAAATAAATTTCTATGCATTGCAAGTTGCATTGGAAACATGCCATATAATTGTTTCAAATATTTAGGCAGCCATTAGCAGGTGGGGTGAAGTCAATTTTATCTTGAGTTCAAGGCATTAATCTGGTTTTCATATTACATACATTTTGTGATCTCAGGTTTCACACTGAAACTAGACTAAATACTTTAAGAATGGAATAGAAATTTTATTCCTTGAATCTTCTGTGACTTAGGAGAAATGTTTGTTGTCATGGTTTGGCTTTATTTATTTTGTGAAAAGTTAATTACTACATATGAGAAAATTTACTGAAAAGAAACATAAGGCCCATTTCAAAAGGGATTTTGTAGGAATTTTGTTCAATGAAACTACAGTTAGATGTACTTCCGGCAACAGACTTGGAAAAGAATAGATGGGATTTTGCTGACAGTCTTTTTCAAGGATGTCCAGTTCTTTTCAAGCCAATAACCCTTTGCCCTCTCCTAACATGTTTGTGCCTTGCTAACATTCCACTGGCCTCAGTTAATCAGAGCAGAAAGGAAAAGAAAATTAGGTTCCTTTAATTTTGAGAAAATTCCTTGTGATCACACTGTTATTAATAGTGTCTTCTGCCTCCTCTCTTAATCATTTTTTTTTTCAAGTGAAAAACTTAAGATGATATAATGGTATAAGAAAAAAACAAACAAAATTCCACTGATGTGTAGAAATTGACTAAATAGATTTTTGGTACTAACCTGGGAACAAGCATCATTTTCTGTATCTGGGATATTTGTTATTGGCTGCATGAAAGAGAATTAAATATAAATTGATCATGGATTACATAATAGTTGGTCAAGAAAGAGTTAATTTTAAACACATAGCACATGCTATTTATGAGACCCATTTTAATGATTCAAAACAAATTCATATTGTAGAATAAGGCTAACACTCACTGGTGTGCAGTAGTGTACAGTGCATATAATTTTCTGTCAGTTTCACACACATGACACACAGTACTAACTTCATGTACACTTGTGGACTTATTGATGGTAAATAATAACACACAGGCAATTGTGGGACTACAACTATAAATATACAATTATTTTACCATAGGTTTTACATAAACATGTTGTCCTGTGACTCACCATAGTCTAACTTGAGAATCTTTTCTTTTTTTAAACATACACATTTTTCTAATAAGCTTGATAGGTTTACATTAGCTACCTGAATTTCAAGTAAAGACCAATGTTTATTTTTCTATTTCTCTGTTAATTCACACACATGACACTAACTTCTTATACAGTTGTGGAATGAACCTATCAGTACACACACACAGTTGTGGGACAAAACTTTAAGATAATGACTACAAAATTTTTTTCAGGATTCGATAAATGCATTTTTGATATCTTGTCCATTGAGATACTGTAGCTGTTTCCCAAAGTCTACTTTTCCGAATGCACTATGTACTAAATTATCCACTTCTAATGTTTTTAGTATGAGCCATTAATATCCTTTGTAAATGAGACTTCTATGTATATTTGAGATTGGGGCTACAATATTGAGCATAATTATCCCTAGCTGTGATCAGGTTTTTACTTGCCCTAGACTGCCAAGCAGGGGATTTGTTGAAACCTGGTATACATCATCTTATAACATTATTGGATTATTCAATTGAATCTGTTATAATTTTTTCAAGATCCACACAAAAAAATAGCAGTACTAAAGGAAATAATGTAATCAATCACTGTGAAAGCCTACTGGTTACAAGTAATGAAACTATCCCAGCCAAGTGTTGTTTCTCCACTAGAATAGTCTACAACTATTTTTTCCAAAAGTTCTTTTACTGTCAGTGAACAAGAGGCATGAAGACCTGCCCTTTGAATGTTACAGAAAGATATGGGTTGAAGACAAGCAAAAACTTTGAGAGACTCAAAACTCATCACATTTCCACAGCAGAGTCCTTCATTGGTTTGTTTTATAGCTTTCCAAAACAGTTTTACCTGCAAATATCTCACAGCTAGATCACTGCAAATAAATTTCTATGCATTGCAAGTTGCATTGGAAACATGCCATATAATTGTTTCAAATATTTAGGCAGCCATTAGCAGGTGGGGTGAAGTCAATTTTATCTTGAGTTCAAGGCATTAATCTGGTTTTCATATTACATACATTTTGTGATCTCAGGTTTCACACTGAAACTAGACTAAATACTTTAAGAATGGAATAGAAATTTTATTCCTTGAATCTTCTGTGACTTAGGAGAAATGTTTGTTGTCATGGTTTGGCTTTATTTATTTTGTGAAAAGTTAATTACTACATATGAGAAAATTTACTGAAAAGAAACATAAGGCCCATTTCAAAAGGGATTTTGTAGGAATTTTGTTCAATGAAACTACAGTTAGATGTACTTCCGGCAACAGACTTGGAAAAGAATAGATGGGATTTTGCTGACAGTCTTTTTCAAGGATGTCCAGTTCTTTTCAAGCCAATAACCCTTTGCCCTCTCCTAACATGTTTGTGCCTTGCTAACATTCCACTGGCCTCAGTTAATCAGAGCAGAAAGGAAAAGAAAATTAGGTTCCTTTAATTTTGAGAAAATTCCTTGTGATCACACTGTTATTAATAGTGTCTTCTGCCTCCTCTCTTAATCATTTTTTTTTTCAAGTGAAAACTTAAGATGATATAATGGTATAAGAAAAAAACAAACAAAATTCCACTGATGTGTAGAAATTGACTAAATAGATTTTCGGTACTAACCTGGGAACAAGCATCATTTTCTGTATCTGGGATATTTGTTATTGGCTGCATGAAAGAGAATTAAATATAAATTGATCATGGATTACATAATAGTTGGTCAAGAAAGAGTTAATTTTAAACACATAGCACATGCTATTTATGAGACCCATTTTAATGATTCAAAACAAATTCATATTGTAGAATAAGGCTAACACTCACTGGTGTGCAGTAGTGTACAGTGCATATAATTTTCTGTCAGTTTCACACACATGACACACAGTACTAACTTCATGTACACTTGTGGACTTATTGATGGTAACTAATAACACACAGGCAATTGTGGGACTACAACTATTAATATACAATTATTTTACCATAGGTTTTACATAAACATGTTGTCCTGTGACTCACCATAGTCTAACTTGAGAATCTTTTCTTTTTTTAAACATACACATTTTTCTAATAAGCTTGATAGGTTTACATTAGCTACCTGAATTTCAAGTAAAGACCAATGTTTATTTTTCTATTTCTCTGTTAATTCACACACATGACACTAACTTCTTATACAGTTGTGGAATGAACCTATCAGTACACACACACAGTTGTGGGACAAAACTTTAAGATAATGACTACAAAATTTTTTTCAGGATTCGATAAATGCATTTTTGATATCTTGTCCATTGAGATACTGTAGCTGTTTCCCAAAGTCTACTTTTCCGAATGCACTATGTACTAAATTATCCACTTCTAATGTTTTTAGTATGAGCCATTAATATCCTTTGTAAATGAGACTTCTATGTATATTTGAGATTGGGGCTACAATATTGAGCATAATTATCCCTAGCTGTGATCAGGTTTTTACTTGCCCTAGACTGCCAAGCAGGGGATTTGTTGAAACCTGGTATACATCATCTTATAACATTATTGGATTATTCAACTGAATCTGTTATAATTTTTTCAAGATCCACACAAAAAAAATAGCAGTACTAAAGGAAATAATGTAATCAATCACTGTGAAAGCCTACTGGTTACAAGTAATGAAACTATCCCAGCCAAGTGTTGTTTCTCCACTAGAATAGTCTACAACTATTTTTTCCAAAAGTTCTTTTACTGTCAGTGAACAAGAGGCATGAAGACCTGCCCTTTGAATGTTACAGAAAGATATGGGTTGAAGACAAGCAAAAACTTTAAGAGACTCAAAACTCATCACATTTCCACAGCAGAGTCCTTCATTGGTTTGTTTTATAGCTTTCCAAAACAGTTTTACCTGCAAATATCTCACAGCTAGATCACTGCAAATAAATTTCTATGCATTGCAAGTTGCATTGGAAACATGCCATATAATTGTTTCAAATATTTAGGCAGCCATTAGCAGGTGGGGTGAAGTCAATTTTATCTTGAGTTCAAGGCATTAATCTGGTTTTCATATTACATACATTTTGTGATCTCAGGTTTCACACTGAAACTAGACTAAATACTTTAAGAATGGAATAGAAATTTTATTCCTTGAATCTTCTGTGACTTAGGAGAAATGTTTGTTGTCATGGTTTGGCTTTATTTATTTTGTGAAAAGTTAATTACTACATATGAGAAAATTTACTGAAAAGAAACATAAGGCCCATTTCAAAAGGGATTTTGTAGGAATTTTGTTCAATGAAACTACAGTTAGATGTACTTCCGGCAACAGACTTGGAAAAGAATAGATGGGATTTTGCTGACAGTCTTTTTCAAGGATGTCCAGTTCTTTTCAAGCCAATAACCCTTTGCCCTCTCCTAACATGTTTGTGCCTTGCTAACATTCCACTGGCCTCAGTTAATCAGAGCAGAAAGGAAAAGAAAATTAGGTTCCTTTAATTTTGAGAAAATTCCTTGTGATCACACTGTTATTAATAGTGTCTTCTGCCTCCTCTCTTAATCATTTTTTTTTTCAAGTGAAAACTTAAGATGATATAATGGTATAAGAAAAAAACAAACAAAATTCCACTGATGTGTAGAAATTGACTAAATAGATTTTTGGTACTAACCTGGGAACAAGCATCATTTTCTGTATCTGGGATATTTGTTATTGGCTGCATGAAAGAGAATTAAATATAAATTGATCATGGATTACATAATAGTTGGTCAAGAAAGAGTTAATTTTAAACACATAGCACATGCTATTTATGAGACCCATTTTAATGATTCAAAACAAATTCATATTGTAGAATAAGGCTAACACTCACTGGTGTGCAGTAGTGTACAGTGCATATAATTTTCTGTCAGTTTCACACACATGACACACAGTACTAACTTCATGTACACTTGTGGACTTATTGATGGTAACTAATAACACACAGGCAATTGTGGGACTACAACTATTAATATACAATTATTTTACCATAGGTTTTACATAAACATGTTGTCCTGTGACTCACCATAGTCTAACTTGAGAATCTTTTCTTTTTTAAACATACACATTTTTCTAATAAGCTTGATAGGTTTACATTAGCTACGTGAATTTCAAGTAAAGACCAATGTTTATTTTTCTATTTCTCTGTTAATTCACACACATGACACTAACTTCTTATACAGTTGTGGAATGAACCTATCAGTACACACACACAGTTGTGGGACAAAACTTTAAGATAATGACTACAAAATTTTTTCAGGATTCGATAAATGCATTTTTGATATCTTGTCCATTGAGATACTGTAGCTGTTTCCCAAAGTCTACTTTTCCGAATGCACTATGTACTAAATTATCCACTTCTAATGTTTTTAGTATGAGCCATTAATATCCTTTGTAAATGAGACTTCTATGTATATTTGAGATTGGGGCTACAATATTGAGCATAATTATCCCTAGCTGTGATCAGGTTTTTACTTGCCCTAGACTGCCAAGCAGGGGATTTGTTGAAACCTGGTATACATCATCTTATAACATTATTGGATTATTCAATTGAATCTGTTATAATTTTTTCAAGATCCACACAAAAAAAATAGCAGTACTAAAGGAAATAATGTAATCAATCACTGTGAAAGCCTACTGGTTACAAGTAATGAAACTATCCCAGCCAAGTGTTGTTTCTCCACTAGAATAGTCTACAACTATTTTTTCCAAAAGTTCTTTTACTGTCAGTGAACAAGAGGCATGAAGACCTGCCCTTTGAATGTTACAGAAAGATATGGGTTGAAGACAAGCAAAAACTTTGAGAGACTCAAAACTCATCACATTTCCACAGCAGAGTCCTTCATTGGTTTGTTTTATAGCTTTCCAAAACAGTTTTACCTGCAAATATCTCACAGCTAGGTCACTGCAAATAAATTTCTATGCATTGCAAGTTGCATTGGAAACATGCCATATAATTGTTTCAAATATTTAGGCAGCCATTAGCAGGTGGGGTGAAGTCAATTTTATCTTGAGTTCAAGGCATTAATCTGGTTTTCATATTACATACATTTTGTGATCTCAGGTTTCACACTGAAACTAGACTAAATACTTTAAGAATGGAATAGAAATTTTATTCCTTGAATCTTCTGTGACTTAGGAGAAATGTTTGTTGTCATGGTTTGGCTTTATTTATTTTGTGAAAAGTTAATTACTACATATGAGAAAATTTACTGAAAAGAAACATAAGGCCCATTTCAAAAGGGATTTTGTAGGAATTTTGTTCAATGAAACTACAGTTAGATGTACTTCCGGCAACAGGCTTGGAAAAGAATAGATGGGATTTTGCTGACAGTCTTTTTCAAGGATGTCCAGTTCTTTTCAAGCCAATAACCCTTTGCCCTCTCCTAACATGTTTGTGCCTTGCTAACATTCCACTGGCCTCAGTTAATCAGAGCAGAAAGGAAAAGAAAATTAGGTTCCTTTAATTTTGAGAAAATTCCTTGTGATCACACTGTTATTAATAGTGTCTTCTGCCTCCTCTCTTAATCATTTTTTTTTTCAAGTGAAAACTTAAGATGATATAATGGTATAAGAAAAAAACAAACAAAATTCCACTGATGTGTAGAAATTGACTAAATAGATTTTCGGTACTAACCTGGGAACAAGCATCATTTTCTGTATCTGGGATATTTGTTATTGGCTGCATGAAAGAGAATTAAATATAAATTGATCATGGATTACATAATAGTTGGTCAAGAAAGAGTTAATTTTAAACACATAGCACATGCTATTTATGAGACCCATTTTAATGATTCAAAACAAATTCATATTGTAGAATAAGGCTAACACTCACTGGTGTGCAGTAGTGTACAGTGCATATAATTTTCTGTCAGTTTCACACACATGACACACAGTACTAACTTCATGTACACTTGTGGACTTATTGATGGTAACTAATAACACACAGGCAATTGTGGGACTACAACTATTAATATACAATTATTTTACCATAGGTTTTACATAAACATGTTGTCCTGTGACTCACCATAGTCTAACTTGAGAATCTTTTCTTTTTTTAAACATACACATTTTTCTAATAAGCTTGATAGGTTTACATTAGCTACCTGAATTTCAAGTAAAGACCAATGTTTATTTTTCTATTTCTCTGTTAATTCACACACATGACACTAACTTCTTATACAGTTGTGGAATGAACCTATCAGTACACACACACAGTTGTGGGACAAAACTTTAAGATAATGACTACAAAATTTTTTTCAGGATTCGATAAATGCATTTTTGATATCTTGTCCATTGAGATACTGTAGCTGTTTCCCAAAGTCTACTTTTTCCGAATGCACTATGTACTAAATTATCCACTTCTAATGTTTTTAGTATGAGCCATTAATATCCTTTGTAAATGAGACTTCTATGTATATTTGAGATTGGGGCTACAATATTGAGCATAATTATCCCTAGCTGTGATCAGGTTTTTACTTGCCCTAGACTGCCAAGCAGGGGATTTGTTGAAACCTGGTATACATCATCTTATAACATTATTGGATTATTCAATTGAATCTGTTATAATTTTTTCAAGATCCACACAAAAAAATAGCAGTACTAAAGGAAATAATGTAATCAATCACTGTGAAAGCCTACTGGTTACAAGTAATGAAACTATCCCAGCCAAGTGTTGTTTCTCCACTAGAATAGTCTACAACTATTTTTTCCAAAAGTTCTTTTACTGTCAGTGAACAAGAGGCATGAAGACCTGCCCTTTGAATGTTACAGAAAGATATGGGTTGAAGACAAGCAAAAACTTTGAGAGACTCAAAACTCATCACATTTCCACAGCAGAGTCCTTCATTGGTTTGTTTTATAGCTTTCCAAAACAGTTTTACCTGCAAATATCTCACAGCTAGATCACTGCAAATAAATTTCTATGCATTGCAAGTTGCATTGGAAACATGCCATATAATTGTTTCAAATATTTAGGCAGCCATTAGCAGGTGGGGTGAAGTCAATTTTATCTTGAGTTCAAGGCATTAATCTGGTTTTCATATTACATACATTTTGTGATCTCAGGTTTCACACTGAAACTAGACTAAATACTTTAAGAATGGAATAGAAATTTTATTCCTTGAATCTTCTGTGACTTAGGAGAAATGTTTGTTGTCATGGTTTGGCTTTATTTATTTTGTGAAAAGTTAACTACTACATATGAGAAAATTTACTGAAAAGAAACATAAGGCCCATTTCAAAAAGGGATTTTGTAGGAATTTTGTTCAATGAAACTACAGTTAGATGTACTTCCGGCAACAGACTTGGAAAAGAATAGATGGGATTTTGCTAACAGTCTTTTTCAAGGATGTCCAGCTCTTTTCAAGCCAATAACCCTTTGCCCTCTCCTAACATGTTTGTGCCTTGCTAACATTCCACTGGCCTCAGTTAATCAGAGCAGAAAGGAAAAGAAAATTAGGTTCCTTTAATTTTGAGAAAATTCCTTGTGATCACACTGTTATTAATAGTGTCTTCTGCCTCCTCTCTTAATCATTTTTTTTTCAAGTGAAAACTTAAGATGATATAATGGTATAAGAAAAAACAAACAAAATTCCACTGATGTGTAGAAATTGACTAAATAGATTTTTGGTACTAACCTGGGAACAAGCATTATTTTCCGTATCTGGGACATTTGTTATTGGCTGCATGAAAGAGAATTAAATATAAATTGATCATGGATTACATAATAGTTGGTCAAGAAAGAGTTAATTTTAAACACATAGCACATGCTATTTATGAGACCCATTTTAATGATTCAAAACAAATTCATATTGTAGAATAAGGCTAACACTCACTGGTGTGCAGTAGTGTACAGTGCATATAATTTTCTGTCAGTTTCACACACATGACACACAGTACTAACTTCATGTACACTTGTGGACTTATTGATGGTAACTAATAACACACAGGCAATTGTGGGACTACAACTATTAATATACAATTATTTGACCATAGGTTTTACATAAACATGTTGTCCTGTGACTCACCATAGTCTAACTTGAGAATCTTTTCTTTTTTTAAACATACACATTTTTCTAATAAGCTTGATAGGTTTACATTAGCTACCTGAATTTCAAGTAAAGACCAATGTTTATTTTTCTATTTCTCTGTTAATTCACACACATGACACTAACTTCTTATACAGTTGTGGAATGAACCTATCAGTACACACACACAGTTGTGGGACAAAACTTTAAGATAATGACTACAAAATTTTTTTCAGGATTCGATAAATGCATTTTTGATATCTTGTCCATTGAGATACTGTAGCTGTTTCCCAAAGTCTACTTTTCCGAATGCACTATGTACTAAATTATCCACTTCTAATGTTTTTAGTATGAGCCATTAATATCCTTTGTAAATGAGACTTCTATGTATATTTGAGATTGGGGCTACAATATTGAGCATAATTATCCCTAGCTGTGATCAGGTTTTTACTTGCCCTAGACTGCCAAGCAGGGGATTTGTTGAAACCTGGTATACATCATCTTATAACATTATTGGACTATTCAATTGAATCTGTAATAATTTTATCAAGATCCAGACAAAACAAATAGCAGTACTAAAGGAGATAATATAATCAATCACTGTGAAAGCCTACTGGTTACAAGTAATGAAACTATCCCAGCCAAGTGTTGTTTCTCCACTAGAATAGTCTACAACAATTTTTTTCCAAAAGTTCTTTTACTGTCTGAACAAGAGGCATGAAGACCTGCCCTTTGAATGTAACAGAAAGATATGGGTTGAAGGCAGGCGAAAACTTTAAGAGACTCAAAACTCGTCGCATTTCCATAGCAGAGAGCCTTCATTGGTTTGTTTTATAGCTTTCCAAAACAGTTTTACCTGCAAATATCTCACAGCTAGATCACTGCAAATAAATTTCTATGCATTACAAGTTGCATTGGAAACAAGCTATATACTGTAATTGTTTCAAATATTTAGGCAGCCATTAGACAGGTGAGGTGTAGTCAATTTTATCTTGAGGTCAAGGCATTAATCTGGTTTTCATATTATATTCATTTTGTGATCTCAGGTTTCACACTGAAACTAGACTAAATACTTTAAGAATGGAATAGAAATTTTATTCCTTGAATCTTCCGTGACTAAGAGAAATTTTTGTTGTCATGGTTTGGCTTTATTTATTTTGTGAAAAGTTAACTATTACATATGAGAAAATTTACTGAAAAGAAACATAAGACCCATTTCAAATGCAACGGTAAAATAAGCCTGTGGAGTGTGTTTACTGCAAAGCTGATGCCGCTGTCTCTGTGTGTGTACACAGCCCGATGGTGCAGATACTGTAGATTAACCCCTTTACCGTTGTGCTCCAATTGGGGCATATTTGCACGCCTCGGGAGTGGGCGGAAAAGTGGACTTAGCACACCCCGCATCAGCTACAGTATCATAGACTATTGACCCTGTGACCTTAAACTATTGTCTCTCTTGTTTTTGTTGCTGAATTTTCGGGTAGTTACTCACAGTTTCAAGCTCCGCATGAAACAGTAGAGATGGGTGACAGCTGGTTTCTCCGCCTGGGTCCAAAAGGACCCAAACAATGGTGAAGGGTTAAAAGTAGCATGTGTTCTAACATTTCTTGTTTTTTGGGGAGAGAATTCCAAAGTTTATAACAATAGTTATTTAACAATATTTAACATGCCTAGTATGGTGCCTACAAACCGTAAAAAGGGCATTAGTTCTAGTGCTAGGTCGAGCATTGGTAGAAAAGCTAGGGTTAAGGATTTTACTAAATACAAAAGGAAGACCATTATTAATATACTTATAGATAAAAGAACACATTTTGAAAGTATGAGTATCGCTGATCTTAAGGATGCTAAGGTCTCTATGCAGGGTATTCGTGGAGTGGCGCCGGTCTTTGAAAGTAAAAGTTTTTAAAATCCTGTTCTGAAGAACTTGCAGGGGTTTGAGCAAAGAAGGCTTAGACATGCTGTATATTTCCATACCATAAGACAATTTAGAGAAAACGAGTGAGTAATATAACTGGGTTGCTACAGCAGGGGTAAGTGATGCCCTAAGGCGATAAAAAATACCATTATATTTTACCAGGTTGTTACAAAGATCGTCAATATGTTGCTTAAAGCATAGCTGATAATCGATCAGTAGACCCAGGTATTTAACACAGTTTGTTTGGAGGATATTTACATCGTTCATGACAAAGTGGTCTGGACAAGAATGGGGTATATGGGAATTGGCATGGTTTTCCCAAGATGTAAAGTAAGTCTTTTAGCATCAAACCAAGTCTTCAAGTTGATTGAGTATGGAATGAGCTTTATCAACAAGGGTTCTACAATTACTGTCATGGACAAATCCATTCGTGTTATTTGCAAGGATTCTTAGAGACTCGTGCAGCACAACATTTTTAATGTCATTTACATAGATTAAAATTTATACTGTCATATAATACACTTAACACTATAATACTGTTACTGTATATAATACACTTAACACTATTGAACTTCATATACAGAACTTTGTGGAACAAATTAAGCCATCGATACACAGTCGCCCATATAGTTACAAATCCGTAATAGTTATTGGTCTTAGGCTATGGAATCTCTTGCCAAGATGCACTCGGGCAGCTTCAATGTTTTAGAAGATTATTAGAAGCCCATTACTTTTTGGAAACATTTAGTCCGCTTCACTGTTGCTCATCTTAAACTTTTGTATTCAGTTTAAATTGTTTTTGCTTTTTGTGTTTGTTTTAAAAGTTCAAGCTCCCTGACTTTGATGATGAGAATAATACAATCTAAAGCAAGTGTAAGTTTTATTGTTGAAAAAAAATTCAGCTTGGCAAAATCAATAGTCTCATTTCAAAATGGGAGCCAGCTCGCTCTATACTGACCTGTTGCCTCCATGGTAGGTTCTGCACACCATAATCAAACCTCAATTCCTCACCCACATCAATGTCCCTGGTTGCAAAAAGACACAGGTGTGGAGAGCCCTCGACAGATACAATTGACATTTTTGAGTTTGGCATGTACTCCTCATCATTAACCATTCGCCCAACCTGGTTAGTTTTTATTTTGGTAGCATCAATGCTAAATTGAACAGAGAAGAAAAGTTTTAATTGCTGGGGGCTGAAGGAAACAACACACTGGACATCAAAAACTGTAAACCATGGGCATCCGCAGGTATGAGCAAGGGGGGGCACTTTCTCCACCCTGGAAAATCCAAAATTTGAAAAAAACGAATAAAAATAAGAAGAAAACGAACAAAAAGTCTTTTCCCTGTTTATATGCGGTAAATAGACTTCAGAAATGCCATTTCTAACTGTTTGGGAGACGTTTTGGGCCAGAATTTTCTTGCGCTTGGCACCAACTCATGGTTGCGTGGAGTTGTTACCCACCCCTGCAAATTTTTGCCCCTCCCTGAATTTTTTCGTGCGCACGCCCATGCCGTAAACATAAATTTATTTATTTTTGTGACCAGCTTTGCCATCCAGATCCATGGTATAATTTGCTCAAAAACATACTCGGTACAACGACTTGTTACAGTCAGTGTTTGAGCCAAAATTCCTCCATATACCACCATCACATTTGTGAAAAAAAATGAAAAACACTGTGCAATTACATTACATACCCTAGCACCCACACTACTGTTTACACTTCATTTCATGCCCATTGCACTGCAAATCTGAAATTTTTACAAGTTTTTAAGAAATAACATTTGCGTCCCAAGTATGAAACACATGGGCTATTAAATGGAAAATATCTGTGAAAGGTTTTGTAAATTGAAAAGAGCTTGCATTATCGAGGAGAAGGCACAATTAAAAATCCAGTATTTTTTTTGTGAAATTGGTGCTAGAATGCTGTGAAGTGATAAGCCTTTTTTGTATGATGTAGTCCTATACTTGTAGGATAAGACTGCCTATGGGTTTTGCCTAGCAAGATGTAAGTCAATTGGGTAACTTGACAGTTACAGAAGCAGTCCATAGGCAAAGGCTATACAGGGGTTTTACAAAGCAAATGCATGTAACACCTGCTGGATGTGCTTGTGCATATATGTCTACATGTAATTTTTTGTTTTTTTGCCTGTACAAGGAAAGTTTTCCACTTTGTAATTTATTAATACCTGTATGGAAAGATTATGCACACTATGATGACAAGATGTAATTTATTAATACCTGTATGGAAAGATTATTCACACTGTGATGACCAAGATGGACCCATTTTAAGTGTATATACCTACATTTCTTTTTGCACTTAATAAAATAAACATAAAATAAAATAAATAATAACCATAAATTTTTTTACAAGAAGATGGAACAGAGAAGAAACTTCTAAAATACTGGAGCTTCTGGGAGCTTCACCCCCTCAGACCCCACCCGGGGCCCTTTAGCACAAACCCCTGAACCCTTTGCTGATAGGGCACAGCCTTTGTGCTCTGTCAATCTGCACATTAATTGGGTGTTTCTTTCGTTCACTCTGACAAGTTGGTATGTGTGGTACACTAGAATGCAGGCAAGTAATGAAAGTCAAAATGATTTGCTAGTAAACTTGTCTTGTATCACCCCCAACCAATTGCCACAAAAGAAAATAGTAACAAACCATTTTATGCCCCCATCCACATTGAAGAAGTATAGAAATGACCCCAAATGGCTTGGGTAGGTTGCTTCTCTCTTTTGTGCCTCCTTGTAGGAAATGAGTTCTCCTGCATATTCAAGGAGAAAATCTACGCTAAGAAATGTTTTCGTTGTAAATACACCGAAGCCTGTGAAAAAACATTACATGTTATGAAAAAATGGTTCAGTTAAAATACCTGAGATTTACATAGTACAAAATCCAAGGGGCTCAACGTGACATGAATGACTATTACTGTAATATAAAAATGTTCATATAAATTAACAGAAAGAAAGAGTACCAGTAGTAAAACACTTATTTTATTGCACATAAACACCAGTGTAAAGTTAACAGTTGTGAGTTTTTACTGGTGAAAGTTTTCTTCATCAACAATTGATTAAAAATTTCCAAACAGTAGCTGGAGAAAAGTAACAGTGATATGAACTGCAGTAACTACTGAAAATTGTACATGGATATTTATAAGGGAACAAAACAATTAAGCATTACTCAAAACTCATGTTGCTTTTTCCTAGTTTCTGTATTAACATTCCTAAATCTAAATTTGGCTGCTCTCACAGATGAATATGCTCATTTGATAAAGAATGCCGACTTCCTTAATTCAGCCTCAGCATGGACTCACCAATATTATTATTAATAAATTGTACGGCAAAGCCGGATTTATCCACTTCAGATTTGCAGTACAGTTGGGCCTCTGCCAATGGGGATATGCGGTCTCTCTTTCGAAGTTTCATCTGTTGTAAAAAAAAAAAAAAACATGCTCATACTGAAAAAGAGTTGCATTATTTCAGTATTCATCTTGGTACATTGTTACAGCTAAAATGCCTGTCAACATATTCGACAACTACTATCTGAAATAAACAGATAGTGTTTTTGATAGGACTGCATCCCATATGCATATCAAACTGCTAAAACTGACCGTCATTTATTCATGACCTATGTATAAAAATTCCAGTTTTGACTTTCCTTCTGAAATTTTCCTAGGCCTGTATAATGTCTTGGGTCAGGCAAACATTGCAAATATTGCGATGAGGGGAAGTGTTGTGACGGGGGGGGGGGCATAAAATTCTCCTAATACTCGTTGTACTAGTTTCAGCAGAAATATTTTTTTGTGGGACATTGCCCCAAAATGCTCCCCTTAATTGGCTTTATGACAGAGGACTGTATAGAGTCATGAGCCCTATGGCCCTTTGTGTTTGTAACCTTCAAAATCTGAAAGCAAAAAAATAAAGAACAAAGCCTGCAGTATATCAAAACCATTTACAATCTAAAAAAACCTGTATCAAATCATGTACCACTTAACCTCCACAGCTAAAGGGATGTGAGATCAAGCCTTATAGCCTACGGTCATGATAAGGAATACCCAAGGTCTTTGTAAAGCTCTAAGCTCCCTCCTTAATTTTCTCAAGTTAGCTCCCTTATCCTTCAAATTTAGAGGATTCCAAGCATGAACAGCAACATTGGTTACACCTAACCTTACTGTTCCAAAGTCTGAATGTTCCGATTTCTTTAGCAAATGTAATCTTATACAAACTTACCTGTAACCTACTATATACAGCCTAACACTGTACCCTACCAGAGATAATGATTTCAGAACACAGAGACATGTTGGCAAGAGCAAGATGGGATATAACCAAGTGCCTAGAAAAACCAACTAACAACAGTGGCTCTAATTTTGTGAGTGAAATACAGTCATCATCAAAATAGGGTGGCCATTCCCACATGATGGAAAAGGAGGACAACCTTAGCTAATGGGGCGCCATGAATAGGCTAATAGCATACCAGAGAATTTTTGGCTTCCCAAACTCCCTCAGATGGAAATGGGGCTTCCCGCTCTACTGTGTGAAAAGTGTGGCAAAATTGGAATGTTAAATTAAATCATCCAGTTGTAGGGAAGGGTTATATTAGAATTTTCAGAATAAGGGAATATCCAACATCCGGCGCTGTGTAACGGCAACATGCTCAAAACCCAGATAATTGCCATGGCGAAAAACTGGACGAATGGCCACCCTAAGTCAAAAGCTGTTACACCTCCTTCTTACTTGATCACTATATGATTGAAAGGTTTCAATTAGTTAGATGAAACTTAACTTACCAACACAATTGTGTTATATATAGTGTCAACTAGGTTATGTCCTAGTTCAAATATGATTCAAGTTCAAGTTTGCTTTCAAAAATGCATCAAACACAGAACAAATCCTTTGCTTTAACCACCTCTTACAACAGGTGGGAAATATCGTGGGCATATTCTAAAACCCCCAGCCCACAGGGGGCCAACCTTGGAGGGGCTTGCTCAGTTTTATGGCGCCGACAACCCTCCAGTCATGGGATGAGTACTAACGGTCTTTTGTGTACATTTTATAGGCGAAAGTTGGGGACAAACAACCTGCCACACCAGTAGCGTATCTGCCGGGAGGGGGGTCAAACGGGTTCGACCGGGAAGATCAGCAATCCACAGGGTTGAAAAAGGGAAAAGTTAAGGGAAGAAGAAAGAAAGAGAAGAGAAAAGAAGAGTGAAAGGGAAAGGTTCAGAGAAGCTTCCGAAACTTCTTTTCGTTATTTGTCCATCGGGCTAGCCATTGTGCCTGAATATGCATAAGCAATGGAGTAAGAGATCGAAAACAAGCCAGTGAGCCACAACTGGAAGGCCTTGGTCAGCTTGACTTGAACCAGTTGTTTGGAAACTGGGCTGTTAAACCTCATCTAACTAACTCCAACGGGCTAGGTAGCTGTTCTTTAAGTCTACTTGTCAGCATACAGTACACATCTATTTGTCCACTTTTAATATGACTTTGTGGAGACTTTCCTAGGATACTTGCCCAGCGGGCTACGACATGGAGCAGTGTACAGTACTTGCAGAGTAACTTTTTACTTGTCCAGGTTTGTCAGGCGGGCCGGGAAAAAGTCTGGCATGTTTTTAACTACACTGAAAACTCCTAAGCGTGCCCTAATTCTTTCAAAAATTTGTCTTGACAAAAAGAAGCAACAATTATTCCACAGCCTCACTTCATAGTCTTGAGCAACGCTTTTTTTCAAAATTTTCTGTATGCTCTGCACCAACTGATGGTGGTACTCCACTCAGATAGTCTTTCGGACAGAATTACATATTTCGGGGAGAAAAATCTCCTGCCCCCAAATTAACTGAAATGCTCCTATACTTCTATGGCCTACAGTATAGCTTAATTCATGTAGGTTCCTTAAAAAAAAAAAAAAAAAACTTGCATAATATTTCAGAGTAGTCTTATAATGTAAATTATGTCAATCGCTGTTTCTTTGTGTTCTTATCTTGATTTCCAGATGCCAAAAATGTACCCCTAACGGTGATTAATTTCCAAAACTTTTTCCCACTGAAAGATTGCTTGCTTTATCTTAAATCTAGACCTGACAATAACACAAAATATAATGGCCACCTTCACACTAGTATGTGAAAGAGTGGGATAGAAACATCCACTGGAAAATCAAAAACTTGAAAAAAAGAATAAAAATATTTGACGAAGACAAATTAACATCAATATTTGTTACCAGTTCACTCAGTGTTTTGTCCTCTATTTATATGCGGTAAATAGGGTTTAGATGAAGTGCCATTTCCAGCGATCTGGGAGGCATTTTGGGCCAAAATTTTCTTGCGGTCCGCGCAAAGTCATAGTGGCGCCAAGCTTGTTCACGCTCAAAAAGTTTTGTCCCCCACCCCTGAATTTTCTTCTGCAGACGCCCATGGATAGAAAATTTAGACATGTTTTAATAGAAAAACTTGCTGAGGAGGAATGGCAAAGTAGTCTTCTACCAGGCAGGGAAAACCAAATGAAAAGTCTGAAAAGCTGTGACTTAGATCATGCTGAAGCTTATGGTATTTACTCCTTTGAAGTGCCCCTGCAGACCATTTTCCCCCCTCTGACTGAAATTCCTAGCTCCGCTACTGGGTAAAATGCCCAGTATCTGACCACTTAAGGACTTCAGGGCAGCTGTTACTCAAATGAGAGAAAATATTACTATTGAATATCTTTGTTAATACCTTTGTCTGTCCTCTCCATTCCATATGAAAACGTGATTTTTCTTACATCTGAAGGGAAAGGGAGCATTAGAATCTCAAGACTCTAACAGACCAGAATTCAACCTAGTGTGTGCAATATTCAATTTTCCTACACAGAATTCGACCCCAGTGTTAGTTATTGTTAATTGACTCCTCATTTACAGGAATGACTTTTTCCAAATAGTATTTAACTTATTTGTTCTTTCGTGTGATATTAATAACACTTAACTTGTAAAGAAAGGGATTAATTATGCAGCTTGAATATTGGCTCTAACATGAAAAATTTGCAGACCAGAACTCAACCTCTGTGTTATATGTTATGGTTGAATACTATAACTGTACATTGCACTTTGCAAAGCAGAGACCAGTAGGCAACCCCTTCCAAATAATGATAGGGCAACCAGCAGGGCCAGACCTCTATTATTATAAGGTCCTACTACCCAAGCTCTCTGCCCTAACAAATAATGAAGCTGCACCTATCTTCACTTGGAACAAAATCAAGAATTTTCATCAGATAAATTTAACGGACAGGTTAATAAAAGTGGCCCTTCTTTAAATAACACCCACTTGCCGGCAGAAAAGGAGTGATAAATAACAACAGGCACTCAGATACTAGGTGGGGATTTTACCCTAGGCCTAATTCTCCAAAACCATGTCAAATGCAGGCCTGAGTTGTGCTTTAAATTTTTCAGGCGTGCTGCAAATTAGGGTGTTCTGTTTTATGAGACTTTAAAGACAAATTCTCAATCCAGACAGTTCCAATTCTCCCAACCTACTTACTTCTAGCCCCTCCTACATCTTTCTAAAACACATCTTTATCCAGACACAATCCTATTCCAATCCTATTAATAAGCTACACATGAAAATTCTGAAATTTATACTAAATGTAATTTTATGGAATTTTACAAGCTATGAATGGAATTTTGTGATTTTTTAAATGGAAAACATTAGGGCTCAACCCATCATTGGATTGGATATCGGATCAGGCCAATATTCACTACTATCGGTAAAATATCGTATTTTTTACCTTTCTCTCTTTAAGCTATATGTACAGTACTGTAGGCCTACCCCTATAGGCTACCCTCAATCAGTGCCTAGTATACTATGCACCATGTGCGCTCTGAATACAAGGTCCTTGTGGAAAATTAGGATAATACTAATGTATCACGGATTTTCTATCTATATGGCGATCACATATGACACCAGCATACACAAAAATACACTCAGCTTTTTTATAAAATACCTTCCTTTCTGTCAACTGTACAGTGTAGGTGCCTCGGTTGATGAATTTTCTCCAGAATTGGTCTAAATTTCACCTGCAATGCGAATATTAAGCCTTCATTCCACAGCGGAAGAAGTGATCTCTTATTCAATTAATACTGTAGGTCCAAGTTAGAGTAACCAATACCCAAAATTGACTAACGATTTTCAGACCTAGTTATTGTATGATATATGACTATTTGTTTTTCATTATCACCAAGAATTTTCTAAATGTTTCTAAAATTGGCAAAAATTATCAAAATATATTCCCAATTTAGGAAAAAGACTGATAAAAAATGGAATTGTTTATATGTTCCAAAATCCTATTGGGCTTCTGCCCCACACTGTGTTCTGTATGCAGATCATCGTGTCTTTGTGTTAGGTACTGTAGTTACATGCGGGGGTGCCAAAAGTGTTATATCCAACTACTGATGGAGTTGGTAACCTAGACTGATTTAGGATCGAATCTTTGAACTGATTACATCAGTCTTTACTCGAGTTATACTTTTTGTACAAATAGTTGATATGTTGCTTCCTTTATCGTCCATTACAAAAGTCTACTTGTTACATACATACATGTTATTGATACAAATTATGATGACCTTCAATTAAAAAAAAAATGTTTTGTGCACTGGGAGACTACCATGGGTACACTTTTCGGAAGATATATGTGTCACTTTCAAGGGATTTCTTCTCATTAGAATTAAGACTAAAACAGACCACTTAACCTGAAGCAGTATTGGAGTGATACAATATTAGCTCACTTTTTCATAAAATTTTGCAGCAGTTTAAATCATAAAGGTGTAATAACACAGTGTTCACATTGTTGGTAAGTAACATGGGTTACAGTTTGGTTAGTAACCGATTGAATTGTAGCCATGAGTGCTTAAAATGTTTGGCCCAATGACACGGCGGTTGTGTGCATTTTTCCTTTTGGTCAATGAATCCCGTAAGGGCCTTGTATTCTGAGCGTAGGTAGTGTATCCATGCAGCATAGACTAGCTAGTTCAAGTGACTGTCAAATGTACGTAAGAGAGCTATCATTGCAACATCTTTTACATGCAATGTTATGCTAGATGCGCACTCGACGACCTGGGCAGTCGACGGTTACCCCATCATATAACTATTCCAGGCCCTGATTGAGGGCTAGCTATATGGCTAGGCCTGCCTTGGCCTATAACTGCAATTTTATGCAATCTTACAATAGAATTTTAAAAGTTATTAACAGAATTTTGTGTTTTTAAACGAAATATCAGTGGCCCTACCCTTAATTTCTCTCTCTTTAGCTATAATTTGGTAGGCTAGGCTAGGTCTAGGTCACAATGAGGCCTAGTCTAAGCTAGGCCTAGGCTGGGCCTAATCTTACATAGCCTAGCCTAGGGTAGCTAGGCCTGCATACAGTACATTACCTTTACGATTTTGTTACCTAAAATTTTGGCAACTAAGTTTGTCTGCAGTCTAAGTATGATGAAATAATGAGGGATTAAGGCCTTAAGTTAAGCAAGAGGTAGGAGTTAAGTTAGTAAATGGTACAGGCCTAGCCCAGGCAGTTATAGCCTACTTGTTTTAGCATGTTAGGCTGGCTATAAAGGCTAGCCTTTTTTTACCATTGCAGACTATTTCAAAGAGCTTTGAATATTACATTAATAAAAGTTGACACAAACGTTCAGCATAAACTTTTTATGCTACCAGTTAAAAATAAGAACAAAAGTCTGTACTTTTGAGTTAATTACCTCAGTTTATTTCACGCATATTTTGAGCCTGATCCACACTGCCAAGAGTTCAGCTTGCACATGCAGCTAGCTATTGATGATTGGGGGCACTATTGCAAAACAACTGAAATTTCTCCAGTCCAAAAATGGCCATTCACACTAATAAGTCCAGTTGTGTGAAGCAGTTGCATACAGTTGTGGGTCAAACAAAATTGGCCCACATCTGTATGGAGAAAATGGCGTCCCACATTTGTAGGCAATGCAAGTATGTGTGTATGTGTGTGTGTGTGTGTGTTTGTGACACTTTGCTTGTTAGCACGATATCTCAAGGTAGAAATGTCTGACAATTTTCAAACTTGATACATGGATGCCCCATGTTGAGAGGAAGAACCCTATTGTTTTTGGCGCAGGTCAAAGGTCATCTGGGGTCAGCAGGGGTCAATTTATGAAAACTTTGTTAGCACGATATCTCAAGATAGGAAACTTGTATAGATTTCATATGTGGTATGTGGATGCATTATGGTCAGAAGATGGTCCCTATTGTTTTTGACGGAGGTCAAAGGTCATTTGGGGTCACCGGGGGCCAAAGTCTGAAAATCTCATTAGCACAAAATCTCAAGATAGGAAACTTGGATAGATTTCATATTTGGTATGTGGATGCGTTATGGTCAGAAGATGGTCCCTATTGTTTTGGGGGAGGTCAAAGGTCATCTGGGGTCAGCAGGGGTCAATTTCTGAAAACTTTGTTAGCACGATATCTCAAGATGGGAAACTTGTATAGATTTCATATTTGGTATGTGGATGCGTTATGGTCAGAAGATGGTCCCTATTGTTTTTGACGCAGGTCAAAGGTCATCTGGGGTCAACGGGGGTCAAAATCTGAAAATCTCGTTAGCACAATATCTCAAAATAGGAAACTTGGATAGATTTCATATGTGGTATGTGGATGCGTTATGGTCAGAAGATGGTCCCTATTGTTTTTGGTGGAGGTCAAAGGTCATCTGGGGTCACCGGGGGTCAAAGTCTGAAAATCTTGTCAACACAATATCTCAAGGGAGGAAACTTGGATAGATTT